>JARWIR010000002.1:93549372-95949372 GCA_029959085.1 Nemophila menziesii
CTATTGACTACTAGCCGAGCAAGACCTCCCGGTTAAATACTACACACTAAGCGCCTATATGCTAGTTCATCAATTAAACCCCCTCCCAGGCGAAAGCTTAATTCCTTGAGCTACCCACTACTTAGCTACGGTATAAGTAGTGTTATAATGAACATATATTCAATGGAATATGGATAAAATTCAATCTCAATTAAACAAATTAATATCCCAAATACATTAAAACAATTAAATAGCTAAACACAAGTTCTTACAAATGCAAATCTCAAGCAATGAGGGTTAGTTCATATAAGTAAAAATGAAAATTACTAGAAACTAATGCTAAAATTGTATCTAAAATTCAAAATATAATAACTTTACTCTTTGGAGTGATAGCAAACGGTGCCCAAATGATGAAGATTCATGGAGTTTGGTGTAGAATCATAATTCTTCTTCTCCTGCCGGCTCTGGATGTTTGGTATTCTTCTCCAAGGAATAAAGACTCTTCTCTAATGTTGTATACTGATGTATCTTGATTTGGTGGATACTATGAAACTTATATAATAACCTAAAAGCGTTTGGGACCACTTTGGCATGTTTAATTAGGTTTAGAATGGTCCAACCTGTTTCTACTTAACAGAATTCTAGTTTGAGCCACGGTTGAAGCAAATGGAACTTCTTCATCTTAACTCCGAATTGACTTCTGTCACTTTCCATACGACACTGACTTCAATATTCTTTTTTATCGAAAGGAATCAGGTCCAAATATCTCACCAATATTTTGTAGTGACTGAAAGAATAAGGCGCAAAGATTTCTCCGGCAAACGCTCCAACTTCCCAAAGTGACTCTAGGCTCAAATTCCGCCTTGGCTTCGGGTTTATCTTGACTTTTTGACTTTTTCTCCTCATCTTGACACTTTTTATCAACCATTTACCTTAAATATACACACTTAACACACAATTAAGGCACAAAATCTCTATAAACAATAATATGACCAAAACAAAAGACAAAAGTACAATATAACAAATACTAGGGAAAATCCCTCAGTTAGTCCTAATAAACTCCCACAATAATATCTCCTGAATGGATTAATCCATCACAGAATTAGAGACATCAATAACCCCAACTCAAAGTTATGTCGTCTTGACAAAATAAAAAGAAAAACAGAGTTTAGAAGGGTCTAAGTCTAATCAATCCAAAGAAGATGGAGATAGAAAAATAATGAATGACACTAAAGATATAACTTTAATGAGTCTCACATAGAAATATTTACAAACTAAATCAAACATACACTTATCAAACAAACAATCAACAAAATAAATATCAAGATTAGATTAGTTTTGCAATGCACGAAGGATAGGTTCTCTCTTAGTTCATCATAGTAGCTATAGGTTGTTCCTCAATCCTTACATGGTTTCCAAGGTCCATATAACTACTCCCTATAGGTTCATAGGTTCGAGTGCTCCTAAATTGTATAGTCAAGAACTATAAGGGATTTAAGGTTGTATTGTCGGCTTAGGGTAGGTATGATAAGTATATTTGGATATTTTAGATTGAGCTTTTGGCTCTCTCCTCACCAGCTGATGTCTCCTCATTTGTGATAATAAAATCTATTTCCGAGACATCATTTTAGGCGTATTTATTAGTTTATAGGTCGATTTTCACATGCTTTAGTACACTTTCCTATTTTGGGTCTTGAATTGATTATTTATTATTTTTAGAGCATATTGGGTTTTATTATTTATTTAGTGTGAAGTTTTAGGGATATGGTAATTAATTAGAGTCCAAGTTGGTTCAAAGAGCTAGAGGAAAGGAGATAAACATGGGGATTGAAGAGAAGGAAGTAAAAGCTAAAAACATGGAAAAAGAAAAGCTGCCTTAAATCTGAATTTCTGCACCTACGACCACAAATCAGCTTATATCTTAAAATTGGTGAGGAATTTGGAGAAACGGTCAAGAAAAAAGTTTGAGATCTTTCCGAGACGATGAATTTCGACTACTCATACGTGTCAAACAGATGAGTATTGAAGTTTCTAGGTACAAAACAAAAACGGGGCTGATTCCATGTTTTTGGGCTACGAATTTGAGTTGGGCTAGGAGCCCAATAGTTATCTTTCCCTTCAAGAAAACGATTAGATCAACCTATACACTATAAATACATCCTCTTAACACTAGAAAATCATCTTTGGTGAAACCTTAAACCAACAGGAAGCTTACAACACAAGAAAAGAAGTCTAGAAGGAGCTGTTCATCAATAATGTCATCTTCAACCTTTGAATTTGTAATTTCTTTCTTTTCTCCTATTAGTATGAACTAAATTTCCATTAGCTTGAATTTTTAGCATATATGTATGAACCCTAGTTTTGGTTGACATCTATCTAATTTGGGTCACGAAGAGGTTCACTATTGGACTCAAGTTGATGGCCTTGAATATTAGAAGAGTTGTTCTCATATAAAACCCCACGGCCATAATTACTATCTTCATGAAGAATACTAGTCTCACTAATATTAATATTTTGAGAAATATTAATATTATGAGAAATATTAATATTATGAGAAATATTAATATTTTGAGGAGATACCTTTTCATGCAATGAACCATTTTTTAATCAACTTTTTTCTTTCAATTTTTCTACAAGCTAATAAAATACTATTTTTTAATTTCCAAATAAATTTCATCAAACCCGAATTACGCGTATTCACGGACCAATCCCAAAAATCCTTATCTTCCAAGAAATCAATTTTAATCCAATCGATCCACAACGGACTTTTATTTACCACAACAGGCCAAACAATTTTCATAATCAAAGCTTTATTCCAAGATTTAATATCCTTTAAACCAAGACCACTTCTTGTCATTTCAATAGAAATTTTTACATATACTAGTCACATCATCAATCACACAACTAGGGAGAGGAAAAATAGAAGCCCAAAAGCATATAATACCTTGTAAAACGGATCGGATGAGCTCCAATTTTCCGGCATAGGATGAACTCGAAGCGTTACAAGATCTCACTTTCTTACTCAACTTGTCTCTAAGGGGTTGGTAATCAAGGGATTTCAAATTGCAAGCTCCAAGAGGGACCCCTAGATATTTAAAAGGCAACACTCCCTTATCCATATTAGTTATATCAATAATTTTCTCAAGCTCTTCTTGCTTTTTAATACCAATATAGTAAAGATTAGATTTAAGCACATTAACACGAAGGTCCGAGCACTCACCAAAAACTTGCATGCAATTCATAAGAATCTCAACCGATCTCCAATCACCTCTAGACAATAGCATAAGGTCATCCGCAAAGGCAAGATGAGTAATTTTTAATTTACCACATTTAGGATGATAGTTAAAATCTTTTGTAATATTCTTCTTCACCAACCTAGAGAAATACTCCAAACATAAAATGAAAATATAAGGTGATAAAGGGTCACCTTGTCTCAACCCTTTAGCTCCTTTGAAATAACCGTGTAGGCTTCCATTACTTGAAAGATAATAAGAAGGTGAAGTTACACATGTCATAATCCATCCAATATATTTTTCCGGAAACTTGAATCCCTTTAAAACTTCATGAACAAAACTCCAAGATATAGAATCGAAAGCTTTCCGAAAGTCAATTTTAATGGTGCACCTAGGAGAGCTTTTATTATCATTATACCCTTTCATAATCTCTTGCATTAAATGAATATTATCGGACATGAGACGACCGGGAACAAAAGCACTTTGAGCTTTATCAATTAATCCATCAAGAATTAATGTCATACGATCCGCAATAATCATTGTGATGCCTTTATAAGTAACGTTACAACAAGCAATAGGACGAAAGGCTTCAACGGAAATAGGATCATCAGATTTGGGGATGAGAACTAAAGTAGTGTTATTTAATTGTTGAAGAAGATTACCCGAAGTGAAGAACTCTTGAATCGTATCTATCACACTTTTTCCAACAATATTCCAAGATTTCTTGAAAAAGTGAGAAGAATATCCATCCGGGCCCGGAGCTTTATCACTATCAATACGAAAAATCACACTTTTAATCTCTTCTTCGGTCACCTCAGCACATAAATCTCTCATTTGATCTTCTTCTAAAACATTTCCCCAATTAAATACATCATGATCAACTTGTGTAGTTTCCTCTCTAGTACCCAAAAGTCCAATATAATAATTAACAAACGTATCATAAAGCTCATCTCTTGAGGTAGAGTCTCTTCCATCCGGATGCTTGATAGAAGAAATATGTTTTTTCCTCTCTTTTTTTCTCATGATGCCATGAAATAGCTTTGTGAACCTATCACTTTTAAGATTATATTCGGTTCTAACTTTTTGTTGATATAAACTACATTCGGCATTTTCAAAGTGAGAAGCTAACTTTCGAAGGCTTTAGTTTCCTCAATGAGAAACGCATTATTAGTGTCTTGTTGCATCTTCTTTCGGCTTCTTTGAGGGCATGATTAGCTCTCTTTACACGTTCGGAGATATGAGAGTAATGCTTTTTATTCAACTCCCTTAGATTCAACTTTAAGTTTCGGAGCTTTTTGCACAAAATAAATTGCTTAGTGCCCCGGAGTGTATCACTTGCCCACCCGGAACACACCACATCATTATATTGTTCATGCTCGGTCCACATATTGAAGAATTTAAAAGGAGTGTGTCTAATCTCCTTTTGCATATAAAGAGTGACAATGCATGGAGAATGATCCGTCCAAGAAGGGATAGGTAAAAATTCGGTGGAAATGAAGAAAGGAGAAGCGATAAGGCTTCTATTTGCCATAGCACGATCGATTTTACTCATAATATTATGACCACCACGCCATGTAAAATGTTGACCCGTATAAGCCAAATCATCCAAACCAAGATCATCACAAACATCGTTAAAAGGTTTTAAATCATGAGGGAAGATTTCCGCTCCATTAATCTTTTCATTAGCCTTAAGGATGTTGTTAAAATCACCCATGAGAAGCCAAGAGTCATCGAAATTTCCGGCATAGCTTATCAAGTCCTCCCAAAGGGATTTCCTATCACCTTTATAACTCAATCTATAAATGAAAGAAACACGAAGAGAGTTAGAGGTAACCTTGCATTTAACAATAGTGTGAATAGCTTGAGTATTAATAGAGTTGCGATTAACCTCCACTTTATCCGGATTCCAAGCTAGAAAAATTCGACCTTTACTATTTCTTGTATCGTAATCAAAGTTGTCATCGCAAAGCCATCCCTTAAGCATAGTATTAACGAATCTATTAACTCTATCACGATCACTTTTAGTTTCAAGTAAAGCTAATACAATCAATCTCCTTGTTGCGGATGAGGTCACGAGCACCTCTATGAGAATGGAGCCCGCAAAAGCCCCTAGTGTTTAAGGATGTAATAATCATAAGAAGTTGGGGGGGGGGGGGGGGGGGGGGGGGGGGTTTGCACCCAAATTAATAATAATAAAATGAAGCTCCATAATCTCCTTTGAAAAAATAAGGTAATAAAAAAAATTTCGTTGCATTACATTGAGAATAAGAAATAAGCTGGAGAGAAATATTGTAAATAGCATCCTTAACTTAAATATGGGTTTCACGAATCATGTAATTAAAAGTAGAACCCATGTGAGTAATATCTCCACAAGTAGCAGCGTAGCAATATTTAGAAAAAGGAGGTCCCACATCGGTTGGAGTAAATAAGAGATAATAAGCAGCTCTAATAAAATTAGTAGAAACACTTCCCACATCGAAAGAAAGAAGATAGCTACTATTCTTTATTAAAAAGCCTTCTAATCTCTTTGGATAAACTACTTGGCTCATGAATATTCCAAAGTCTCATGAATTATAAAGTACAGCAGCTCACCATTAACTAGATAATCTCATCAGTAGCCAGCACAAATAACATAAATGGCATGAAGAGCAGCTCCACGAAATACAAATTATAAAATAGACCCCAAAGAAAATTGAGGCCAATTTTATACCTCAGAAAAATGCAGCAGCTTTTAAAATAGAAGAGAAGAGCCTTATCAATTTTAATAACTTGGATAAGGAATAAAGCTCCATTATACTCGAACACATCAGCACTTGGACAAGAATAAGCAACCAAATAATAATCGCCATTAATACTTGACCGAAGCTCCGAAATAAAACTCGCTATAATCCATAATACAATCCTTGCGCAAAATAAAAGATCGGGCAAATTAGCGCGGAAGTGTTGCAAAATAAAACACCAGTCCTTGCGCAAGACAAATTTGAAAAAGGAGTACCCAAAGTTTTAAAAAGTTGCGCAAAGGACCCAAGAATTTTTGTTTTCAAAATTGCTATCTGAACGTCTACTAAAGGACCCAAAAAAATTAAAAATTGCGCTTTGGTCCCTAGTATAATTTTTCTTAAAACAGAAATAAAAACTACAACAATAGGATTCAAAATTTTTAAAAATTGCTTTAAGGACCCTAGGATAGTGTTATTCAGTAGAGTTATTAGAATATTATCTAAAGAAGCCAAAAATTTAGAAATTTGCACAATGGTCCATAGGATAATATTTCTAATAGCAGCTATCTGATAAACAATATTAGGACCCAAAAAATTTGAAAATTGCGCTATGGTCCCTAGGATAAATTTTCTTAAAATCAGTAACAGAGCATGAAATAAAGGGATCAAATCTTTTGAAAATTGCGCTATAGTCCCTAGAATAAATTTTCTCAAAAAAGCTTTCTGAACGTCAACAAAGGGACCCAAAAAATTTAAAATTTGTGCTTTGGTCCCTAAGATATCAGACTTCAAATCGGGTTTCAAAACATAAATAAAAGCAGCTCTATCAAGGAATAAAGTCACAGCATTTATAATAATAAACTTGATAAGGAAATAAGTACTGTAATTTTCAAAGATAGGAGCAGCACTAGGATAATAAATAGAGGACAGATTAGTCCTCAAATAATACTCTTACTCGCATCCACTAATACTCGAACAAAACACCGAAACTAGGCCCCAAAAATACCAACGCAACCTTGAATAATAACCCGAATCACGATCATTATAGCTCAAAATATTAACAGCAGCATGCCGAATAATTGCCCCGTTTAAGTAAGATGTATCAAGAGCTGTAGCACAAATATAGTAAAGGATAAAAATTATCTCGGAGAAAATAAAAGCTGAAGCTTGCGTAAGTTTCAGAAATTGCGATTTGGTCCCTAGAGAAATAGGCTCCAAACCAGCAATTTCTAAATTAAGAAAATAGGTAGTGAACTGAAGCCATCTAGTTCTATATTGAGGTTCATCAGTTGCCATGCCAATTTGATAATAAGAGCCCGAAAAACAATTTGTCGAAAGTTTGAAGACCGAATAATGATTAGTCGAAATGAAAAAGCTCGAACAACAAATAACCGAAACACGTAATGGAACAACAGCCCCTGCTCAAGAGAAAATAGAAAAAGAAGCACCCAAAATTTTTGAAAATTGCGCATAGGCCCCAAGTAAATGATTTTTTAAAACGGTTTTCCAAACATCAGTTTTAGGGCCCAAGAATTTTAAAAATTGCACAATGGCCCCTAGGATAATTTTTCTCAAATCAGCTATCACAACTACAGTTAAAGGACCCAAAAATTTTAAAATTTGCGCTATGGTCCCTAGGAATTTTTTCGCAAACCGGTTTAATTGAAGGACCCATAACAGAAGCCGATTCGTTTTAACTCTCCTTTATGTTATTGTCATTTTACAATTATTCTACTTTATACAAATATATTACTCATTATAACTCACAACATATAATATATTTTTCTTTTTGCCAATACTCGTTTTTCCTACACAATTTTGCTTCACGGTTGATGTAATTTGCACTGATAAAATTTTTTGAGATTGAATCTTATTCCAATCAAAAGAATCTAATATTCATTTCAAAAAAATCCAAGACCAAAAATCAAGTAAACGTGTTTAAATAAACTACAAGTAAAATTAAGATTAGGATTTATATTGAGGAGTTGTAATATCATTAAAAGAGGATCCATATATGATCAACTCAACATATTGTAAGCCTGATTACTGATCCATCCTTCTTTATCAATATACGAGAGGCTAGTAAACTGGTTTATTTCTTCTTGGCTCAACTTTGTTTCCCAGCCCACTCGACTTGAAGTATCCGCTCCAGGACCATGACAATCATGCTCAGCAAAAGTTAACATTTGCCTTGTTATATCACAACAAATATGAAAATGAATAAATATTAGTCATACTTAACAGAAAAAGGTATTTTATTAATTTAATAGTAATAATATAAAAAAAAAAACTTACTCACGACCAACGGAACCCCAAGTAGAAACCCACCCTTGAGAAACAACAACATCAGACAATGAAGTGTTGTAAAAAATTACTCTTGCATGATCTCTCCAAGGTCTCCCTAAAAAGGTTTTACCATTTCCAATCACATTACACTCTTTAAACACAAATCCACTTGCATCATTAGGTTCTGATCTTGATTGTGCCGTTATAAACCCTGCCATCCCGTTTAGACTTCTTGCAATTACTGATATTGTACATCTCTGCAAATAAATA
The DNA here is from genome assembly GCA_029959085.1 of Nemophila menziesii. Classification (NCBI taxonomy): domain Eukaryota; kingdom Viridiplantae; phylum Streptophyta; class Magnoliopsida; order Boraginales; family Hydrophyllaceae; genus Nemophila; species Nemophila menziesii. The sequence goes on from JARWIR010000002.1 coordinate 93,557,861, forward strand.
AAACATAATATTGTTCCTTAGCTGGCACATTATCAATGATTATGAACACGTGTATTTAACCGCTCCAATACGACAAAATAAGGTGCAACATTTGCATCACCATAACCTAATTAAATATAGAGTACAATGTACATTGCATCAATACCGTTAACTTGTATTAAAATTATTCATTTATTTTAAATTCGTTATTCTCTTTAATTTTTAAAGATCCAAAACCCTATCATTGTCTTTTTAATCCCGTGACATTTAACAGGTGATTGAAGTGTTGTGCAAACTTAGTCACAAACAACCTTTATAGAAAATAATATTTTTTGAAATAACAGAATTAAAGAAAAAAGAAAGCTCACCTCATATATAGATTGTCCACCACCAAAAATAAAATCAATTGTTCCTTGGATAGTACAAAGCTTGAAATAGTGACGCCCTTGAACATCCCACAAAGTATCTTGATATCCATAGAAAGCACATCTATAAAATGCAGATTTATCCCCGGAAATCATTGCCGCTAAAGCAGGTTTTATTGGGTTATTGTTGCTTTCCGGAGGAAAGTTGTATGAATTCTGCCACCAATACACAAACCGTGATTATTGCTACTCTATAACAATTGTAAAGAAATTGCTTAATAATTATAATCAATTAAAGAAAATCAAATAATGTGTTTTTACCAAAATAGTTAGGTGGTTTTTCATAAAAAATAATATTTTAAAATTCTTTTTAGAGAAGCTACACGATTGCCTAGACAAGTATAGAGATTAGTAGTATGCTAACCGTGAAACTGATGCTTTTAACAACTATGTTGTCGGCTTGAGAATAGAAAGTTGCGCTTGACGCAGTTGAATCATGAGCATCCCAGATAACAGTTGTATTTCTTTTGTGATCTCCTTTAATATAAATAAATGGTTTATAATAAGGTATTAAAACTTGTTCTCTGCATAAAAATAAACAATCTAGGTGTTACTGAAATGATAAATTGACTGATTAATATTATAAAATGAATCTTTACCCTACATTTATATACTAAATATTCTTCAAAATGTAAATATTACGTACCTATATACGCCAGGCTTGACGTATATACAAATCCATTTGTTATTATTTGGTGGAACCGAATCGATAGCAGATTGGATGGTTGAGAAATTGCCTTTGCCTGATTGATCAACATAGATTGTTGGGTAGATCCTTTTTGCATTTGCTAAGGCAAATGCAAAAGCTATGAAGAAAGCAAGACGAGTACACATATTCCATAGAGAAGAAGGCATTTTCACCTGTTAGGAAATGAAAGAAAGAACGTTTTTGTGCTTACAACTCAATTGCAATGTCTAAGTACAACCCCTATTAAATGTTCTTTGAAGGAACTGAGAAGTCAATTATTTATCAAAGGATTGTACGTAAATATAAGAATACACAAATCATCTTTTTACCATCATAATTTCTTCTGAAATCATAACATGTGATTGATTTAAGTTATTTTGACCAAAAATAAAAAGATTAAAGTTAGAAAGTGAATCGTCAAACTTTTTGACAGAAATCACTGATAATCTTTCCACATATATCATAGCATTAAATATTTTGAAGCAATCAGAATATTCCTTAATCCAGAAATTATCTTTCACATATTAAAAAAAAATGTTCCAAAATTAATTTATATTTATAATACAAAATATTTTTTCTAATTTCTAATAGAGGCAATTACCAATACCACCCTAGAAGGAGGTGATATTGCCCATAAAAGTTATGTCTAATATAAAACCCATAATTAGACAATAATACCCTTAACTAAATATTCCCACCAAACTAAATTTTCCCGCCAAAAAATTTCCGACCAACTTTTCCAACCAAAAATTTTCCCGCCAATATTTTCCGGCCAACATTTTTTTCCCACCAAATTTTTCCGGCCAACATTTTTTTTCCCACCAAATTTTCCGGCCAAATTTTTATTCCCACCAAATTTTCCGGCCAAGATTTTTATCCCACCAAATTTTTCGGCCAAATTTTTATTCCCACCAAATTTTCCGGCCAACATTTTTTTCCCACCAAATTAGCTTAATGTCAACTCATAAAATTCTTTAAGGGCTAAATCACAATTTCCGAACTTTAAGGGAGTTACAACATTAATTTAATGTTGCTGATAGCTTTTGTGGTCGTAATTTGATGCTTCTTTTGAGGTCTAATCTGTCTTCCTTTATTTTCTAAGGAGTTGTTTATATTCATTTTATTGTGGTCTCTGATGGCCGCCAAATTTTTAAAAAAAATTGTTGCTCAAATTTGCGTGTCTTATGATTTAATTAAGAAGAACATTAAAAAACTTAAAGGTAAAGAATTTGAGTGTTAAATTAATTATTTGCACGTGAATACTTTCCCTTTGTTATATGCTTCTGATTCCTTGTCCGTAACAATATCTGGAACCTGAATTATCAAAAGCACAGACATTTTCAGTAATTTTTCAAACAAATCTATAATTAGTAACTAAATCCAAATGAGAAATAATCTCGTTCTATGAAAGGTGTAGAGATACTAGTCCAAAAAAAAAGTGTGGAGATATTCGAAAGGAACAAAACTAAATAAAAATAAAAAGAGTACCTTTGAAAGCCAGTGCAATGAAAATTCTGAGTGGAAAACATCAATGGATCTTGCAGGGAATAAACGTCGATAAAATGATCCAGGAACACCAGAAGCAAAGTACGAGCGAGTCAAACATTCTTCCATGCTATCAATACTGCAATTAACGTTGTAGGCTAAAGGCCGGAGGAGCCGAAAGAGAGTATTAAAATCATTACTACGAAGATCAGAAAAGATTGCTGAAAATTCTGGTGTTTCATATCCTAAAGTTTCATATCTCTTGATCAAGTGTTTAATTATCTCTTCGACTATATAAATTGTGTTGCCTCCACTAGAACATCCCAGATCAGCTATGGAGAAATGAATATTTTCAGGGTTTAGTTCCATGGTGTTAAGGGTTTCTTTTAGAAGGGTAGCATTGATTGAGCATATTGGGCCTGCATTAAACATAAAAAAGCAAGCTCATAAACACAGCTTATCAGTAATCAAACTAAGAGACGTAATAGGGTTAATAGCCCTGTTGGTCCATGCATTATGTAAAATAACCAAATATAACATGTGAACCTGCCAATTAATGGTGCTAAACTATCTGTAAAACATATGGGTGTATTTGGATGGGGGATCCATAATTTTCAGTAGCTAATACTCCAAAAAACAAATTCATCCGGTGATGTACAATTTTAACTTGGGGGCTAATCATTAATTAATTGTATATCTTCAGGTGGAAAAAGATCAAAGAAAGTCAATAGGGAGCTAAGCTAAAACAAAAGAGCAAACGGAGCTTAAGACACAAAATGAATCAATTTGAGAAAACAGCAAATGAACCTGATGATGTAAGAATGAAAACTCTGAAAATTTCAGAATAGTATTTAAAAAAGTTAAAGGAATTTGAACAAAAGATTCTTCTTCAGAAAGCAACAGAAGATTCGCATAGCATTGGAATGAAAAGAAAATTTACAGCTTCCGTACAAGATATAAGTCAAAAGAAATAGAGAAAATGATTAAGGAGACAGACAAACACATGTGCATACAAGTAGTTGGGATTAATGCAGAGAAATATATAGGGAAAAGACATGAACTCTAATGAAAAAAAAGTCAAAAATTGACACTAATTCAACTGATAAAAGTGAACCACAACACACCCTCGCCTTCTCCTAAATTTGCACTATACCCATTTGATAAAATCTACCACTGCTCCTCAACAATCAAACAGTTACAATGGATACTTTGATTATGCGTCTGACTTACTTTCAGCCTCCTATAATTTCTCCATCCATTTCATAACCTGGAATAAATATCAATTTATTATACTTTTTCTAATATATATTAACAAAAACTACAAATAAAAACCTAAAATACATTACATTAGAATGAAAATAAGCATATATCATGCCGATGATCCATATATATCGATAAATCCCACCAAAAGTTGTTTGGTGGGAAAAATCCCACCAAATTACATTTGAATAATAAGGATCTAAATATTATATATAGATATATAAATATCATCACTGCCTCTTAACCTTCATTATATATTCATGAACCGAGAGATATTATAACAGCATCAGTATCAACAACATAAACATCATTCATAAGAGCAATAAACATCACTCAGATATGTGATATAAGAGCTAAGTTTGAAGGGCAAAATAAAGGTGAAAGTTATGATGAAGAACTGATCATAGTAGAGTCTTAAGATACGAATACAGATCCAAATTGTGGGCCAAGCCGAAAATTGCTGAGGACAGTTGTTAAAGGCACTGCAATTATTTTATAGTAGCACTTATCAGACATCATTGAAATGCTCAGGATGGTCTTGATAAAAGGGAGATTACATCACATAATGCTTATGGTTTATCATCATAAAATTAAGTTCTCATAACAAAAATTACCCCTTTTAAGCACGAGAATATAGCAACCAAGATTCGTATACCAAGCTCCTAACTGAGATAACGTAAACTCCAATTGTTATGAAAACCAAAGTGTTTTTGGCTATTGCACAGAACATAAGGACTATTGATGCAATTTACCTGAAAACAATACTAATTACTGTTATCCACGACTAAACTCTATTTCAAAGCAAAGAAAAAAAGCAAGCAATCAATTACATTAGATTGATTTTTTTTGAAGTTTTCACTATTCATCCCATTTATTAAAGAAATCATCCCACATAGCTGTTGCAACAGAGTCTCATAACAATGATGCACTTTGTTCCTTATGTAAACCCAAATTTGGTTCAGGATGATCATCAAGATCAGACGGTAATTCCTCAAATATTCCTTGTTCAATTCACACACCCATATGCATATGGATGCTAGAATTAAGACATATACATAGATACAAACCTGGAAGTGAGGTGGAGGAGAGAAAGGCGGAGGCGGAAACACGAACGAGATCCATCAAAAATCAATCGGCTTTTGAGACAATAAACGAATTGTGATAGCCGGAATCTCTGTCCTAGAAGCCATCCATTGCTGGTGGTAGTGGTGGTGGTGTTATAGCGACAGCGTCAAGCGGAGTGGGGGCGGGGCAGTTCTTCAGAGAGAAGCGTCGCTAGTAGTGCTGGTGTCGGAATAGATTAATTAAAATTAAAAGGAAGGCATAGTTGGTATAATTTTATATTTTTAGGACTTTTATGGACAATTTGAAATAGAAGATGCTGGAGGGCAATTAATATTAATTTTATGACTTATATGGTAATTATCTCTTTCTAATATATCGTCTCATAGAGGGTTTATCTATACTAATTACTTTTTTTCCTTTTTATTTAATATCACATAACTAATATTTAATATACCAAAACACTTTAAATTAACAATTTTATAATAATAAATATAATTATAAAATTTTATAATACAAAGTTGGCTTAAGGATCAAATAAAATAAATAAGCAGCTTCATGTATTAAGATCCCAATTCGATGATATAAAAACTCCATAACAGTAGGTGAACTATAAAGCAACATCTCATATCTAAAATTGACACCACTATAATTAAATAATTCCATATGATCCTTCAGCATATATAATTCTCCACTAGAATTATTTAAAATAATGGGCATATATAGTAATTCATGAAGGAGAGTAAAGAATGCATGGGCACCTTTGAGGTCTTCACGTGTAGATATAAAGAGAGAGGAAGCAGTACTAATTTGATTAAAAGTACTTCCCACACATAGGTAAGGAGATGTAGTATAGTACACTTTATATCTTGGCTACTGTAATCTTTGAATAAAACAATTACATTTCGAATGATAAGGTCAAACTTTGACCACAATAAATCTTGGATTATATAGCAAAGCAGCTCACTATCATCAGTTAGCCATGCGAGCCAAAAATTGCAAATAATTCCTAGGAATTCCCAAAGAATCTAAATTTTGCAATTTAGTCTTGCAATAAAAATTCCATTAAAAGCAAAACTCGACCGAAACCCCAAGATAGAACAATCCGTAGCCACCAAGCTAGAGAGTAAAATAGTAGCAACTATGATATAATAGAAGAAGAAGTGGCTTAAAAGATCAGAGAATATAATTTTCAAAGAATCCAATTTTTGCAAATTGGTCCTTGAATTAAAAATTCCATTATCAGAATCAAGAAAGTGCAAATCAACCCCATTACAAAAAACACGAGCAACATAGCCAATAAGAAAAACAAGGCCAGTCCCCAAATTTTCGAAAAATTGCAAAATAGCCCCAAAAGGGTCGTCTTGAGCATCAACACTAGTAGTCTTAATTTGATGATAAGAAAGAGCTACTATTTGCAAAATAAAGATCAGCAGCCTAATGAGGAAATTTGTGGAGGTAGCAGCTCCTTGCGTGAATAAGGATCTGTAAGGAATCCAACATGGTCCTTGAATTAAAAATTCCATATGCAGTATCAAGAAGATGAAAGTCGAAACCTCTATTAGAATCATGATTCGCCCAAGTAATAGATGGCGAAAGAACCTCATAAGTTAAATCTGGAATTTTCAAGGAATCTAAATTTTGCAATTTAGTCCTTGCATTAAAAATTCCATGTATAAATTGCCCAAAGGGGCCTTATTAGAAATATGAACATCATTAAAAATAAGGTTTGGGCCATCGATCTTGTGAATAATATTTCTGCCGCCGATCTTTTGAATAAAACAAGAGACACAATTGAGTAGTAAACTCCTTGTGAATAAATCAACAATAGCCGAGAGCTGATAAATAATTTCTGAAGTGTGAATAAATCGATTACCATTCGAAGCAGCTCTGGAAAAAATTCTAATTAATTGCAAGTCGGTCCTTGAGATTTTCAAGGAATCTAAAGTCCTTGCATTAAAAATCCCAATAGCAGTTTCATGAAAATAAATGACAGCTCCTCGAGAGAAAAATAGGTAGTGAAAGCTCATATCCAAATAGTATAAAAAAGCCAGCAGCATCTTGTGATTTAATAATATTAAATGAAGTAGCAATAATAGACCAATTGTTGACTTATTGCTCGCCCAACATAAATAGGTAAAAAATGGAGTTGCAAAAATTGACCAACAATGCTCCTTAGTAGACTTGTTAGCAGCTGTATCATTAAAATCGATTTCAGAAGCTGCTAGGAGGACTTTCAGAAATTGCAGAAAAGTCCCCAGGTAGAGAAACATCACAGCACGCCTAGAATAAATATGAACCAAAGAAGCCGCACCAACCCAAATTTAACATGACAGCTAAGAAAATAGCCACCTCAATAACAACTATATTTGAGGGCAGATTAGTCCTTAAGCTAGCTGAAATAGAGATTTCGACACCTGATTCATAAACCTCAAAATATAGCATCCCAAAAATCCAAAAATCAACATCATAATCAACTGAATCAACAGCCAAGCTAAGCAACTTAAATAACTGAACCCAATAACGATCACAGCTATCAAAAATATTTGCAGAAACAGCTGAACCAACATTACTTGACAAAAATTCAAAAACTAAGAGGAAATTTACCCCCTCGCTATGGTGGGCCCCACTGGAACCCCTTATACTAAGAGATGTATTATTCATTGGGGGGTTCGCACCCTTATAATTCAAAGAAGCATCTCCATATATTGCTTTTCTTCTCCAATATCGCCTCTTTTGAGGCCCCATAGACATTTTATTGAATGTTACTTTTTTCACCTTAGCTTTCGCCTCCAGCTTTTTAGACTTTCTGCTCTTAATTAGAGTGTAAGAATCTTCATCATCTTCAAGATTATTGTACTCAAATCGGGAGTGATTTGGGTAATAGTCAGGCTCCAAAACTGATTTTTTTGAGCTATAAACTCCTTTAGTAACTTGTTGTTTGGGAGCTCTTTCTTTATAGATAAAATGATCCTTTGAACCTCCAATAACAGAATAAGATGAAGCCTGCGAATTAGTAGCTTTGTGGGTCCCATTAGCAGCCGAGTAAGATGTAATAGCAGCTTTGGTTCCGGAAGCTTTCTTTTGCCACACAACAGCACTAGATGCACCTTTTTTAGTACTGTAAGTAATAGCAGTATTTTTGTTAAAATATCTAGAGTTATTATTACTATTAATTCTAGAATAGGAGGTAGATGCACCTGATTTGTCGGAATTTGCATGAGAGGTCCCTAAATTTTTCGGAAAAGACAATTCAGCCTCAGAATTATTTTGCCCAATTCCGACAGCACCTTTGATAAGATTTGAAGCTCCAATAAGCGCTAGATCTTCCTCAGGTATAGCACTAAGAGTACCAAAACTATTAAAAGTGTTCACATTTGACCCACTATTTTTTCCGGTAAAATTTCCCTGGTCTGTAATATTTATAACAGCTGCAGAAGTACCTAAATTGTCAAGGACCTTTGCTTTGCCACGATTATCAACTGAACCTCGCACCTGATGATCAACCAAACCATGACTCTGATTACCACCTTTTTCACTCCCCTGATTACCAACTGAAACATTAGCCTGATTAACTTGAGAAACACCTGTACCAGCCTTTTGCTCACGATCATAATATAAGCATCTGTTCTGAGTGTGACCTATCGCTAAACATTTAGAGCATTTAAGAGGAAGTCTTTCATACTCTATCTCAAGAGATAAGGTTGAACCACACGGCAAATCAATTTCCACTTCTTGCACAAGCTCTTCTGAAAGATCGAGTTCTACTAAAACTCTCACAAAGTTAACTCTTTCGTCCAATTTAGTTTTAGCATCTGAGTGTAGAGGTTTTCCCACAAGAGCAGCAATCATCTTAGTGGCTTCTAGAGTTCTAAAAGTTTCAGGTAATTTCTTTATCTTAATCCAGGTGGGGACTTTACTGATTTCAAAGTTGCTGAAGTTAAAGTAATAGGGCATTTCAGCTAATAACAGAACTCTTCCGAAGGTGAAGTAAGGCCCTTTCTCAAGAACCATAGGTTTGTGATAGGATTCATCCCAACAACATTGTGATCAGATTCATCCCATCGCCGTGTAAATGGGATAAATCTCATCACATTCTTAGTGGTAGATTGGTAATTGCACCATTAGTCCCTGTGTTGTGTAAAGTAAACAATTATACTTATGTGGTGTAGTAGAATGTTGCAAATATACTCAAGAGTTTATTACAGATTGATGAAATTGTCGATGTTATGACTATTATGGCATGAAGTGATAAGGAGTTTCTTGGCTGGAAGTAATGAAGCTCCCAGCAATAATGTAAATCAAGTTTTACATCAAATACAAATCGTATTATTAGGATAGTTCAGGGACGTTTGCTTTGTAATATTACTTTAACATTAAATTATTTGTATATGATTTATATATATATATATATATATATATATATATATATATATAGGCTTTATTGTTTCCATTTTTTTACATTGTTGGTGGTAGCGGTTTTGTGTGGTGGTGCTTAGATGGAGAAAATCATGGGAAACTGAAAGACGATTGTACTAATTTTCTTTTTACATTTTTCGATTGGACGGATATGTTTGGTTTAGTTTATAGCTTTTATTGTCTTGCTTTTGTACTCAATTATGTTGGATAAGCATATCAATTTCATTTAAACTATTTGCAGCAGCTAAAGAAGTGTTAGAGATCAAAATAGGAGATGTAGCTGTAGCAGAATTTTTAAAAAGAAAATTAGGAGTTGTTGTGTACTGTTAGCCTTTGAAGTCCCTTTATTTTCCAAAGATTGCGGACTAGCCCTTGAAGAAATTGGAATTTCGAGTTGATCCTTGCAGATTTTGGCAATTGCAAACATGTCCCAATAGTTTCTGAATTTATCAAACAAGTCCCTGAGGTATAAGGAAGCTTCGAAATTCAAGTCCCTGAGGTCCCGTCACCCCGATATTAGTCCCGTCACCGCGGTATTAGTCCCGTCATCGTGATATTAGTCCCGTCATCGCGATATTAATCCCGTCACCGCGATATAAATCTCGTCACCGCTATATTAATCCTGTCACCGCGATATTAATCATGTCATCGTGATATTAATCCCGTCACCGCGATATTAATCCCGTCACCGCGATATTAATCCCGTCATCGCGACGAGTCCCGTCATCGCGACGAGTCCCGTCATTGCGATATTAATCCCGTCACCGCGATATTAATCCCGTCATCGCGACGAGTCCCGTCACCGCGATATTAATCCCGTCACCGCGATATTAATCCCGTCACCCCGATATTAATCCCGTCACCACGACGAGTCCCGTCACCGCGATATTAATCCCGTCACCTCGATATTAATCCCTTCACCGCGATATTAATCCCTAACCGCGACGAGTCCCGTCACCGCGACGAATCCCGTCACCGCGTGAATCCCGTCACCGCGTCGAATCCCGTCACCGCGTCGAATCCTGTCACCGCGACGAATCCCGTCACCGCGACGAATCCTGTCACCGCATAAAATCCCGTTACCGCGACCAAATTAGCATTGGGGTTGACTTACACTTTCTTGATACTGCTAATGGAATTTTTAATGCAAGGACCAAATTGAAAATTTTGGATTCCTTGGAAATTTCAGCTTTAGCTTATGAAACTCCTTTGGCATATTTAATTTGGGCGAATAACGATTCAAATAAGAAGTATAATTTTTGGTCATATAGTGCTGCTAAATTCCATGTAATCTACAATGAGCCGCTTGTATTTATTAATCATTTTGAAGTTCTTATTTATCATCTAAATAAGTATACTTGTGAAATTATTTCTTTTTTCAATTATGAAGAATTTTTTCATTCGAGTTATGTGTTCAGCTTATTCAAGTCATGTCTTGCTTATAGGGCTTCAATTATGGTGCCAGTTTATTTGCATATTTTATATTTTTGTATCTTAAATAACTGAGTAACATAAATAGAAGCTATTGTATTTTATTTATTAACTTATTTATCCCGACCTTAAGTTCAAACATAGTAATATTAGTATGAGGCCCCCCATTATATTAGCAACATGGCATGGTGCTGTAAACAAGTAAATAGAATCTGATTATGTTTCGTAAGAGGAAAAAATAATGAATATACAAAGTAAGCAACCAAAATGTAGGAGAATATTGTAATGTTACAGAGTTAAAATGAGTTAAAGATATGATTTCTAAAGTGCATAGAGATATTCGTTAATCTTGTAATATTCCTCAGATAATGGGCCTTTAGGAATGATTTGCTAAATGGTAGCACCACCACCCTACACCATTATTTACCAAAAGTTGACTTATTTAATTGCACATAAAGTTTTGTATTTTACTTTACATGGTTTACCTTTTGGTTGGAGTCTCTAACTTTGCAAAGTGTCAAAAAGTCCCCACATCTCAAAGCTCCACCAGCAAATTCATCCTAGAATCATGGAAAAACACTATAAGAAACATACATATATAGAGAGAGAACATTCCTTAAAAAGAATCAAAGAAAGTACCTGGTGCCTTTGCTTGCAAGAAACTGTTTAAAATCAGCCATTTTCAAATCACCAACAAGAATTGCTTTATGATATGGAGCAGTAGTTGAACGAGGAACCAAAGACAGTGTCCCACTACCATATTTCCTTGCTAAATCTATGAGACGTATAACTATATAACTCCCATCGTCTGGCTGAGTCCCATTAGACTACAAAATCCCATCAACTAATGTAATCCTAGTAACTGTCTAAATCTAATGAGACGTCTAAATCCCATACACACTCTTAATCCCATCAACTATATAGCTCCAAGAAAACACACACAAAAAAAATGAAAACACGACATTAAATGCCATTAAATGTCGTGTGAGCTATATAAATTAAATCGAAATTATATAATTTCCTATCTAGGTTATAGAAAGATATATATTAAAAGAGTAATGATATTTGTCACCCTTTTTGTATCACCCTTTTATCACCTCCTACGTGTATGTCTACATGGACCAATGAATTGATTTCTCTATCCTATTTAATTTTTCTCTATCTTCTATTCAAGGAAATCAACACATATATATAGACAGGTGATAAAAGGGTGACATGAAAAGGGGTGACATATATCATTACTCATATTAAAATGTACACTTTTTATAATTACGTATCCCTTTGCTTTCTCTATTTTTCCATACTGGTCCCCAAATAATTTAAAAAAGCGCAATTAATATATCACCACTCGAGAGATGCTCCCAAAGATCAAATAAGAGATATCCAATTTTGTTTCAATTATTTCTTTTTTCCTTTAGGGTCATTTATGAAAGAAAGTATAAGAAACATTACCACTCGGAATCGGAGATATTCCATTATCTTGATTTTGAACATCTAAATCACGTAGTGCCACCTCCTTCATAGTTATGGAACGTGATTCTAAATCACTAACCAACTAATAAAAAAATAGAAAATCAAATTACCAATTAGAAAATAAAGTGGAGAGTAAGAAAGAAAAAATTTGAAAATTGAATAAATGAGAATAATAATAATCATACCTTTTCCCAAGAATTGTTGACCACTTCCAAGTTGTACTCATATGGCTTTTGTTTCTCCCTCATGTCACTACATTTTTCCTCAAGAGAAACTATCTCTACTTTTTGAGTTTCTAATTTTTGCATAAGATTTTGATTTTGAATATGAAGTACTGCTACATCCAACTATTATTACCGAAAAATAAGTAGAAAATGTGTAAGGGAATATCATAATACATTATTACTTTTAATATGGTTTAATAAGTGTGATTCTAGTTTGTCAGTTTTTGTAACAGTTAATAGAGTGAAAGTACAAAACTATCCTTTATGAGACTAACTAAGCAGATTAGAATATCAAGCACCCAACTTTCTGAAAAACATGTCAACTTTATTTGAAAGAATTAATTAGATATAAAAGCAAGAGGATATATAAGCGTTTACCTTTTGAAGAGCAGCAGAAATTAAAACACATATTCTTTTGCTTGGATCACATATCTTCTTACAGGGAAGAAGAACTTTTGTTCACAACCTAAGAGCCTCAGATTGTTTTGATTTGAGTATTTTTTTTATGGAGAAGAGAAAAGTATAGAGAGATATTAAGCGTTGAATTAATGATGTAAATAAAGAAGTTGTCTAACTTCTGACTCGTTCTATTATAATGGGAAGGTGGTTTTATATAATAAATGACTTCCCATGATTTTGAATTTAAATATTTAAATATTTAAATTCAAAACAAAAACTATTAACTGACATTTTGGCGGACAATCAAATAAATATAATAAATGTTTATTTTATTTATTTCTTTCATTCTTCCACTCGCCATAATGAAGTTACATCTTATCCATAGAATCCACATCTCATTACATCATATCTTCCCATATACACACCTGAATCAAAATATCATCATACTTGGCAAATAGGTCGTGCGACCAGCAAGCATACGAGCATACGTTACTAATAACCTGTTAGGGTACATAGTTGCTCAAAATAGTTTCATCCGTTACGTATCCTGCAGTACCCCAGACTAACAATATGTTGTATCATATTATAGTAACTCTGACCCCTTTTATATCACAACTTCTATGTGAAAAAGAGCCCACTGTCATTTCGTTTATGTGTCTCACTATCATGTTATAGTCCCTATTGACTTACATGATTGGTTAACCTGCAAGCACACATTTTGATACACAATTCTAGTCTTCCCTTTACACTTATATCCTTTTATATTGATTAGGTTGCTTTCCCAAACATACCACATTAGACCGAATCACTCATGATCATTGGTAATGTGTTAAAAGTAGCATACACCTAATCAAAATATCAAGATATAGTCAAAAGTAATAAGGGCACAAATTAAAGGTATCACACAGTGAAGAAACATGGATCAATTCTTCACTTCCTTTTGGTCGAAAGCACATGTGGTATGACACACATGTTATGGTATTATTCATATAACTCAAATTGTATGTCACAATTTTACAAATACCATACAGATATATAATTAGACAAGTCTCGTTGCCTAAGATGAATTCTTCGATCGATCAACCCTTCTATGAAATCAATCAAGCAATTAATATCTGGCTATTATAGACTAAGTAGATAGTGGGATTCTACTTCGATCATAATATAAGCTTAACATGGTTTATCCATGTTTATGATCTCATCTTAACACTCAGTTAAGGCGACTATTTTAACTCATTTTATCTTAAGGGTTCCTCACTGCTATGAGTTAGTTTCATCTTTGCGCACTTCTTATGCCAAAGGCGATTGCCCGTGTGACAGGGCCAATCTCAGTCTATAGGACATACATACTTACAAAATCACATGCAATATATATAATACATATCAAACATGATATTATTAAAATAAACAGTTAAATAAACATACTAATGGAAATATATACATGAATGCACATAAACTAGCAATATGCTTAATCCTATAGATCTAACATGATCCATGAATACATCCCTTGGGATAGATTTTGTGAATGGATCGGCAAGCATATTACGTGTGGATATATATTGCAAAGTAACATCCTTTTGTGCAATTATATCTCTAACGAAGTTATACTTTATATCAATGTGTTTGGTTTTGCTGTGATATTTTGGATCTTTCACATAGCCATTGCAGCTTGACTATCACAGTATATTGTTATTGGACTCCCACTATCACCAGAGAATCCTAAATGTTCAAAGAACCTTTTTAACCAAACAGCCTCCTGAACCACAGCTGAGCATGCTACAAATTCAGCTTCCATCGTTGACAAAGCTACACAGGTTTGTTTCTTGCTACTCCACGAGATTGCGCAATTATTTAGCAAGAAAACATAACCTGAAGTGGATTTACGCCCATCTATATCACCAGCCCAATCGGCATCTGTATATCCTTCTAGGCGTAATTTATCTCCTCGAAAGCATAAGGCATGATCTTTAGTGCCTTTTAGATATCTCAATATCCTTTTCACAGCTTTCCAATGCTCTTGTCCAGGTTTCGATTGAAAACGACTAACTAAACCTACTGCATAACATATGTCTGGTCTCGTACACATCATAACATACATAAGACTACCAAGGCACTAGAATATGGTACTGTTGATATTTTCTGTTTTTCTTCTGTAGTACTAGGACACATGTCGAGAGTTAAGTTTATTCCCTTTGCTAAAGGAGTGTCAATGGCATTGCACGTATTCATACCAAAGCGCTCAAGTACATTCATGATGTAAGGTTCTTGAGATAGAGATAATAGTCTTCTAGACCTATCTCTATGAATCTTAACACCAAGAATATAATTTGCTTCTCCCATATCTTTCATATCGAATTGAGAAGCTAGCCACTCCTTGTTAGCTTGAATAAACTCTTTATCACTCCCAGCTAATAGGATGTCATCCACATATAGAGATAAAATTACGAAATTTTTCTTGGAACGTTTAATATAAACACAGTGGTCTTCACTTATCATCTCAAATCCATTTGACGAGATGACTTCATGAAATCTCAAATTCCACTGTCTCGAGACTTGCTTAAGACCATAGATTGATTTCAACAATCTACATACTTTATTCTCTTGATCTTTTGCAATGAAACCCGAGGGTTGTTCCATGAAAATTACCTCTTCTAAATCTCCATTTAGAAATGCGGTTTTAACATCCATTTGGTGCAATTCCAGATCGAGATGCGCCACAATAGCTAAAATAAGACGTATTGAGGTAAATCTAACAACAGGAGAGAAAGTTTCCTCAAAATCTGTTCCTTCCCGTTGAGTATAGCCTTTCGCTACCAAGCGAGCTTTATACCTGTCAATGGAATTGTCAGGTTTCCTCTTTATTTTGAGAACCCATTTGTTCCCAATCGCTTTACGTCCTTTTGGGAGATCAACCAGTTCCCATACCTGGTTTTTTTTCATCGACTCCATTTCTTCTTCTATTTCTTTCCTCCATTCATTCTTAGCGGGACATGAGAGTGATTCATTAACTGTTCGAGGTTCATCTTCGTCTTGTGGAGTTATCATAAAGACTTCTCCTTCGATTTCAAATCGGCGACGAGGAACTAAACCTCTAGCACTTCTCTTAAGTTGAGAATCTTGAGAAATAGGATTACTAGATGATGCAATGGTTTCTTCCATCTCAAGATTTAGAGGAGTGTCCATCTCTATTTCTTGAGTATGTGTTACCTCATCAGGTGTCACATTTGTTTGCATATCATCTTCCTGAATCTCATTTAATTCACATAAAATGGAATTTCTGTCAACCTCACCTATGCTAGGAAAATCATTCTCTAAGAATGTAACATCTCGTGACTCAATTTCTGTAAGACCCCCGTCAGTATGTTCACCAATAAACACATATCCTTTAGAGTGATCTGGGTATCTAATGAATCTTACCTCTTGGACCTAACTTCCCATACTTATGAGATAGATCATGAACATAGCCTGCCGACCCCCAAGGTCGCAAGTATGACAGATTAGGTTTCCTACCTGTCCATAGTTCATAAGGAGTTGATGGAATAGTCTTTGTGGGTACTCGGTTAAGTATATAACAGGCGGTAAGCAAGGCATCTCCCCAATAAGATATTGGAAGATTTGCTTGTGCCATCATAGACCTAACCATTTCTAGGAGTGTTCTATTCCTCCTTTCAGCCACACCATTCTGTTGTGGTGTTCTAGGAATTGTAAGTTGCCTTACTATCCCGTTTTCATCACACAGTTCTTTAAACTGATCAGATAGATATTCACGTCCTCGATCGGTTCTTAGGTTTTTCACCTTCCTCTCTAACTGATTTTCCACTTCATTGATAAATGTCATAAAACATTTCAATGCTTCGGATTTATGAGAAATCAGGTAGACATAACCAAACCTAGTGAAATCATCTATGAAAGTGATGAAATAACGTTCCCCACGTCTAGTTTGAACACTCATTGGGCCACAGATGTCTGAATGAATTACTTGTAATGGGTACTCGACTCGTTTAGCCTTTCCAAATGGTTTTCGTTTTGCTTTACCTGCTAGACAATTTTCACAAGTTGGCAAGTTGACTTTAGTCAACGAACCCAAAAGGTTCGCCTTAGCCAACAAATTCATACGGTCTTGTCCAATATGACCTAATCTAGTATGCCATACATTTTCTTCTACATTAGAATTACTAGAAGAAGAAGTATTAGTAGAAAAGCAACTACTTACATAATAACAATTAAACGAGTTATCATCATCTAGTACAATTAAACCATGCGAAATAAAAACCAGAACCATAATACTTAGCGTCATAATAGATATCTACTTGTTTGTTATGAAAATGCAAATTAAAACCTAATCCTAGAAGAACAGTGACCGAGACTAAGTTCCATCGAATGTCAGGTGCGTAAAGTACATCATGCAGGTACAAGGTTTGACCACCTCGCAAGTTCAACTTGCAAGTGCCAACTCCTTTGACTTCAACCTTATTGTTGTCTCCTACATATATCCACCTTGATCCCTCTGGAATCCGACGGTACTCTACATATGCCTCTCGGTCTTTGGCTACATGGTCTGTCGCTCCTGAGTCCACAGTCCATAAAGGATTAGAATCAGCAAGCAATACAGTACTGGTAACATAAGTAAAATTACAAGAAGTAAATGACATTTCTACCTTTCTGGGCTCGCTGCACTCGCGAGCAAAGTGACCCAGTTTGTCACAGTTAAAGCATTTCATCTTACTCTTGTCTTTCTTCTTACAGAAACGTTTTCCCTTATTGTTACCACCTTTCTTGTTCTTCTTGGAAACATGCTCATTTCCATTCTTTTTCCCATTGTTCTTGTGCTTATTGCCGGAAACTTTGTGGGAAC
Source organism: Nemophila menziesii (assembly GCA_029959085.1). NCBI lineage: Eukaryota > Viridiplantae > Streptophyta > Magnoliopsida > Boraginales > Hydrophyllaceae > Nemophila > Nemophila menziesii. The sequence continues at coordinate 93,575,561 of JARWIR010000002.1, forward strand.
TTGACTCAGCAACATAAGCCTGACCCTGAGGCTTAATTGCATCTAGACGTTCATCATCCAATGTCACATGACGAGCATCATCATCAAAGGTTTTGATGTTGTCATTGTGAGTCAAGTTTATCTTCAAATGCTCCCAGTTATTTGGAAGAGATCGGATCACAGCTTGAACTTGTTGTTCATCAGTAAGGTTATGACCTGCATTCTTAAGTTCCCTAATCATGTTTGACATCTCTCGGAGATGTTGTTGCATGGTTTGATTAGGCTTTTTCTTGCAAGTGTCAAACTTAATGGTCAATTGACGCAACTTAGTCACAGTCGTACCCCCATACTTCTCATTAAGAGCATTCCACATCTCGTGAGCAGTGAGGTATTGTTGACATTCATAGACAAGATCGTCATTCATGGAGCCTATCAAGATGCCTTTTGCAGTGGAATCTTTCTTTTTCCACTTCTCATAAGCCTCCATGTCCCTTCTGTTTTGAGCTGTGTTGCCTTCCTTAGGCTGAGCCATGATGTTGTTAACAGCCTCAAGAATATCTTGCTCTTCTAGAACATAGTGTATCTTGAGCTCCCAAAGGTTATAGTTCTCACCATTCATCTTTTCTCCTTTGTTGAGATCAGAAATGATGGTTTTTGATGCCATTTTCTCTATAAAGTAAGAGATTTCCATTAATAACATACCTTTATTTAACAACTCTAGGCTATTAATGCAAATGGAATGAATAACAAAGATAACAAAATAAGTGATAAAGAAAGTTCACTATGTTCCCAATCATGAATCACTATATTTTGTTCGTCTTAATCATTCAATCAAAATCATTAACCGCAAAATAAGTTCTTCAAGAACTCCCACTCACTCTAACATAAATAGAGCGATATTGTATGAAAATAAACAACTAAAGCATAAAAGCAAAGAAAAATAGTTGAATTCATACATAACTAGAAAAAAAACATGTTCAATAAAGAAAATACTGAATCAAAAGGGATAAAAGCCACTAATGTAATTTCTAACAAACATGGAATGAAAAAACATCGAAGAAATCAACCTACTTAAGCAAACTACCTACTACAAATTCAACTAGCAAACATCATTCATATCCAAAACCTTAATTTTGGAATTGACTCCTCAAATCTCACTTCCTCATATTTTCCAATCGGAAAATATCTAGTAACATCGGTAGTTGGATAATGCAATCCACAATTGCATTGTTCTGGCCTAATTGAGCTATTGAAATGCCTCCACAAGTGAGACTCAGTCAAAGCATACACAAGCCACTCATATGTGTTATCTCGTCCATGAACATGGTTCTCCGGAAATTCATACTTCCAAAGATATCGAGATCCCTTTGCAACTCTCTCGGCAAAGTTCTGCGAAGTACTTCAACCTTGTGATTTTCGCATATTATATCACCCCAATTGATGACATCTTGAATCAACCTATTCACAATTGCTACATGTTGCACCAAAGTGTGATTAGGTCTCTTCCTATAATGGAGTGCTCGGATACTGTTCCTCAAAATCTGTCTTTGTTCAGGTGTCCTTGCTCGACGAGGTGTATGAACCCTTATTGGTCCATTAGGATTTATCATGTTCATATGAAGCATTCGGTAATCTCTCATTAGGCGGAGCCTTGATTCCCGTGATCCCCTGGATCGTGTTACCATCATTTTCTACATATAGAAAAATTAGAACGATAAAATTACACCACAATCGATTAGGAAACAAGAAACAAACAGATGTAAGTATCTTTCCAGGAACTATATTCATTAACAAGTATCTAAGGTAGAGAATCTGGTAAAGTTACATGTCACTGGTTTGAATTGCCTGGGTTCAAATCACCCCAAGAGCAGTTTCGACCAACATGCAGGAATACTAGTAGTGTAGTCTAAATAAAGTCCATACTTTTTTTTTTGTCATTAATTGAAATCAATTACAATACTGTTTCAAAAGATTAGTACAAAATATAATACTTTCTTCTACACTATTCGAGCTTTCCACTGGTATTTCTCCCATTTTCCTAGACCAACATGCAGGAATACTAGTAGTGTAGTCTAAATAAAGTTCATACTTTTTTTTTGTCATTAATTGAAATAATTACAATACTGTTTCAAAAGATTAGTACAAAATATAATATTTTCTTCTACACTATTCGAGCTTTCCACTGGACTCAGTGGCGAATCTATGAATAAAAATGAGACTAGGCTTCAAATACAAAGAAAGTTAAAGAATAATAACTTTAATTTTTTTATCATATAAAAAATTACATGAAACAAGAATACCATAAATTATAACGAAATAAAAAAGGTTATATAAAAAAATTCATTCGAATCTATCTCTATATTAATTTTTGTATGATTCAATAAATATGAAAAAATAATTATATAACAATAAAAATAAAATTAACAAAAGAATAAAATTATCTATCTGTATAATTTTATTCCATATATAAAAAAATAACTTCTAATAAAAAAATCAATATATATTTATCAAACAAAAAAAATTTAAATATAAAAAATATTATTTCTATGAATGAAAAAATTATTAAATTATCATTAATTTTAACATTTTTTGCTATAAATAATTATAAATATTAACAATTAGAATAAAAAATTAGGTAGGAATTTGAAATAATTAAAAAAATTAGTAATTAATTGGTAAATTTTTATAACAACTTTAAATTAATAATTTTTTTTTTTAAATTTGAGTGTGGGCTTGAGCCCACCCATTGCAAGCTTAGATCCGCCAATGACTAATGTAGGTAATACTTCCATCCAATATTGGATGGTCCAATATTCATATCATGGTCATTGATAATTATAACAAAACACATGTCATTAGATTAATAAGTTAGTTATTTTGCAAGTTTAAAACATGGGGTATATGTAATAATATTATTGGTGTAGGATCATCCAATATTGGATGGAATAATTTTCCTAATGTACAGTGAAGCATGACATTGCCGATACATTAAACTATTATAAACTACTATCCAACCAACAAACAGTACTACTAATGTACAGTGAACCGAGACAATACATTAAACTATTATAAACTACTATCCAACCAACAAACAGTACACATGAATTCCAATGGGCATGGATCAGTGACAAAAATATATATCAGTAATGAATTCCAATGGGCATGGACGACCCAAACAAAAATATATATCATTTTGGTCCAAAATAATAATAGTGAAAAAAGAAAAAAAATCGCATATCCTTAAAACCCTTAAAACGTGAGTGGACTACTTCTCATAAAATAGTCAAATAGCAAATTAATCATACATCATCAAATATGAGCAGACTACGTTCATGAAAAAAAATATCCGACAGTTTTTTTTTCAGAAATAAATTTGCTATCAATATTAATCAAAATAATAAAATTAATTAATCTATCTAATTAATCTATTCAAAGCTCTGATACCATTTGAAAGAATTAATTAGATATAAAAGCAAGAGGATTTATAAGCGTTTACCTCTTGAAGAGCAGCGGAAATTAAAACACAGATTCTTTTGCTTGGATCACAGATCTTCTTACAGGGAAGAAGAACTTTTGTTCACAACCTAAGAGCCTTAGATTGTTTTGATTTGTGTATTTTTTTATGGAGAAGAGAAAAGTATAGAGAGATATTAAGTGTTGAATTAATGATGTAAATAAAGAAGTTGTCTAACTTCTGACTCCTCTCAGATAATGATGAGATCGTTCTATTATAATGGGGAGGTGGTTTTATATAATAAATAACTTCCCATGTTTTTGAATTTAAATATTTAAATATTTAAATTCACAACAAAAATTATTAACTGGCATTTTGGCGGACAATCAAATAAATATAATAAATGTTTATTTTATTTATTTCTTTCATTACTGAAACACAAACATGAGGAACTGAAATGTCTTCTTCTTACACCTATGACTATTTAATTGGCTAACAAGAAGACAAAAATCAGTAACATAGGAAGTTACATCCTAAGAACAAGTTTTGGATAACATAATAGGATAAGTTTCTAAGATTACAGGTATATAGTGACTTCCATTAATATCATGGCATCATAAACTTTTAGATGGGGATATTCTCAAGCATGTCTGGTAAGCATAAATATTCAACTTAACCTATTTTGGTATTATAGAAATTTTGATAAAACTTAAGTTATAAGGAGTGATATACTGTGGCATACAATAATTAATTTATCGACGTAAACAAGTTTTAAAAGTAGGGAATAACTTAAATTCGGGATTCCTTTTTATCAGTCAATGGTCCCAATACATACACAAAAGCTAATCAAATCAAATTAAGCTTTATTACACATTTTCACTAGGTGGGATCACTTTGAAACTGCAATTGAAATTACCGAACAAACCTAAGCTAAGATTCACAAAACAGAATGCATTTCAGCACTTGTTCCGTCATAATTAGGCATATCAGCTATCCCAAATAAATGAAACAAAAAAAAAATCAGCAAATTAACACGAGCAGATAAGTAACGCATGCCTGTATTTGTTTGTTGAACAATCAAGCGTAAACATTAATTCCCATTAATATAACAATACCCCTAATCAGAAGGATATAGAAATCAGTGACTAAATCTCTATATATCACACTAATGAAACAAAGCAGCAAGCATATACACATTCAAAAACTCTTCAGCTAAAATCCAAGAGCAAAATTGAATACAATTTCTTCTTTTTACATCATAATTAAGAAAAAGAAGTATGTTTTGGTAATAAAAATCTGACCTTTTTCTCCTCAGACAAGGGAGGAAATGGGTTTTTATTGGCAGCAGTAGTTGATGATATTGAGCTAATGTGACGTCGTTTACGGTCTGGCTCAATTGTGCTCCCCACGAGGCATATAAAGAAAGAAATAATTGACTAATGACTGTTTTAAAAGGTCTCGAAGTTCAGACAACTCTGACGAAGTAAGCAAAATCAAGTTCAAAGCCTGAATTATATAAGTCAGTATGTTAGAATTTAGTCATTTACACAATTCTCAACTACTAAATCAAGTTAGACGAATAACATTTAATCTATCAGTGGGTCCACCATAATTTAGAGAAAAATTAAGAGTAGAGAGATATTTACCGTTCACCAAGCATAATATATTTGCTTCTTCAGGGCCTTCATAAACAAGAACTCTATCCAAAACCTATATATGTGTTACAAACTCACCAGTTAATGAGTTATACGCATTAAGACAAACAAGAAAAGCATTAAAAAACTTGAAATTTGTCCATCTAATTCCCGGGCCCACATCTTCTTTTAAGTCAAGCTTAACTGAGTACACCCATTGTAGCATCGAGTTGACCAATCTAGCTACAACTATAAATGTGTTACTCCATTTACTTTTACAATCTTCATCAGAGCTTACTGGTGCTAAAGAAAACCCTATCAAATACTAAATAGAAACTTATTGTAGCGGAACTCATATCTTTTGGCTTGTATTCTTCAAGTTGTGATGGGATTAGTCCCATTAGTAGTGATTATTACATCTGAACATTATAACAAAGCCCTATGGAATCACAATTCACAGCAAGTGTATTGAACATTATAACAAAAGTGGGAAAAATAGGGAATCAAATGTGATCACCTCGGCAAAGTTGCCTCTTTACCTTAAGCCTCATCAATAAACCTAACCCCCATCAGCCATCTAAATACCAATTCACATATAAAATCCCTTAAATTGTATAAATCCCATCATCAAAAGGTTAAAATCTCATCAATTAATGTAATTCCATTAACTATCTTAAGTCCCATCAGATGTTCCATCAACAAACTTAACTCCCATCACACGTCTAAATTCCATCAGCTTCTTAAACCCATCACACATCTAAATCCCATCAACTTCTTAAAAAGCCATCAGCTGTATAAATTCAATTAACTAATTTATTCTCATTACTGTCTTAAATCACATAAAAGATTGTAAAAACAGAGATGGAAAAACACTGGAAAATATATGAAAAAACTCACAAATTCTCACTGAATAAAAACAAATCAAGAGCACGAAAAAAGACTAAGCAACACAAACAATAAGCAGTGAAAGCCTCATAAACAGAATCAGAGAAATCAAATACATCAAAAAGGAGAAATTGAAAAACAATTATACATTAATATAAGTCCATTAGCTCGAAAATCAAGAGTAAATGACCGGTGACCGGAGATCTGATCGGAAAATCACAAAAACTAACCTTAATGGATTTGAAAGCTTATTGAGTGATGGAACTCATTGCACTGATGGCCTCTTGCGGTGATGGGACTCAAATAGGGGTGAAGGATACTCTCCCATAATCAATTGGGTCTGCTGGGAACAATTGAATATAGAAAATCTACTATCTGTGAAGGAAGAAGGAAGATTGGAGAAGCAAATGAGAAGGAAGAAGAGAGAGAGAAAGAGAAATAGAGTGAAGATTCGGTGGAGAAAATAAGAGAGTGAGAGAAATGAAATGAGGTATTTTAAATAGTTTGTAATATATAGAATAAGTAGGGATAATTTAGTCATATAATTCATTAAATAATTTAGTTGATGATGTAATTGAGCAGAATTTTTCTTATTGAGGTAATTGGACTTCAATATTTATTATTTGATTTTTTTGGTCATTTTTCCTTTCTTAAATGTAGTTAAGTAAATAATATTGTTTTATGTATTATTAACCGAGCATTGTCTTTTTGTTAAAATTTAAATAGAATATTATTATAAAGATATAAGTAAAAATTAAAGTTATAAATAATAAATATAAAGTAAAATTATGAAATAATTGAAAATCAGTTCAAAATAAATAAATACATAAATTGAAATTGAAGAATTCTGATAAGTAAAATGTAGGTAGAATTTGATTAGACTTATTTAAAATTTGAAAATAATTAGCCGTTAAAATTTTCAGACAAATCGCTTTAATGAAAATAATTATCCGTTAAAAATTCAGGCAAATCTCTTTGGTAAACTATTCACATTTTTCTTTCTCTCCCTTTCGAAGATCATTTCCTTTTCTAAACTTCAAAGATAGTTCATTGAATACAAAAGATCTCTAATTAAAACACTTACACACACAAATTTCTCTCTCTCTCTCTCTCTCACTAAACCCCCACTACGATCATTACAGCTACGGCGGCTGCAGCAGCCCCACAAATCTCCGGCATATCAACTTCGTTATATCCCAGCCGATTTCTTCAACCTCTCCTGAATACTCCGACGGTTTCGGTTCATCCCTGCGCGTCTGAGGGACCTTTCTTCCTCACCGGTTGGTAGCGGTGATTATGCCAGTGGCGACACCCCTCCTTGTCGGAGCCTCCGCAAAACGGGCCCATGCCTGCCAGTTCTTCGACGTATGGACGTATAAAGCTATTTGAAGGGTTGAGTTTCTTGGAGACAGGTATTTAAAAGGCAAAGTGCATTTTGGATACTGGAGACTGAGATGAATACGTGAATCACCATGCGTATCCTTTAATACGGTGATAAATCTTACGTTCTCCTTTTGTTCTTGTTGAGTCTGTATTGCTTACATCGGGTGCAAATGTTATGTTTAGATGCTTCCGCACCATTTTCTTTAAGTGTTTTCGTTGTGTTCTTGAGCTTTATTTGTCAGATAATATATCCCTTTCCGTTTCTCTCATAAACACTTAAGCCAATTCTTTAGCTGTCTTGAAGAGCATAAAAAAACCCTGCAATTTGCATTAGAGAATCAACAAGATGAGAATTAATTCTTGTTTTTGATTGCTTTATTTTTATATATATGCATGAAAGGCATAACTGAAGACCCTTAACTTGTCTCTTTATAGCTGTGTTTACAATATGTGCAATCTCAAGGGAGCTTTATGATAGATTTAAGGAACCACTTTATGAGTATGCTCTTTGCTGCTTTGGGAACGTGGTAGGTATATTCTTGAAAAGAAAAGATAAACAAAGTGCAGGTATTGATTTGGTTTCTCTGTTTTAGGTGGGAAATGCAGTATGGTGAAGCTTTTTCATGAAAGTTTGGGGAGAAAGTTGTACAATTAAAGTTGCTATTAAGGAGGTTTGTTGTTTTTTTCAACAGTTTTAAAACATGATTTGGTGTTATGTATATCATAACTGTTTTCCTGGTAGCTTTACTTTTAAATATATGAAATAGTTATTGCCTTTTGTGCTATATAGTTTGTTATTTGAGGGTACTCTGTTTACTGAAATGCTGCTAAATTAATCGTCATGCAAACCTAATAGCCAAAAATTGTGGAATGAGTTAGGAAATTAGTGATGTTTAATACTTCATGTAAATCCTGTGAATAGGATTGCATAGTTATTAATATTATAGCTAATAATACACACTAGTAATTTATGTCAATAAAAGGAAACGGAGTAATTTTGTGCTATATAGTCAATTTTGTATTTAGATATAGTGTCAATTAGCTATATAAACTTTGTACCTGACAATTTTGCATTTTACCCCCTGAGTTATATGTGATTTGTATTCCACCCCTGTTGTTGAAAATGAAGGACTTAAGGTTAAATATTACTTTGATTATATTAAATGATTCAGGAAGCAACTGTGGCATTGAGAGTTAGAAATGTAGATCCTCGAATAGGTGCTGCTCTTCAATACTCTTCTAGTTCAAGGTGGGCCCGTGGTGGCTTTTCCGGTTAAACAATCACCGGAAATAGAAGAAGGTGAGTTACCAGAATCTGACTTCAACATGGTCTAGACTTCCAAAAGAGGTAATTTAGTAAAGTATTTTTCTAAATAAGATAGATATATTTAATTTTCAACTTGTTTATTTGGAGCAGCATAAAAATAAAGATGATCGCTTAAGGCTAAATCAATCACGGCCTACTTTTCAGCATTTTCAAGGTAACTCACAAACTCACAGTTCACAAACTAATATATAGTGATCCAAATTCTAGTATAGTATAGTTTTAAGGATATTTCTTTCTGCTTTACCTTTCCGTAATACAAGTTACAAGGTACGATAAAAGTTAAAAAAGGAAGTCATTATTTTTATGAATTTAAATTAGTATAACTATAGTTGCAGCCTTTTTTGCTATTTATGTTTAGATCTCTATTTTAATGGAAGTTTTTCTTTTTTTCAACTATATATTTTAGATATTATTATTAGCCTAAAGATGTCATTATTTCTATAAATATTCCTGCTACAACTAATTATTTTTCTATTTCTGTTAGTAACATTCTAATTTAGTATATATTACATGTATGGCTATATCTTGCGACTTTTAATGATCTACCTGTGTTCACTTTCCTTGTTTGATATATTGTATACTTTATTGATGCAGGTTGAGGCTACTGAATAACAAGCCATGTCAATTAATCTAGTGGATTGACAAAATTATGAAATAAAGGTCTGAATGGGACAATATATCTTCTTTACGCCTTACATGTATTGTTATATTGATATTGGATTTTTTCTTATTTGTGTAGGAGGAACCAACTTAAAAGAGAATACTTTCATGGGTAGTGTAATTTTTTTTTAGTTTTTCTTTTGCGGTTGTATATGGTAAGTTATCTCATCTCATGCATTGTATTTCATCTCTCTCTCTCTCTCTCTCTCTCTCTCTCTCTCTCTCTCTCTCTCTCTCTCTCTCATGTGCATTGCATATCATATCATGTGCATTGCATTGCATGTCATTTCATGCATCTCATTTGCATTGCATTGCATCTCATAAATCTCATCTTCTTCTTCTTCTTCTTCTTCTTCTTCTTCTTCTTCTTCTTCTTCTTCTTCTTCTTCTTCTTATATATTATTTATTATTATTACATCACATCTCAATGATAAACCCGAAATAAGGTGAGTTACTTACAATCTCGATATATTATTTATACAACATTTATTGATTTGTATTTCTTAATAAAGTGAGTATGTATGTATATGTGTTGGAGCATCATGGGCATGCATATGAGCGTACCTGGAACATCCTTTTAACCATCCAATTCTTGGTCAACCATGGTGGGATTACATTTATTGCACAACAGGTACTTCTATTTAAGGTAATAAAGTTGTTTGTTGTTTGACAGGTGAGTCATAGTCCAACTAAAAACTAAGTTATATTGGAAGGGTAGTTCAGCGTATAGTCATGGCTACTCATGGACTTGTAAATCTTTGCTCACTTGTCACTTTTCATGTCTGCAGCATTTGAATGGGACCCTCGATGATTGTACAAATTTTGGGCTACTGTAAGTTGTTAAATTAATCTTTGGATCTTCATTCTCTTCATTGTTGACTACTTATCCGTATTTGTGCCAATGTAGATAGAAGGATTGACCTTATCGAGAAATGTCCACTCATCCCGTAAGTATTCGATGCTAACTCTGTTGCCTCTGTTAAAATGGGCCCCGCTCTTCTACGGACAAGTTATACTTTCTTGAGCTCATACTGTTGAGCATGAAGAGGCAAGTGATTTTTTTTAACTATAAATTAGTTTATTATTCGAAATCTGACATATACTACACTTTATAGATGCTACAGGATGTTAAATGGAAGGGTTTTGGATGGACATCCTCTAGAAGAGACATGCTTTACTTACAAGTAAGTTATATATGTATATTTTACCATACAAGTATGTTTCCTTTTTTGTCCCTTATGTAATATTGCTTGGTACTAATCTCCATTATTTGCAGCTATGGATGAAAATGCGATAGGCACCTCTTCTTCTGGCTTGTGTATTTCACTTAATACCTGATGATTATAGAAAGGTTAGTATCGTCTATTTAAACTTATACATAGCAGCACTGTCAATACACTCCTAAGATGCTTAATTTTAACCAGGAATCCTCTAGTCCAACTCTTAAGAAGATATTTGATTAGAAAATCTTTGCTCTGAGGCAGGTTAGTCATTTCCTAACTTTCGGAGTGAAAGGTAATTGTTTTTGACTATTTAGTTTGTTATGATCCTTTTTCTGTTCGTCATTGGATCGTAAGTACTTTATTTTCATGTTGAGACTATATAACCTAAATTAAATTTAAAATATAGTTTTGTAGGTCAGGAACACACCAAGTGTCAACAACACAGGACAGTACAGTTTTTAAGAAGAGCTGCATTTCTAAAGCATAATATGTGAATTCCTCAATATGCATGAGGAGAGAATTTTCCTAGAGGAGAATTTCCGAAATAGAACCGTCAATATATATAATTATTTTCGTTTTTACCCCATAATTTTATAATATGATCAATGTTGCAATTTTTTAACCTTTTACATTGTTTTCTGACAGGTGAGATTGACGGGATCCAAGAGTCTTCCTCCATTCATTCTAGGAGTTAACAGTAGCGAGTAATGATCTTTTCTTTCTAGATAATTAGATACTTATATGTCAATCTCAATGCTGAATTTCGCTTAATTTTTTGCTTTACCATGATAATTTCAGGGGATATATACGAGCACACAGTTGTGTTACGATGCCTTTGAGCATAAAATTCCAGCTAAATCCCTACTACATAGACGCACTGTAATGACCATTCTACCGTTACATAAGAAGTTTCGTTTGTATATATTTTGTGTACCAGTGATCGTCTTAAACCTTTACCTCAAGATTACCCGATTTAGGTCTCAACTCCTAGTGCAGAACAGGATTTGCTGGATTTCACACTGAGTTACAGTTGCTTCAACTCAGTGCTTTGGAGAATCCTTGTATTAAACATAGTGTTGAGTTGGAGCAATCCTTTATTGAATGGGCGTATAACGGGTAATGTTCTTGTCCTTCTATACAATAAAACATCACACACAAAAGATAATTAATTGTTAGCTGATTGTTAATCATACAAGTGCAAAGTGAATGCTCTGTAATGGGTATTTTGAGCAAGTAATAACTGTATTTACAACATTTACTATTATTATCAAACAAATAATAAAGATGCTATGATTTCTATAAATATATTCCTGCTACAACTAATTATTTTTCTCTTTCTGTTAGTAACATTCTAATTTAGTATGGCTATGTTTTGCCCTGTGTTCACTCTCCTTGTTTGACAGATTGTATGCTTTATTGTTGCAGGGTGAGGCTGCTGAATCACAAGCCATGTCAGATAATCTAAAAGAGGTTTGAATGGGATAGTATTACATGTATTCTGATATTGATCTTGGTTTTTCATTATTTGTGTAGGAGAAACCAACTTAAAAGAGAATACTGTTGAGGGTAATTTTTTTTAGTTGTTCTTTTGCGATTGTATATGGTAAGTCATCACATTTCATCTCATACATTGCATATCATCACATCTCATCTCATGCATTGCATTTCATCCCATGCATATCATGCATCTCATCCCATCTCATATATCTCTTCTTCTTCTTCTTACATCGCATCTCAATCATAAACCCAAAATAAGGTGAGTTGCTTACAATCTCGATATATTATTTATACAACATTTATTAATTTGGTTTTCTTAATTTTTCCCTCCTTGTCCATCCCTTTGTCGCTTCTCCATTCTTCAACCTCTCCTCTTCGTCGACCACGTGGCCGAGCCGATGTGATGATATGCCTTTTTTTTGGAACCCACTATCACATGAGATCTGTGGAGGTGAAAAGGTGTCAGTGCTTTCTCTTTCTTTAAGATAAGACCATGAGATCTGTACATCCATCACATGAGACATACAAAACACACTTCCCTAAAATTATCAAATCAAAACAAGACATTAGACTCGACTCGGTTAGGAAAACTTACAATAGATGATCACTTCTTTCTAATAATGCTAAAACTGTCTCATGTCTATATTAGCCTTTTTTTTCTCTCATTGTCTTTTTGAGGTATTTAAAACTCATTTGTTGTAAATATTGATTCATCTTTTTCTAAAATGTACCTTTCAGGTTTCGTGTGAAATATAGAAAGCTTTCGAGGCCTGATAGAGAGCAGTTAATATCTCCATAAACAGGTAAACTTGGTGTTTCAATAATCAGGTAATATCTTAAAAGTATCTTTTCTTATCTGCAGATATGGAAATAATAAATCTGAGTCACGTGTCTGTTACTTTAGATAAAAGCTAAATTATTAATATTTTGTTTGGTATAGTGCAGGAGAGATTAATCCAGTTTAGTATGAGAGTTCCTACTGGATTTGAATTTACGAGACGATTCTTGAAGGCTACTCAATCTGACAAGAAAGTAAGGACCTTTAGTGTAATTTTTTCTTTATAAGCAACAAAGTAGAGGTAGTCTTTTCTTATAATATTTTTTCATCGAAGCTAGTGAATCATTAATCATAGTCTTATGTTTTTCAGAAATTGAGACAATATGCGAAGAAGTGAAGATATTAGCTTAGATTCTATTCCCGGCTTTGAAGTTTCTAGTGCTCTTTAAAGTAACAAGTTGCATGGAAAAAGAAGTAGCTCCAATTTATGCCAAAGGTAACAGTCTAACCTTGTTCTATAAGTGAATTACATGAATACCCCTTTGATATTACTTTCGGTTCACTTTTATTTTCTCCCATGTGATGGATGTACAGATTGCATGGTCGTCTTATCATAAAGAAAGAGCAAGCGCTGACACCTTTTCACCTCCACCACTACCATCTCAAATATCTCCTTTTCTTTATTATTATTATATTATTAATGACATCATCACCAATCTCGTGCCGTTGCTTCTTATAATAAATAGTATGGAGTGGTATAAGGCGCCCATACCACTCAAATATTTGAATGGTGACTGAGTACGAGAATGGTGATGAACCTCAAACAGTTTGCATAACATGTTTATATCTTGAATTTTAATGATTCTTTTCAGGTAGTTGATTTGTTTTTCTATCCTAGCTCTCAATCTCATCAGGTTATTGAGGTTTGAATAACCATCCTCAATACACACACACACACTGTGTTGTGCAGGTAACTTTCCTCAAGCTTTTTGAATGATGCTTTTATTACACTTTTACTATTGCATATAGCAGAGCTATATTCCTGTATACTTAGCACTATGAAATTTATGATTTGCTTTCACATTTAGCTTACCTTTGTGTAAAGAGGGAAATCCTAAAGCTGGTGATTGAGAGACTGTTTAGACAATTTGGGAAAACACTTGTAAACGTGGGACCGATCATCTCATACTTGTAAACGTGGATTGTGGCTTCAGGAGGCACTCAAGATTAACAATTATGATGCTTCACCAATTTCACTCAAATAAGATTCAATCCAACCCCTCTCTCTCTATATATATATATATATATCGTTTCTTTTATTCTCTCTCTGACTTTCACAGGTTGACTTGTTTTTTAAGTCCAAGCTCTCAAATTTCTTGTCCCATGCCTCAGCCTCATCAAATTACTGAGGTTTGAATTGCAAATTATTTCTTCTTTATTCCCTAATAATTCTCTTGGCCTTAAGTTTTAATTCTATGTATATTTATTCATTTAGATGTTTTCGAGACATGTATGGAGGAGGAATTTCAGAGCATTTTTAAAATCGGTATGCTACTTGTTTTTTTCAGTCTATAGAGCGTTGATGATTTTGTGGCTATTATTTAAAACTTGTGGCTTTTGTATATGGTTAGGTACGAGGCATGGGAGGTGAAAGCTTCAGACCTGATAAGGTACACCACTCTTCCATTGTGGGTGGGACCCATCCAACAGTCTCCTCCTTTAATTGTGCTTCTTCACATATATATCATATCATCTAGAAGAGCTGACAAGGTAATCTAGAAGTCAGAATTTGATGAATGAATTGTATAGTTGTTATTTAAGAGCTGACAAGGTAATCTAGAAGTCAGTTTCTTGCCGTTTAATTGGGTTGATAATGATACTCTTAATTACTCATCTTTTTAGTTATTATTTTTCATCACTACATGTCGTGCTTTATTTTATGTGCAGTAAATCGAGATTCTGCTTATTTCACGCTTGTACTGCCCTCGTTTTGCCTCCACTTAGCAGTAATTTTTAACTTCTTATTTATTTTACTATTGAGCTCAAATTTATGTTTTGCTTGTGTGATGACTGATGAGCAGATATGTGGAGGAATGATGAATCTATCTTTAGTTCCTGAAAATGCAGCTTTATTGGTTTTTCTAGTGCACGTATGTATGAGTTTATTTATATTGGCTAAGCGTGGTACTAAATGAAGGGTTAATCTGGTAATTTTGCAGGGAAGATTGAGAATTCAACAATCATGTCTAAGCAGCTTGTTGCATGCGTATGCTGAAGAAACTGGGTAAACAGAATTTGAGCAAACTAGGCTAATGTATCATTTCTTATAATGTTTTTTTATGGAAGCTTGTAAAATCATTTATCAGTCTTATGTTTTTCAGAAATTGAGACACTACACGAAGAAGTGCAGGACCTGCTTTGAAGTTTTCAGTGCTATTGAAAGTAAAAAGTTTCATGGAAAAAGAAATAGCTCGAAAGGTAACAATTCATTCAACCATGTGAATTTACATAAATACCCTTTTGAAATTCCTTTTGGTCTACTCTTCTTTAGCCATTGGTTATATTCTTTCTCACTTGCTTTATGACCATCAACTGACTGTAACTTC
The DNA here is from genome assembly GCA_029959085.1 of Nemophila menziesii. Classification (NCBI taxonomy): domain Eukaryota; kingdom Viridiplantae; phylum Streptophyta; class Magnoliopsida; order Boraginales; family Hydrophyllaceae; genus Nemophila; species Nemophila menziesii. The sequence continues at coordinate 93,590,987 of JARWIR010000002.1, forward strand.
ATCTGTAAAAATAGGAGTATGCGGATCAGAAGATATTCTCTTGAACGAGTAAATTCTTTTCAAGGTAAATATTTGCATTAAACTTAAAAGGTCTTTCTTCTTTTACAGCAGTGCTACTCAGAATATAGATGAGTATTTTTGTATATCTTGTTTTCCTTTTCTTATGAAAATTTCATGGAGGTTAATATGAAATTATGACAGAAACTTGGAGATCAAGGAAGCTTTCTAGACAAATAAGGAGCAGCTCACAAGTCAGCATATGCTTGTATTTGTAAGTTTCCCTAACCGAGTAAAACAATTTGCTACTTAGACCCTGTTTTAGTGTCTTATTTTTGTCCCATGTGATGGATGTACAGATTGCATGGAGAGAGCAAGCGCTGAGACCTTTTCACCTTGGATACAGTCTCAAATATCTCATTTATTTTCTCTAATATTATTATTATTATTAGTATTATTTAATTAATGACATCATCACCAATCTCGCGCTGGATAGGTACGAGGCATGGGAGGTGAAAGCTTCAGGCCTGATAAGGTACACACACTAAACTACTCTTCCATTGTGTGTGGGACCCATCTCATCCATCCAACAGTCTCCTCCTCTAACTTTGTTTCTTATTAGTATCTTCTCAACTCTTTTCTTTTATTCTCTTCATTGCATCCATCTCATTTCATTTCATATGCATTGCATCTCATTTCATCTCATATGCATTTCATCTCATATGCATTGCATTGTATTTCATCGCATATGCATTTCATCTCATGTGCATTGCATCTCATCTCATATGCATTGCATTGCATTTCATTTCATTAAATTGCATCTCATCTCTTATGCATTTCATCTCATTTAAGTTCGTAACAATTTGTTTTGGTGTATTGCAGGAGAGATTTTGTTTTGTCTCAGACCTTTCCATCTTCTTTATTATTATTATTATTATTATTATTATTATTATTATTATTATTATTATTATTATTATTATTATTATTATTATTATTATTATTATTATTATTATTATTATTATTATCATTATTATTATATTGATGACATCATCACCAATCTCGTGTCCCTCACTTTTTTATAATATATTTGAGTGGTATGAGGCGCCCATACCACTCAAATATTTGAAAGCAGAATAGTGACTAAGTACGAGATTGGTGACTAGTTTGTGAACTCAACATTGACTTGCTCTATTTATGATGTGGCAGGTCAAGCATGCACTTCAAGATTAACAACTACGATACGGTAAGAGTTGATAAGATGTTAAGATATTCATTCACTCCAACTCTCTTTTCTTTATATGCTTTTTTTGATGTAACGTTTTTAATTATTTTTCAAACTTTTAACAGGTGCAGTTGCGTTTATATTTGTGCTTGTGTTTGTGTTTTTGTTAACAATTCTTCTTTCCTTTTTTAAGCCCGGGCTATTTTACCTAGAAATAACAAATATTACAAAAAAAACGATCCACATTTTATTTAATTTCATTTCACCAAACTCTTTTCCAACCAACGGCGAAAAATTCCACAACTATTGTGACACAAAACCACCATCACCACCACAACTATGAATAAACCACTCTGACTGCAAAGAAACCATTCCACCACCCTACCACTATTGTGTTTGTGATGGCACTACTTTGGCACTGTAAAAATAACACCTAAATAGGGAGACTAAAATAAGAGTGATATAGCTAATAGCCAAATTGGACCAATATGAAATGTATTAAATCTTGGTTTCACGGAAGTAAATACAAAAAATATACTTAAAACACAGTGAAAAGACCAAAAGCAAACCAACAACCCCGTAAAAACATCAAAACATAACAAAGAAAAGTATTTACAGTGGGTTCTTAGTCAGTTTTGCAAATCAAAAATTTCATCTCTTCCTTTTAGAAGCAGATCCAGTAGCAGTAGCAGTACTTGATCCACCTCTTTTACCTTGAGCAGCACTTCCTTTTCCTCTACTTGCTGGTGTTTTTTTACCACTTGAATTTCCCGAACCCTTCAACTCCATTTCCACTTGTATCCCTACCAAACAAACAAATTATAATTTCCACTTAAATTTATTAATTAATAATAAGACACACAAACCAACCTTTTGAATTAAGACTCTGAAGATCAGATTGAAGCTTCTTTCCTGAATCAACTTCAGCATCAGAATCATCATTATCATCATCTTCTTCTTCTTCATCTTCATTATTATCCAACTTCTCTTCTTGTTCAACTTGTTCAAGCATAGCAGCAACTCGTTTCTTTGGGGCCTTTTTAATTCCAGGAAGATTTATTAAATCCGCAGTTTTAATAACACGTGATTTGCTTCCTTTATTATAACCTCTTGTTAGTGCAGATTTTACAGCGGGTAGTATACCATCTAATGGACTAGTTTGCCCCTGATCCATAATAAATAAAATCATCAATAAAAACTAATAATAATAATTAAAAAAAAAACATTTAAAAAAACATACCTGGAATTTAGAAATCTCCATTATAGAATCATAATCATCCATGCTAATAGAGTAAGAATCCATGAAATTAATAACCTTCTCTACAGCTTCATCTTTAGGGAGTAGACGCAATGGATCAGTTAATTCCTTCTTAAGAAGAGTGATGTAATCCAGACGTAATATTTTCCTGTAACAATGAATTGAATTGATTATTAAAATTAAAAAGTAAAATTATAAAAAATAAAAATACCTCCCCAAATAAGATTCACGAGATGCAAGTAAATGAACATGTAGATCCTCCAAAAGTCTATAATTCTTTCCAGTAGTTGAGTTTTTTCCTAGCCAGCTCCCAAATCTATTGAAATTACGCTCCCCCTGTTCATACAAATTAATTAACATCATTAATTCACCAATTCTTGCAACTAAAATTTTTTTAAAAAAAAGTCAAAATTAAAGTGCATCCAATATGTGAATACATGTCAGTTCTAGGAAGGTTCTAAGATTCTAACTTTTTTTGGGGGTCAAAGTGGAAATATTATAGATAAAATTAAAGTACAATCAACAGGATCCTTGTCAAAGTACATTCTTTGACATGAATAGTTAAAATTAGATATTACCTGCTCAAGAACTGTTCTTTGCCCATTCAATAACGTAGAACTGTTAAAAAGAAAAAAGGATTAAGAATAATATACAAGGGAAGCATAATATATTAAAAAGAATTAAAAAATATTAAAAAAGAATATTAAAAAAAAAAACTTACGGAATAATACAAGAAGCAAGAACACTAGTTTGTGAAAGTTGCCATTGTTGATATCTTCGAATCTGTACGTTAACAATATCACCATCTGCAATAGACTCAGCAGCTTTTGCAAGTAAACTCAAATGCTTCAATTCATTTTCTGTTTGTTTTACTTTATTACTTTTATCATATCCATTAAGTGATCTTGGCCTATGATTAATATAATTTTCCTGTAAAAATAAAAACATCTTTTCATGAATATGTATATAATGTTAAACTGTTAATGTTCATACCTGAATAAGAAGAGGTACAAGATCAGCATCACTCATACTTAAGTCAATTTTCTGGTCCATTCGTAACTTATCTGATGTAAAAAGCCTGTATGGAGGTTAAACAATGTAATGCTAGAAGATATTATAAGTTAAAAAAAAGAAAGAGTAAAAAGGTGAATAATACTTATCAACAGCTGTAAAGGGTGAAATATCTTCATCTTTTGAACTAGTTTGAAGGCGTTTTCTAATATCATCATATCCAATTACTGAATTAGAAAGACTCATGTACTGTAATTGATTTATTGCCATTCTCATATCTCCATTAACTCTATCTGCTAGTTCCTCAAGTGCAATCTAACACAAACAATTGGGCCATTAATGCAATTATGTAAACTATTTCAAGCTTCTAAGACAAAGCAATTGGTTCAAAAAATAAAAAGTAATAATTTATTGATACTAAGAACAGTGTAAAATCACTTCTACGCCACATCTTTAGTACCCTTTTTGGGGTTCGTTAGATATTTCATACACTTTAATAGCAATTTGGACATTTCAAAATAAACCATATCTTTATCACACACTAGCAAGTAGCAACTTTCTTTGAAATACCTAAAATTGACCAGCCCAAAAAGAGCACTTTTTTAAATATGTGACATAAAAATGATTTTTAGCCCATATGTACTGCCCTATTTTTGTTATCTGCACTAATTTATTCCTATAATGAAATGTCAAATTAACTAGAAATATATTAATAAAAGAATTACCTCATTAACTTTAAGTCCTTCTGCACTAGCCACTTGCATTAATCTCTTAGCCATCTATTATCACAGTAACTTTTTTATCAGTACCATCTCAAATGCATTACTGAAAAAACAATACGAAAAAATAAGAATGAAAAAATGGACACCTGTTGCTTTGTAGGCTTGCGATAGCTTAAAAGTAAGCAGTAATTAATAAGACTCTTCAATTTTTGACTGTATCGATCATTACAAATACAAATAATCGGAACTTTAGACATTTTAATACTCGCTATTAAATCAGCTACACCTCCTCTATCACCAGCTGACATTCCATCAACTTCATCCATAATAAGCACAGTCTTTTGATCATCACCCCTAAATAGATAAATAAATTAATATAATTAAAATTAAACATTTAAAAAAAGTTAAAAAAAGAAAAACCTGAGTTTCATGTTAAGGCCTAAAGATTGATTGCTAACAAGTTCCTTAACAGAATTAGCTCTACTTCCTCCAATTCCTTTCTCGATTTTAGCATTTGCTTTTCCACGATTATCACTAGCATTTACCTATTTAAATATATTTTATAATTAATACATATTTCTAATTAAAAAAAGGAGAAAATATAAATATAAATCACCTCGATTGCTTGAAAACCGAGCATTTGACTAACTAATTTAGCTGAAGTAGTTTTGCCTATACCAGGTGTACCACATAATAACACAGCTTTTTTAGCAGAAGGGTCATTTTGTTTTTTTTTCCCTTTATTACTTGTACTTAAAAACTGTTCATTCCAATTTACTAGCCAATCATGAAGCTGTTTCACCTACACAAATATAACCAATTAACTCTGCTTTTTTTATTTACAAATAATAATTGTAAAAAATAGATACTTACTAGACCAGGGTTTCCTATAATATCACTTGAAACTTTTGGCTTATATTTATCTGTCCATGATAACATAGACTTGTCCTTGGTTTTAGTAGTACCTTGCTTTGTAGGAGTCAATACTTTTTTTACACTTGAGCTTCCAATTTCACCTTTAAAAAATAACATTTTAGACCCCAAAGTTTTCCCATATAAACAAGTAGCTTAAATATTGCTTGAAATTAAACATACTATTTGGTTTCATTTCAGACTTTAAAGGAGTCTTTTTTACAGGAGAAGAAACAATCTTATCTGCTTCTTTTTTAACTTCTTTTTTAACTGATTTGTTTGATTTACTAATCATCTCAAATAACCCATCCTCAGTAAGAAAAGCAGTACTATAAACAAATAAAAATCAAGTTAGGAACATATTTTTATTAAGAAAAAATAATAATATATTAGAATGAGACTACAAACCCGAGCTCTGTAGCTTTTTCGGATTTTCTTCCTCCAATATCTTCATCACATAGAAGATAATTCTGATAACAAAATTATTGTTAATTCAACAATAAAACTATCATGTCAAAGAAAATTAAAATTAAAATAAAATATAAAAACAACTCACCGTCTTTTTACTGACTGAACCGGTTACACGACCACCATGTCGTTTTATCAAATCCTCAGCTTCTTCTCTTTCCAAACTGGTATAAATTGGAAAAAAAATTAAAAATTAAAAAGAAAAATCTCCAACTAAAACAATGAAGAAACTTTCGTACCTGTCAAGTGTTCCACTTATAACAAAAGTCAAACCAGTCAAACAATTTGGAGCACCTTCAGGAATTTCCTAATAAAAAGAAGAAATACATTTAAAAAGACATAATATTATATATACACAATTCAAAATATAAGGATTAATCTAAACTATTACCTTTTCCCCTTTATGTGGAGGATCTTTCCTTTCTCCGAAATTAAAACCACCACGTCCACCACCACCACCACCACGTCCACCACCTCTTCCACCACCACGACCTCTTCCAGCGGATTTTTTAGATTTATCATCTTCTTCATCAACTTCATCAATATCCATGGCTTTTTTACTAGCGGGCCCACCTCTTCCACCACCACGTCCTCTTCCAGCAGGTTTGAGAGGCTTATTATCATCGTCATCGTCACTTTCTTCGATTTCCAGGGACTTTTTCGCAATACTTTTACCAGAAGCACTTTTTAACTTCTTACTAGGAGTAGCACTAGCTGTACTTTTCTTTGGTGTAGGCATTACAAAGTCTTCTTCTTCATCATCTTCTTCGACTTTATGAACTTTCTTAGCAGGAGGGGATTTTACATCACTGACCTTTGAAGCTTTTCTTTTAACTGGTAAATCCTCAGTTTCTTTTTCAACTTTAGCAGATTTATTCTCAGTAGCAAAGTATTTGCTTGTTTTTCTTCTTCCACTACTTTCTTCACCAATTGGAACCTGAATACTCACAATAACATAACAATCTATATAAAACATCATGAAGTTGAACTATTTATAGCTTTTTTTTCTAATAAATGTACCGATTTTTCAGGCTGTGGGGTAGTTTTTTCCTGCTTTGAGGCATTGACATTTCCAGAACCCTTTTCATGTTGCTTCATGAACCACTTCCTAATATCTTGTCCAGACTAAATTACAGTAAAGACAAAGCAATATAAGCAAATCATGAACAAAAAATTCAAAATGTCAGTTACAATTCAAAACTCTCTAGTTTTCAAAAAATTCGAAATTTCAGCCTCCAAGAGTGTAATTAAAATATTAAGAATTTCGAGAAATAATTAGGGCTTGAGTTTGAACCCCAAGAAAATTAAAAAATTAGGGTCTAAGGGTTTATGATTGTTTCAGGAATAACGGGTCCGGGCTGAAGTGGCCGGAATCTACAGAATTTAACATTACGTGCAATGCGAGTGAGTGAGCGCATAAATTACAGAAAATTTGAAAGATAATTTCAAAAAAATAAATAAATAAAGAAGTGGTAAATAAGTAAAGAAATGGGTTACCATTTGGTTTTGATTTGCAGATTAGGTATTGAGTTGTAGAGATCAGTTGTTATGCATGTGTGAGAAATTGTGTAAGGGGTTTTATGTATGCAAGTGTATAAGGTTTTGTTTGGATGGGAGTATTGGGAGAGAGGGAAAGGTAATAAAGGATTCTGATTATTCTTTCTTTTGTTATGTTTGGATTAAAAAATATTAAAAGGAAGGGTTAAGAAGGGAGGCTGTAAATACTCTCTCTATACACACATATATTCTATTCTTCGTGGAATTGGGAAGGAATAGATTAGGCTGTAAAATAATTTACCATCTTGCCCTTGTTTATTTTATAAAATAACAAAACACATCTTCTCGTCAATATTTGTGTAATCATTTGGGCTAAGCAGAAGAATAAGATGATAATCTGGTCAATCAGTACCCAGTAGTTCGGATCTGGTGCCAAAAGCTTGGGAATGGATTTTGGGTTTCTACTCTTTTCCACCATCATCAACCCGGCTTGACGAAGAACCAACTTAAAAAGGTAAAATATTGAATTACAATTTTTCAATTTCATCTTATTTAATTATAATTCTTTAATTTATTTGTCCCTTTTGATTACTTGGTCACACATGTAATTTAATTTCCCATCATTGTTAATTAATAGATTGTGAGCGTATGGTAGCAATAATTTTTTACTATCAATCTCAATTTAAATCTTATTCATTACTTATATGTAGGGGAATTGCAGAAAGCTGAGGATGATCCAAGTTTGAATGAGTCAAGTATTGTACAAGTACAAAAAGACCCTATTTTACCTGAAATGAAGGAGGTAATGAGCGAATCATGGAAAGAGAATTTTCAAGATTCTCTTTCTGCTGATGTGGACATTATGGGAAGTGAAACTTTGTAGATGTTTCTGAAAAGGAGGACCTAGGAAGCAAAATGGTGAATTTGTCTGCAGGGTCAGGGACTAGTTTTGTAATTACCATGTCTGAGCTTGCAGATGTGGTAAGAAAGCTTGATCAAGAGAATCACCACTTTTAGAGAGGCTTAAGGAGCAATTGTATCTCACAACTATACACTTGATCAAAGTAAGTTTCAACTTAAGGACCTTGAGAAAGAGTTTAATTCTTCAAAGGCCCAGGCTGAGATATCTTCTGATAGAGTCAATGAGTTGACCAAAGAGCTGGAAATCTCCAAGCTGACTTGCTAGGATTATCCTCCAAGTTAGAAGCTTTACAGCTTGAAAACGAAAATTTACTTAAAAATCTTCAATTGGTGAGTGAGGAGAAAGAGCAAGTTTTAGCTGGGAAGAAAGATTTGGTACTTGAAAATGAAAGGCCTGCATCTGAATTATCTCATTTTCAAGCTGAAAATGTGAATTTAAGTGATAAAGTAATGTTTTTGGAAGAGGAAAAGAGTAAGATTAGTGAAGAAATGAAGCATTTTGTTTATGAAAATGATAAATTAGTTGCTGAGTTGGCAGACTCGAAAAGTATGAAGGAAACTCTTTAACTTGAAAATGCAAAGCTCAATGAATTATTATTCGAAGGGAGGTTAAAGATTGACCATGAGTCAGATAAAGTAGCTAGTGAGTCAATAAACTGCTTGGTTTTAGTTGAAGCGCTTAAAAATGGAAATTTCTTCAGTAAAAAATATGCTCGAGGAAGAGAAATGTTATGTTTCGAATGAGAATGAAAAGCTATCTCATGAGCTATCAGACTCCAAGACAGACTGTGCTAAGGTGGTAAATGAACTAAAAGAAGCAACTTTGCGCATTGAACAACTTATCAAGGAAAATGTTAATCTTAAAAGTAATTTGGTCATTCATAAGGCTAAGATAACCGAATCTGATGATCAAATTAAAGATTTAACTGCTGCTTCAAGTGTAAATGAAGGGTTTAAAGGGCATATAAAGGAGGTAGAGAGTATAATACAGAAACTTGAGGAGGCTATTGAAAAAGTGCACTCTGATATAGCTTCCTCGGGTAAATCTATTGAAGCATTTGAGTCAAAAGAGCATGAGTCTGGGGAAATGGATCTTTTTAAGCTTAGCAATGAACAGATATTGAATCTGAATGCTCTGCTACAAAAGTTATTGTTTACTAATAGTGCAGTTTCAGAGCTTAATGATTGGTATAAGTCCTTAAAAGATCATAGTGATCATCTTGAAGAAGCAAATATTGAGCTTATGACTTTCTCTGAGGCTCCTCTAACACAACATATTTTTGTGAAGTTTGAAGTATGTGTGGATATACCTACATTGTTTGCTTTTTCCCTGTAAACATATCGTTTCCTACATTTTTTTTTTTTGTCAACAGTTTCCTACATCTTATAAAAAAGGAGAGATAAAAAACATATGTAGAAAATAATAGATGTCCTTTTCGGGTCAAAACAAGTTGGGTACGACAGCTAATTAAAAGCAATTTTTTTATTAGCTATAATCTCGCCTAACTTCATTAACTCCGTGGCTCCACCAATAAAGATAGATCCTAGTAAACCCCTAGAAGTTGTTCGTTCATCTGATGACTTATCCTGCAACAATAAATAACAAGTTTATTTTTATAATCTAGTTTGGCATATCTATTCTCACGCCCATGTCACTTTTGTCAATAACATAATCAATTCAGAAAAATTTAACCAAACAAATTCAATTATACAATATCAAAAATAAGGAAATATGGTTACACTTAGTATGACAACTACTTACCTAAATTACAAATCAATCGCTACTGAAATAAAGAACATACAATGTTACTTAATATCAAACAAATATAATAATAATTCGATTACAAGTGTATGTGGAAAGCTAAGAAACCCGTTTTACAAATTTATAAATTTTTTCAAAAACTCAAGTGAGCACTCTTCTGGAAGTGTAGGATATCTCTCATTATCCTTACAATAATCATATACAACTAAGTTTCTCTCCACCCAATAAAAATCCTTGTTCTGATCTTCTGAATTGATCCCACCAGTTCTTGGTAGTGGTGGAAACACATGTAGGGTAAGGGTCTTCCCATTGGCATCCATCTATACTAAAACCTTTGTACGAGGAAACAAATGGTGCTTTTTCCCAATCTGTCTTCTCAAGACCACCTCTTGTTTCCCAATCTTCAGCATTCCATATGCTTGACAAAAGGATGGTCTAAAAGCTTAGCTGCAGTAGGGCGATCAAGAGGATCACGTTGCAAACAAAGTTTCACAAAGTGCTTTCCTTCACCCGATAGATGATTTGGAATTGGAATTACACCGAGATCTTAAACATAGCCGCCACCTTTTCACCAAAACATACATAAATATTAATTACTTAATTGTGATAAAGACCCTAAAGGTAAAGGAAATAATGATATAGCACCAATAACTATCAAAGCAAAACCATAGACATTTTAAATGAATGAAATTACACCCATGATTTATTAAACCAAATTAAGGGTTCACAGAGAAAAGAACAAATTAGTCTAATTTAAAAAGTTATCAACCAAACAAATTGGATATTTCTCAATAATGGCGAACAACATTTAAAAGCAGATAATTAAAAGAACTTTGATGCTAAAGAACACTAAGTTCTTAAAGTCTAATCTTGACAATTAGATTAAGATGAAATATACCTGAAAGAAAATCAAATCTCTTCCTTTTGGTGACAACTGATGCTGAAATAAACAAAAGGAATTTCATTAATATTAATTATTGTATCTGCAATTCAATACCCAAAGAAAAGACAAGGAAAGAAAAGAAAAATTACATAAATGATTGTATCCAACAGAGCTCCTTCTATCCAGAAAAGCACACGAGTAAGCCTCTTTTGCAAATAGTTCCAGAAACTTCTCCTGAAACCACAAAACAAAAATAATTAATTCCTATAACTAACACATTATTTAACGGAGATTCTGTGAATGAGAAGAATAGGTAATTTGGAGCTTTTATATTAGGGTCGGGTTGGGTAATTTCAGGTTCTACAATTTCAAACCTTACGATTTAAACCTAATTTCATATTAAATACAAAATTAACCAAAAAATAGCTGAATTGCTTAAGATTTGAATTCACATGAGTATAATACACTAAAAATTAGACAATGAGATGAATTAATCAAGTTTTGGGCTTGATAAGCATACCGTGGCTTTATTTATGAGAAAAACAGCTTCTTGACTGATTCTGCTATCAGGATCCACGCTCTTTATAAACTGATACAATTTAGTGCTCTTCTCTTCCTCTTTGTCTTCTTCTAATATTTTCTTTTTCTTCTTCCTATCTTTTCTCAAATTGGCCCGACATATCCTTGTATTAACACAACCTTTAAAAGCCGTTAACACAAAATAAATTTGCACTATAAGACCCTGTTAACACAAAATAAATTTGTAAAAGTGATGAAATTAGAAAAATGCAGCAGTATAAGACCAATTTGCTCACTACAACACGTGACCCGCAAAACTAACAACATTCCCTTCCCCATATGCGCTATTTACAGTGCATTATACTTAAATCAGTTAATTTTGAAAAATTGTGAAAGTGACGAAATAAATTACAAAATTATAGTATAAAACAGAATTGCTCACTCTACTCCATGTGACCCACAAAACTCACACGGCATCTCCTTCCCCATATCGTTATTTTCAGCGCATCACTTCTCATTTGGTCATAAAATGGGCAAATGGCCATTGTAGGAATTGTATAAAAATAAATTAAAGAATTATAATTAAAAAAGATGAAATTGAAAAATTGTAATTCAATATTTTACCTTTTAAGTTGGTTCTTCGTCAAGCCGGGTGGATGATGGTGGAAAATAGTCAACGAGTGGCGGCGATTTTCTATTGCAGGAGAGCGCTTGGTGGGAAGGTAATGGGTCGGAGAGAGGCGTTGGAGAGATTGGGTCGGAAAGAAAGAAAAGAAATTTCCTCCCGTATCCTCGTATATATATATAGTGTACCAAAATAATCTTATTTTCTTTACTTTTTTTTTTAGTAGAATGAAAATTCATTAATAAAAGAAGTAATTGGAGAAAAATGCCTCCTTAAATGAGGTTACTAATTTTTGTAAGCCTCTAACTTTTTTATTTAGAGATAAATGCCTTCTTAATTAAGTAATTAGAAAAAAACTCCCCTTTATTATTTCTTTTCCCTTTTTACCCAATATAAATACTACTTATTATAAACTAGGTAATTAATTCTCCAATTATTATCACATACTCACATACAATCCTCTCTATCTATTTCTCTCTCTCTTTCTCTCTCCTCTAACCGTTTTATTCCATCTCCTCCATTGATAAGCTACGCGAAGCTCACGAAGCTCACTCACGAAGCTAACTCACGAATCTAACTCGGTTTTAAACATGTATACGTATATATAGAAACTAAAACCTGCAAATCAGCAAAACAACAAAATAAAATCAAAAATTCAAAAAAAAAAAAAAGAGTCGAGAGAGATAGAGAGCGTGAGAGGTAGAAGAGAGGTTAGTTTAATGGAATTCCATGTTTTAAACATGGAATTCCATGTTTAATACAGTTACGAAAAACATTGTGCAGAATTCAGCATTATGCAGTAATTGCATTTTAGGTCCCTATTTAACACATTATTCACATTTTATGACTCTAATCCATCTTTTGTTCATGTTGATCATAGTAAATTGAACACATTCATCAAATAATCCTATTTTAAACCCTAGAAACTTCTAAATTTGGTTTTTATATAGAAATCGGTAAGAATTTGTTGATAAATCACGTGAAATCAGTTTCAAAAGTAAGAAACACTATCAAAAACCTCAAAATAAACATAGAAATTAGATTATATTTCAGTTTTTTCACTTACATATGTTTGTATTTTTTTGTTGTTGATCGCGTTTGCTTTTAGTTGTGTTGATTTGCTCGTGTTTTTATAGTCGCCGGTGAGTCTTCTTCTTCGTCGTTCGCTTTTCGCCGTCTCTGTTGCGTGTAGTATGTGTGTGTGCAGTTGTGTGTGTGTGTTTGTGTATATGAAAGGAACGCTTCAATGTTTTTTTTATTATTATTTTTTAATTGTTAATTAGGGGTAGTTTTGGGAGAGGCTGTTTTCTCTAAAATGTTTTATTGGAGGCACCTTTTTTTAAATAACTTTTTAAATAGGCATTTACCTCTAATTGGCTCTTAATAAAAAACAACTTAGCCAATCCCTAAGGGATGGATGTCACTAAATAGAAGTTTTGCTGATGTGATTATAGGAGATAAACTCCAAAGGCAAAACAAAGAGGCTTTTAGCTTTTGTTTAGACACCCCATCAACATTCAACAGTTTGGATCTCTGACAAAGAGAGATTTTCAAGTTACCCGAAACCTTACACTTACTAAAGTACTTAACCAACACTAAAATATTACAATACAAATTACAACTAGCACTAGAAAAGTTACTGAATTTGTTGCAATCTTTTTCATTAACTTCACTGCTAATCTGAAACTTCGAAGACTTGGCCTCTGCTTCAATTTCAAAATTAGCTGACATTTTCCTTGCAAGCCCTTCTACCATTCTTCCTGTTAAATTCTTGCAAATGTTATGAATTTCCACATTGCCAATAGAACAGTTTGACATTGCAATAAACCACTCCTCTAACTCTCTGTTACAAACAGAAAAAAAAGTTTCACTCAAGAACCTTTAAGATTTTACACAAAAGCTAACTCTTGATTCGTCAAGAAAATTATGTCCTGCACCAACAAAACATATTAATGCAAAAATAAAGAAATGAGTGAACACAATCCAACTAGAAGGTTCACAAAAATGCTTTTGTTCCTTAGAAATCGAAATAGGAAAAAAGGTTTCAAACCAATACCTTTGTAAATAAACCGAACAATACAAGAAACGCAAATGAGCGTAATTAAGCCCAGAAAATCTGGAGCTTTGAAATAGGTTAGCACAATTATAAACAGTACATAAATTTTTTTCCAATACACTGTTTTTGGAATCTAACCAAGTGTTGTTAAAATCCAAATTAACTAAGTTAATAATTGTGTCAGAGGACACCTTATTATTCCCTTTTAATAAACTTTTCTTATGATTTGAACAGACTATTGAGTTTTTAACATCAAAACTCAATTGCTTTCTAACAATCATAATAATAGAAAAGAATACCTTCCTGGACAGAGTAGTTCTTACACACACTATTCGGTGTTTAATATCTGAAAACAGCGGCCACGGCTTACAGAAATTATAAATTAAAGATTTATCCTTCTTTAAGGATTTAAATGAAGAATCTACTAAATTAATTACCCTAGCAGATTTTAAAACAATGAGAATCGGAATCTCACCTAAGGCCCAAAAGGCCTGGATTCCGTTTTTGGGCTGTATGACTCGCAATATTGGGTCTTCAATTCCAGATCCTTTGCTGCACTGGTTCGACAGCGTAGTCTCGACCAAATCCAGTGAAGTCCAAAAGAAAGGGGAGAAGTTTTGGCAGTGGCATGAGTAGATCTGCGGCCATTGTTGAAGGGGGTGGAAACAATTAGTTTGGTTTGGTGTATGAGATGGCTGCTTGGTAGAGGAACAATGGTGAAAGACTGGTTTTTTGATAGAGTGGAGGACGGCATCAGTGTGAGAAATGTTGGAGATGGTGGGGTGAGTGAAGGAGGTGGTCTTGTTGGTTAAGAGGAGGAGGAGGCTGGGAAGGTTAAAAGAAGAGGCTGAGATATGCTGGTGGAGGGAGGCTGAACTATCCATCGGAGAAGGCTGAGATGGGTAGAAGGCTGAGATGGGTTAGGGTTTATTGGGACATGTGCCTGGGAGCACATTTTGAAAATATCGAAATCTTTTTTTTATTTTCTTTACTAATTTCAGTATAACTTTGTCTTTGTTTCATATTATTTTGTTTTTTTGTTATTTTAGTTGGGTTAGTTCTTTTTTTTTTGGACATATGTGCTTAATACTGCATGAAAGAGACTAAACAATAATGTCCCTAAAATCTTGACTCTGCATAGATAAAATAGGAAACTTTCAAATATATTGTTTAGTCCTAATTTACCATACTAATCCTTATTTTTTGATTTGTGTAACATTAATTTATTTCCAAACTTTAAAATTTGATTACTTATTTGGTCCTAATAATTTAAGATTTTATTTTCATAAATAATTGCAAATATAGTCTCAATAAAATTAGAATACACTTGAATAAATATTTGAAAGACAAATATGTAAATTGGTATGTAAAACCCGCTTTCCTTTCCTTATTATTTTCTAATCCAAACATAGAATTGTAATAATCCCTTATAAAACCATTCTTTACTTTTTTATTCAATCTAAACAAGAAAATATCCTTTCCTTTCTTTTCCTATGTTATACCTTCTTTTTCTATCCTTTAATTAAGAATCTTTTCTAATCCAAACAAAGCCTAAAGTACACAGCAAGGAAGGGATTCAAGAATAACCCGCCACTAATGGCGGACCCAGGACCCATTTTTGAGCATTTTCAGACGTCAGATTTGAAGTGAATCTACGAAGAGTATTGAAACGTCTTTTTTCGTTTTTTTATTCTTTTGGACATTTACGTGCCTAAAGGCACAAAAGAAAGGGGGAATTATTGTATAAGGCCCAACGCATAGGTGCCTTTATAAAATAAGACCCCATCGTTAGAGTACTAGTTACTTAGTAACTGGATGGTGTGGAAAGACAAAATGCCCCCTAATGACTGGATTTAAAGTGGCCAACGTGGCATTGTAGTGGGCAGGGGAAACCATTACACAAAGATAGTATATACGAAAAACAAAAAACAAAAACAAAACGCCATAATAGAACTTTTGTCTACATTATCCAAACTTCTCTCTCATCACCATTAAAAAAACGACACTTGCGTACTGAACGAAAAAGAACATTCTCTCTCCTCAGACCGTCTCTCTCATCAACATTCAAAAAATGCCTCTTGAGTAACCCACCCAGAAAACCGTTGCCAGCAGAACCTCTGTGATAACGAGGACAAAGCCTTAAAGTAGGTGGAGACGAAGTGGCTGGGAAAGGCAGAAATGCGTCAAACTGTGAAGAACATCAACACTCAGTGTAAAAGGTTCGTTATATTCACTGTACCAAAGTTTGACGTACTTCGTTTTTTATCATTACTATTCGTAATAGTTGCAGCCGCAGGTCTATGTGATTTTGAATGTTATGTGTATTAGTTTATGTGTATTAGTGGGTTGCCATGTATATGCCATTGTATCCCTATTTGAGTACGGACCTACGTGTAAAACTAGGGCTTCGTATGTTAGAGATATTTGGATAGACATGTACAATCGGGGATAAGGGATGAGTTATTTAGTGTATTAGTTGTTCTGGTAAGTAGTGTAAGAAAACCCTCTGTGGGTACGACCCGAGTAAGGAAAAAATATAGTCAATGATTGAGTAAATGTCGGGGACGGCCCCATGTAGTAATATTTGGAAGAAAAGACATATAGGTGTCGTGTTATTTGACAAAACCCTCGTGACCATTGTTAGTTTGGTGACAGAGTATTATGTGGGGACGACCCCAATAGTGGATAATGGTCTGGCCTTATAAAAGGTGTCCGCAATATATATATTTACGTTATTGTGTTGTGTACTGCAGGACAATGAAGGTGAACAGAGGAACATTACACGCAGTATACGCAATTTTTGAAGAGAACGACGTACCACTGAAGTACCTCGATGCAGTTTCCGCACCACCGTTCTATGGACTATTCCTTGGTTTGCACAGCCTAAACATTACTGGGGGCAGATTGCCTAAACACGAAAATGTGATAAGTGACATGCTCGATTGCTATGACGTAGAGATTGTTTCGTACTGGGTGGTGTGCCACTACGAATTACTAAGCAGGACGTGCGTGTGATCATGGGGGTTGAAGGTGGACGAGTTAAGGTGCCGAAATACAAAGCTTCGGAAATGAAGGTGTCACCCTGGTTCACAAAACTTTTCCCCGGACAGACCACAGGGAGGTTGTTACTAAGTGAGTTGAAGAAGATTATCGTAAGGTGTCTAAAGAAGGACAAAGTTGGCAATCGGAGAACGTTCATTTAGTGCATGAACATGCTTGCGTTGTCTACCATTTTCTACCCATCGACTTCAGCGAGGCCAACGCAATGGCACGTGAAGGCATCGGAGAACCTGGAGGAACTCAAGATGTATAACTGGTCTGCACACATAGCAGAAGTGTTGATGGACTCAGCTGGTGGGAAGGGGAATGGGTGCTGCATACTATTGTTGGTAAGTTTATATCACTGAAACATTAGATTGAGAATGTTAATTGTACATAAGTAATTGTGTTTTGATAAACTGCTCAGCCGTGGTTTTGTGAACACGTGGCAAATACAATAATTGAACCGAGTGATGTAAACGACATACCACGCGTGCTGAAGTGGCTTCATCCTGAGGCGTCCAATAATTTCAAGGCGGATGTATTAGCCTCACCTTGTTTTTATTCCCGTTTTAATATTCGACAAATCATCATTTAAACTAAAATTCATTTGGTATCACTTTTAAAGGTTTTCCAAAACCCCTCATTAGATTAGTTGTATTTAAAACCTTTCTCTTTAGCTTAAGTTTCAAAAGAGCAGCACCGCGGTACACCGGACGAGATCTGCGGTACACCGCAGTACCACGGATCAAAGGCGCGGTACACAGGGTAGTCCGATCAGTAAGCTAAGAAAACATGTGGTACACCGGACGAAGGCGCGGTACACCGGACGAAGGCACGGACCAGGGGCACGGTGCATAGTATAGCCCGTACGTAAGCAATGAAATTAAGACGAGAAGAATTGCGGTGCACCGAACAAGACCCGCGGTACACCGCAAGATAGGGTTTCTGCGTTATTACTAGAGGACAAAGCTTATATCCGTTGGAGTTAAAATAGATCCGTTAGATAGAAGCCTTTTGACCGTTGGAAGATATTTTCAGCTATATATTGAAGCTCATTCAAGGCACAACTCATCCCTTCCATCTACCAATCTTAAGAGCAATTAATATTATCATTGAAGAAGGTTTCAAAGGAGCATTCAAGTCATATTCATTCTCAAGCTACATAGTTTATATCTACTCATTTAGGAGTTTAATTACAAAGCTTTTATAGCACCCCTAAACACTTTTCCTTTCCTCTTAAGTTCTTGTAATAGATTAAGAGAGTAGTGTAAGTATAGGTTTATACTTGGTTCCTTATGTTGGTGATAACACAAGTGTAGTTCCTTCAAGGTTTTGAAGTGGTTGTAAGGGTTTGTAATCTCACCCGGGTTAAAGAGTTACGGAGCTTAGTGAAAAGCTTGAAATCCTAAGGAGGCTTCCTTAGGTAGTGGATGTAGGGAAACCGAACCACTATACATCGTTGTGTATCTTTCTATCCCTACACTCTTTACTTTTCCGCACTCTATATGTTTGATAAAATGCTCACATGAATAGTTTGATAATATTGTGCTATAGGATTATCTAGTTTTAACTATTTAATTTGCTATATCAATAGGATTCAAATTAGCCTTTAATTTTATTTACTTGAAATAAAATTAGCCGATTAATTTCAATTGTCCTATTCAACCCCCCTTCTAGGACGCATATAGACTTTCAATTGGTATCAGAGCCTAGCTCTATCGTACTTTATAGTTTCTAGAGTTAAAAACGATATGGACTCTAATCAACCGGAAGGTTCATGTTCTACTAGACCTCCGCTTTTTGTAGGGAAAGACTATTTCGGTTGGAAAAAGAAGATGGAAATACATGTCAAAGGAATCGATTACTTCTTGTGGCTTGTTATCAAGAAGGGTCCTTACATTCCATACGTTGATGGTAGTACAACGGAGGAGAAAGAGGAAGATGCTTACAATACTCAAGACATAGCCAAACTCACCAAAAACAACAAGGCTATGAACATACTCATCAATGGCTTGAGTGTCACGGAATATGCTAGAGTGAGCGAATGCAATTCGGCTCATGAAATGTGGCAACTCTTGGAGCTATCATATCAAGGAACGGAAGATGTTAAAGAAACTAAGATTGGTCTTTTCATCACCAAATATGAACTATTTCGTATGGAGCCCGATGAAGCCTTAAATGCTATGCATCAAAGATTTTCTAACATTGTTAACACCTTGAAGACTCTTGGTCAAGAAGACTCTTGGTCAAGAGTACACCAACAAAGAACAATGCCGAAAGATCTTATTTGCTCTTCCAAAGAAATACAAATCAAAAATCAACTCTATAAGAGATACTAAAGATCTTTCAAAACTGACGGTTCATGAACTCATTTGTAACCTCATGACGGAAGAGCTCGTGCTTGAAGAAGAAAAGATAAGAGATGATGAGGAGAAGAAAATTAAGAAATACATTGCCTTCCATGCCTTGAGTAGTAAGTTGAAAGAACGAAAAGAAAGGAAGGAAAGTGAAGAAGAAGAAAATTCACATGAAGAAGAAACTAGTGAAGATGAAGGAGTAGCTATGTTGGCAAGAGATATGAAAAAATTTATGAGATACAAACGCTTTGCCAAGAAAGGAAGTTCATCCACACCTTATAAGAAGAATGTTAGAGCTATCAAACAAGATGAACCCACTTTCTATCATTGCAAAAAAGTTGGTCACATCAAAACCTATTGTCCTCTTCTTCTTAAGGAAAAACCAAAGAGAGCAATGCATGCCAATATCACTTGGGATACTCAAAATTCGGATGAAGAAGAAAGTGATAATGAGAATGTCAATCTTGTTGCTTTTATGGGAGAACTTGGAAATGATGAAGATGCTTCTTCGGATGATGATACCGGTTCAACTCACTTTGCCTTTATGGCAAATCATGATGAGGTATCTCCGAAATCTAAACTCTCTTTATCTAATGATGATGCTAGTGAGCAAGATATTCATGAGGCATTTGATTCTCTTTACAATGATTTCTTAAACTCTATTGAAACAAACAAAGTTTTAACAAAAGATTTAGAAATTGAGAAAACTAGAACTAAAGAGGTTTTGAAAGCTTTGGAGGATTGTCAAAATCTTTGTGATGAATGTATAGATGAAAATGAGAAACTTCATCTCATTGAGAAAAAACTTTTGGAAGAAAAATCCTTGTTGGAGAAAAAGATTGTTGATCAAAATGGTATCATTTTAAAATTTACAAATGGGCAAGAAAACTTGGAATTGATTTTAGGGTCTCAAAAAATGGCTTTTGAAAAAAGTGGTGTTAGATATGATCCATCAACCAAACAAAAACTCTTTAAAAATGTTTTTGTTAAAACAAAAATTTCAAATGCAATTCCATCTTCTTCAAAATCTACTATCACTTGCACTTATTGTGAAAAACTTGGTCATGATGCATCTCATTGTTATTTTCGTAAATTATTGGATTTGAGATCTCTTGTGCCACTTTGGAAAAGGCCTATATGGGCTATAAAAAGAAAATCCACTAACCCTCATGGATCCAAACCAAATTGGGTACCTAAAGCCTAAATTATTTTTGTGTGTAGGGATTGAGCATCAAGAAGCAAAATATTTGGCTACTTGATAGTGGATGCTCAAGACATATAACCGGGAACCCATCATTATTCACACATCTATATAAAACAAAAGGTGATCGAGTTACTTTTGCCGACAGTACTAAGAAACGCGTTTTGGGTAAAGGTAACATTGGTAATATGAATTCTTTACTTATCTCAAATGTGTTGCTTGTTGAGGGTCTATCTTTTAACTTGCTTCGTATAAGTCAACTTTGTGATGTTGGTTATAGTGTTAAATTTGAAGCATCTAGATGTATTGTTTTAAAAAATGATGAGTTAGATACTATTTTTATTGCTAAAAGATCGGATAATGTTTTTGTTGTTGATCTTGAGAGTATTATGTGTCAACGTATTAAATGCTTATCCGTAGTAAATGATAGTTGGCTTTGGCATAGACGTTTAGGACATGCTAGTATGGATTTGATTTCAAAATTGTCTAGAAAAAATCTTGTTGTTGGTTTGCCTATTTATAAATTTGATAAAGATAAATTATGTGATGCATGTCAACTTGGTAAACAACATTGTTCATCTTTTAAACCCATAAATAAGGTCATCACCGTTAGGCCACTTCAATTATTGCATATGGATCTTTTTAGTCCCGTTGATGTCACTAGTCTAGGAGGATCTAGATATGTCTTTGTTGTTGTTGATGATTACACTATATATACATGGGTGATGTTCCTTGCTTTAAAAAATCAAGCCTTCAATGAATTTGCAAAACTTTGTAGAAAGGTGCAAAATGAGAAAGGCTACTCTATTACATGCATTCGTAGTGATAATGGTAGTGAATATGTGAATTCTCCTTTTGTGCATTTTTGTGATGAATTTGGGATTGAGCATAATTTTTCGGCTCCTAGAATCCCCAACAAAATGGGGTAGTGGAAAGGAAAAACCGAACTCTACAAGAAATGGCTAGAACAATGCTAAAAGAACATAGCTTGCCTACATACTTTTGGGGTGAAGCCGTCCATACGGCTTGTTATGTGTTAAATAGAGTTCTTATTAGACCTCTCATTAAGAAAACCCCTTATGAGCTTTGGAATGGTAGACCACCAACTATTTCCTATTTTCGTGTTTTTGGATGCAAATGTTTTATCTTAAACACTAGGGATTATTTGGGAAAATTTGATGCTAAATCGGATGAAGGTATTTTTCTTGGTTATTCCACAAAGGGAAAAGCCTTTCGTATTTTCAACAAACGCACTCGTACCATCGAAGAATCTATGCATGTTGACTTTGATGAGACTAATCCTTTTAATATCAAGAAAGTAGTAGATGTTGATTTACATGAAGATGTTCCACAAGAGCAACCCTTAGAATCTCCTACTCAAGAATTAAATTCTCTTGATGAATCTATTAAGGAAAATGGTCAACTCTCAAATGAAGCAAGTACGGATTTACCAAAATGTTGGAAAAATATCAAAGATCACCCAAGTGAATTAATTCTAGGTTATCCAAAAGAAGGTGTTACCACTCGTTCTCGAATAATTGCTCTATGTGCTCATCAAGCATTCTTATCTCAAGTTGAGCCCAAGAATATCAAGGAAGCCTTGCTAGATGATCATTGGATAAACGCTATGCATGAGGAATTAAATCAATTTGAGCGTAGTAAAGTTTGGACGTTAATCGAGAAACCAATTGGCCCCACTATTATTGGCACAAAGTGGGTATTTCGCAACAAGCTAGATGACACCGGTATTATCACTAGAAATAAAGCAAGGCTAGTTGCTCAAGGATACAATCAAGAAGAAGGTATTGATTTCGATGAAACTTTTGCTCCGGTAGCTAGACTTGAATCTATTCGTATGTTACTTGCTTTTACTTGTTATATGCATTTTAAACTTTACCAAATGGATGTCAAAAGTGCTTTTTTAAATGGTTTTATTGATGAGGAGGTTTTTGTTAAACAACCTCCGGGTTTTGAAGATCCAAAATTTCCAAATCATGTTTTCAAACTTTCAAAAGCTTTATATGGTTTAAAACAAGCACCTCGTGCTTGGTATGAACGTTTAAGCAAATTTTTGATAAATGATGGTTTTAAACGAGGTAAAATTGACTCCACTTTATTTATAAAAAGGTCTTCAAAAGATATTCTTCTTGTTCAAATTTATGTGGATGATATTATATTTGGTGCTACTAATGAAAATCTTTGTGAGAATTTTTCTAAAAGCATGCATAAGGAATTTGAAATGAGCATGATGGGAGAATTGAATTACTTTCTTGGACTTCAAATCAAACAAATGAAGGATGGCATCTTTGTAAATCAAGCCAAATACACAAAAGAGTTAATCAAAAAATTTGGACTTGAAGATGCAAAAGAAATTGGAACTCCAATGAGCACATCCACAAAATTAGACAAAGATGAAGATGGTAAAGATGTTGATGAGAAAGCATATCGAGGTATGATTGGTAGCTTACTTTATTTAACCGCTTCTAGGCCCGATATTATGTTCTCCGTGTGTCTTTGTGCTCGATTTCAATCCTCTCCTAAAGAATCCCATCTTAGTGCCGTTAAGCGTATTTTTAGGTATTTGAAAGGAACCCTAAGTCTAGGACTTTGGTACCCAAGATTTACCTCTTTTGAACTAATAGGTTATTCGGATGCCGATTATGCCGGTTGTAGACTTGATAGGAAGAGTACTAGTGGAAGTTGCCAATTCTTAGGTCAATCCCTTGTTTCTTGATCTAGTAGAAAACAAAATAGTGTTGCTTTATCCACGGCCGAAGCCGAATATGTTGCGGCCGGAAATTGTGTGACTCAAATTATTTGGATGAAACAAACCTTGCTAGATTTTGGCCTAGAGTATGATTGTGTACCCATTCGTTGTGATAACACTAGTGCTATCAACCTTACCAAAAATCCAATTCAACACTCTAGAACAAAACACATAGAAATCCGTCATCACTTTATCCGTGATCACACTCAAAAAGGGGATATTGCTCTTGAATTTGTCACTTCGGAAAATCAACTAGCCGATTTTTTTACCAAACCTCTACCCCAAGATCTCTTTGAGAAAATTCGTTGTGAGCTTGGCATGCAAATTCTCTAACTTCTTATCTTGCCATGGTTGTTTAGTGCTTTTTGTGTATATTATCTTGTTGCTAATATTTTCTTGGTGTTTTAGGGTACTTGAAGCTTCTAATTGTTATCCATTTATCCCTTTAGTCCTTGTTTTTTACTCAAATGTGCTTTGACCCCTTAAAATTTTCAAAAATCGTATCATTGATTCTTTTTGTTGTTGACAAAGGGGGAGAAATTTTAGTTAAACTTTTTCAAATGCATTTTGTGAGGGGGAGTTTTTCTAAAAACTCTAGGGAATAGGTTGAGGGGGAGTTTTTGATTAAAACTTTATCTAAGGCATCTTCAAAAGTTTATGATTTGTCAAACATCAAAAAGGGGGAGATTGTTAGCCTCACCTTGTTTTTATTCCCGTTTTAATATTCTACAAATCATCATTTAAACTAAAATTCATTTGGTATCACTTTTAAAGGTTTTCCAAAACCCCTCATTAGATTAGTTGTATTTAAAACCTTTCTCTTTAGCTTAAGTTTCAAAAGAGCAGCACCGCGGTATACCGGACGAGATCTGCGGTACACCGCAGTACCACGGATCAAAGGCGCGGTACACAGGGTAGTCCGATCAGTAAGCTAAGAAAACATGCGGTACACCGGACGAAGGCGCGGTACACCGGACGAAGGCACGGACCAGGGGCACGGTGCATAGTATAGCCCGTACGTAAGCAATGAAATTAAGACGAGAAGAATTGCGGTGCACCGGACAAGACCCGCGGTACACCGCAAGATAGGGTTTCTGCGTTATTACTAGAGGACAAAGCTTATATCCGTTGGAGTTAAAATAGATCCGTTAGATAGAAGCCTTTTGACCGTTGGAAGATATTTTCAGCTATATATTGAAGCTCATTCAAGGCACAACTCATCCCTTCCATCTACCAATCTTAAGAGCAATTAATATTATCATTGAAGAAGGTTTCAAAGGAGCATTCAAGTCATATTCATTCTCAAGCTACATAGTTTATATCTACTCATTTAGGAGTTTAATTACAAAGCTTTTATAGCACCCCTAAACACTTTTCCTTTCCTCTTAAGTTCTTGTAATAGATTAAGAGAGTAGTGTAAGTATAGGTTTATACTTGGTTCCTTGTGTTGGTGATAACACAAGTGTAGTTCCTTCAAGGTTTTGAAGTGGTTGTAAGGGTTTGTAATCTCACCCTGGTTAAAGAGTTACGGAGCTTAGTGAAAAGCTTGAAATACTAAGGAGGCTTCCTTAGGTAGTGGATGTAGGGAAACTGAACCACTATACATCGTTGTGTATCTTTCTATCCCTACACTCTTTACTTTTCCGCACTCTATACGTTTGATAAAATGCTCACATGAATAGTTTGATAATATTGTGCTATAGGATTATCTAGTTTTAACTATTTAATTTGCTATATCAATATGATTCAAATTAGCCTTTAATTTTATTTACTTGAAATAAAATTAGCCGATTAATTTCAATTGTCCTATTCAACCCCCCTTCTAGGACGCATATAGACTTTCACATAAGTAATTGTGTTTTGATAAACTGCTCAGCCGTGGTTTTGTGAACACGTGGCAAATACAATAATTGAACCGAGTAATGTAAACGACATACCACGCGTGCTGAAGTGGCTTCATCCTGAGGCGTCCAATAATTTCAAGGCGGATGTATTAGACACGCTTCAGCCTGAAATGGTAAGCCAATTACACTTATGTATAGATTGACCCTGTATGTACTGACTGTGAGGGACAACCCCATGCAACACAAAAAACTGTAAAATTAGCGTTGTGGGGGGGGGGGGGGGTCTGTACCGTATACTGTTTATGAGTGACTTTACATAGTGGGCATGTACTCATTATGGATAGGTGATATTTTAGGGGGGGTAGGTACTATGTTGGGGCTCGTAGGGGATCCTTATATTCTTACTTACTGGTGTTGTACCCATTATATATTTGTGTTGTCTATTGAATATAGTTGATTTGTAAGTTGTGTGCATCAACATTTAATGCGAATGTGTTGTGTCCAATGTTTGAGTGGGATGTGGATATGTGATGTGGATTTTGTTTGGTAGTCTAGTTTGTTACTGAATTTAATAGTTACAATTGATGTGCAGATTGACATAAATGAGCTTTGCAATACGGAGGCCGAGCGTGCGGAACTGTTATCTGGTTCAAATGTAGTAGTAACAATGACTGAAGTTTTGGATAAGGATGTAGTGGAAGTTGGTGATGCAATCAAGGATACGTCAGCGAATATAGATGAGGTGGAGAAGGAAAGGAAGAAAAGTGAAGCATTGCTATTGGAAAACAAGAGGCTTCGGGATGAGGTAGACCTTTTAATTGGAATCGTTCGTGAGACGGATCAGTGTCATGTTTTCGGAGGGATAAATGAAGCCGATCTGGTAGTTGTCACATCCACGGGCAGCTGGTGGTCCTTTGTGTGTTCTAAAATAAATGCAATAAGTAAAGAGAACCACAACCGCAAGTGTACGGTTGTCCCAAGTAATAATAGTGATAACAGATTCGTTCTCAGGGACAGATTGGTTAACTACAATGCTTATCAAGTAATGAATGGTTGCACTTATGAAAGCAATTAAAAGGTTTAATAGTTGATTGGTTGGTTTGTATTAATCCTAAGTATGAAAAACTAATGCGAAAATGTAAATGAATAACTAAGACGCAAGTAAATAAAGGTAAGACGCAAGTATGAGCAGGCAGTACTTGAGAGACGCAAGGATTTCACCTAACTATCATTCATTTCATACATTGTTTAAGGGACAAATTGGTAAATTTGTATTGGTCGGGATTCTATATTCTCCTTACCCCCGTCAGGGTGGACTAAGGAGCAACTATCAAGTGCTACAAACCCCGTCAGGGTGATTATAGTCCACTCTCAAGTGATTAAGTTTAAATTACCCAATAGGCCATAGGGTTAATTACGCTTGTCAGAGTCAAATAACTTCTATCCTACACTCATTAACTAGTTCCGTACCTAAACCCCCCGTCAAGGTGATCCAATCGCCACTAATTGGAATAGCCTAGATACTAAGTCCTAATATTGAGTCGCGAATTCAATAAAAGTAAATAAAAGCAAATTAAAGGAAAATACAATTTACCCAATTTGATTTAAACAATAATTATCCCAAATCCAAACATATGAAACGAAATCAAATTGGGATTAACCCATTATGCATTCTCAAGCACTAATTAAGTTTAGCTCATAATTATTGAAAAGACAAAAACTAAAGAAATAAATAAGTTCATCATGTTTTACAAAATAAAATAGAAGAACCTAATTACGGAATTGAATTGGCTGAGAATTGGAGATATAGACAGTCTCCAGCTCTTGCTTCTTCTCTTCCTGCCTCTACCTTCTTCTCTGGTGTCAGACTCTTAAGCGTATGTTATATTCTGAAAAAGGTGTGTGAAAATAGAAGTCTAAAGCCCTTATATAATGTTAAAAACGGATTAGGGCTTGGACCTAAGATTAAATCACTAATTAAATGTCCAAGCCCAATTTCTAAGCCCAAAATCCCGTAACTGCTGCACCCCCTTCACTAAAACGGCTCTAGCCGTTTCGTTATAACTCCGATTGACCTGAAATCACTTGCTAAAGTTCCGTAACTCGATAAGGAATCTAATCTCTTCAAGGGTCAGCGGCTAAATCAACACGCAAGTTCCTCGAAATCAGCAATCTTTGGCCTGTTTCCAGATTTGCAGCTTCAAAATATAATTCTTTTCGGGATTTGTCTTCAAGGTTTGACTCCATATCACGATCTTTGACTTTCTTCTCGGATTCCTCTTCTAGCTAGTATCCAAAACCTACAAACATTTCACTAAAAATACCAATATTACGCGTAAAAGCTTAATAAATTAAAAATACTAAAATCTAAAGAGGGAAACTGAATTATTGCATATTAGCACCAAAAGTCTATGTAAATAGTCAAATAAACACAAAAAATGATGTCTCCCAAGGATATAAAATTAGAACATTTAGGGAGACATCAAGAGCCCCAACTCAAACCTTTGTCGTCCCGACAAAGTAAAACTAAAAACAAGGGGAATGAAGTAGATGCAAGAGAAAATAGAAGCTAGCAAATACACCCTAAATCAATGCTTAAAATAAATCTCATATAGCAAACATTAAGAACTAACATACACATACACTAATCATGCAACATCAAACATAAATAACTTCAATCATAAAATTAACTTTGCAATGCTAGAAGGTTACACTTGTACTTATCTCATTCTGATGGCTATAGGTTGTTCCTCGATCCTTACTCGCTTTGAACGCTCCACTTAGTATACAACCTATTAACTTACGATGCACCTAGGAATCACGAGGACTTTACGGTTTTAGCGTAGGCTTAGGGACGGTGTGGTATGTATATTTGGTAAATTTGAAGTGAGCTTTTGGCTCTCTCCTCACTTACCATCAACAACTGTCCACGAGCTTGAGTTTACACTCATATAATGTTCTCACTCAACCCATTTGACGCGCTAATGTTTCCTCCCCAATGTCAACCCAATTAATCTAAGACGATTTCCAAAAATATTCCACTTTGCCGGTTTATTTTATTCTTTCTTTTTATTTTCTTTTTCATTTCTTTTTTTCTTCTTTTTTTTGTACAAGATACACATGACCATCATTTCGATGTGAAAGATCATGTCTCTTATAATTTTTTTTTTCTTTTTCAAATCCCGGCAAAGGGTTACAAATAATAATATCATCTTTTATTTTTGTGCCCCAATACAAACACGTATAATCCCTTCCCAATGTAATTTCCCAAATGTAGACCCTCCACCCCAAACTCAAGCTCGAGACAGGTCTCAGGATCGTGATTCAAGTGCAGGTCATTTGGTCATGCCTAATAATCTGAGGGATAATGGGCTTATATCGCGGCTACAAAAGAAAGGCTTAAGGCTCAAAATTGGGCTAAGACGGATAAAATTAATATAAGGGATAGCAGGCTAAAATGCTTCAAATGGCTATCAAAGAACTGCCCCTATCATTTTCCTAGTTACATGGTTCGTCTCTAGTTCATATCTAAGTGGGTTCTCTACTAATTTAGATCTCACGTTCTACAAACCAAACATTTTCCTTAAGTACAAGCTTACTTCTTTTGCATTGTTCATTAATTTTTCCTATTCATTACCTATGTTTGCATGCAATTAAAGCGCGTTTTATGTTATTCCCTAAAGTCCACTATCTACTATCATAGATTCATCAAAAGTATGCTTAAAAGGGACATTTAAAATCTTCTACAATCAAACGCAACTCCTAATTAATTTATTGAAAGCAATTAAAGCAAATAAAACACATAAAAATTGGGATGAGGCAACGAACCCCACCCCAAACTCAAAAATGAGTCGTGTCCCCACGACTCGAAAAGACTCAAAGCAATAAAATAATCTACACTAAATGAAAGGAAAGAAAACGTATCTTAACCAGCGCGAGGCTGGTTGTCGGTGTTGCGTCCAGGTTGAGGCTTTGAATTCTTCTTCATCAATGGTTGCGTTTAAAGTGTTCTTCATTACCTCGAACTTTTCGCCAAATTTCCCACGTTTTCATTTGTTACTTGCTCTCTAAGCATAATCTCCTCTATCAAAGTCTTCCCAATACCCAATTCTCTTTCTTCATCATGTTCTTCGTACCTTTTCCAACCTTCATGGTCTCTGATGACCCCAAACTCAAAGCTTCAAGAACTCTCAAAAGTTTTGGATAAAATTGTGATGTTGGTGTTCTTCAATGTTTGGATATGAATTATGGATTGTTTATAGCTGGGTCATAGGTATTTCAAGGTTTGGGAAAGGTTTAATGGATAAACTTTAAGCTTCGGTGAAAGAAAAATTTGGATTAAAGTGTGAATCTTTGGTATTTTGGAAGATTTATGGTATGATTGTGAGCTTGGATGATGTTTAGAGGGAAGGATTGGTGGTATAATGTTGTTTTGATGATGATTTTTGGAGTAGTTGGCGGCTAGGATTCGTAGGTGGAGGCTGGATTAGGAAAGAAGCTAAAAATATAGGGTGTTAACCCTTAAAATCGCCTCTCACAGCTGCTGACCGGCTAGCCGGCGGCTGACCGGCATGCCGGTCGCTGTGTCGGCGAAAAATAAATTGCGACATTGAAAATTTTCCTTTTTTTTTACCTCTGACGCAGCCTCCTTGCGTCATTGCTGACGCAGTGATCAGAAAGTCCATCTTCATCTGACCGGCATGCCTGCAGCGTGTCGCGTGTCGCTGGCGCAATTGGAGACGCAACATTCTTGCGTCATTGCTGACGCAGTGATCAGAACCCTTCCTTTCGCTGGCCGGCTAGCCGGTCATCTGACCGGCATGCCGGTGAATCCTCGTTGGCGCATTCCGAGACGCGGTCATGTTGCGTCATTGCTGACGCAGTGGTCAGAGACTTTGGGGTCTTCTGCTCGGTTGGCCGGTATGCCGGCCAGCTCGCCGGCTAGCCGGTCAAACCTGTTGTTGACTCCATAATTTTCCGTTTTCTCATCGTTTTGACCCCAAACTCATGACCCTTTTACCCCTGAAATCATCAAAAACAACTTCCCTTCCTCATTTCTTAATAATAAACACTAAATTAACGAAAATCAAACTAATTTAAACTACGAAAAATAAAAAAACTTAAACTAATATACAAGAAATTGGCTTTTGTTTAACGTCGTTAAGCTCGACGGTTTACCTCGTTTATCATTCTTTAACATAACCTCCCCAGCAGTGAGTGAGGTTTTCAATATTAGCAACTCGAAATTTGCATCCTTTAGCTTTTAGTCCAACTAATTTGTCCGAGATAACCTTAGCAACCATGAAAGGTCCTAGCCAAGAGTTCTTTGATTCACGTGTCTTTGGAGGAGGTTTAGGATTTTTCATAGCAACTTCTTCGCCTACTTTGAACTCATTTTTCTTTCTTTCTTTCTTTCTTAGGTTCCTTTGGAACCTTCACGACACGTGTTTTAGCTTTCCTCTTTGCATGATCAAGGTGTGGATTTCCCTTAGGATTTGGAGGAATTTTGATCGGTGGTTTCTTTCTTAGCTCTTTTTCCTCCACTCCTAAGGTTTCCACAACCTTAGTTGGCTCTTTTGGTATCTGTTCAACAACATCTACACGAAAGCAATCCTCATTGGAATCTGGAAATTCATTGGTCTGAACACGTTGAATTTCACCTCCTCGTCTTGGATTCGCATGATCATTTCTCCGTTTTCTACATCAATCAACGTACGCCCCGTGGCTAGGAATGGTCTTCCCAAGATAATGGGAACATTCCTATCCGCGTCGTAATCAAGTATAACAAAATCAGCGGGAAAAATTAACGTACCTGCCTTAACGAGGACATCTTCGATTCGGCCTTCTGGATGTGCAAGAGATCGATCCGCCATTTGCAAGACCATAGATGTTGATTTCGCTTTTCCTATCCTTAACTTCTCAAAGATGGACTCGGGCATAAGATTAATACTTGCACCCAAGTCGCATAGCGCTTTTCCTTTCCACTCATTACCAATAGATATCGGAATTGTAAAGCTCCCAGGATCAAGTAGTTTCAGAGGTAATTTATTCTGACATATTGCACTACATTCTCCAGGTAAGCCAATAATCTCATTATCGCAATATGGTCGTTTGTTGGTGAGGGATCTTTTCAGAAACTTAGCATACTTGGGTATATCTCGAATAGCTTCTAGCAAAGGAATATTTATGCTAAGACCTCTTTCCTTGTTAAAGAATTTTTGATAGTCAGCCATATCATCCTTCTTTTGAACTCTCGATGGAAATGGTGGAGGAGGAAGGTTTATTATAGTATCATCTTTCTTTTTCGGAACTCCATTAGACCTCTCCACTTCTTCTATTTCAACTCCTTTATCTTCATCCACCACCTCTTTTTCTTTTCTAACAACTCCCTTCTCTTTCATAACAGGAAAAGGAGGTGGAGGAAGGTTCTTACCACTTCTGAGAGAGGTGATTTTACAATCTTCGATTTGGATCGGATTTTCAGTATCGCTAGGGAGTTGCCCTTGTGGACATTGATTAAGTTGTTTATTCATTTGCGCAACTTTAGTTTCTAACATCTGAATGTGTGCTTCAGCAGCTTGTTGCCTTTGGATTGATTGTGCATGCAGGGCAATCAATTGTTCTACGGTTTTCTGAAGGGTAACTACACCTTCTTGTGGTTGAGCGGGTAAGTCTTTCTGGTTCATGGTGTCATCATAATTGTCTTGAGGAGGTTGTCTCTGAACATAGTTTCCTTGATTCTGTCCTCTTTGATAATTATTATGTGGTCTTGGATTGAAGTTGTTACCTTGGGGACGCGGCTGATACGCATATGTAGAATTGGCTGCCCCATTAGGATTTGAGTATTGAAACACAGAATGGTTTCTGTTAGGCTGATATCCATTACCACTCGAATTAAAGTTACCCCTGTTGGAGACAAACATCACGGACTCTTGATTATTCTGACAATTCTCCCAACTATGATCATTCACACCACAATATTCACATCCATACACTTCTTATGCAACCTTTACCTCACCTCTTTTATTCGAAAAACCTTCTTCGGCTAAAGTGAGTTGTCTCAATTGTTGTTCTAGCATGGTTTGAATCTTGGTCTCCAAGGAGTTGAACTTCTCTTCAATATTGACATTATTAACTCCTCCCCTAACTGGTATTCTTACGGTATTCCACCCAACTTCATTCTTTACTGTTCTTTCCAAGATGATTTTTGCATGAACGGGTTGAACCTGAAGAAATCCCGCACCACATAGCAAATCCAATTTTTCTCTTGAAGTCCCATCAAGGCCTTTGTAAAAGATTTTTAGCTGTTGTTGTTCTGTAAAGCCATGATCGGGAACTCTTCGTAAACACATCTGAAATCTTGTCCAGCTCTTACCCAAAGTTTCATCATATTATTGACGAAAATGTGTTAATTCAAGTTGATCATCTAACCTCATGTTACTTGGGTAATACCTCTCAAAGAAAGCAGTTTCTAATTGGTCCCAATTTGTTATCTTCGTAGGATCTTGTGTATCGTGCCATTCACTCGCTCCATCAATAACGAAAAATCGAAACACAGCAAAATACATTTGTTCTTTTGAAACTCCTTGTGTGATGTAAGAATCACATATCTGCTTGAATTTCTGTACTGCTCGAATGGGATCTTCTCCAACTCTACCACGAAAATTTCCAAAGTTTTGGAATTGAGCTAACATACCCGAATCTGGACAAAACCTCGGAACATCTATATATGGAGCACCTACCCCTAAAGAAGGAGCACGGAATGAAACTTCTTCTGGTCCATTAATAAACCATGGGTCTTGATTAATCACCATCTGAGCTTGGACTTGAGGATTAGGAATGCCAGGCGGAGCCAAAGGATTAAGAACTTGTGGCGCTATAGGCTGGCCATTCGCATCTAGCTGAACTTATCCGTTATTGTTTTGTTAAATCTGAATAACAATATTCTCCATTCTGTTCGCTAGTTCTTCTACTTCTAGAGCTTCTTGTTCTCTCCTTCTCTTGTTAGCAAGTCTGATTAATGATTCCGGATTATTAAGGATCGGAGGTGATGGCTCTAGATCCTTAAATAGTCTCATTCGCATACACGAAACCTAAAAACCTGAAAAAGATGAACAAACAAAAAGCGTAAAACTGATAAAAATAAAATAAATGCAATTATCACTAAAGGATAAACACCGTGGTCAAACGCTACCGTCCCCGGCAGCGGCGCCAAAAACTTGGTGGTCCTTTGTGTGTTCTAAAATAAATGCAATAAGTAAAGAGAATCACAACCGCAAGTGTACGGTTGTCCCAAGTAATAATAGTGATAACAGATGCGTTCTCAGGGACAGATTGGTTAACTACAATGCTTATCAAGTAATGAATGGTTGCACTTATGAAAGCAATTAAAAGGTTTAATAGTTGATTGGTTGGTTTGTATTAATCCTAAGTATGAAAAACTAATGCGAAAATGTAAATGAATAACTAAGACACAAGTAAATAAAGGTAAGACGCAAGTATGAGCAGGCAGTACTTGAGAGACGCAAGGATTTCACCTAACTATCATTCATTTCATACATTGTTTAAGGGATAAATTGGTAAATTTGTATTGGTCAGGATTCTATATTCTCCTTACCCCCGTCAGGGTGGACTAAGGAGCAACTATCAAGTGCTACAAACCCCGTCAGGGTGATTATAGTCCACTCTCAAGTGATTAAGTTTAAATTACCCAATAGGCCATAGGGTTAATTACGCTCGCCAGAGTCAAATAACTTCTATCCTACACTCATTAACTAGTTCCGTACCTAAACCCCCCGTCAAGGTGATCCAATCGCCACTAATTGGAATAGCCTAGATACTAAGTCCTAATATTGAGTCGTGAATTCAATAAAAGTAAATAAAAGCAAATTAAAGGAAAATACAATTTACCCAATTTGATTTAAACAATAATTATCCCAAATCCAAACATATGAAACGAAATCAAATTGGGATTCACCCATTATGCATTCTCAAGCACTAATTAAGTTTAGCTCATAATTATTGAAAAGACAAAAACTAAAGAAATAAATAAGTTCATCATGTTTTACAGAATAAAATAGAAGAACCTAATTACGGAACTGAATTGGCTGAGAATTGGAGATATAGACAGTCTCCAGCTCTTGCTTCTTCTCTTCCTGTCTCTACCTTCTTCTCTGGTGTCTGACTCTTAAGCGTATGTTATATTCTGAAAAGGTGTGTGAAAATAGAAGTCTAAAGCCCTTTTATAATGTTAAAAACGGATTAGGGCTTGGACCTAAGATTAAATCACTAATTAAATGTCCAAGCCTAATTTCTAAGCCCAAAATCCCGTAACTGCTGCACCACCTTCACTAAAACGGCTCTAGCCCCTTCGTTATAACTCCGATTGACCTGAAATCACTTGCTAAAGTTCCGTAACTCGATAAGGAATCTAATCTCTTCAAGGGTCAGCGGCTAAATCAACTCGCAAGTGCCTTGAAATCAGCAATGTTTGGCCTGTTTCCAGATTTGTAGCTTCAGAATATAATTCTTTTCGAGATTTGTCTTCAAGGTTTGACTCCATATCACGATCTTTGACTTTCTTCTCGGATTCCTCTTCTAGCTAGTATCCAAAACCTACAAACATTTCACTAAAAATACCAATATTACGCGCAAAAGCTTAATAAATTAAAAATACTAAAATCTAAAGAGGAAAATTGAATTATTGCATATTAGCACCAAAAGTCTATCTAAATAGTCAAATAAACACCAAAAATGATGTCTCCCAAGGGTATAAAATTAGAAAATTTAGGGAGACATCAGCAGCATACATCTACAATCAGGCCAATCAAGTGTCGACGCGACTACAGATTTTGGCAGCCACTTTAATTTCGATAGAAGTGTGTTTCAAAGCCCAATTGGCAGGGCGAGCAGCTTACCAAGCATGTTTGACGGTAGCCGCGTAATGGAGAGGAGTTACGTACAAGATGTGGAGATTAATTGGACTGAAAACGAGCACCGTGAAAACAGTAGTACAACTGTGTGTACTCGGCGGAGGGTGAAGAAATAGATAAAAAAATCGATAGCGAAGATGAAGAAATTCCTCTTTCGCAACTGGTAATGAAAATAGCTAGCTCAGCCGGTTTGGAGGTGGTTAAGAAACACTGAAGCTTGATGATTGCTAGGGTGAATCTTGCGGTCAGAGACAACATACGTAAGTTAGTGGGGGAGGACTTCATAACAGGTCAGACGCCTAAAAAACAAAAGGGTGCGACATCAGTAATTGAAAAAAAAACAACAGCTACCACGGGTATGGAGATAGTACTTCATGGGTCTGCACCTGATACGTCAACCCAGTCTCAGGAAACCGATGGGCCGTTGTTTGGTCTAGCTTTGGCAGCTGTATACAGTGTGGATGAATCTGGCAACCTAGTGGCGATGCAGCAGTATGAACCGACGACAGTTGATGCATTAAGGGCAGTGTGTAACGAAGACTCCCGGAATAGGATTAAGTACATGGATGTGGGGGCTGCTAGCTCGAGTGTCGCACATACGGTAGTGGGGGCCGGAGTTATTGGGGGGGTGTAACAAGGAAGTGTCTGCTATGGTGGGTGTAGACAATAGCAGTGTTGTAGGTCCGTGTAACGAAAAAGCTGGTGAGAACCATCTCGTGGAAGCTTCTGGTGTTTTGGTGGAAGCGCAAAGTGAAGCGAAGGTTGGCGAAGGGGAGGTGGTGTCGCCTAGGGTGTGATAAAAATAAGATAAATAATAAGTCAGAAAACTACGCACTCTCACCCTAGACAGGCACAATACTGCAAGTATTACAGGACGTATGCAAGTTTTAGTTGATAAGTTGAGTTCATTCTCAGGGACTTAGTGTGTTAATCGAATGGGTAAATAATAACGAGTAAGAAGCAATTAATTAAAAGACAAGAAAATAAGTAGAGAATAATTCGAATAAATAATTTAAACTAAGAAATTAAAGACAGTGAATTAAATACAAAGAAATATGAGATGAGAAGTATAACTTAGGTTTTGCTAGTATGCACTAATCCTTCTAATTCTTTCGATTAAATCTAGTTATTAAGGGAGATAATTAGCTCTTAGATACTTAATCAGGATTCTAAATTCCCATACCTTAGACCTTGAGAGCGACTAAGGGGGCTACGGACATACCACGAGGCTGGTTCAAATAGGGGTATCCTACGCCACTAGGGCCCTAAGCAATCAATTTCCATACATGGCGATAGTGATTAAATTATACCCTAATGACTATCTAGTTAGAATTAGTGTTGTCAGGACCAATATCGACACTAGACGTTATGTGGTGTTTCAATAATTAGACACCCAGCTAAGGTGACCATCTAATTACTATTAAGAAAGCCTAAAGTGATCAGTATTAGGACAGGCAATAAATCAAAACACATAAACAAATATATAGGTAAGAAGCTAATATCAGATTAAAACATGTAATTCCCAAAGAAACTTAGATAGAAAGAAATTAGAATTCATAGATTATACATGATGCAAAACCCAAGATATGGGAAGTTTAGTTCATACCTGAAGGAAATAAACTAAATGAAATAATAAAAGACATCATCTTGCTCTCTATAATAACTTGGAAGAATAAAACCTTAAGAACTAATTACTATGAGGCAAGGATGAGCAAGGATGATTTACAAGTGATATAAGGGTGTATTTATAGGTGTTTATAAGACCTAATTCGTTTTCTTGAAGGAGAAGGTAAGTAATGGACTCCAAGCCCAACTCAAATTCGTAACCCTAAAACATGAAATCAGGCCCGTTTTTGTTTTGGTCCTAGCAGCTTCAATACTCATCCGTTTGACGTGTATGAGTAGTCGAAATTCATCGTCTCGGAAAGATATTCAACTTCGCTCTTGACCGTTTCTCCAAATTTCACACAAATCTTGAGATATAAGCTGATTTTTGGTCGTAGGTTTAGAAATTCAGGATTAAGACATCTTTTCCTTTTCCATGTTTTTAGCTTTTCTTTCCAATTACCATGCTTATCTCTTTCCATATCTTTTAGTATTTGACTTGGACTCTAATTAATCTTCATAATTATCTTTAAAGCTTCACACTAAATAAATAATTAAACCCAATATGCTCTAAAAATATTATTTTATTAAATCAAGACTCAAAATAGGAAAGTGTACTATTTCTCAAGAAAAACAATTAGAAAGACTTCTATAACACTAAAAATGATGTCTCATCCTAACATAAATCTATCACAAATGAGGAGACATAAAGACCCCAAACTCAAAGTTGTATCGTCCCGATACAATAAAGATAAGAACAAAGGGAAGTTTATAAATACACACTTATGGAATTTTCAACACAATGGGAAGAACATAACAGAATATATAGAATAAACATAAAGCAACGACTCAGAAAATTTCATGCAGTAATATTCATAAAGTACATACTTGTACACTTCTCATATCCATATTCAACACGGTTTGAATTCAAGATCAGATTAGTATCGCAATGTAAGAAGGATTGGGACTTTACTCAGTTCACCATGGAAGCTATAGATTGTTCATCGAACTTCACTGGTATCCAAAGATCCACTTAACTACTCTCTATTGGCTCAATCACTTCTTGATTACATAGCAAAGAATCAAAAGGTCTTTAAGGTTGTAATTTA
This sequence comes from Nemophila menziesii, assembly GCA_029959085.1. Lineage (NCBI taxonomy): Eukaryota > Viridiplantae > Streptophyta > Magnoliopsida > Boraginales > Hydrophyllaceae > Nemophila > Nemophila menziesii. The sequence goes on from JARWIR010000002.1 coordinate 93,628,697, forward strand.
GGCTTAGGGACGGTATGATAGTATATTTGGATAATTTAGAGTGAGCTTTTGGCTCTCTCCTCACTAGCCATCAACGAATCGCCCTAGAGCTTGAGTTACTCTCATAAAAAGTTTCTCACTCAACCCAATGACTTCTTTGATGCACAATTTAGCATCCCCAATAACCCAATTAAAGCATAAGATGTTCACATAAAAATTCCACTTTGCCGGTCCGAATATATATATTTTCTTTTTCAAATCAATTTCTTTAGCTATGTCTCTCTTTTTAATGTTGAGATATCACGCTACTTTTCTCATATATATATTTTTCTTTTATTTTAATGCCCTTGTTGGCAAATTTAGCTCATAGCTTCTTTTTCATTAACTATTACCCCGGCAAAGGGTTACAATAATATCTGTGAATCATCATCAATATAAAGAGTAGAGCACAATTAATAAGCTCTAAAATCCCATCCCAATAACAATTCCCATAATGGTGGACCCACCACCCCAAACTCAAGCTCTAAAACAATTGTCTATGCATCGCGATTCGAGTGCGGATCATATGGAAAAGTGTATTTTTATCTATTTTGAGGATCCTAAAGATTTTATAAAGTATACTTATCTTTTCATCAGATTGCTCATCCTGTGTTTGTGTTTGTTTTGTCTTTATTCTAGGTAATATATGTATATAAATATACCAGTTAGTTTATCATTTTTTTATAGAATACTTGTCTTTAAATATCAATACTCGTAATTTTTTATGGAACTCATCATTTTTTTTGTGCATACTCATCATTTTTTGTGCATACTCATCATTTTTTGTATATATTCATCTTTTTATATGTATACACATCTTTTTTATGTATACTTATAATAGTTAATATTTACTTACTTTTGCGTATACTCATCTTTTTTCCTCTAATTATTTGTGTTTTATATTATACTCATCATTATTATTGCATACTCATCTTTATTTACATAAACTCATTATTTTTACTATACTCATCTTTTTTTGTTGAGTTTGCTTAACTTCCCACATAGTTATCATTAAAGATAATATGTGAAATACTCTGTAAAATGAAATAAATAAGAATTTCCAATACATGGAAACTAAGCATGTTAATAATTAAACATCATAAGTATCAAGTTATACACACAAAACCAGTCAATTCTATAGACAAAACCAGTCAAAAGTTATACACACAAAACTTAAAAAAATATTATCATCGTCTAAACCAAAATAACCTTACAATTCCACAATAAATACATAACCAGATACCCTGTCAGCCACTTAAAATCTAATCTTTTGAGAATGCTTTGCATGACGCAATAATCTGCGCACTATCCATGCCCGGCCTTCGTCGATATTCTTTTTAGTGTAAGAGTACTGTGAGATCTCACCCATCCTATAGTAACTTCTTACCCATAAGATTATGAATACTCCATAGTCTACCCTTCCTTGCTCTTGCTGGGGTGATGTCATGTGTGTTATTAAGAACTTCTTTTCGTTATTCGGATCCTCAGCTCGCAACACATGGTCCACCAAAAATTTTCGATACCTGGATGATGTTTGTTCAGTTTTTGTTCCTATGGAGTTTGCATTTTTCGGTTTTATTGAGTTGTAATGTAGGAACACGTGTTGGTCCCTCTCATATACCAGCAAGCTCCAATGTGACGCGTCGTCATCATTAACGAACACTGGTAACAGTGTGTAAGCATAACGCTTGTGGTTACGCCTAAACGGATTTAGCACGTATATTTTACATGCTTCCATACTTTTCGAATAAATGAGGACCTGTTTTGAATTTTTTGATTTTACATTAGCGTTTGTTGTATACGAAACTTATATATAAATATTAATTGTTGATTCGATATTACCATGCACATTGTGCTTTGGCATGCGAAGATGTGCTTGCCTCCGTTCTTGCCTCCATACACCTCGTCCACCATGAATAGCATTGCCTCGATCACCTGTAACGTTTAAGTGTAATTTTCAGAATCAATACCATGTTATCATATCACCTTGAAAGTTTTAGTCATGTTCACCTGCAAGTCGAGGCTACCCCTATGTACAACATTAAAGGCATCTTTTCCTGTCACCACCTTAGCATCGCCCTTCATCCACACGTTTTCGCTTAGTTTTGTTGTCGGTATTTGCTTCAGTCGTCTGTATCCCGCTTCGTCTGCGTAGTGTTCTCCTTTCCATATCTTAGCTTTTGGTTTGTATCTGCTTGCCTCTTTCTTGGATGTTGCGGCTTCATTTACATTGGCCTTCACGCTCTCTGTAATCATTTTCCCCTTTTATTTCGTATCATTTTCCTTTGAGTTTGCATCAGCCACCGCGTTATTATTTTTTGTGTTCTTCTTTACTAGTTTCCCGTAAATTTTTTGTTTTGTAGCTCTGGGGCGCTTAACGGTTGGTTCTTCAACAAAATCTGAGTCGGTTTGTGTTTTTGCTGCAGCGGCGCGCTTGTTTTTCTTCACGTTTCTTGGTATTGACCCGGGCGTGCTTACTTTGTAGCCCCTTCTGCGGGATATTGTTGTTGTCTTTTCTGTTGTTTTTATTTCACCGATTATTTCAACGTCCTCCTGTTCACCATCTTTTTGTCCTTCATCGGCCAGTTCACCATCTTTTTGTCCTTCTAGAAGTTGTGCAGCTACTTTTAGATTTTCGTATTCGGTTTTATAATTCTCCAACCCGTCCAAGTTTTTGTTGTACCACTTGCTCAACGTCTGAAGCTCTTTGTCTTTCTCTTCTACCTCGCTAACTAATTTCATATTTCTTACTTCCAGCCTTACCCTCCGGGTGTTAATTTTTCTGATTCTCTCTTCTTGCTAGTATCCTCCAATTCTTTCGACCGGATTTCTTCTTTGTTTATTTGATCACTAAGTCTCTTTATTATACTCTCCAACTCCTCGTTCCCAGCCTTAAGTTTGTCATCTTCTTGTTCGTGTTCCCGATATGTGGCAAGCATGTCCATATAACTGTTACGCTCCTCGGTCAACTCTTCTACTTGTGCAACCAACAGGTTCAGTTTGTTTGCAGAGTCGACCAAATTTTCTCGCAGTTTCAATACTAGTGGATCACTTGAACCTTCTCCATTGCTTCCTAGACCATCATATCTATACCTACTAGGATGGGAATCGTGTATAACATGTCCTATCTACATGTTGGTTAATTTCTATTTGGATTGGTTTGATCTTACTTCAGGAGTTTGTTCTATTCTATCCTCATCATTCGTGTCCAAACTCGTCTCTATCGGGAATCCATGTCATTTTTTTCATAATCCTCACCACCTCTTAGTGGTCCATCTTCCACTGAGTCGTCGATATCCATCTCCTCTTCTACACTTGTTTCTGAATTTTCATTCTCTGCGATTGACTGAACTAGATCATCTATGTTCGTTTCGGTTATTGGTGATACTTTATTTTCAGATGTACATGGACCATCTGATTGTTCTGCATTTTCGTCTTCCTCCGTTGCTTTATTTTCTGCCACATTCTCATTTAACCATCCATGTACCTCGTCACCATCCTCAACATCATCCTCATCACCATTCTTTCTACGCTCATCGTTATCATTATCATGCAATACATGTTCACTGTGTTGTGTGACTTGATCTGCATCATTATCCTCGGCCGAGTTAACCACATTGTCCACGCCTTCTGCCGAGTTAACTACATTATCCACCCCTTCAACTAGTCCTGAACCATCGTTTGCTCCTAACATCCCCTCCTCCTCATTCATGTCCTTATTATTTTCAATGATATTTTCTTCATACTCGGCCATCCATACCATCTCTGTAGCTGTAGCCTTTAACTCCCTTTTCTTCACTTATTAGAAGCATTCAACCAATATATTATTAGTTAATCCCATCAACAGAATGTTTTGATATTCAGACTATTAATTTTTTTATAGACAATTACTAACCTTCTTTTTTTTGACGGAATGTATGTCAATGTTTTTTGCACCTATCATATATTCCCATTTAAGGACCATGAGAGGTGCTTCAGGATCATTGATTTTTTCCAACCTTTACGTGTTCGAACATCCAGGTCTACAATATCAATGACAAACGCATACATTAGTATCAGATTATCAAATTCGTTATCATTTTTAAAAATGACGTCTTACCACTAGCACAAGAAATCCTCCTTTCACCTGTATCGAATCCGAGCACTTCCTAATGGAGTTCAGGATAAACTGGATCATCTCTGATGCCCAGTTATATCTCTTAAGATGGTCCAGGTCTTCGCATATTGCTACATGTTGCTGCGTTGCTTGATAATTTCTCTTTGTCATGATGAGTGAGGTTAAAGTGAGTATTGAGAGCAACTTGGCCATATCCTCCTTGGCCTCCATGGTAAGCTCTATATTTTTGTATCTTGTTACTATATCTTTTATCTTTCTTTTGATGGGTTTTGCGTTAATGACGTCTACATCACCGAACACTCTCATGTACCATTCGGTTCGGTTGTCTTTGTCGTTGTTAAACTCTTTAGGTACATGATCAAATCCACACTCCAGCCCCAAAATGATTCTGACCTCCCTCTTAGTTATTTTAAGCTTTCTGCCCCCGATCACGAAGCAATGACTTTTAGGAGTAGCTTTCTATTATCTGTTTTATAACCATGTCTGACTTCCTGATTTGTTTAGTTCTTCTCCTAATTGCAAACAGTCCTCTCCATAGTCTTCTGAATGGTGTACGGTGGCTTTCGGACAGGTGCTCCTCTTTAAATCCTGGAAACCGCATTATCTCAAACAAAGAATTAAGCGTTGGCCGATATTGAATGCCGCCTTTTCGTCCCATCCTGTAATACAATAGACATTACATATGTTAGTATTCTACTTTTTGCGCTTCAACATGTGATATATCCTACAATAACTTTGATGAGTTTCTGCATTTTTTTATGAGTGTATACGAAATTGACGAGTTTCTACAATATGTGTGTCAAACTCATTATTAAATCATAGTACTCATTAATATATACAGTTCATTACAGAATCTATTGCTAAATCACCGAATACAATGCATAGAAGAGAATCTAGTGTTCAGAATACGATTTGCTGCTTTTTAGTCAATACCAAATCTATTGCATATCACATAATCTAATGAGGATCTATACAACTAAGCTATTTTAAACACCAATCATTAAACACACAATTAAATAAACACTGAAAATTACTTAATCAGAAGGATTATCACGATTATTACCTGCATAATATGTAGTATTACTGGATTTGACCTCCTTTTTGATGTTCGCCTGCTTGATTTCGACGGAATTCGTCGTCAGTGAGTTCGTCGAGATAGAAAGAGAAGATTTAGGGTTTTGACACACCGGAATCCACTGAAACAGAAGAGTATTCGCGTTTGTTACCTGAATAATAATGAGCATTAGTAGTCTCGACCTCCGTTCTGGTCTTCTCCTACTTGATTTTGGTGAGTTTCGCAGTTGGTGAGTTCTAGGAAAAAATGGAAGAGATAGGGTTTTGAAACGCCGTAAACCACTGAAAAAGTTCGGTATTCACTAATGTTACTTGAATAAGGATGGTACTAGTAGATTAGGACTCCGTATTGGTCTTCTCTGGCTTGATTTTGATGAGTTCCGCCGTCGGTTGGTTCGTCGACCGAGAAAGAGGTGAGCTAGGGTTTTAAAAACTCTGAAATTAATGAAAACTAGCGGTAGTCACGAATGTTACCTGAATAATGATGAGTACTCTTAGATTCATCAGTTTTGGTCTTCTCCGGCTTGATTTTGTTGAGTTCCGCCTTTGGTTGGTTCGTCGAGAGAGAGAGAGAGATGAGTTTGGAGAGAGAGGAGAGAGAAAGTAGATATGATAAATGAGAAGGCGAAAAGGTTTACTCTGTTTTTTGATGAATATTTATACTACCGAGAGTATATTGGACATTCTGTATTTTTGAGATTCTTTTGGAGGCCCATAATTTCTATTAGTTTCTTTAGGCTAAAAAACTAGTCTTTAAGACCTTATAGGTCAATCACTCTATATTTTTTTCTTTTCTAAATTATTTTTAAATTTATCATGGTATTATTTTAAATGTAATAGCTACAGAGATATATTTATTCAATCATTTTATATTTTTTAAATAATTAAATTTATAATGAAAAAATAATAAATATTTAAATTTTTTTTATGTAATTTATAAAAAATATTTAGTGGCCCATTTTTGTAAAGTTTGTACCCTTAAAATATTAGGACGGGCCCTGCGTCAATCCTATCAGGTGTATAGTAGCACTTTATCGGCCTAGGCCTCAGCGGTATTAAAAAAAAAGAAACTTTATGGTCTACTCTTGATGATACAATGACACACAAATCAACATTCATAGAGTTTATAAACGCTTGAAAGCAAATTACATAGTACGAGCTTATCTTATGGAAAGGCTCTATTATTATATCATCAAGTCTTTTATTACATAATTCATGTTTAATTGTCGCTAGTCTAAGCACAACCTCCAGGTGCAAATCCAATCTTCCCACCAGCAACATCATAAACAACTTCATACGTCTGGTGCTGTAAATTTCCAAAAATACTCGAATCACTTTCGATAAAAGCCAAACACATACGATGTGGATCATCCGCTGAGATTAGTATCCCATTTGCAGGTATATCAACCTGCACATTACCACTAAAGTAGAAAGTTATACTTGGAACATCAAAAGTAGTGTGATTACTCAAATAGTAACAAGTATCCAACAACTCAAAACGCGGTGCTGTTTTATAACTCGTCATGTGTTGCTTAAAAGCATCACGTAAAGGCTGATACACTGGTGTAGGCAGACGTGTCAAAACCGTTCCGGAGTCTATAATCGTCCCTGCATTTTTCAACACTGTTGCACTAATAGGCAATTGTATACCACCAACACTGATAGCTATAATATCAATTGGATAGAATGTATCAGAATTTAACATTGGTGTGTATTTGACATTTTCCGGGACACCATTGTTGCCAAAAGTTAAGTGTCCAGTTGATCCAACTCTTGATGGAAGGCAATAAGAGAAGAACTTTCCATATTTTGCAGCAGTTTGTGAGACTATAGATAAAGGGTGTCGACCAAGACCGAGAAGTCCAGCAACGGATCCAAACCCGTTATTGTATTGTCCACATCCAAATGAGATATCATCAATAACATCTGTTGATGTTAAAGTGAACTTTTCTTTTGCCAAATACCCCTCAGTTAAAGCAGATACCGATTGATCACCATATATGATACGATACACACACGTTGAACTAAAACATCGGTGTGATTGAAGCTGTGAACACAGGGGTGAATCACAAGTAATGTTGGAATATGAACTTGTTTTAGCAGGATCAAATTTTTCTTGTGCTTGGTTATAGCAATATCCTGCACACGGTTCACATTGAGTCCATGTGATATCACTTCCTGTATCGAATATGAGGGAGAGGTCTTTCTTCGGTGTTCCAATACCGATTGTGACAATGTAGTTGAAGGTGTCGAGGGAGACTCCAGATTGTGCTGGGAGGGTGGTTTTTTCGTCTGTGATTTGGTTTGTTAACTTGTCTTTGGAGAATGCAAGTCGAGTCTGGATTGACTTGACTCTAGATTGGTCTTGAGAAAGGATTTCAGCTAATGTAGGATTCTTCTTTGTCTTGTCTTGGTTCAGTTGAGAACAAGGTCCATGCCTGTGATGAACTTCTAGTGATGCCTTTCTGTTGGTGGAACCTGAAAAACATTAGTTTATTTATAATAATTAGGACATCCTTTTTGTGTATTCAAATAAAGGTGGAAAACCAAAAAAAACTTGAATTGCAAATAAGAGCTTTACCTTTTGTTGATGGATTGCAAACAGTAGGTTGAAGGAAAGAGGTGAGTTCTAAAGTATGGTAGTTTGTTTTTGTTGAAGCATGAGTTTTCTTTAAAGATAATAGAAGGAAGCTGAAAATAACATAAGTGGAGAGGAGTCTAAGGGTAGCCATTATCTTTTGTCTACTCTTACTCCAATATTTACTCACTAACTGTTGTAATACTTTGGTAAATTAGCAACTTCATATATAGAAATCATTTCTCAAGCTTGCATATTATTCCCTATAGACGACTCCAAGTCAAGCTCTTCAGAAAAAACCGTGAAGTTTCCTTTCTAAATTCTAAGTCGCGGGCCAATGAGACACATGACGTTTCAGACTTTAAATTGCTAATTATATAAAAATATAATCTAACCCCACAAATTGAAAAACATTCAATAATAATTTATGTGTTTCTGATTATAACAAAAAAATAATGAAACAATCATATTGCACGAGATTTTATATGTGAATATTTTATTTGAAATGGGTGGTAGGAAAAGTTGGTTTTAAAGATCTTTTGGGATTTAGATTAACTTTTAAAGTGACTATTGTGTTATGAAGGAATGCCCGATTTTTCATTAATGTGAAAGATAAAATATGTTAACAATATTACGGCCGAAAAAATTATAAATTTCCCTCTCTTACCAGAATGAAGTTACTTCATGAAATAAAAAAAGTATTACTATGTGTATCACGATCCGGGTCAACTTATATTGTCTGACGAGAAAAACGCACATCTGCCAAAAAAAACTTCAAATCAAGGTAGAATTTTTAGAAGAGGTAGGGTCATGTCAGATTCATTCCTACCCGTAAACATACGTTATAGTGAACTGATTGGTACTTATATGTTTTTTTTCTTCAAGAGATTGGTACCATAAATAAACATAAAAATGCTAAAGCGTGATTGTTTATAAATCAATTATTAAAAAATACCTATTAAAAAATATTATTAATAAAAAAATACCATCAACCCAAAATACCCCTACAAATAGTAATTAAGAAAAAAAAATTAGAAAAAAAATAAAAAATTTATATATTTGGATAAATCAAATTAATATTTACGTCTATGATTTTTTTGAAATTTTTTAAACTTTTTTTCACTGACACGAAATTTCAGGTTTTAAACATGAAATCTGTGTCTGAAAAAAAAATCATAGACGTAAATATTAATTTGCTTTATCCAAAAATACAAATTTTTTATTTTTTCTGATTTTTTAGAATTAGTTATGACGATTTAAAAAAAATTCACAGACACGCGTGTGTGATGAAATTAGTAGTTGCTGGTGGTGGTGGTGGTTGTGGTGGTGGAGGTGGTAGCTGTAGTGGTGGTTAAATACATGGTGGTGGTGGTGGTGGTACCTTATTATCTGTTTAATATTTAAAAAATAAATATTATAGTAAAAATAAAATAAAATATTTAATAATAAAGATAATAAAAGTATAAAATATATAAAAAGAATATTTTTAGAAATAGTTATTTTATTAAACATTTTTATATTAAATAAATAATTAAAAACTTAATTTTAATTATAACAAATACCCCATTATAAAGCATTCGATCTTTAAAGAGTACAAAATAAAAAATATACATATTTCTTGTGAAATTAATTACAGACCAACAACTTATATATAAAAAGAATGCAAGGCCTGAAATTCCACACATATGGGGGACCATATTGTATCTTCATTGCTTTATTCTTTGTCAATTTTCTTTTTCAACATATCTTCATTGCACTGGAGGCCAAGATTGATGGGTTTGAGGAAATTACTTTTAAAAAAAATTATCTATAAAATCTTAACTAAAAAATCTTAACTAAAAAATCATTCTAACAAAGGTTTTAAACTAGTTTTTTAGTTAGATTTTTTACTCTTATACCTTTATTCAATTTTTCATTGGTACATACTAATATTTTTAAGTTATATACTGTCTAATTTTTATGTGTTTGGAACGCACCAATTTTCCCAAGTTTGGTACGTACCAAATGCTTTTAATATTCATTTTACGGTCACTAGTAGTATTTTTTCTAGAATTATGGAGGATTTTCGTCTATGTACTATGTTATTGTCCGGACTTATTTAGAAACCAATGAAGATATCGCGTCGAGATCCTCCCATTGGTACGCGCCAAACAAAGATTTTCCCGAAAAAAAATACACAAAATATATTTATGGTAACTTTTTTCACGATAAAAACTAATTGGTACATTCCAAACAAACCACTTTGGTACATATCAAATACACCGTGTTGGTACATTCCAAACACATATAAATCTAGATCTAAAAAACAGAAAAATGTTTTTACAATGTAATCTTTAATAAAAAAGAAGAAGAAAAATACTTAATCAAAATTTAAAAAAGAAAAGAAATAAACAACCTTAATGGCTGCAGTTATCTTATGGAGGAGAGTGGCATCGCATGTGGGCCGTGGAGAATGTTCCACTAGTGGTGGCAATTCTGCAGGAGGAGGCTTGAGATCTATTGTAATTTGTTCCAATATCACCATGATAGAAGAGAGAGAATAGAGAACATGATGGATAAGGGGGTGGAGCTGGTTAGCCGAGATCTGGATTCACAGCTAGAGATGGAGTCCCGGCGGCGCGAGGTGGTGGTGCAGCGAGTTCCAAATAAGATGGATTAGGCCTCGTACAGTGAGGCGCTGGAGAAGTAGCGCCAGATCAGAGGGCCATGGGGGATGGAGATCTGGAGAAAGAAAAATCCTGCCTGGAAATGCGGCTTGGTGGTGGAGTGCGCGGGATGGCGGCGTTTCTGGATGTGAAGGTGAGCGATGGTCGTGGTGTGATGCTGGTCTACGTTCACTGACGCGGCAGGGTTGAAGATGTGGTTGTTGCTGGTCGAGCCACTGTGTTGAAGCCGATCATCGTGGCTTGTTGGTGGAGAAGAGAAGCGGAGATGGCTGTTGCTGGTGGAGTCGCTGTGTTGTGGCCTTCGCTGTTGTGGAAGGGGAAGGAGATGGGGACGGTGGGGCTGCTTGGTGGCCACGGTCGTTCATGGTGCTGCTGCTCTGTGGCAGTTGCTGCTGCTGCTGGTGGGTAGGGGAGGGCGGCCATGGACGAGCGACTTGGGTAGAGAGAGAAGACAGAGAGCCACAGAGAAATGAGAGAGTGGGAGGTCGGTTCTGATAATCAGAACCCTAATGGGTTCTTTTTTTTTTGCTTTTTTTTTGGTATCAGTATAGTATGGGGTGTTTTGGGTTGTTACATTGGGCTAGTTGGGTATAGTTGGGATAGTTGGAGTGAGGACTTTGTGAGTATTTTGTATGTTGTGTGGGTTTTTAAAAATAATCGCCCTGATGGGTTTTTGTCCATTTAGTCATGGTCGGGCTATCACTGTTATTTATTTTCTAATCTAGTAAGTGAATGCTTGGTCAGAAGGAGAGATAATCGGAGATGGTGAAGTGTAGATTTTTAAGAGTTAGGATCGTCGATATAAGGTTTATACCGGCTACAATAGTTATGAAATTTTGTCAACTCGTATTGAGTTTTAAAGACATTTTTTCTATGGGCATCTGTTCTTCGAACACCTTATCATCAAGTCTTATCTCCTCTAGGGTCAACCTCATACTTATGGTTATAATGGAGGAATGATTATTTTTACTATTTTAGATTTTGGAAATCGATGGTCCGTTATTTAGACTAGGATAATCCGTATTGTACCTAGATGTCTTATTCGTACTACTTTAGCAACTTTCATAGTGGTAGTAAAATGGAAAGAGTTTGTTCGTGAAATATTTGTCTTTAGTTTGAATCTCGATTTTGTTGTATATATTTTGAATATTGCAAAGAGATAATTCCCCAACAGGTATTGAAGCCCCCCCTCTTGGCATATGCATACCTCACCAATCCCCTCTATTTACTAAAGGACACAAATAAGATTTAACACTTTAAACCTAGATTTATATTACTTATTCTACCCTAAAATGTTTTTCACACACTATATATAGAGAAAATTACCATCTAAGTCACGAAACTAATTATAATAGCTCTCTCACACCTTCTAATTTAAATTGTCTATAAAAGTCCCTAAAAGAATTTCACTTTCCTGTTTTGCCCTTATTTTATTTTTTTAATTAAATATAGCAGAACAGCGTCTCTCTCGCAATCTCTCTATCTCTCTCTCTCTCTCTCTCTCTCTCTCTCTCTATCGACGCTTCCACTATTGACGACCGCCATAAACGCTTCAATCAATGCCGACATCAACGTCGCACCCGTCCTCCGCTCCAGTCTGCCTATTCATTTTAGTCTGTTTCAATAATTAGACACCCAGTTAAGGTGACCATCTAACTACTATTAAGACAATCCTAAAGTGATCAGTTCTAGGACAGGCAATAAATCAAAACACATAAACAAATATAAAGGTAAGAAGCTAATATCAAATTAAAACATGTAATTCCCAAAGAAACTTAGATAGAAGAATTAGAATTCATAGATTATACATGATGCAAAACCCAAGCTATGGGTGGTTTAGTTCATACCTGAAGGAAATAAACTAAAAGACATAATGAAAGACATCATCTTGCTCTCTACAATAAACTGGAAGAATAAAACCTTAAGAACTAATTACTATGAGGCAAGGATGATTTACAAGTGATATAAGGGTGTATTTATAGGTGTTTAGAAGACCTAATTCATTTTCTTGAAGGAGAGGTTAAGTAATGGACTCCAAGCCCAACTCAAATTCGTATGGAAATAAAGATAATTACTGCTGACTTGTTTTGATCATATCTTCTTCGTTATTGGTCGGTTTTTAGCCCATAAGATACCAAAAGAATCCTCACAGAATTATCTACGTTTCTATGAAAGGAATCTTCCAAAATCGGCTTAGTTTTGGAGTTATCACCACTTCTTTAGGCGTAGCTGCAGAAATTCAGATTTAAGGCAGCTTTTCCTTTTCCATGATTTTAGCTTTTCTTTCCTTTATCTCCAATTACCATGCTTATCTCTTTCCATATCTTGTAGTCTTTGACTTGGACTCTAATTAATCTCCATTATTATCTTTAAAGCTTCAAACTAAATAAATAATTAAACCCAATATGCTTTAAAAATATTATATTACTAAATCAAGACTCAAAATAGGAAAGTGCACTATTTCTCAAGAAAATAGACTATTATGACTTCTAAATCACTAAAAATGATGTCTCATCCTAACATAAATCTATCACAAATGAGGAGACATCAAGACCCCCAACTCAAAGTTGTATCGTCCCGATACAATAAAGATAAAAACAAAGGGAAGTATATAAATACACACTTATGGAATTTTCAAAATCATGGGAAAAACATACCAGAATATATAGAATAAACCTAAAGCAACAACTCTGAAAATATCATGCAATAATATTTATAAACTACATACCTGTACACTTCTCATATCCACAGTCAACACGGCTTGAATTCAAGATCAGATTAGTTTCGCAATGTAAGAAGGATTGGGACTTTACTCAGTTTCCCAAGAAAGCTATAGATTGTTCCTCGAACTTCACTAGTATCCAAAGATCCACTTAACTAATCTCTAATGGCTTCAATCACTTCTCAATTACATAGCAAACAATCAAAAGGTCTTTAAGGTTGTAATTTAGGCTTAGGGACGGTATGATAGTATATTTGGATAATTTAGAGTGAGCTTTTGGCTCTCTCCTCACTAGCCATCAACGAATCGCCCTAGAGCTTGAGTTACTCTCATAAAACGTTTCTCTCTCAACCCAATGACTTCTTTGAGGCACAATTTAGCATCCCCAATAACCCAATTAAAGCATAAGATGTTCACATAAAAATTCGACTTTGCCGGTCCGAATATATATATTTTCTTTTCAAATCACTTTTTTTTCTTTCCATATAGCCATGACTCTCTTTTTAATGTTGAGATATCACGCTATTTTCTCATATATATATATATATATATTTCTTTTAATACCTTGTTGGCAAATTTAGCTCGTAGCTTCTTTTTCATTCACTATTACCCCGACAAAAGGTTACAATAAAAATCTGTGAATCATCATCAATATAAAGAACAGAGCACAATTAATAAGCTCAAAAATCCCATCCCAATAACAATTCCCATAATGGTGGACCCACCACCCCAAACTCAAGCTCTAAAACAATTGTCTATGCATCACGATTCGAGTGCGGGTCATATGGAAAAGTCCTATAATCTAAAGGGATATGGCTTATAATGTGTTTTAATAAAAAGCTTTAGAAAAGCTAGAAGGGGCTGAGAAGGATATAGCATATAAAATCAAGTAACAAGGTGAGAAGGTATAAAAAGGCTTCAAGTGGCTTCAATATGAAAGAACTGCCTTAATCACTTTCTGCACCATGCATTTTTGTTATTTTCTTACCTTTAGCACTTTCATCAAATGGGTTTATCAACTAGCTTGGATCTCACGGCCTACACACTTCTCAAGGTTCCCTGAGATCGAACATACTTTATATCGCATTGCTCACTAATCTTTTCTTTACTATCAATGTGTGTTGACCTGCAAATACTCAAAGCATACAAATAACATAGCTCATAAACATACTACTTACTATCATCAATTCACTGAGCTTATTCTTTCAAGCTATTAAACACACTCTACATCTAATTATCCATGTATCAAAAATTTTAATTTCTACCTAAAAACTAAAAAATGGAGATGAGAGACAACGAATCCCCACACCCCCAACTCAAAAATGAGTCGTGTCCCCACGACTCGAAAAAGACACGAAACAGAAATTAACATTAGCAGATAAAAGCATTTACAGAAATGGTAAGGAAGAAAGAGAACATACTCTCGAGGCTATTGCCTCGCATTATTGACATCCAAGGTAGGATTTGCTGGATCTTTCGTTAATTTCTCAAGGAGTTTCATGATGTACACTTGATTAGCATTGATTTGTGCCACATCATTGGCTAAAGAAGTTTGAGCAAAATTCGAAGTTGTTTAAACGCTCCTCCATCTTCTCTTGCCAACTTTGCTCCTTTTCTTCTCTTGAGACGTGCGTAAAACTTGCTCTTCTCAAGACTTCCATGATCCAAGCATTATCAATATAACTCTCTTTAAATTCGAGTTTTTCTTCTTCACCCAATGTAACATCCGCTTTTCACACAAGATACATGATCATAGTAGGAAATTTAACATTATAAACCGATTTAGGAGAGACCAAAAATCGCATCACCTCCTTATAGATCAACTGTGCCACATCCAATTCTTCTCCTCTCAAAATACAATTCAAAAGTAGAGCGTTCTTTTTAGTCACATCCCAAGTTCGTGTATTTCCAAAGACATTAGGAATAAGATAATTTTGCCAAACTCTCGCATCTGGTTGAAGATATTTGTAAGGCCAAGGTGCCTTCAATTCTCCCTTATGTGATTGCACTTTCTCCTTGTCTAAAACATCCTCAAAAAAGTAATTCCTCATCAAAGATTTTTCGTTTAGCAACCGCTTCACTATACTTGCAATATCCAATTAATTTCTTAAACTTGAAGTGGTTTCTAATTTCATTAACTGTGAAGGAAACTAACTTTCCTCTAATCGTAACACAACCTTTATTATCTCGGCTAAAGAGGCCTAAATAGAATTCCAAAACTAACTCATGACATAATTCAGAACGTCTTACCATGAACGTAGACCAACCCAATTTTTCACCAAGCTCCAAGAATCTCTTATACTCTCCTGTACCAACTTCTTTATTGAATACTTTCTCATAAGCAAAAGGTAGTTCCTTTAATTGTTTTTCTGCAGAAGCTTTCAAGGCCTTTGAAGCTTCCTCTTTATCTATGGGTGTAGGATCTTTGAATGGAAGAGGTTGTGTTTTCTCCTTTGTATAAAAATAGAGCCTTTTTCCATTAAGATCAAACATAGCTAGCTTACCTCCATCTTCAACATCGTTTTTACCCTTAGCCTTAGAACTAGAACCTTTGTTATTTGATTTCTTCTCAATTGAACCCAATACCTTGCTTTTCTTCACCTCCCTCTTGTTAGATAATGTTTCTGTTCTTTTAGTCATCCTCAATTGACCCCCAACTCAAAGCTTTAACAATCTTGAAATTTGAACTTTTGAATTTTTGGTTGAACAAGCTTGATTTGGTTTAGGAAAGGTGAATTGATGATGAATCTCTATGTGGGTAAGATGAATTCTTGATGGGCTGGTATGGATTTAAGAAATTGTAGGATGAATTTTGAAAATTTAAGCTTTTGATTCTTCAATTTAATGTGTTTGGTGAGGATTGGGTCCTTGAATCTCCT
Source organism: Nemophila menziesii (assembly GCA_029959085.1). Classification (NCBI taxonomy): domain Eukaryota; kingdom Viridiplantae; phylum Streptophyta; class Magnoliopsida; order Boraginales; family Hydrophyllaceae; genus Nemophila; species Nemophila menziesii. Next base: position 93,644,751 of record JARWIR010000002.1, read on the forward strand.
TTGTAATGGTGTGGAGAGTAGATTTGATGTGTTTTTATGATGATTGGGTAGTGTTTTGATGATTGGGGAAGGTTTGAATGAGCTTTAATGGAGTTGGGAGAGGTTTGGAGAAGAAAGAGAGGCTTAAGGATTAATAAATTCGGAATAAAGCTAACCTCCTTGCTTTTTATAATCAAACCGCAACTTTTTTCTCTCTCCAATGGCTATCTGCGGTATACCGGGGCTGTGGTCCGGTATACCGGACCTTCTGTTCCTCGAAATTTTAATGTTTGGCAAAAAACCCGAATCCTCTACCCGTGTCACGGGTTTTTGATCCTGTGGTATACCGGGGCTGAGGCGCGGTATACCGGACCTATAGCTCCAATTTTTTTTCTTCTCGGCAAAAAATCCGGGTCAATACCCGTGTCACGGGTTTTCTCCTCTGCGTTATACCGGGGCTGAGGCGCAGTATACCGGACCGATGGTCAGAATTTTCCGAAAAATTTCGTTTTCTCCTCCCGAACTCGATTTCTCCTATACCTAAGCATCAAAAACACTAATACCTTTCTCAAATATGCAATATCAAATAAAAACAACTAAACTAAACATAAACTAAAAACGTAAAAGACATAAAAACTTAAAAAATTGCGGGTTGTCTCCCGTACAACACTTTTATTTAACGTCTTTCAAAGTTAGACGCGTTACCTCTATCAAGATTTGCGAATATAGCCTCCCTAACAACGAGTTAGGCTATGTACGTCAACTAATCTGCGCTTGATCCCCTTCTTGGGTCGAATTTCTATCACCTTAGCTGAAACAATCTTAGTGACAATGAATGGTCCCATCCACGAGTCTTTGAAACTACGTGGCCTATTTTCGCGTTTGTGAGCTTTCCATAGTACTTCATGGCCAACCCCAAACTCAATGTTTAGCTCAGTATCCACAGGCTTTAAGTGGATCTTCTCAGGAGGGACTTTGTGATGTGAAAGGCTGTGGATGACAGAAACGGTGGGATCTAACTTCCCTGGTTTCTTGCCCAAGACATAGAAGGTCTCAGATACATTCTTTGCATGAAGGGTAATGGTCCCTTCTTGGAAGTTGATGACTGATGTCTCCTCATTTGTGATAATATAATATACTTCAGAGACATCATTTTAGGCTTATTTATTAGTTTATAGGTCGATCTTAGCTTAATTTAGTGCACTTTCCTATTTTGAGTCTTGATTTGTAGAATTATTATTTTTAGAGCATATTGGGTTTAATTGTTTATTTAGTGTGAAGCTTTAAAGATAATTATGGAGATTAATTAGAGTCCAAGTCAAATATTACAACTTATGGAAAGAGATTTGCATGGAAATTGGAGATAAGGAAACAAAGGCTAAAAAGATGGAAAAGGAAAAGCTGCCTAAATCTGGGATTCTGCATACACGTCCAAAGATATGCGTTTTCACCTAAGAAATAGGCCGAATTTGGTAATTTCCTTCCAAAGGGTCAAGATAATTCTGTTGCGATTCTTTTGGTATCTTATGGAGCTCAAACCGACCAATAACGAAGAAGATATGCTCAAAACGGTCCAGCAGTGTTTATCTTTATTTCCTTACGAATTTGAGTTGGACTATGAGTCCATTACTTTCCTTCTCCTTCAAGAAAAAGAATTAGGTCTTCCTATAACCTATAAATACAGCCTCTTAACACTCTAAAATCATCCTTGGCCAGACCTTAAGGCCAAGAGGAAGCTGCAACACAAGAGAAGAAGTCTGGAAGGAGCTGTGCAACAACTATGTCTCCTTCAACCTCTTATTTTGTAATTCTTTTCTCTTCTCTTCTTAGTATGAATTAATTCCTTGTAGTTTGAGTGTTTAGCATATATGTATGAACCCTAGTTTTGATTGACATCTATCTAATTTGGGAACTTAATGTTTTAAATTGAATTATAGTTTTTATTCTCTGTTTATGTGTTTGGATTTATATTCTGTGTTCTTGTGGATGCGCGCCCATATATAATTACCATCTAGTAATTAGGTCACCATTGACAACGGTGTTTAATTGCATGTTTAGCACATAACGTCTAGTATTAGGTCTGATCTGACAACCCAACCTAGCTAGATAATCACTATGGTTTAGTTCTTGTGACTATTTACCAATTACAGGAAAAGTTTGCTTAGGAAGCCTTATTGACACAGGTAAATCCTATTTTAAACTACCGATAGCATATTGGGACCGATTAGGGAAATACTACATAATTTACCCTTACATGTTTAGAACGGCAAAACTAGTGGGGATTGCATGCTAATTACTCAAGCTAGACTTTCATACTATCTTCTCTTCTTTCTTTTATTTATTTTCTGTCTTTAGTTTATTAGTTTAGTTTATTAGAAAACCAAATAAATATTTATCTATCTCTTCTTCCTACTAGCGTATTAGCTTTTCTACCTTTAATATCTGCACTTGATAAATTGCATAAGTTCTCTCTAACTTTCGTCAGTCCCTGAGGAACGAATCTTCTTATCATTAAAACTTGCATACGTCCTGTAATACTTGCAGTACAGTGTTAGTTTAGGGTGTGTATTTTCACTTATTTATATCATTATTTTATCACACCTTAGGCCACACCAATGACACTTTGACTTGTGTCCATGAAAGGTCGTCCAAGTATGATTCGAACCTGCTTATCTGCATCAAACTCAAGTATAACAAAGTCAGTAGGGATGGCGATACTACCTGCACGGACTAAGACGTCCTCCATTGTTCCCCATATCTTGGTAACTGAGTTGTCAGCGAACTGCAACTTCACTGGAGTTTTCTCTGATTTCTGAAGTCCAAGTCTCTCGAACACGGACTTAGGCATAAGATTCACACCAGAAACCACATCGTACATAGCTTTCACCTTGAGCATACCATTTATTTGAATAGGAAGGTTAAAACTTCCCGGATCTTTGAGCTTTATTGGTAACTCTATTTCACTTCTTCTTGAGACCCTCAGGTTCTCTCTTGGGATCTCTACACTCGCTTCTTTCTCAGGAATAACTTGCGTAACAACTTGTTGCGATGTAAGCCCTTTTTTCGCAATCTCAAGCATTTGGGCGTTGATATCTTCAGGTGTATACGTCTCTACAAATGTCTTGAGTTCAGTGTCATCCTTAGGATGTGTATCAGGTATAGTTGATGACACTGTTTGAACAACAGGTGGCGGTTCCACCTTCTCTTCTTCTTTCTCTTCTTGCACAGTAGGTGCAACTTCAACTTCATCTCTTGATTCCTCCTTTGAGGCTTCTTCTTCTTTCTCTTTAGCCAGCTCAGCTTGATAATCCATAACCGATCTAATCTCCTCTTGCATATCCTTCAGAAGCTATATAAATCGGATTTTTTTTGAATCGTCCTCCACATCAACCTCAGAACAGTCAGATTCCACGGGGTTAGACTTGGTTGGTTATTCTTCGGTACTCAGAACCTCCACGGCACTAATGACAGCATGTGGTACTTCCTTCTCTTCGTCAATTTCAAGGCAAATAGCCTTACAAGCTTCGAACCCAACATTGTCATCACCTCCTTCGATAGCCTTCAATTCTTTTTGTTCCATTAAATTCGTTAGAACTTTGTTCAATTGTTCCACTTGAGTACCTAAAATCTGAATTGCGGCATCTTGTCCTCGTAACTTTTCATCATGAGCGTTCATATTCGTGGTCAAACGGTCCAAGACTTTCACTAATTGTTGATTATCCATAGTTCCCTCTTGCGGAAACTGTGGTAACGATTTCTGATCTAATGAATCGGCATAGGTATCTTGAAAAGGTTGTTGAGGGGGAGCAGGTCTATTTTGATATTGATTTTGATACTGACCTCTTCATTGGAAAAATTTGTTCTGGGGGCGCGGTTGATAGTGACCAGGATCAGTGGCCCCCTGAGGATTTGAATATTGCATACCCGGATGGTTTCGGTTACCAAATTGATAGCCTCCTCGGTTGGATATGAAATAAACAGATTGTGGATTTCCTTCGCACTCTTCCCAAGTATGATTATTAACCCCACATTGTTGACAACCTTGTGCTTCTTGTACTACATTTGTTGCGACTAAATTTCTCTGCATCTCTAGCTTAAGTTCCTTGATTTGATTTTATAATGCGGATATTTGAGCGGAGTTTGCAGTTTCTGCATCTAAACAAAGCGTACCTCGGGTCTTTGCAACAGGAGCTCGCGTAGAAGGCCAACTCCTTTCTTGTTCTATAATATTCTCCAAAACCTCGGCGGCTTCATTATGGTTCATGGACACGAAATTTCCCTTTCCTATGTTATCCACCTTCTCTCTACCTTGACTGTTGAGACCTTCATAGAATATAGCTAACTGTAAAGAGGGGGTATAACCATGGAGCGGACATCTAGCTAACTTATGTTGGAACCTTGTCCATGATTCTCCTACTGTTTCTCCATCTTCTTGACAAAATCTTGCAAGCTCGCTTTGGTCTTTGAGTCTCATACTCTTCAGATAAAAACGGTTTAAGAAAGCGGCTTGAAGTTCTGTCCATGAATTGATTGTCCCTGGTGGTTGCCTATCTAGCCACTCACCAGCTCTACCGGTCAGAAAGAACGAAAACATATGACAATACAGTTTCTCGCGTGTAATGCCTGGAGTAACATAAGCATCACAAATCTGCATAAACTTCTGAATCGATCTTACCAGATCTTGAATTACTGTACCACTGTAGAGTCCAAAGCTTTGAAACTGACTAAGCATACCAGGATCGGGTCAAAATTTAATATTTTGGATCTCCGGAGGACGGTAACCTATCGGTTGAACATGAAACGGCACGCGGAGGCCAGGAAGGTCTTGTTAAACTCGGTTTTGATCAACATTGTTTTGCCCGTTACCTCTTCCTAGTGGTTGTTGTTCACCAGGTGGAATGAATGGTGGCGGTTCTCCTGGTGCATAGTATTGTAATCCTTCAGGTGGGATTACAAGTGGTGGATCTAACTGATCTTGTACGCCTGCCATAGCTCTTCTTAAGGCTAAGTCCTCACGAACACGTATATTATAAGATCTGAAGCTCCTCTCAGGCTCCGGTAACGGGGGCCAAGAATTAAACACTGTGAAACCTGAAAAAGACTAAAGCAAACCACAAGCGTAAATCCGGGAAAACAAAAACTAAATACTGAAAAATAAAAATTAACTAAAAACTACTACTCGAAATAGATAACCCACACGCTAACGAGACATAAGTCCCCGGCAGCGGCGCCAAAAACTTGGTGTCGCCTAGGGTGTGATAAAATTAAGATAAATAGTAAGTCAGAAAACTACGCACTCTCACCCTAGACAGGCACAGTACTGCAAGTATTACAGGACGTATGCAAGTTTTAGTTGATAAGTTGAGTTCGTTCTCAGGGACTTAGTGTGTTAATTGAATGGGTAAATAATAATGAGTAAGAAGCAATTAATTAAGAGACAAGAAAATAAGTAGAGAATGATTCGAATAATTAATTTAAACTAAGAAATTAAAGACAATGAATTAAGTACGAAGAAATATGAGATGAGAAGTATAGCTTAGGTTTTGCTAGTATACACTAATCCTTCTAATTCTTTCTATTAAATCTAGTTATTAAGGGAGATAATTAGCTCTTAGATACTTAGTCAGGATTCTAAATTCCCATACCTTAGACACTGAGAGCGACTAAGGGGGCTACGGACACACCACGAGGCTGGTTCAAATAGGGTTATCCTACGCCACTAGGGCCCTAAGCAATCAATTTCCATACATGGTGATAGTGATTAAATTATACCCTAATGACTATCTAGTTAGAATTAGTGTTGTCAGGACCAATATCGACACTAGACGTTATGTGGTGTTTCAATAATTAGACACCCAGCTAAGGTGACCATCTAATTACTATTAAGAAAGCCTAAAGTGATCAGTTCTAGGACAGGCAATAAATCAAAACACATAAACAAATATATAGGTAAGAAGCTAATATCAGATTAAAACATGTAATTCCCAAAGAAACTTAGATAGAAAGAAATTAGAATTCATAGATTATACATGATGCAAAACCCAAACTATGGGAAGTTTAGTTCATACCTGAAGGAAATAAACTAAAGGAAATAATAAAAGACATCATCTTGCTCTCTACAATAACTTGGAAGAATAAAACCTTAAGAACTAATTACTATGAGGCAAGGATGAGCAAGGATGATTTACAAGTGATATAAGGGTGTATTTATAGGTGTTTAGAAGACCTAATTCGTTTTCTTGAAGGAGAAGGTAAGTAATGGACTCCAAGCCCAACTCAAATTCGTAACCCTAAAATATGAAATCAGACCCGTTTTTGTTTTGGTCTTAGAAGCTTCAATACTTATCCGTTTGACGCGTATGAGTAGTCGAAATTCATCGTCTCGGAAAGATCTTCAACTTTGCTCTTGACTGTTTCTCCAAATTACACACCAATTTTGAGATATAAGATGATTTGTGGTCGTAGGTGCAGAAATTCGGATTAAGACAACTTTTCTTTTTCAATGTTTTTAGCTTTTCTTTCCTTATCTCCAATTACCATGCTTATCTCTTTCCATATCTTTTAGTCTATACTTGGACTCTGATTAATCTCCATAATTATCTTTAAAACTTCACACTAAATAAATAATTAAACCCAATATGCTCTAAACATATTATTTTACTAAATCAAGACTCAAAATACGAAAGTGTACTATTTCTCAAGAAAAACGATTAGAAAGACTTCTATAACACTAAAAATGATGTCTCGTCCTAACATAAATCTATCACAAATGAGGAGACATCAGGAGGATACAGAACCAGAGAAGAAAAACGTAGCTGGCCCAGTAGACTTGCTCGTGTTGAACAGGATACTGAAAGGGCTGCCTGGTAAGACACCGATTTGGAGTAATGGAAAATTGTTAATTAGTGTTGACAACTACATGCAGATTGTGGCACAACATCGTGTGAAGGGGAAGGTAGTATACCTGGTGTCATGTAAAAAAATGTATATATCCACTACTGACTAACTTTTGTCTTACACAGGTGATTGAGGCTATGATGGGTCTGTGGCAGAAAGCATATTTGGGACGAGGGGGCGACCGATGGTGTCAATATATGCCGTGCAGATCATTTGTAAGTGTTATTCGGTGTTTTAACTTTGTTTTTTACATACATATCTGGTGTAGATGCTAATATTTCAAAACCACCCTTAAGATGCAGTACAAGCGCGAGGACGATGGGAAGAAAGAGATGGCGGGAGTATACGAGAGGTGTGAATCTGTCTCGTAGTCACAAATATGTGATGATCCCAATGAATACCAAAATTGGTATACACATAGTGTGGTCGTTGGTTGTTTATAATAAGGACAAACACACATTAGAGCACTACAACTCCAGCAACCCGGCGAGAAAGAACCTAATCCACATAGAGTCGGAGCGAATAACACGGATATGTATGAACAGGCTAATGAATAATGCATGGTTGGGAGACGTTGGTAGGTGTACGAAGCTAACTTACGTGAAAAAACAATATTCGCTTCACAAATCAACTAGACTGTGTGAAGATACCGGGATCTACGTGCTTTTGTGCATGCATGACCTGTTTAGGGGTAAACGCATATCGGGAGGGTACAAGATGCGTGAATACAGGAAAATGCGGAGGACCATCGTGAAGACTCTGCTGAACGATGAATGTACAACAGAGATGGCTGTAACAGCAAGAAGTGGGGATGTGTTGTAACGAGTGGGAGTTTGAATCTAAATACATTATTTTAGTATTGTGTAATACATTTTAAAACTTATGTTTTTTCTGGTTTGACGTTTATTATGAACATTTGAATGCTTTGCGTTTTATTATTAGCATAAATTGTTGGGGATGGGGACATGATTGGGTCACAGGTGGCTAGCTTGTTTAGGTACATCCCCATATAGGTGCTTAAGCAGCATGGATCGGGGGCTGGACCCAATAAACAGAAAAAAAGAATAAAACCGAGTACTGATTGGGGCCGGACCCACTATGTTATGCAAATCAGTTGAATGGGTACATCCCCATAGACAGTAGTGCGCGTTTTCATGACGGACACATGCATACATTAAAAAAAATAAAACACACACAGAAATCAAAGGGCCATAAATGTGTAGGTACAGCCCCATATAGGTTTATAAGTATCATGAATATGGGGATGGACCCAGCAAACAGATAGAAAGAGGCCCCCGAATACTGATAGGGGCCGGACCCAGTATCTTCTGCAACACAAGTGTTTGGGGATGGCCCCATATTCAACATTGCGTAGTTCGATGACGTACACACGCATAAAGTAAAAAAAAAAAAAACAAAACAGAAATAAAAAGGCCATACTTAACTGTACCATGCAGATCACATTAGTAGAAAGCAAATAAGACAATAAGTGGAGAGAGGTTGTAATTCTTACGTATATCTACATAGTGCATATACTGAGAAAGAAAAAAATCTACACAAAGAGATACTCAAGGAAAAACGCAGGGCTGTTCATACAAACTCTAGATTGAAGAAAGTCAACTACCTAACAATCCACGTATTATGCTATACATTATATCCTTGTGTATGTTATAGTGTGTTGTGTGAGCATGTTATAGCGGGAAAGGGGTATGTGGTGTACGTATCGTAGTGTATTAGTGATGAAATTTACTATAACGTCTTTAGATAGCTGCCACTGTGAAGCGGAGTTGTACAACTGAAAAAATGATGTTTTATGCTTTCCAATTGTAACTAAGTATTGCTGTTGATGCTGATTTGTTTATGTATAATACGCATGTGTGGTAAAGTCTCTTATACCATGTACCACGCGCATAATAAAAAATAGATATGTATGGGTACGGACCCATGTATAGCAGAACATGTAGATTTGTGTTGTGTTTGGGGTTGTGCCCATGTAAGCTAGTTGATCTGTGTTATTACGTGGGGATGTGCCCATATTAAGTATGTAGTATTTGTGGTATGTAAAAACTTATATGCAGTGTCTGTGCACTTGTTGTATGTGGGTGTGTGTATATGTTGTTGTTGATTGGTGTCGATAGGTACAACCCGATATAGTATAAAAAATTGTTACTATAAATCTGTGTATGGGGTTGTACCCACGTAGTGGTGTCGAGTGCGTAGTATATGGTTGGCTGTCTGCAATGTGTTTGTGTTGTGATACATATTTAAGCATACTGTATGTTGCAGGTATGGATGGGTTTCGGTGCACGTTAACCGCAGTTATGGAAGTGTTACGAGAAAAAAACGTCAGCATTGAACATTTATCTACGTGCGCAGCTTCCCCTTTCTATGGCTTATTTTTCAAACTACACAAAAAAGGAACGTATGGGAAGAGTACGGTAGATCAGATGCGCTAATACGCAAACTAGTATCGACGTACGATGACACGACTATACCAAGGTTGTTTAAATGGTGCCTAACGGATTGCCCCATCCTTTTCAAGAATAACATCCTTGCCATGGTTACTCTAGATAGGGTAAGATATTTCACATACCAGGTGATTCTATGTACATAGGTAGATTTGTTAGTCATGTGTATGTGTCCAGTGTAGATACATTCTGGTAAGCTATCGTTAAGTGGAGAAGAGGCATTGTACCTGATTAACGACAAAGTGGACGCTGATATACGGAAAATGCTGAATGAAGATTGCAAAGATGGAGTTAACGTAGATACATATGAGTCAGCGGACAACATAAAGTACCACTACGTGAGCTCTTCAAACGATAGCGGCGAGTGTATTGTGCAGCCGGGTCAGCGGGTCCCATCCCAAAATCCGGCTGATGACGAGTTGGATGTGATAGTTCCTGAATCCCTGGACGTGATTGGAAGTAGATCTAACCTAGATATGATACGGTTGGCGGTTCGAAGCGAGGTGCAAGGATTGCGTGAAGAGATGGCAAAGGAAAGGTCGACGAATAGTTACCTGTTTGCTGAAGTTAACTGGTTGCAGCAGCGTAACAGTTTCCTCGAGTCCGAATTAAAGTGGATAACAAAACAAGGTGGTGGTTCCGTGATTGCTCGCGGAGATACAGGTCATTTGAGTACGGTTGATTGTGTAATGGCGAAAGGGATCACTGTGGATCGTATCGTAGACAGTGAAACCGATCTAATGGTAGATGACGTGGTGAGTGGGTGTGTGGAGGGAATAGCCATTGATAGCATTGCGTGTGTAAAAGGTCATCCTCTAACTGGTGTTGCGAACGTGGATTCCGTAACTGGTGTTGATGCGGCCTGTACAACGAACGAAAAACGATTGACCGAGGGGAGTCCCGATATGTATAGCACGCCGAAGGTTGTGTTTAAGTGTTTCGAAACAACGGACCTGACTGACGTACCGTGTGAGCAGTTTCTGGGTGCTACAGGTGTGAAAAAAGAGAAGCCCTACCTTGATGTGTACATCACCCCAACCAATCTGTTGAAGTGCTTCAATAGCGTAGACCGGGAGCTTGGAAGGCAGGATGATATTTGTGAGCACGCATATCCATTATTGTGGCCTAATTTACCGAACACCCCACCGAGACCGGGTAAAACCGCCTATGGGTACAAAGAGATTTCTCAAACTATAAGTTCAGTACCAACTTTCGACCTTGTGTCGTGACACCAGATGGTATGCGAACGACACTACATGAAACGGGGGATCAGAAGAGGGGGCAAAACGAAGTAGTTGGATTGGTGGTGGACATGAATCCGACAGCGGAAAAAGATGACGATGATGTCCCGTTATCAGTATTGGTTGCAAGGTTAGTGGGCAGGGCCAGGTTGGGTGATGTGAAACGAGCACCGGACACGTTAAAAAGAAAGGTTGTAGCCCCAACCGCTACAAGCCCAATCTTAAGACGCCGAGTTGTAAAGGAAGATAAAACAGCACGCGCATCAGTTGGAGTAGGATCTAGTAGAGCGGCTATGGTTGTGAAGAAACCAGGTATGCGGGAGCTGTTAAAGGCGTACGTGACCAGATTGGCCGATAACACCATCCTAAACCGCATATATGAGAACAATCCGGAATCGACTGTGGTTTGGAAGTTGAACAATTTGCAAATAACAATTAAACATTTGATGGACGGAAATCGACAACGGGAAATTAAATGACAGGTTAGTAATATTATTGTAGTGATTAGGGTACAACCCCAACTAAAACAGATTGTGTGGGTGTTTATGTAGCCCCATTATGTTATGTTATCTCCTCTAAGTTGTAATGGGTATAGACCCATATTGCGTATGTAATAGGGGTGCATTGTATATGCATGTACATCTCCCCAGTTGTATAGTGTATAACGTATGACTGTGTACGCCCACATGTATGATTTATTTCAGTGTATGGTAATGCTGATACATAACAACACGGTGCAGGTAATGGACGCGATGATGCATGGCTGGAGATCGGACTCGTATAAAAAAAGAAGGTTAATAAGAACGATTTTCTGGGATTGTGCACGAAGCTGCATGCAAGGACAATGGTACTTTAACATGAGCTCTTTGTATATCGAGACACATGTCTTATTAAAAACCGTAACCAATGTGTTTATGCTTTGCAGTACTATTATAATAAAGGATTTGAGGAACTAGAAAAACGACTTGTAGTCGATGCATTCAGGAAGTTGAGCCTTGACTACAGACATGTGGTTATACCTATTATGACAAAGGTGGGTGGAACTACATTTTGGAGCACAATGGTTTACACGTCGGTAAATAGTATGTTTGAACATTTTAGTTCAATAAAAAGGGATGTCGGGAATGCGTGCGGGGACACAGCAGAGTTAAACGCGCAAAATCTGTATAATTTGTTGTGGAGAAAGGTGTTTTGTTATGTATACCGTGACGACCCGACCGTACCAGCTGAAAAGGTGGCGAAGGTCGAAGTATACAAAACTTCAACAACCGTACAAACGAGAGCAGCTATAATGGACTCCGGGGTTTACGTCATGTTGTGCACCTAGGATATATATAACGGGTGGGGCGTCCAGGGGGCCTACACCCAAGTTGAATGCAAGGTGATGAGACGGTTGATGGTTGAGAAGATAATGAAGAAGGATCACATGACAAAGGTAATGCGGACCGCAATCGACTTAACAAAGGCATACCCGTGATGAAATATATATTTTCTTTTTGTGGTTGTATCAGATAGGCAGGCGTTTTTTGTGTATGCATTTCAGTAATATGTTTTCTTTTTGTGTAACGAACAAGTCGGTTAACAACTACAATGGAGATGCTTATTTGTACTTTTGAACAAGTATTGTGTTAATTGAAAGTGTTTATCTTATTGGTTGTTATTTTTTTAGAAACCCCACATTGAGAGTCTTGGGTACGGCCCCGTGTAATACCTGTGTTGTTGGGAATATTGGATTTAGTTACATGCCCATATAGTACTACTGTGGAACGTATTAGGGACGAACCTAGATAGGTGTTTTGAAGTGGGTGGGGACGGCCCCATATACGGCAGTGAAAATGAGGGTATTGGGTATGGCCCGTATAACACATGTTTTTTTAACAATGCATTTCGGTCCAGCCCCATACATTACTGATGGACGTATTCGATGCGGACCCAGCTAGGCGTTTTATATTTGTTGGGTACGGCTCCATGTACGGGACATTATTAATAATAAAAAGAATAAACAATGGGAGATAGTAGAACACTGTATAGTACTTTTCGCACGTGAGAAGTAACAACTGTGTCATGTCAAATCACCAGCTTTATGTTACTCATATTATATGAAAACGGAAGAGATTTAAAAAACATATGTTGGGATGAGAGTATAACACGTGTTTACTTACAGTCAGGTGAGAAGGAGACCATACCCAAAAAGAACACAACCATAGAAAGAAAAGAACACCGACTACATTCGTAGTTCAAGCTAACACGGGTCCCTGGAAAACCAAGATTATAGCAAAACAAAATTACAGGTATGTTTGCTGCTAATAATTGGTGTTAGTTATTGGTAAATGTATGCATGTCTAAACTAGTGTTATAGATGGTGTATGCTGGAGATGGTGTTTTTGTTTTTAATGTTAATGCATGTGCTTCTATGTGTGTTTTGATTGTGGTTCAATGTATGTCATGTGGTTATAATCATGTTACAACCCCACTTGGTTGTTTAAAGCTAGTTTATGTTACATAACACACACATAAGGGGATAGACCCACTTACACCAAAACTGATTGACCATCCCTGAGCACCCATGTTTTGTTATGAAAATACGGGATTGGGTCTGTACCGATATATTACTTCAATCTGTGAGAGCACTAACTGTGTTATGTTTGAAATGTGTTGATGTCTCCTCATTTGTGATAGTAAAATACACTCTTGAGACATCATTTTAGGCTTATTTATTAGTTTATAGGTTGATTTTAGCTTAATTCAATGCACTTTCCTATTTTGAGTCTTGATTTGTAGAATTATTATTTTTAGAGCATATTGGGTTTAATTGTTTATTAAGTGTGAAGCTTTAAAGATAATTATGGAGATTAATTAGAGTCCAAGTCAAAGATTACAACTTATGGAAAGAGATATGCATGGAAATTGGAGATAGAAGGAAACTGAGTTCAATTAGGAAAAGCTGCCTAAATCTGGGATTCTGCAGAACACGTCTAAAGATTGGTGTTTTTACCTAAGAAATAGGCCGAATTTGGTAATTTCCTTCTAAAGGTCCTAGATAATTCTGTTGCGATTCTTTTGGTATCTTGTGGAGCAAAATCCGACCAATAACAAAGAAGTTATGACCAAAACAATGCAGCAGTGTTTATCTTACGAATTTGGGTTGGGCCAGGAGTCCATTACTTAAGTTTATCTCCAAGAAACGAATTAGGTCAACCTCTACACTATAAATACAGCCTCTTAACACTCTTAAATCATCCTTGGCCAGACCCTAAGGCCAAGAGGAAGCTGCAACACAAGAGAAGAAGTCTGGAAGGAGCTGTGCAACAACTATGTCTCCTTCAACCTCTTATTTTGTAATTCTTTCTTCTTCTTTTCTTTGTATGAACTAATTCTCTTAGCTTAGGTTTTGCATATGTATAATCTATGAATTCTAATTCTTCTATCTAAGTTCTTTGGGAATTATATGTTTTAATCTGATATTAGCTACTTACCTTTATATTTGATTATGTGTTTTGATTTAATGACTGTTTTCCTTGCTAGTGCACGAGTATAGGATTACCTTAATAGTAGTTAGATGGTCACCTTGTAAGGGTGTTTAACTATTGAACCACCACATAACGTCTAGTGTCGATAGCAGTTCTGACAAAACATACTTCTAACTAGATAGTCATTAAGGTTTGTTTTAACCACCATATCACCAAGATTGCAGTATTTGCTTAGGGCCTTAGTGGCGTTTGATAACCCTATTTTAAATCACTTCTTGGTTGTGCCGTTGCCCCCTTAGTCGCTCTCAAGGTCTAAGGTAGTGGAATTTAGAATCCTGACTAAGTATACCAAGAGCTAATATTCTCCCTTATGAATTAGATCTAATAGATAGAATTAGAAGGATTAGTGCATACTAGTAAAACCTAAGTTATATCTTTCATACTATCTTCTTTTCTTTTCTGTTATTTATTTTATTGTCTTTAATTTAGTAGTTTAGTTTTCTTATCAAAAAACCAAATAAATATCTATCTTTCTCTTCTTTCTCCTTGCGTATTATTATCTATCTTTAATATCTGCACTTGATAATTTGCATAAGTTCTCTCTAACTTTCGTCAGTCCCTGAGGAACGAATCTTCTTATCATTAAAACTTGCATACGTCCTGTAATACTTGCAGTACAGTGTTAGTTTAGGGTGTGTATTTGCACTTATTTATATCATTATTTTATCACACCTTAGGCCACACCAAGTTTTTGGCGCCGCTGCCGGGGACTACATCGTTAGTCCTTGTGCAATTATCTTGTGTTTTTATTTTAGTTAGTTCTATTTTACGCTTTTCTTTTTAGTTTTTGTTTTACAGATTTTTTTTAGGCGAAAGCATATTTATTAGGAGATAAAGGTCTCGTGTTATTAGATCCTGAAGAAGCTAATTCAAAATGGAATCTCTAAAGCTCAAGGAGTTAACCCAACAACTTGAGGAATTACGAGAACAATCGCGAAAACTAGCTCAGAGGAATCTAGTACATACATCACCTTCATGTCCTAGTTGTGGAGCAAGAGATCACTCGTGGGGACATTGCATGAACAATCCAGCCTCAATTTCCTTCATGCCTTATCAAAGAGACCATTATTATGATGGTTATTATCAATCTCAAGGAAATGACGCTGACTATCAACCCCCACAGAGTTACAATTGGGTCGGAAATCAACAGACGTATCATCATGATAACCAGTATTATGATGATTATTATCAACCACGACCACAATCTTACTATCCTCCACAACCTATCTATCAAGAAGCGCCGATTTATAATGAAGCTTATCAAGAACCACATCCTTATTCAATGCAGCAAACCATACAAGAACAACCTCCGAGTTTGAATTCAAGCATGGCTAAGATGATGAACCTAATTGAAAAGATGGAGAATAACCAGCAAAGAATCCAAAACTCAGATGATGCGATTGACAAGCTGGTACAGACAATGTCACAAATGGTGGAAAAAACTAAAATCCTTGCAGAAAGGCAACTCCGAAGTGATACTACTGCTCCAGAAAACAAAGTTTGTCATGTAGTTGAATTAGGAAGTGGAAAACAACTATCTCCACCAAGACCAGAACCAGAATCAGTCCCTATTCCAGATCAGAGGAGGGAAGAAGCAACAGAAGATAAGGTCGAAGAGGTAGTTGAACAAGAACGTGTCCAAGAGAAGACACCAGAGAAAAAAGAGAGCCCAGTGGTAACCAATACATGTCCTCCTCCACCATTCCCTTCACATGTCAGAAAGGACAATAACCTGGAATTCAAGAAGTTCGTTGACATGATGAACAAATTAAAGAACAGCAGCCCGTTTGTAGAAGCTCTCACAAGAATGTCAAAATACGGTCAATTCATAAAGGACATTCTTTCTAACAAACAAAGATTCGAGATGAATGGATTACCAGAGGAGTGTAGTGCTACAAATGAAATCGAGTTACCACCACTTCCCACGACATCTTGGATGGCACCATCCATGATTATAAAGAATCGAGCTGAAAAGTTCGTGGGCATTAAAGGCAAAGGGTGGAAATTTCGTCATCCTTAATCGAGGTAACACGTCTAACTTTGAAAGACGTTAAACAAAAGTGCTGTACGGGAGACAACCCGTAATTTCTTTTATGTTTTTATGTTTTTACGTTTTTAGTTTTTAATTTATATTTAGTTTAGTTAATTTTAGTTGATATTGCATATTTGAGAAAGGTATTAGTGTTTTTGATGATTAGGTATTGGAGAAATCGAGTTAGGGAAGCGAGCAAAATTTTTTTGGACAGAAACTTCGGCAAGCCATATCTTTGCGCTCGGATATCGGAATCAGGTGATTTTTGAGCCTAAACTGCATAACTTTTCGAGATCTAGCTGCTGGGGAGGTTTTTGCCACGTGCGGTACACCGGACCTCAGCCGCGGTGCACCGCGTGGTCAAAAACCCGTACTACGGGTTGCTACCGCGGGTTTTATCCAGAAACAA
The DNA here is from genome assembly GCA_029959085.1 of Nemophila menziesii. Classification (NCBI taxonomy): domain Eukaryota; kingdom Viridiplantae; phylum Streptophyta; class Magnoliopsida; order Boraginales; family Hydrophyllaceae; genus Nemophila; species Nemophila menziesii. Next base: position 93,661,307 of record JARWIR010000002.1, read on the forward strand.
AAAAAAAATAGCTGATGGGTCCGGTATACCGGACCCTATACCGCGCCATGCACCGCACAAACACGTGCCACGGGGTCCTACCACGGGTTTTTTGACGTAGGAGGCGCGGTGTACCCCGCGGTACACCCCATGGTCCGCAGGGGTAGTCCGCACGAGCCGCCAGAGAGAGAAAAGAAAGGGTTTCAAGGTTATATGAAGATCTAAAGCTTATTATTCCGAATTTATTAAACCTTAAACCTCTTTCTTCTCTCCAAAACTCTCCCAACTCCATTAGAGCTCATGAAAACCTCCACCAATCATCAAAACACTACCCAATCACCATGAAAACATATTCAATTCATTCTCCACATCATTACAAGGAAGATTCAACCACCTATATCATACCAAAACACCTTGAATCCAAGAATCAAAAGCTCAAATCTCAAAAATTCATCCTACAATTTCTTAAATCCAAGCCAATCCATGAAGAACCCATCTTACCCACATAGAGAATCATCATCAAATCACCTTTCCTAACCCAAATTAAGCTTGTACAACCAATAATCAAGAGTTTCAAATTTCAAGAGTGGTTAAAGCTTAGAGTTGGGGGTCAATTGAGATGATTAAGAGAACATGAACATTATCTACTGTATGGGAGATGAAGAAATCAAGGTATTGGATTTAATTAGAAGAAATCAAGTGAGACAAGTCCTAGTTCCAATTCAATGGGTAAAACAAGTCAAGAGAAGAGAGGTTAGCATGCTGTGTTGATTCAATGAGCAAAAAGGTTCTATCTTTAGTGAAGAAGACAACACAACCTCTCTAGATCAAAGACCCTACACCCGAAGAAAAAGAGAATGCTTCAATGGCCATGATAGCTTCTCCGAAGAAACAATTAAAGGAACTACCTTTTTCTTATGAGAAAGTATTTGAAGAAGAAGTTGAAGGTGAATACATGAAGGTTCATGGAGATTTGGAATGCTTTGGGTTGTTTGTGAATTGTCTTTTATGAGGAGAAGAAGAAGATGTGGCACAGTTGATCTATGAGGAGGTGATACGAATTTTCGATCTCTCCCATGACGTTATACAATGCAATATCCTATTATGATCACGTGTCTTGAACGAAAAGCGAATAAGAAGATGGGTGAAGAAGATACATTAGATTTAATCCGAGTATCGTCTAGGCGAGGTAAAAGCCTCAAAGAGTATGTTTTCTTTCTTCCCTACCATTTCTTTATGTGCAATATGTATGCTGATTTTAAATTTTATTTTTCTTGAGTCTTTTTCGAGTCGTGGGGACACGGCTCATTTTTGAGTTGGGGGTGGGGATTCGTTGTCCTCATCTTCCTTTTTGTTTTTTCATAAAATTTAAAATTTTTTGGGTTGAATTAGGCATAGAATATCTTTGAATGTACCTATGTGAGCATGATTTTATTAGGTCAATGATAGTAGGTAGTATGTTTTTGAAAGATGCAACAAATTTGTTTAGATGCATGCATGAAAACAGGAAATAAAGGATAGAAAAGTTAATGAGCAATGCTAAGAAGTATGTTGAAACTTAGGAATAGTTATTTGGTGTGTAGAACGTGAGGTTTGAAATTAGTTGAAAACCCACTTGTCTATGAACTATTAGTGAAAAAGTAACAAAATCCGGTAGTTAGAAAAATGAATAAGGCAGTTCTTTCATGATTAAAACACTTGAAGCCTTTATACTTTCTCACCCTTTTATTTGATTATTTGTATTTATCCGTCTTAGCCCCTCTGAGCCTTTCTAAAGCCTTTTATTAACCACATTATAATCCATACCCTAGTTTTTAGGACTTATCTATATGACCCGCACTCGAATCGCAAAACCTGAGACAACTCGTTTTAGAGCTTGAGTTTGGGGTGGTGGGTTTCATCATTCGGAAACATTGGGATTTGGAATTATCTTTGTGATTTTATTGATGATGAAATTGTTATTATTGTAACCCTTTGCCGGGGTAATAGTGAATGAAAAAGAAGCTACGAGCTAATTTTGCCAACAAGGGCATAAAAAGAAAAAGAATATATATATATGAAAAAAAGAAAATAGTGTGATATCTCAACACCAAAAGAGAGTCATAGCTATACAAAAGAAAAAATTGATTTGAAAAGAGAATATATATTCGGACCGGCAAAGTGGATTTTATATCATCAAAGGTTTTAATTTGGGATTATTGGGGATGCACATCAAAAGCATCAATAAATTGGGTTGAGTGAGAAACATCTTCGAGTGAAAACTCAAGCTCTAGGGCGATTCGTTGATGGCTAGTGAGGAGAGAGCCAAAAGCTCACTTTTAATTATCCAAATATACCACACCCGTCCTTAAGCCAAGTTATAACCAAGACCTTAGGATTTCTAACTACTAGATGGAGAAACAATTGAGCTATTAGGTAGTAGGTAAGTGGACCATTGGATGCTGTATTTGGGACCTATGAACAACCTATAGCCATTAACCTGAACTAAGTTATCATCCTCTCCTTCTGGCATTGCGAAATTAATCTTGACTTGAATTTATGAATTGTTGATCACATGTATATTAAGCATCTTTGTGCATGATTTCTTGAGCATTACTACATGAGACTTTTTAGATATTTTGCTCTAGGATCATTCATTGTGTTCTGTTCTTAATCTCCTCATACTTCTTCTTCTTGACTACCCTACTGTTCTTTACTTTTATTGTATCGGGACGATACAACTTTGAGTTGGGGGTCTTGATGTCTCCTCATTTGTGATAGTAAAATACACTCTTGAGACATCATTTTAGGCTTATTTATTAGTTTATAGGTTGATTTTAGCTTAATACAATGCACTTTCCTATTTTGAGTCTTGATTTGTAGAATTATTATTTTTAGAGCATATTGGGTTTAATTGTTTATTTAGTGTGAAGCTTTAAAGATAATTATGGAGATTAATTAGAGTCCAAGTCAAAGATTACAACTTATGGAAAGAGATATGCATGGAAATTGGAGATAGAAGGAAACTGAGTTCAATTAGGAAAAGCTGCCTAAATCTGGGATTCTGCAGAACACGTCTAAAGATTGGTGTTTTTACCTAAGAAATAGGCCGAATTTGGTAATTTCCTTCTAAAGGTCCTAGATAATTCTGTTGCGATTCTTTTGGTATCTTGTGGAGCAAAATCCGACCAATAACAAAGAAGTTATGACCAAAACAATGCAGCAGTGTTTATCTTACGAATTTGGGTTGGGCCAGGAGTCCATTACTTAAGTTTATCTCCAAGAAACGAATTAGGTCAACCTCTACACTATAAATACAGCCTCTTAACACTCTTAAATCATCCTTGGCCAGACCCTAAGGCCAAGAGGAAGCTGCAACACAAGAGAAGAAGTCTGGAAGGAGCTGTGCAACAACTATGTCTCCTTCAACCTCTTATTTTGTAATTCTTTCTTCTTCTTTTCTTTGTATGAACTAATTCTCTTAGCTTAGGTTTTGCATATGTATAATCTATGAATTCTAATTCTTCTATCTAAGTTCTTTGGGAATTATATGTTTTAATCTGATATTAGCTACTTACCTTTATATTTGATTATGTGTTTTGATTTAATGACTGTTTTCCTTGCTAGTGCACGAGTATAGGATTACCTTAATAGTAGTTAGATGGTCACCTTGTAAGGGTTTTTAACTATTGAACCACCACATAACGTCTAGTGTCGATAGCAGTTCTGACAAAACATACTTCTAACTAGATAGTCATTAAGGTTTGTTTTAACCACCATATCACCAAGATTGCAGTATTTGCTTAGGGCCTTAGTGGCGTTTGATAACCCTATTTTAAATCACTTCTTGGTTGTGCCGTTGCCCCCTTAGTCGCTCTCAAGGTCTAAGGTAGTGGAATTTAGAATCCTGACTAAGTATACCAAGAGCTAATATTCTCCCTTATGAATTAGATGTAATAGATAGAATTAGAAGGATTAGTGCATACTAGTAAAACCTAAGTTATATCTTTCATACTATCTTCTTTTCTTTTCTGTTATTTATTTTATTGTCTTTAATTTAGTAGTTTAGTTTTCTTATCAAAAAACCAAATAAATATCTATCTTTCTCTTCTTTCTCCTTGCGTATTATTATCTATCTTTAATATCTGCACTTGATAATTTGCATAAGTTCTCTCTAACTTTCGTCAGTCCCTGAGGAACGAATCTTCTTATCATTAAAACTTGCATACGTCCTGTAATACTTGCAGTACAGTGTTAGTTTAGGGTGTGTATTTGCACTTATTTATATCATTATTTTATCACACCTTAGGCCACACCATGTGTCCCGGAAGTCATATTGGCGAGCTCGATCAGTGACTGATGGCATCAGATTATCGAGGTACGTTGCACATAATTTACAGTGTGTTTAGGGATAACAGGGTAACAAAGAGTTACATGTATTGGACGCGCTTGAGTGTACCCCATTTCACAAGCTATTCGCAGGCCTGCAACGACTCGGTTACCATGGTCGAATTCCAAAGAACGAACGTCTAATTGGTGATATAATTGGTAAGTATGAGGCGGATACTAAGGATTTCTACATCGGAGGGGTAGAGAAACGGGTAACCGCGAATGATGTACGACTTATATTGGGAATAGAAGGTGGCCGAGCCAAGGTGTCGAGTCGTCCGGGCACTAGTGGTAACATACCCTCCACATGGTTCATGAAACATTTCCCTGGTCGGACCACCAGACAATTTCCTATGAAGGAAGTAAAGGACATAATATCCAATTCACTAAAGACTAGAACGACCGAAAACCGCAAAACGTTTGCGAGATGCATGAACATGCTTGCCCTGTCGACGATAATCTACCCATCATCGTCGGGTAGACTGACCCAGTGGCATGTGACAATATCTGAAAATCTGGCAGAGTTAAAGAGATATAATTGGGCTCAATACATAGCAGACCATATTATGGATGTCGATGATGGAGTAGGAAATTTTTTCTCCATTATGCTAGTGGTGTGTTGAATACGTATATGGAAATGTGATATATCCGTGTAATACTAATATGTGTGTGGGTCGCAGGCATGGTTTTGCGAGCATGTATCCCATTCGGGGATGGAACCCGCCGATGCAACTGCAATTCCGCGTTTATTCCGGTGGATTCAGTCTGACACACATGATAAATTTGGGATGGCTCTGCAGTATCTAGAACCGTCAATAGTAAAAACTGAACTCACCAACATTTGGCCTGGTATAAAAAGGTATCTGATCTCCATGTTTGTATTTGCGGGTGCGACATGGTGAGCTGGATATGACTACCGAGGAGCAACAGATGTTTGGCCAGACGGTTAATAACGAGAATACAGAACCCGTATATCTGAATAGTATGCATGGCGGATACGATTCAACATTAACACTGCTTAAAGCAAGATTGGCCGTTTAAGAAACCCAGACTGAGAAACTGAGGGCTGCACTCTTGTATATGATTAATGAGAACAACGGACTACAGTCAGAATTGACACGACTGAAGGGCTAGCTACCTAGGCAAGGGTGAAACATTGATTGGTAGTCGTATTGACTTTATGTAATTCGTAATTTGGATAAAACATATGTAAATATGTTTGTTGTTGCTATGTGAGCCCGGTATAATACACACTGGACCGCTGTAATGTATTCCTAATCAATGGAATATTTAGAATGTTTATATATTATGTATGCCCCCATATATTCCTGTGAATGTTTATTATATGCATTGTGTTACCGAGAAACATAGGATGACAATCAATGACACGGTTGAATGAAATTGGGCTGGGCGCAAAATGTTTTTTGGAAGTCAGTTTTTAGGTGTATGGGTACGGACCCAGACAAAGAGCTGGATATATAACATAACATTAACCTTATTGGTCCGCACCTAATACCTGTGTTTGGACTGGTTAGTGGTGTACAATGGCAGGTATGAGTGTGGCCCCGTTAAGTGTATATATATCATGTGGGTCTGTCCCTATCACACACTACGGGGTGAGTGATAAGGGGCCAGACCCAATATGTGGTTAGCAGGCAGGGTTACGCTGTATGGGTATGGCCCCAAACTTACTCCTGTCAATCTCACATATGTACAAACAAACTTTACATAAACTGCTTATATTAAGCTTGAAAAAGTTTCCAAAAGTAATACATAAGGATTACATAATGTGGTCGTACCTAGTGCAGTATTAATACAAAAAGGAGTCAAAATACTACGGTGGGTGCGCACATAACTTGTAGATAGTACACATTGATATTAACAAAACGAACCAGAGTATAAAAGAAAACATTGTGCTCCGGTCGGACCATACAATAATCATAGAACAGCTGTGCATGTTGTTTTGTTATGATATCCCATAACGTGACAGTTACCTCACATACGCATTGCCCGGACCCTTTCCCATGCCGCTGGGTATCGTGCACGTTGAGGTCGACTTGGTTGGATCTTACCAACAGGTGGCAGTACGGTCAAGACTCTGTCTGTTACTAATGGACCGCCAAATGAGGGGATGACGGGTAACTTGTTGGCGTATACATCGGAGACCATTGTCGTGAAGAAGTATGGTTCGATGTAATCATATGAGTTCGTAGGCTTCGCATGAGCCAACACACCAATAGCATGTTCACACGTAAAACCATTGAATTGCCACCCACCACATGAGCACTAGTAACTCTGAATATCAACTCTCATTGACGGATCGCTGTGAACTTCAAACACATGGGTGTTGCCTTGAGTAACTGACCATGTACGAGACGACTGGTACTTCCCGTCAAACTCGACTTGGCGTACAGGGGCAAGTCGTGAAATCACTCGAGCTACCTCGACCGACCGGTCGTAAATTTGTGTTATAATCTTAAGACGTAACCGGTGGACAATATCGCAAACCAGCAGATCGTGAAGGTCGAGTATCCAGCTGTTCATAGACTCAACCGCGTTGGAAGTCATTTCCCCATAACGTTGGGCACCAATGTAAACGTTGGCGAATTTCTCAATAGGCAAGTTGTCCATAAAATTTTCGGCTTTCTCGCCACCGACACGTAGGAATTTGGCCATATAATGACCGAACATCTCGAATGTGGGTGCGTGTGCGACCTTATTGAAGAGGCGTTTCATATATGACTTCATGTCCGGTACATAATTAGCCTTAAGGTTACCTTTGATGTGCCTAGCACAGAAAGAGTGGCGGTGTGCGGGGAAAATGTTGTGCACAACATTAATGATGCCTCGTAATCTATCTGAAACAAAAACTAACGGGCGGTCGGGGATGAGAGGGCGGAGAAACCGAAGGAAGGATTCCCAGTTAACATTGTTTTCCGAAGTGCAAATCGAGAAAGAAAACATGTATAGACTTGTATACGTGAAAACAAAAGTTACTCTGTCATCTGCAAATTGGATACTTATGATAAGAAGTATGATGGGATCAACATGTAGTCATTCTGGGTACAACCCCATTGTGTTGGAGACTGATCCCGTCATGTAGTACCAGTACGGGCCGTACCGGCATGGCATGTACTGCATGTTGGGGCTTTCCCCAGAATGAATATTCTAGAACAGCATTGTGTGAAAGTTAAAATTGTCGTGCAGAAAGGGATGTTGTAACTTACCATTGTTACCATCTTTGGCAACAACAGCCAGAAAGGTTCCTTTGTACTTATTCTTTAGAAAAGTCCCATCGAGAAATACGACAGGGCGGCAATACTTAAATCCTTCTAAGCATGCACCAAACGCGAAGTGCGCACATTCAAAAGCATTTGTAATGGGATCAGATTCAATAACATACCCACCTCTATGATCAACCGTGTGTAACTTCTGGAAGTACTCTTGAATATACCGTATGATTCACCAGCATCACCACTAATTTCTTCCTTCGCTCGAGTAAGCGCATTATATGCAGTCTTATAGTCAATGACGAAACCATAGGCATCCCGAAGCCGGTGGATAACATCTTTTGGCCTCAAATATGTCTTCGCACGTGCATCATCGATGATTAGTTCCTTCACTAACCCAGAAGACGTCCTTTTGTTTTTTAGAGTACGGTTTGGGGTTCCACATGTGTGCTCGTTAAAAAAGGACTTCACGTATAGCTTACCATCAACTTTGAAAATAACTGCATATATCCACCATTGGCAAGACGTTGTGTCGCGCTTCCCGCAATGCGCAACGATTTTAAAATGATTATTATGTGAATGAGTGTACTCATAACCGGTCTCACATGAATATTTCCGTATAGCATACAGGAACTGTGACATACCATGCGGAAAACAAGTTCCAACACCCCCAAGGCTATCTCCCCAACCATTACTAAGCAACTTCTTTTCGCGGTGAGTGTAAAATGATGGTTGTCCTACCTCAATAGAAGGCTGGGGGTGAATGACTTGACTAGCAGCATTGACGGCTGGAGTAGTCTGGCTTATACTAACTGATGGTTTGAGCAGTACATGGAAGACAACTTATGTTAGAGCATCCCGTGACACCAACCATTGTAATGTACTAAAATCGTCTTCGGAATTGATACAACACTCCGCCTGAGAAGGTATTGAATACTGATAAATAACATTGCTTTCATGTACATTGCTCCATTTGTTGATGACATACTCTTTAACCTTGTGGAATGACTCGTAGTTTGACATGGGTGATAGGTACTTGTCTTCCCCATGCTTGAAAATGCAAATAACACTGTCCATGCTGCCCTACATAACCAAATAACGAAAAAAAATAGTAAGTGACTCTCACGTATAATAATGTGGTGTCAAAAAATAAACTTTTGATCTACCAAAAAACAATATGGGGCCAGACTTATACTGAGGGACCATTACCAAACGTATACAGGCACAACCCAAAAAAAGCCAGTAAACAATCTATAGATTCTAAACTGCAAACGGGTGCAATACTACATGGGTACAACCCTAACTAAATAAGAATCAACGCTAGTCTATGTAAACGGGTGCAAGAGTATATGGGTACAGCCCACCATGGACAGTCTACGATTTAATATTTAGCTTGCTAATAAGTATCTTATGCGTGTTTATCATGATGTTAAACGCATATAAGAAAGAGTAGAGGTACAGTCCAAACAAAGCCGGTAAACAATATAGTGATCCAAGACTATATGGGGCCAGACCCATACTGAGGGACCATTACTACATGGGTACATTCCTAACTAAATACAGAATCAACGCTATTCAATGTAAACGGGTTCAATAGTATATGGGTACAGCCCACCATGGACCGTCTGCGGTTTAATATTTAGCTTGCTAATAAGTATCTTATGCGTTTTTATCATGATGTTAAACGCATATAAGAAAAGAGTAGCGGTACAACCCCAACAAAGCCGGTAAACAATCGAGTGATCCTAAACTGCTTTATGTCTAAATGGGTACAGTCCGGTATGGCTAAAAAGTCGCACAAGTATGTGGGTACAGCCCTAACAACTACGGGATCAATGCTATAAAACTTAAACGGGTGCAATACTACATGGGTACAACCCACTATGGACAGACTAGGGTTTCATATTTAGCTTGCATCGAATTATCTTATGCGTGTTTATCATGACGTGAAACGCATATATGTACATAATCAGATTGAGCCCCATCTGGGTACAACCCAAGCGTAGCAACTATACACGATAGACATTACATATAACTTCTGGTTTGCATATCGACCTCTTGTATTGTTTGTTGTGTGTATTAGGTTAGCATTCACTTAAATACAGCTATGCACAATAAGTTCGAGTGATATGGCATACCTGTGTGTAAGCTATTGCATATATGAACAACAATGGTTGAAGATTATAAAGCTTTTGTGTGTAACGTAATGCATTTTATTAAGCTATTGCATATATGAACAACAATGGTTGAAGATTATAAAGCTTATGTGTGTAACGAAATGCATTTTATTGATATTACGAAAGTAGATATACCATACCTGATAGTAATTTACAGCTTATGTGAAGAACAATGGTGGAGTTTTTGAAATTCATATATTCTGAGAAATGGATAAGATGAGTGCTTTATGTTGATGGCCAACGTATTGAAATGACAGCCTCGTATTGTTTAATACATTTAATCCAATGATGAGGTATAAATGTGTCAAAAGAAAAGGAAAACATTAAATGTGGAGTGCTTCGTTGGCAATCCAGCTCGTCCTTTAGTTAAGTGAGTGGGAGGGGTACTATAGTAATAAACTATTCCTCTTTTTCTAACCGTATGCCTTAAAAAAGATTTTTTTGAAACCAGGATTTTAATCATAAATGTCCCAACAATTGGGACGTAGAAAGTATTTTCCTCAATAATAGAAGGCAACATAAAAATGTCTTACATGGCAAAAAGCCTTTATTGAGTTGGTATTGAAAAAAAAAATATATCTCATCAAGTCAATCTATTCCTTACTGCAAAAAATGAAAGAAACTCGAATACTTACAAAAACAATCTTTTTTATTTATCTTTTAGCAATTTCCAAAATTTATCATTTTGCTTCTTCAAAGCCAACTGGATTTAGCTTTAAACTGCTCTATAGAGATTCAAAAGAGTCTCCTCTATATCCTGGAAACTTAAATGAGTCCGAAAAAATCCACAGGCTTGTTTCATTTTCTAAATCAAGAAACTATTATTTCGAAAGCATTTCCAATACTCAAAATGAAACAACTTACAATACAAAAACATTCCGACCTTCTGTATATGGCTATCATTTCCTATTTATCGTAGCTTTGTATATTGGGAACTATCATATGTACCTTCTCTTGGACACTGGTAGTGGACTCATTTGGACTCAATGCGAACCATGCATAAAATGTTCCAATCAAGATTATGCAATTTATAATTCGGAGGATTCAAGTTCCTATCAGAAGCTCAGTTGTGATCATAGAATTTGCCGATCCTATCCAAGTTTATACAAGTGTTATGAGGGGGAATGCACCTATAATATTCAATATGCTAGTGGAGGTGTCACTAAAGGTATTTTATCATCAGAAACCTTCCATTTTTCTTCTAATAGAACTACCTATACAAGTACAGGAAGAATAATCTTTGGTTGCTCAAATTACAACAAAAACTTTGGATCCCAGATGAGTGGCACAATCGCGGGGATTTTAGGGTTAAGCCTCGAAGAAACGTCTTTGGTAGCTCAATTGCCCCAAGCAAGTATGAAATTTTCTTACTGTCTTGTCCCCTTAACAGATACAAATGTTTCTAGTATTATGAGGTTTGGTAGTGATATTATAAGACCATCTAGAAATGTTCAAGCAACCCGAATTCTAGATCCAAGAATCACTCATTCAGTTCTCTATCATTTGAACTTAACGGATATAAGCATTGGATCGCGTCGTGTAAATTTCCCTAAGAACGCATTCAAGCCTTATGATGTTGGTGGTAGTAGTGGTTTCGTTGTGGATTCGGGATCAGCAATGACTCATTTAAATGAAAACAGTAATGGGGTAAATGCTTATGCTCATGTTTTTAAAACCTTTGAAAGACATTTCTCTAATTTAAATCTTCAAAAACTTAATGGTGGGCGAGATGGATTTGAACATTGTTACGAGTATAGGTCAAGCTTTACTCAATATGCTTCCATGACATTTCATTTCCCGGAAGCTGATTATGTTGTGGACCCAAAGTACGTGTACTATTTTGATAATGCTAGAAGATATTTCTGTGTAGCACTTCTACGAGGGAAAGGGGTCACTGTTCTTGGTGCATATCAACAACAAAATATGAGGATAATATATGATGTTGGAGCAAGATATTTTCAATTTGCTCAAGAAGACTGTGTTCAAGATCATTTATAGTACTATCTATTTCTGAAGGCTCTTTATGTCATCTTGTGTTAATATGCTTAATGTGTAATTTTTCACAGTATAAGAAATAAACTTAAGAAAAATATAAAAGGTGAAATAAATTTAAAGTCGAACCAAATTTTTCTAAAGATAATTTACTCATATACTGATCAACGCCTTATAAAAATGACGTTAACCTAAAAAATACAAAGATTATTTAGTTAGGAGAAATCGGCACATGAATTGTTTAGAGTACACCAAACTTATAAATATATCTTTAACTTTCTCTCCTTTTTATACAAATTTTTGCTGATTTGTTAACTTAAATCAATGTGTATACTTATGAAAATGGAATATCCTTTTATACATGCTAAACACCTGTTTGAAGTTTCCATCGATATTCAGATAAGAAGACGTGTCTTTTTTCCTAAAATGTTGATTCGAAAAGATACTTGGCAGGGTGGAGAATCTTTAGAAAAACTTGTTGGAACAAAAAATTTGGATGATTAATTTTTTTTAAATGTAACGATTAACACACTCTGTATTGACACCATCTGAGTACATTTTAAAAACTCTTTCTTTCTCTCTCTAAAATGGATGTGATTATTATAAAATCCTCTTAAGTCTTCATAGCTACTCGATTTAAGTAATCCACGATAGAAATAATGTTAATATTGAGTTTTAGAGTGCCACCGGAAGGGCACCCCCTGTAGTCCAGACTTAGTGTGGTTTCAGGAAGTCTGTGAAACAAGCAGATCCTCGGTCTTTCATCCAAATCCTTGAGAGTGTTATAATAAATTTTATTGATTGATATCGGAAGTAAGGTACAAAGTCATTAACACTCATCATCATTTAATTCGCTACTCCAAGCGCTACTCCTTTTCTACTTACACATATATATCTTTGTTATTGTAGGTGGTTTTTTTTGTATCCTTGAGTCGAGTATTGTCCAAAGGGTGATGATGGCGTCATTTTCATGCTCTATCATTTGGCGTCGTCTGTGGGAATCGATTTTGAATTCCATTGAGATCACACGTTGTTCTAACGTAGTCTGCAAGAGTGTTTCAAGTCAAATTGGTACATAAATGGACAATAATGCTCCAATATTGAGAAAATGGTCTACTCCTGAGGTGAGATCGCCTCGTCTAATGGACAGGGAGGAAGTAGACCATTTACATGTAAAAAATCAATTGAATGAGGGTGATCTACGTGCCACAATAATGTTGGCAACAATTAAGGTGGTTGAATCGTACAATCCAATTCCAATAGCTAGGGAAGGTGTGGAATCGTATATCTCGACCATACTGGCTGTTGTCAAAGGCTTGCATCCTAGCTATGTCGACAGCTGAGACAACTTTGGAATAAAATACTTTTTATTTCTTTTAGGAATTATCTCGTATATATACAATAATAAGATGATATTAAGCCTAGATATAAGCTAGTCTTTGAATATAAACTTTGACTAACTGAAATTTACCTATTACATAAATGTAACTTATAAATTAATTTGTAATCTATAGATTAGTCAAAAGCTAAATTTAAGTAAAGAATAAAATATGAATCATGAAATTTATTCTCCATTAAATAAGCTCCAAAAATATCTTCTTTGACACCCCCCTTCAAATTGATGTTGGTAAATCTACAATCATTAATTTATTGACAAGAAAATTATGGCATTGACGCGTCTTGGACTTAGTGAATATATCTGCAATCTGCAAGTTAGTGGATATATGTGTAAGTATGGTTATTTGGTGATCAAATGCATGTGAGATTCTATATGTTACAGATAATCAACTTCTATATGTTTTGTACGTTCATGATAGACATGATTGACCACAATTAGGATTGCGCTAGTCTTGTCAGCATGTAATGGAGTTGGTTGAACATGTGGAATACCAAGTTTTGTAAGAAATCTTCATAACCAAATAATCTCAGATAATGTTACATACATTTTACAGTACTCTACTTCGGTTGATGACTTAGAGACAAACCTCATTTCTAGCATTTACGACATATAAGGTAATCACCGAGAAATATGCACCGTCCCATAGTAAATTTGCTAGTGTCTGGACACCAACCCAATCAGCATCACTGTAAGCTTGTAGATTAAGTGACGTCTTCGTTGGAAAGAATAATCTGCGAGTAGGTGTACCAAAGATGTAACTAATGATTCGGTGAACCGCAAACAGGTGAAAATGTCGAGGAGTTTTCATAAACTTGCTTACCTTGTAAAACGACATAAGTGATATACGACCAAGTAATGGTTAAATAGATTAGACTACCAAGCAAATTTTGATATAAGGCAGGATCATCAAGAATTTCTCCTTCATCACGTTGGCATTTCACATTGATTTCCATAGGAGTGTCAACAGATGTAGTGTCCATTAACCCAGCTAATTGAACCAAATATTGAATAAATTTGCGTTGATTCAAGAAAATTACTTCAGACTTATGATTCACTTCTAAACTCAAGATTATAATATTTAATTATATTTGTATCTAATTATCTCCATAGACTATATGTTTGTTATAATACTACCCATATTCTATATAAATAGTGGGTAACTTGAGTATTAAGCTATCACCTGGTAGGGAGAGGGGGTTAATTACAGATATAGCATATAGATGTCTAATATGAAATAGTGAATTAGTAGGTCTTTCCTAGCTAGGTAGTCAATAAGGTTAGGTTTAATCATCAATCATTGCGTAAAACCCCTTTACCCAATTCCTCTAGTAGTGTTGAGGCTGCCTTCTAGGCAAGCGACATGATTTAGAAGGACTTTTGAATCCATGATAATGTGAAATAACCATTTACCCTTATTCCCAAAACCATTAATTCGATAGGATAGGTTCATACTTGCAGTCATTAGCTATTATCTTACTTGCATAATTCTTTAATTTATTAGAAAACAAAACAAACACATTATATTTTTCATCTTTTAATCAAATATTTAAAACCATCTACACTTATATTGAACGCAAGTTGCAATAAGTACTTAAATCCCTGAGGAACAAACTTATTTTACTTTTATTACTTGTAACGATCCATATACTTGCAGAAAGTTAATCTTGGTTTTTGAGATGTGCACGCTTTTAAAATCATTATTTTATCACACCCTCGGGCCACCAAGTTCCTAGAAAGTACCAAAATCCGTGGATGGCTGAAGAATTTCATTCTTACGAATTTCATGTTCTCTTGTCATAAAATATGAAAGGCAAAGATGAATACATCTTTGAAGGGGTCATTTGGAACGAAAGTGAAATTGATGCCAATATGAGATCAACAATAGGACTCCCCTTCCAAGAAAACTAGACATCTAATATGCAATCGGAAAATTCATATCTTCAAAGAGAGTACCTTTCAAGCTCGAATGATTGTTACAATGACATCACAATCTGGTGTGACCCGTCTTTTGTTTCCTTATCTTGAATACAGGGATAGCCGTAATATGCATCGGTCTTGAATGAATTAAGCTTGACTAGAGAAGGTTATTTGACATTAGATAAATAAGTTAGCACAATTTGAAATACCTGCATTTAGCCATGTTGGACAACATTAACTATATTAGGTGAAACATATTTGAGGCAATTCTAGACATGAGAGTTGCGTATAAGACTAGGTGAAACACCATATCCCTGCTGACAAAATATAACTCTAATGTAAATGGTAAGTTTAGATTTATTTGCATTCCTAGCTTTTGTAGTGAAAATGCTCACTATCTTGCCAAGATTGCCCGAAACATTATTCCCAGTAATGAGCATATGGATAATTTTTTATCTTTTGTATGTGCGAGCTTACTGGAGTTTTCTCAAAAACTGAAGTTGGTTAATATTGGCCTAGCCAGAACTCTATAATAACATTTCATATCTAATCAAATCACACCACATAAGTGGTAGTATGAAAAGTGGTATATAGTATTATCATATTATTATGAATAATGCTATATACCACCCTTTTTACACCACCCCTTTTGGTGGTGCAATTGTTTTGTAAATGAAATAAATACAGATTGAATAAATAAAGGAATCAACATTTTATATCTAATCAAATCACACCAAATAAGAGATAGTATAAAGGATACCAACACTTAAGTAGTGGATTTGATTGGAAATAAAATAAAGTTGGATTAAAAAAATAAATTAATTAACATTTTACATATAATCCACTCATGTTAATGAAGGACGATATGAAAGAAAGGTGCATGAATCTATTGTATATATTAAGAAATTGCAAAAGAGAAAAATTTATATTAGGAAGATGTAATTTTACTGTAACTTTTTATCATGGATTTTTGAACCTTTTATTCAAACAACCTTGAAATGGTTCAAGGTATTAAGTCACCATCAACATCACAGTAGTCAGTCCGACCTTATAAAGCGAAAATCGGTAATAATAGCGAAAAGGCATGGCAACATGAGTTTTCGTCATATCCTGAGACGTTACACTGAGCTGGTTGACAAAATGGCGCAATCCGCTAGACAGACGATTTTCAGTTTAAGGTCTAATTTTCGAGACTTGGCATAGGATGACAAGTGGTCTTCGTGGATGTCCTTTGTCTTTACTAGTAAAAAAAAACTCTTTATTAGAAATAAATTTGTAAAAATAACTAAATAATATCATTTCGAAAAAATAAAGAAAATTAATATGATTTTAGTAAAGGATCCTACTAGCCTCCTCCCGGGTCAAATTAAAGAAATCTTTTCACGCGTGGCGAGTGTGGATAAAAGGCTCCGAGTTCAGTTCAAAACCCTAAAAATCAGTTTTCACTCGCCACCCGCGAGTTGCTGAAGAAACCTCTCACCCCATTACATCGCGTGTAAGAACGAAGATTATAAGGTAAACGTAAAAAGAAAAAAGAAATTAATTTATTCCCCAGTTCTTATATTTTATTCATTTTAGCTCTTTTATTCTGCTTCGTATATACTTTTCTAGATTTTACTAAATAAATTTCGTCTCTTTCCCCTCTCTATTACTCATATATAATAGCGATTTTGTCAATTATGAATTTTCTGATTTTCTTAGAATTATTGATCGTGATGTTAAAAGAAAGCAAAATAGTCGATCTACTTTCTGAATATTTAATTTTCGTGACCAGATTACTAAATCTGGTTCTGAGTGGTTGGGCTTTGTTATTAAGAATGAATTTGTGGGAAAAGTTTCTAACAGTAGTAAAAAAAATTCTACCCAGCTTCGGAGATGTAATTAAAAAGTTTTTTTAGTGGTTCAATCCCCAGAATGCACGCCAAGTGTTTGGTTAAATTGAAAAGATGTTATGCAATCATGAATTTCCCTTCTTGTGTTGTGTATTAACTAGTTAAAGTGATTGACTCTTTGTAGAAATAGATCGATCTTCAAGTATTAGTACTGGAATGTGGAGCAGAGATGCAAAATAGTGCTATGATTAACAATATGGTAGATTGTGCAAATGAAGCTTCTTCATCTTCTTCTTCTCCTAAAAGAAACGTAATAGAAAAAGAAATGGACTTAATGGATTTTGAGCCACACGATGGAATCGATTTTGAATCTCATGAAACAGCCTACACATTCTATCAAGAAATCGCAAAGTCAATGGGTTTCACAACTTCAATTAAAAACAGTCGAAGATCAAAGAAAACTAAAGAATTTATCGATGCAAAGTTTGCTTGTTCAAGATACGGAATCACACCTGAATCAGACAGTGGAACTAGTAATAATAGACGTGGAAGTGTAAAAAAAACAGATTGTAAAGCAAGTATGCATGTTAAACGAAAAAAAGATGGAAAATGGTATATTCATGAATTTATAAAGGAGCATAATCATGAGCTTTTACCTGCTTTAGCTTATCACTTTCGAATACATAAGAACATGAAATTAGCTGAAAAGAATAGTATTGATATTATGCATGCTGTTAGTGAAAGAACACGGAAGATGTATGTTGAAATGTCTAAACTAAAACAATCCGGAACAAATGTTATTACAAAAGAAGAGATTGAATTAGAAAGAGGAAGAAAATCTTTAGCTTTAGCTTTAGAAGAAGGTGATGCTCAAGTTATACTTGAATATTTCATGAATATACAAAAAGAAAATCCTTATTTCTTTTACTCAATTGATTTAAATGAAGATCAACGTTTACGAAACTTATTCTGGATTGATGCGAAAAGTCGGAAGGATTATTTAAGTTTTAACGATGTAATATTCTTCGATACTTCAAGTTATATAAAAAGTAACGAGAAATTACCGTTTGTACCCTTTATAGGTGTAAATCATCATTTTCAACCTATATTACTCGGATGTGGTTTATTAGCAGATGAAACGAAGCAGACTTTTGTTTGGATATTAAAGACATGGCTTCGAGCAATGGGTGGTAAAAGTCAAAGTCAAAGACAAAGACCGAAAGTGATAATAACCGATTTAGATAAACCACAGTTAAAAGCAGCTATTGAACAGGTTTTACCAAATTCACGTCATTGTTATGCTCTATGGTATATATTAGAAAGAATCCCCGAAATTTTATCGAATGTGATAAAAAAGCACGAGAATTTCATGAGAAAGTTTAATAAGTGTATATTCAAGTCTTTAAATGATGAAGAATTTGATTTAAGATGGTGGAAAATGATTGGTCGATTTGAATTACAAGATAATCAATGGATTCATTCTTTATATGAAGATCGTAAAAAATGGGTTCCTAGTTTTATGAAGGATGTTTTTTTAGCAGGTATGTCATTAAATCAACGTTCCGAGAGTTTAAATTCTTTTTTCGATAAATATATTCATAAAAAAATGAGTTTAAAAGAGTTTATTAGACAATACGGATCGATTATTCAAAATAGATACGAAGAAGAAGCTATAGCGGATTTCGATACTTTACATAAACAACCCGCTTTAAAATCACCTTCACCTTGGGAAAAACAAATGTCAACTATTTACACTCATGCCATTTTCAAGAAATTTCAAATCGAGGTTTTAGGAGTTGTGGGGTGTCATCCGAGAAAACAAACTGAACACGAGGGTATTTTGGGCAATGTAACTTTTAAAGTTGATGATTGTGAGAAAAACGATTATTTTATGGTGACATGGAATGAAAAAAATTCTGAAGTTTCTTGTTCGTGTTTACTTTTTGAGTTAAAGGGTTTTCTTTGTAGACATGGAATGATTGTTCTACAAATGTGTGGTATTTCGAGTATTCCGTTACAATATATATTGAAAAGATGGACTAAAGATGCGAAAAATAATACAAATTTGGGTTTCGGAAGTGAAAATAAGCAAACAAGGGTACAAAGGTACAATGAGTTGTGTAAAAACGCGATTGAAATGAGTGAAGAAGGTTGTTTATCTGAAGAAAGTTATAACATAGCTTATCGTACATTAGTTGAAGGTTTAAAGAAATGTGTAAATATTAATAATAAATGTTCATCATTAGCTATTCGTAATGTTAATAGTGAAGAAGAAGAATATACTCATAAAATTAGGAAAAAAACTACTTACAAGAAAAGAAAGGTTCGTTTCGTTTTCTCAAACTTGGATATTTTTTTCTTTTTTTTAAATTTTTTATTAAATGTGGTTCTTTATTATATTCAGGTACTTTCGGACCCATTAGTTGAGGCTCAAGATAATTTGCAACCAATTGTAAGTTTTTTTTTTTTTTAAAATTACATGTTTATTTAGTTATTAATATTTTAATGCTTGTAGGAGAATTTGAGCTCGGAGGGGATGAGTTTAAATAACTATTATGGGACACAACAAAATGTCCAAGGACTGGTATGTATATAATATATATTATTGTATAATTGAAGATAAGTAGAATTAATATGATTGATATTTTAATTGCAGATACAGTTGAATTTGATGGAACCACCTCATGATGCTTATTATGTTAATCAACAAAATATTCAAGGACTGGTATGTGTAAAATTCTTTTTTTCAAATATTTTTCGGTGAATTGAATATGTGTTTTTTTTTTTTTAAAATTATTTTAGGGACAACCCAGTCATGATGGTTACTTTGGGGCTCAATCAAGTATGCCTGGAATGGTATTGTATTTTTACCCCTTAGTGAAATATGTTGTTTATTATTTTGAGTATGTAAAGTGATTTCTTTTTATATTCAGGGACATTTGGATTTTAGACCACCAAATTTTAATTATGTTTTGCAGGTAAGCTCATTAATATTATTATTGTCATTAATGTTATTTTATTGTTATTATTATTATTATTATTATTGGATTAGTTAATATAGAGATGTTTTGGTTACAGGATGAGGCGAATATGAGACTCCATGGTAGAAGACATTCTTGAGAATAGAATATATTCAGTTCTTGTAATATGAGATACTTTTCTTGCATACCGTTTTCCTTACTAAGTTGTAGAAATATGTAAAATAGGAAATCTTATTAAAGTACATTATATAATATTGCAAAGAGTATATTTTAATTAATATTTGGGTTCTCTTTGACTTTGATTTTATTATTTGTCTTAAAAAGTTGAAGCTTGATAGGATAGGGCTTGAGAACAAAAGACGGATGATATGAAGTCTCCCATGTACTAATAGTTTTAAGACACTTAGGGGCTGTCATCAGTCTGGATTTTAAACGAGTTATTAGAGTTTTAAAAAATTATTGACTATATACTATGGATTGTTTTAATTTTATCAAGATTTTAAAAGATTTTTTTTTGTTTTACTTAAGAGTTAATAGATTTTAAAGGATTCTAAATAAGATTTACATCTACTAATTTCTTTATGACTTGAAAAAAATTCTAATTGGAACAAAACAAAAATAGAAGTGGCAGAACATTACTAGCTTTAAAAAAAAATCATACTTGGCGGTTAAGAATTAAATAGTAAAATTTCCTAACAAATAAAATCTCCGAAGCAAGATTGATTTTTAAAGAAATCAAAAATATAATTTTTAAATCAAATGATTATTCGATGAAAATAAAATTCAAAAGTCGGGTAATAACATTCTCAAAGCAAAATAAATAAAATTATTCCACGAAAAAATTCAATAAATCAAATTTATTCAGGGGCTTAAAATAATAATTAAGGAATTTGATTTTTGTGAAATATCCAATTTGATCGTTCTTCAGGAGACATTCTTAAGAACATATCTTTTTTTGTTTTGCTATCAATCAATTCAACCGCCTTAAAACGAGTATCATCGTCCGAATATGGGATTTCCTTTATAGCATCCCATATTGTGTATTCTTTCTCATTTTGTCTCTCATTTTGTCTCCTTTCTAGTAAGTTGTATATTCCCTCAAAACTTGCAGAAATTATATCAAATTTTTCCATCATGCTACTTTGAGAAAAGTTTCTCTCAAATTCAGTTCTACTTCTCTTGTTTTGGATTGATTTCTGCACAGGAATTTCAACAATTCCATGAGATTGGAGCGACGGTGAGTGATGAGATGGTGGATCATTTTGAGGTGATCCTATGAAGGTATTACTATCTGCATCATATTCTAGATCTTGAATGCGTGTGTCATTACTTCCCAACACCTAACATACGTGCATCGGTAACACTGCCCAATCCAATTGATTTTTCCCATACCGCTACATTGTTCCCAACAACAATGCCTAAAGATTCATAATCTTCATGTGTTACATAGCGTAACTCAGCGTCTTTTGGATGAGCCTAAAAAAAGATATTTTTAATATTTTGTAAAGTACTTGTATATTATTAGTAGTAGTTAGACATCTCACCTTAATATATGCATCTCATACTTCATCGGGAGCAGTAAACATCTTTGTCTTTGGATCAAACCCGAAACCAAAATTAAAGCGCTTAAGGGTCGCAAAAGAATTATATAGATTTTAAACCATTTCAGTCAACTCTGATAATTGCTATACGTTTTTTGACATTTGAGTTTTGAATTAAGAGTTGGAAGTATCCTTTCTTCTAGGGGTTGCTTGCTTAAACTTCCACTATTATCATGCCATCCCTGATTAGCAGCATCCACCATACATTCTAATAAAGTATCACTCTCTTCTTTAGACCATTGTGCATAATTTCCTCTTTTTTTGATATCGTGTAGTTCATCTGCCATTAGAATCCTATTAAAATAAATATCTTCGAACATAATTTATCACATGATAACTAACAAAATTTCACAGGATAATTCACATTATAAAAATCCTAATATGTTCATATCTATGTTAGTAAGATACTAATATTTATCAATCTATCATATGATTTTTTGCATTTATATAGAATAGTCATAGACTCATATAGAATAAATTATTCTTTAGCACTGGACTTGAATCATGCAGATGAGGAAACTACTAATTGTAGCCCAATTTTGAAGTTTCTTAGGTTATAAAGCCTAACTAAAAAAAAATAATACTATTTTATAAAGCATAATTACTAATTTCTGGTTGAACTTTTTCCAACTTTGCCCTTTTTAATTTTTTTTTACAGTAATTCGTCTTTATTTATTTTTCTTATTATTTAATAGAGATGTCCGGACCCATAGTACAGACATACATACGATAGTTTTTAAGTTTGTTAAGTTAAGTAAACTAATTATTTATATAATTACAATTATAGTTGTCCAAGTATAATTGTCCAATTGTCTATCTAATTGTCCAATTGTCCATCAATTGTCTATCTAATTGTCCATCTAATTGTCCAATTGTCCATCTAATTGTCTATCTAATTGTCCAAGGTGGGCTGTACACAATACATCCAATGGGCTTTACATATATATAGTGTCTGTACAGTAGGGGTTGTACATTCATAAAAACACTAGTAAAACAAGCATAAATTTGTTTGGGTATGGACCCCAGTGTCTATACCGATTAATTCATTTATATGTTACCTGAAAAACAATGGAAAAAGGAAATGACATTAGACAAAACTGAGTTTTTAATCAAAACAAAAAAATAAATTAGATTGGATGATCTGTAAAGAAAAAAAACAAAACGAAACAAATATTGTGAGATACGGGCTTTTAGGGTCGAGTTCTGATGTAGTGGGAGGGCGACACGGTGTTGGACCCTGATGGGCTGGACCCTGGTGGGCTCGTCCCTGATTGGCTGGCCCCTGGTGGACTCGTCCCTGATGGGCTGGACCCTGATTAGGAGTATGAGCTCGATGGTGGATATATGGTGAGATACAGGCTTAAAGGGTGGAGATTTGGTGGTGGTGGAAGCGAAGCTTCGTGATGGTGGCGAAGATCTGAGAAGAAAGGAGAGCAGATATTGGATGCGGAGTTGAAGCAGTGTTGCAGCAGAGAAGGACCACGTACGGCTGTGTTCTTTCTCGTCACCTGAGGTTGGATCTGGTCCGGCGAAGGGTGAATATGGTGGAGCAGCGGCGGTCTTGTTGTGGTGTTTTTCTTGTACGACAGTAACAGCGGAAGTGGAGGAACAGGGGAGGCTTCGTCACATCAGTGGTTGTGGGAGGCTTCGTCACAACAACTGTGGTGGGTGGCGTCGTCACAGCGGCAGTGGATCTGCTGCAGCTTCGTGGATCTGTTGCAGCGTCGTGGATCTGGACAGCTTCGTCGTGCTGGTGCTGGTCCTCGTGGTGGAGGTGGTGGTGCGTCACAGCGGCAGTGGGTTGCGCGTCAGAAGAGAGGCCAAGATCTGTGGTGGCGGTGGTGTTATGTTGGGAAGATAAGTGAGGGGTAAGGAAGGCGGTAATGGTGGGGAGGTGAGAAGGTGGGAAGAGGGAAGGGGAGGGGCGGTGGGGGGAGGGAGGGAGAGGGTTTAGTTCTTCTGCATAGTGAAAGCACAAAGAGAGCACCACCCCCACGATCGAAACCCTATAATGGGTTTTTGATTTTTGTTTCTTTAGTGCATTAGTGTATAAGAGAGGGGAGGAGGGGTTTGTTGGGCTTTTGCTGCTTTTTTAGTTGGGGGGTAATGGGATAATGGGGTTAGTTGTAGCTGGGCTTTATTTTGTTAATCCAAAGTTATTGGGGCTCTATTATATAATTTCTCCCATACAGATAAAGCTGTAATTCTTGGTCGATATCTATATTATATTACAAGGTTTTTTGATAAGTGGTGGCCAGGATTGTTTCTTGCGCCACCTATCATTAGTACCATTAATTAATTCTTATTTACTTAATAAAAAAATTCAAAACAAAAACCTTAAATCACTCTTTACATTTAGGGGGGGTGTATTCAATAGAGAGTCTATAGGATTTTTTTGGACTTTAAAAGTTGAGAGGTATTCAATTAAGAGTCTAAAGAGTCTTTTAAAATCTTGGTGTATTCAGTTACGATTCTAAAGAATCTTTTAAAATCCTGGTGTATTCAATCTGGATTTTAAACAATCATTTAAAATCTTATGATATTCAAAAGTCTATGAATTTTTTTGGATTTCATTACCTATTGGATTTCATAGGATTTTGAAGAACAAAATTATTATTTTGAAATCTATCATTTTACCAAGAGATTTTGATGGATTTCTTCTTTAACTATTTTCTAGCAAATTGGAAAAAAAATTAAAAATAACTCATGTTATATTTTTCATGTGCGACTATAATTAAAAAACACTTTATGAAAAAATTTGCCGTTATATTATCGTATCAATTAAAAAATTCATTAATAAAATTAAAAATAACTTATGATATATTTTTCATGTGCGACTATAATTGAAAAAACTTCATAGAAACTATAGCCGTAAAATTATTGTATCAATTAAAAAACGCATTCATGATATTAATATTTTTCATGTTAACTCTCTTTAAAAAATTTATACGCAAGACAGTTGATTCAGTTAAAAAACTCATGAGATATTGTTCAATTAAAAAAATTCATGGAGAGTCACAATATATTATATGGATCCAGCTAAGTACAATAATGAACCTAAAATGATGTCTCGTGATTAATATTATTTTTTTTGTCATTGAGAACTACAGTTTCAAAAGAAACATGTGGTTACATTGTGTAACATATTATGTATGACATATTCTACTACTTCGACAATTCCAAGTAGTACTTAGTTCTTTTCATTCGATGAAATTAACATTAAAGAACATTTTTAAAGTCATTAATACATTGGTAAAGATCCTGGTCTAACATAGGACCAGACGGATGTGTAAATAGCTTATTTGGTTCTTTATTTTATATACTTTGATAGCTTAAATTATTGATTAAATAAATAGAGTTTGCAGTAATTTATTTTAAATCGATTTCATTGCCATCAACCACATTTTATTGTAATTCAACTCATTAAGATAATAAACCTGAAAATAGTATAATTCAATTTTTCATAATATGTATGTGAAAATATGGGTATGATATTCAAGTTGTTAAAGAGTAGAGCATTTTACTTTTTGTAAAAAAAATAAAAAAAATTGTATGTCAAAATCTTTCAAAATATATAAAAGATTTATAAAAATCCAATCAACTCTATACAAGATTTAAAAAGAATCTGTCAGAATCTGTCAAAATCTGTTTGGATTTAAAACAATCCATAAAATCTGCAAAGTCTATAGACTTTTTAAAGTCCAAAAAAATCCAATCAGATTCTCTATTGAATACACCCCCTTAATATAGATTTATAATATTTATATAATAAATCAGAATATATTTAACTTCTTCTATTACTACTAGAAAATCTCTTATTTCTCTCATAATTCTTTTGTTCTTTCCATAAGTATTTTAAAATAATTTTTTTTATTTTCTCATTAATATATCTATCTAAAAACCAAGCAGTGTATTAACCTACACGATTTTTCGAAAAGTAAATGAAGGCAAGTGATATTGAAATATATGGTGGAGTTAAAAATAATGAAACAATAATAATAATAATAATAATAATAATAATAATAATAGTAATAATAACAATAATAATAATATCTTGAAACATTTAAGAACAATTGGGCAAATCCGATTTGGACCTTTACAACCAAATTACAACGAACAGATATTTTGTTTGATAATACTTTAATAGCGGAAATAAAGTATATATGTAGGATTTAATGTCGATAAATAATATATTTAGAATTTCGGTAATACGTTTTATTAGATCAATAAAAGTTATATTATTAATTATAAAATTTATAAGACTATCCTGAATTTATATAATAAATCAGAATATATTTAACTTCTTCTATTACTACTAGAAAACTTCTTATTTCTCTCATAACCTTAACCTTAACTTAACCTTAACATTAACCTTAACCTTAACCTTAACATTAACCTTAACCTTAACCTTAACTTAACCTTAACCTTAACCTTAACCTTAACCTTAACCTTAACCTTAACCTTAACCATAACATTAACCTTAAACTTAACCTTAACCTTAACCTTAACCTTAACCTTAACCTTAACATTAACCTTAACCTTAACCTTAACATTAACCTTAACATTGACCTTACCCTTAACCTTAACCTTAACCTTAACCTTAACCTTAACCTTAACCCTAACATTAACCTTAACCTTAAACCTTGACCTTGAACCTTAAACCTTAAAGTCGTATCTTCATCTTCACTTAACCTTAAATTTAACCTTAACCCTTAACCCTTAATCCTTTAACCTTAATCCTTAAATCTCAAGCGGTAACCTTTATCTTCACCTTCATCTTAACTTTAACCTAAACCTTAACCATAACCTTAACCTTGAAGTTAAGACTTAACCTTAACCTTGAACCTTAAACCTTGAATCTTAAACCTTAACCTTAATCTTAACCTTAACTCTAATCCTAACCCTAACCTTAACATTTATCCTTCAAATTTTCCTTAACCTTTAAATCTTTAACTTTAAACCTTAACCTTAACTTTCATCTTAACTGTAACCTTAACCTTTAACAGATGAAGAATCATCGCCCTAATATTCAACTTTAAACCTGAAATTTGTTAAACCTTAAACGTTTAATCTTAAACCTTAATCTAACTTAAACTTAATCTTAAATTTAACCTTAACCTTGACTCAAACTTTAACCTAATTAGCCCTTATCTTTAACCTTAAAATTAACCTTATCCTTAACGTTGACCTAAACCTTAACCCTAACCTTAACCTTAACATTAACCTTAACCATAACCTAACTTTCTTCTTGATGAGCAAAAAAAGAAAAACCTTAACCCTAACTTTAACCTTGACCTTCACCCTTGGAACCTGTGTTCGATTTCCGTTAACGGAACAAATCTTTTCTTCAGTGTCTTCAGAAACGGGTTTTACCTAGTTAAAGAAAAGATGTTATGCGTGAAATACTTCCCGAACATGTGCAATTTGATGTACAACTCAAGTGATTTAGACAAAGATCATTCTGAGTTTTATTAATACAAATATGTAGTTTCACCATAACAAACAAATACCAATGACAATTGACATTCTAAAATTAAAATAAGCACTTTTTAAGCAGATTTTTTTCTCCAAGACTCTTTTTACATGAAAATTAATGTTTGACTACCTAATAACTTTTTAGGAGAATTTGACCCGTCCTAGAGAGTCCCCTTAAAATCCATTTTTTTATTTCATTAGCGCCACAACTAATTAAATTTTTAAATTCCCAACAAATGAAAAAGGGAAACGTCCACAGAGGGCTTTAACCTTCTACCACAAGGTTAAGAGCCTTGCGCTCTACCAACTGAGTTAGACAGGCTTTTTGGTAAGATCCTTGTAAAACCACTTTTACTGTTACCTTTGTATATCAAACTAACAATATAAATGCAACATCACAACAGCTTTAAAGCTTTTTGCTGAAGAACTCAAAAAAAGTTTTGTATAACAAAGCATTTCAGATCTACAGGAAGAAAAGTACCTTGTTATTTTGGATATTATACAAGTTTTGGCTTGCATTTAGAAACAAGTTGATGTTGGTTTGAGATGTTTGATCCAACTTAAAGAGACAAGTTGATGTTGATGCATATAAGGAATCTACAAAAAGAATTGAATAATGAAGGTATATAATATTACCAATGAAAACATATAAATCAAATACAGTGTAACCTGTTTATTTCATTAAAGATGAGCAAGATTACACAGAGGGATATCTATGGAAATAGGACTGTATGGCACAATGTCTAGTAGTGGCAACTACTCAGGTTATAAATATAAGACGCATATTAGAGATACATGACTTACAAAAGTAGTCCAACTTAGAAGAATAAATTGCAAACATTCTCTTAAAAGTTAGAGTTATCACAACAAGCACAAAGCTGGAATGTCAAAAATTAGTGTCTATTTTACCAATACTCTATATTTCTTTTACTTTATTTCTTTACATATGATCTGGAAATTTAAAGAACCAAATAGTTTAATATCCGCGGAAGGACCTGAGCAATAAGGATTCTAACATAACTATCATAAAAAAATGTCAAGACTAATCAAATCACAAAAAGATATATATGTTTTCTCTAACCATTTTAATGACAAAGTAGCACCCAATAAACCCCTATTGGGTACCATAAATTTTTTATTAACATACTGGACATCTAATGTTTAGCTAAATTCAGTAGAACTTAAATTAACTTGGCTATGAATATTTACAAAATCTAGGATCTAAAAATAAGAACAAAATGAGAACATGTTAATTTTAGCAAGTTGTAAAACAAAAAGAATAAAATAAAATATAACCCTTTGAGAGATTATTAAGAGCGGTCTTAGTTGTAGGTAGTGTGCCGAGCTTTGTGTCATTTAATCCCAACTAAATGGCACACTTATTCATTTTATCCTGAAAATTGTTTTCCCAAAAAAGTTAGTCACTTTTACCTAGTTAATTGACTAATGTTCCTGTTAAATTGGGTGGGTCACATGATGCGGAAAATTATTAGATAAGGAAGGTGAGACTTATGGCGATCAAGATAGATCTAAAACAAGTTTATGACAAGCTGACGTGGAGATTCATTGTGGATAAGATAATAAGATAAAAAACTACTCGCTAGATTGGGGTAGAAATGCAAGTGCTTTGGGGCATGCTCTTATACAAAAGTACTTTTGGGAAGAGTTTTAAAACAAGAAAACAATGTTGATGTCTCCCTATTTGTTTTAAATATAAGTCCTTAGGAGAGATCATTTTAGGTAGAAATTGAACTTATTAAATAGACTTCTATGCTTATTTCTCCCCTTAGAATTAGACTATTTGCATTTTTAGAACTTTTGTGCGTTAATTTGTTTGTTTTTAGTATAAATCTTTAGGTACATGGATGCTATGGAGCACCAAGATAAGGAGGAGAAGTGAGAATTAAAGTCTTAGATCGAACGGAATAGTCAAAGGCAAGAAAAGAATTCCCAATTAATTGCCTAGAAAAGCTGCAAATCTGGAAGGCTGTTACTAATTGCTATTTTCGAGCTACTTAGACACTAATTTAGCCTTTCGATCATGAAATAAGGAAGTTTCATTTTTTAGTTAGGAAGATTTTTCAACTACAATAAGGCGATTTGGAGTCGTTATGCAAAAGTTACAGCTGTTTTACTACGAGCTTTCCACCTGTTACGGGAATTACCAATCGGACTTGGGCTTTTAATTACTTAATTAAGTCCATGTTTAGACCTAATTCGAATTTAAGCACTATATAAACTCCTTTAGACCTCATTATTCAGCACCTCTTAATTATTCTTCAAATTAAAACATCTTTATAGAGAGATTCAGACCCACCTCTCATTAAACCTTAAAATTAAATCATCCTTAGAGAGAGCGTCAAGAGACGGAAGCAAGAGAAGGAGCTGAAGAATCCTTTTCCTCCAATAACAGCTCAAGTCATTCCTCTATCTAGGTTCTTATTTTATTTCTATTATTAGGAACATAAATATTATTAATTTCTTTTCTAGTTTTTACTTTTAATATGAGCTAATCCATACATTCTTGAGAATCGCATAATGGGATGAACCCTAATTTATTTAATTAATATATTTCAATTTGGGATTAGTTTCTAGTTTAATTTGAATTGGGTATTTTATATTGGATATTATTTTCTTGTTATTTACTATTTCTGACCTAACTAATTAGAAATAGGTTATAGTAATTGGGTTATTCACTTTAGTGGCAAAGTGATCATCCGACAGGTGGGTTTATTTACAGACTTAAGTAATATCCATGTGGTGTCCGTTATTGACCGACAAGCTTGACTAAACACATAGCTAATTGGGTACAGAACTACACATCCGAAGAGGCATATTCGCACATACAGGGATTTATAGTACTTTTGGATAGCTCCAAGGTCCACCCGATAGGGGGCTAGGAGATTGTAGAGTCACGACTAATATAGAAATATCAGTTCCGCCCTTAACGAAAGCATTAATTACGTAAGTTTAGGTGATTCCCTCGCGAGAGTCAAATATAGCTCTGCGTCTTAATCTTTTAGTACTTATTTTCAGTAATTTGTTTCTTTGCGTCTAGTAGTTTAATAACTCGAAACCAAACAAATATCTTTTAAATTTTATTTTTTGTATTAGCAATTACTACTACCTATCTATTGAGCACTTGGGTTATACCAATTCAATCCCTAAGAACGAAACCCGATTTATCGGAGTATTAATTGGACAACCATACACTTGCGGTCTATGGATCCTTTACTTTTATTGAATTATTTTATAACAACCCAGGACTCAATAATGCACTTAATAAAGATAACATGCTCCTTCTTCAATTCGGAAGTGTGATTAATACCAAAGAAAGTGGGTACTACAAATCTTGACCATACCTTAGCACTAGGTATCAAACATCTACTATAAACCTGCCCAACATATCTCTCACCATTCGGAATAGGGCGTTTCCCATGAACTAAAACGGTGTCCCAAAGAGATTCCCACTCAAAATATGGGTCATTAAGCATTTCGAGATAAGGACAAGGACCAGTAAAGTTGGGTAGTTCAAGTCTTTGCGAATAAGTTCAACTGAGAAGGGTAATACCTTTTTGCGGACGATAATTGATTGTTTATTCGAAAAGGCTACTCCTTCATAAAAATCACGGACCAAGGTGGGGATAAATGTAAGCTTTATCTGTCTCAATTCAGTCCACCCAAACTTATCACAAGTAGTTGCATAACTCTTAAATTCTCTATTCATAATACCAGAAGGGAATGTTCTCTCAACACCAAACTTCAAATAATTGATTTATTCTCAAGTCCAAGTCCAAGCCCTAATCCGTTTTTAACATTATAAAAGGGCTTAAGACTTCTATTTTCACACAACTTTTGGAGAATACAACATACGCTTAAGAGTCAGACACCAGAGAAGAAGCTAGAGGCAGGAAGAGAAGAAGCAAGAGCTGGAGACGGTCTATATCTCCACTTCTCAGCCAATTCAATTCCGTAATTAGGTTCTTCTATTTTATTCTGTAAAACATGTTGAACCTATTTATTTCTTTAGTTTTTGTATTTTCAATTATTATGAGCTAAACTAAATTAGTGCTTGAGAACGCATAATGGGTTAATCCCAATTTGATTTCGTTTTATACATTTGAATTTGGGATAATTATTATTTAAATCAAATTGGGTAATTCTTATTTTTCTTTAATTTGTGTTTAATTACTATTATTGACCTGATCAATTAATAATAGGACTTAGTATCTAAGCTATTCCAATTAGTGGCGATTGGATCACCTTGACGGGGGGTTTAGGTACGGAACTAGTTAACGAATGTAGGTTAGAAATTATTTGACTCTGACGAGCTTAATTAAACCTATGGCCTATTGGGTAATTTAAACTTAAACACTTGAGAGTGGACTATAATCACCCTGACGGGGTTTGTAGCACTTGATAGTTGTTCCTTAGTCCACCCTGACGGGGGTAAGGAGAATATAGAATCCCGACCAATACAAGTTTACCAATTTGTCCCTTAAACGATGTATGAAATGAATGATAGTTAGGAAAGCCCTTGCGTCTCTCAAGTACTGCCTGCTCTTACTTGCGTTTTACTTTCATTTATTTGCGTCTTAGTTATTTATTTACATTTTCGCATTAGTCTTTCATACTTAGGATTAATACAAACCAACCAATCAATCAATATATCTTTTACTTGCTTTCATAAGTGCAATCATTCATTAGTGGGTAAGCATTGTAGTCAACCATCCCGTCCTTGGAACGAATCTGTATTATCACTATTATTACTTGGGACAACCCTACACTTGCGGTTGTGGTTCGATTACTTTTGCATTTATTTTAGAACACACAAAGGACCACCAAGTTTTTGGCGCCGCTGCCGGGGACGGTAGCGTGTGACCACGGTGTTTATCCTTTAGTGATAGTTGCATTTATTTTTATTTAAGTTTTACGCTTTTTGTTTGTTCATTTCTTTTCAGGTTTTTAGGTTTGGTGTATGCGAAGAAGACTCTTTAAGGATCTAGAGCCAACACCTCCGATCCTTAATAATCCAGAATCGTTAATCAGACTTGCTAACAAGAGAAGGAGAGAACAAGAAGCCTTAGAAGTAGAAGAATTAATTAACAGAATGGAGAACATTAATATTCAGAATCAACAAAACAATAACGGACAAGCTCAGATAGTGATTAACCAAGATCCATGGTTTGTTAATGGTCCGGAAGAAGTTCCCTTTCGTGCTCCTGCTATAGGAGTAGGTGCTCCAGATATTAATGTTCCAAGATTTCGTCCAGATTCGGGTATGTTAGCTCAGTTCCAAAATTTTGGAAATTTTCGTGGTAGACCAGGAGAAGATACTATCAGAGCTGTACAAAAATTCAAGCAGATATGTGATTCTTACATCACACAAGGGGTTTCAAGAGAACAACTGTATTTTGCTGTGTTTAAATTTTTCTTTATTGATGGAGCAAGTGAATGGCACGATACACAAGATCCTACGAAGATAACAAATTGGGACCAATTAGAAACTGCTTTCTTTGAGAGGTATTATCCAAGTAACATGAGGTTAGATGATCAACTTAAATTAACACATTTCCGTCAAGAATATGATGAAACTTTGGGTAAAAGCTGGACAAGATTTCAGATGTGTTTACGAAGAGTTCCCGATCATGGCTTTACAGAACAACAACAAGTAAAAATCTTTTACAAAGGCCTTGATGGAACTTCAAGAGAAAAATTAGATTTGCTATGTGGTGCGGGATTCCTTCAAGTTCAACCCTTTCATGCAAAAACCATCTTGGAAGAACAGTAAAGAATGAAGTTGGGTGGAATACCGTAAGAACACCAGTTAGAGGAGGAGTTAATAATGTCAATATTGAAGAAAAGTTCAACTCCTTAGAGACAAAGATTCAAACCACACTAGAACAACAATTGAGACAACTTACTCTAGCCGTGAAAGAAGGTTTTTTGAATAAAAGAGGTGAGGTAAAGGTTGCACAAGAGGTGTATGGATATGAGTATTGCTGTGTTAATGATCATAGTTGGGAGAATTGTCAAAATAATCAAGAATCCGTGATGTTTGTATCCAACAGAGGTAACTTTAATTCGAATGGTAATGGATATCAACCTAACAGAAATCATCCTGGGTTTCAATATTCAAATCCTAGTGGGGCAGCCAATCCTACATATGCGTATTAGCCTCAAGGTAACAATTTCAATCTAAGACCACAAAATAATTATCAAGGAGGACAGAATCAGGGAAATTATGTTCAGAGACAAGCTCCTCAAGATAGTTATAAGAAACCATGAACCAAAAAGCCTTACCTGCCTATCCACAAGAAGGTGTAGCTACCCTTCAGAAAACCGTTGAAAGTTTAATTGCTCTTCAGACACAAGCTATGGAACGTCAACAAGCATCTGACGCAAACATGAAGTTATTACAGAATCAGATAAATCAAATTAATAAACAAGTGAATCAACGTCCACAAGGGCAACTCCCTAGCGATACTGAAAATCCAATCCAAATCGAAGATTGTAAAATCATCTCTCTCCGAAGTGGTAAGAACCTTCCTCCACCTCCTTTTTCTGTTATGAAAGAGAAGGAAGTTGCTAGAAAAGAAAAAGAGGTGGTGAATGAAGATAAAGAAGTTGAAGTGGAAGACGTGGAGAGGTCTAGTGAAATTCCGAAAAAGAAAGATGCTACTATAATAAGACGTCCTCCTCCACCATTTCCATCGAGAGTTCAAAAGAAGGGTGATATGGCTGAATATCAAAAATTCTTTAACAAGGTAAGAGATCTTAGCATAAATATTCCGTTATTAGAAGCTA
Organism: Nemophila menziesii; assembly: GCA_029959085.1. Lineage (NCBI taxonomy): Eukaryota > Viridiplantae > Streptophyta > Magnoliopsida > Boraginales > Hydrophyllaceae > Nemophila > Nemophila menziesii. Next base: position 93,695,065 of record JARWIR010000002.1, read on the forward strand.
TTAGAGATGTACCCAAGTACGCTAAGTTTCTGAAAAGAGCCCTCACCAACAAACGGCCATATTGCGATAATGAAATGATTGGATTACCTGAGGAATGTAGTGCTATTTGTCAAGGTAAATTACCTCCAAATTTAGTTGATCCTGGGAGTTTCACAATTCCGATATCGATTGGAGAAGAATGGAAAGGTAAGGCACTATGTGATTTGGGTGCAAGAAAATCTTATGCCCAAATCAATCTTTGACAAGCTTAATATTGAAGCAAGACCCACTTCTATGGTCTTGCAAATGGCGGATTGATCTCTTGCACATCCGGAAGGACGAATTGAAGATGTCCTCGTTAAGGCAGGTACTTTAATTTTTCCAGCTGATTTCATTATACTTGATTACGACGCGGATAGGAATGTCCCCATCATTTTGGGAAGACCATTCCTAGCCACGGGGCGTACCTTGATTGATGTAGAAAACGGAGAAATGAATATGAGAATCCAAGACGAGGAAGTTAAATTTAACGTGTTCAGACCAATAAAATTCCCAGATGCACAGGAGGATTGCTTTCGTGTAGATGTTGTTGAACAGGTACCAAAGGAGCCAACTAAGGTTGTGGAAACCTTAGGAGTGGAGGAAAAAGAACTAAGAAAGAAAACACCGATCAAAGTTCCTCCAAATCCTAAGAGCAATCCACAACTCAATCATGCGAAGAAGAAAGAGAAAACACATGTCACGAAGGTTCCAAAGGAACCTAAGAAAGAAAGAAAGAAAAAGGAGTTCAAAGTAGGCGAAGAAGTTGCTATGAAAAAGCCTAAACCTCCTCCAAAGACATGTGAATCAAAGAACTCTTGGCTAGGACTATTCGTGGTTGCTAAGGTTATCTCAGATAAGTTAGTTGGAATAAAAGCTAAGGGTTGTAAATTCCGAGTTGCAAATATCGATAACCTCACTCATTGTTGGGGAGGTTATGTCAATGACTAAAAAAACGAGGTAACCCGTCGAGCTTAACGACGTTAAACAAAAGCCATTTCTTGTATATTAGTTTAAGTATTTCAATTTCGTAGTTTAAGTTAGTTTGATTTTCGTTAATTTAGTGTTTATTATTAAGAACTGAGGAAGGGTAGTTGTTTTTTATGATTTCAGGGGTAAAAAGGTCATGAGTTTGGGGTCAAAACGAGGAGAAAACGAAAAATTTTGGAGTCAACAGCAGGTTTTACCGGCTAGCCGACGAGCTGGCCGACATACCGGCCAAAACGAGCTGAAGACCCCAAAGCTTCTGACCACTGCGTCAGCAATGACGCAGCATTGCTGCGTCACGATTTGCGCCAGCGGGATTTCAACGGCATGCCGGTCAGCAAAAGGAAGGGTTCTGATCACTGCGTCAGCAATGACGCAAGCATTGTTGCGTCCCGATTTCCGCCAGCGACATGCCGCCGGCATGCCGGTCAGATGACCGGCTAGCCGGCCGAAGAGGAAGGACTTTCTGATCACTGCGTCAGCAATGACGCAAGGAGGCTGCGTCAGAGGTAAAAAAAAGGAAAATTCAATTTTGCATTTTATTTTTTTTCCGACACAGTGGCCGGCATGCCGGTCAGCCGCCGGCTAGCCGGTCAACTGCTGTGATCGGCGGTTTTTAGGGTTCAAACCCTATATTTTTAGCTTCTTTCACCAAGCCTACCTCTTATTACGAGTCCTAGCCTCCAACTACTCCTAAAATCATCATCAACACATCAAAACACCATCAATCCTTCCCTCTAAACATCATCCAAGTTCACAATCATACCATAATTCTTCCAAAATACCAAAGATTCACACTTTAATCCGATGTTTTCTTTCACCAAAGCTAAAGTCTATCCTTTAAAACTTTCCCAAACCGTGAAATATCCATGACCCAGCTCTAAACAATCCATAATTCATATGCAAACCTTCAAGAACACTAAAATCATAATTTTATCCAAACCTTTTGAGGGTCTTGAAGCTTTGACTTTGGGGTCATCCGAGATGACCATGAAGGTTGGAAAAGGTACGAAGAACATGATGAAGAAAGAGAATTGGTTATAGAGGGAAGATTTTGATAGAGGAAATGATGCTTAGAGGGCAAGTAATAAGTGAAAACGTGGGAAATTTGAAGAAGTCGAGGTGATGAAGAACACTTTAAAAGCAACCATTGATGAAGAAGAATTCAAAACCTCAACCTCGACGCAACACCGACACCAGCCTCGCGCTGGTTCAGATACGTTTTCTAATCCCTTCTCGTTTAGTGTAAATTATTTAATTGCTTTGAGTCTTTTCGAGTCGTGGGGACACGACTCATTTTTGAGTTTGGGGTGGGGTTCGTTGCCTCATCCCAGTTTTTATGTGTTTTTATGTTTTATTTGCTTTCAATAAAATAATTTTCGGAGTTGCGTTTGACTGTAGAAGATTTTAAATGTCCCTTTAAGCATACTTTTGATGAATTAATGATAGTAAATAGTGGACTTTAGGGATTAATATAAAATGCACTTAGAATTGCATGCAAACATAGGTAATTGATAGGAAAAATTAATGAACAATGCAAATGAAGTAAGCTTGTACTTAAGGAATATGTTTGGTGTGTAGAACGTGAAATCTTAATTAGTAGAGAACCCACCTAGATATGAACTAAAGACAAGCTATGTACTTAGGAAAATGATAGGGGCAGTTCTTTGTTAGCCATTTGAAGCCTTTTAGCTTGTTATCCCTTATTATAATTTTATCCGTCTTAGCCCAATTTTGAGCCTTAAGCCTTTTCTTTTGTAGCCACGATATGAGCCCATTATCCTTTAGATTATTAGGAATTACCAAATGACCCGCACTTGAATCACAATCCTGAGACTAGTCTCGAGCTTGAGTTTGGGGTGGTGGGACCACATTTGGGAAGATACATTGGGAAGGGATTATAGGTGTTTGTATTGAGGCACAAAAATGTAGATGATATTATTATTTGTAACCCTTTGCCGGGATTTGAAAAGGAAAAAAAAAATATTATAAGAGACATGACCTTTCACATCACAATGACGGTCATGGGTATCTTGTATAAAAAAAAGAGAAAAGAAATGAAAAAGAAAATAAAAAGAAAGAAAGAATAAAATAAACCGGCAAAGTGGAATATTTTTGGAAATCATCTTAGTTTTACTTGGGTTGACATGGGAACGCAACATTAGTGCGTCAAATGGGTGAGTGAGAACATTTTTGAGCGTAAACTCAAGCTCGAGGACTTTGTTGATGGTAAGTGAGGAGAGAGCCAAAAGCTCACTTCAAATTTACCAAATATACATCCACACCGTCCTTAAGCCATTATTAAACCATAAAGACCTCTTGATTCTTAAGTACATAGTGAATTTATGATTCTTTTGATAGGGAATATGCTAGGTGGAGCATTCAAAGCGAGTTAAGATTAATGACCACCCTATAACCATCATACATATATGAGTACAAGTGTAACCTTCAAGCATTGCGACTTTAATTTTATGATTGAGATTATTTATGTTTGATGTTGCATTCTAGATGTATGTGTATATTAGTTTCTAGAGTTTGCTATATGAGATTTATCTTTAGAATTGCTTTAGGGTGTATTTGCTAGCTTCTATTTGTTCTTGCGTTTACTTCTACCCCTTGTTTTGTTTTGTTTTGCTTTGTCGGGACGACAAAGGTTTGAGTTGGGGGTCTTGATGTCTCCTTAATTGTTCTTATTTTCGACCCTTAGGAGACATCACTTTTGGTGTTTATTTGATTAATTTGATAGACTTTTGGACTAAATATGCAATAATATGATTTTCCTCTTTTATTTCTAGCATTTTTAATTTATTAAACTTTTGCGCGTAATATTGGTATTTTTAGTGTAAATTTTACAGGTTTTAGATGTTAGCTAGAAGAGGCATATGAGGAGAAAGTCAAAGATCGTGATATAGAGTCAAGACTTGAAGATAAATCCCGAAAGAAATTATTTTTAGAGCTGCAAATCTGTTTTCCAGGCCTTAGATTGCTGATTTCGAGGCATTTAAGAGATGATTTAGCCGCTGACCTTTGAAGAGAAAACATTCCTTATCGAGTTACGGAACTTTAACAACTGGAATCAAGTCAATCGGAGTCATAACGAAGCGGGAAAAGCCGTTTTAGTGAAGGTGTATCAGCAGTTACGGGATTTTGGGCTTAGAAATTGGGCTTGGACATTTAATTATTGATTTATTCTCAAGTCCAAGCCCTAATCCGTTTTTAACATTATAAAAGGGTTTAAGACTTCTATTTTCACACAACTTTTGGAGAATACAACATACGCTTAAGAGTAGACACCAGAGAAGAAGCTAGAGGCAGGAAGAGAAGAAGCAAGAGCTGGAGACGGTCTATATCTCCACTTCTCAGCCAATTCAATTCCGTAATTAGGTTCTTCTATTTTATTCTGTAAAACATGTTGAATCTATTTATTTCTTTAGTTTTTGTCTTTTCAATTATTATGAGTTAAACTAAATTAGTGCTTGAGAACGCATAATGGGTTAATCCCAATTTGATTTCGTTTTATACATTTGAATTTGGGATAATTATTATTTAAATCAAATTAGGTAATTCGTATTTTTCTTTAATTTGTGTTTAATTACTATTATTGAACTGGTCAATTAATAATAGGACTTAGTATCTAAGCTATTCCAATTAGTGGCGTTTGAATCACCTTGACGGGGGGTTTAGGTACGGAACTAGTTAACGAATGTAGGTTAGAAATTAATTGACTCTGACGAGCTTAATTAAACCTATGGCCTATTGGGTAATTTAAACTTAAACACTTGAGAGTGGACTATAATCACCCTGACGGGGTTTGTAGCACTTGATAGTTGCTCCTTAGTCCACCCTGACGGGGGTAAGGAGAATATAGAATCCCGACCAATACAAGTTTACCAATTTGTCCCTTAAACGATGTATGAAATGAATGATAGTTAGGAAAGCCCTTGCGTCTCTCAAATACTGCCTGCTCTTACTTGCGTTTTACTTTCATTTATTTGCGTCTTAGTTATTTATTTACATTTTCGCATTAGTCTTTCATACTTAGGATTAATACAAACCAACCAATCAATCAATATATCTTTTACTTGCTTTCATAAGTGCAATCATTCATTAGTAGGTAAGCATTGTAGTCAACCATCCCGTCCTTGGAACGAATCTGTATTATCACTATTATTACTTGGGACAACCCTACACTTGCGGTTGTGGTTCGATTACTTTTGCATTTATTTTAGAACACACAAAGGTCCACTAGTCGCGAATTTAATACTAGTAGATAAAATCAAATTAAAGAAAAATATTAATTACCCAATTCGATTTCAATTAAAATAATCCAAAATCCAAAAACATAGAATGAAATAGATTGGGGTTCAACCCATTAATGCTTTCTCAAGTACCAATTGAATTTAGCTCATAATCGTAAAAACTAAGAAAATAAATTGAAAGAAATTCATAATTGTTTTACAGAAATAAAGATAAGAAACCTAATTAAGGAGTTGATTCGGCTGCGAATTGGAGAAGTTGAATTTCTCCAACTCTTGACTTCTTCTCTTCCTTGCTTCTGTTTCTTCTCTCGTTGTCTGACTTTATGAATAATAAATTGTGTATGAAAATAGAGTTCAAAAGCCCTTCTATACTCATAAATTCGGACTAGGGCTTTCAGTAAAAAGAATAAGCAAATATTAAAAGCTCAAGTCCACAATCCCGTAACTGCTGTACACCCTTCACGAAAACGACCGTAACTCTCTCAATACAACTCCGAATTGACTCATTCAACTTGCTAATTCTTCGTAACTCGATAAGGTACGAATCTTCTTCATAACTCAGACGCTGAATCCATCTTTAAGTTGCTCGAAATGAGCACTTTCCATCAGCCTTCCAGATTTTTAGCTTAAATTTGTCAAACTTCTTGGGATATTCTTTGTAGCTTTTGACTTCTTGACACGATCTTTGACTTCTATTCTCGATTCCTCTCCTTGCTAGTATTAGAAACCTACAAACTTTTCACTAAAATACACCATATTACGCGCAAAAGCTTAATAAATCAAGAATACTAAAATCGAAGGAGATAAAATGGAATATTGCATATTATTACTAAAAGTCTATCGAAATAGCCAGATAATCATCTAATTTGATGTCTCCTGAGCATCTAATTATATAACAAAAGAGGAGACATCAAATATTCAACAACCTCTACAAATAACTCTTTCTGAATTGAATGAAACACTTGCTAAATACACGCGCGATCGCGAGGAAAGCAGTGTCAAAATACAAAAGATGCTAGACAAAATGGTTGCCCGAAACAACTTGCAAGCAAAACAGTGGGTTGAAAACATTCAACACTTTCCACCTCATCACTATTAGAAAGATCAAAGATGGAACACTCAACAACCTCTACAAACTGATCTTTCTAAAATGAAGGAGACAATTGCTAAATTCGAATGTCGTTACGAGGAAAACAAGGCAAGAGATCAAGATCAAAAGGCAAGAGAAAAGGAAATCAATGCCAGAGTTAAAAGAATACAACAGATGCTAGACGAAATGGCTACCTGAAACAACTCTCCTGCCTTAGCCAAGAACAGTAGCGAGTCTTATGAAAATACCACCCCCCCGCGGGATGATATAGATTAAACGGGAGAAGTACTTGAGGAGGATGTATTGGAAGAGGACAATTGTGATAGTGGTATAAAGTGTACATATGATCAGGATATAGAATGTGAACAGAATGAAGAGGTGGTCGAGATTAGAGAGATTCCACAGCAAAAATATGATGAGGTAATAGTGGAAGAATGGGTTGAAAGCAAAGATGAATCTGAAGTGGTTGAGGAGTCGATTGACGAATTCAAGGTTCACAATAAAATTGATGTTGAATCTCTGCCACAAAAAGTTCACCAATAACCATCTCCACCACGAATCTTGAATGAAAATAGAGCTGAATAATCACCTCCACTACCACAAATGATCAACATGTGCTACACAAGCAATGTGCCACACAATGAGAGTAAAACGGCAAGGAGAAACACCTATCCACCATATATTAAGGATGGATACCAGATTGAAACGAGGAATAAAAATGAGCTTATACCTTTGAAAACGGTCATCTACTATCATGTTGTGGAGAATGAGTTTCGCCATGAGAGCAAGGAAGCGAAACGGAGATACTACCACCCCCTTTTAAAGACCGATTAAATCAGATGTTAGGTGGGAAATTACCAAAGGTTTCATATCAAGGAAGAGGCGAGTTTAAGCGGAGGTTAACCGCAAAGGCCTCAAAACCATCTTCATGGAAGGTAACGCGTCGAACTTAACGACGTAAAAACAAAAGTGCTTCTTGGGAGACAACCCATGTCCTAAATTGCTTTCATGTCTTTAAATTTATAGCGTACATTGGTGTAATTGATGTTTACTAGTGTATAACTTTAAATAAATGAGAAAGGTAGTGTGCTAATTGTGCAGGAATTGAGTTTGAGGAAAAGAAAAACAGGAAAAATGTGATACACATCAGCTCGGATCGGTATACCGCACCATATGCGGTGCACCGCACCTAAAGATGATCGTCACGACGGTAGTGAAATTGGGTCCATTGTCGAGAGGACAATTGCCACATCGTATTGTCAAAATTGCACACGGTAGGGAGCGCGTGAAGACACGCGAGGTATACCGTGAGGAAGCTCCGATACACCACACAAGGCGGCTGGAAAAGTTTTGTGCAGATTTTAGGCTTTTAACCTACAAGACCTAACCCTAGCCATTTCTCAAGTCCCTAAAACGATTTTTTTCAGTCCCCACCCTAAGAAAAACAAGTTAAAGACACAAAAATACACTATAACCTTCCCTCCATCAATCATAAATCCTTCCAAAACACCAAATATCCAAATCTTTTCTTCACCAAAGCTTAAAGTTATCTATCAAACCTTTCCCAAACCTAGAGATATCCATGACCCAGCTCAGAAAGCAACATAATTCATATTCATACACCTTCAAGAACACTAAAGTCACTAATTTAATCCAAATCTTTCATGAGTTCTTGAAGCTTTAGGTTTGGGTTCATTCAAGATGACCATGAAGGTTGGAAAAGGTAAGAAGAACATGAAGAGATAAGAAAGTTGGTTGTTGATGGAAGATTTCCGTAGAGGAGGTGATGAGTTAGAGGTCTAGGAGGAGATGATTAATTATAGGAGACATGAGTTCAAGTTGATGAAATGTACCTTATAGAAGATGAATTCCATGGTGTATGATCTATACATCGTGACTTAAAAGATTTCACAACCTCGACGCAATACCACATGTAATCGGCCTAGGGCCGATCTAGATATGTTTCATTTTCCCTTTTCTCATTTAGTAGTGAAGATTATTTTTATTTTCTTTCAGAGTCTTTTCCAGTCTTGGGGATGAGACTCATTTTTTAGTTTGGGGTGGGGTTCGTTGCCTCATCCCAATTTTATGTGTTTTTACTGCTTTTTGAAAAAATAAAAAATAAAAAATCAAATAAAAATTAGTTTAAGGAATGATTTGACTGTAGAGTTTGTTGAATGTCCCCATAAGCATACTTTTTGTAAATTAATGATAGAAAATAGTAGATCTTAGGAGTTAATGTAAAACACAACTTGAATGCATGCAAACAATAGATGATTGATAGGAAAGTTTAATGAACAATGCAAAAGAAGTAAGCTCATACTTAGTGAGAATGAGTGGTGTGTAGAACGTGAAATCTAAATGAGTGGAGAACCCACTTAATTATGAACTAGATATGAAAATGGAGTGAAACTACGTAACTAGGAAAATGATAGAGGCAGTTCTTTGATAGCCACTTGAGACCTTTTTAGCTTTTAACCCGTGATTAAATGTTATATCCTTCTTAGCCCCATTTTTAAGCCTTTAAGACTTTCTTTTGAAGCCACATTATAAGCTTATCCTTTAGATGTTAGGATTATACCATACCCTCACTTGAATCACGATTACTTAAGACTATTTGTCCTTGAGCTTGAGTTTGGGGTGAGGAAATATGTGATTACATTTGATGGGTAGATTTGTAATGTGCTTGAATGATTGTGCACTTTATCGTAAATTCCTTTACCGATTTCTGAAAAGAAAGAAAAAAAATTTTAGAAAGTAAGTTAGCATGACATTTCACATTAAAAAGAATGTTATGTTTAACTTACAAAAAAAAGATTGAATAAATGTGAAATAAAAGAAGCGGCAAAGGAATATTTTTTATCATATTGATAGGTTTGGGTTTATTTGGGGACGCTAATTTAGTGCTTCAAGTGAGTAAGATCATATGTAAGTGTAAACTCAAACTCAGGACAGTTTGTTGAAGGCTAGTGAGGAGAGAGCCAAAAGCTCACTATTCATTATCCAAAATGTATCATACCGTCCCTAAGCCTATGCTAAAACCGTAAGGACCTCGTGATTTCTAGGTATATGGTGGAATAATATTTTTTCTAATAGGGAGCGAGTTAAGTGGAGCATTCAAAGCAAGTAAGGATTGATTAACACTCTATAGCCACCATCTCGAGCTAAGTATCAAGTGTGATCTTCTAGCATTGTGAAGTTAATTTTGAATTGATATTAATAATGTGTTTGATTTTGTATTATAGGGGTATGTGTGCCTTAGTTCTTAGGTTATACTATGTGAAATTTATTTTTAGTTTTGCTTTGGGTTTATCCTTTAGATTCTGCATGTTGCTTCATTCCTTGAACCTCTGTTTTATTTTACTTCGTCGGGACGACAAATGTTTGAGTTTGGGGTCTTGATGTCTCCCTATTTGTTCTAAATATAATCCCTTAAAAGACATCATTTTAGGTAGAAATTGGACTTATTAGATAGACTCTTATGCTTATTTTGTCATATTAAACTTTCTCCCCTTGGAATTAGACTATTTGATTTTTTAGAGCTTTTGAGCGTTAATTTTTTTGTCTTTAGTATAAATCAATAGGTACATGGATGCTATGGAGCACCAAGATAAGCAAGATAAGTGAGAATTAAAGTCTTAGATCGAGTGGAGGAGTCAAAGGCAAGAAAAAAATTCCCGAAGAGTTGACTAGAGAAGTTGCAAATCTGGAAGGTCTTACTAATTTCTGTTTTCGAGCTACTTAGACACTGATTCAGCCTTTGGATCTTGAAATAAGGAAGTTCCCTTTTTGATTTAGGAATATTTTGCAATTGGAATGAGGTGATTTGGAGTTGATACGCAAAAGTTATAGTCGTTTTACTACGGCGGGTACAACAGTTACGGGAATTACCAACCAGACTCATGTTTAGACCTAATCCAAATTTAAGCACTATATAAGCTCCTTTAGACCTTATTATTCAGCACCTCTCAATTATTCTTCAAATTAAAACATATTTAGAGAGAGAGAGAGAGAGTCAGAACCACCTCTCATTAAACCTTAAAAATTAAATCATCCTTAGAGAGAGCGTCAAGAGGCGGAAGCAAGAGCTGGAGAATCCTTTTCCTCAAACAACATCTCAAGTCATTCCTCTATCTAGGTTCTTATTTCACTTCTGTTATTAGGAACATGTATATTAATTTCTTTTCTAGTTTTTACTTTTAATATGAGATAATCCTTACATTCTTGAGAATCGCGTAGTGGGATGAACCCTAATCTATTTAATTAATGTATTTCAATTTTGGATTAAATTCTAGTTTAATTTTAATTGGGTATTTTATATTGGATATTATTTTCTTGTTATTTACTATTTCAGACCTAGCTAATTAGAAATAGGTTATAGTAATTGGGCTGTGGCGAAGTGATCATCCGATAGGGGGGGGGGGGGGGTTTGATTACAGACTTAAGTAATATCTGTGTGGTGTCCATTATTGATCGACATGCTTGACTAACCACATAGCCAATTGAGTAAGGACTTTACATCCGAAGAGACATATTCGCCCATACAGGGGTTTATAGTACTTTAGGATAGCTCCTTGGTCCACCCGACAGGGGGCTAGGAGATTGTAGAGTCTCGACTAACATAGAAATATCAGTTAGCCCTTAACGAAAGCATCAATTACATAAGTTTAGGTGATTCCCTAGCGAGACTCAAGTATAGCTCATATCTGCGTCTTAATCTTTTAGTACTTATTTACAGTTTTTTGTTTCTTTGCGTCTAGTAGTTTGATAACTCGAAACCAAACAAATATCTTTTATGTTTTATGTTTTGTATTAGAAATTACTACTACATATTTATTGAGAACTTGGGTTATACCAGTTCAATACCTGAGAACAAAACCCTATTTATCAGAGTATAAATTGGACAACCCTACACTTGCGGTCTGTAGATCCTTTACTTTTATTGCATTATTTTATAACACCACAGTGTCCACCAAATGTGTAAAAGCATCCTACATTAAAGGCAACCGGAAGCTGAAATACTGCAACTCTAGCTATGTCTTTTTACATATGCTCTACAAAAACAAGGAACCAAATAACTTGATATCCACAAAACTATAAGGACTCTAACATAACTTCTATCATAGAAAAAGGGAAAAATAAACACGGAAATGTCAAGCCAAATTAAATCACAATAAGACTTATATGTTTTCTCTAACCAATTACTGACAAAAATTGCGCTCAATAAACTTTAATTTTACCTCGAACAAAATACTGTTTTGGGTACAAATAACAATCGATATATATATCGGGGATATTGAAGATTTAGTTTAGCTCACTAGAACTTATATTAATACTTATATTAATACAACTTTCATAAGTTGACAAAAGTCATCTCAGACATGAATATTTAAAAAATCTAGGAGCTAAAAAAGAAGAAAATGAGAACAAGTGAATTGTAAAAAGCTTGTAAAACAAAATAAAAATATAACCTTCGAGAAATTAGTAAAATAGGCCTTAGCCGTAGATAGCGTGACGAGCTTTGTTCCAAGCTACTACGGCTGTCGGCCATTGAACCTTCTCACCCATTTTTCTTATTTGCTCCGCCATTGGTGAATGAATATCTTGATTGGGTGAATATTACAATTTGTTTACACAGGGTTAAAGTCTGTTTGATTGAGGATGGATTTTGTTTGCAATTTTTTAAGGTTTGCATTTTTTTTGCCAATAAAATAGTCTAACATAGATGTCTGGTACAAGTCGAATATACATAATTAATAGCTGCATAAAACTCTACTAACGACCTAATAGGACAATTAGATAAGTCTATATTAAGTCTAGTACTTTTAGCCAGGATATCCGCTACCCCATTGAATTTCCTTCTTATATGATTAATTTTCCAATCCGAGAATCTTCCTATCCACCTCCATGTCTCGGAAATCATGGGACGGATTCTCCAGTCGATTCCTCCAAGTCTATTAATACCTTGAATCACCTCAAGGTTATCAGAGTAGAAAGAGCTACTCTTTATTCCAAGATTTGCAGCCGATCTCATCGCTAACAAGACCGCCCACATCTCACCTTCCAGACTACTATTGACTCTTGCTCTCTTTGTAATAATATTCCTGACTTCGCCTTCTTTGTTAATTGCAATCGACACCATACTTGTTAATTCCCAACTTCTAGTATGTGATGCATCGCACAACCATATCATATCAGCATCATCATATAATATTGGATTATCATTATCCTCATCCTTGCTTTGCTCCTCAGTTCTACTTTTGTTAATTTGCCCCTTTTCCCCTTTTTCTCCAAAAAGGTACTTCATGGTGAATTTTGTTTTTTCTAGGATTTCCTGTACCGCCCATTTCTTTTTCTCAATAAACCTTTCATTCTAGCTTTCCATATAATCCATAATGTAAGAAAAATCACGGCCGTCACATATCTCTTATCCCACTCATTCCTTGAATAACTTTCGATGACTTTAACTATCCAATCTCCTATCTTATTTTCCTTTTTCTCTTTAATCTTGATTTGTAGTTGACAGTTTGCCCATACACTTTTGCTGAAATTACACTCCAAGAATATGTGCTCTACATTTTCAGTCCCTAATTCCATATTTTAAGGTTTGCACTTAAAATATGGAATTAAAAAGTCTTTTTATCTTTTTCAACAAAATAAGATATGAATAATTTTAAATGATCTATTATTTTGTAAGTATACTTGGATTCACTTATATATTGTTTGGATTCAGATTTAAAAAAAAAAGAAATGATAGGAATAAATTTTTTTTCCTTTGAATTCGATTTTTAATAAAAGGAAAATAATTCAATGGATTGCACAATATTTTGTTTTTCTTTAAAAATGTCAGTTATTTAATCATCCAATTTTGGAGTCATTTCAAAGGAAAGGAAATAGTCTCTTTTTAAAATTCACAAATAAACTTATAATTTAATTATATAATAGTTTACATAACATAAAAAGAGTATAAACATATTTTGTGTAAAATAACCTTTTCCTTTCCTTTAATAATATGAATCCAAATAAGTGATTTTCTTAATCAGTTACTTTCTTTTTCGTTATTAAATTTTAGTAATCCAAACACGACTATCACTTTATTTTCTATTCCTCTAATATTTTTATATTCCTATCATTTCTTTTCCTTTGATAGAATTTGAACAATGCATTAGAACTCTTTGATAAAGGGATGAAAGGGAAATCTACAAATTAAAAAAAAAAACTAATCTTGTTTGGATTAAGAAAAGAGTAAACCTTCTTATTCTTTATTTTTCAGATTTTTGTTTTGTTAGGTGTTTGATTTAAGAAAGTATCTCAATAAGCTTTTTATTTTTTGATGATTTAATTTGGGATCTTGAAAATTAGTTTTATGTCTTATGGATCTTGTGGCTACATTCTTCACTTTTACTTTCTCTTTCTCTCTTTATGATTTTTCCCAAAATCGTTATCACTCACGGCGTCAAAGCAGTTCATGCCCGCCACTCTCGGCGTCGTATCAGAGTTTCATGCTCGAAACTTTATGTTCAACAATTTTGTACTCGTGACTATACCAAAGAAGATTTATATTCGAAATTTCGTGGATCTCGAGTTTTAACAATTTATAAAAGTTGTTGGAAAAGGCCGAGGTTTAATAGCCGGCATCGATCTGGTAAGTTCCATTCGAGGTCGAGTAATCAATGATTTTATGTTAATACTCAATAATTTTGCATTAATACTTACTGATTTTGTGTTTATACTCATTAATCAATTGTAAATTCTGTAATTTAAAATAGTTAGTTATTTTATGTTAAATACTCAGTGAATTTGTGTTAATACTCATTAATTAGTTGTAACTTCAGCTTTTAAATACTCAGTGTTTTTGTGTTAATACTTAGTTATGTTAAATAAAAACAAGAAATCACCAATAAAATCACTGAATACCTACCAAAAAATGTGCTAGGAATAGTCAATGTGTGCTAAACAAAGTCACCGTGAACTCAATAAAATCACTTATTAGTCAACAAAGTAACTAATGATGCTCAACCAAAATACTGAGTACTTAGTAAAAAATCATTGAGTATACTCAGCAAAAACTCTGAGTATTACTTGAAAACCACTAAGTATTATTTGAAAACACTGAGTATTATTTTAAACCACTGAGTATTAACACAAATTGATTAAGTTTTAACATAAAATCACTGAGTATTAACGCAAAATCACTGAGTATTATACTATATCACTTAGTATTACACAAAATCACTGAGTATCAAGTAAAATTGCTAAGTATTAACATAAAATTACTGACTATTGCACAAAACCACTAAGTATCATATACAAATTCACTTAGTATTAACACAAAATCAATGAGTATTTAACAAAAATAACAATCCAACGAACAAAGCTTCATCCTCCTTCTCAACAAAGTTTTCTCCTACTCGAACCACCAAGTCTCACCGGAGCTTTGAACAAGTTCAAAGAGAGTAGTTTCTTCTCCATTAAAGAACCATTTCAAACCTCCATTAGCGAAGCTACAGCTCGCCGGAAACTCACGAGCAACCTTCAAGATCTCCTTCTCAAGATTGCCTTTAATACCATGGATCGTAAATATCAAACCAAAACTCATCTGACGTGGATCCATGCTGACAAGATATAATGAAGCTTAAAAAAGCTTATGAAAATAGTGCTGAAAAACTTTGGAATGGAGAGGAGAGAGGGGGAATGGGGGTTTATAGATGTTATATGCGTTGTTATGATTTATGTGTTTATTATATTTAGTATATATAGTGAGTAGTTTGGGGGTAAATTAGGTAATGTGAAATATATGTATAGTGTTAATTATTCTAATTGCCCTTTTGTAAGAAGATAAGTTTAGTGAGGTGTGGTTGGGTCTTAAATAGGGGTCTTCAAGACCCGTTGGGTAAAATTATATTTGTTATTAAAAATGTGTGACATTAATTGTTTTTTATAAAAAAAATTTATAGTCAACATCACATGATCCCATGACTAGATTTTTTTGTCAGTTCAATTATTTTTTAACCCTACATGTAAATCAACCTTTTTAACAATTTTACAACTTTCTTAACAATTTTACATCACAAAGTCCATCAATGGCAAGTGGAACTATGACCTACTCCATTTGCTACTATGGAGTTAGGTGTAAAGTCAAGATCTCGTGCACATCGTCTAACCTTAGCAGATGCTTTTTGGGTAAGAAGTCCAGATTGTTTGAGAAAAAAATGCTCATTTTTCAATTATGTTGATCCTCCTATATGCGAGAGAGAAATAAAGATAATTCCTGGGTTGTTGAGGACACTGTCCTGGAAAGATAACAAGGTGTTGAAGATGAATGAAGGTAATAACTTGAGTAAATGACACGATGTTGCCTCGTTTGTTATTGTGTTCTTGTTGCCATAGATGATTTCAAATGGGGGTTAATGATTTTATGATTGAAGATTTCATAAATATAAGTCAACTTTAGGTAATAGGAGTTATAATGGAATTAATATGATACTGGTTAGAATTAATAATTAAGAGAAGCTTGAATGGTCATTGGGCCTATAGTTTAAAATAACCGCTATATGGACCAATAGGCCTGGAAGGCGGATTTGTTTTTTTTTAAGCTTACTTGCCTATCACAACTTTGTCCACTTTCTTTTGAATTTGTTCCACGTACTAGCATGATATCTAAACTATGTCTAATGTGTTTGAAAGTGTTTTTTCTAAAAGCAAGGTTTCAAGTGTTTAAAAAACACTTTTAAGAAATCATATAATCTAAAATAATTTTAAATTTCAAAAATAGTTTTAGAAATATTTACAAATATTTTAATTTATTCTTAAAATGTTTTTACTTAAAAATAATCATGCCCAAACTGATTTCAGTTCCTCCTAATTCCTCTCTTACATGGTGGACAATATAATGGAAATAAAAAATTAATTCCTAAAAACCTTCTCAAGTTAGAATTAATTCCTCTTCATCATAGCTATTATTTTTTCCCATAAAAGACACCATAGATCTTTTTCTTTCCTATATTACCCATAAAAAGAACATTTGAGTTACGAAAAGCTTTCCGTAACTCAAATTTTGAGCTTTATGAAAATTCCCAGAACTCAGATTTTGAGTTTTAGGAGCAAACTCAAGATATCTTAGGAGGATAAAAAAGACAGTGTCCTTTACACAAAAGTGGACAGGGTTGCAAGGGTTTATTGAGCATTAACTCGAAAATATATATGTAGGAATACTTTGCTTCTTCTAATGGTACAAACCTTAAAGATCCATAAATAGCCCATGTTAGTCTATTTGGTTTTTTTTTTCAAAAATGTTGAAGATGAAAGAAAAAATGCTAATCTTTATGCTATTTCCATTCATCATATTACATAAATTCAATCATTTTTGTTTGTTCAAAAGTTAAGGAATATATGAAAAGCCTAAATTTTTTTAGAACATTACAACAAGAAAATTGAAACTAGACCAGCACTATCTAGACACACAAAATTCAATTGAAACTTCCTAAATTACAACACAAATATTCAATAAGCATATTATCACTCTCCTACTCCTTCTTGGCCTAGATGAATGGATTAAACTTAGAATGTGATGGACCTGCATCATCCGATGGCTCGATCTTCGGTACCTCTGAGAAGGCAGAAGGGTTCTGAGCTGATGCAAAGTTATCCCGTGACAACACCTGGGATGGGCCTGCATTATGAGATGGCTCAATCTTCAGTCCAGCTGCAGGTCTCGGTGTAGCAAAGAAGCCAGCAGGTTTTAAAGGCCCAAAAGCAGTAGCTGGACCTGATAACTCAGTCTTCGGTACATGTAGAGGTAAGAACCCAGGAGGGTATACATGAGTAGAAAGACCTGCGCGTGTTAGAGGGTAGAAGCCGGGTGGAATTCTCTGCGCAGGAGGATATTGAGGCGCTTGTGTCCCTGCGCATAAAACCATAAAAATACTAGTTAGTGCTTGCATTGGCGCACCCTTCACATTCATCAACTTATAATCATTTTTTCCATTTATTGAATTGTACAATTGATTATCATACCACAAATATGTAGAGTATATTCTAGATCTACCAAAATATGTTTGTTTAAAAGCAAATACACTTATCACTTATAAAAATTCCATCTTCATTAAACAAGGCAAACATTTATTAATATTCACCAAACTAAAATATTGAGGATATAATAATGTGTATAGATAAATTATTGGGTCCACCAACCTAAAAAGCATAATTAAAAACTTTCCCCCAGGCCCATAGGGAGAAATTGACCAACTGGACAAGAAACGTAATCTTAAATTAAGAGAAGAGTTCTTTTAGAACAAGAGCTAAAACTAGTGAAAGAATGCAATTATAAAGAAATATAACAACCGAATATTGCAATATATAAAAAGTGATATGTCAAGAATCAATAAACTTTATATCTCAAAAATGGAACCCAAAAGAAAAGTTGAAGAACAAAATTGCTTTACCAGCAGATGGAAGCACGATCCTATGGTGGTGGTCTTGGGATCCTTCATTTCCTGTTAAATCCATTGCTTTCTTTCTCTCTATATCTCTCTCACTCTCTTAGATTTTCTAATTTATTTTTTTGCTCTCTTGTAGTGTGAATGTGTATGCTAAGTACTATGGTATTATATATAGATCTAAGAATAAGAAAATATATCCCACGTCTAGAACATGTGGTGTGGACGAGATAAATAATCTTAAACTCAGAAACGCAAATCTGCACTACTTCCACGGATTCATCAGAGATATGAGCATCTGGTGGTAGGATTCTCCGCATGATCTTTGCCACTTTGACCATGGGCATGAAAGGATGTTGATCACCAACAGAGACTTCAAGGACATCTTATGCTCGTGTCCCTGCGCATAAATCCGTAATAATACTAGTTAGTGCTTGCATTGGTGTAGCTTCACATGGATCAAATTATAATTAATTTTTCTATTTATTAAATTATACAATTGATGATCATACCACAAATATATGATATTATAATCAACCCAAATATGTTTGTTCGAAAGCAAATAAATTAGACATGCTAACAATCTTATTACTTGTAAAAACCCCATCTTCATTAAACAAGACAAACATTTATTAATATTCACCAAACTAAAATATTGAGGATATAATTATGTGTATAGATAAATTATTGGGTCCACCAACCTAAAAAGCATAATTATAAACTTTTCACCAAGCCCATATGGAGAAATTGACCAAGTGGACAACAAAAATAATCTTAAATTAAGAGAATAGATATTTTAGAACAAGAGCTAAAACTAGTATATATATTCTCTTGTAGTGTGAATGTAAGTTAAAGATATTTGGTAAAATTTATAAAGTTAAGACTAAGATGATATAATCCATGAGGCAAAGCTATGGTGTGAGTCATATTGTATTTGGCCTCACACTAAAGATGGAGAGTACTCTACCAAATCAGGATATCACAAGCTTGTGGAGATAGAAAATACATCAGAAGCTCAATCTTCTAGACAAGGGGAGGATAATATTAAGGGTCTATGGAAAGCAATCTGGCACTCTAATGTGCCTAACAAAGTTAGGGCCTTTGGATGGAGAATTTGTAAAGACGCTATCCCTACCAAGGAAAACTTAAAGATAAGGAAATGTATTAACGATGACACGTGTGAATGGTGTGAAATGGAATCGGAAGATAGTGCACATATATTCCTGAAATGTCCGTTTAGCAGAGCAATCTGGGCAAACTCTAGACTTCAGATCAAAATTGATGAGAACAAGGATTATAGATTTGGTGAATGGTTTCTTGAAACAATTGAACTGTATGCAAAAAGTGGTTGGGAACGTAAAGAAGTCACAGCTTATTTACTCCTACTATGCTGGAACAATTGGAAAGCAAGAATGAAAAGCTACCACGAAAGAAAACCCTGGATAATGGAAGAGATATTTTTCTTGACTGATAAATATATGAATGATCTTTTCAAAAGTAGAGAAAAGGAAAACAGGAACAGTGATGTCAAGGCAAGTAAAGGAGTTAAACATGAAGATTCTAATCCATTACTAAAAGACGATATGGATTTTATCTGGCAATGTGATGCTTCTTTTACAAAAAATTGGGAACCTGCAGGCATAGCTTCAATAGCAATAAACAAGGAAGGAATCATAGAACATAAAGTCTCTGAAAGGAAGTATGTAAATAGCGCACTAGAAGGAGAATGTTGGTCTCTTTTGTTAGCTATGAGGAAAGCGGCTAATCTTAATTTACGGAATAGTTCCTTCTATTCCGATAACCTTGAATTAGTTCAAGGTATTTCCAGGAGCACAGGTCTTCATTGGCAAGTCTATCCTTTTGTTGCCGAAATGAGGAACTGGCTATCGATTTTTCCTATATGAAAAGTTCAGCATATTAAAAGAGAATTTAATTCTGTTGCCGATGCTTTGGCTAAGTGCACAAGGGAAGGGAAGAATCTTAGAGATTGGAAAGATCACTCTTTATTTAGTTCAAGTAGATACCTTCATGATATTATGTAATTTTAGTTTGTATTTAAGGAAAAAAAAAAAAAAAAAAAAAAAAAAGAGTCATATTGTATTTGCTAATAGCTAGACACTTCACATTTGGACAATATGCAAGCAATGACATCAAAAAATGGGTCCGCTTATAGGTTTAACTTAATTTGGAAGAGAGAAAAATTATTAAAGTGGAAGACTATTACTTTAAATTGTTTTAGCTTTGCCATCATTTGGTAAGAGGGCCCTATGGTGGCCTTGGGAGCCTTTTTTTTGTTACACAGGAGAGTCACTTTGGACTCGGATTCATCGACTCGGCAAGGTCCTAGCTAGACTTTGGGAGCCTCCTTTTACTTTAACCCAAAAACATTGTACTATCAAATAAATGTAATCTGAATTTTCAAATTGTAGTTTCCATTCATAAAAAATAATGAATTTAATTTATTAGATTAACATCTCATTCTATAATTGATAGTAATGCATCATACCTTCTTAATTATTTTTGTTGTCTTTTTTTGAAATATCATGACCATCAATCTTATCTTTTAAATTAAATATATTTTTTGGATATGCATGACCTGTGGAAAACGAAAATAAAATAGTTAGTGTTATGTATAATATATGCATATAAAATATTTTAAATATTTACACATGATTAGGGGAAACTCCATGGAAGTCTAAGGAGGCTACAACTCTCGTTGTTCACTATAAAGTCCATATTTATCCTATTTATAAAACATATGTATATAAATTGTAAAAATAAAATTCCACCTTCGTTGAGTTTTAATTATTAAATTTAGAAGAAAAAACATTATATTTTGTAAGTTTCTTAATTCAGTGTATACGTAATAAATAAAATCAGATAAAAATTAGACAAAATTAAATATTAGAACAAAATAAGACACATAAGTAAATTGTAACAAAGCTATACATAAAAAACTGTGAGAAATTGTAAAATAGATATTTGTGTTTTTTTTACATTAAACAAATAAAAAAATAATTGATCTATTATGAATTAATCCTCATATACTTTTTGCACAAAAATAATAAGTATTTCAAAAGTTATTTTGATCATCCTTATAAGATCATACTATTACCAATGGAAAAGAAACTTTTCAAACCAAAATATGACTTACTAATGGCTATTGGAGTTAATAAAGATGGTATTAATTCTAGGAAGATTAATTTCAGATGTAAGATGAATAGAGTTATAGAAGGAGAAGTTTGAGCCTTACTAATGGCTATGAGGTCTTGCAATGACCTATATTGTAAGAGAGTTTATTTCTACTATGATAAACTTGAACTAGTTCAAGGAATTATGGGCTCGACCAGACTCCATTGGAGTCTTAAACCTATTCTATCAGAAATTAGAAAATGGTTAGGTCAGTCTTCCTGTTGGAAAGTTGCGCATTTTGGAAGAAAATATAACACTACAGCTGACGCTCTATCTAAATACACGAGAAGGAATTTTGATTTATCCAAATGGAGGAATTTTCGCTGACTGCTTCTGATAATTTTCTTGATAATATTTGTAATAATTTTAGATAACTCCTTGTTTTTATCTTGACAAAAAAACCAAAATATGACTAATAAGAAAAATATTTTTTATTTTACCATAAAAAATACCGAAACAAGAAAGGAATAAAATATATAACATTAAACGTGTTTGTGAAGTTAATATAAAATTATTTATTTTAAAAATTGTTTAAAGATTGTTTAGTTGATTCCTTGATATTCCAAGTAGATAATACTGAGGTGGAACATAGTCAGTTAACTGACCAATTTGCCAAAATACCCGACTAACAATGGGTTGATGTGCCATTTATGAAAAACGATCAAGGTATGTAAACCCATACAATCTTAGGTTGATTGGTTTATTAGGGTTCAGGGTCAGGTTTCATTACAGGTTCGGATTCCGATTAAGATTTAGATCTAAATGCAAACATATCAGAACTATCTACAGAAAGTTATAAACTTAGATCCAATTACAAAGTAAGTTAGATCTAGATCTAGTTTCCAGTAATATCCAAAATCTTTATCAAAATGTAGGGAATAAAATTTAAATATACATATAAATCTATTTTAGAATACTATTAGATAATATATTTCAATATCATTATAGATCTATAATATTGAAATTATTATAGTTATATTACATAAGAATTATATCTCATTGTTGCATACAATTATATATGTAGACATTATACCGAAACTTAGACATGATTTATTGGATCCATATTCATATAAGAAAACAAAAATTAAAGGAAATGGATACCAAACCTGTAACTTCATAGATATAAAAGTTCCAACAATGATCTCCAATTAAAATCCCTAAACAAAAATTCCTTTAGATCTCGATATGAAATAGTAAAGAGTCTTGTTGATTTGCTCAGAGAGAGAGAGAGAGGGAGAGAGAGAGAGAGAGAGAGAGAGAGAGAGAGAGAGAGAGAGGAATTTCTGAAAGAATTATATAATATATAGTGTAGAATCATATAGGGTCAGGTTAAGAAGGGTGAGAAAATAAATATTAAAGGGCCAAAACATAGTTAAAAGATTTGGGTCAAAATCCAAATATGGGTTAAAAATGTTACAAAACTAACAAATGATATTACAAGCCAGCCGCTTAGGCTGGTTCGATTAGATTTATACTTTTATAATTAATATCTTATGAAAATATAATACATTGCAATGTTTATAATTTTAAAAAAGCAATGCTTGAGATTGATCTAAACAATCATGTAAAATAGAAACAATATATCACTAGTGGGGCTAAAGGTGTGATAAAATAATTATAAATAAAGATAATAATAAAGGACACACACCCTTAACTACCACGAGAAACTCACTGCAGGTATTACAGATTATTTGCAATTTTAGTTAGTAAGTAAATTGTGTTCAAAGGATTTTGATCTGTTAGATCTACTTGTGTTCAATAATATCTTAGGTGAATTTAGATGTTTAAATATAGATATAAGATGAATAATTATCTAACGCGAATAAATAAATTAGAATACTAATAAATAAATATGAATTAAAAGTAAGATGATGATTAGGGTTACTAGTACTAGCCTATCTTAATAAGTTGTTATTCTAACCTTGAGGGTAAAATTAAGCATTATATATGTAGCCTATCTGAATTCTTCCTATCTCCCGTCAGGGTGGACTAAGGAGGTAACCTCTCATCTATCAGGAGACTTGGGTAAGGGGACCCTGCGCAATGACCAGTGGTTAAATCAAACCTTTATGACTATCTAGCTAGGCAAGTCTGCCAGGATCACTACCGCATACTAGATGATTATGGGGTGTTGTCAATAATTGAATCCCCCATCAGGGTGTCAACTCAATTACTACGACCAGTCCTAAGATTGGCCAAATCTATGGTTGGAATAGGTCAAAGCACATTACACAGATATACTCCAAGCTCAAATCAATTAAAATAGTATTCTAGGATTTAGACAAAGTAATAACCCAGAAAATTAATAATTAAAAGTTATAGAATGAAAGATTATAAATATGATTAAGCCATGAATATATAGCTAATTACTCTAATTATTGAGAAGGAGAGATGTAGAAGAGGAGTTTGTTACTCTCTAACTTCTTGCTTCTTGTCTTCCTCTACATGTTAGCTTGTTTCTCTGGATAATAAAAATTGATGCTTAAGATTAATAACTAATAAAGGACAATGTTTACAGAGGTAAATAGCTGTATTTATAGGTGTTAGGTCGAAATCTTGGAGTGGAAGTCAAGTTATTGGAGTCCTATTCTTTTTCATTTCCGTTTTCTAAAATGTAGGACAGCATAAACACTACAGATTGATTTGGTCATGTCTCATTCGTTACTTAGCCAAATTCAGTGTACCACCTATAAAAACGACCTCAATTCAAAGATATATTTGACCCTATAAAGGCTCCTTCAAATTCGTAATCTATTTTCTTCATTCTTCAAAACAGTGGACATCTTTACAGCTTTGGCAGATTTATTTGTCAGCTTTTCTTTTTCTAACTTTATTTCCTTTGAACTCTACATTTCACCTTGGATCTTCTTTTCTAAACTCCTTGACATTGATTTGGCATCTAATTATATTTAATATTACCTAAGAGTTTCACATTAACACACAAATTATACCAAATATGCTCTAAAAGTAATAAATCTCCAAATCAAGACATGAATTAAGATTTTTTCAAATAATAGGGGAAAATCCCTTAACAATTAACAAAATGTACCTAAAATGATATCTCTAAACTAGATTAATATATCAAAAATATGGAGAAATAAAGACATCCAACTCAAAGTTGTATAGTCCCGATACAATAAAGAATAAGAACACAGAGAAGTCGCTAAAAATACACCTAAGTCAATTAAGCACAAACAGAAGAAGATAGAAGAATGTGCGTAATAATATTAAAGAAAGTACTTAGCAAGTTCCATCTAATAATATCTATAAACTAAATTACCTATAATACTTATCATACAAACAATCAACACGATTTAACTTCAAGATTAGAGTAGCTTTGCAATGTACAAAGGAGGGATTCTTTACTTAGTTCATATATGGAGGCTATAGACTGATCATCAATCCTAACATAGTCTCCAATGATCTATCTAACTACTATATATTGGTTCAATTGCTCCTAAAATACATAGTCAAGAATCATAAGGTCTTTTAGGTTGTAATGTTAGGCTTAGGGATGGTATTATCGTATATTTAGATAATTTAGAGTGAGCTGTTGGCTCTCTCTCCTCAGTAGCCATCAATAAATCACCCTAAAGATTGAGTCCTATCATATATGTTCTCACTCAACCCAATGATTTGATGCACTAATTAGCATCCCCAATAATCCAATAATAAAGCATTAAGAAAATCACATAAGAAACTCCACTTTGCTGGTCCAAATCATTTTCAATCTTTTTATATCAAACTTTCTTTTGTACGTTAGTTATGACTCTCTTTTTTATGTGAGATAGCATGCTACTTCTTTTTCATATTGGGTGAATTTCACAATTTGTTTACACAAGGTTAAAGGTCTGTTGGTTGGATTGGGGATCGATTTTGTCCGCAAAGACTTTTTATTTTTAAACAAAATTAGATATGAATACTTTTTAAATGATCTATTTTTTTTAAGTATATTTGTATTTACTAAGAACTTTTGATAAAGGAAAAAAGGGGAACTTACAAATATAAATACCCCTTTTGTTCATGTACTATCACGAAAATGACGGTATACTCTCTCAATCTTATAAAGAATAAATTACTCTCCTAACTTTTGTTTTTACGACTCGTTACCCCCTGATAACATAATCCGTCAAGTTCCTTCTTTAAGTAAGCATATGTGAGAGAAAAGTGCGAGGTTTTAATCATTTTCATTAATAAAAAAAATTTAAATCATTTAAAATAAAACTGTTATATTAGAAAGGGAAAAAAGATTATTACAAGATAAGATCTTAAGACCAAAAAGTTAGCTCTACTTGTTCAAGAAGGGTTTAAGGTTCTTGAAGAGTTCTTCAGAAGTCTTACGAGTTCTACGAGAATCAAAGGAGCTTGGTGGTTACGTTCTAAGCATTCACATCTTCTCTAGTGATTAATGCCACCTATTTCACTGTGGAATAAACGTTCTTGTTTATTATTTTTCCGTAAATATAGGGTGGTGGGGAGATTTTTTTTTATTCTTTTTATCCATTCTATGAATGTAGGGATTTAGTGTTGATCGTATCTAAAGGGATTTTGTTCTCAAGGATCACGTCTTTAGTATTTATCATCCAGCATTTCGTTGCTAAATTAATGGGTATTTAACATTTTGGGAGTTTATTAAGCACTAATAGATAGATAATATAATGGTCAATTAATTTATTTCAAATTTCCTTTACGACTGAGAAATTATCATTACAAATCCATCATGGTGGATTCTTTCACAAAGACAAAAACGTGTACTACGATCAACATAAGAATTTCTCGCCGGCTAGCCGGCCATACGACCGGTATGCCGGCCCAACCGACGTGATTTAACCTAAACCTTATCAAAGACAAATTATTTTTGTAACCTAGCCTCTCACGAAAGACACCATTATAAATACCTGCAATCCACGATTCAAACACCAAACACCATTACTTCTTCCTTCTAACCCATTCCAAATACATAATAAAACATCACATCCTTCCAAAACGCCAATAAAATCTTCACTTTAATTTAAACTACTTATTCATCAAATCTTTAATCTCAACCATTAGACCTCTCCTAAACCATAACATAATCATTACCCATCTTATATAACACCACATACTTTATTCCTATATCCTCAAAACATCAAAGTTCAAAACTTTTCTCTAGTTTTTGAATTTTTGAAGTTTTGATTTTGGGGTTCATTGAGATCATAAACAAAATCGATGCCTTTTGCTACAGTCGTAAAATGAGAAGTAATTCCAAGACTATAAATTCTCTTGGGGCTACTCCAGACAAAGCAATTGAGATTCTGTATTCGAGTTCTATGCCTAAGGTTGGAGAAGTTAAGAAGACCATAAAGAGAAAAGAGAACCCAAGTAAGGCTACTCCTAAAAAGATAAGCTTGAAAGAAGAAGAAGTTGAAGAACCCATTGTTAGTGAACCAGTTAGTGAACAACCTTTGGTTAGAAGAAAGATGATGGTCATAAACCTAGAAGGCCATTTATGAGTTGGAAAGAACAAGTTCTGAACGGGTTTCTAGTTTGAATTTTGTTGTTGAAAATGGATTTCTGATGACTTAATGGACAGTGAATTCAAAAATTACGCAGTGGATTGTGACGAGTTTGGGTGGAAAGAGTTGAGAAAAAGAGAGTTGTTTTACATTCTAGCCCTAGTTCGTGAATTTTATGAAAAGTTGGTTTTTGCGGATGGTAATTCGATTGAATTCCGTAAGAAGATTGTTCCTTTCTCAGTTGAGTGCATTCGTGAATTGTTTAAATTACCAAACTTGAAAGGTATGTTCCAATACCATGAAGAACTTAATGATCTAGCCTTCCAATGGGATTCGTTCTACAAACAGGTTTTGATTCACGGGGTTAAACCCATTACCGAAAATCAGAGATATCAAGGTCAGGTACCTAGTAGTCAATTGCTACAACGCACGGGAGCATGGTCCCGTTTCATTATTCCCTACTTTATTTGGCAATGCCCATATTTTTGAGGTAACACGTGAGCAACTCATCTTCATTAAATGCGTACTTGAGAAGAAAGAAACCAACGTAGCTCGCGTAATCTATGATCTCATAATGGTCTATGCAAAATTTCCTATTGGTCAACACAACCTCAAGTTTCCATGTTTGATTACCTTGATATGTTTGAAAGCAAAAGTGAACGCGGAAACAAGGAAGAGGAACCACTTAAATTGGGAGAGAACATCACCACGATAGCGATTGCAAATATTCATAACAAGGCCAAGAAATTGGGTATAGAGTTGGACAAGCCCTTTGGGGAAAGATAATAGAGCAAGACCTCCACCACGAAAGAAGAAAATGCCATAATGATGTAATCAAGAGATTGAGAAGTTTGGAAGAGAAGCATGAAGGGATGGTGAAGACTTTGGGAAATATGACAAACGAGTTTGAGGTGATGAAGGAAAATTTATACAAGATGAGCTCAACGATTAATGATCTATACAACTTGATAAAGACGAATTCACAACCTCGGCCTGATACTACACGTAATCAGCCTAGTGATGATTGAGATATGTTTCCCAATCCTTCTCTCATTTAGTAGTGTATATTAGTTTAATTGATTTATTGAGTCTTTTCGAGTCGTGGGGACACGACTCATTTTTGAGTTTGGGGTACTGGTACTCGTTGTCCTCATTCCCAATTTTATGTGTTATTTGTTTTATTGCTTTTTGATTTTTTTTAAAATCAAATAAAAATTAGATTAGGAATATGTTGACTGTAGAGTATTTCAAATGTCCCCGTTAATCATAATTTTTGTAAATTTATGATAAAAAATAGCAGACCTTAGGAGTTAACGTAAAAACGCACCTTGACTGCTGGTGGGTCCTAGGGTGTTAGAAAATAATGCGATAAATAAGAGTAACCACAATACAGCAAGTGTACGGTTATCCAAGTAATATCCGATAAATCGGGTTTCGTTCTCCGGGACGGATTAGGTTCAACCCAAATATTAATTAAGTAGTAAGAATAATTACTTAACAGAAAAATAAAATAAAAGATTTTTGTTTGGTTTTCTAGATTAAAAAGATGTAAATAAAATAAAGACTAAAAGTAAATTAACTAGAAAGAAATAAAGCAAATAAAAGAACTAACTTCAGATAAGAGAGATACTTGAGTCTCGCAAGGAATCCACCTAATCAATATAATCTATGCTATGTTTAAGAGTAGAATTGAAATTATAATATTAGTCGGGATTCTAGTATCTTCTAGCCCCCTGTCAGGTGGACCTAGGAGCTATCCTAAAGTACTATAAACCCATGTATGGGCGAATATGCCTCTTCGGATGATATGATTTTACCTCTTTGGCTATATAATTAGTTAAGCCTGTCGATCAATAACGGACATTACACGGGTATTACCTAAGTCTGTATTCAAACCCCCCTGTCGGATGATCACTTCGCCACTAAAGTGAATAGACCAAATACTAAAAGCTATTTCTAGTTGTTCCTAAAAGAAATAGTAATGAAAACAAAGTAATATCCAATATATAAAACTTAACTCAATTTAAATCATAACAATCCTAAATTCCAAACATAGATTAATTAATTAAGGTTCATCCCTTTAATGCGATTCTCAAGTATATGAAAATTTAGCTCATGATAAAATTAAAGACTGAAAATAAATAAAAGGAATTCATGTTCAAATACAAAAGATAAATTGATAACCTAAAGGGTAGGATGACTGTTTATGGAAGAACAGTATTCCTCCAGCACTAGCTTCTCCTTGCCTTCTTGCTCTGACTTGAAAAACTTAAGCCTCTTGTGTAATTCTCTGAAGTGTGAGAAAAGAGGAGGCTAAGGGGTGTATTTCTAGGTGTTAGGAATCCCTAATTCGTTTTTAATTAGAGTGGAAGACAAGTCAAGAACTCTTTAACTCGCAGCCCTAAAATCTAGGAAATGTAAGATTCTGCTGCTGATTTGTTTTGGTCATATCTCCTTCAATACTTATCCGTTTGACGCGTTTCAATTGTCGAAATCACTTGTATCAGAAAACTCTATCCATTGGTCCAGACCATTCTCCCAAATTCCTATCCAATCTTAAGTAATGAGCTCGTCTTTGAAAGTGGCTGGAATTTCAGATTTATTTGGCAGCTTTTTCTTTTCCTTCTTTGCATATATCCTTCATTAATCTTCTTATTTCCATGTATATCTCTTTCCTTTACTTCTTAGACTTGACTTGGTATCTAATTATTTACCATATATCTTTTAAAGCTTCACAATAAATAAACCGCATATGCTTTAAAAATTAATAAATCAATAATCCAAGACTAGAAATAAGAAAGTGCACTCTAAAATTAGAAACTCGAATAAAATACTTCCTAACAGACTAAAAATACTTTAAGACTTTAATTATCACTTCTCCTCCTTGTATTGGTCTTTCATAAAATTCAAGAACCTACTAAATTTGCACTAAAAATAATCAAATTAACGCACAAAAGCTCTAAAGTTGCAAATAGTCTAATTCCAAGGGGAGAAAGTGTAATATGAAAAAATAAACATAAAAGTCTATCAAATAAGTCAAATATTCACCTAAAAGGATGTCTCCAAAGGGCTAATAATTAGAACAAATAGGGAGACATCAAGACCCCAAACTCAAACCTTTGTCGTCCCGACAAAGTAATATAAAAACAAAGGTCTTTTAGGTGAACGCAGAAGGTAGAATCTAGCAAATATTCCCAAAGCACAACTTAAAAAAAAATCTCATATAGTATCATCTAAGAATTAATATACACATACACATATCATGCAAAATCAAACACAAAATAATAGCAATCCAAAATTAATTTCACAATGCTAGAAGGTTACACTTGGTACTTATCTCAAGATGGTGGCTATAGGGTGTTCCTCGATCCTTACTTGCTTTGAACGCTCCACTTATCATACTCCCTATTAACTCACTATGTATCTAGGAATCAAGAGGTCTTTACGGTTTTAATATCGACTTAGGGACGGTATGGTATGTATATTTGGTAAATTTTAAGTGAGCTTTTGGCTCTCTCCTCACTTACCATCAACAAACTGTCCATGAGCTTGAGTTTACACTCGATTAACGTTCTCACTCAACCCATTTGATGCGCTAATTTAGCGTCCCCAGATTAACCCAATAAGCACTAAAGATGATTCACCTAAAAATTTCCTTTTGGCCGGTCCAAATATATATTTTCTTTTCATATGAATTTTTTTTTGTATAGCTATGACTCTCTTTTTGATGTTAAGATATCATGCTATTTTTCATTCAATTTTTTTTCTTTTCATTGATTTTCATATTTTCTCTTTTTTTCTCATTTACTCTTACCCCGACAAAGGGTTACATTATAATAAACCTGTGAATCATCATCAAAATATGAACATAGCACAATTGATAAGCTCAAGAATCCCATCCCAGTGTAAATTCCCATAATAGTGGACCCACCACCCCAAACTCAAGCTCAAGACAAGAAGTCTCAGGATCGTGATTTAAGTGCGGCTCATATGGTCATGCCTAACAAAATAAAGGGATATTGGCTTATAATGTGGCGACAAAAGAAAGGCTTAAAGGCTAAAAATTTGGCTAAGAAGGATATAATTAATTCAGGGATAGAAGGCCAAAAAGTATTCAAAGGGCTAACAAAGAATTGCCTCTATCATCTTCCTATTTACACAGCTTGCCTCTAGTTCATACCTAAGTGGGTTCTCTACTCATTCAGATCTCACGTTCTACAAACCACTCATTATCCTTAAGCACAAGTTTACTTCTTTTGCATTGTTCATTAATTCTTCCTATCAATTACCTCATATTTGCATGCAATCTAAGTGCGTTTTACATTAACCCCTAAAGTCAACTATTTTCTATCATAAATTCATTGAAAGCATTAAAAACACAAAAAATTGGGATGAGGCAACGAACCACACCCCCAAACTCAAAAGTGAGTCGTGTCCCCCCGACTCGAAAAAGACTCAATGAAGCAATAAATTTAAGCTAAACTAAACTACCTAGTGTCTACCATCAATTAAGAAGAAGATTAGAATGGGGTACCTGGCCATAAAGATCCATCATGTCCTCCTTCGATGAAGAAGAATAATTATCAATATCGAAGATCTCAGTTACCTCACCCAATTGTGAATTAATCTATGCATTTTCCTCCCAAAGTGCCTTGTTTTCTTTTCTTAAATGATTGCCTTCATGTTGCAATTTGATAGCCCATGGGGGTGTGCAAGAATTATTATGATATGAAGAGGAAGAAGAAGAACCTTGATCTTGAATTTGTGTCTTTTCTTTAGGCCTTGATGGTACCTTCATCCTAACTGTTAATTTCTTGTGTAGTGGTTGTGTTGGTGCCTCTACCTTTTATTTCTTTTCAATAGGCACATCAAGATCAATGGCTTTTTCAATTGTGGCTCCAGTCAAATCTTTGTTCTTCCTAGGATTGAACACTTCATCTTATAATCCATAGCATATGTTCTGATTGTCATGTTTGATTTGACCCTAAACTCAAGTTACACCAAGGATGGAATAAAGTTAAGAAATATTGGTGTGTCTTGAGTTTATTGCTTGGATTTGATGATTATTGGAAGAATTCTTGATATCTTGATGATCTTGATGGTGTTTTATGGTGTAGTGTGATGAATTTGATGAAGAAGATGTGTTTATGGAGGAAGGAGGAGAGGATTATTGATGTTGTTGTGTTTATTGTGGAGGTTTATACAAGCTTCAAGGTCTATTTATAAGATTAGGAGCTGGAAAATTCGTATTGGAGAGGCTAGGGTTTTCCCTTGATAAGGTAAGAAGTGTAATAAGAAACAAACTCTTCAAAACCGACCTACGGACCGGCATACCGGCGAAATCGCCGGCTTACCGGTGCTGGAGGTCTTTCTTCTTGCAACTCTCGGCATTAAATCTGAATCCATTGCCCGAGGCCCCGCGTTCTTAGCCGCCGGCATACCGGTAATGTGACGGCTAGCCGGTGCGTTGTGTTCCTCAAAAGTTTGCTCCGTTAAGATACCCGAGTCGAGCAACCCGAGGGCACTTGTTTTCTTCTGGCCGGCATACCGGTAATGTGACCGGCTAGCTGGCCAGTGCATTCAATTTTTTTCTCCCTCTCGGCAAACAACCCGAGTCTTAGACACGAGGGCTCGTGTTTTTCCTCCACCGGCATACCGGTAATATGACCGGCTAGCCGGCCAGTGCAGCAGATTTTTTTTCTTTTCGTTCCTTAGCACCCCAAACTCAATTCCTGCACCATTAACACACTACCTTTCTCATTTCTTTTAAAAGTAGACACTAAGACTCGACAATTACTTAGAATTATACACTAGGAATTGAAAATCACAAAGCAATAAACTAATATACAATGAAATGGCTTTTGTTTAACGTCATTAAGCTTGACGGGTTACCTCTCGCATCTATTCGGCTTCAAGGAGGTACATGACCTCCCCAGGATGTGGATCAACCCTGTGATGTCTCCTCATTTGTGATAGATTAATGTTAGGATGAGACATCATTTTTAGTGATTTAGAAGTCATTAATGTCGATTTTCTTGAGTTTTAGTGCACTTTCCTATTTTGAGTCTTGATTTAGTAGAATAATATTTTTAGAGCATATTGGGTTTAATTGTTTATTTAGTGTGTAGCTTTAAAGATAATTATGGAACTTAATTAGAGTCCAAGTCAAAGATTACAACTTGTGGAAATAGATTTGCATGGTAATTGGAGATAAGGAAACAAAAGCTAAAAAGATGGAAAAGGAAAAGCTGCCTAATCTAGGATTCTGCATTACACGCCTAAAGATGTGCTATTTTACCCAATAAATAGGCCGATTTTGGTAATTTCCTTTCATAGGTGCAAAGATAATTCTGTTGCGATTCTTTTGGTATCTTATGGAGCTCAAACCGACCAATAACGAAGAAGATATGCTCAAAACGGTCCAGCAGTGTTTATCTTTATTTTCATACGAATTTGAGCTGGGCTAGAAGTCCAATACCTTACCTCTTCCTCAAGAAAACGAATTAGGTCTTCTAAACACCTATAAATACACCCTTATATCACTTGTAATTCTACCCTATTAATCCTTGCCTCATAGTAATTAGTTCTTAAGGTTTTATTCTTCCAGTTTATTGTAGAGAGCAAGATGATGTCTTTTGTAATTTCTTTTAGTTTATTTCCTTCAGGTATGAACTAAACTCCACATAGCTTGGGGTTTGCATAATGTATAATCTATGAATTCTAATTCTTCTATCTAAGTTCCTTTGGGAATTATATGTTTTAATCTGATATTAGCTTCTTACTTAATATTTGTTTATGTGTTTTGATTTAATGTCTTTCCTAGGACTGATCACTTTAGGATTGTTTTAATAGTAGTTAGATGGTCTTCTTGACAGGGTGTTTAACTATTGAACTACCACATAATGTCTAGTGTCGATATTAGATCTGACAAAACATGATTCTAACTAGATAGTCACTAGGGTTTGTTTTAACCACCATATCACCAAGATTGCAGTATTTGCTTAAGGCCTTAGTGGCGTTTGATAACCCTATTTAAAACACTTCTTGGTTGTGCCGTAGCCCCCTTAGTCGCTCTCAAGGTCTAAGGTATGGGAATTTAGAATCCTGACTAAGTATACCAAGAGCTAATATTCTCCCTTATTAACTAGATTTATAGATAGAATTAGAAGGATTAGTGCATACTAGCAAAACCTGAGCTATACTTCTCATATCATATTTCTTATCTTTTATTTTATTGTCTTTATTTTCTTAGTTTTAATTCTTATTTTCGAAATCTGTTCCCTTTAATTTACTGTCTGCTAATTATTTACTTTTACTCGTTATTCCTACTCACGCGATTAACACACTTAAGTCCCTGAGAACGAACTCTACTTATCATTAAAACTTGCATACGTCTTGTAATACTTGCAGTACTGTGCCTGTCTAGGGTGAGAGTGCGTAGTTTTCTTGACCTTTATTTGTATTAATTTTATCACACCCTAGGCACCACCACCCTGCGATTGGTATCCTCGCCTACATGATAAAGTTTCAGACGGTGCCCATTTACCATGAAGGTGCGTTTCTCGTCTAGATTTTCAATTTCTATAGCTCCATGAGGCATAACTTTGGTCACCACGAACGAACCATACCACTTTGATCTCAACTTACCCGGATAATTGCTGAAAATTGAGTTATACTTGAGGACCATCTGTCCAACATTGAATTTCTTTTCACGAATGCGATTATCATGCCATCTCTTCGTCTTTTATTTGTAAAGTTTAGCATTCTCATAGGCATGAAATCGAAACTCATCAAGTTCATTAAGTTTCATCATACGATTCTCCGCGGCTAAAGTAGGATCCATATTCATATCCGCTATCGCCCAATAGGCACCCATTTCAAGCTCGAGAGGTAAGTGACAAGCCTTACCATAAACTATGCGATACGGAGATGCACCGACAGGCGTCTTGAATGCCGTATGATATGCACACAACGCATCATCTAATTTCATTGACTAATACTTGTGTGTGGAACCAACTGTCTTCTCTAGAATGGATTTGATCTCTCTATTAGAGACCTCAGCTTGACCATTTGCTTGCAGATGATAAGCAGTAGATACACGATGTCTTACCCCATACTTCTTCAAAACAGCCTTTATGTATTTGTTAACAAAATATGAACCTCCATCACTGATAATAACTCTAGGCGTGCCATGTCTAGTAAAGATGTGTGACTTTAAGAACTTTATCACCACTCGCGAATCATTGGTTCGTAGAGAAACATCCTCTACCCATTTGGACACGTAATCAACAGCTAGTAGGATGTAAAGATTTCCATTAGATGGTACAAAAGGACCCATGAAATCAATACCCCATACATCGAATATCTCAACTTCAAGAACATTATTACGTGGCATCTCATCTCTCTTAGATATATTACCAGCAAACTGGCATCTATGACACTTCTTGACATATTCATGACAATCCTTATGTAAAGTAGGCCAATAAAAACCGGATTGTAGTACCTTTGCAGCAGTACGATCGCCTTTGAAGTGTCCTCCGTATGGTGAATCATGACAACTTGCAACCACTGACTGAATATCCATATCTGGTATGCATCTTCTTACCATCTGATCACTACATGTTTTGCAGAGGAAAAGATCCTCCCAAAAGAATTGTGTAGCGCGATGGATCAATCTCTTTTTCTCTTGTGAGGTAGCTCCTTGAGGAAAAGAACCACTCAGAATGAGATTTTCTATATCCGCGTACCAAGGAGTTCCCATTGCATAATCTAAAAACAAACTCTCATCAGGAAACTCTTCTCTTACCAACTCAGGTCCCCCATTAGACTCAGAACCTTCAAGACGCGACAAATGATCTGCAACCTGATTATCACAACCTTTTCGATCTCGAATCTCTAAGTCAAACTCTTGTAATAGTAGTACCCATCTGATTAACCGCGGCTTCGCATCTTTCTTTTCCATAAGGTATTTAATCATGGAATGGTCAGTAAATACAACAACTTTCGCCCCAGGAAGGTAGGAACGAAACTTGTTAAATGCATACACAACAGCTAGTAATTCCTTCTCAGTTACGGTATAATTTATTTGAGCACTTGTAAAAACCTTACTAGCATAATAAATGGAACGATATACCTTATCTTTTCTTTGACCAGAACAGCACCCATCGCAAGATCACTAGCATCACATATAATTTCAAACAGAATCTTCCAATCGGGAAGTAATACAATAGGTGCAGAAATAAGCTTCTCTTTAATTTCGTTGAATGCCTTTATGCAAACTTCATCAAAAAGGAATTTGGTGTCCTTTTCAAGTAAGTTACACAATGTCTTAGAGATTTTAGAGAAGTCCTTGATAAAACGTCGGTAAAATAGGAGGGGGAAGAGTCTTGATTACCTCGATCTTCGCACGATCAACTTCTAAACCAACGCTTGAAACCTTGTGACCCAACACTATACCTTCACGGACCATAAAGTGACACTTCTCCCATTGCAAAACCAAATCAGTCTCCTTGCATATAATCAATACCTTCTCAAGTTCCGTAAACACTCCTCAAAGTTATCACAAAACACAGAAAAGTCATCCATAAATACCTCAAGCAAATCATCGATCATGTCCCAGAAAATCACCATCATACATCTTTGAAAAGTAGCAGGTGCATTACATAATCCAAATGGCATCCTTCGGAAGGCAAAGGTACCAAAAGGACATGTAAAGGTTGTCTTGTGTTGGTCTTTCGGATCTACATATATTTGATTGTATCCTGAATATCCATCCAAAAAGCAATAATATTCTCTCCCAGCTAGCTTGTCCAACATCTGATCTATAAACGGAAGAGGGAAGTGATCTATTCTGGTGGCCTTGTTCAACTTAATATAATCCATACACACTCTCCACCCAATGACGGATCTTGAGGGAATGGCTTCATTCTGTTCATTCAAGATGGTGGTGATACCACCCTTCTTTGGTACGCATTGAACTGGACTCACCCATTCGCTACTAGCTATAGGATAAATGATTCCCGCGTCTAGTAATTTGATAACCTCTTTCTTCACCACTTCCTTCATAGCTGGTATCAATCTCCTTGGCCCTTCAACTGAGCGCGCATTTTCATCGTCCCGAATGATTTTTTGTTGGCAATAGGAAGGACTAATACATTTGATGTCAGCAATAGTCCAACCAATTGCCACTTTATTATATCTTAGTATACGCAACAGTTTGTCTTCTTGAGGACCTGTTAAAGTAGCTGAACAATAACAGGTAGATTGTTGTTAGTACCTAAATAAGCATACCTCAAGTGTGACGGAAACGGATTTTCTTCTAGTTTTGGGGGAGATTCGATAGATGGTTCCGTTTTAGATACTATCTCCCCTGGCTTTCGGGCTGGCTCATAGGCGAGATGCCTATGCTTTTTGCTTCCAGAATTTAGAGCAGCTACTGTTTCAGTTAGTTCTTCCATCAACTCCGGTAAGTCAAGTGTTAGGGCCGCCTGCAAGATATCATTAAAATTCATACAATCAAATACCTCTTGCGTAGTTAAGTCAAGTACATCTATTCGGAAACACTCCTCCGGGAGGTATGGAAATTTCATGGCCGTAAACACGTTGAACTTCACCTTCTCGTCTTGGATTCGAATGGTTAATTCTCTGTTTTCTACATCAATCACAGTACGCCCCGTGGCTAGGAATGGTCGACCCAAGATGATGGGGACATTCCTATCCGCGTCGTATTCAAGTATAACAAAATCAACGGGAAAAATTAACGTACCTGCCTTGACGAAAACATCTTCTATTCGTTCCTCTGGATGTGCGAGGGATCTATCAGCCATTTGCAGGATCATGGAAGCAGGTCTTGCGTTTCTTATCTTTTATTTTTCAAAAATTGACTTGGGCATCAAATTAGTACTCGCACCCAAATCACACAAAGCCTTACCTTGCCACTCATTACCAATGGAAATAGGAATCGTAAAACTACAATGGTTTGGAATTCTGTGATCTTGAGTTTAAGTCATACTGTAAGGAAATCTTGAGACACATGATTGTGAGGCATACACCTTAACAAAATAGTATGGTTGAAAAGATGAACATGACTTTACTTGATAAAGTTAGATGTATGTTATTTACCTCTAGATTACCTAAAGAACTGTAGGGTGAGGCATTGTATGCAACTACACACTTGGTGAACACGAGCCCAAATAGGCCAGTTGACCTAAAAACCCCCATGGAAATATGGAAAGGTAAAAAACCTGACTTATCTTATCTCAGACCCTTTGGGTGTGCTTCTTATGAACATACCAAAGATGGTAACCTATACCCAAGGTCCCTTACGTGTATTATGCTGGGTTGCCAAAATCAACAGGGAGTTAGGGGTTACAGGTTGTGGGAAAAGGATGCTAGAGGGATAAAAGTAATTGTTACTAGAGATGTAATATTTGATGAACTTACATTTCCTTTCAAGTTGATTGCAGGTAATGATGCAACTTCTAAACCAATAGCACCTCAGCAAATTGTGGGAATTGAGAAGAAGGTGGAGCCTGAACCTGAGAGTGCAAGTCCAGTTGGAGACCTTGGAACTGATCACCCTCACCAATTATGCAATTGAGACTCCTGAGGACACTGAAGGCACTAATCAGCTCCCTGAGTCATCACTAGGACAACTTCACGGGTATCAATTGGCTAGAGACAGAGAAAAAAGGGAAATAGACCCCCTTCTAGATATTCATATGCTGATTTTAACCCACTTCTTACTTGGATGCATTTGAGTCTAGTGATTTTTGCTAAGTGGGATGATGCTATGAAAGATGAATTATTTCCCTTGACCAAAATAAAACTTGGATTGTAGTGTAACCCTTGAGAAATAAAAAATCGTTGAGTGTAGATGGTTGTAAAAATTAAAAAAAGGGAATGCATGATTCTGATCCCCTCTAGATACAATGATATATGTTAGTTTCTATGGGATATACTCATAGGGAGGGAATTGGTTTTAATGAGATTTTTCCTCATGTGGTTAATTTTAAAACTATTAGAGTTATGCTTGCATATGTTGCTTGTTATGATCTTGAAATTGAACAATTGGATGTTAAAGCTGCCTTTTTGCATGGTGAGTTAGAGGAAACTATTTATATGATAGAGCCTGATAAAAACCATCTTGTAGATATGTGTTTGTTGAAATAAATCTTTATATTGTCTAAAACAATTTCCTAGACAGTGGTGTAAGAAGTTTGACTTGTTTATGATAAAATGTAATTTTGTGAGATCTGAATATGATACTTGATTTTGTATGTTTGTTAAACCTCTAGATCATGTGTTTGTATTGTTATCTGTGGATGATATACTCATGATATCTAAGTCTCTGAAATGCATCTCTGAGTTGAAACATAAGTTGAATAATGAGTTTGATATGAAAGATTTAGGTGAGGCTAGGAAAATTCTTGTAAGTTGAATAATGAGTTTGATATGAAAGATTTAGGTGAGGCTAGGAAAATTCTTGTTATGGTCATTACCATGAATAGAAAGTTGTGCATGATTAATTTACACCAAGAACCGTATTTGAGAAAAACTGTTTCTAAATTTGGTAGCTTAAAATGCAAACAGGTTATGACCCCTTTGGCTGGTCACTTTGTCTTGTCTAAGCAATTGTGCCCCAAGACGCAGTCAAATATATTTAAAATGAACTATGTCCCTTATGTTAATCTTATAGGCTCTTTGACGTATGCTATGATCAATACTAAGCCAGATTTGTCTTTTGATATCTCTCTTCTTATCAGGTATATGTCAAATCTTGGGTTTGATCATTGGTGTGCCTTGAAACATGTATTGACTTATCTCAGCAGTATACTTGGAGTTGGATTGTGCTATGGTAATCATCATATCCCTTTTGAAGTAGTTGGTTATGTGGATTCTGACTTTATAGGTGATAGGATTCAAGGATATCTACTACTTCCTATTGTTTTACAGTTAGGGTAATTGTATTTCCTGGAAATCTCAATTTTAGCCTTTAGATGCTTTGTCAACTATTGAGGCTGAGTATGTGGCTATTACTGACTCAACAAAAGAGACTATTTGGTTATATAACTTGTTTTATGAAGCAAGTTTAGTGAACAGAGCGGAGTGAGGCGGCGACACCAATTTAGAAGCTTCATTCATCTTCATATGAAGCTCTTCAGACACCAAAAAACTTCCTAAAGAATGAAAGCTTAATGTTGAGGACTGAGCATTAGTGATTCGAATGATAGACTTAAATTGATTATACTCCTCTGGTAAACCTTTAAACGTATACATTATAACATCTTCAAGAGGAAGAGTAGATGCCTCTGTGTCTAAACCATCACATAAATCTTGAATCTCAGCCAGATAAGCTGTCATCGACGATCTCTCTTATGAATATTACATAGCTACGTTTTTAACTGATGAACATGATTTCGACATTGATTAATAAAAATATCCTATAATTTCTTCCAAACCTCATACGCAGTGGGTAATTCGACCACTTGGGAGAGAATAGAAGGAATCATGGCAGAGAGTAGCGAGACTTTGAGTTGCTGATCCTCAATAATCCATGTAAAAAATGAAGAATCAGAGATTAAAATAGTAGTAATTGACCCATTAACATGACAGAGATATATGTGAGCTTCAAGTATAGCCTCCGACTGAGCTCCGCACAGTACGTAATTAGAGGAATCGAGCTTGACTTGAACCAACGAGGCCTAATTCTGATAGAGAAGAAGGAGTCCTGCTGGTATGGAGGAGCTCGAAGATATGAGAGGAGTAGGTGGTGTTGAGGATGAAGAGGAAGCCATTGTAGTGCAGAGAAAATAAATGAAGATAAACGAAAAAGGGATCGGGAGCGGGGTTTATGGTTCAAAGACAGCCATGAAACGCAATTAAAAGCTTTGAAGAGATAAAAAATCCCTTTGGCTCTCATACCATACTGATGTCTCCTTAATTGTTCTTATTTTCGACCCTTAGGAGACATCATTTTTTGTGTTTATTTAATCAATTTGATAGACTTTTGGACTAAATATGCGATAATATGATTTTCCTCTTTTATTTCTAGCATTTTTTATTTATTAAGCTTTTGCGCGTAATATTGGTATTTTTAGTGTAAATTTTACAGGTTTTAGATGTTAGCTAGAAGAGGAATCCGAAGAGAAAGTCAAAAGATCATGATATGGAGTCAAGACTTGAAGATAAATCCCAAAGATATTATTTTTAGAGCTGAAAATCTATTTTCCAGGCCATAGATTGCTGATTTCGAGGTGCTTAAGAGATGATTTAGCCGCTGACCTTTGAAGAGAAAACATTCCTTATCGAGTTACAGAACTTTAGCAAGTGGAATGAGGTAAATCAGAGTCATAATGAAGCGGGAAAAGCCGTTTTAGTGAAGGTGTATCAGCAGTTACGGGATTTTGGTCTTGGACATTTAATTAGTGTTTTATTCTTAGGTCCAAGCCCTAATCCGTTTTTACACTAATAAAAGGAGCCTTTGACTTCTATTTTCAGAACAATTCACATTCTACAATATTAAACACCAGAGAGAAACAACCGAAGGAAGAAAGAAGAAGCTACAAGAGCTGGAAAGGGTCTATATCTCCGTTCGTAGTCATTCCTATTCCGGAAATTATGTTCTTTTTATCTTTAATTTTGTAAAACAATATGAATTCCCTTTTATTTAATTTTGTTTTGTTTTCAATTAATATGAGCTAAACATTTATTAGCGCTTGAGAATGCTATATGGGTAATTCCCAAATCTTATTGAATTTCATATGTTGAATTTAGGTTTCTGTTAAATTAAATTAGATTGTGTCTTTTACCCTTTTCGATAAATTGAGAATATTTACTGTTTTTAGCGTCATGAACTAGGAACAAGTGTTAGTATCTAGGCTATTCCAATTAGTGGCAATTGGATCATCCTGACAGAGGGTTTAGATACAGAACCATTTATTCAATCTAGGATAGAAGCTATTGATTCTGACGAACTTAGCTAATTATAGGGCCAATGAGGTGATAAAACTTAAACATCCAAAAGTGGATCATATTTACCCTGACGGGACTAGTGACACTCTAGGATTGCCTTATAGTCCACCCTAACGGGGGTATAAGGAATTTAGAATCCCGACCATCGTAATTGACCAATTTAACTCTTAAACATCATAAGTTATGAAATAGGATTAGGATGACCCCTTGCGTTCTCAAGTGCTATCTTCTCATATTTGCGTTTTACATCATTTTACTTGCGTCTTAGCTTTTAATCGCATTTTCTATTTAGTCTTTTATTACTTAGCATTAATACAAAAACCAATCAAACATATTATCTTTATTTGCTTTCATAAAGTGCAATCATTCATTAGTGGATCAGCATTGTAGTCAACCATCCCGTCCTTGGAACGAATCTGTTTTATCAACTATATTACTTGGGACAACCGTACACTTGCGGTTGTGGTTCGATTATTTATTGCATTATTTTTAGAACACACAAAGGACCACCAATTTTTTGGCGCCGCTGCCAGGGACGGTAGCGTGTGACCATGGTGTTTATTCCTTTAGTGATAGTTGCATTTATTTTTATTTCAGTTTTACGCTTTTTGTTTGTTCATTTCTTTTCAGGTTATTAGGTTTGGTGTATGCAAGAAGGCTATTCAAGGATCTAGAGCCAACACCTCCGATCCTTAATAATCCAGAATCGTTGATCAGACTTGCTAACAAGAGAAGGAGAGAACAAGAAGCTTTAGAAGTAGAAGAGTTAGTTAACCAAATGGAGAATATCAATCTTCAGAATCAACAAAATAATGGACAAGGCCAGCTAGATACAAATGGCCAACCTTTAGCGCCACCTGGCATTATTCCTCAAGTTCAACCACTAAATCCTAATCATCAAGTTCAGATAGTGATGAATCAAGATCCATGGTTTGTTAATGGTCCACCAGAAGCTCCATTTCGTGCTCCTGCTCTAGGAGTAGGTGCTCCAGATATTAATGTTCAAAGATTTCGTCCAGATCCGGGTATGTTAGCTCAATTCCAAAACTTTGGAAATTTTTGTGGTAGACCAGAAGAAGATCCTATCCGAGCCGTTCAGAAATTTAAGCAGATATGTGATTCTTACATCACACAAGGGGTTTCAAGAGAACAACTGTATTATGCTGCATTTCGATTCTTTGTCATTTATAGAGCAAGTGAATAGCACGATACACAAGATCCTACGAAGATAACAAAC
Organism: Nemophila menziesii; assembly: GCA_029959085.1. Classification (NCBI taxonomy): domain Eukaryota; kingdom Viridiplantae; phylum Streptophyta; class Magnoliopsida; order Boraginales; family Hydrophyllaceae; genus Nemophila; species Nemophila menziesii. The sequence goes on from JARWIR010000002.1 coordinate 93,737,754, forward strand.
TGGGACCAATTAGAAACTGCTTTCTTTGACAGGTTTTACCCAAGTAACATGAGGTTAGATGATCAACTTGAATTAACACATTTCCGTCAAGAGTATGATGAAACATTGGGTAAGAGTTGGACAAGATTTCAGATGTGTTTACGAAGGGTTCCCGATCATGGCTTTACAGAACAACAACTAAAAATATTTTACAAAGGCCTTGATGGAACTTCGAGAGAGAAATTGGATTTGTTATGTGGTGCATGTCTTCTTCAAGTTCAACCGGTTCATGCTAAAATCATTTTGGAAAGAACAGTCAAGAATGAAGTTGGGTGGACTTCGGTAAGAACACCAGTTAAAAGGAGTGAATAATGTTAATATCAAAGAAAAATTTGCTACGCTTGAGAATAAGATTCAAACTACTATAGAGCAACAGTTGAAACATCTTACTTTAGCTGTAAAAGAAGGATTTTCGGGTAAGAAGGTAGCTGTGCAAGCTGCACAAGAGGTTTATATATGTTCGATTTGTAGGGTAGATGATCATGATGAGGAAAATTGTCCGAATAACCAAGAGCCTGTGATGTTCGTGTCTAACAGAAGTAACTTCAATTCCAGTGGTAATGGATATCAGCCTAACAGAAACCATCCTGGGTTTCAATTCTCAAATCCGAATGGGGCAGCCAATCCTACATACGCGTATCAGCCGCGTCCCCAAGGTAACAACTACAATCCAAGACCACACAACAATTATCAAGGAGGACAGAATCAGGGTAATTATGTACAAATACAAGCTCCTCAGAATACTTACGATGAAACATTGAACCAAAAAGCCTTACCTGCCCATCCACAAGGAGTAGTTACCCTTCAGAAAACCGTTGAAAGTTTAATTGCTCTTCAAACACAAGCTATGGAACGTCAACAAGCGTCAGAAGCAAATATGAAATTAATACAGAATCAAATGGAGCAATTTGCAAAACAGCTTAATCAGCGTCCACAAGGGCAACTCCCTAGTAACACAGAAAATCCGAGGCAACATGAAGATTGCAAAGCTGTTACATTAAGAAGTGGTAAGAACCTTCCTCCACCTCCTTTTCCCGTTATGAAAGAGAAAGAAGTTCCAAGAAAAGAGAAGGAAGTGGGTGAGAAAGAGAAAGAAAAAGATAGTGAGGTTGAAGAAATAGTGAGGCCAAGTGATATTCCAAAGAAGAAAGATGATATTGTTAGTGATCGCCCTCCACCACCGTTTCCATCGCGAGTTCAGAAAAAGGGTGACTTGGATGATTTTCAGAAATTCTTTAATAGAGTGAAGGGCCTAAGTATTAATATTCCGTTACTAGAGGCTATCCGAGATATTCCTAAGTACACGAAGTTTTTGAAGAGGGCCCTCACTAACAAAAGGCCTTATTGTGATAATGAGATGATTGGTCTCCCTGAAGAGTGTAGTACGATTTGTCAAAGTAAATTACCTCCAAAGTTAGTTGATCCTGGGAGTTTCACGATTCCGATATCGATTGGAGAAGAATGGAAAGGAAAAGCACTATGCGATTTGGGTGCAAGCATCAATTTGATGCCCAAATCAATCTTTGATAAGCTAAAAATTGGAGAAGCAAGACCTACTTCTATGGTCTTGCAAATGGAGGACAGGTCTCTTGCACATCCTGAAGGCCGAATTGAAGATGTCCTCGTTAAGGCAGGTACACTTATATTTCCCGTTGATTTCGTAATACTTGAATACGACGCGGATAGAAATGTCCCCATCATTTTGGGTATACCATTTCTAGCCACGGGGCGTACTTTGATTGATGTAGAGAATGGCGAATTAACGATGAGGATACAAGACGAGGAAGTCAAATTCAATGTATTTCGAGCTATGAAATTCCCAGATTCTCAGGAAGATTGCTTCAGAATGGATGTAGTTGAGCAGGCATCGCAAGAGGTATTTAATTGCTTAAATTTTGATGATATCTTGCAGACCGCTTTGACATTAGATTCACCTGAGATGATGGAAGAGCTTGCTGAAACAGTGGCAGCTCTAAATTCTGAAAATCCAAAGTATAGGCGTCTTGCCTATGAACCTGTGAGAGAACCGGGGGAGATTATTCCAAAAAAGAAGCCTTCAATTGAATCTCCTCCGGAATTGGAAGAAAAACCGTTACCAGCACACTTGAGGTATGCGTATTTAGGTACTAATGAAACTCTACCTGTTATTGTTTCAGCTAATTTAACAGGTCCTCAAGAAGATAAGTTGTTGCGTGTGTTAAGAGCCAACAAAGAAGCAATAGGTTGGACAATTGCTGACATCAAAGGCATTTGTCCATCCTATTGTCAACACAAAATTATACTTAAAGATGATAACGCACGCTCAGTTGAAGGTCAAAGAAGATTAATGCCCGTTATGAAGGATGTAGTGAAGAAAGAGGTGATTAAGCTTTTAGATGCGGGGATTATTTATCCTATCTCGAGTAGTGAATGGGTGAGTCCGGTTCAGTGTGTAGCGAAGAAAGGAGGAATGAAAACAGTTCTTAATGATAAAAATGAAGCGATTCCTTCAAGAACGGTAGTTGGATGGAGAGTTTGCATGGATTACAGAAAGCTGAACAAGGCCACCAGAAAAGATCATTTTCCTTTGCCCTTCATTGATCAAATGTTAGATAAATTAGCCGGAAGAGAGTACTATTGCTTCTTGGATGGTTATTCTTGGTATAATCAAATTTACGTGGCTCCGGAAGATCAACATAAAACCACATTTACATGCCCCTTTGGTACTTTTGCATATCGCAGAATGCCATTCAGGTTGTGTAATGCTCCTGCTACCTTTCAAAGATGTATGATGGCTATCTTCTGGGATATGATCGATAACTTTCTTGAAGTGTTTATGGATGATTTCTCTGCATTTGGTGATGATTTTGATAAATGTTTAGATAATTTGGAGAAAGTGTTAATCAGATGCAAAGAAACAGATTTGGTTTTAAACTGGGAGAAATGTCATTTCATGGTTCGAGAAGGTATTGTTCTGGGTCACAAGGTCTCGAATGCTGGATTAGAGGTTGATAGAGCGAAGATAGAGGTAATTAAAACTCTTTCCCCTCCTGTTTCTGTTAAAGGGGTAAGAAGTTTTCTTGGCCATGCTGGCTTTTATAGGCGATTTATCAAAGACTTTTCTAAGATTGCTAAACCGTTATGCAACTTACTCGAAAAGGATTCCAAATTCCTTTTTGAGGAAGCTTGTTTAGCGACCTTCAAAGCAATCAAAGAAAAGCTTATTTCAGCTCCTATAGTATTGCCCCCAGATTGGAACTTCCCGTTTGAGGTTATGTGTGATACGAGTGATTTGTGTATGGAAGCTGTATTAGGACAAAGAAAAGAGAATGTTTTTCATTCGATTTATTATGCTAGTAAAACTTTTAATGGTGCTCAAGTTAATTATACAGTTACAGAAAAGGAGTTGCTAGCGGTTGTGTATTCATTCGATAAATTTCGCTCTTATCTTCTTGGAGAAAAAGTTATTGTTTATACAGATCATTCAGCGATTCGATATCTTATGGAGAAGAAGGATGCTAAACCGAGGTTAATCAGATGGGTTTTATTGCTTCAAGAATTCGATTTAGAGATCAAGGATAGAAAAGGGTGTGAGAATCAAGTTGCAGATCATCTATCGAGGTTAGAAGGTTCAGAGTTGAATAGTGGTACTGAAGCAGTTAGAGAAGAATTTCCTGATGAGAGTTTATTTGGTGTTCATGATTATGAAGCTCCTTGGTATGCGGATATTGCAAACTTAGTGGTAAGTGGTTCCTTTCCTGAAGGTTCAACTTATCAAGAAAGAAAAAGATTAGCTCACCGTGCGAGACAATTCTTTTGGGAGGATCCTTTCCTCTACAAAGTGTGTGCTGATCAAATGATAAGAAGATGTGTAGCCAAGGAAGAAATTGAGGCGATTATAGCTGGGTGTCATGATTCACTTTATGGTGGACATTTAAAAGGAGATCGAACTGCTGCTAAGGTATTACAATCTGGGTTCTATTGGCCTTCTATTATAAAAGATTGTCATGAATATACTAAAAGATGTGAAAGATGTCAATTTACCGGAAACATCTCCAAGAGGGATGAGATGCCACGTAATAATGTGTTAGAAGTTGAAATATTCGATGTTTGGGGTATAGACTTCATGGGTCCTTTCGTTCCTTCAAATGGTAACCTCTACATCTTATTAGCTGTTGATTACGTGTCTAAGTGGGTGGAAGCTGTGGCTTTACCAACAAATGATTCACGAGTGGTGATTAAGTTCTTAAAATCGCATATTTTCACTAGACATGGAACTCCGAGAGTAATTATTAGCGATGGAGGTACTCATTTCGTTAATAAATATTTGAAGACAGTCTTAGAGAAATATGGAGTGAGACATCGTGTATCTACTGCTTATCATCCACAAGCCAATGGTCAAGCCGAAGTATCAAATCGTGAGGTAAAATCTATCTTAGAGAAAACCGTTGGTCCTACTAGAAAAGATTAGTCTATGAAATTAGATGATGCACTATGGGCCTATCGTACTGCTTTTAAAACTCCAGTAGGTGCTTCTCCGTATCGAATGGTATATGGTAAGGCTTGTCACTTACCTCATGAGCTTGAGATGGGTGCATATTGGGCTATTGCAAAGTTAAACTTAGATCCTACTCTAGCTGGTCAGAATCGAATGATGAAACTTAATGAGCTTGATGAATTTCGATTACATGCTTATGAAAATGCTAAACTTTACAAAGAAAATACCAAGAGATGGCATGATAATCGGATTCGAGAGAAGAACTTTGTAGTGGGACAAAGAGTGTTGAAATATAATTCAAAATTCAGTAATTATCCAGGGAAATTAAGATCGAAGTAGTCAGGACCTTACATCGTGACCAAAGTTACACCTCATGGAGCTATAGAGATAGAGCATCCACTTGAAAACCGTACATTCATGGTGAACAGTCATCGCTTAAAGATATATCATGGAGGTGAAGATACCGATCGTGCAAAAGACCCACATCCCGGAGAGGTCATGTACCTCCTCGAAGCTCCTTAGAAGCACGAGGTAACCAGTCGAGCTTAACGACGTTAAACAAAAGCCAATTTCTTGTATATTAGTTTAAGTATTTCATTTTCCGTAGTGTAAATTAGTTAAGTTTTCGTTGAATTTAGTGTTTATTTTTAAGAAATGAGGAAGGGTGTTTGTTTTTGATGATTTCAGGGGTATAATGGTCTTGAGTTTGGGGTCAAAACGATGAGAAAAAGAAAAAAATTTGGAGTCCATAGCAGGTTTGACCGGCTAGCCGGCGAGCTGGCCGGCATACCGGCCAAAAGAGCTGAAGGACCCCAACTCTCTGACCACTGCGTCAGCAATGACGCAGCATTGCTGCGTCACGATTTGCGACAGCGAGAATCCGCCGGAATGCCGGTCAGCTGACCGGCTAGCCGGCCAAAGAGGAGAAAAGTTTCTGGTCCTTGCGTCAGCAACGACGCAAGGTTGCTGCGTCTCGAAGTGCGCCATCGACATGCCACCGGCATGCCGGCAAATCCGCCGGCTAGCCGGCCAAGGAATTCGAAGTCTCTGATCACTGCGTCAGCAATGACGCAATGTGCTTGCGTTTTGAGGTAAAAAAATCGAATTTAGTAATTTTTTTCAGCCGCCCTCGCGACCGGCATACCGGCGAATCCGCCGGCTAGCCGGTGACTTGTTGCGAGAGGCGGATTTGAGCTCTTTAACCCTAGTTTTTTGCCTCCTTTTCCAAGCCAACCTTCTATTCCGATTCCTTGCCTCCACCTACTCCGAAAATCATCAACAAACAACTATAAAATCATCAAATCAAGCCTTCTTTCACCACAAAAACACACAATCAACTCATAGCTTCTCCAAAACATCACCAAAATTCATCTTTTCTTCATAAATTCCCTCTTCCCAACCTTGAAATTAAACCCAATTCTTTCACAATTCCTCTCAAATAACCTTAACCCATCTCATATTCCACATATTCCTTCAAGTTTTAAGGCTCAAAACATCAAATTTCAAAGCTTTTCTCTAGCTTTTCTTTATTTGAAGTTTTGAGTTTGGGGTGAAAAGAGATGACTAACAGAACTGCTTCTATGTGTAACTATCGAAGAAACATACCAAGAAACAGGATCAATGTTGGAGCTAGCCCAGACCAAGCAATTGAGATTCCGGATTCGCGATCCAAAAAGACTGAACAAATCCCAATTGCTCCGAAAGGAAAAGAAAATCCGAGTAAGGCTAATCCGAAAAGGAGTAGGTTAATTGATGAAAGTGATGAAGAAAGTGAGGAAGAAGTTGAAGAAGAGATTGAGAAAGAAACTGAACAAGAAGTACCCGAAGAACCAGTGCAACAACAGAAACCTCCGCGTAGGAAAGCATGGGCTCAAAAGCCTAAGAGAGTCTTCATTCCATGGGATACTCAGGTTCGTGATAGAATTCAATTTTTGAAGTTTGGTGAGGAGATGAATCTTCCTAAGGGTATTATGACTAGTGCTTATAAAGATTATGGTATTACTTGTGATAAATTGGGTTGGAAAGAATTGAGAGAAAGGAAGCTTGAGTATATTCCTACCTTGGTGCGAGATTTTTATGAAGGAATCGCCTTCTCGAAAGAAGCAGTTATTATTCGCAAAAAGGTAGTTCCTTTCTCCGTTGAGCTTATTCGTAAATCATTGAAATTACCCAAAATTTCTGGAATATGTTCGTTTCAAGAATCTCTAAAAGAACCTTCGTTTGATTATGAATCTCTTTGGGGAAAAGTGCTTGTTGATGGGGCCCGCCCAATTCCCGAAGGAGAGAGATATCCTGGACAGATGTATAGTAGTAATTTGTTGCCATGTGCTAAGGTATGGTCACGTTTCATAATCCCTACCTTCTTCGGAAATAAACATATATCGGAAGTGAAGAAGGAGCATCTTTTGTTCATTAAGTGTATTATCGAGGAGAAACCTATGGATGTTGCTCGTGTGATATATGATACCATCATGGAATTTCCTAGAATTCCTACTTCACAACAAAATCTCAAATTTCCTTGTACCATCACTACTTTGTGCTTAGACGCAAAGGTTCCGCGTAAAGACGCAAAGATAGATCGTGTTGTAGTTGGTGAAAGCATGGGTATAGCTTTGGTTCATAATATTCATGATGAAGTGTTAAGAGCAGTGAGAACTCCTAGAGCTCCTCTAAAGAAGAAGATGCATACCACCAATGAGTTGGAAGCGAAAATGAAGGTGTTAGAAGAGAATCAAGTGAAAATGATTGCGTCTTTGGGAAACGTTACAAAAGAGTTAGAACTTCTCCGAAACATGTTAATGGGGGTGAGCACAATTCAACACGCCACCTATGGTTTACTCACGCAAGAGAAAGTTCAAGGACGCAACACCGATAACCAGCCTCGCGCTGGTTAAGATACGTTTTCTATCCCTTTCGCGTTTTAGTTAGTTTAGTTTATTTTTATTGCGTTGAGTCTTTTCGAGTCGTGGGGACACGACTCATTTTTGAGTTTGGGGTGGGGTTCGTTGCCTCATCCCAGTTTTTATGTGTTATGTGTTTTATCTGCTTTCAATAAAATAATTTTCGGAGTTGCGTTTGACTATAGAAGATTTTAAATGTCCCTTTAAGCATACTTTTGATGAATCAATGATAGTAAATAGTGGGCTTTAGGGAATAATATAAAACGCATTTAAAATTGCATGCGGACATAGGTAGTTGATAGGAAAAATTAATGAACAATGCAAATGAAGTAAGCTTGTACTTAAGGAATATGTTTGGTGTGTAGAACGTGAAATCCTAATAAGTAGAGAACCCACCTAGATATGAACTAAAGACAAGCTATGTACTTATGAAAATGATAGGGGCAGTTCTTTGTTAGCCATTTGTAGCCTTTTAGCTTGCTATCCCTTATTATAATTTTATCCGTCTTAGCCCAATTTTGAGCCTTAAGCCTTTTCTTTTGTAGCCACGATATAAGCCCATTATCCTTTAGATTATTAGGCATGACCAAATGATCCGCACTTGAATCACAACCCTGAGACTTGTCTCGAGCTCGAGTTTGGGGTGGAGGGTCCATATTTGGGAAATTACATTGGGAAGGGATTATATGTGTTTGTATTGAGGCACAAAAATAAAAGATGATATTATTAATTGTAACCCTTTGCCGAAATTTGAAAAAGAAAAAACTAAAGAGAAAAAAAAAATTATAAGAGACATGACCTTTCACATCAAAATGTTGGTCATGGGTATCTTGTACAAAAAAAAATGAAAAAAAGAAAATAAAAAGAAAGAATAAAATAAATCGGTAAAGTGGAATATTTTTGGAAATCATCTTAGTTTATTTGGGTTGACATTGGGGACGCAACATTAATGCGTCAAATGGGTGAGTAAGAACATTTTTTAGCGTAAACTCAAGCTCGAGGACATTGTTGATGGTAAGTGAGGAGAGAGCCAAAAGCTCACTTCAAATTTACCAAATATATATCCATACCGTCCTTAAGCCAATAATAAAACCATAAAGACCTCGTGATTCCTAAGTGCATAGTGAATTTATGATTTTGTTGATAGGGAATATACTAGGTGGAGCGTTCAAAGCGAGGTAGGATTAATGACCACCCTATAGCCATCATACATATATGAGTACAAGTGTAACCTTCAAGCATTGCAACTTTAATTTTATGATTGACATTATTTATGTTCGATTTTGCATGATAATTGTATGTGTATATTAGTTCCTAGAGTTTTGCTATATGAGATTTATCTTAAGAATTGCTTTAGGTGTATTTGCTAGCTTCTATTTGTTCTTGCGTTTACTTCTACCCCTTGTTTTGTTTTGTTTTGCTTTGTCGGGACGACAAAGGTTTGAGTTGGGGGTCTTGATGTCTCCTTAATTGTTCTTATTTTCGACCCTTAGGAGACATCATTTTTTGTGTTTATTTAATCAATTTGATAGACTTTTGGACTAAATATGCGATAATATGATTTTCCTCTTTTATTTCTAGCATTTTTTATTTATTAAGCTTTTGCGCGTAATATTGGTATTTTTAGTGTAAAGTTTACAGGTTTTAGATGTTAGCTAGAAGAGGAATCCGAAGAGAAAGTCAAAAGATCATGATATGGAGTCAAGACTTGAAGATAAATCCCGAAGATATTATTTTTAGAGCTGAAAATCTATTTTCCAGGCCATAGATTTCTGATTTCGAGGTGCTTAAGAGATGATTTAGCCGCTGACCTTTGAAGAGAAAACATTCCTTATCGAGTTACGGAACTTTAGCAACTGGAATGAGGTCAATCGGAGTCATAACGAAGCGGGAAAAGCCGTTTTAGTGAAGGTGTATCAGCAGTTACGGGATTTTGGGCTTAGAATTTGGGTTTGGACATTTAATTAGTGTTTAATTTTTAGGTCCAAGCCCTAATCCATTTTTACACTTATAAAAGGAGCCTTTGACTTCTATTTTCAGAACAATTCACATTCTACAAGATTAAACACCAGAGAGAAGCAACAGAAGGAAGAAAGAAGAAGCTACAAGAGATGGAGAGGGTCTATATCTCCGTTCGTAGTCATTCCTATTCCAGAAATTAGGTTCTTTTTATCTTTAATTGTGTAAAACAATATGAACTCCCTTTTATTTAATTTAGTTTTGTTTTCAATTAATATGAGCTAAACATTTATTAGCGCTTGAGAATGCTATATGGGTAATTCCCAAATCTTATTGAATTTCATATGTTGAATTTGGGTTTCTGTTAAATTAAATTAGATTGTGTCTTTTACCCTTTTCGATAAATTGAGAATATTTACTGTTTTTAGCGTCATGAACTAGGAACAGGTGTTAGTATCTAGGCTATTCCAATTAGTGGCAATTGGATCATCCTGACGGAGGGTTTAGATACAGAACCATTTATTCAATCTAGGATAGAAGCTATTGATTCTGACAAATTTAGCTAATTCTAGGGCCAATGAGGTAATAAAACTTAAACATCCAAAAGTGGATCATATTTACCCTGACGGGACTAGTGACACTTTAGGATCGCCTTATAGTCCACCCTGACGGGGGTATAAGGAATTTAGAATCCCGACCATCGTAATTGACCAATTTAACCCTTAAACAGCATAAGTTATGAAATAGGATTAGGATGACCCCTTGCGTTCTCAAGTGTTATCTTCTCATATTTGCGTTTTACATCATTTTACTTGCGTCTTAGCTTTTAATCGCATTTTCCATTTAGTCTTTTATTACTTAGCATTAATACAAAAACCAATCAAACATATTATCTTTATTTGCTTTCATAAAGTGAAATCATTCATTAGTGGATAAGCATTGTAGTCAACCATCCCGTCCTTGATACGAATCTATTTTATCAACTATATTACTTGGGACAACCGTACACTTGCGGTTGTGGTTCGATTATTTATTGCATTATTTTTAGAACACACAAAGGACCACCACATATTAAGGATAAAGAAATAAAAAACACGTGGCCCACTTTCATCCCTTGATGGTTTACTACATCAACGCTCCAGAGTTTCTCCCGTGTTTTTTTTTTTTGGACGGGTGCATATATTACAAAGGAACTAGGAACCTAAAAAATTAACCAATGCCAAGATTCGAGAACCTGTCAGTGAAAGCATCGAAAGACAAAGATCCATCAGTTGCCCTTTGTCTGGCTTCTTTTGCTAGACGATTAGCACCTGCATTAAATCTGCGGGGAATGTGTTTGAAGAAGAGTGGCCCGATTCCCCGACCAGTTTGTGGATATGCCTGATGTACGGTCTAAGATCCCATCTAGCTGCCGACACTTGCTGTATACCTTGAACCAAGTCAAGGTTATCCGAGAAAAAAGTTTTCTCTTGTTGCGGCCATTGTTGTCCAATCTCTAATACCTTTATGATGGCCAGAGCTTCCCCTTCTACTACGGTATTACAGCTGGCCGTTGTCATATACTTTACCCGTGATCCTTCGACTTTATTTATCTGAATAATCCCAATCCCCGTGGGGATATGTGCTTGTGCGAAAGACGCATCACAAGTAAAGGTGAGCGTCGTGGTGCAGTCGAGACTCGTACTCCTGGGAGTTAGTGTCGTAATATTCTCGAGATTTGGGTGTTCTTTGTTGAACCAGTTTGGACCAAAGTGTTCCTGTACTTGAGTATTAGTTAGGCGAATCACTATCTCTAGATCGATGTTTGAATTATTGTGCTGACTTTTCATTTTTGTCCCTCTTGTTGACTGAGGTTGACTAATTCATTTACTCCCGTATTTTGAAGTCTTCACGCACTCTCTCTCTCTCTCTCTCTCTCTCTCTCTCTCTCTCTCTTCTCTCAAGCCCTAGTTCATCTAAAACCTTTGGTTTCAGATTTTAGCATTAGATCCATGGTAGTTTAACCTCTAGATTGTAATATCTCTTGTAATAGGTGAGAATCGTAGCCTTCAACTTTGTTGGTAGGTTAGAGATTTATAAGTAGGGGCATACTCATTTGGTTAATGTGGTGTAATGTTTGAGATTGGTACTAACATATGTAACCTTAAGGTGCTATAGTGATAGAGCTACTTTAATTGGATCTCAACGTGGATGTAGGTCATTTTTTGCTGAACCACGATAAGGTTTGTGCTCTTTAATTTCCGTACTTTAATTTCTTTTTCTGTTCTTGAATCAAACGATTTCCAATTAAAGATATAAAGATTTTTACAACAGTTATATATTTTACTTAGCTTCCTTATTTCATTAGTATAGTTTAAGTTCCATAGTTTTTGGTTATTGTGTCTAAATAATGAAGTGGTTTAGAGGCTCGAGTTGTAGCCCTTATGTTCTAAAGAGTGAAGTGGTACTATGGATCGAGTTATATCTATTATAATCCTCAAGATGGTTTTGCTACTTCCAAACAAAACTCATCATTGTAGCTGGAGTTTATCCCTAAATCTCTCTAAAACCTCTTCGATTACCTCTTTTTCTATGCTTTCTTTGTAGTTTTCAGAGTCACCTTACAATGCAGTATTCTAAGTGTATTAATATTCTAAGTGGACAATAATTTTGGGACACTATTTTTAGTACTGTGGACATTAAGAGGGTGTATTCAATTAGGAGTCTGTTGGATTTTTTGGATTTTAAAAGTCCAGGGTATTCAATCAGGATTTTAAAAAGTCTATTAAAATCTTGAGATATTAAATTGGGATTTTAAAAACTCTTTTAAAATCTAGATGTATTCAGTCAACACTCTTTTAAATCCATTAAAATTTTGAGGTATTCAAAAGTTTTTAAACTTTCCAAATCATTGGATTTTATAGAAGTTTAAAGCTTAAGTACAAATAAAAAAGTTTTCTACAAAACTTTCTGCAGGGTCAGAGATTTTATAAACTCCAAGCAAACGAACGACTGAGATAAAACACATTCATAAGCTATTTTATCATTATTCTAATATCTAATCATTTATGGCCATTTTTTTAAAAATAGATTAGAATTAAGCTAGTTTTTTTTTGGACAAACGTAATCACCACTAATCTCTAACCCTATTAGCCGATTCCAAGTCTTGTAAAAGAAGATGACCGCCCTATGTTTCCAGATGAATTAGTAGCCGCTTTCCAAGAAATACGCGCAGCACGGTCAGCCAATCCATTCCTATTACAAGGAATGTGCATGAAGATCAGATTCCTGTGATCCTCAGCTATCTTTAGAATTCGTCTGACGAATGGCTTGACATTCCACCACGCTTCTGGCAACGGCTTAATACCTCGAATTAAATTATGGTTATCTGAACAGATAATGGTCTTGCAGTTTCAATGATTCATGCTCAATTTAGTTGCCTCCAGTACCGCTGAGGCCTCCCCTTCTGCTACCGAGTCTGTCAAGATTGGTTTTTAAAAAGTAACTCTTCTTCCTGACCTCGTATCCCGCTTGACAATACCTATCCCACCCATTTCTGCTGGAGATAAAAAAGAGGTATCACATGTATAGATGTACTGAGTATCGCGTAAGATGAGTGTGAAGAGAATTTTCTTTTGTTCTTTGTTCCAATGCAAGTGTGAAGAAATGGGAGTTTAGGCGTTGTCATGTTTCATTGTATTCTTTTTTGAATATCATCGTTTACTTTTTTATTTCTAAAATTTGTGTGAAGAGATTTTTTTTTCTAATGCGACTGTGAGGAGATAGGTTTTAGGTTTTATCATGTTTCATTGTAATTTTTTTTCGAACATAAAAAGATGTTTTTTTTCATTCTTTTTATTTCTTTATTTTTCTTTTTCTAGTTCTAAATTTTTTTAACTTGAGTATGAAAAGATTTTTTTTGTTTTTTTTTCTAATGCAGCTATAAAGAGATGGGTTTTAGGTTTTATCATGTTTCCTTTATCTTTTTTCGAATATAAATTTTTTTTTTTCTGTTCTGAAATTTTCAATGTTTACAGATGTATACTTTTTTATCTTAAAATTTATTATTTATTTAATATTCAGAAGGTAAAATCGGAATTACTAATCAGAATTAAAAATCGGATTGGTCATCATGGTGGAATCCATTCCTCGTTACCGTTAGACTACCATAGTGAAAGCACATCTTTTTTTTTGTTGAACCGTATAATGAATGTAAATTTTATTTTTTTTAGAAGAAGATAAAAAATCTATGAAAATCCATTAAAATCAATACATAAGAATTCGTTAGATTCTATATAGAAATAAAAAGAATCTTATAAATTATATATGGAATTAAAACATCCGTGAAGTTTGCAAATTCTATGATCTTTAAAAATACAAAAAATTCCAACAAACTTCTAGTTGAATACACCCCTTAATTTTGAGATGGGAGAGTACTAATTACTCATTCTCTCGTGTATACTAATTTTATTTTAGTTTCCTTAATTACCCTCTTTTTCTGTTGTGTTTACTACTACATCTCTCTCTATTTCTTTCCTATTATAAGCAAACTTTTGTATCATATTTTTCGTATATTCGGATTGAGAGAAATGGAAAGAAAAAATATAAAAATCATTTTCATTTTTTACATTGTTTGTATTCGAAAATCTTATGAAAAAAAAGAAAATAAATCATTCCAAAATTTACTCCTATGTCCATCTTTATTATCACTTCAAATTAGAATCAAATAAAGAAAAAAGAATTTTATTAATAATTATAGGGTAAAATTAACTTTTATTTTCCTTTTTTCTTTGTATTTTTTCAATATAAACAAAATATATCTGAAATTATTTATAAAATTTTCTTTTACAAATTTTTTTAACATAAATAAAAGAAATTCGTCTTTTCTTTTATAATTTATCTTTTCCTTTCCATTGAGAAACACATTCACGTGAACTAAATCTATCCAAAAAAATCTCACGAGATCTACACTCATTCAACCATAAAACTAGCTAAGCTTCTTACCAAATTAGGGGTTAACCTTTTCACAATGAATATTGCAGCTAACCGTTCATGGGGAGTCAAAGGAAAGACACATGTCTTGAATGTTAAATATAACCGATAATTTCTAGCATTTTACTCCAGAGCCAATCTCATGTTTGCAATTTGCATGACACTTCTTCCCATGGATTATCGTAACTGATTTTTTAAATCAATGACAAAAAAAAAATAAAAAAACTGATTTTTCAAATGTTACTTTTTGGCTTAAGGATTCCCTCCTCCTTTTGTCTCTCTTGAGAATGTCTGTGATAAATTTTTTGCTTCATGAAAGTTGATTAGTAACCGATACATTTTCAAAATTATTTAATCATCATACTTTTTTGGTCCCGACAAAATTTTGCAGAAGAGCATCCAAACCGATAAGTGTATTTTCGAAACAACACTATAGGCTAAAAAGACACATTTTCTGATCCAAATACCGATGGCAGTTTAATCAAGTGTTTGGAATTTATAAAAGGACTAGAAATCTTTTCAATTTTTTTTTAATAGCTTTATATATTTTTAGTACACAAGGATATATAAAGTGTTATTGTGATTAATTCATAAAATTACTTCATATATCTGCAGTTTATCCCACAAAGGCCAAGGTGTATGATATGAATGTCATGTAAATCTTTAATATTGCCTTTGGGAGGAAAATGCTTTTAATTGAAAGAAATTGTATTATATATGTCGCAAAAGTTTTGATTCAACTATACACGCGGAAGAATTGTTAATCTCAACTGTAAAGAGCTAGATAAAAACTGGATTTTGCACTAAACTGTATCAGTTGAATGTTAGTATTATGGTGATAATTTGCAGAAAGGAGGAGATGTAAATGCAGCGGATCATACAAGTCAAACAAAACACTGGCGTGCAGTTTGAGGTGTAGTTCAAGTTGCTGAGCTTTTAGTACAAGAAGGTGGCATGTAAGATTTGGGTTTGATTGATTAGTGTTTATAATTTCTTTCTAATTTTGGGTGAAATTCTTCATTGGTACATGTATTATGGGAAATGACCAAATATATTGCATCGTTGGTCCCCGTTTTTATTCTTATTGTTGAAATGTGATAAACTGTTTTAACTGTGTCCGTTTTCAAATTGGAAAATCTACAGGGATTAGTGGTACAACATAAATTAAATAATGTGTTTCATATAGCACTACTTGAGGAATCAGGTTTCATTGGAATGATAAAGGATGTTCAAGTGGAGCCAAAATGGGGTTGCGGTTTCATCGTATTGTATTAAGAATGAGGTGAACCGAGGAGCAGTTAAGTGCCAGATGAGATGGAGAATTCATAATTGAAAATAATGCTAGGTTTTTCAGTTGGTCATAGTGAATAAGTGATATATTTTTCAGTTGGTCATTCCACAATAAAAAAAATTTATAATGTTTCATTAAGTTAGGGATGGCTTATGTTTCACTTTTTTTTTAATTCATAGTAACTCTATGGGAAATTTTGTGGTTGTTATTCTTTTTTTTTTTTTGTAATGTGGAGTTATGGGTGGAAACTCACTAGAGAAAACACTAAAAAGGTCCTCTTTTGATTTGTTTGGTTTTTCTTCTTAATTTCTAATTTTACTGTACTTCTAGACATATTTCATGTTATTTAAAATAGAAAATTATATACATTTTGTAAAATGTCACATATATTCGTGGATTTTTTAAAAAGATTCTTAAATAAAATCTGAAAAAATGTAGGATCAAAGGTAAAATACGGTGGTTAAAGAAAATTTTCATGTTCTTCATATATCACTTAAGGATTTGAGAATCGTCAATATTTTTTGTTTTATATGTAATTTTTTTTAGCTCAATTCAATCATCGACCTTTCTTATTATTGCGTAACTTTTTTCAATCATCGAAGTGCCTTAAGGCACGGGTAATACCTAGTAATAAATAAAAGAATGGGAAAAATAGGGAAATTATGAGATGAATGGGGGAATTATGAGACAAATAGGGGAATTATGAGATGAATGGGGAAGTTTGAGGATAAATAGGGAGAGTTAGGTATCATTCTGCTTTATTATATAGATATTCTGAGTTTTTTTATTTTTAGCATTATTTTTACAAAAAATTAGCATTTTGACATAGAAAAAAAAAGTTGCAAATCTGGCACAAGGGCGGTAGCCGTCCTACCGTCCTTACTTAATTAATTAACATGGAAGGGCGACGGTCGACCCACAGCCCTTAGTTAATTACGGGTTTAGGGGAAGGACGGTGGTCAACGCACCGCCATAGAACAAATTTATTTTTGAGGAGGACGGTGGGCTAGCTACCTCCCTTAGTGCAAATTTTACCGCATTTTAAGGGCGGTAGGCTAGCCACCGCCCTTCTATCCAGATTATATTTCCTGCAATTTTCTAAGAACTCCCATTACGGGAGTTCTTTCATTCAACAAAACCGCCCAAATCCCACCCCCTACCGCAGAACCGCCGTGCCGCCACCACCACCCATCAAATTCCGAGGCAAGCCACGCTAATCAACCACTCACCACTCAAGCACAATCCTCCCTCCATCATTCTAAGGTTAAGGTTTCTAAAACCCTTTTTTTTTAATTTTGTTTTTGGTAATTGATTTTGATGATGTAATGCATGCTATTATTTTAGTGTAATGTGTTTAATTGCGTTTTATATTGATACAAAGATTATTAAATTAAATTCAAAGTTTTAGGTTATTGCACAATTGGTCCTTGTTTAATTTGATAATTGCACTACTAATCCTTTTAGTTAATTTTATTCGAAATAATAGCTTTTTAATTATTTATACAATTTGAAACTTGAATTTTAGGTAATTGCACAAATGGTCCTTATAAGTTTTTTATAATTGCACAATAGGTCTTTTTAAAGTTTAATAATTTCACAATAAGTCCTTTTAAGTATATATTAATTGCAAAACGAACCATTTCTTTGGTATTAGTGAAATGTACAATTAGTGTTTTGCATTTTAATTAATTGCACAATTTGGTCCTTTTAATTTTAGGTAATTGCACAATTGGTCCTTTTTATTATAAATAATTGCACTATTGGTCCTTTTATTAATTTAACGGTTCTTGTTTTTTGCTAGTTTGTAATGTCATCTTCTAGTAGCAATCCAGACTCGCTTTTATGGAGACAAGGGAAATTTACTCATAAATCCGAAGCGGTGACTAACGTAAGTCAATTACTTCAAAATATAAAATTTATTTTGGTTTTTTTGTTAATTATTTGTTTTTGTTAATAGGGCCGATATGAAGGTGTGACGATCAAGCCTATCTCCACTACGCCGTGGGAATTGGACCCAAGGGTAATTCCTTTCGTTGAAGAAGCTGGGTTCGGGGAGATTCGTAAAATATCCAGGATTGTTTTGGACCACGCATTGATCTCTGCGATGGTCGAAAGGTGGAGACGGGAGACCCATACTTTTCACATGCCCGTAGGCGAGATGACCGTCACCTTACGAGATGTGTCGATGATACTAGGTATACCAATCTGTGGTCGTGCAGTGACCGAGACCGACCCGGCCTTCTTTGACTTTGAAGAAACATGTTTGCATTTATTCGGAAGCATACCGCCAGATGGGGGAGATGGTCGTAAATTTATCAAGGTTCATTGGTTAAGGACGAATTTTGGGGATAAGAAACCAACTGCTGAAGCAGATGACACGGTTTTACGCTATTTCGCTAACGCGTACATTTTGCATTTATTCGGTACATTCCTTTTCCCGTCCGATAAACAAAACATTGTTCCAACGATGTATATGCCGTTGTTGAGAGATTTGAGGCAGACTCGGACTTATGCTTGGGGTGCGGCGGTATTATCGTACTTGTACAGTGGTCTATGCAGTGCGTGGGAGGGAAACATGGCAACCCTTAAGGGGCATGGTCTTCTCTTCCAGGTATTTCTGTTATTTATAACTCGCGCTATGGTATAAAGTTGTAATATTTGTTTCGATTCTTTTCTTGTAGATATGGTGTTGGGACTATCTGCATGTTAAACCCACATTAGTCCATTATGCCGTAAACGTTGGTTACGGTCCCGCTAGTGTCTCGTAATCGTAAGTGAATTGTATAAAGTTCGTGTATAATTACTACTAATGAATTATTAATGATGTTTTGTTTTAGTATTTTGTAGCTGGAATGGTGCAAAAACATGGGTCAATAGTTGCGGTAGAACTTTACGGATTTATCGAGACGATTTAGATATGCAAGAAGCGGACCAGGTTAGTTTTTTTGGGATTAGCTGAAATTGTACACATTTCTAAATTTTTATATTTATACCGATTAGGTTACTTGGATGCCCTACGAGGGTGCTCGAATTGGAACCGTAGCCGAGACTTGTTTGGTGGATCGACAGGAATACCTATATGTTGTACCGTTGATACATTTCAACAATGTAGAGTGGTACCGCCCGACCGTGTTTTGAGACAATTCGGGTACGTTCAAGATATTCCCAAACCTATCGATCAATCCCAAGATCGATATCATACCTCAGTGGATCGAATTGGTAAGTCTCACGAGATTTGGAGAGTAAAATATGATCGCGAGATTCGAATTTGGAATGAGGCGGCGTATAATAGGCTAGAGGACCTCGTTCGAGGGTTTGGGTGTACTCCAAGGTATGAGGCTTGGTATCTAGCAAATTCAAGGATATATATCTCCCCTGCTCAAGGACGAAACGAGGGACAAGGTCAAGAAACCGGTTTCCATCCCCGGGGAGCTCAACTTCAAAGACTGGTAATAAATTAAACCTATGTCTTTATTTTGTTTTAGGATTATATTGAGATTTTTGGATATTGACAGGTTCGATCGACTGTTGACCTGGCGTATCGTATTTCAGACCCGAGTGTTACTGTCGATATTTTGAGAGCTCCTGTAAGACAAATGTTGATATATGCTGGAGAGGAAGGCTTAATTAAACATATTTCTGGTTTGAGCGTTACGCAACGGGAGGAGGAACCACCGGGTTCAAGTAGGTCGCGAAGGAGGAGACGAACTTAGTTATTTATTGCTTTAGTTAATATTTAGTTGTAATCGTGTTATATTATGTTTGGAGTTAGATTTGTGTATTGATTTAAGTGATTGTTTATGTTAACAAATACTTTGGTGATTATTTTTATTTGAAAAGTGATTGTTTTGTGTTTGATTTTAGTGAGTTTGTAGTTGAAAACTCTTGAGTTGGTGTTATTGTGACTGTATTAGTAGGTTTGTATGGATTTTGCAAAAAAAAAAGTTCCAAAAATTCTCTGCATGGAAGGGCGGTAGGACGGGTACCGCCCTTCCTATATTCGTTTTAAGGGCGGTACCCGTCATACCGCCCTTCCATGCAGAGAATTTTTGGAATTTTTTTTTGCAAAATCCATACAAACCTACTAATACAATCACAATAACACCAACTCAAGAGTTTTCAACTACAAACTCACTAAAATCAAACACAAACCCAATCATATAAAAACATAAACAATATTTTTGTTCAGTTACACACAAAGTACGTATAATTCGACAATATTACAAAATACGACAATTAAATAAAGTTTGATCGAAACTATTTTTTATTTTTCCTTGGCTTCCCACACGTTTTTTTTTTTGTGCCCATATTGTTTGCATGTACCACATCGATTCGTACCCCGATCTTCTCTAGCATCCATTTCGTTGTGAATCCGGGAAGACCTCCTTCAGCCACTCCTAGTAATTATTCTTTTCTTACATGCCACAACTTCAACGCCTTCGTAAGGTGGATAATCGAGAACATCCATAAGGGGACGGAACTTACCGGCATAGGAATCCATGTATTTCGACAACGATACGTATTCAGACACATAGGGGTAGTATGCTTTATCTTTATCGTACGTGTGAGTAACAGCAATGAAATGACCACATGGACGGTGCAACATTTTCCAAAGTCTACACGTATATAATTGTTGGTTGACATTTACGATAAAACTCGTTCTTTCACTATCCGATCTCCTACCATCCAACGCATTACAAACCCATAAATCTTCTTCTGCATCGTAAAGTTTAGGTTTATAACCTGTCCCATAAATTTCACTCTTATAAAGTTCAATTGCGACATTCGGTGGGAATACACAAACTCGTATATTGTTCCCGGGTTAGTGACTCGTAAAGCACCCAAAAGTTTAGGTAAATCCGTGAACGCCCCTTCATGTGTTCCAAATAATTTTTCAAGCACCTTTTGTTTACCATGCCATGCCTTACCATACGAAATGTAATGGCCGTAATCCTTATGAATTTTAGTTTGTATCAAACCAATTTTCATAGCTATATCGGTCTTCACCATTGCAAATACTTCATCTCTAACAAAATCCGAAGTCAATTGTCGGTGATTTTTCACAAGAATTCCGGGTTGACACGTATGTTCTTCTAACCTAGTAATTTGCCACACATTACTTCGACTAACATAAACACCACGAACATAGAATCCGCAACCGTCTTTAGCATGTACACAAATGCGTGCAATGTATTTATTATTCGTCCTTTGAGTTTTACATTGCTTGTGATTTTTTAGGTGCCACCTACTACGTCCAACAAAAGAGCACGCCTTGAGGCGTATCTCTCACCATGGATGAGTTGAACTCCATTCACCATGGAAGATGGTCGACTTAATTGCCAATCATGACATTCTCCTTTCTCGCTCATATCAAGGGGACCAAAATTGTAATTAGTTGGGTTAGAACATTCATCATCGTCATCGTCATCGTCGTCCTTACCACTATCTTCGTTCTCATCACTAGAAATATGAAAACCCTCTTCATCGGATGCCTCCGATTCGGTTTCTCTATTGTCATCATCTTCACTAAAATCTCCATGAATTGTCTCGCGAATCGGCTCAAGAGGTGTGGATGTGTTACCCCGCTCATAATTCTTTTTTTTACCCTTTTCACGCGAAGTAGAAGATTGCGATTCATGAATTTCTTTAACCACGGCGTAAATCTCAATAGCATGGTATTGGCCGTTTCTTGCCCCACAAATCATCGGATTAATCGTGTCCTCCCCAACATCTATAGCATGATACCGTGGAGGCTTTGACGAAATCGGACATCGCCATTTCAAATAGAAAATAACTTCTTTTGCATTCCAATTACAAGTCGAACATACGGCTTGTTTTAAACCAATCAACCCTATTCTGGTCATAAATGGTTTACGATTACCCCCGGAATACTCAACAACACCGTTACCACTAAGAACAACATCTCCTCCATAAAAACATATCCACATAAAACTCATATCTACCTAAAACCCCAATACAAACAAAATAATCAATAGCAAATAGAATACAATATATAAAACCTAATTGAACCTACTAATTGTTAGAAACAAACTCATACAACTAATTAACACTCACAACTACTATATACACCTAAAAAACCCTAGTTTTTCTTGCATATATATGGTATATATAAACACAAATGAATAGAATAATTACCTTCAAGATGAAAGGACCAAGGATTTGATGAAAAAAATGAAGATTTTGGGTGTGATTTGAAGTGGGTGAGTGTGTGAGAGAAAATGGGTATTGAAATGGAAAGAAAAGGAAGAAGGGGGTGTTTTTAACCTAATCTGCGGGGAAGGGGGGGGGCCCTCGTGACCGCCCATCCTCTGCGTGAAAAGGGCGGCGGTCAAGGGGCCGCCCTTACTTAAAATTCTAATTAACTTAAGGGCGGTCGATCGATGACCGCCCTTTTAACATAATCTTATTTTTAATTAAGGGCGGTATGACGGCTACCGCCCTTGTGCCTATCCCGTTAATATTTTTATTCTTGTGCCAAATCGCTAATTTTTTGTTAAAATTGTGCTAAACCCAAAAAAACTTAGGATATTCCCTTTTCATAAACATACACATTAATTTGATTTAACAAATTATAAAAAAAATTGCATAAAACAAGAGAGAGTTAAAGGTACATTTCTGAATTTGATGTACATATTTCTTCTAATTAAATATCATATGTATCTTAGAGATTAACACTATTAACATAAGTGAAAGAAATAAAAAAAAAATTATTTCCATGTCACCCATGATAGGAAAGACATGAGCGTACATTCCTACTTAGATGGTGGAGGAAGTGGAGAAAGTGGGAGAGTGGTTTATTAACCGGCAATCAATAGTTCAAAGCGTACAATTCTTTTTCTCTCCAAATTAATAATACACAATAGATACTTCTGAGACATTTAGGTGGTGAAAACAAAGAGTTTAGTTCTAGTAATTAAACTTACGACCAGATAGCAAAAGCGGTTCATTCATTCCAATTCAATCAAGTACAAGAAGGCTAAATTCAGGACTCTTCATTCCAATCCGCTGCGTATAAGGTTTGTCTAATAAACCTTCTTGTATACATTCTAGAGTAACAATAAGGTATACGTATATGATAGAATTATCTTAAAGAAATTGGGTTCAATTTATGTTCCATTAACTGTTTAGTTTTTTTTCTTCATCTTATTTCTTATTCTAAAAAATTACACATTAGGCATATTAACACAACATGTCAGAAGAGCCTTTAAAAAATATATAATACTATAACTGATGTTGAGCGCAGTCATCATAACCAAATTGAAAAGATCTTGCTCCAACATCGTATGTTTTCCTCATATTTTGTTGTTGATATGCACCAAGAACAGTGACCCCTTTCCCTAGTAGAAGTGCTACACAATGATACCAACCATCATCATCAGAAATATACACATACTTTGAGTCCACAACATAATTAGTTTCTAGGAAATGAAATGTCATGGAAGCATATTGAGTAAAGTTTGAGATAGTCGTAACAAAGTTCAAATCCAATTCGCCCACCATCAAGTTTTTGAAAATTTAAATTTGAATAATTGTTCTCGAATGCACTTATAACATGTGTATAAGCATTTATCCTAATACTATCTTCATTAAAACGAGTCACTAATGATCCTGAAACTACAATGAAACCATTCCTACCACGAAAACCATTAGACCTAAATGTATTCCTAGGGAAATTTACACGACACGATTCCAATGTTTATATCAGTTAGGTTCAAAAAATGATAGATAGAGGATTGAGTGAATCTTGAATCTAGAATTTCGGTTGCTTGAACATCTCCAGATGGTCTCATAATATCACTACTAAACCTCATAATACTAGAAACATATGAATTTGTAAATGGGACAAGACAATAAGTAAATTTCATACTTGTTTGGGGCAATTGAGCTACCAAAGACGTTTTTTCGACGAAAACTTTAGCGACTACTTTTATTTAGTCGTTAATAATACGTCTTTCGCGACTATATGTTAATTACGACCACACTTTCTCTTTTCCGACTACTTAAGTCGTCGTTAATAAGCTTTATCATTTGCGACTACAAGAATTTGTCATTAAAGAGGTCTTTATAGTCGCAAATGTATATTTTAATCTATAATTTTTTTACACCGACACAAGTACTCGCAAAAGAGTTAATACTTTTTACGACGAATTATGTAGTCGCTATTTATTAGTATTTGCGACTATGTTAACATCTTTAGCGACTACTTATGTAGTCTAGAAAGCTTTTAGTTGTATTCATTACAATGACTTACGAATTCAAATCATTAATACCCCCAATTTTCTATCTTTCCCATATTTGTCTCAAAATCTTCTCAAACTTTTCCCACTA
The DNA here is from genome assembly GCA_029959085.1 of Nemophila menziesii. Classification (NCBI taxonomy): domain Eukaryota; kingdom Viridiplantae; phylum Streptophyta; class Magnoliopsida; order Boraginales; family Hydrophyllaceae; genus Nemophila; species Nemophila menziesii. The sequence continues at coordinate 93,761,740 of JARWIR010000002.1, forward strand.
ATCATCATCAAATAAAATTCCATCACGTGTAAAGCTTTCCAGGGCAAATCAATGAAGTGGGACCTACAAAATTCTCACTTTCTCCAACCAAATTTGCCCAAAATTAGGTATTTTTCTTCGTTAAAACTTTTCGAAATTTATTTTCTTTGATTATAATTGTGTATTTAATATTATATAGTATGATTAGGTTGTTAGAAACATATTTTATTGTTCTAATTTACATATTATTGTTTTGTATGAGAATAAAATGCACAAATTAAATATTTATTTTGTATTCTTTGTATTGTTGTAGTTTATTATATTGTTAATAGACGATGGCTACGGGAATTGATAAGAGTTGGATTAATTCCGCGCATCGTGTTTCGCGTGAATTTGTTAAGGGGATAGAAGAATTTCTCACATTTGCTCAAAAACAAGAGAATTCTAAAGAAACTTTGGTTTGTCAGTGTAATGAGTGTTCGAATACTCGTCGTTTTAATGTCCAAAAGGTTAGGTCACATCTTTTACAATTCGGATTTTTATTCATGTATAAGATTTGGACAAAGCATGGTGAGATTTTAGAAATTCCCGAGTTTCGATTTGTAGAAAATGAAATGTTCAATGTCTATGAAGATTTGAGACCTAATTACGAGGGTGGTGGTCATTCCGATAACACTGAGATTATAGACTCAAACAATTCAACACGTGGCAGTTTCGAAACTATGTTTGAGGAATTGGAGACTGAATTATACCTTGGATGTACAGTTAGAGCTCATTAAATTTCATTGTGAAACTAATGCACGTGAAGGTGAGGAACAAGTGGACTAACATATCTTTCACCGAGCTTCTTGAACTGTTCTGTTGCATGTTGCCCAAACCTCATACCTTGCCTGAGTCTTACGAGGCGTGCAACAAAAGGTTAAAAAGTCTAAGTACGGGGTACACCACCATCGATGTTTGCGTGAACGATTGTGTTGTATTTTACAAGGAGAATGAATTCCTCGATAAGTGTCTTGTATGTAGTGAATCCAGATGGGACCCGAAGAAGGGTCAGAAAGTAGCGCATAAGAAACTCCGATATTTTCCGATTGCGTCGAGGTTGCAGCGACTTTATGTTTCGAAACACACTGTCGAAAATATGATTTGGCACCGTACAGGGAAGAATACCGATCCAGATGTGTTGCGTCATCCGGTTGATGGTGATAGTTGGAAGAGATTTGTACAGTTACATCCTGAGTTTGCTAGCGAACCTCAGAATGTATTCTTGGGTCTGGGTATCAATGGTTTTTGTCCGTTCTCTATGCAGAACAACTCCTACAGCATGTTCCCAGTTATATTGACCGTGTACAACATGCCGTCGTGGGAATGCATGAAAGAAACCGCATTTCAGCTTTGTTCGTTGCTTTCGGGACCCCGTTCACCCGGTAAGGACATGGATGTCTTTCTTTGCCCTGTTATAGATGAGTTGGACGAGTTGTGGGAGAAAGAGATCCTTACATATGATGCCCACACGAAGTAAGAGTTTACAATGAAGGTTTGTTCGTTGTCCACGACTAATGATTACCCCACTAGGTTTGTTTGTTATAATTGTTCTTGCTTGTAGGTTTATGAAATGAACAAATGTCGCTGATGCATTTGCTACCAGTGAGATAATTTCATTGTCTAGTAAGTCTCATAGTTTGGTTTATAAATACGATTCATATTTTATGAACTGTGTCAAATGGGTTACTCGTGAAAAGGGAGAAAAAAAGAGTGACTCAGGATCACGGAGTATGTACCACGTATGAAGGGGAACCAGATTACGGTTAATTAGTCAAAATTGTAGAGGTAACAATTGATGGTGGTTGTTTTGTTGTGTTATTCGAGTGTAATTGGTATAACACGAGCACTGCGAGAACACAGAATGGGGTAACATTTATTAACACGTCTAGTTTTTTTGGAGAGAAGAACCACACATCTTAGCGACACAAGCAAAAAAAAGGGTTTTACATTGATGAGATTAATCAAGAAAAGCACAAAAATGGTGGAAAGTTGTTGGGAAATCAATGATCGGCATGGATGGAGTCCCGAGTTCAGGGGTGTAGAATCACTACCTGCTGAAAACGAGAGTATCACTATTCCTTTAGTGAACACGGAGATGGATTACTCACAGATACACTTGACAACTGGTGAAGAGATTCAGTTTGACCCATCTTTATTGCATGTAGATTTATTTATTGATGAAGACGATGAGTTTTTGGACGACACGATGGGCGAATATGCCGATGATGAAATAGAGGAACCAATCTATGTTGATAGCAATGAGGAAGTTTTTGAAACGAGTGGTTACGAAACAGACTGAAGTGTTTTTTGTGTAATCAATTTTGTGTTTTATTTGAAATTTGTTATTTAAGTTTGATGATTTGTTATGATTAAGTGTTTTTTATTATGTGGAATTGATTATAATTGTGTTTTTTATTGTATAACAAGTGTTTAAAAATTAAATCTGTTCCTTACAATTAAAAAAAAGGAAAAAAAATTAATTAGTGATTACTTTGTAGTCTCTAGAGATGAAGTCGCTAATGAGTTTGGGTCATTCACGACTACACATGTAGTCGTTAAAGTGAATTAAATATCTATTGAAATTGGACGGTCTACTTTTCCGCCCATTAATGGACACGCGTTTCGCACCCGATGTTTCGCGACTGCAAAGTAGTTGCGAATGAGTCACGTGTTGGTCACTTCCCTGACGCGTGTCGGTCACTTCTCTTTCTAGCTACGACTCTCTTATCTTTTACGACTACACGATGTAGTCGCTAAACAGAAAGTACTGTATGTACAACCCGTCGAGCCTCTCCATTTCACTCATCTCTTTCTCTTATTCACAAAAATGAAACACCATTAATAAAAACTCCATTTCCAGCAGCAATTGAAACTCATATCAACTACTAATGCACTCCAAAGGTAATAAAATCAACTCCTAATCTAACATTTCCATCTATTTCTTATGATTTCACTAATTATTTTTTCTAACCTTTTATTTTGTTTTGCTTGTGTTTATGTACGAATCACATGGGCATGGTTACTACATCAAAGTAGCTACTATTTCATTATTTAAGGTATGTTTTTCATCCACTTTTTGTTTTTAATTTTCATGTTTATTTTCCAATTTTTTTGTTCTTTTATGTTTAGATGATATAGCTAAATCCGAATGTAATATGGGATATTTGGGAGTGAATGGTGATAGTTTTAACACATTTGGATGGCTACATATGTTAAATAATTAATGAAAAAAAATTTTAAAAAAATTTGCCTAAAAATTAAGGTTTTAAATGCATGAAATGGATAATATATATGATTTGTGTCTTGAATCCATTTAGTAATATATTGAGATTAATTTTTGTAGTTTTTTTTATAATAATTTGGAATGTTAGGTGATTTAGGGTTAGAAAACAATTTTTTTGGAATTTTTAGAGTTGGTTTGTATTTTTAAAAAAAGAAAGATTAATTTTCAATTTAAAAACATATTGAAAAAAGTATAAATACTAAAAAAGTTTGATTATATTTTGGACTAAATTTGCAATTTATTGATTTTTGATAATTTTAGAATGAAATTTAATTTCTTGGATTTTTTAAGAATAGTTTGTATTTTAAAAAAAAAATAATACTAATTTGTAATTCAAAAATATATTGAAAAAAAGTATAAGGACTAAAAAAAAAGGGTCAATGCCCCAAAAAATCAAAATAATATTATATTTGCCCCAAAGAATCATCCATTAACTTACTATTATAAGATTACATATTTACCCTTACACCATAAGAACTATTCCCGTCACGGACGATTCCCGTCACACGACGATTCCCATCACGGACGATTCCCGTCACGGACGATTCCCGTCACGGACGATTCCCATCACCCGACGAATCCCGTCAACGCGACGAATAATGTATAACATAAGTAGGGATAGTATAGTCAAATAATGTATAAAATAATTCAAGTGATGATTTTATTGGGCAAAAATTTTGTGATTGATGTTATTGGGATGAAAATAATATTATTTTGATTTTTTGGGTCATTTTCCCAAAAAAGAATTTAAGACTTCATATTAATAAAAGATGCGGTTTGGGCCTATTTTGCCGTTACCAGTTTAATATGTCTCTGTTTCTATCCATCAGATTTTGCACATACAATTAATTAAACATATCTTCCCAATAATGCATTTTCATCGATGCTGTAAAGTATCTTTGTTAGTATACAAAAAGTTATTATCTATCAATTGAAAACTTTCACTGAACAGCATTTGATCTGTTTCTCAATTTGCACCATAATCCATTCTTTGTATGAATGGTTGCACCTGTAACAAGTTGTACAGAATCAGCAGATCCTTTTAGCTCCACATCAAACTTTTGCAATAACATTGCTAATGCTATTGTTGATTCAGCCAATGCAAATTGATCCCCCACACATTTTCTTGGTCCTCCACCAAATGGTAAAAATGCAAAATCAGATATTATTTCATTTGGATATAATGCCCCTGGACTTCTACTAGGATCAAATCCACCCCAACCTTCAATGCCTTCACTTTCCTTTACTCTCACAAACCTCTCCGGTTCAAATTCATTCGGATTATCCCAGAAATACGGAGATCTATGTAGATTATACACCTGTAATTACACATTTGCTCAAAAATAAAATTAACATTTTATTAAAAAAATAATAATAAATGATGTACTCACAGAAACAAAAATATCCGTGCCAGCTGGGATTTCATATCCAGCTTCGTTTCCCTTATAACCTCCTATACAGTCGTGTATTTAATTTAATTGAAAAAAAAAGTGTATTTAATTATGAGGTGTAAATTTCTTTTTCAAATTTAATTTAGACCAACCTGGTAATTTATCTGGTTTAAGGGAACGCCTAATTAATAAAGGTGGTTGTGGATATAAACGAAGAGACTCCACAACAATTAAGCGCAAATACCTGAAGCACAATTTTTTTAATTTTAAATAAGTTTAATATATAAATGAAATTAAATTTACATACTCTAGCTTTTTAAGCGAATCAAAAGTTGGTTTTCCTTGACTAAGTACTGAGTCAACCTCTTCTTGTGCTCTCCTCATCTTAGAAGGGTGCTAAATAATACAAGGTAATATTATAACTCATTGAAGGGAATAATAAAAAAAATAAAAAAATGCTCAATGATATTATAATATTATAATATTACTTGTGCAAGTAGGAAAATTGCCCATGTAAGTACAGCAGCTGTTGTTTCATGACCAGCAATAAGCATTGTCATTAAGTCATCTCTAAGCTGTTTATACAAAAGGGAAAGTAAGGGTATATTAGTCATTACATTAAAGTATTCTGAGATATAAAATACTTGTTCACCTGACGATCATCAACATCTACACCTCGCATATCAACTAGAAATCGCAAAAGACTTGCATCCTGTAAATTTCTTTAGTTATAATACCAAAAATTATTTGTCTAGCTTAAGAAAAAAAAAACACCTTAAGGTTTTCATAATCTCTTTCTTGAAGTTTCTCAACATCTGTTTCCTGTTAAAGACCATGCTTAAATTTTCTTTTGCACTAATTATCAACAACTATAATTAGTTATACCTGTCTAGTATCTTTTGCATTTTTTATGAGACCATCAAGGCAATCATTAATGACTTTAAGGTCACTTCGGAATTTTCTTTGTCTAGGAACTAAATATCTTGCAAAAGGAAGTTTCCAATATGGAATATAGAAAGTAGATCTATGTTCAGCTTCAAAAAGTGTACCATATACTGCCTTAATTACAGGGGACTCTTTTGTAACTGAACCAAAGTCATAATTGAAAACACCAATTCCAATAATATCAAGAGCTAAATTTGAAAACTCTGCCTCTAAATCCAAATTTATTGTTTTATCTCCTTTTAAGCCTTCCTGTTCTAGTAGCTTTTCAAATTTTATAATCATTCTTTCAGAACAGTTGTTGAAAACTTTGACCATGGCTTCTAAGTATAATGCATGGAATGCTGGAGTGATAACTAAAACAAAAAAAAAAAAAAAAATCAAGTTAACATCTTTTAATAAGTTTTAATTTCGAAAAATCTACATTTATGAAACTAACCTCTTCTCCTTTGTTTCCAAGTTTCAAGATCAGCAGGTATTAATCCTTTACCCATTATAGGTTCAAGTATATCAGCTAAAACTCCCTTATTAAAAAGATGATAAAAGCATTAAAGCAAACATTTAAAAGTAAAATTAAAAGATTATATACCTTGTCATATCCAAATGCATTTTCACGAAGTATGTATCGTGCAACTATTGGGTCTGATACAACAACAAATGCCTTAGGGCCAAAAGCAAGTTTATAAACTGCTCCATACTGTAAAAAGTAGAAAGAGTGTCTTGTAACATAAAAGCATCTCAGCTAGGCAAAATAACAAACACTATACCTGTATGAACCAATCATATAAGGAGAAAAAGAGTGGACGGTCAAATAGATCAGTAACTGCACCTTCAGCTGTAGGCATAGAAGACCCAATTTTACTCCCACTTAACAAATTCGTTAGAAAGTTACTTGCATTGTCTAATACATTAAATTTTGTTTTTGTTGACTCGCACCTGCATTTATTAAATTGCATAATTGATCCTTGAAAATGGAAGATCAAACAAGGAAGAGAAAAACGTTGCTTACCTGATTGAACACCTCCTCCTTTTAGACTTAGAAACTGAGACTTGAGAGCAAGTATTGTTATTTGTTTGAGAGGGAAAAGAAAACAATAAGGCAGCAGATGAGCAATTACTGCCTACAATAACACCATTACTAACCATTATAAGAATTACTGACTTACAATCTCGGTATCAGACTATACTAAGAGGACGATAATGCTCCCTCCACTTTCCACAGTATCTATCTCTCTATTTATATTTTTACAGAAAAGAAAAATCTATCTCTCTATCTATATGAGTAGTACTAGTATATTTCTATAGGCCACTCCACGTAACTCCGGCCCCACTATCCAGATATTTTTCCTTTTTATTTACCGGCCGGCAAGTGTAATTTTGAAGAAAGTATAGAGGGAGGGATTGTAGCACACTTTTAACGATGAAATTTAAAGACAAATAACATGGTGTAATTTTTTTTTTTCAGAGTTTTGTATTAAAAGAAAACATAGAACATATGAATAACCTTTGTTTGGATTGAGGATTAGAAGGGGAGGGAAAAAATTATAAAGGATAATAGTTATTCTTCTTTTGTTTGTATTATAGATTTTTTAAGGAATAAATTATTAAAGGATTAAAATTATACCTTCTAATCCTTTAGAATTATTAGAAGGAAGGGATTAATTTTAATAGTAAAATATTTTTATTACCCTTATGTTTTATTTAAAATATATTTTATTAAGGGTATAAAAGTAATTTAGTTATAAAATAATCATTTCTTTCCTTCACTTATACAATCCAAACACAATATTCAAATAATCCTTTACTAATATTTTCCTTTCTTTTTCTACTCAATCCAAACAAGATTAATACTCTCCTCTCTTTTCCTTTAATATACTATCATTTCCTATCATTTAATAATTAATCCCCTTTATATCCAAACAAACCCAATCATTAAAATTTCTTAGAAATGGATAAGAAGACATATTGATACTTTTAAATGGAAGTTTAATTTTGTTTTTTTTAATTTAAATAGTTAATAACTTATGTAGTAAAGTAGGTTGAGGATTGATGGTTGTAGATTTTTTTTGTGATATATACATTTTGTAATTATGAATGACAAAAAAACATAATACATTGTTATAAATTAGTATAATATTAGCTAAACTAGATGGACGATATGGAAAGAATTGCTAGACTAGATAGAGAGAATAATATTATTTTTTCTTTTAAACATATGTGTAAAAATATAATGGGGATGAAGGTCATATATTTATAGGATATATATGACCCTTCATTTCATACATTAAGTCCATTTCATAAGATGAAAACTGGAGAGGTCTAGAAACTAAAGGACATCCACTTAATAATATATTGTTTACAATACTTCCCCTTGGATATCCACTCCTTATGAAATATGTCTCATTAAAACCTTGCCAAGAAAAACCATGTGGGATAAAAATTTGGTCGAAGGGAAAAGAGTACATATAGATGGAACTAAACATCTTGAAACGCTGCCTCGTTAAAACCTTTCCAAAAAAACCCATTAGGACAAAACTTGGACGAAGGGAAAAGAGTACAGTCTTATTTACGCTCCCCCTGATGGTGGCAAGAGATCTCTGAGTTGTCGTATTTCAATATTGTGGACATACTTCTTGAATATTGTGGTTGACAATGATTTCATCAGGAAAATTTACAAAATTATTGCATGATTGTATCTGTCGGGTGTCAATATCCACATTCTTATGTAGCTCGTGTGTGTAGGAGACTTTGGTGAATATATACCACACTTCTTTTGGGTATGTTGAATAATCCACTTAAATAAATATTTCATACCTCTCCCCTTTGGATATTCACTAAAAGATATGCCTCATTAAAACCTCATCAAGAAAACCTATTGGGACAAAACTTGATGAAGGGAAAAGAGTACACTAATCCTTAGGGGTTATGACACGTATTCAGTTTGTCTTGTTAATACCTTACCAGGAAACCCAATGGGAAAAACCGTGGTGAAGGAAAAAGAATGCAGAATTCAATATATTCTCCCCCTCATTACGACATTACATATTTCTAAATATATGTGTACCTTGATGTCATCGTTAATGAAATTTAATTAGTAAATCTTCTAGATTTTTAATTGAGGGTATTTGGTGATAGTAATATCATTTTCTTGATCAATAAAATAGTTTATACTTCCTTTGACAATAAATATTTGCATGCCTCGTTAAAACCTTACTAGGAAAAAAACAGTGGGAAAAAACCTTAGTGAAGGAAAAAGAGTACAATTGATGTCTCCCTAAATGTTCTAATTTTATGCCCTTGGGAGACATCATTTTTGGTGTTTATTCGACTATTTTGATAGACTTTTGGACTAAATATGCAATAATCTGATTTTCCTCTTTAATTTCTAGCATTTTTAATTTATTAAACTATTGCGCGTAATATTGTGTATTAAAGTGAAAAGTTTGTAGGTTTTGAATACTAGCTAGGAGAGGAATCCGAGAATAAAGTCAAAGATCGTGATATGGAGTCAAAGCATGAAGACAAATCCCGAAAGAATTGATATTTTAAAGCTGCAAATCTAGAAAACTGATAAAGATTTCTGATTTCGAGCAACCTAAGAGTAGAAGTAGTCGCTTACCTTTGAAGAGAAATTGTGCCCCATTGAGTTACGGAATTTTAGCAACTGGAATGAGGTCAATCCGAGTTGAAACGAACCGGGTATAGCTGATTTAGTGGAGGTGGTGCAGCACTTACGGGATTTTGGGCTAAGATAATGAACTTGGACCTTTATTATTTCATTTAAACATTAGCCTAAGGTCCAAGTCCGATTTTGAGAGTATAAATAAGGCTTTTGACTTCTATTTTTCATACAATTCACTTTTCAGAAGTCAGAGTATCAGAGAGAAGTCAAGGCAAGGAAGCGGAGAAAGCTACAGAGCTGGAGACTGTCTATATCTCCAAATCACAGCTAATTTAATTCTGAAATTAGGTTTGTCTTTTATTTCTTTTTGTAAAACAATATGAGAATTTTTATTTCTTTTATTTTAGTTTTTCGCATGAGCTAATTTCATTAAGTGCTTGAGAACGCATAATGGGTTAATCCCAATTTGATTTTATTTCATGTGTTTGGATTTGGGATTTTAATAATTGAAATCAAATTGGTTAAATTGAATTTTTCTTTAATTTGCTTTTATTTACTTTTATTTAATTCGCGACTCAATATTAGGACTTAGTATCTAGGCTATTCCAATTAGTGGTGATTGGATCACCTTGACGGGGGGTTTAAATACAGACCTGGTTAATGAATGTAGGTTAGAAATTAGAGACTCTGACGAGCTTAATTAAACATATGACCAATTGGGTAGAATAGACTTAATCACTCGAGAGTGGACTATAATCACCCTGACGGGGTTTGTAGCACTTGAGAGTAGCTCCTTAGTCCACCCTGACGGGGGTAAGGAGAATTTCGAATCCCGACCAATGCATATTTGCTGATTTGTCCCTTAAACATGACATGAATTGAATGATAATTAGGTGAAACTCCTGCGTCTCTCAAGTACTGCCTTTCCCATCTTGCGTAAACACTTTATTTTCTTGCGTCTAGTTTAATCTTTGCGTCAATTTAGTATTTTAGTTTATTGTCTTAGCATTAGAAAACCAAACAAACAATTCTCAAAATCATTTACTTGTTTTCAGGTGCAATTAACCACTGTCTGATAAGCATTAGAGTCGACCATTCCGTCCCGGAGAACGAATCTGTTTTATCACTTATATTACTTGGGACAACCGTACACTTGCGGTTGTGGTTCTCTTACCCTTATTGCATTTATTTTAGAACACACAAAGGACCACCAACAATACACAATATCACATCATTCTCATTATGACAACAATTACCAAGTATCCTTTCATAATTCATACACTTTTCTCTTGTGATTTGAATAAATTACGCTGTTCGAGAACTTTTATACTCTAGGAACTTTATATTTCAGGAACTTCTCAATCTTAGATAATTATATATTTAGACGATCTAAGTACTTCAAGTATATATCGTGCTTCGGCACTTGTTGTGCTTTCAAACACCTTTCTTGTTTGGGCACATGTCATGCTTCTAGCACCTATTTTGTTTATCAAAAACTTTATTATCCATCTAATAATCACTACACTTTATCAATAACATAAGATTGAGGATGTCTTTCCCACATTTAATTCTAGGTTTCTGCAGGAACCTTCATGATACAAGTAGTGTTTTTTTTTTAATTTCAAAAGTCACTACTACACTTTCTATTGTCGTCGACATATTTCACCACTTTTTGGTTTAGGATCCTTATTATTTATTTCAAGCGCTATATTAAATGAAAATATATTAATCCCATAGATTGTCTAACAGTTTTAAATATTTTCAGTAGACTAATAATCTACATGATTTTTCTCGTATTTAGGTACGTACGCCCTTTCATGACCATTACTTTCTTAGAAAAAGGTAAATGTATCTAGCATTAATTGCTACCTAATTGGTGGTCAAACATAAATTAACTGGCAATATGAATGACACGTGTCTTACCACGATCTCAAATAGACTATCTAGTTCAATTATGTTAAATCCAACAACTCCTTATATTTTTAGCTACAATTTGAGATCAGATATTAACTTATAAAAATAATTTTGGTTTAACCGTCTAATTTTCAGGATCTCTATTAAAATTTATTTATTTTTTATTTCAACTAATTTATTAAAATTTTATTTATATATTTAACATTTAATTTATTAAAAGAATATTTAAAATTAATTTAAAATGAATTATTATTGTAAAATATTCTTAAATAAATAATTTTAAATGAGAATATATAATGTGTAGTTATCCACTAAAACAATCAATATATACATTTTTATATTTTATTCTATTAATTTTCTTATTTCAATGAATTAATTAATATTTAATACTCATGCATTTTATTAATGTATTATTTTATTTTATTATTTTTTATAAAAGAATTCAAAATTCAAAATATTAATATTTATATTATAATATTTAACGAAATAATCAAACTAAAATTAAGTTTATAAAAGTTAAAAATTAAGTTTATGGGGAGCAAATGTTCAATTGAAAGTTAAAAATTTTGGATGGAAAATTTGCAATAATGCAATCCCAACAAAAAATAATTTGGTGAGAAGAAGATGTTTAAAGGAAGATGTTTGCGAGTGGTGTGAGATGGAAGGGGAAAATGTGACTCATCTCATTTTAAGATGCCCCTTTAGTAGAGAGGTGTGGGCTAAGTCACCACTGCAAATTAGAATTGATGTATCTTGTCAGGAAAACATAGCTGAATGGTTACTTAAAACAATTCAAAGATTTTCGATTAACGGGTGGGACAAAAAAGTGGTTACGACATATATTTTATCCATTATGTGGAATATTTGGAAGGAAAGAATGAGATGTTTTCATGAGGGGAAAATGTGGTCAATTGAAGATATATTCTATAGGGTTAAGGACTCGATACAGAGGTTATTTGGGAAAAAAATTAATTCTTGGCACAACACTACGGATGATAGAATTGAGAGAATTGTGAGTACGGACAATCCAGCGATTGATGATACGGCTGATATGATCTGGATGTGTGACACCTCTTTTATAAACGGGAATAGTCATTCAGGTATAGCGGGCATTGGGATAAATACAAGTGGACGCATTGAACGGAAGATAAGTCTGAGATGCAAAATCAAAAAGGTTATTGAAGGAGAAGCTTGGGCATTACTGTTGGCCATGAGATCGTCTTGTGATCTCAATAGTCAGAGAGTTTCATTCTACTCTGACAACCTTGAATTGATTCAAGGAATTAAAAAGAAGACCGGGCTTCACTGGAGCCTAAAACCCATTCTTTCGGAAATCGAAAGTTGGATTGGTCGGTTCCCCAGGATGGGAGGTCAAGCATATCAATAGATGCTACAACACGACAGCGGACGCACTAGCTAAGTGTATAAGAAGAAATATCGTTATTCCTAGCTGGATGAACTGCTCCTTAGTGGATTTCGATAGAATGCTGAATAATCTTTGTAAAATTTAGTTTGCTTTTCGGTTTTAATTGACAAAAAAAAAAAAATCAATTTAATACTTTATGATGGTATGATCCTCTTCCTAATTTGGTTATCATATTTTTGTAAAAAAACTTTTAAACTAATGATAATTATTTTTAATTTATTCGATTATTAATTTAAAAAATTGTTTTAACTAATATAAAAATATTTATATACATCGTCCAAAAAAAAAATTTATTTACATAATATTAAAAAGAGCCAATTGTTGATTGATGTCTATTAAAAAACTTATTTAGAAAAAGGTGCCTAGAAAAAAATATTTATTGAAAACAGCCTCATCCCAAATTACCCTTATAATTAACAATTAAAAAATAAGAAAAAAACTAATAAACACGCGCGCGTCAGTGAATTTTTTTTTAAAATCGTCATAACTAATTAAAAAAAAAATCAAAAAAATCAAAAAAAATTATATTTGGATAAATCAAATTAATATTTACGTCTATGATTTTTTTCGGAATTTTCGGAATTTTTTGATTTTTTTTGATTTTTTTAATTTTTTTTTTCGCAGACACGAAATTTATGTTTAAAACATGGAATTTCATGTTTATTTCACGGGTTTAAAACATGGAATTCCGTGTCTGCGAAAAAAAAATTAAAAATTCGAAAAAATTCAAAAAATTCAAAAAAAATCAAAAAAATTCATAAACGTTAATATTAATTAGATTTATTCAAAAATATTTTTTTTTTAAATTTTCTGATTTTTTTTGAATTAGTTATGACGATTTTAAAAAAATTTCACAGACGCGCGCATGTAATGGAATTAGTAAAGGTATAGAAATTATAAAAAAAAGGATGTTTTCTATAAATAATTACTTCATTAGGCATTTTTTTATAAATAAGATTATTGAAAGCATAAAAAAATAATTAGAGAGTTTAATGAATATGTTTTCAACAATAACCTCTATTAAAAATACAATAATTTATTATCTTTTTTTAAATTAAAATATAGATAAACTATATATATCTAACTTTCCAAAAGGTAAAGTTAGTAATAACCATTTACGTAATTGCTACCTAATTGACACTTGTCCCAATTTATTTTGTTTTGTCAAACCCATGCAAACAGAAGGTTGGTTGTTTTTTCTAATCAAAGATAAGATGGGTTATTAGTTTGGTAATTTACGTAAAATGGTTCTTGACACATTTAATAATTTCAGAGACATATACCAACTTTAACTTTCCAAAAAGAAAAAAAACATTATTTAGCTCAGTGACGGATCCAAAAGTTAAACTGAGGGAGAAGGGGAGAGAAGGGGACTTGAAATATATAGAAATTTGGGTGTTAATGCTTTACATAATTTTAATTTTTTAAGCTAAAAATAGGATACATAAACATATAACTAGAATGTCAAAATACAAATATAAAAATCCAACACTGTTACGTTGCTTATCTCTTTGATTGATAAGTTTATATGTGTCTAATTACCCATAAAATATGTAGACAGACACTATTATATACATTTAATTTATATAGTATTATTAGTATTATATTAATACACCATATGCTATATTAATATCCTAATTTATAAATATAAGGAATAAATCATCTATAAAAATTATACATTATAATTTTATTGGAGTAATGTAAATAATAAATTACTAAGTAATGCTATCATCAAACTCAAAATAACGACATGTATAACAGAATTGCATATGTAATAAATTGATTTATGAAAGTTGACAAATTTATAATTTAAATATAGTATATTAAAGAACAAAGTTTTATTTATAATGTTAAAGTATAAGAATAAAGTTGCAGTCTTATTCTTATTTTAAATTAAACTTATTGAAAATATAAAAAACAAATGCTAAGTTTCGAACTCCTAACCTCTAGGATGAATTCTAATATGTAAAAACAATTAACCACTAAGTTACAATAACTTATATGCTTTTTAGAGCATGCATGTGTTATATAACTTTTCAATGGAAGTTAATTATTTTTCGAATCAAAATTATATTGAAGTAAGTTAAATTTAAATTTACGGGTTCGGGGGGAGGGTTGAGCCCCCTCTGGGCCTAACGTGGATCTGCCCCTGATTTAGCTCATCAAAGTATGTTGTTTTGACGAACTTGGAAAGAGAGAAGACTGATCTAACCTATGATTCAAAATTTAATATTAGATCAAGTTAGTTAAAAGAAATTTTACTAAATCCCCAAAAAAATTCAACTTATTTCCTTGAATTTTAAAAATAAACTTATTTTGCCGTTTAAAGTATTTCGTTATATAATAAAACCAATAAATTTAAATAAAACCCCAAGCCTCACTAGCATTTGTCTACATAGGAAAAGGTTTTCTCGAGATAAAGAATTTAAAATATTGCACGGGAATGATGCCCAATCATCTAGAATAAGAGACCATCCTAATATATATATATATATATATATATAAGAAAACAGCAATTTCATTCCTTAAACAGAAAATATAACCAAAATTTCACCAACCCGTCCCAAAGACTTGATACGCCATCTAACTTTTGACTGTTTCATAAAAAGAATTAAAAATCTAACTTTCGACTGATCGTGATAATCCAGAACGATATTTAGACAATCTAATATATGTGGTGTGTCAAGGTTTGGCTTACCAGCAAATATGCAACCTTTTAAATTAAATACTGAGGAACTCGCCTTCCACCAAACATATATTTCTTATAATTGCGATACATGTTTACTCAAAATGAGAGATACAAGAGAGGTTTTTTTAATCAAAGCATAATATATAAATACATAATAAGTTTAAAAACGGTAATTCACGATCCGCTTGGATCTCCTTATAACAAAAAATAAATGTTTTAAAAGAGAAGTGAATGACTAATATTTTTACAGAACTTTATTATGTAAATTTAAAATTCCTTCTAAACTAAAATAATACCCAAATATTCTCTAAACTACTTATTAATACATGAAATCTTTCACCCATCTATTTTTTTAAGAAAAATACACTACACATGCATATTTTTTTGTTGGGGTGACTTTTTTAATGTGTAAGTAACTCATTATATTCTTTGTTTTTTTAATAGAATGAACTTATAAGTTAGCAATTATTCGTAAAATATGTAAATCAATACCATTACATCTATATTTTGACAAAAAAATAACACCATTACACCTATTTATATAGTGTCATTAAAATTTTATTAATATATTATATGTTGTATTCTTATTTTAAGTTATAAATATGAGTAATAAGTCCTCTAAAAATCTAAATTTTATTAAATAGTGTAGAAAAGTATTGTTAGCCTAAAATTCAAATATGGACTAGTAATGTGTAAGTAACTTTTTATGTTCCTTGTCCTTTTAATAAAATGAATTTACACGTTAGCATTTATCATAAAATATGCAAACCAACACTATTACAGCTACATTTTGATAAAATAAATAAATAACACCATTACACCTATTTATAAAATATCATTAATATTATATTAATATAATATATATTGTATTCCTATATTAAGTTATAAATATGAGTAATAAATCATCTAAGAATTTATATTATAATTTTATTATATAGTGTAAAAAAAGTATTGTTAGCCTAGAATTCAAATATGGACTAGTATAAAAGAATTGTAAATTTTTTTACATATAAGAGCCACTTTAGACTCGGAGTTATTTCGACTATAATAAGATTCGATCATAGGACCTCTTGGTCTTTGCAGAGTAGTCAGGGTCGGCCCGAGCGTCTTGGGTACCTAAGGCGAAAAAAGAAATGGGGCCTTTTACAGTGTAATAAAAAAAATTGTCCTATTTTGACCAAACAAATCATATATAAAAAAATTACTAATAAATCAAGATATTATATATAAACAATTATATAAAAAAGTTTGGAAAAAAACATTTAAAGATTTACTAAATTCACTTTAAAACCATTTTCGGTGCTTTTTGTGATACAAAGTTATAGATTAAACTTTTGTTTTAAGTCCGTCTATCATATTTTGTCAATCGACAAAACAATATGACCATATTCTCGTTTGCGAATTACGATAGAATAATAGTAGAATAACTGAACAATTTTATTTGATGAACTCATTTCTAATAATATTTCGTTTCGAGTTTTGTTTCTAATTTTCACTTATATTTTGAATCGGGTTCAATTAAACTTGTGACAATTGTATGAAAATAATATAATTTAATCTTAATATGTATAAAATAAAATATAATTAATTTTATAACAAATAGAAAAAAACTTACTTATTGACTAATTTTTTTAACGATAATATAATTTAATTTTGAAATATGTATATAGTTTAATATAATTAATAAAAAAAATTATTTGTTATCAAGACTTTCTAAAAATAATTGTATGTGGCATTTTAGTAGACTTTTTATATTGTTTATGATCACTAAGGCATATAAGAATATAGTAAAAGAAATGCAAAAAAACACATAGGATTTCGTTTGGGGAAGAGAGGGAAAAAAAAGAGCAAAAAAGTTAACTGCACAGCATGGGATTCGAACTAAGACCGCACCATTTGCAATATACTCACGTTTCACTATGCCAATCCTATTTGCATATTAAAGGGGCCAGTCTAACGTACATATACTATTTAATCTATACTATATAATTTTTTGGGGCCCTAAAAAATGTGGGGCCTAAGGCGACCGCCTTGGCTGCCTTGGGCCCGGGCCGGCCCTGAGAGTAGTCTAACGACTAGATCAACTATCGATCTTAGAAGTGTAATTTTGAAATCGGTTATATAAAAATTGACAAAGTTACGATTTAAATTTAGTATATAAAAAAATCTAGGATTTTTTAAAAATGTTAAAATATTAGAGTAAAGTTAAGTTATAAATGTAGTTATGAAATATTATAATGTTTAATTTTTTTTTTCAAATCACATATATTTAAAATTATTTTTTAAAAGATGTTCTATTCTATATGTTTTTAAGATTAAGATAAACCAATTGCTATTTTCGAACACAAAACGTTAACTCTAAATTCTAAAACTTAAGCAGAGTAACCGCTAAGGTACATACATTATGTATTTTTCTAACACGAACGTATACCATATATATTCATATAGAGATAATTATTCTTCGAGCAAAAACTACCGTTACATATTATAAAATTTACGAGTTTTGGGGGTTTGAGCTCCCCTTAGGCGTAAGGCAAATCTTCCTTCGTATAACCAATTCAACATAAAAATAGCATCACCGTATAATCAAGAATATAGCATTGTGTAATCAACTTGGGGTAAATTTTGTTTCCTTCTTTTAGTTTACGTTGGTTGTTTGTGGTCGATTTTTGTTGATCGGAAGCAAATAATGATGATGATGGTGCATTATGTTTCCATGTTTTAGGTCATATACTTTTTTATCTTAAAAAGTTTTGGAAATTTGTAGTGTGTGTTCTTGGTGAACACCAAGAACCCCAGAACACACTAAAAATTCTTAAAAATATAAAGATAAAAAATCACCATGAACACAAAAAACACACTAAAAACACACTAAAAATTTCCATAATTTTTAAGATAAAAAAATATATAACCTAAACCGTAATGAAACATAAAATATCAAACTCGATCTATTACCCATCATCATCATTGCTTGCTTCCAATCAATAAGAATATACCTCAAACATTTTTTTGGATTAAAAAGCATATAACCAAAAAACGTGGAAACATAATACCTAAAACCTCAAACTCAATCTCTTAACTGTTTTGACCAAAAAGAATAAATCTCTTATCATTCTCATCATCAAACTAACCTAATACCATTATCAACATTGCAAATTTCAATTCCTTTTTCTTTTTTGTAGTCCTAACCTTTGTTTTACTACAATAATATTCAGTGCTAAAATTATAGACCAAATTAACCATATAAGAGTAAGATATAGTTGTATGATTAACCAACCCATTAAACCATAAACTATTTAAACCAACCAATTCAAACCATAAACAATTCAAGCCATAAATTGATACAACCCAATAACCGTTCAAACCATAAACCATTCAAAACATAATAAAAAGTTGCATACTTTCTAACTTGCATTAAAACAAAGATGTCAAAAATCATTCAACATGCAATTGTCTTAACAAGTCTAATTATCAATTCTAAAAATCAAGTCTAATAATTATTCTCCAAAATATTAATGTTACCAAATAACAAGTCTAATAGCCACTCTCCAAAAAAATGAACACAACCATACTACTTATATTCATTTTTTGGCCTTCTTTGCATTCTTGTAAATATTCTTCTATTTGACTTTATATTCTTGCAACACTCACCAACCTCTATTGCTTGTACGGAAAATTGGCTAGTAAAGACACTACTCCTCCAAAGTTTTTACACCCTTCCTTCTTCAACCTCAATTGGTACTTTATCATTCTTTATAGGGGGGGGGGGGGGGGGTCGAAGGTGGTTTTGGTGACTTAAAACTTGTTGAAATTCCACTGCCTCCTTGAACTCCCTGATGTCGTGTGTTATGTGACATAATTTTAATAATATTGAGACATCATTTTAGGTTTTTCAATGGTTGAAAATATGGAACTTATCACTTGACATAGCATATATTGAATTCTTAGCTATTATATGAGATTATTCGTGGACTTATCTGATTAAATAGGAAATGCTCAAGTCAGTTTGCCATAATATCCATGATTTTCTCGTCTCAACTTGGAATCTATCAGTGTTTCATCTCACGCGTTCTAAACTCCAAGGGCTACCTTGAACATAAATATTATGATCTGATTCGTTACCATTTATTGTGCTTTAACTTCTAATGATCTTGTTGACTCATTGTCTTGTCTCGGTCCTGTTTCCACTCATTTTGGTTGTTTTATTAACTCCTTGACTCCTTATCTTGGCATGTTCATCCTTGGATCCTCTATATTCTAAGAGATACACAATTAATAACAAAACTACCTCAAATTGCTCTAAAACACGAATAATCTTATATATTAGCTAAAATATTAATGTATGTTTAATCAAGGGATAAATTTTATATTTCAATCACCAAAAAACCAAAATAATTTCTCGGGAGTATTGAATTATATCATAAAATACGAGACATTACACAGTCTTATGATGAGGTTAAGCTTATAGCTTTTAATGTTTTCAAGGCCCCCGGGGGGTGGTCTACGATGGTTAGACATCCTTGAAATCACATATGTGAGTAAGAAGGTGGAGGTCTCTTCTATAGATACATATGATGTCTTCTTAGAGCACACATAAGATCCAAGGTATGCACATCAACCTTAAAATGTGTGTGATAATATTACGAAGTTTTTTTGAACCAAGGTGTCAAGTATGTGTTATAAGGGTCACAGCTAAAAACGTCTTTGCTGATTGGATTTGGTTGTTGCCCCACTTCACTTACTATTGGTCATATTGATTTATTGACACTTTTGTACCGTTCAATTCATCTGTTTCTCAAAATTCATCTTGTTTTACCATCTTTTCTATGTTTTGACTATGTCAACCATTTGTGGACGCCTGTTGTATAACATGGCTTTCAAAACCAATGATTTTGAAATCTCCCCTCTTAAATGGTATTAATTTCTAAAACTGTTTTTCGATCAAACGGGTAACACATGTATATTTATTTTCTTAGTATATATTACAACCATTACCCACCTAGATATATGTATATATTAACTACTTCTTCTTCTCCATTTGTAATCAAATTGAGGGAAAAAAAGACACACCAAGAAAATTACATCAAGAAATTTATATGTTGTATTCTTGAGTGAGAGAGGTTTTTGGACAAACTCTATCTCATTAGTTGTGAGTGCATATATCAATGTAAACAGTTTAGCACCAAGGTTGCATTGCAGTCTCTTTTTAACAAAGTGATAATTGCGCCAATACAACTAGTAAGTTTTTTGTACGTTTTATATTTTTTAATTGTTTTGTGTTTTACTATTTTCATCGTTCATAATGTTATTTGTTCTACAACAAGATCCTACGAAAATTGTTAAAGTATAAGTACTTCTTCTTAAAGCTTACCAAACATCCATCTCAAAAAATTCAACATAGCCTCTATCTCACTATTGAGTGTTGAAGTATATAATTTCTTATAAAACTTTAACTACCACAAGTTTCATCAGATTCATTAAAATTTCTAGATCACTTTTGTGATTATATAATAAGTGTTCCTTCAATAAACTTAACTACCACATATCTTCGTGTATTAGATAGAATATCTAAATCACTTTCAAAATAAAAGAAAGAAAAGAATAAAAAAAATGGAATATCTTTTTCTCTTATGTAAATCAATGAGAAATTGTTATTGGGACTATTAGGGATTATGGTTAAGCGCATCAATTGGGTTGAGTGAGAATATCTTTGAGTGTAAACTCAAGCTTTAGTTTTATGTTTACTGTATTAATTTGATTATGAGCTAAAGTCTATTTGCTTGAGGATGCTTTTATAATACATTGTGTTAGGTTTTTTACTATTGTTTATTACGTTTGGGATATGAATTTTATATTTAATTTAATTGTGTTTTTTCCATAATTCCATTATTTGTATGCTTGATTTAAATATTCATGTGTTAAGGCCAAAGTAGCAGGAGCCGTGATAATCAGACTAACACCGGGTGGGGGGAAAGATTATTGAATTAGTGTATGAATGCTTAATGTCTTTTATCGGATGATACTAGCACGCTAGGTAGTCCATTGGGTATATATATATATATATATATATATATATATATATATATATATATATATATATATATATATATATATTAAGCCTACCTGAAAGCCAAGAGACTAGTAAGGTAGTGTGATTAGAATCCCTGGCTAATGTGAAAACTAAACCCGTTCACCCTTAGTAAAATCAAAGTCAATTAGCGGCATAAGGTGTTATTAAGCAGTATCCTCAAGCTCTATTCTCATCAAGTTAATACCTTTTTAATTAGTTGTTTACTTTTATTAATCTTACTTGATAATTATTATTCCTATTGCAGTCTTAAGTTATTAATAATCAAAATCCAACAAATATTTTCATTTTATATTTCCTTTTTGTTAATATAATTTCATCCTTTACGCATTTATATTACCTTGAAAACCATTAATCGCCAATCTATCCTTGCGATCAAAATTTGTACTTATTATTTCTTGCTTCCTGCGATCCGTACTCTGCGGAGTCGATTCCCCTATTGTTTGTTGTTTATTTTATATAAAGGGAAGGAAAAGGTCAAGCACTCATGAGATCCAAGGATTGCACATTGACCTTAAAACGCGCGTGACAGTGTCACAAAGTTTTTTTTGAAACAATGTGTTGAGTATGTGTTGTGGGGATCACAACTAAAAATCGTCTTTGTGAGGATTGATAAGCCGCTTGAAGCTGGTTTTTTCCTACCGGCGTCAGCATGAACCGTTATTGGTCTCATACAAATACAAAACAAAATGTTTGATGCTTGTTATAAATGTGAAATCCTATCTCATGAAGAGACACAATGTGATTACCTAATTCAGCTTAAAATAAAATTGGAAAATCGGATTAGGCAGGTGGATGGAGATCCAACTACTGAAAACAACCATAATGATTTATTTTTCAAAGCTTTTTAAGTCAACCTCAACAAGAGTGCATGTCAGATGAAAGACATGGAAAAAGCCTTTGAAAATTTGAAATAGTTATGATAAAGGAAAGTTTTCTGTAACAAAGGAGTAAGGGTTTAAAAAAATCTACAATGGGTAAAGAGACGAGTTTTGATGGAGACAATAGGGTGCAATCATTAATTAGCTTACCGATAATTGATTTGGGCTAGAAAAAGCTTAACGGGTTTAACATGATTCACCAAATAAGGCCTTTAAGTGAAAATGAGTTAAGCCTTCTCTTTGTGCCAACTTTTGAAGGCCTAAAGAATACACTAAGTCCTTCTAAGGGCCTAGAAAATTTAATTATCCAGAACCCAAATGTTTTTATTGCTAAAGAAATTAAAAACAATTCTAATAAGGAAGTACAACTCGGGTCTTTGTAAAGAAACAAAAGAAGGACAAAAGAGGGGAGAAAATCCCTAGGTATCCAAGATGAAGTCGAAGGAGAGAACGTATGTACATGGCCTATGCAACTCCTACCAACAACAACAATGAGACATCAGATATGATGGACGGTGTTGAGAGTAAAAGGGCGATTGCAGAAGATTTGAAAGGAAATTAGGAAAGGGCGACTGCAAAAATTGGGATTCCAATATGAACGAGGGTTTTGAATCTTTCCAAGCTTAAAAGGCTTTCGGGGTTGTCCCATAATAACCCCACGGGGGAATAAAAATAGATTTGGAAATGTTAGGTGATTGCTACATTCCTGACATAATTGAGCATAATTGATGCAGTAAAAGCTCGCTGTACTGAGGCACTTTTCATTTCTGAGACTAAGCATAAATTCTATTATATTAATAGATTGTGTCCTTAATTAAACATGACCCTTGTGGTCTTTGAAGACCTTGAAGGTCTCTTTGGGGGTTTGGCGGTTTTTGTTAGGGATCAATCTTCTTTTAACTTGATTAATAGTACTAAAGATATTATAGATACCTCTTATTACTTGAAACATTTGGTATTGTAAATTTAACCTTTAAGGGCCCACTAAGGAGAAAGAAAAATTCAATTTTATTGAGAGTATATCTGATAAAAACCCTTAAGACTGGCGCATGGTGTGTGATGGAGGATTTTAACCTTATAAGATACTCTTATGAAAATATTGGATGTGGGAACCTTAATAAAAATACTATGGATTGGTTCAATAATTTTGTTAACTTTAATGAACTGTTAGAGGTACCTTCTAAGTGCAGTAATTACACATGGTCTAACAAAAGACAAGGGGATGACATCATAAAGCAAGTGTTAGATAGAATCTTAGTTAATAACAAATGGCTTGATTTGCTACCTAGCAAATGGAATGTTGTTCTCCCACCTATTGGGAATGATCACAACCCAACTGTTCTCAATTTAGATATTTTTAATAAGATTAAAATCAAAAGATTTGTTTTTGACAAAAACTGGGTTTTTGTTGATTCATGAAAATATATTATAAGAGAGAATTGGCTGAGCCTTAAGAATATCTTAGGTAAATGCATTGTTAGGTTTAAAACCAAACTCAATGCTAACACTAAGAAAGTTTCTAAATGGGCTAGGGAAAGAACTTTTAACAATAGAATTCTGATTGATAATAATTGAAAGAAATTGAAAAGCTGAATAATGAACCTTTTTTTACTGAAAATTTTGAAAAGCTTTCTAACTTGGCTTCTTCTCTTGAATATCGGGCTAGGGAAGAGGCCCATTGGGCCACTAGGTCCAGGGAAAATTGGTTGAAATTAGGGGACAAGAACACTAAATATTTTCAAGATATCCCTAGAGGGAAAATAATTAAGAATAAAATTTTGAGGCTTAAAATAAGTGATGACTTTTGGGTGGATAATTATCTTGATATTGAAAATGAAATCCCTTCTTATTTTGATGATATTTTACAAAGTAGCGGTAAGAGGGACTATTAATAAATTTTGTATTGTGTTAAAAAACTGTCACTCTAATATCAACTTGAATTTAATTAACCTATGAATATGTCTGAACTTAAAGAGGTTGTGTGGGCCCTAGCATCAAATAAGTCTCTTGGCCTTGATGGATATGTTGGCTTTTCCTTTAAACACTTTTTGGATATAATTTAAAATTGACTTGTTGAGGGTTATTTCTGATTTTTTTATAAATAACTCATATTTATAGGATACAAATGAAACAATCATAGCTTTGATCCCAAAACGTTTAAATCTTAATGCGATAGGGGCATATAGGTCTATCAATTGTGCGAATTTCCTTTACGTAGTTATTAAAAATAGTTTGACAAATATATTAAATCCTTTTATGGAAGAGCTGGTAATGAATCTCAAACAAAATTTTATTCCATGCAGAATAATCTTTGAGAATATATTAATAGCACAAGAAGCTAGTCATTTCCTTAAAAATAAAAGAAACTCAAAAACTTACCATGTAGCAGTCAAGGTTGATGTGAGTAAGGCCCTTGTAAATATTGAGTCAGATTTCCTACTTGACCATTTACATACTATGGGTTTTGATGCCAAGTGGGTTAGATGGATCAAAAGTTGTATAAATTCGGTGACTTATGAGGTACAACTTAATGGAAAATTTTATGCTCTAAGACCTCCACACAAGGGTTTAAGGCAGGGAGACCCACTGTCCCCTTTACCTGTTTTGTTTGGTCACCCAAACTCTTACTTATCTTATTGAGGATAGAGAGTTTATATAAATGGGATGAAAATCTCAATAAACTCTCCACAACTAACCAATGGTTTATTTGCAGATGATAGTTTATTTTTCTAGAGGTTACCAAACAAAATTTGGATATTTTCCTTAACGTATTGCACTGGTATAGTTATGCTTTTTGACAAAAATTAAATCTTAACAAAAGTGGAATTATTTTTAGTAAGAACACACCTTGTGATGTTAGAACTGATTTAGCTAAACGCTTGAGAATGAAAAAACTTGAGGACATGGGCAAATATTTAGGCATATTCTCTAGCTGGGGTAGATCTAAGGTCAAGGACCTAGAGTAGTTAGTTGATAAAATCCTTAAAATAATGGAGTTATGGGACACTAAAATTCTTTATAAATGTGGGAAGGAAGTGTTAATTAAGGCTATTATTAATGCTATTCCCATTCATGTCATGATAGTCTTTCTTATACCTAAGAAAGTAACATAACACTTAGCTACTTTGTTAGCAAATTTTACCAGAGTGATAGAGGAATTCATTGGTTGAGCTAAGATTATTTGATTAAAACCAAATTAGAAGGGGGTTTGGGCGTCAAATACTTCCATGCTCAAAACTTGGCCCTTCTAGCCTCCAATGCATGGAAAATTATGAAAAAAAATCAAACTCACTCCTTTTTAAATTTCAAAAGGGTAAATATTTTTCTAAGTGTACCTTTTTAAAGGCTAATATAGGTAGAAATTTCTCCTGGGGGGTGGAAAAACCTCTTGTGTGGAGGGATTATTATAAATGACAATGCGATTGAAGTGTAGAAGATGGTCAATCCATTGACATTTGGGCTGACTCTTGGCTACCAAATAAGTAATCTTACAGAAACCAAGGGGTGCCCTACTGTCTAAAGTGGCTGAACTTATTAACCTTGATAATACTTCATGGAATCTGAATACTTGTAATATATTTTTACTTCTTCAGTGGTAGCAACCATTAGAAATATAAATCTCCCCCAAACTCTTATCAAGACATACCTTTCTGGAAATTGTCTAGTACAGGAGAGGTGATGATGAAAAGAAATATAAATCTAAAGACAGTTCTCTTTTATTATATCCAATAAGGATTGGAAATATATACATGGATACTTAGGGTCTCCCTATCTATCAGAATTTTCTTGTGGTAAGTATGTAAGAATCGGGTACCAACAAATGAAGATAGGCACAAAAAAGTATACTTTGAGTACAGAGTGTCAAATTTGTGGGAAAGCTAAAGAAACAATAAAACACCTACTTTTCAATTGCTCTTGAGCTAGAGAAACTTGACCCTGCAATCCTCTGAACATGATTTCAATTAATGAAATAACATCTTTTGTGGGAGAATGGATAGAAAACATAAAAGACTTATCAGACGATCCTTCTTATTCTACTGAAATGGGTAAAGTTGCTGCTAATATAGCCTGACAATTTGGAGAGGTATAAATGAATTTATCTTCAACTTAGTGAAGCCTAACCCTACCATGACTGTGGAAAAGCTATAAAGGCCTATGCTGAGTATTTTTAAAGCAGATTTTTTAAACTCTGAGGTAAAATAAAAACTAAAAAATATTAAAAGGTCCCTAGACCTCAAAAAAATATTACCTCCCATCAAATGGTTTTGAGGAAATGGGGGTGGTAAATAATAATATATCAGATTATCCTTGCATTAGCTTGGGCAAAAAATGGACTCCCCCTAGGCCAGGAATGTTTAAAATAAATACAAAGGTTGCATGGAATAGTGTAACTATGAAGGTTCTATTTCATGTTTATTGCGTGATTTTGTAGGTGTGTTGCTTGCCGAACATGCTATGAAAATTGATGCTATTCAAGCTTAGAAGCGAAATCAAGAGGAACACAACTAGCTTGTAGAATGACCTCAAGAAACTGTGACAATATAGAATGATTGCTCAATATTGATATCTCAAATTAATTCAAGCAAACACTCTTTTTCAAGTAATATTTTTGTGTGATTGTAAGGGGTTGTATAACACTAAGTTCTCTCATGTTTTGAGAAAATATAACACTTCCACTGATCGGGCGGTTAAACAAATGATATATGGCAATTTGTTTAACCTTTAGATAATATATTCAACCAACTACCCCCAATTAATTACGTTTCTTTTGATGGGTTATGATACTAAAGGCATTGGCTAAATGTTGTAACCGTTTATTTATATATAAGAACTGCTTCCGACAAAAAAAGTATTACTTTTATAAATTTTACTACTACATATATTTGAGTCTCTAAATTACTTTATGATCTAAGTTAGGGGGTGAGCAAATGAGAACCAGAAACCAAACAGAACCAAAAAATTGAAAAAACCCGAACCAAGAAATTGAAAAACCAAATGGTTCGGTTCTCATTTTTCAAAATCCAAAACTTTTTGGTTCGGTTTTGTTTACTGCGCAAACAACGAACCAAAGAAAACCAAACAAAACCGAACCGGCGAAAGAAAAAATAGGAAATGTGAGAATTTTTTATAAGAATTATGTGGGAGAAACTTATGGTGAGAATTTATTATCTATATGAAATTTTTGTTTTACTATTCGACGGTGTTATTAGTAATTTTTTTTGGTACAGAGGAGATTCGAAAGGATCGTGAAATACTAGCTTAATACAATACCAACTAGGCTATTATTGAAAACTATCCTTGGTGTTTTCCAACCTAACTTGTCCTGCATCAGTACCTTCCAAATCCCTCTAGGGAGGGGGGTCCTTAAACGTTTGTAAATCCACCGCTTGTGTTGCACCCAGTTGAGCTAGCCAATCTACGCACGAATTTGCTTCCCTTAGAATGGCTCTAAAAGAAAAGGATGGGTTTTGAGTGAGAGTTGCGTGAATTAAATCGATCCATACCGCTGCAGGGCCACGCCCTCTTCCCGTTTCATGAATCACTTCAATGATTGACGAAGAGTCCACTTCTACTTCAACATCAATCATTCCCAATTCCTCCAACATCAATCATTCCCAATTCCTCCACCATTTTAAGGCCTTCGAAGAGGGCGACTATCTCAATTACAACAGGGGAAGTTAAAAAGCTTTTAAAGGAGAAGCCATGCACCCAATTACCTTGACCATCTCTTACAATACCACCACCACCACTACCTCTAATCTTCCGCCAATCATTAAAACTTCCGTCCGTGTTTAGCTTTAGTCCTCGGAGCAATTTTTCCCAACCAATCAGATTAATTGTGTTCCTCCTTGTTAGCAAGTTTCCAGGATATTGGCCCCACTCTTTGGTGAAACTAGTCACAACAAATTGTGCCTTCTCCATCAGACTCTTGCCACTAAGGAGCTCACAACTGTTGAATACTACATCGTTGCGTGCTCTCTTAACCACCTCGAAAAATGAATCAGAGAAGACATTCCAGATAGTCCTCGCGTACAAGTCCTTGCAGGTGAGATTCTTCGTCCACCACCGGCTATTAACTGTACTTAGGCGTGTACCAGTATCTAGTATTGCGTCATCCTCCTGCAGCTCAGTAAGGGGCCAATTTCCACTCGTTCGCTGCTGTGACTGCACTAAAAAATCTTCTCTTGTACGGACCTGGTCGGTCCGAGGAGTCACTGATCTGCTGGCGGAAAATTGAAGTTGATTTGTCGCCCCATTAAGCCCAGCCTCCATCACAGGCGCATGAGATACCTAGATTTGTTGTGATTCTAGAATACGTGAATCTGCAGCAGACCCCCGTTCAACACCTCTGTACCCAATAATTTTATTTTTAATTAGTACCCATACAACTCTAACTTTTGTACAATCACAGAAAATATGGATTGCACTCTCTTCTGCTAATTCACAAAATGGTCACAAACTAGTAATCTCCATACCACGCTTCAGTAGATTGTCTCGCGTAGCTAGTCTCTCTTGTACAGCCTGGCATAAAAGAACTCTTGTTTTCTGTGGACACCTAAGTTTCCAGATGTGGTCCCACTTAATGTCTGAATTTACTTCACCCTGATCGTATTCCCATCCGATCGTCCTCACCCTATAAACACTGTGAATCTCATTAATCCAATATAGCTTGTCATCCCCTTCATTTTCACTATCCCAGGTGACCCTCGTGAGCTCTAATAACTTGGAAAACGGAAGAAGATGCTGAAATTTCTCACAAATCTAGGCCTTTCCCTCTGTGATACAATCTCTAACTGTCAAGACTCTATTCGCCTCTTCAACAATACCAATAGCATGATCAATTAATGGTGAATCCCCTAACCACACATCGAGCCAAAAGTATACCATCTTCCCACTATAAAGGAGCCATCGGGATCCCCGTCTAACTACGGCAATACCTTCCGCGGTGGCTCTACACATCCTCGAATAACTAGGCTTTGAAATATATTGGAGTAAATTCATTCTAAAATACTTTTTCCGCATCATAATCGGTCATATTGTCGAATCATCATGAACAAGTTTCCAACCCAACTTTCCTAAAAGATCTCTATTCATGTCCTCAGTTAGTCGAAAACCCAAACCACCCACACACTTCGGTAGACAGATGTCCTTCCAAGCTATCCAGTTAATGTGATTTTCCACTTCGGTAATGCCCTAGATTAATTCCCTTCGAATCCTATCAATCTCTTGACACACGTAAATGGGTAACTTCTTAACCTGCATGATATACATTGGAGAAGCATTCAAAACCGACTGAGCAAGGGTTATGCGACCCGCAAGAGAAAGAGAGATACCCCTCCATTTAGATAACTTTCCTCGCAAGCTGTTGATAAGTTCTCCAAAGAATCCTCTGGGTCTCTGGTGTCGGCTGAGGTGTGATAAAATAAGGATAATGAGATGCAAATAAACACCCAACCGAAGCTTGTTACTCACTGCAAGTATCACAGGTTGTACAAAAGTTTTATTGATAAGCATAATTTGTTCCTCAAAGACTACGAAAGTTAGGAAGAACTTATGAAATATAAAGTGCAAATAATTAAGTTATGAGAATAACACGCTGAAAATAAAAGACTAATGAAATATTTGTTTGGTTTTAAGACTCTAAACAATTAACTAAAATAAAATAAAGACAGGAAAATAAATAAAGAGTAACAGATAATATGAGAGTTTAGCTCGAGATCTAGCAAGTAATCCCCACTAGTATTGTTTATTCTAATCACGTAAGGGAGAATTGTGTGATATGCAATAGCCAGGATTCTATATTACCCTAACCCACTTCCGGGTGGACTTAGGTGGCGACCTAACGATTACCAGGGGACTTGGGTAAGGTGACCCCTGCGCAATGATCGGTGGTTAAATCTCTCGCCCTAATGACTATCTATTTAGGCAAGCCCTTTCGAATCACTACAACACACTAGACGTTTATGCAGTGTTTCAATAATTAAACACCCCTTCCGAGTGACCATTTAACTACTATTAAGGTAATCCTATACGTTTGCAACCGCAAGAACTACAAACAATAAATCAAAAGACATAAAAGCAGAGAATAAAACACTAATTTCATTTAAATGCTAACATTCCAAAATAAAATAGATACTTCCTCCTTCCATTTTTATATGTACATGTTTTTGATGCACACAGATTAAAAAGAGCATTTAATACTCTTTATCTTACACAATTTCCCTTGATTAATGCATACGAGGTTATCTAATGCAATACTCTTTATATTATTTAAATAAGGGTAAAATTGGAAAAAGTATAGAAATATTATCTTGATATTGAAAAAGAGACAAACAATATTGGACACCTCTTTGTAGAAAGTTGGACAAATAAAAGTGGACGGAGGGGGTATAAAACAAGTATAGGGTTCATACCCATATGTTAATATCAAACTAAAATAGAATTAGCTCATACTAGTGAAAGGAAAGAAAACAATTACAGGTTTGAAGGATTGGGAAGGCATGATTTGTTGTCCAACTCCTTCTAATCTTCTCTTCTCTTGATGTAAGCTTCTTCTTGGTCTTTTAGGCTAACCAAGGATGTGTTTCTAATGAAAAGAGGGTGTATTTATAGGGTTTAGAAGACCCAAGGTCTAAATCTTGGAGTATAAGGCAAGTAATTTGAGTCAAAGTCCAACTCAAATTCGTTTCCTAAAATACAGGAGAAGGGATAAAACGCTGCTGTCTTGTTTTGATCGTATCTCCTATTGTTATTGGTCCGATTTTAGCATACTTTATATAGAAACGACCACAACGAAAAGATATACACTTTCTGTTTTCATTTACACATCCAAATTCCTAGCCGATTTGAAGTCATCTTTACTTTAGTGGACGTGGTTGCAGAATTTCAGATTTCCTTGACAGCTTTTCCTTTTCTATTTTATTTCTACTTCCTTTTAACTCTTAATTCATTCCATATCTTCTTTCCTTATCTCTTTATAATTTATTTGGTATTTATTTAATTTTTATATATCTTTAAAGCTTCACATTAACACACAAATTAAACCAAATATACCTTAAAATTAATAAATCATCAAATCAAGACAAGAAATAAGAAATTATCAAAATATGAATAAATATATATTATTAATTACTCAAATAAACGTAAAATGATGTCTCCAACCTAGATCATTATATCACAAACATAGAGACATCAAGACCCCCAACTCAAAGTTGTATCGTCATGATACAATAAAGATAAGAATAGTAGGGTAGTCAATAATAAATACAGAAGAAGAAGAATATAAAACAATAAATGATACTAGAGCAAAATATCTAAAAAGTCTCATGTAGTAATGCTAAATCAATAATGCACACGTATTTTTAATATACACATAATCAACAATGCATAATTCCAAGTCCAGATTAATTTCGCAATGCTAGAAGGAGAGGTATTCAACTCACTTCGTTTTAATGGCTATATGGTGATCATAGGTCCTAATATAGTATCCAATGGTCCTCCTATCTATACCCTATTTGTTCCATTGTTCCTCCACCATGTAGATATAAATCCTAAGGTCTTTACGTTATAACGTGGCTTAGGGACGGTATGATATATTTGGATAGTGAAAAGTGAGTTTTCGGCTCTCTCCTCACATTCCATCAATGAATCGCCCTAGAGCTTGAGTTTCACTTGAATATGTTCTCACTCAACCCAATTTTGATGCCTTGATTTGCATCCCCAAATAACCCAAAAAAAACTTCTATGATGATTACATACAAATTCTACTTTGCCGGTCCAAATCTTTTTCAATCTTTTCATATATCTTTTTTCCTTTTGATAGCTAGCTATGACTCTATTTTTAATGTGAAATATCATGATACTTTTTCATATATATATATATATATATATATATATATATATAAATATATAGTAACTCTTTTTTATACCCTGGCAAAGGGTTACAATAAAAAACTCATCATCAATAATATCACAATTACAATCAAATTCCCAAACCCAATGTTTCCCAATGATGAAACCCACCACCCCAAACTCAAGCTCTAAAACAACATGTCTCAGGCTTTGCGATTCGAGGGCGGGTCATATGGATCATTCCTATGAACTAAGGGGTATGGCTTGTATTGTGGCTAATAAAAGGCTTTAGAAAGGCTCAAAGGGGCTAATACGGATAATAATAATAATCAAATAAAAGGGTGAGAAAGCTAAAAGGCTTCAAGTAGCTTCAATATGAAAGAACTGCCTTATTCACTTTTCTAACTACTAGATATCGTTACTTTTTTACTGTTAGTTCATAGATAAGCAGGTTTTCAACTATTTTCAAACTTCACGTTCTACACACCAATTAACTCTCCCTAAGTTCCAACTTGACACTTCATACGCATTGCTCATTAATCTTCCCTATCTTTTACTTCTTGTTTTCATACATGCATACTAAACATATTTGTGACACCGTGTAAAAATATACAACCTACTATCATTGACTTAATTAATACATGCTCAATAGGTACATTCATCATATTCTATGACAATTCGAACCCTAAATTTTTAAAATTTTATGCAAAAACAAAAAGGAAGATGAGGACAACGATTCCCCACCCACAACTTGAAAGCGAGTTGTGTCCCAACGACTCGAAAAGACTCAATAAAGCAATAAAATTTAAACTAGCACAAATATTGCACATAAATAAATGGCAGGGAAGAAAGATAACATACTATTCGAGGCTATTGCCTCGCGTGGTCAATACCCAAGATAGGTGGTGTCGCCTAGGGTATGATAAAAATAAGATAATAAAAGATGGATAAACGATACTTAAAGGATTGAAAAATTTGGAATAGAATTAACCTCCTCTTTCTTCTAACCTAAATCTTTTTTCTCTTTCCAGCAGTGGCCTCCGACATACTGGTCCCATACCGTGTCGACACTCGCGCCCACGGTTTTTCCCAAGTGCTCTCGGCATTGTACCTGATCTCTCCTACCGTACCACGGTTTTTTCTCGCACCGGCATACCGGCCCTCTGAGCGGCATACCGGTCAGCCAATTTTTTTTTTCTCCGTCTCGGCAGTGAACCTGATTTTGGGAACCGTATCACGGTTTTTTGACCCACAAGCATACTGGTCATATCACCAGCTAGCCGGCATGTGGGTTAGAATGTGCTCAAAAATTTCTTTTTCTTACCTAACTCGATTTTCTCAGTACCTAAACATCAAAAACACTAATACCGTTCTCAAATATGCAATATCAACTAAAAACAACTAAACTAAACATGAATTAAAGACATAAAAACATAAAATAATTGTGGGTTGTCTCCCGTAAAACACTTTTATTTAACGTTGTTCAAAGTTAGACGCATTACCTTTATCAAGAATTGAGAATATAGCCTCCCCAACAACGAGCAAGGCTATGAACGTCTACTAACCTTCGTATAATGCCCCTATTGGGCCTGATCTCTATCACCTTAGCTGAATCAACCTCAATGACCACGAATGGTCCCATCCACAAATGTTTGTGACTTCGTGGCCTATTTTCTGGTTTGCGGGCTTTCTATACAACTTCATGGACAACCCCAAACTCAATCTTTGGCTCAGTATCCACAGGTTTTGTGTGGATTTCTTCAGGGACACGGTGATGTGAAGGTTGTGGATGATAGGAACTGTGGGATCTAACTTCCTTGGTTTCTTACCCCAGACATGGAATGTCTCGAATACGTTTTTAGCATGAAGGGTAATTGTCCCTTCTTGGAAGTTGATGATGCTTTGAATTGTGGCCAATAAAGGCCGTCCAAGTATGATTGGAACCTGGTTATCTGCATCGAAATCAAGAATAACAAAGTCAGTAAGGATGGTGATATTACCTGTTTGGACATGTACGTCTTACACTGATCCTCATGTCTTGGTCATTGAATTGTCAGCAAACTACAACTTCACTGGAGCTTTCTTTGTTTTCTGGAGTCCAATCCTATCGAAAACAGACTTCGACATAATATTCAAACCTGAACGCACATCACAAATAGCTTTAATCTTGAGCATACCATTAATTTGAATAAGAAGATTAAATCTTCCTAGATCTTTGAGCTATAATGGTAACTCTTTCTTTTCAACTCTTCTCGAGACTCTCTCAGCATGCATCACAGTCTCTTTTCTGGATTCCACACTCGCTTCTTTCTCTGGATTAACTTTCTTAAAAACTTGTTGCGGTGTAAGCTCTTTTTTCGCAATCTTAAGCATCTAGGAGTTTATATTTTCAGGAGTATACGCCTCTACAAATATCTTGAGTTAAATGTCTACCTTCGGATTTGTATCAGGAATAGTTGGTGACATTGTTTGAACAATAGGTGGCGAATCCACCTTCTCTTCTTCCTTCTTTTCTTGCACAGCAGGTGCAACTTCATCTTTCAACTCTTTTGAGGCTTCTTCCTCTTTTTCTTTGTCTCTAGCAGCTTGTAACTCCAAAACCGATCTAATCTCTTCTTGCATATCTCTAAGAATGTTTATAAAGTCAGATCTCTCAGATGAATCCTCATCTTCAGAATAGTCAGAGTCTTCGGGGCCAGACTTGTTTTGTTCTTCTTCAGTTTCTGGAACTTCCAGGGTAATTTCTACAACATACGGTAATTCCTTATTCTCTTCAATCTCAAGGCATATAGCCTTACAAGCTTGGAACCCATCATTGGCATCACCTCCTTTGATAGCTTTCAGTTCCTTTGCTTCCATGACATTTGTTAGAACTTTATTCATTTGTTCTACTTGCATACCTAAAATCTGAATTGAAACTTTTTGTTTTCTAAACTTCTCGTTCTGTGAATGCATATTAGTTGTCATCAGATCCATAAAAAATTTCAATTGTTTATCTCCCACAACTCCCTCTTGAGGATACTGTGGTAAAGCCTTCTGAGCTAAGATATCGCTATAAGCGTCATTGGCATGTTGTTGGAGGAGCAGATCGATTATAATTCTGATTACCCTGATACGGGACTTGACCTCTTGGCTGGTAAGAATTATTCTGGGGACGAGGTTGATAGTTACCTGGATTAGTGACCCCATGTGTATTTGAATAATGCATACTCGGATGATTCATGTTAGCAAATTGATAATTTCCTCGGTTGGATATGAAGTAAACAGATTCTGGATTTCCTTCGCACTCTTCTCATGTATGATTTGGTACCTTGTGCCTATTGCATAATATTTGTTGCTGCTAAATTCTTTTGCATCTCCATCTTAATCTCTTTAATTTGATTCTCTAATGCGATTAATTGAGCTGAATTAGTAGTCTCTGCATCTAATTGAAGCGTACTTCGGGTGTTTGTAATAGGAACTCGCGAAAGTGGCCAACTCCTTTATGTTAACTATGATACGTTCCATACCTTCGGCGGCTTCTGTATGATCCATGGACACAAAACCTCCTCTTCAAGATTATCTACCCTCAATCTACTCTCGGCATTAATACCTTAAAAAACATCGCTAAATGTAAAGATGTGGTATAACCATGAAGTGGACATCTAGCTAAATTCTGTTGGAACCTTGTCCATGCGTCTCCTACTTCTTCTCTATTCTCTTGGAAAAACTTAACAAGCTCACTTTGATCTCTGAGTCTCATAATCTTCAGATAAAAATGGTTAAATAATGCAGCTTAAAGTTCTTCCCAAGTATTAATCGTACTTGGTGGTTGTCTATCTAGCCACTCACCAGCCATGCCGGCCAGAAAGAACGAAAACATGTGAATACAGGTTCTCGCGTGTAATTCCTGGAGTAATGCAGGCATCACAAATCTGCATGAACTTCTGCATTGCTCTTACCAGATCTTATATTGCTGCACCACTATAGAGTCCATAGCTTTGAAATTGACTGAGCATACCCAGATCGGGCCTGAATTTGATATTCTGGATCTCTGGAGGACGATAAACTAAAGGTTGAGCTCGAAAAGATGCTCCCAAGCCTGGGAGATCTTGTTCTTGTCTGTTATTGTTTCTGTTATCTCCTCCTGGTAGTAGTTGAGGACCTATTGGTAGATCACGAGGGGCAGGTGGTTGACGTTGATCGTCATTCCGATTAATACGATTCTCATTATCCCCTAATGGAAAGTCTTCTCCCATTCGTAACGCCATTGCTTTTCTCTTTTCTCTCTGTTCTCTCACGCGTCTGTTATTAGCTGTGAAGAACCTCTCGGGCTCCGCAAGCATACACTGTAAACCTAAAAGAGACTAAAACAAACCAAAAGCGTAAAACTAGAAAAATAAAATTAACTAAAAACTACTACTACCAAAAATAAATAACCCACACGTTAACGTGACACTAGTCCCAGGCAGTGGCGCCAAAAACTTAGTGTCGCCTAGGGTGTGACAAAAATAAGATAATAAAAGATGGATAAACGATTCACTAACACCCTAGCCAAAACACGGTACTCACTACAAGTATCACAGATTGTATGCAAGTTTTACTCGTAAGGAAGATTCGTTCCTCAGAGACTTAGTGCGT
This sequence comes from Nemophila menziesii, assembly GCA_029959085.1. NCBI lineage: Eukaryota > Viridiplantae > Streptophyta > Magnoliopsida > Boraginales > Hydrophyllaceae > Nemophila > Nemophila menziesii. The sequence goes on from JARWIR010000002.1 coordinate 93,798,469, forward strand.
TATATGAATGGGTAAACAGAATAGAGTAGTAATTAATAATTAAAAGATAGAAAATAAATAAATATGATTGAGGAAATAATGATTCAACTAAATTAAATAAAAAATAGTAATAAAAGATGTAATAAATAAGGTGAGAGAATATAGCTCAGGTTTTGCGAGTATGCACTAATCCTTCAATTTCATCTACTAGTTAATAAAGGTGATAATAACTCTTAAATAAGTAGTCAGGATTCTAAATTCCTCCCTACCCTCTTCCGGGTGGACTAGGGTGGAGACCTCACAATAACCAGGGGAATTAACTAAGGTGCTCCTACACCGCTAGGTTCTTAGATGAGACTGGCCTGCAATTAATGATCAGTGATTAAATCAAACCCTAATGACTATCTAGTTAGGCAAGTCCTTCCGGATCACTACTGCACACTAGATGTCTATGTGGTGTTTCAATAATTAGACACACCTTCCGGGTGACCATCTAACTACTATTAGCACAACCCTAAATTGATTAATTTAAGATAGACAATAACTCAAAGCACATAAAACAAATATATGGTTAAGCAGCTAGAACCAATTTAAAATAGTTCTCCAAAAGAAACATAGATAAAAGAAAATAGAATTCATAGATTATACATTACGCAAAACCTAAACTATGGGAAAATTAGTTCATACTAGAAAGAAATGAACTAAAAGAAAGATACATACTATCAACTTGCTTCTCTTGAATGTCTCCTAATGATGAATAAAACTTAAGGACTAATGGTGGGAGGCAAAGATGGGAAAGGACATATTTACAATAGTTAAATGGTGTATTTATAGGAGTCTAGGAAGCCCTAATTCAGATTTCTTGGAGTAGGAGGCAAGAAATTAAACTCCTTTACCAAATCAAATTTGTAGCCCTAAAATATAGAAAAGGTAATAAACCGTTGCTGTCTTGTTTTAGCCGTAACTTTTTCAATATTGCTCCGATTGACGCGTTCTTATATTGAAACTGATCGTCTCGGAAATCTCTATACTTTTGTTCAGACCATTCTTCCAAATTCCCAGCCGATTAGGTTTAATTGTTTATTTAGTGTGAAACTTTAAAGATAATTATGGAGATTAATTAGAGTCCAAGTCAAAGACTACAAGATATGGAAAGAGATTAGCATGGTAATTGGAGACCAGGAAACAAAAGCTAAAATTATGGAAAAGGAAAAGCTGCCTTAATATGAATTTCTGCAGCTACGCCTAAAGAAGTGGTGATAACTCCAAAACCAAGCCGATTTTGGAAGATTCCTTTCATAGGGACGTAGATAATTTTGTGAGGATTCTTTTGGTATATTGTGGAGCAAAAACCGACCAATAACGAAGAAGATATGCTCAAAACAGTTCAGCAGAAATTATCTTTATCTCCATACGAATTTGAGTTGGGCTTGGAGTCCATTACTTAACCTCTCCCTCAAGAAAACGAATTAGGTCTTCTAAACACCTATAAATACACCCTTATATCACTTGTAAATCATCCTTGCTCATCCTTGCCTCATAGTAATTAGTTCTTAAGGTTTTATTCTTCCAGTTTATTGTAGAGAGCAAGATGATGTCTTTTGTAATGTCTTTTAGTTTATTTCCTTCAGGTATGAACTAAACTTCCCATAGTTTGGGTTTTGCATCATGTATAATCTATGAATTCTAATTCTTCTATCTAAGTTTCTTTGGGAATTATATGTTTTAATCTGATATTAGCTTCTTACCTTTATATTTGTTTATGTGTTTTGATTTATTGTCCGTCCTAAAAATGATCACTTTAGGATTTTCTTAATAGTAATTAGATGGTCACCTTAACTGAGTGTCTAATTATTGAAACACCACATAACGTCGAGTGTCGATATTAGTCCGGACAAAACCGATTCTAACTAGATAGTCATTTGGGTATAATTTAATCACCATATCACCAATTGAATGAATTGTTTGCTTAGGGCCTTAGTAACGTTTGATAACCCTATTTGAAATAGCTTCTTGGTTTTGCCGTAGCCTCCTTAGTCGCTCTCAAGGTCTAAGGAATGGGAATTTAGAATCCTAACTAAGTATACAAAAGCTAATATTCTCCCTTAATAACTAGATCTAATAGAAAGAATTAGAAGGATTAGTGCATACTAGCAAAACCTAAACTATATTTCTCATCTCATATTCTTAGTACTTTATTTTATTGTCTTTAATTTTCTTAGTTTTAATTATCAATTTCGAAATCCAATCTCTTTTATTTTCTGTCTTTAATTAATTATTGCTTACTTGTTGTTCTTACCCACGTGATTAACACACTTAAGTCCCTGAGAACGAACTCAACTTATCAACTAAAACTTGCATATGTCCTGTAATACTTGCAGTACTGTGCTAGTCTAGGGTGTTTATTTGCATCTAATTTATACATCTTTTAATCACACCCTAGGCCACACCAAGTTTTTGGCGCCGCTGCCGGGGACTTGTGTCTCGTTAGCGTGTGGGTTATCTATTTCGAGTAGTAGTTTTTAATTAGTTTTTATTTTTCAGTATTTAGTTTTTATTTTTCTGGATTTACGCTTGTGGTTTGCTTTAGTCTTTTTCAGGTTTCACAGTGTTTAATTCTTGGCCTCCTTTATCGGAGCCTGAGAGGAGCTTCAAACCTTACAACAAACGAATTCGTGAGGAAAGAGCCTTAAGAAGAGCGATGGAAGCCCAACTAGATCCACCACTCGGGGACCCAATTGGAGGACCTCAACTAAATTCACCACTTGGAGTCCTACCTGGAGGAAATCCACTAGGAGGACCACCACTTAATCCACTTAGTGGTCAACAACAAGGACAAAAACCACTAGGATGAGGTAATGGGCAGAATAATCAACAAAATCGAGTACAGCAAGACCTCCCTGGTCTTCATGTGCCGTTCCATGTTCAACCAATAGGTTACCGTCCTCCAAAGATCCAGAATATTAAATTTCGACCCGATCCGGGTATGCTCAGTCAATTTCAAAGTCATGGACTCTATAGTGGTGCATCAATTCAAGACCCGGTAAGATCGATTCAGAAGTTTATGCAGATTTGTGATGCCTATGTTACTCCTGGCATTACACGCGAGCAACTGCATTGTCATATGTTTTCGTTCTTCTTAACCGGTAGAGTTAGCGAATGGCTAGATAGACAACCACCTGGAACAATTAATACATGGACAGAACTTCAAGCCGCATTCTTTAACCGTTTTTATCCGAAGAGTATGAGACTCAAAGATCAAAGCGAGCTTGCAAGATTTTGTCAAGAAGATGGAGAAACAGTAGGAGAATCATGGACAAGGTTTCAACATAAATTAGCTAGATGTCCGCTCCATGGTTATACCCCTGCTATACAACTTGCTATATTCTATGAAGGTCTTAATGATAAAGGTAGAGAGAAGGTGGATAACATTGGAAAGGGTTATTTTGTGTCCATGAATCATAATGAAGCTTCCGAGGTTTTGGAAAATATTATTGAACAAGAAAGGAGTTGGCCTTCAACGCGAGCTCCTGTAACAAAGACCCGAGGTACGCTTCGTTTAGATGCAAAAACTGCGAACTCAGCTCAAATATCCGCATTAGAAAATCAAATCAAAGAGCTGAAGTTAGAGATGCAAAAGAATTTAGCCGCAGCGAATGTAGTACAAGAAGCACAAGGTTGTCAACAATGTGGGGTTAATAATCATACATGGGAAGAGTGCGAAACAAATCCACAATCTGTTTACTTCATATCCAACCGAGGAGGTTATCAATGGGGTAACTGAAATCATCTGGGTATGCAGTACTCAAATCCGCAAGGGGCCGCTAATCCTAGTCATTATCAACCGCGCCCCCAGAACAACTCTTTCCAACCTAGAGGTCAGTATCAAAATCAATATCAAAATAGACCTGCTCCACCTCAACAACCTGTTCAAGATGCCTATACCAATGCGTTAGATCAGAAAGCTTTACCTCAGTATCCTCAAGAAGGATCTATCGACAATCAACAAGTAATGAAAATCTTGGAATGTTTGACCACAAATATGAACACTCAGGAAGAGAAAGTCCGAGGACAAGATGTCGCACTTCAGATTTTAGGTACTCAAGTAGAACAGTTAAACAAAGTTATAACAAATTTAATGGAACGGAAAGAAGTCAAGGCAATCGAAGGAGGTGATGACAATGTTGGGTTCGAAGCTTGTAAGGCTATATGCCTTGAAATTGAAGAAGAAAAGGAGGAAGTACCGCATGCTGCGGTTAGTGCCGTGGAAGTTCCGAGTACCGAAGAAGAACCAACCAAGTCTAGCCCCGTGGAATCTGACTGTTCTGAGGTTTATGTGGAGGACGATTCAGAAACAGCCGAATTTATACAGCTTCTGAAGAAGATGCAAGAGGAAATTCGATCGGTTATGGATTATCAAGCTGAGCTGGCTAAAGAGAAAGAGGAAGAAGCCTTCAAGGAGGAATCGAAAGTCGAAGATGAAGTTGCACCTGCTGTGCAAGAAGAGAAAGAAGAAGAGAAGGTGGAACCGCCACCTATTGTTCAAACAGTGTCACCAATTATTCCTGATACAAATCCTAACGATGACACTGAACTCAAGATATTTGTAGAGGCGTATGCACCTGAAAATATCAACGCCCAAACGCTTGAGATCGCAAAGAAAAGACTTATACCGCAACAAGTTTTTACGCAAGTTATTACTGAGAAAGAAGCGAGTGTAGAGATCCCAAGAGAGAACCTGAGAGTCTCAAGAAGAAGTGAACGAGAGCTACCAACAAAGCTTAAAGATCCAGGAAGTTTCAACCTTCCTATTCAAATAAATGGTATGCTCAAGGTGAAATCTATGTATGATGTGGGTTCTGGTGTGAATCTTATGCCTAAGTCCATGTTCGAGAGACTTGGACTTCAGAAATCAGAGAAAACTTCAGTGAAGTTGCAGTTCGCTGACAACTCAGTTACGAGGAGATGGGGAACAGTGGAGGACGTCTTAGTCCGTGCAGGTAGTATCGCCATCCCTACTGACTTTGTTATACTTGAGTTTGATGCAGATAAGCAGGTTCCAATCATACTTGGACGACCTTTCATGTCCACAAGTCAAAGTGTCATCAACTTCCAAGAAGGGACCATTACCCTTCATGCAAAGAATGTATCCGAGACCTTCTATGTCTTGGGTAAGAAACCAAGGAAGTTAGATCCCACCGTTCATGTCATTCACAGCCTTTCATATCACAAAGTCCCTCCTGAGAAGATCCACTTAAAGCCTGTGGATACTGAGCCAAACATTGAGTTTGGGGTTTGGCATGAATTTCTATGGAAAGCTCACAAACGCGAAAATAGGCCACGTAGTTTCAAAGACTCGTGGATGGGACCATTCATTGTCACTAAGGTTGTTTCAGCCAAGGTGATAGAAATCCGACCCAAGAAGGGGATCAAGCGCAGATTAGTTGACGTTCATAGCCTAACTCGTTGTTGGGGAGGATATATTCGCAAATCTTGATAGAGGTAACACGTCTAACTTTGAAAAACGTTAAATAAAAGTGTTGTACGGGAGACAACCCGCAATTTTTTTTGTTTTTATGTCTTTTACGTTTTTAGTTTATGTTTAGATTAGTTGTTTTTAGTTGATATTGCATATTTGAGAAAGGTATTAGTGTTTTTGATGATTAGGTATTGGAGAAATCGAGTTAGGGAAGGAGAACAAAATTTTTCGGAAAAGCTGAAGCAGGGGTGCGGTATACCAGACCTCAGCCACGGTGTAACGCAGGGGAAGAAAACCCGTACCACGGGTAGGTAGCGCGGGTTTTATACCGAGGCGGAAAAAAAATCCATACTGATCAGTCCGGTATACCGGACCATGTACCGCACCATGCACCGCAGGTCCAAAACCCGTGCCACGGGTATGTAGCGCGGGTATTTTGACGAGGCAAAATTTTTTGGAGCATCAGAAGTTGCGGTATACCGCAGGTCAGCCGCGGTGCACCGCAGGTCACCGCCTGGAGAGAGAAAAACGGGTTTCAAGCTTATAAAAGAGGGTTAATGCTTATTATTCAGAATTTACTAAACCTCAAGCCTCTCTTTCTTCTCTAAAACTCTCCCAACTCCATTGAAGCTCGTAAAAACCTTCACCAATCATCAAAACACTACCCAATCATCAAGGAAAACACATCAAATCTTCTCTCCACCTCATTACAAAGAAGATTCAAGCACCCAATCCTCACCAAACACATTAAATTGAAGAATCAAGAGCTCAAATTTTCAAAATTCATCCTACAATTTCTTCAATCCAAGCCAATCCATCAAGATATCACCTTACCCACATAGAGATATATCATCAATTCATCTTTCCTAAACCAAATCAAGCTTGTTCAACCAAAAATTCACAAGTTCAAATTTCAAGAGTTGTTAAAGCTTTGAGTTGGGGGTTAATTGAAGATGACTAATAGAACAACAATATTAGCTAACAAGAGGGAGGTGAAGAAAAGCAAGATATTGGATCCAATCAAGAAGAAATCAATAACAAAGGTTCTAGTTCTAAATCAAAGGGTAAAGACGATGTTGAAGATGAAGGTACGATACCTTTGTTTAATCGTAATGGTAAAAAGCTTTACTTTTATACAAAGGAGAAAACACAACTTCCACAAGGTCCTACACCCAAGTAAAAAGAGGAAGCTTTAAAAGCCTTAAAAGCTTCTGCAGAGAAACAATTAAAAGAACTACCTTTTGCTTATGAGAAGGTATTCAAGGAAGAAGTTGGTACATGAGATTATAAGAGATTCTTAGAGCTTGGTGCAAAATTGGGTTGGTCTACGTTCATGGTAAGACGTTCTGAATTATGTCATGAGTTAGTTTTGGAATTCTATTTAGGCCTATTTAGCCGAGATAGTAAAGGTTGTGTTCCGATTAGAGGAAAGCTAGTTCCTTTCACAGTTGATGAGATTAGAAACCACTTCAAGTTTAAGAAATTGAAAGGTTATTGCAAGTTTGATGAAGCGGTTGCTAAACGAAAAATCTTTGATGAGGAATTACTTTTTGAGCATGTTTTAGACAAGGAGAAAGTGCAATCACAGAAGGGAGAATTGAAGGCACCTTTGCCTTACAAGTATCTTCAATCGGATGCGAGAATTTGGCACAATTTCCTTATTCCTAATGTCTTTGGAAACACACGAACTTTGGATGTGACTATGAAGAACGCTCTACTTTTGGATTGTACTTTGAGAGGAGAAGAAGTAGATGTGGCACAGTTGATCTATGAGGAGGTGATACGATTTTCGGTCTCTCCTAAATCGGTTTATAATGTTAAATTTCCTACTATGATCACGTTTCTTGTGCGAAAAGCGAATGTAACGTTGGGTGAAGAAGAGAAACTCGAGTTTAAGACGAGTTATATTGATAATGCTTGGATTAAAGATATCTTTCGAAGAGCGGGTTCTACGCAAGTCTCGAAAGAAGAAAAGGAGCAAAGTTGGCAAGAGAAGATGGAGGAGCGTTTAACAAAATTCGAAGTAGCTCAAACTTCCTTAGTCAATGATGTGGCACAAATCAACGCCAATCAAGTGCACATCATGAAACTCCTTAAGCAATTAACGAAAGATCAAGCAATTCCAACCTTGGATGTCAATGATGCGAGGCAATAAGCCTCGAGAGTATGTTCTCAATCTTCCTTACCATTTCTGTAAATGCTTTTATCTGCTAATTTTAATTTCTGTTTCGAGTCTTTTTCGAGTCGTGGGGACACGACTCATTTTTGAGTTGGGGGTGTGGGGATTCGTTGTCTCTCATCTCCATTTTTCTGTTTTTAGGTAGAAATTAAAATTTTTGATACATGGGAATTAGATGTAGAGTGTGTTTAATAGCTTGAAAGCATAAGCTCAGTGAATTAATGATAGTAAGTAGTATGTTTATGAGCTATGTATTTTGTATGCTTTGAGTATTTGCAGGAAAACACGCGTTGATAGTAAAGAAAATATTAGTGAGCAATGCGATAGAAAGTATGTTCGATCTCAGGGAACCTTGAAAAGTGTGTAGGCCGTGAGATCCAAGCTAGTTGACAACCCATTTGATGAAAGTGCTAAAGGTAAGAAAATAACGAAATTACATAGTGTAGAAAGTGATTAAGACGGTTCTTTCATATTTGAAGCCTTTGAAGCCTTTTTATACCTTCTCACCTGGTGATTTTTGATTTTATACGCTATATCCTTCTCAGCCCCTTCTAGCCTTTCTAAAGTTTTTCATTGAAACACATTATAAGCCATATCCCTTTAGATTATAGGACTTTTCCATATGACCCGCACTCGAATGGCGATGCATAGATAGTTGTTTTAGAGCTTGAGTTTGGGGTGGTGGGTCCACCATTATGGGAATTATTAGTGGGTTGGGATTTTTGAGCTTATTAATTGTGCTCTGTTCTTTATATTGAGGATGATTCACAGATTTTTATTGTAACCCTTTGCCGGGGTAATAGTGAATGAAAAAGAAGCTACGAGCTAATTTTTCCAACAAGGGCATTAAAAGAAATATATATATATATATATATATATATATATATATATGAGAAAATTAGCGTGATATCTCAACAATAAAAAGAGAGTCATAGCTTGAGAAATTATTTTGAAAAGAAAAGAAAATATATATATTCGGACCGGCAAAGTGGAATTTTTATGTGAACATCTTATGCTTTAATTGGGTTATTGGGGATGCTAAATTGTGCATCAAGGAATTCATTGGGTTGAGTGAGAAACATTTTATGAGAGTAACTCAAGCTCTAGGGCGATTCGTTGATGGCTAGTGAGGAGAGAGCCAAAAGCTCACTCTAAATTATCCAAATATACTATCATACAGTCCCTAAGCCTAAATTACAACCTTAAAGACCTTGTGATTCTTTGCTATGTAATTGAGAAGTGATTGAGCCATTAGAGAGTAGTTGAGTGGATCTTTGAATACTAGTGAGGTTTGATGAACAATCTATAGCTTTCCTGGGGAACTGAGTAAAGTTCCAATCCTTCTTACATTGCGAAACTAATCTGATCTTGAATTCAAGCCGTGTTGACTGTGGATATGAGAAGTGTACAGGTATGTAGTTTATGAATATTATTGCATAAAATTTTCTGAGGTATGTGCTTTAGGTTTATTCTATATATTCTGCTATGTTCTTCCCATTGTGTTGAGAATTTTATAAGTGTGTATTTATAGACTTCCCTTTGTTTTTATCTTTATTGTATCGGGACGATACAACTTTGAGTTGGGGGTCTTGATGTCTCCTCATTTGTGATAGATTTATATTAGTAGGAGACATCATTTTTAGTGATTTAGAAGTTATAATAGTCGATTTTCTTGAGAAATAGTGCACTTTCCTATTTTGAGTCTTGATTTAGTGAATTATTATTTTTAGAGCATATTGGGTTTAATTGTTTATTTAGTGTGAAGCTTTAAAGATAATTATGGAGATTAATTAGAGTCCAAGTCAAAGACTACAATAAATGGAAAGAGATTAGCATGGTAATTGGAGATAAGGAAACAAAAACTAAAATTATGGAAAAGGAAAAGTTGCCTTAATTTGAATTTCTGCAGCTACGCCTAAAGAAGTGGTGATAACTCCAAAACCAAGCCGATTTTGGAAGATTCCTTTAATAGGGACGTAGATAATTATGTGAGAATTCTTTTGGTATATTGTGGAGCAAAAACCGACCAATAACGAAGAAGATATGCTCAAAACAGTTCAGCAGAAATTATCTTTATTTCCATACGAATTTGAGTTGGGCTTGAAGTCCATTACTTAACCTCTCCCTCAAGAAAACGAATTAGGTCTTCTAAACACATATAAACACACCCTTATATCACTTGTAAATCATCCTTGCTCATCCTTGCCTCATAGTAATTAGTTCTTAAGGTTTTATTCTTCCAGTTTATTGTAGAGAGCAAGATGATGTCTTTTGTAATGTCTTTTAGTTTATTTCCTTCAGGTATGAACTAAACTTCACATAGCTTGGGTTTTGCATCATGTATAATCTATGAATTCTAATTATTCTATCTAAGTTTATTTGGGAATTATATGTTTTAATCTGATATTAGCTTCTTACCTTTATATTTGTTTATGTGTTTTGATTTATTGCATGTCCTAGAACTGATCACTTTAGGATTTTCTTAATAGTAATTAGATGGTCACCTTAACTGGGTGTCTAATTATTGAAACACCACATAACATCTAGTGTCGATATTATTCCTGACAAAACTGATTCTAACTAGATAGTCATTAGGGTATAATTTAATCACCATATCACCAATTGAATGAATTGTTTGCTTAGGGCCTTAGTAGCGTTTGATAACCCTATTTGAAACAGCTTCTTGGTTGTGCCGTAGCCCCCTTAGTCGCTCTCAAGGTCTAAGGAATGGGAATTTAGAATCTTGACTAAGTATACAAGAGCTAATATTCTCCCTTAATAACTAGATCTAATAGAAAGAATTAGAAGGATTAGTGCATACTAGCAAAACCTAAGCTATATTTCTCATCTCATATTCTTAGTACTTTATTTTATTGTCTTTAATTTTCTTAGTTTTAATTATTAATTTCGAAATCCAATCTCTTTTATTTTCTGTCTTTAATTAATTATTGCTTACTCGTTGTTCTTACCCACGTGATTAACACACTTAAGTCCCTGAGAACGAACTCAACTTATCAACTAAAACTTGCATACGTCCTGTAATACTTGCAATACTGTGCTACTCTAGGGTGTTTATTTGCATCTAATTTATACATCTTTTTATCACACCCTAGGCCACACCAGGAATATTGGGTTGAAGACGAAGACGAATGTGAAGTACTTGAGGTATCAATTGAAGAGATAAAGGTTCACAATAAAATAGAAGTTGAATCTTCGCCACAAAAAATTAAATAGCCGCACCGGCTAGCCGGTCACATGACCGGTATGCCGGCTAGAAAAAACACGTTCCCTCGAGTTGCTAGGCTCGTGTATTTTGACAGAGCAATCTTTTGTGAATAACAGCGCATCGGCTAGCCGGTGACACCGCCGGTATGCCGGCGCCCAAGAACACGTGGCCTCGGGTTCAAGGCAGAAAGTCACAAAAAGGAAGATCTTCACCACCGGTATGCCGGCGATTCCGCCGGTATACCAGTGCGATGGCGGTTTCGAGGTGTTTTATTCCAATTCCACTTCTTACCTTATGAAGAAGAAACCCTAGCCTCTCAAAAACGAATTTTTCAGACCCTCACCCTTTATACAAAGACCACTACAACACCAAAGAACGTTAAATCTTTCCTCCTATTCCATTCCGAACACACATCTAACACTATAATCCTTCAAGAAAATCAAGAAATCTTCTCCTTCAACCTTAAAGTCTCTTCATAAAAGCTTCAATCCTATTCATTAAACCTTCCCCAAGTCATTACATATCTATTACCCATAATCCTTCATTACAAATCCTCAAAACATCAAATTTCAAAACTCTTCTCTAATTTTTTATTATTTGAATTTTTGAGTTTGGGGTTCATTGAGATGACGAAGATTGGGAGGTCAAGAATACCATGAAGAGGAAGAAGAAGTTGAAGAAACTTGTATTACTTTTGGTGTTGAAAGATGTACTTGAAAGATGGAAAATTTGGAGGATAATCATGAAGAGGTGTTGACAACCATAGGAAAAGACAAAAAAGAGTTGGAGCTTATGCAACACATATTACGTGGAGTGAGAAATGTTCAACATGCCACCTACTCAACAAGAGGAGCTCAAACTGAACGCAGCCATGGACACCAGCTTCGTGCTGGTTCAGATACGTTTTCCTATCCCTTTTCTCATTTGTTTTATTTGTTTATTTGCTTTATTGAGTCTTTTTCGAGTCGTGGGGACACGACTCATTTTTGAGTTTGGGGTGGGGTCCGTAGCCTCATCCCAATTTTTCTGTGTTATTTGTTTTACACGCGTCCAATAAAATTAATCGTAGGTTTGCGTTGATTGTACAATATTTTAAATGCCCCCATCAAGCATTCTTTTTATGACTTTATGATAGAAAATAGTTGACTTTAGGAGTTAGTATAAAACTCACTTTGATTGCATGCAAATATGAGGTAATTGATAGGAAGAATTAATGAACAATGCAAAAGAAGTAAACTTGTGCTTAAAGATAATGAGTGGTTGGAGAACGTGAGATCTGAATGAGTAAAGAACCCACTTAGGTATGAACTAGAGGCAAGCTGTGTAAATCGGAAGATGATAGAGGCAGTTCTTTGTTAGCCCTTTGAATCCTTTTTGGCCTTCTATCACTGAATTAATTATATCCTTCTTAGCCAAATTTTTAGCCTTTAAGCCTTTCTTTTGTCGCCACATTATAAGCCAATATCCCTTTAGTTTGTTAGGCATGACCATATGACCTGCACTTGAATCATGATCTTGAGACTTCCTGTCTTGAGCTTGAGTTTGGGGTGGTAGGTCCACTATATGGGAGTTTACATTGGGTTGGGATTTTTGATCTTATCAATTGTGCTCTGTTTTATATTTTGATGATGATTCACAGGTTTATTATATTGTAACCCTTATGAAAACTTATGAAAATAAAAAATTTATGAAAAAAATAGCATGATATCACAACATCAAAAAGAGAGTCATGGCTATACAAAAGAAAAGAAAATTCATATGAAAAGAATATATATTTGGACCGGCAAATAGGAATTTTTAGGTGAATCATCTTTAGTGCTTATTGGGTTAATTTGGGGATGGTACATTAGCGCGTCAAATGGGTTGAGTGAGAACGTTATTCGAGTGTAAACTCAAGCTCTTGGACAGTTTGTTGATGGTAAGTGTTCAAATTTACCAAATATACATATCATACCGTCCCTAAGCCGATATTAAAACCGTAAAGACCTCTTTATTCCTAGATACGCAGTGAGTTAATAGGGAGTATGCTAAGTGGAGCGTTCAAAGCAAGTAAGGATCGAGAAACACCCTATAGCCACCATCTTGAGATAAGTAATAAGCGTAACCTTCTAGTGGATTGATATTATTTTGTGTTTGATTTTGCATGATAAGTGTATGTGTATATTAATTCTTAGATGATACTATATGAGATTTGTTTTAAGTTGTGCTTTGGGAATATTTGCTAGATTCTACCTTCTGCATTCACCTAAAAGACCCTTTGTTTTTATTTTACTTTGTCGGGACGACAAAGGTTTGAGTTTGGGGTCTTGATGTCTCCCTATTTGTTCTAATTATTAGCCCTTTGGAGACATCCTTTTAGGTGAATATTCGACTTATTTGATAGACTTTTATGCTTATTTCGTCATATTACACTTTCGCCCCTTGGAATTAGACTATTTGCATTTTTAGAGCTTTTGTGCATTAATTTGATTATTTTTAGTGCAAAGTTAGTAGGTTCTTGAATTTCATGAAAGACCACTACAAGGAGGAGAAGTGAGAATTAAAGTCTTAAGTATTTTAGTGTGTTAGGAAGTATTTTATCCAAGTTTCAAATTTTAGAGTGCACTTTCTTATTTCTAGTCTTGATTTATTACTTTTTAAAGCATATGCGGTTTAATTATTTATTTATTGTGAAACTTTAAAAGATATATGGTAATTAATTAGAGTCCAATTCAAGTCAAAGAAGTAAAGGAAAGAGATATACATGGAAATAAGAAGATTAAGGAAGGATATATGTAAAGAAGGAAAAGATAAAGCTGCCAAAGGAATCTGAAATTCCAGCCACGTTCTAAAGACGAGCTCATAACTTAAGATTGGCTGAGAATTTGGGAGAATGGTCTGCACCAATGGAAAGAGCTTTCCGATACAAGAGGTTTCGACTATTGGAACGCGTCAAACGGATAAGTATTGAAGGAGATATGACCAAAACAAATCAGCAGCAGAATCTTACCTTTCCTAGATTTTAGGGCTGCGAATTAAAGAATTCTTTACTTGTCTTCCACTCCAAGTAAAACAAATTAGGGCTTCCTAGAACCTATAAATACACCCCTTATACCTCATTATTCAGAACCTCTCAATTATTCTTCACATTAAATCATCCTTAGAGAGAAAGTCAACCACTTCACAGCAAGAAGGCAGAGGAGACGCTAGAACTGGAGGAATTCTATTCTTCCACAACAGCCAACCAAACCCTTAGGTTATATATTTCTTGTCTGTAATTGAATATGATGTCTTTCTATTTAATTTCAGTCTTTAAATTTATCATGAGCTAAACTTTCATGTACTTGAATATCGCAATAAAGGGATGAACTCTAATTAATTTATTCTATGTTTTGAATTTGGGATTGTTATGATTTAAATTGAATTGAGTCTAATATATTGGACATTACTTTGTTCTTAATCACTATTTCTTTTCCGTACAACTAGAAATAGGTTTTAGTATTTGGGCTATTCATTTTAGTGGCGAAGTGATCATCCGACATGGGGGTTTAAATACAGACTTATGTAATACCCGTGTAATGTCCGTTATTGACCGACAGGCTTAACTAGTTACATCGCGAAAGAGGTAAAATATTATTCATCTGAAAGTATCTTATATTCACCCTGACGGGGTTTGTAATACCGTAGGATATCTCTTAGATCCACCCTGACGGGGTTTAGGAGATATTAGATTCGCGACTAATATTATAATACCAATTCTACCCTTAAACATAGCATAGATTACGTTAATTAGGTAGATTCCTTGCGAGACTCAGTATCTCTCATCTCTTAAGTTAGTCTTTTATTTGCATTATTTGTTTTCTGTTAGTTTATTTTATTTCATCTTAGTTATTAAGAAAACTAAACAAATCATATTATCTTTCTTTTCTGTTAAACAATTATTCTTACTATCTGATTAATACTGGAGTTGAACCTAATCCGTCCCTGAGAACGAAACCCGATTTATCGGAGTATTACTTGGACAACTGTGCACTTGCGGCAATTGTGGTTCCTTTATTTTCGTACTTAATTTTATAACACACTAGGACCACCAGGGCTAAATCTGATTGGGTGAACTCTGGTGAATGCAACACTAAGTTTTATCATCTAGCAGCACGGGTACATAATGGTTTCAATGGAAGGTTTCATATCAAAGATAATACTCAGTCATGGATTGAGGAGGGGGAGATGGAAGGTAAATGGGTGCGAGAGAGAGAGTATACCGGATCAATACATTTTGCCACGGTTGAGGAGACTTCCTGATGAGGCTATAACGTCACTTGCTAGCGCAGTTTCGGACGAAGAAGTACGGGTTGCTATTTTTCAAATGAAGTCGTATTGCGCGCCAGGTCCAGATGGTTTAACGACAAGTTTCTACCAAAAGTGTTGGGGTGGTTGGCCTTTCGGTGATTAGCATGATACGTCAAGCCTTGAGGGTTTGTCCCTATCCCAAAGAGGTGTTAGGGACCCTCATACACCTTATACCCAAAGTAGGAAGTCCAGAGTATATTACGCAGTTCCACCCGATTAGTCTTATAGATGTTTGTTACAAGATTTGTATGAAAATATTGGTGAATCGTATGAGTCCGGTACTTGCAGAGTATATCGGGCTTTTCCAAAATAGTTTTCTTCAGAATATGTCTACCATTGATAATGTGGTTTAGTAAGTGAGCTCGATCATCTTCCAAGACATGCGAAGGGGAAGAAGTGATTTATAGCCATCAAGGTGGATCTTGAGAAGGCATATGACAAAGTCCGGTGGGATTTCATAAAAGTGTCGTTGCGGGATATGGGGTTTCTGGATAACTGGACGGATCCTGTTCTATCTGGTATGGCAGATAATGACTTGAGTGTGCTTTGGCAGGATGCTCCTCTGGAATTGTTTAAACCATACAGGGGAATCCGACAAGGTGACCCCATCTCGCCGTACCTTTTCGTTATTTGCAAGGAAAGATTATCACTCCTCATCCAAGAGTTTGTGGATAAAGAAGGCTGGAAGCCTATCCGGCTTTCTCCAGGGGGTTTCCTATTTCACATATTTTTTTTCGTGGATGATTTAATTCTTTTTTCGGAAGCTTCTATTCATAATTTGTATATTTTGCAGGAAACACTTGGGAGGTTCTGTCATGACACGGGCCGGACAATTAGTAAGGAGAAATCTCTTATTTATTTTTCTCGCAACACGGAGGAGAGCGTTGCTATGGACATCACAGCTAAGAGTGATTATTCTAGGAGTATGGAGCTTGATAAATATCTGGGAGTTCCTATTATCTCGGGAAGGAGGTCGCGCAGGTTTTATGGGGTGTTGATACACAATCTAAAAGGTGCTCTAGCGAAATGGAAAGCGAGCACTCTCTCATTGGCTAAGCGTATTACATTAGCCCAGTTAGTGTTAAGTGCTAAAAAATGTATATGATGTAAGTGGAAAGACTTCCAAGGTATGTATGTGAGGAGATAGATTGAATACGGATAAGTTTCATTTGGGGTTCCGCGGTTGAGCAAAGACAGATTCATTGGGTTGTGTGGGAGGATGTATGTCGACCCAAGTGTATAGGTGGTCTGGGGTTCCGAACAGCTGAGGATATCAATATGGCTTTGCTGGGCAAACTAGGGTGGAAACTACTTCAAGACGATAGGGTATTATGTGTGCAAGTGTTGCGTCACAAATATTTTAGTTGGAGTATGTTGCACTATATTAATCGTCCTAATGATTTACAGATTTGTAGGGCCATCGTGGAAGGTATTGTCGTAGTTAGACGGGGATCCCGATGGTCCATACGAAAGGGCGAGAAGGTTGCGTTTTGGTTAGATGTGTGTGTGGGTAATACTCCACTTATTAATTACACTAGAAAGATCTAAAAGGTGTCAATTGATAGGAATTTCAGAATTAATGAAAGAACAACACACAAAATGGAATCAAGAAACTTTGGATTAACTCTTTCCAGAAATAGTTAGGTGATCAATTAATAGAATTCAACTGCTACAATTGGAAGATGACGACAAATTTTATTTGGACAGATATAAGAGATGGGAAGTACACTAACAAGATCAGATATCATATATAAGTCAACGATGATTAGGTAAAATAAGACGTAAACGTCAGCTTTAATGAAACAACAGAATCCCAAAATATGGAAAATCATATGGAATAACAACATACCAACTAAAATAAGGATTTTTGAATGAAAAGTGTGTAACAATACGCTTCTAACAACAAAGAATTTGGCTAAAAGGAAATGCGCGAAGTCAGCAAATTGTACCACGTGTACATACCTGGAGAAATCAGTGGAACACCTGTTACTATCATGCCATGAGAAGAAATAGGGTTGGGCAACAACAACACCCCAAATAAAAATTGGTGAATTTACAAAAATGAAATTGACGAAACTTCTCAAAACACAAATAAAATGACAACCAATGAATTGATAACAAAAAATAAAAATATAGTAGAATTGATGGATAAAGAATTGACAACTACGAAACATAGATATATTAAATTGTACAACCGGATGATCAAAACAATCGGCCAATTTGAGAATGAAAGATGCAACAGACGAGCCTTCACGACATACATCCTCTTTAAACTTTGAAATATTTGGAAGGGGGAAATGTAAGATATTATAAAGGGAAAATATTTGATCTTAACCAGATCATCGATACCATTGAACACCAAATGACCGAACTATTTGGCACTAGCTAGAGTATTGGAAACCAAAATCAAGAACCCTAACATGAAGAAATTCAATGATGAGAAATAAATACCATGTAAATCGATGTATCGTTTTTTGTGATATATCATTTACTGGAAAAGGACAATAGATGGGTTGTGAATCATAAAATGAGACAAGAAAAGGGGCATAATTAAAAATTATGGTCGAAGTGGTATTTGTACAATTTTAAAAGAAGGGTGAAGTTTTAGCAATTCTATTATCTACAAAAATATCAATAACTTTGGAATTAACGAGTAAAGCAACTTGTTTTGATAATACTAGGAGTAGGTTTAGTGTATTCTATGTATATTAGAGTAAGGTTATGTATATTGTAATGAATATATTATTAAGTGGATGTCCTTTAGTTTCTAGACCTCTCCAATTCCCATCTTTATGAAATGGACTTAATGTATGAGATGAAGGGTCATATATCTCCTATAAATATATGACCTTAATCCCCATTGTATTTTTACACATATGTTTGAAAGAAGAAATGATATTATTCTCTCCATCTAGTATAGCAATTATTTCCATATTTTCCATCTAGTTTAGCTAATATTATACTAGTTTATAACACGTTACCAGCACGAGTCTCTGCCGATCTAATGAAGGAAGAATATTTTCAGGTATGATTTATATTGTTCTAATTTTTTTATATATATATATTTTTCTTTTAACAAAGAAAATAAGAGAGCGTATTATAAGGACTTTCCATTGCAACCGATAAATATTATATGGACTTCCATTGCATCCTATACAATACTATTATGTTATTCAAGCAGATAAATCGGTTATCAATTTAAAAAAATAGAGGCCTGAAGCCTATATGTAAATATAATTTTGAATGACTTGAAAATAAAACAATATGTATTTCTAGGCTAGAAGCCTACAATGCCTGAAGCATTGAAAAATAATCGTATAGGCTTGAAACCTAACTTTTATATTATAGGCCCAAAGCCTAGGAAATAAAATATATGCCCAAAGCATAAAAAGAAATTCGGAAACTAACGCTATAAAGGCCGAAAATTATATCATATGGAATAAAATATGAAGCATCTTCAATTTATAGGTACGAAGCCTAAAACAAAATTCTATATGCCAGAAGCATATACTGAAATTTAAACGCCTGAAGCCTATATGCATTTTTAGAAAGCCTAAAGCTGATTATTTATTTTAAAGGGCTCGAACCCTTAATAAAATTCAAAACCCCGAAACTATAAAAATTAATGGTGTAGACTCAAAGTCTCAATTTCAATTAATATATATGATGCAATATGTAGATTTATTTATCATCTCGAAAAAAAAAATAGAATTGGTATAACTTTGAGAAGTATGGGGGATTTGTACTTGAGACTCTAGATAGTAGAGTATTTGGGTATAACCACTAGGCTATACATTTATTTTTGTCTTATAACAGTAATATTTGAACAATATACTCTACAATTCTATATTTTGTTATATATTATTCACATTCTATAATTTATAGGCCCGAAGCCTCAAGGTGGCTAACGGTCCGTTCCGGACCGGTTCCTAGCGGACCTAGGCCTTATCGGTCTGGTCCAGCTTACCAGTTCCGGTTCGGTCCGGTTCTAAGAGTGGAGTAGGTGAGAACGGAACCATTAAGAGAACCGTCTAAACCGGATTCTGTTCCGGTTCCGGTCCGGTTCTTCGCGGTTCCAATTTCTTTTTTAATTTTTTATATGTTATTTAGTTTATAAATTGATTCTTGCTTGAATTATAAATTAATTTAACAATTAAATTAAAGACTTAGTAGTTTCAAAGAGCCTATTTGATACTCAATTTTTTTTATATTTCATTAGTATATTTAATTAATGTGGTTATATTTTTTTAATTTATTCAAAGTGAGTTATTAAATATTTATTCTTGAAATAGTTTTTTTTTATTCGAATATGAGTTAGATTTATTTTGTTTATTTTTTTAAAATCAAGAATAATTTTTGTCAAATAAAAATTATTTTGTTAACAATTAATTTATTGTTCTTTATGATATGTTAGACTGTTACTGAAAAAAGTGTTTCTTCACTAATTTTGTCATACACATACAATCTAGACATATAAAAATTTCTGAGTAAAAAATTACAAGTAATAATACGATAAATTGTTACAACTATAATTGAGATAATACCACACCAGAAGAATTGTGCCCATAGAATTTAGGCTGCCTACGTACCTTATCTGTAAGTAGCGTGAAATTCATAATCAGAAAAGGATCAAGCCACCACGTAGTTCTTTAAACCCCCTTGGTAAAAGTGTTAGTAATTTTTTTGATAAATAACTTTACAAATATAAATGTATGAGAAAGAACTTACCACTCCTCTTTGTAGGCCTGTTGTGATTCTGAAGGACCCGATCCATCGCTAGAGCTAGACAAGTTGAACGCACCTTCCTCTTTAGATAACGCATCCAGTTGGTCTTGTGTTCGGTTGTCTGACTTCATCCAATCTTGTAGCTCGACCACTTTCTCTAGTGTAGTCCCAATCATACTCTACCGCTGATCGGATAGTTGTTTCTTTCCCTCGCTATAAGCCGACTCCGACGGAACTGAGGAAGCTGGAATAGTAAGGAGGTCACGTGCCATTAGAGATAAAACTGGTCCGCTAGGATATTTTCTCCAATAACCTAGGATATCGAAGTCTTCCACATGCGCCTCATGGGCAGATTTGAGGTAAAATGTTAGGTCATTAGTCGTGTCTAGGTTGGTGCTTGGTGTCGATTTGTTTTTTTCGGCTATCATCGTTCTGGCTCAGGATCTCACAACACCTACCTGTACTGGTACTGGGAGACGGGGAGGTCTACCGTCGCGACATAACCTGTCATTATAAGTCTTGTACATGTCATTCATTATTGCCTCTACCTTCTCCATGTAAGCGTCGACCTCAACGTCGGAGTAACCGATACATTCATAAATTGATAATATAAATGCCCTTGTATACGACAACTTGTAACGAGGATCAAGTACAAAACATGTCGCAAAAACGTACGGGAAAGGGTCATAGTACTTCAAGAACTTATCCATCATCGGGCTAATTATATTCTGCTGTCCATCAGTTAATTTATTATCCATCATATGTAACTCCATCTCGTAAACCATCTCTAACACTTGGTGACTTGTAGGATTGTATGTTGCTGATAATACAGTCATTGTGTAGGTAAAAAGCTGGAGAAAATCGCATAATTCTTTAATAGTATCCTAATCCTTACACTCAGTAAAGTTGTCAGCCAAGTTCTCGTTGTTGATGCTTGTTATAATGTCCTTATAGTCCAATGCACGTTCCAACATCAAGTGCGTCGAATTCCATCTGGTAGGACAAACTAAACGTAATCTCTTATATTTAACCCCTGAAGAGACGCATTTACGTCTATAAGCCGTCGTTAATGCTCCAGAGTTTCTGATACTCATGGAAGCTTTTCTAATCTTCTTCACTATATTAGTTCCATAAATCTTATTACCTGACAGTGTGTGATATCTAACACCTACATCGCTAATATCGTCGCTTACTATCAGATTAATTATATGATAGTTACACCGGATATGAAAGATATAAATCATAACCTTATTACAATACCAAAACCTAAACTCATAACAATACCAAAACAAAATATAAATAATAAATTAATTACAATACCAAATCAAGATATAAAATTTATTTTTTTGCTTCCTTCTATAATATATTGGAAGACATCGCATTTTCTTTCAAAAACGCATTTTCATTTACTTCGGGGAATGATTTTTAGTATGTGAATACAACATGTAATCCACTTTTTTTAACCACCACCATATCTATTTTCGTAGATATTAAAAATCGATATTCATTTCAAGGAATATAATCCATTCGCTTCGAGGAATAAAAGTTAGCCAGTGGAACGTGAATCGTAATATTTAAATCAACAGTTCAATATTTTTCTTTCGTATGAGAAAATATAATTCTAACCTATTATAATAGGAATAAAAAAATTCTTACGATATTATTGTAACATGGCGAAATTCCCATGTTCGTCCGGAATACTTAATTAATAAAATATTACTCATACGATATTATATTTCAAGAATATTATCGTGACATTGTGAAATTCACGTATTCAACCGAAATACTTGTTCAATATAAACATAATCAGAAAGATATTTTATGTATGTAATACTCACCACTTTATAATTTTGTAATACCAAATGAGTTCAGTAACTTATTTATTTCTTTTCCTCCAGTCTTTTCTTTAGCTTTAATGTTTACCTTTTGCGTCCAAAAAATATTACCTTTCAAATAAAGCCCGGTGAGCGTCCAAAAATAAAATAAATATAAAACCTGGTGACCCTTTTTCAGCTTGGGTAACGGAAAATAAAGTCTCGCTTTTTGCTTTAATAATACTAATATATACATCAAAACTGATATTAAACTTGTATAAAAATAAACATAATTTGGAAAAAAGAAGGAATAACAACTACAAGATAGAACCCGACGAGATCTTTGGCAGAGATTGGGTTACAAGTGAACAAATACAATTACAAATGCGGATAATGGAAGAGGCACAGATGGCGATCTTGACTTTCAAACAAATTTCGCATTCACATGTGATGCATCGTTCGAAGTGCCACACAACCCCACAGGGATAGGAGTGGTCCAGATCGAAAAAAGTACAGGATCTCGAACCGAATTCTCGACGATTATCACTTGTAATTCTTGTACAGAGGGAGAAGCGCAAGCGATAATTCACGCATTAGACACGAGAAGACACGAACCGCGAAATGAGATAACCATCTTCTCTGACAACATTGAAATAATTCAAAGTATCAAACAAGTGTCGGCAGCTAGATGGAGGCTTAGACAATGGATCAGACAGATCAAGAAGCTGGCAACAGAGGTTGGTCCGGTTTTCTTTAAACATATCCCACGAAGGTTTAATGGTCGAGCAGACACTCGAGCAAAAGCAGCCGAGCAAAAGAAGCCAGGCATAGGGCATTGGGGGGAAAGAACCATTGAATAAAGTGTTATGTCAATTCTCCAAACCAGAAATAGGTTAATTCTCGATATAATTATTTGTAATTTCTTACGGCGTCCAAAAAAAATGGATATAAAAACCTTATATATATACTACTTAAAACTGGGATGAGTCATAACAGTAAAAGAAAAATTGTCACCGTAAACATGCACGTTAAAATTTTTTTGTAAAAAAACTTATAATTTTTGAATAGTAACATAAGGCTCTCGATAGTTATCTTCTCCACCGCCCAACTTTCACTCCTACCTTCAATTTCTCACCATAGATCATGAATTTGGAAGCTTCTTCAGTATACAACCATCGTGAAGTGAGTTATTCAAGCTTTACAAACTCCCCTATCAACCAACATCATGGGTATATCATCAGATGGGTTTTACAACTTCACCATAGGACAACAGAAAGGATCCAAAGTTGCAGCCTTCAGTCATAACGAACCATATATCTCGAACTTGCGATGTATCCAACCTCTTGAATATATGACTATGTGTAACTATATGGGAAGCCAACGCAATAACTGAAACATGAGAACGGAGAAGCGAAGGGATGGCGAACCTACCTAATACTGGTGGACTAACCTGATGCGCTACCAAGCATCAACAAACTTATGAACACATGAGCTTCAGGTTTAAATCTCTTATTACGTCTTATACTTTCGAATACAGTCAACGATAGTAAGGAAGAGGGTAACACGCTAACTAGTTCTTATTTTTTCGTCTGGGCTAATCAATATTTAAACTTCTATGTTATGAAATGGCCTCTCATTTATCCCTGTAATTGGGCCAAAGGAGATCATGGGGGAGACTCTTGTAAGACGAACCACATCTCAACAACGGGACACTGGAACACTTTTAATTATATCACTATTAATACAGATAAGATTACGAACTATAATCAGGGTGTTAATACCAAAATTGTTAAGTTTGCTCCACTGATCCTGTTTTATACTGATAATCGGACAAAGGAAACCAAAATATTTTATGAATATGTGAGGGTTAGTACAGAGAAGAATAGGATACCTTTTGCGATGCTACAACTAAGTAAAAATACACTTTTAATCTATGTGGATATGTGGGAGACTAGAAACACAATTGAGAATTTCCGATCTAAAAAAGGGGAAGCGGAGGCAGTGGCGGACTTAGAGATCAAAGTGTAGGGGGGCTTAATATAATAGGGGGTTCGGGGGCAACGTCCCCGAATTTTTTTTCTTTCTAACCTATTCAATTACCTAAACTTTTTTTTTTATTTAACTATAATTTTTTAATGATTAATATTTTGGCTAACCTAGGGACTTACAGACAAATAGAACTTAGAAATAGAGACAGACTTGAGAATTCATTATTCATCATAAGAAAAACTAACTTTTTTTCACTGTTCTACTTAGGAACCTAAGTTAAATTCATATTTATAGAATGAGTAACAAATAGTAAAAAGGGAAGTATAAGAACTCAGAAAAAGAAGTCAGAAAACAGACCTTCTTGTACAGAGAGTCTCTAGATGGCGTCTTGGTATATGTAACCAATCCCCTTCGTGTAAATGAAGTTTTTGCTTACTTTCCTGTCCATTTTGACATTAACTTCTCAATTATTATTGCTTAAATGAAAAGGAACTTAATCAAACATTTCATCTTCGAATCTCCGTTTTTTATTGAAAAGGAAAAAATAACGCAAATAAAATATATAATCAAATAGTTATTTCAATTAAAGGATTTATATTTATAAAAAAATATCAAGAATGAAAAATTACCTGAATTTTCTTCTTGATCGATGGTTTACAGCCTACAAAAAATTAAACACAAATTCTAAATATTATAAATATCAACAATTCATATTTATATAAACATAAAATGTAAATAAAAAAATTACCAGTAAGTAAAAGAAAAAATGTAAAAGAAAAGTTTGTTTAAGAATTTGATGAAATAACAGGTAAGGATTTTACTAAACTTGTTGTTAGGTTAAGGATATAAATACTAATTAGTAGAGAAAAATCTTAATTACAATTATACCGATATAATCAACCCATATAATTTATTTATTTTTAATTTCTAGGTGGGCTTCAGCCCACCTTGTTTAACCCTTAAGTCCGCCACTGAGCAGAGGATCCGCGCGTGGTGACGAGTGTCTTCGAACAGAAATTTCAGTGCTTCGGCGAAATTATCATCGTGACGGTTCCACGTACTCCTCCCTAAGGTTACGCGTTCGTGAAGGTCAACGATTTCCGTAATTTTATCTATACTGAGACATTAAAAAAGGTTGAATCACGGATCAGGAAAAGATTTGAGATTGGAAAAGGATTTATGATTAGAGAAAGAATGATGAGGTATTGTATGAGGATGAGAAGTATGGAGTGGGTAAATGGGGGTGAATATTGGATGATACAAGGGAAACTGTCTAATCTGCGAACAAAAGGTACGAAGAGTCTTCATTGGACTGCTAATGAAGTTATTACTTTAAGTTGTTGGAGTGTAACTGGACTTTGAGTCTATTGGGCTAATAATGGAGATAAATATTGTAAGAGGAAATTAATTTATAGAGCCTTAAACTTTGGACATTAATAGAATATGTCTAAACTAAAAAACAATCCTAATTACATCCAGTTTCTAACTTTATGGTTAGGATTATGTCATTTTTACCCCTTCTCGTGATGGGTACATCCCGTATTAGTCCCTATTACATTAACTTAAGTTCTACACGGTACAGACAACTTCGATTATGAACTCGTTGGGTACGGACCTATAGTATGTTTATGAGCTGTTTTATTTTGTATGCTTTAAGTATTTGCAGGAAAACACACATTGATAGTAAAGAAAGGATTGGTTAGCAATGTGATAGAAAGTATGTTCGATCTCAGGGAGTCATGAGTGGTGTGTAGGCCGTGAGTTCCAAGCTAGTTTATAAAACCATTTGATGAACGTGCTAAAGGTAAGAGAATAACGAAATTGCATAGTCTAGAAAGTGATTAAGGCGGTTCTTTCATAATCCCCTTGTTTCCTTTTAGCTTGCTATCCAAATTATTATTTTTATATCCTTCTCAGCCCCTTCTAGCCTTTCTAAATCCTTTTTGTTAGCCACATTATAAGCCATATCCCTTTAGATTATAGGACTTTTCCATATGACCCGCACTCGAACGCGATGCATAGATAATTGTTTTAGAGCTTGAGTTTGGGGTGTATTAATTTATGTTTAGTTTAGTTGTTTTTAGTTGATATTGCATATTTGAGGAAGGTATTAGTGTTTTTGACGTTCAGGTATTAAGAAAAATCGAGTTAGGGAGGAAAAAGAAATTTTTTGAGCACATTCTGACCTGCCCGCCGGCTAGCCGGCCACACGACCTGTATGCCGGTGGGTAAAAAACAGAGCCACGGTTCCCTAAATCAGGTTCATTGCCGAGACGAAGAAAATCAACAAATTTATGATCGGGATGCCGCTTACAGGACCGGTATACCGGTGTGAGAAAAACCGTGTGACGGTTTTGGAAATCAGGTGCAATGCCAAAGCAACATGGGAAAACCGTGGCCGTGAGTGTCGACACAGTATACGACCGGTATACCGTCCCGCGCCGCTGAGAGAAGAGAAAAAAATCGTTTTTAGGGTATAAATAAGAAGAGGTTAGTTCTAGTCCAAATTTTGTAATCCTTTAAGCCTCCTTTCTTCCCAAACCTCTCCCAAATCCATTAAAGCTTCAACAAACCTTTCCCAAACACCAAAACACTACCCAATCACCATAAATTTACATCCAATTCTTTCCCTACATCATTACAAAGAATATTCAACCACCCAAGTCATTCCAAAACACATTGAATCCAAGAATCAAAAGCCAAAATTTCTAAATCTTACCCAACAATTTCTTAGATCCATACTAATTAAAGAAGAATTCATCCTACACATATAGAGAATCATCATCATAACGCCTTTCCTAACCCAAATAAAGCTTGTGCAACCTATAATCAAGAGTTTCAAATTCAAGAGTGGTTAAAGCTTTGAGTTGGAGTTCAATTGAGATGACTAAAAGAACATTAACATTATGTAATGTTAGGGAGATAAAGAAAAGTAAGGTATTGGGTTCTAATGAGAAGAATTCAATTGAGAAAAGTTCAATTTCCAATTCAAAGGGTACAACTAGGTCAAGAGAAGAGAGGACAACTAGCTGTGGTAAATTCGATGGGCAAAAAGGTTCCAGCGTTTGTAAAGAAGACACCACAACCTCTACAAATCGAGATTCCTACACCTGAAGAAAAAGAAGAAGCTTCCAAGGTCTTGTTAGCTTCTGCGAAGAAACATGTACAGGAACTTCCTTTTTCTTATGAGAGAATATTTAAAGAATATGTTGGTGAAGGTGAGTTCAAGAGATTCTTGGAGATCGGTGAAAGATTGGGTTGGTCTACATTCATGGTAAGACGTTCAAATTTATGTTCAGAGTTAGTTTCCAAATTCAATTTAGGCCTCTTTAATTGAGACAGTCAAGGTCGTATTCCAGTTAGAGGCAAGTAAGTTCCTTTTACAGTTGAAGAGATTAGAAACCACTTCCAGTTTAAGAAATTGGTCAGACCATGTAAGTTTGGAGAAGCAGTGGAAATTATCAAGACTTTCGATTGGAATCTACTTTTTGAGCATGTATTATACAAATAGAAAGTGCAATCACATAAGGGTGAATCGAAGGCACCTTGGCCTTACAAATATCTTCAAGCTGATACAAGAGTTTGGCACAATTTCCTTTCATCTAATGCCTTTGGAAATAAGAGAACTTCAGATGTAAGTAAGAAGAACGCAATCTTTTTGAAGTGTATTTTAAGGGAGGAAGAAGTAGATGTGGCACAGTTCATCTTTGAGATGGTGATGTGATTTTTTATCTCTCCTACTTCGTTATTTAATGTGAAATATCCTACTATGATCACGTGCCTTGTTTGGAAAGAGAATGTGATTCTGGGTGAAGAGGAAAAATTAGAGTATAAGATGAGTAATGATATTGACAATGCTTGGATCAAGACAATTTTGAGAGGGGCAGGAATTAAGCTACTTTAAAAAGCTAAGAGAATGACGAAATTGCACAGTTTAGAAAATGATTAAGGCGGTTCTTTCATAATCACCTTGTTGCCTTTTAGCTTGCTGTCCCTTTATTTAATTACATCCTTCTTAGCCCCTTCTAGCCTTTCTAAATCCTTTTTATTAGCCATATTATAAGCCATATCCCTTCAGATTATAGGACTTTTCCATATGACCCGTACTCGAATCGCGATGCACAGACAATTGTTTTAGAGCTTCAGTTTGGGGTGGTGGGTCCACCATTACGGGAATTATTATTGGGTTGGGATTTTTGAGCATATTAATTTTGCTTTGTTCTGTATATTGATGATGATTCACATGTTTATATTGTAACCCTTTGCCGGGGTAATAGTAAATGAAAAAAGCTGAAAAGCATGAAAAGAAAAGAAAATATTATGAAAAGAAAAGATTATGAAAAGAAATAGCATGATATCTCAACATCAAAAAGAGAGGCACAGCTATACAAAAGAAAAAAATTGAAATTGATATGAATATATATTTGGACCGGCAAAGTGGGATTTTTATGTGAACATCTTTATGCTTTAATTGGGTTATTGGGGATGCTACTTTGTGCATCTAGAAAATCATTGGGTTGAGTGAGAAAACGTTTTATGAGAGTAACTCAATTTCTAGGACAATTCGTTGATGGCTAGTAAGTAGAGAGCCAAAAGCTCACTCTAAATTATCCAAATATACTTATCATACCGTCCCTAAGCCAACATTACAAAATTAAAGACCTTATGATTATTTTCTATGTAATCTAGAAGTGATTGAGCCAATAGAGAGTAGTTAAGTAGATCTTTGGATACTAGTGAAGTTCGATGAACAATCTATAGCCTCCTTGGTGAACTGAATAAAGTTCCTCTCCTTCTTACATTGCGAAGCTAATATAATATTGAATTCAAGCCGTGTCGATTGTAGATATGACAAGTGTGCAGGTATATAGTTTGTAAATATTATTACATGAAATTTTCTTAGTAGTTGCTTTAAGTCTATTCTATATATTCTACTTTTCTTGTAATGGCAAGTGAGAAAAGGAAAGAATAGGTATGAAAGCTACAATTCTTTAATTCTTTTTAGATTGTTTAATAAATATTGATATTTCTTGTAAAATTATACTTTTAATAATAAATTTGTTGATTATATTAGCTACTATTGCTGAAACTAAGCTTAGTGGTATTTTGTTTTAATAAAAGGTCAGAGATGTGTTATATCTTCGAGTATATTTGATTGTGTAGGATAAATTTTAATATAATCTCCTTGAATTTAACTAATATACTAAAAGGTAATATTTAAAATTAAAATTTTCAACATCATTAATAAGAATCATGAAACAAAAATGCACTAACAATAAATCGTCTAATAATGAGCAAAAATACCATCACCGGTAATGACATGCCACACACCATTATCTCCTAATATATTTGTAGTCATACTCATACATACTTGCTCGATTTGTCAAATAATCAAGAGTAAGAGCTTCTTAAAAACTAAGTCGAACCGGTCTCATATATTCAACATCAGGACATATTTTCATAACCATAAAACTTAAGCCTGGAATCCTAAATTCATTCCACTAGAGAATCCCGAAAATTGTAGATCACTCTTCTTTTTAAATTTAGCATTAGGAAGATCCTCCTAGGGGACAAAGTATGGGGTCTTATTGTGCAATTTAGTCAAAAATATTAAAAAATTGGCTTATAGTGCAATTAAATTACAATTAATATAAAAGACACACAATGTATTTTTTTGCATAATATATGGAACTATAGGCAATTAACTCGAAAAATAGAATTTCAGGGCATCCTTTCAAACTTGTCCACAACCTCAGACACATAAACTTCCTCTTCAACAACTTCTACATATTCATTTTTTGGTTGAACACCATTTGCTTCCTTAATAAATAAATATACATAACATCGAGTATATACTATATATAACACAATAATAAGAAAAATGTTAACAATGGTTGTCAAGAATGTCATCGCAAGCAACATGATGAATGTGACTCTCCACATATTTGAAAAGGTTCAAAACAAAGCAACCTTAATATACTATAAATTGGGGGGGGGGGGGGTGATCAAGTGATATAATTTCCCCTTGAGAAAAACAATCTATATTACATAACATCAATTACTTAATTTTCCTATTACATAGCTTACAATGAAATAACATCAAACTAGTAAGTTGGAAGCACAGTTTGCTCTTGATATAGATCTCACTAAATGTTGTAATTCAAGCATTTGAGGTGTTATAACTCGGATAAATACACCGTTTCAATCTTCTGCAACACAAAAAAGTCTCATTTAAATCGAACAAACATAATGCAATTCAAGTGTAATTTAATAAAAAATATGAAAGATATATGTGAATTTACATACAAAAATATAATCTGTATAGGATTCTAATTGAAAAAAAACCCACTTACCTTACCTTATGTTTGTTTTTTAAGATGGCATGGTACGACATTGGTGGTGACATAAAAAAAATCTATCGATACAAAAAATAACTTGTAAATCAGAGCTCTCAGCATGTCAATATAACTCTGCAAAGCTTGAGTTGGTTTAAAACATCGCATAATTTCCCCGATTATCCCATTGTACACAAAAATATTAGGATTCTCCATATGGGAAAAAGCGAAAAATGGCGAAATTTGTTTCCCGAAAGTTGGAACACAAAGTAATAAATTGGTTCATCAAGAAGGAATCTTTTATTGTGTTAGTCTTCATCATGGAGGCATATTTCAGTACATTCATATAAAAGGACTCTTCATGGTATTAGTATACGAATGGATTACATATTATTAGCAAGTTGCACAAACGTATACAAACACTTCATTGTTAAACCATTTTCAATATAATCACTCAAAACTACAAAATATTTAAAACACAAAGAGCTTTGGGTTAAACAACACACTCCAACAAATACGCATACCATTTAAGCGTTCATATCATATTTTGACCAAAACAAATTGAATTTTCCGAAATTCAACTATTTCATTTTAATATATTTAAAATTATCAATATTTATGTGGTATTTTCATGATCTAAAAGCACTTGAAAAATCTATAGATCAGGACAACAATAATAAATATTGCGTCCGAGCCATTACACTAACAAGAACGGATTTAATCCCTTAGAATTGGTAATGGACGCATAATATTATTTATTTATATTAATTAAAATTCTAAATACTTATCTTTTATTCAAAGATAAAAATTAAAATGAAGATAATGCTAAGTGGAAGGAGAAGTCGTTAATAAATAGGCTCACGGTATATCCACTTCCCAATAACACCTAATGGTGCTTCGTCTCATCATTGCATATTTAATAGAAAAATAATAGTAATTAAGATTCATAGTTTCTAAAATAATTATAAGTAAATATTTTAAAGAGCTTCGGTGTGTGTAACAATCAGATCATTGAATATTAAAATTATGATCAAATAATTATTTTGTTAAACTATAATGGAAACAAATTGCAAAGATATGATAAACAAACCCGTAAGAAAAATCCAAGGATGTTTCTTTAATTTGTTGGGTTTAAAAGCCCCGATTTCGGAACTCCTGTCCACATATTCATTAAGGTTGGATCAAAATATTTATATATACATAAAGAAATTATTCATAATATTATCATCACTACTTAAATTGCATATAATATAAGCTACTTGATTCATTTATTAAATAAGTGTAGCAATGTCTTCAAGTTTACGCTCAAGCAATAAACTTTGTTATAAACATAATATTACTACCACTAAAAGGAATTAAATTAAACTTTGATATAAAGCAGTTTAAAATATTATTCTCGGAATAGATCCAGAGCTATGGAAAGTAACGCCTTTCTTTTATTGCCGATAATTTGCTACAGAATGTTGCTTCACGGATTCTGATCTAAACTTTTCAATTTTCCATAAAGAATTAATATCTCATGCACAAAAGAAGTAGAACAATAAATATAGGATATTTGCATAATATAGGGACATATACTGCAATTAATTAAAGAAACTCATTTAGCTACAAATTGCAACAACACATCAAAGGACCCCTACATAAATTTACCCTGCCTTGACAAAAAAATTTCAATACTTTGAAAATAAACCCCAACTATCTGTTCACACGGTTAATCGAAGAAGAAGAATTGACTATTATTAGACCATCTCTAGTAGTTGCGCCAAATGGATATTTACTGCAAAACAATTCAAAAAAATGTAATATAAAAAACATAATAAACAACACGACTGTAATTTTGTTTATAAAAACAAAACACAATTGTCATTATAAAATTCAGATAATTCTAAAACATTGTAAACTAATTAGATTAGGTTAAAAATAATTCAATATTTTTAGAGTTTCAATGGTAAAAATTAATTTTTATCCCTTAAATTGGAGTCTTCGCCGAGCCGGGTTGATGATGGTGGAGTCTCCGAGTGGCGGCGGTTTTCTTGTGCAGGAGAGCGGAAGAGCGGCTTGGTCAGAAGCTGAGTGTGAAGAGATTTCTTTTACGTTTATTACCAATAATTTTTTTTTACCTTAATTTGGGTTCTTGGCCAAGTCGGGTGATGATGGTGGAGAATGGTCCCGAGTGGTGGTGGTTTTCTTGTGGAGGAGAGCAGCTTGGTGCGGGAAGGTGAGAGTGAAGAGATTTTTTTTTTTCGAATAATTCTAAAAAATTGTAAAAGTGATGAGATTAGGTTGAAAATATTTCAATTTTTTACTTGGGTTCTTCGTCAAGACGGGTGATGATGGTGGAGAATGGTCCCGAGAGGGGGCGGTTTTCTGATCGGCTTGGTGTGGGAAGGTGAAGCTGAAGAGAGTTCTTTTTTATTTTTTGTTCAAATGTGGGTGTGAAGAGATGGGTTTTCTGAGCGGCTTGGTGTGGGAAGGATAAGCAGCTAAACGGGAAACTTTTGTGCTAAATGGGAAAAGGAAGAAAAATAGGGAAAATCAAGTTAGTCATATTATGTAATATAGACTAGATATTGTCCTGTGTCTAAAGGCACTTCAATAAAAATCAATTAATCTTTATTTACTTACTTTGAAATGGCATGTTGAGAAGTTAAGATATAATAAACACCAAGATCGTTTTTAATAGCATGTGTCACAAACTCCCGGAATTACCAAAAAATGTATCATGTTACCTAAAATTTATTCAGGCAAAATTCGCAATAGATACGGAATCAGATAAAAACTTTGTAATTTCTTGTTATTTCTTTACCCAGCTCTTGAAAAAAGTCTTAATTCAAATATGTTTGCAACATTGAAAGATTATTTGATTCAACAATTTCGTAGCTCAAACCTTTTTTATTTTTGGCCCGTACCTGAAGGTACTTGGGCTAAAATGAAATTAAAAAATCATGGTTACATTTAATCAAAAAACTTAAACATAGTATAACAATTGATTGGAACAAAGTTTATCTTATAATCTAACTTTGAAAATTCTCAAATTAATATAGTTTATATATCTACCTAAGGAGTCAATATTATTATAACATGATTAATGTAGATACAAAAAATACATCAATAAAATTAATACATGATCGAATTAAATAACATAGATTACAACTTTACATAGAAATGATCATGTGAATAGTCTAAAAAGACCCATGCCTCTAAAAGTTATATTAGTCACATTTATCTTCAGTTTGTTGTAGAATTTATGATTAACTAACAATACATTTAGCTTTAGTTGTAAAATGTAGAATTCACTAGCTTTAGTTGTAAAATGTAGAATTCATTGCGAACCGCACGTTAAAACTAAAAATGTCCCGAAACAGAGTAGTTTGAACCGAAAACCGAATCACTGAACATATAATGAACCATTCGATTCGGTTTTTTTAATTATAAAAAACCGAGTTATCAAATTTGGTTTCGGTTTCAGCTAAAACCCCGAGACAAAGCGAACCATGCTCACCCTTACTAAAAATGATATATTTGCAATGTTTAACTAAAAATATTTTTAGGCCATAATTAGTGGCCAAAAATAGAATTTTCTCATAAATCTTTAACGTGGCATGGATTATTGGCTTTTCGAACAAAAAAAAAATTGTCTACTACTTTAGTATCATACCATTTCATCACCTAACCCAAAAAATTAAAACTACCTTTACATCGCTTGCTCAATCAATTAAACATTTACAAATTGACTAAAAACTAAAAAAAACGATAATTAAGATATTTACTAAGAGGTTACCTATCCCTCGTTTCAATTTTATAGCCCATTTCTCCTTTTAATATAAATCAAAAAATAATATTTATAATTAGAGATTTTGATTAATAAAAGGGAAGAATAGTGATATCATTACACTATATTTTCCATATATTCGAAGGTTTCATAAGTTCAGCAACTTACAAAACTCGCATCGAATATCTATTATGACTTTAGGCATAGACTACCCGTATCTGTTCCTATATCTTGTAGTCGCTTTTAATAAATTATCTGGTAGGTTCTCGTACTTGACTGATTCTACACTGGTTTCCCCTCATTTCCTTACCAATAAACCAACACACATGTTAATTCTCACGAAAGATATGTCCATCTTCAAATGAAAGGTTTCTGCAAATTCATGTACTTTTAATTTAAAAGCTGCATACAGTAACACTTTTACTATTGTGAAGAGGATGCTAAGGTATGGAAAAAAAACTTTTTATAGTAAAGAAGCTATAACAATTTTAAAAAGTCTAAACAAAAAAACATTTATCGGGCCAGAAGGGAGAGCGACTAAAATAGGACTAGTGTTAATCCATCCCTGCCTACATAACACTATCAATTAATTACCGACAAAGTAATAAAAAGTACGTTAGAAATGCATAAGAAGTCACGTTTAACATAACTAATGTTATGGATTATAAGAGGAAGTGTATATCTTAGGGAAGAAAGAGAATTTGCACGGAGCTATAATAGAGAAAGCCATTGGTTGTGATTAGCCAAGTTCAAAGAAGTCAAAACTCAAGGTAACTACACAACAACGACTACATAAATATAACATGAGAAAGAGGATAACGGCCAAATCTGATGAGAAGAAACCAACAGTCGAGGATCAAGGTTCATCATACAACTTTCAAATTAAAACAGAAGGTGTTTTTACACCACCAGAGTGGGTAGTGATGTTAATGAAACAACTTACGAAACTAGAAGATAGAACTCACTGCTGCATCATGCAACA
This sequence comes from Nemophila menziesii, assembly GCA_029959085.1. Taxonomy (NCBI): domain Eukaryota; kingdom Viridiplantae; phylum Streptophyta; class Magnoliopsida; order Boraginales; family Hydrophyllaceae; genus Nemophila; species Nemophila menziesii. Next base: position 93,833,278 of record JARWIR010000002.1, read on the forward strand.
ATTGAAGATAACCAACAGTATTGACAGATTCATGGCTATGTTGGAAATACGAGACGTCTTTTACTTCATGTTTTCATACATGCATTCTAAACATATTTGTGACACAGTTCAAAAAAATAATACCTACTATCATTGACTTAATTAAAACATGCTCAATAAAGACATTCACCATATTCTATGCCAATTCTAAATCTAATTTTTTTTTAAAATTTTATGCAAAAACAAAAAGGAAGATAAGGACACTAAATCCCCACTCTCAACTCAAAAGTGAGCCGTGTCCCCACGACTCGAAAAAGACTCAATAAAGCAATAAAATATAAACTAAACTAAACTAATGCACATACGCAATTAAGGAGTGTATGTTTTCATTCTCGACTTAATAATCATGAATTAGCCTTGATGGTTTGAACTTTTTAGCTCTTAATATGTGATTGCCCTATAAATTCATTTCATTAAACTTGCATTTATTGCATGATTTGTTAAAATGTGAGTATTTTAGGGACCTTTAGTGCAATGATAATCTCCTCGGTTATACAGATTTTATCATATATGCTTGATTATCTATTTGTACATGTTTATTGTTTAGTTTATAATTTTGTAAAAGAGTTGCAACTTTTGAGTAGTTTTATGTTTTGATTTTCCATAATATATCACAGGGACCTCTTAGGCAATTATAGTAGTGTTGGTAAAATATAAATTGCATATTTACAGTATTTTAAGTTCTAGTCTGCATTTTTGTGTGTTGCATGAACACAAAATTTGCTATTTGTGACTTGCTGTAACACACATATTCTGTCTGTGATGCATTACTTTTTTTTCCTTTTTTGCCCTTGAATTATTACCTGTCTCTCACGAATTACCGGTTTTGTAGATGTCTTTCCCGCTCATGGTTATCTTCAAACTTGGAAAGATCCAGTCCGTCCAACGTTTTGAGCTTTTCACTTGTGTAGGTTCCATGGTTAACTTTGTTTCTTCGAAGTGGCCGTGCCTTGATTCTAACTACATCTCACTTCATTACTCAATCGGAAAGTCTGGTTTCTTTTTTCTAGACAAAGACGATGCTTTTTGCAACATGCTCAATATGTTGACAATCGCCATAGTCCCGGTTTTTGAGATTTATGTCACGGACTTTAGATATGTTCGTCCTCTTCATCGTCTGCTGCTCTTGCCGAATCTGCTTGCCATCAACCTTCCGCTAGTTCCTCTTCTCCAACCGGTTCTGCAATTGTTAATCCCGAAGATGACCCAACATCAATGGTCAGTGCAACGATTCTTAAAAGCAAGGGATGAGACACTGCCTTGCACACCATTGGTCAGTTTTTTTACCGTGGAGCCAAAGATTTCCGCTACGCACTCTGGAAGTATGCTTGTGAGCTCGGATTCGACTTTACCCTCGAATGTAATTGTGTTGAACGAATAGGCGCGCATTGTGTCCATTCTGAATCTTCCAGGTGTTTATGGAGAGTGTATGCAGCTGTCCAACAGTCAACTATATACTTTTGTATTAAGCAATTTGTCTCGGAACATACATGTGGGTCGTTAATGAAATCATCTACGAGTAAATACATGTCAGTTGAGTTGATTTCCCATCTTATGAAGGAAGACGTTATGTCTCGGCATAGCATGACCAAAAATGATGTTATTATTGAGCTCCGTAAAGGTTATGGGTACGATGTTACTTACAAAATCGCCTAGGATGCATTAAATAAATCCAAATACGTGATTTATGGAGACGCTGACCTATCCTATAACCGTCTATGCTCGTATATGTTCACCGTTAAGGCTGCCAATCCCTCAACTGAGTACTCCTTCCAGTGTAACGCAATCACCAACCAGTTTGAGCATTGCTTTATAGCTTTCGGTGGTTGTTTAACAGGTTTCAAATGTTGTCGCCCGATGATCTTCTTGGATGCCACTTTCCTTATTAACAAATACAAGGTTCATCTCCTTTCAGCTACCGTGAAGGAAGACAACAACGTTATGTTTCTTGTTCGTTATAGAAGATTTGTACTTGTAACGATTCGCTGTTTTCTCTCGTGTATGTGCTGATGCAACACACATATGTGAATTTTGTGTGTTGTAAGAGCACAAATATCTATGTTTTAGGTTCTCTGTCTGAATTCTACTTGATTTGTGCGTTGTTGCAACACGAAATCTGAGTGTTTATGTGTTGTAGTAACACACGAACTATTATTTATTTGTGTTGTAGTAACACAATAAATAATATTTTTTATGTTTTCTTTTTCTTCTTCATTTCTCTTTTTACTGACCTTTTTTCTCCTGAACCATGTGCCCTTAACTATTGTTTGTTGTTCTTATATCTTTATTCCACGTGTCTTCAGGTATTTACCCTATTGCATTGGGTATTGTTCGTTCAGAGAACACGGAAAATTGGAATGATTTTGTTAAGTTCTTGAGGCCGTTTATAAGTGAACAGAATTTGACATTTATATCAGATTGTCACCCGGGCATACTAAGCTCAGTTTGTACTGTATTTCCTTACGACCATCATTCGTTCTGCATGTATCATGTCGGTAACAATTTGAGGGCTGCTTTAACTGGACGTGGTGATGGTCCGTACAGGGAGATGATGGTCGGGAAGCTCAACGCTTGTGCCAGTTAATTCATAGCCCATCAGTATAAGAAACGTCTAGAGTCTTTTCTAAAATATTCTGACCACCGCGGTATAACCTTCATGGACAATCTTCCCCGAGAGAATTATGCCAACGCTTATTTTAAAGGTAAACATTACGGTGAAATGACTTCCAATGCCGTGAAGATGTTTAATTCTATGATTAAGGATTATTGTGATCGTCCTATATTGGAACTTGTGAATCTTATCTGTGTAAAGTTGATGGACCTAATATCTAAGAGTTTAACCGAATCTCGAAAATGGACAGATACTCTTTGCCCGAAGAAGCTTTTGAATTTCAACGAAAACTTTAATATAGGGTGTCCTTGGATTTGTCGTCGGTGTACCGATACTGTGTATCAGGTTGATTCGAACCCCCCTATGGTAGTTGATATCGTGAAAGGTACATGTTCTTGCTGCCATTGGCAAACTAAAACATTCCCATGTGCTCATGCGATTAAAGTTTTGTCAACTACGTAACATCCTTCTATTCGTTATCAATATGTTGATATTTTTTTTCCATGCTGATGAATACAGGAAATGATATTTTTTTAATGTTCCTGCAATGTCTACATTCCGTACTCCTATACTTGGCCAGATGAGATCATTTTTTGCTCTTCCTCCTGCATGCATGGTACAACCCGGAAGACCCCGTTCTAGGCGGATAAAGAGTCAAGGCGAGCATATGCCTAGACGCATGATGTGTGGTCGTTGTAAGCAATATGGTCACCACAATAGAAAGTCGTGTTGTACGATCGTATGAGTCTCGTTAATACATATAGTTATCTTCTATTTTACTTTTTATTATGTCTCTTTTGATACCACTTGACTGTTGTTGTTTATTTTTCATGTAATTGATCCTAAATTTTCTAAAACAAACATGATTTTGTTATGTTTTGTAATGTTTTGTGTTGCAGTTGTACACAATATCTGTTCTTGTATGTTTCTATAACACACAACTCTATTAATCTTATGCTAATTGTCAAACTACATCTTTTTCCTTTTTTTTTGTGTTGCATCAACATCTAATGATATGGATTATAACTTGTAAACAAACACAATCTAATATGCCATACATGGTGTGTCTTCTCATAAACTAACTCATTTGTGTCTTGTTTTCACACATCAAATATCATAATTTTATGCTACATCAACATAAAATTTATAGTTTTGTGTGTTCTACAACAAACAAATGAGTATTTGTGACTTTTCGAATCACATTAATCCACTCACAGGCGGTCTACTCGACCGACCTTCGTTATGGTTTGTGGTTTTATGTTTAGTGTTTGTTAGGGTTTAGGGTTTATTTGTGTTTAGGTTTTAAGGTTTATTAGGGTTTAGAGTTTAGTGGGGGAAACACCTACAACTTAATTCTCAGATCCTAGGTTCGAACCCCACATGCTCCTAGAGAGGTGCTCCAACATTTTTTGATTTTTTCTTTTTAGTTACGAGGTTAATTTTTAACCACATTTAGGGTTCAATTATTATTGATTAATGCTTTAGGGTTTAGGATGATTGTTTAGTGTTATGTTTTGGTGGCTATCATAATGGTTTAGTGTTAGATATAGTGAATCTTGATTTTGTGTGTTTTGTAGTACACAAGTTAGTTATTTGTGTGTTGATGCAACACATAAGAACGTACAAACTTTCTCATATGATGATGTAGGTTTAGAAATTGTGAATCTTTATTTTGTGTGTTTTGAAATACATCAATTATATATATATATATATATATATATATATATATTTGTGTGTTGATGCAAGACATAACCACATATAAACTTTCCCATATAGTGATCTGTTGTTATAGTTAATAAAATAGGTTTTTGTGTTTTTTGGAACACATAAATCATCTATTTGTGTGTTGATGCAACACATAACCACATATAAACTTTCCAATATAGTGATTTATTGTTATAGTTAGTGAAACCGGTTTTTGTGTTTTTTGGAACACATAAATTATCTATTTGTGTGTTGATGCAACACATAAGAAGATAGAAAATTAAAAATATAATCATTCATTAGATAACATACCCCAATTCAAACAAACTTGTTCATTGTACCTGACATGACGTTAAAACTACAAATTGATGTCTCCTTAATTGTTCGTATTTTCGACCCTTAGGAGACATCATTTTTGGTGTTTATTTAATTACTTTGATAGACTTTTGGACTAAATATGCAATAATCCGGAATTACCTTTTTATTTCTAGCATTTTTAATTTATTAAACTTTTGCGCGTAATATTGGTATTTTTAGTGTAAAGTTTACAGGTTTTAGATGTTAGCTAGGAGAGGAATCCGAGGAGAAAGTCAAAGATCAAAAGATAGAGTCAAGATTTGAAAAGAAATCCCGAAGATATTATTTTTAGAGCTGAAAATCCATTTTCCAGGCCATAGATTGCTGATTTCGAGGTGCTTAAGCGATGATCTAGCTGTTGACCTTTGAAGAGAAATCATTCCTTATCGAGTTACGGAACTTTAGCAACTGGAATGAGGTCAATCGGAGTTATAACGCATCGGGAAAAGCCGTTTTAGTGAGGGTGTATCAGCAGTTACGGGATTTTGGGCTTAGAAAGTGGGCTTGGACATTTAATTAGGCTTTTATTTTCTGGTCCAAGCCCTAGTCCGAATTTGCACTTATAAAAGGAGGTCTGGACTTCTATTTTTCACACAATTCATTCTACAAGATTAAACACCAGAGAGAAGTCAACGGAAGGAAGAAGAAGAAGCTACAAGAGCTGGAGAGGGTCTATATCTCCGTTCGTAGTCATTCCTATTCCGGAAATTAGGTTTTTCTTATCTTTAATTTTGTAATCAAATATGAATTCCTTTATTTTTAATTTAGTATTTCTTTTTAATATGAGCTAAACAATTGATAGTGCTTGAGAACAAACAATGGGTGAATCCCAATCTTATTAATTAACGAATGTTGAATTTGGGTTTTTATTGAATTAAACTAAATTAGGGCTTTTACTCTTTTCAATAAATTGAGATTATTTTACTGTTTTTAGAGTAGCTAACTAAGAACAGGTGTTAGTATTTAGGCTATTCCAATTAGTGGCAATTGGATCATCCTGACGGAGGGTTTAAATACAGAACCATTTATTCGAATCTAGGATAGAAGCTATTGATTCTGACGAACTTAGCTAATTCTAGGGCCAATGAGGTAATAAAACTTAAACATCTAAAGGTGGATCATATTTACCCTGACGGGACTAGTGACACCCTAGGATTGCCTTATAGTCCACCCTGACGGGGGTATAAGGAATTTAGAATCCCGACCATTGTAATTGACCAATTTAGCCCTTAAACAACATAAGTTAAGAAATAGGATAGGGAGGATCCTTGCGTTCTCAGGTGCTACATCTCATATTGCGTTTTACATAATTTTCCTTGCGTCTTAGTTTTTATTTACATTTTAGTAATTGTCTTTCATTCATTAGCTTTAATAAAAAAAACCAAACAAACATTTTATTATCTTTTACTTTCATAAGTGCATCAATCACTATTTGCTAGACATTGTGATCAACCATTCCGTCCTTGGAACGAATCTGATTTATAAGTTATATTACTTGGGACAACCGTACACTTGCGGTTGTGGTTCGATTAGCATTTGCATTTTTTTTAGAACACACAAAGGACCACCAAGTTTTTGGCGCCGCTGCCGGGGACGGTAGCGTGTGACCACGGTGTTTATCCTTTAGTGATAGTTGCATTTATTTTTATATTTGTTTTTATCAGTTTTACGCTTTTTGCTTGTTTAGTTTTCTCAGGTTTTTAGGTTTGGTGTATGCGAAGAAGGCTCAGATTTGAACCGCCAGTTCAAATCCTTGATAATCCGGATTCGTTAATCAGACTTGCAAATAAGAAAAGAAGAGAACAAGAGGAAAGAGAAATGGCGAATATTCAAGATCCATGGTTTACTAATGGCCCACCAGAAGTTCCATTCCGTGCTCCTGCTATAGGAGTAGGTGCTCCAGATATAAATGTTCCGAAGTTTCGTCCAGATCCGGGTATGATAGCTCAATTCCAAAACTTTGGAAATTTTCGTGGTAGAGTTGGAGAAGATCCTCTTAGAGCGATACAGAAATTCAAACAGATATGTGATTCTTACATCACACAAGGAGTTTCAAAAGAACAGATGTACTACGCTGTGTTTAAATTTTTTGTTATTGATGGAGCAAGTGAATGGCACGATATGCAAGATCCGACGAAGATTACTAATTGGGACCAATTAGAGATTGCTTTCTTTGACAGGTATTACCCAAGTAACATGAGGTTAGATGCTGAACTGGAATTGACACAATTCCGTCAAGAGTATGAGGAAACTGTGGGTAGGAGTTGGACAAGATTTCAGATGTGTTTGCGTAAAGTTCCTAATCATGGCTTTTCAGAACAACAACAGTTAAAGATCTTTTATAGAGGCCTTGATGGAATTTCAAGAGAGAAATTGGATACGCTATGTGGAGCAGGTTTTCTTCAAGTTCAACCCGCTCACGCAAAGATCATCTTAGAGAGAACAGTCAAGAATGAAGTTGGGTGGAGTTCAGTAAGAACACTAGTTAAAAGAGTGAATAATGTTGATATGGAAGAAAAGTTTGCTACGCTAGAGACAAAGCTTCAGACCACACTAGAACAACAATTGAGACAACTTACTCTTGCCGTGAAAGAAGGTTTCTCGAATAAAAGAGGTGAGGTAAAGGTTGCACAAGAGGTATATGGATGTGAGTATTGCGGTGTCAATGATCATAGTTGGGAAAATTGTCAAAATAATCAAGAATCCGTGATGTTTGTGTCCAATAGAGGTAACTTTAATTCAAGTGGTAATGGATATCAGCCTAACAGAAACCATCCGGGGTTTCAATACTCAAATCCTGATGGGGCAGCAAATCCTACTTATGCGTATCAGCCGCGTCCCCAAGGTAACAACTACAATCCAAGACCACACAACAATTACCAAGGAGGACAGAATCAAAATTATGTTCAGAGACAAGCTCCTCAAGACAATTATGATGACACAATGAATCAGAAGGCCTTACCTGCCCATCCGCAAGAAGGAGTTACTCTTCAGAAAACAGTTGAAAGTTTAATCGCTCTTCAGACACAAGCTATGGAACGTCAAAACGCAGTTGAAGCAAGTATGAAGTTGTTCCAGAATCAGCTAAGTCAAATTAACAAACAACTGAATCAACGTCCACAAGGGCAACTCCCTAGCGATACTGAGAATCCAATCCAAATCGAAGACTGTAAAGCTATTACTCTCAGAAGTGGTAAGAACCTTCCTCCACCTCCTTTTCCCGTTATGAAAGAGAAAGAAGTCCCAAGAAAAGAAAAGGAAGTGGGTGAAAAAGAGAAAGAGAAAGAGAAAGAGAATAAGAAAGATAGTGAGGTTGAAGAAATAGTGAGGCCAAGTGAGATTCTAAAGAAGAAAGATGATACTATGATTAATCGTCCTCCTCCACCATTTCCATCGAGAGTTCAAAAGAAGGGTGACATGGCTGATTATCAAAAATTCTTTAACAAGGTAAGAGGACTTAGCATAAATATTCCGTTGTTAGAAGCTATTCGAGATGTGCCCAAGTATGCTACAAACGGCCATATTTTGATAATGAGATGATTGGTCTTCCTGAAGAATGTAGTGCTATTTGTCAAGGTAAATTACCTCCAAAGTTAGTTGATCCTGGGAGTTTCACAATTCCGATATCTATTGGTAATGAGTGGAGAGGAAAAGCGCTATGCGATTTGGGTGCAAGCATAAATCTTATGCCCAAATCAATCTTTGACAAGCTTAATATTGAAGCAAGACCCACTTCTATGGTCTTGCAAATGGCGGATCGATCTCTTGCACATCCAGAAGGCCGAATCGAAGATGTCCTCGTTAAGGTAGGTACGTTAATTTTTCCCGCTGATTTCGTTATACTTGATTACGACGCGGATAGGAATGTCCCCATCATTTTGGGAAGACCATTCCTAGCCACGGGGCGTACCTTGATTGATGTAGAAAACGGCGAAATGATTATGAGAATCCAAGACGAGGAGATGAAGTTTAATGTGTTTAGACCTATGAAGTTTCCGGATTCCAAGGAAGAATGTTTTCGTATAGATGTAAAGGAATCGGTAAGAAAAGAGCCAATTAATGTTGTGGACACTTTAGGGGTGGAGGAGAAAGAGCTACGAAAGAAACCACCAATTAAAGCTCCTCCATACCCTAAAAATCCACAACTCAATCATGCAAAGAAGAAAGAGAAAGCACGTGCCACGAAGGTTCCGAAGGAACCTAAGAAAGAAAGAAAGAAAAAAGGGTTCAAGGTAGGTGAAGAAGTAGCTATGAAGAAACCGAACCCCCATCCAAAGGTACGTGAATCCAAAAGTTCGTGGATAGGACCATTCATGGTCGTGAAGGTTATCTCAGACAAACTAGTGGGAATAAAAGCTAAGGGATGCAAATTTCGAGTTGCAAATATTGATAACCTCACTCACTGCTGGGGAGGTTATGTGAATGACTGATAAATGAGGTAACCCGTCGAGCTTAACGACGTTAAACAAAAGCCAATTTCTTGTATATTAGTCTAAGTTTTTATTTTTTGCAATTTAGATTAGTTTGATTTTCGTAATTTTAGTGTTTATTATTAAGAAATGAGGAAGGGTAGTTGTTTTTGATGATTTCAGGGATAAAAAGGTCATGAGTTTGGGGTCGAAAGGGCGAAAATAAGAGAAAATTTGTGGTGTTCCAGGGGCCAAACCGGGTCCCCGCATTTGCAAATGCGGGTACCCGGTTTCGAAAGCTAAAAATTCTACATTCTGACCCTGCGTCTTGGGTCCCGCGTTTTCCCGCGTTTTGCTGCGTTTTGCTGCGTTTTGGATTCGCGCCATCGACGCAAACCGGGGCCCCGCATTTGCAAATGCGGGTACCCGGTTTCGGAGCTGTAACTTTCCAATTTCTCTGACCCCGCGTTTTGGGAGGTCGCGTTTTGGTGCGTCTTGGCTCGCGCCATCGACGAGAATGCGGGTACCCGCATTTGCAAATGCGGGCACCCGGTTTCGAAGGGCAATTCTCTGACCCCGCGTTTTGGGTCCCGCGTTTTGGCTGCGTTTTGAGGTAAAAAAAAAAAATTATTCAAAAAAAAAAAAAAAAAAAAAAAAAAATCTTTTTCGCGTCGACACAGCGACGCGAAACTGGGGCCCCGCATTTGCAAATGCGGGTACCCGGTTTCATCTGTGACAGGGTCGTTTTGAAGCTTTTTAGCCCTAGATTTTTACCTCCTTCTTCAACCCAGCCTCCAAAAACACTCCCAAAACCTAGAATTTCCTGAACATCATCATCTACAACCACACAATCCTCAAATCTTACTCTCTTTCACCACAAAAACATGCAATCAACTCATCTCCCATCCAAAATACGATAAATTTCCCACTTTCCTCCGATTGTTCTTCATCCAAACTTCAACTTAAATCCAATTCCCTCTTCCCCCACATCAATTAGCCTTTACCCATCTCATATTCCACCATAATCTTCAAGTCTTAAGCCTCAAAACATCAAAGTTCTAAGCCTTAGCTTCTCACTATTTGAAGTTTTGAGTTTGGGGTGGAAAGAGATGCTTATCAGAACCGTTTTCATGTGTACTTATCGAAGGAATTCTCCAAGAAACAGAAACACTTTTGGTACTGTTCAAGAACAAGCTATTGAGATTCCTAATTCGCGTTGTAAACACAAGACTGAAAAGGTTAAAAATTAAGGCTAATCCGAAGATGAGGAAAGTGATTGAGGAACCTAAAAGTGAGGAAGAAAATGATCCGTTGATGAGTTGGAATCGAAAATCAAGGTGTTGGAAGAGAATCAGGATACGAGGTGTGCTATTTTGGGAAACGTTACAAACGAGCTGAACTTTATTTGTTCAATACACAACTTACGATGTCTAGACGCGAGATAAAGTTCAGGGACGCAACACCGACAACCAGCCTCGCGCTGGTTCAGATACGTTTTCTAATCCTTCTCATTTAGTGTATATTATTTTATTGCTTTGAGTCTTTTCGAGTCGTGGGGACACGACTCATTTTTGAGTTTGGGGTGGGGTTCGTTGCCTCATCCCAATTTTTTATGTGTTATTTGTTTTATTTACTTTCAATAAAATAACTTTCGGAGTTGCGTTTGACTGTAGAAGATTTTAAATGTCCCTTTAAGCATACTTTTGATGAATCTATGATAGTAAATAGTGGACTTTAGGGATTGATATAAAACGCACTTACAATTGCATGCGAACATAGGTAATCGATAGGAAAAATTAATTAACAATGCAAATGAAGTAAGCTTGTACTCAAGGAATATGTTTGGTGTGTAGAACGTGAAATCCTAATTAGTAGAGAACCCACCTAGATATGAACTAAAGACAAGCTATGTACTTAGGAAAATGATAGGGGCAGTTCTTTGTTAGCCATTTGTGCCTTTTTAGCCTTCTATCCCTAGTATTAATTATTATCCGTCTTAGCCCACTTTGAGCCTTTAGCCCTTTCTTTGTAGCCACGATATAAGCCATTATCCCTTAGATTATTAGGCATGACCATATGACCCGCACTTGAATCACAATCCTGAGACATGTCTCGAGCTTGAGTTTGGGGTGGTGGGACCACATATGGGGAATTTAATGGGTTGGGATTGATGTGATTTGTATTGTAGCACAATTGCAGATGATATATACTTGTAACCCTTTGCCGGGAATGAAAAAAAAATGAAAAAGAAAGAAAAAATGAAAAAAAGGCAAAAAAATCCATACAGTAGAAACCGGGAACCCGGATTCGTCAAAACCGGGAACCCGGTTTGCTTCTGTACAAAAAAAAAGAGAAAAGAAAAGAAAAAGAAAAAAATATGAATGAATAAAACATCCGGCAAAGTGGAATTTTCTGAAAATCATCTTGTTTATAGTGGGTAGACATGGGACGCTAAATTGTTGCGTATATGGGTGAGTGAGAACATCTTTTTGAGCGTTAACTCAAGCTCGAGGACATTGTTGATGGTAAGTGAGGAGAGAGCCAAAAGCTCACTTCAAATTTACCAAATATACATCCACACCCGTCCTTAAGCCAATATTATAACCGTAAAGACCTCATGATTCCTAAGTGCATAGTGAATTTATAATTCTGCTGATAGGGAATACACTAGGTGGAGCGTTCAAAGCGAGTTAGGATTAATGACCACCCTATAGCCATCATACAGAGATGAGTACAAGTGTAACCTTCAAGCATTGCGACTTTAATTTTATGATTGAGATTATTTATGTTTGATGTTGCATGATTAGTGTATGTGTATATTAGTTTCTAGAGTTTGCTATATGAGATTTATTTTGAGAATTGCTTTAGGGTTTATTTGCTAAGCTTCTATTTGTTCTTGCGTTTACTTCTACCCCTTGTTTTGTTTTGTTTTGCTTTGTCGGGACGACAAAGGTTTGAGTTGGGGGTCTTGATGTCTCCTTAATTGTTCGTATTTTCGACCCTTAGGAGACATCATTTTTGGTGTTTATTTAATTACTTTGATAGACTTTTGGACTAAATATGCAATAATCCGGAATTACCTTTTTATTTCTAGCATTTTTAATTTATTAAACTTTTGCGCGTAATATTGGTATTTTTAGTGTAAAGTTTACAGGTTTTAGATGTTAGCTAGGAGAGGAATCCGAGGAGAAAGTCAAAGATCAAAAGATAGAGTCAAGATTTGAAAAGAAATCCCGAAGATATTATTTTTAGAGCTGAAAATCCATTTTCCAGGCCATAGATTGCTGATTTCGAGGTGCTTAAGCGATGATCTAGCTGTTGACCTTTGAAGAGAAATCATTCCTTATCGAGTTACGGAACTTTAGCAACTGGAATGAGGTCAATCGGAGTTATAACGCATCGGGAAAAGCCGTTTTAGTGAGGGTGTATCAGCAGTTACGGGATTTTGGGCTTAGAAAGTGGGCTTGGACATTTAATTAGGCTTTTATTTTCTGGTCCAAGCCCTAGTCCGAATTTGCACTTATAAAAGGAGGTCTGGACTTCTATTTTTCACACAATTCATTCTACAAGATTAAACACCAGAGAGAAGTCAACGGAAGGAAGAAGAAGAAGCTACAAGAGCTGGAGAGGGTCTATATCTCCGTTCGTAGTCATTCCTATTCCGGAAATTAGGTTTTTCTTATCTTTAATTTTGTAATCAAATATGAATTCCTTTATTTTTAATTTAGTATTTCTTTTTAATATGAGCTAAACAATTGATAGTGCTTGAGAACAAACAATGGGTGAATCCCAATCTTATTAATTAACGAATGTTGAATTTGGGTTTTTATTGAATTAAACTAAATTAGGGCTTTTACTCTTTTCAATAAATTGAATTATTTTACTGTTTTTAGAGTAGCTAACTAAGAACAGGTGTTAGTATTTAGGCTATTCCAATTAGTGGCAATTGGATCATCCTGACGGAGGGTTTAAATACAGAACCATTTATTCGAATCTAGGATAGAAGCTATTGATTCTGACGAACTTAGCTAATTCTAGGGCCAATGAGGTAATAAAACTTAAACATCTAAAGGTGGATCATATTTACCCTGACGGGACTAGTGACACCCTAGGATTGCCTTATAGTCCACCCTGACGGGGGTATAAGGAATTTAGAATCCCGACCATTGTAATTGACCAATTTAGCCCTTAAACAACATAAGTTAAGAAATAGGATAGGGAGGATCCTTGCGTTCTCAGGTGCTACATCTCATATTGCGTTTTACATAATTTTCCTTGCGTCTTAGTTTTTATTTACATTTTAGTAATTGTCTTTCATTCATTAGCTTTAATAAACAAAACCAAACAAACATTTTATTATCTTTTACTTTCATAAGTGCATCAATCACTATTTGCTAGACATTGTGATCAACCATTCCGTCCTTGGAACGAATCTGATTTATCAGTTATATTACTTGGGACAACCGTACACTTGCGGTTGTGGTTCGATTAGCATTTGCATTTTTTTTAGAACACACAAAGGACCACCACAAATATAACTGAATTGACAAATAAAACATTCACCAACTAACATTTAAACTAAAAAAATATCTGACTCCATACCTAAAACATTCCCAAAACTTAAATATCAATATTAATATTGGTACTCTTGAATATTTGATGATCCTTTTCTTTGTTGATCCGATTCTGTTCATCCATGATAGTCATATGTCTCATCTTGACCCGAAATTCTGAATGTGATGTTCTTTTGGTGTATCTGTGTTCTACCTCAAGCTTTTTGTATATGTCTTGGATGTACATCAATGTATATGCACCTGCATCTTCCTTTTTTGTCTTATGGCACACACCATGATGAATATTTCTATAAGGAGCTTGCACATTCCGCTTAACCTCCTTGTAGTTTTCTCATATGCAGTTGTACAACAGTTGTGCATTTTTGACACTAGCATCGGCGATTGAGTTTGGACCATTGTATATTGCCGGATTGTAGTGTGTCCATAGGTTATTTCTCAGATCGCACACTAGGAGGGACCATTGTGATGTGCTCTCATTCCCATCTGCATCTTCACTTGGTGTGTGTATTGGGAACAACAGAACACACAAGTCGAGGGGTTCTTTAACAATACTAATATATTTCTTATATATGTTGTCCCTTACCTTATTCTTGTCCGTTGATAGTATGTCATACTGCACATTAATCATATACATGTTAGCATTTTTTCACATTAATCGTATATATATATATATATATATATATATATATATATATATATATATATATAGATTTAATTCTTACAATGCAATCCGGACTGAAGTGCATGACTTCTATCTGCCTATATTCCTGCTGAGGGTCAAACTGGCACACAATCATGTGATCGAATTCCACTATTTCAAAACATGTCTTCATTACCTGCCACAAAAATACTTTGACATTTATTCTGACCCATTTGATTGTGTGTTCATGTAACCCAAAAGTACAAATTTGTGTGATACTGCGACACAAAACACTTGATTGTGTGTTCATGTAACACAAAAGTATTTGTTTGTGTGTGTTCATGAAACGCAAAAAAATAATTTGTTGTGTGTTTCTGTAAAATACTAATAATATGCTTTTGTGTGTTCATGAAACACAAAACACCTATCTTTGTGTGTTAATGTAACACACAATCCACTATATTACTAATGATAAACTAACAACATGTATGTCCTAAATCATGCTTCTATGATTACCTTTACAACTGCACTTACCTACATCCTTATTTCGTTTCCGTGATCCAAGTCGTCGAAATCATTGAATGTGACAACCACATCATGATACTGCGACTTCCAAAACGGCGTCCTGTAGACATTGTTAACGCTTTATTAGTCTATCAATACATATATTAACTAATCTTTAACTTTATTGTTTAACCTACATACCCTTTTCTTTTCTCCAAAACAGGGGTCTCGGGTACCGTTTTTCTGCCAAAAGTGGGTGATTGTTCATCACTGCTATATGACGTGATATTAATGGACGCTCGTATTTGACTTTACGTCGCCCAGCTGTCTTCTTAATTCTCGGTGTTTAAAAAATCATTTCCTTATCTTGAGGTTTATCTGTTTCATTCTTCCTTTTTTCTTCCTCATTTTTTTGCCCTTTGTCTTTTATGTTTTTTTGGTTGGCTCCTTTGTCCCACCATCATTGTCCCGGTTGCCATCTTTATCATCTTCCGTATCCTTTCCACTGTCATCATCTTCCTTTTTCCTTCCCATCTCCATGGTGGGTCCTAGGGTGTTAGAAAATAAAGAGATAAATAAGAGGAACCACAATTACCGCAAGTGTACGGAAGTCCAAGTAATACTCCGATAAATCAGGTTTCGTTCTTAGGGACGAATTAGGTTTATTTCCAATATTAACCAGATAGTAAGAATAATTGTTTAACAGAAAAGTAAAATAATATGATTTTTGTTTGGTTTTCTTAAAACTAAATATGAAATAAAATCTGAAAATAAATAATGCAAATAAAAGACTAACTTCAGAGATGAGAGATACTTGAGTCGCGCAAGGAATCCACCTAATTAATATAACCTATGCGTTGTTTAAGGGTAGAATTTGTATTATAATATTAGTCGGGAATCTAATATCTCCTAGCCCCCGTCAGGGTGGACCTAAGAGCTATCCTACAGTATTACAAACCCCGTCAAGGTGATTATAAGATACTTTTAGATGAATAATATTTTACCTCTTTGGCTATGTAATTATTTAAGCCTGTCGGTCAATAACGAACATTACACGGATATTACCTAAGTCTGTATTCAAACCCCCCCTGTCGGATGATCACTTCGCCACTAAAGTGAAAAGCCCAAATACTAAAACCTATTTCTTGTTGAACCGAAAAGAAATAGTGATTAAGAACAAAATAATATCCAATATATAAGACTCGATTCAATTTAAATCATGAAAATTCCAAATTCAAAGCATTGAAATAAATTAATTAGGGTTTATACATTTATTGCGATTCTCAAGTATATGAAAGTTTAGCCCATGATAAATTTAAAGAATGAAATTAAATAGAAAGACATCATATTCAATTACAGAAAAGAAATATATAACCTAACGATTTGGTTGGCTGTTGTGGAAGAATAGAATTCCTCCCGCTCTAGCGTCTCCTCTGCCTTCTTGCTCTGAAGATAAATTGTGAGAGGTCTTTAACTCTCTCTCTAAAGATGTTATAAATTGAAGAATAATTGAGAGGTGCTGAATTATGAGGTCTAAGGGGTGTATTTATAGGTTCTAGGAAGCCCTAATTCGTTTTACTTGGAGTGGAAGACAAGTAAAGAACTCTTTAATTCGCAGCTCTAAAATCTTGGAAAGGTAAGATTCTGCTGCTGATTTGTTTTGGTCATATCAACTTCAATACTTATCCGTTTGACGCGTTCCAATAGTCAAAACCGCTTGTCTCCGAAATATCTTTCCATTGGTGCAGACTATTCTCCTAAATACCTAGCCAATCTTAAGTTATGAGCTCGTCTTTAGAACGTGGATGGAATTTCAGATTCCTTTAGCAGCTTTATATTTTCCTTTTTTGCATATATCCTTCCTTAATCTTCTTATTTCCATGTATATCTTTTTCCTTTACTTCTTAGACTTGACTTGGTTTCTTATTAATTACCATATATCTTTTGAAGCTTCACAATAAATAAATAATTAAACCGCATATGCTTTACAAATTATAAATCCATAATTGAAGAATAGAAATAGGAAAGTGCACTCTAAAATTTAAAACTCGAATAAAGTACTTCCTAACACACTAAAAATACTCTAAGACTTTAATTCTCAATTCTCCTCCTTGTAGTGGTTTTTTCATGAAATTCAAGAACCTACTAACTTTGCACTAAAAATAATCAAATTAACGCACAAGATCTCTAAAAATGTAAATTGTCTAATTCCAAGGGGAGAAAGTGTAATATGACGAAATAAGCATAAAAGTCTATGAAATAAGTCAAATATTCACCTAAAAGGATATCTCCAAAGGGATAATAATTAGAACAAATAGGGAGACAGCAAGACCCCAAACTCAAACCTTTGTCGTCCCGACAAAGTAAAATAAAAATAAAGGCCTTTTAGGTGAAAGCAGAAGGTAGAATCTAGCAAATAGTCCCAAAGCACAACTTAAAACAAATCTCATATAGTTTAATCTAGGAATTAATATACACATACACATATCATGCAAAATCAAACACAAAACAATATCAATCCAAAATTAATTTCACAATGCTAGAAGGTTACGCTTATTACTTATCTCAAGATGGTGGCTATAGGGTGTTCCTCGATATTTACTTGCTTTGAACGCTCCACTTAGCATACTCCCTATTAACTCACTGTGTATCTAGGAATCACGAGGTCTTTACGGTTTTAATATCGGCTTAAGGACGGTATGGTTTGTATATTTGGTAAATTTGAAGTGAGCTTTTGGCTCTCTCCTCACTTACCATCAACAACTGTCCAAGAGCTTGAGTTTACGCTCGAATAACGTTCTCACTCAACCATTATGACGCGCTAATGTAGCGACCCCAAATTAACCCAATAAGCACTAAAGATGATTCACACAAAAATTTCCTCTTTGCCGGTCCAAATATATATTTTCTTTTCATATGGAATTTTTCTTTTCTTTTGTATAGTCATGACTCTCTTTTTGATGTTGAGATATCATACTTATTTTCTTTCAAATTTTTTATTTTCATTTCTTTTCATTTTTTTTCCATTTACTCTTACCCCGGCAAAGGGTTACAATCTAATAAACATGTGAATCATCATCAAAATATAAACATAGCACAATTTATAAGCTCAAATATCGCAACCCAATGTAAATTCCCATATAGTGAAAATAAAGTGATAAATAAGAGGAACCACAATTACCGCAAGTCTACGGTCGTCCAAGTAATACTCTGATAAATCGGGTGTCGTTCTCAGGGACGGATTAGGTTTAACTCCAGTATTAATCAGATAGTAAGAATAATTGTTTAACAGAAAAGTAAAATAATATGATTTTTGTTTGGTTTTCTTAAAACTAAATATGCAATAAAATAAAGACTAACTGAAAATAAATAATGCAAATCAAAGACTAACTTCAGAGATGAGAGACACTTGAGTCTCGCAAGGAATCCACCTAATTAATATAACCTATGCGTTGTTTAATGGTAGAATTGGTATTATAATATTAGTCGGGAATCTAATATCTCCTAGCCCCCGTCAGGGTGGACCTAAGAGCTGTCCTACGGTATTACAAACCCCGTTAGGGTGATTATAAGCTACTTTCAGATGAGTAATATTTTACCTATTTGGCTATGTAATTATTTATGCCCGTTAGTCAATAACGGACATTGCACAGGTATTACCTAAGTCTGTATTCAAACCCCCTGTCGGATGATCACTTCGCCACCAAAGTGAATAACCCAAATACAAAAACCTATTTCTAGTTGAACCGAAATGAAATAGTGATTAAGAACAAAGTAATATCCAATATATAAGACTCGATTCAATTTAAATCATGAAAATTCCAGATTCAAAACATAGAATAAATTAATTAGGGTTTATCCCTTTATTGCGATTCTCAAGTATATGAAAGTTTAGCTCATGATAAATTTAAAGACTGAAATTAAATAGAAAGACATCATATTCAATTACAGAAAAGAAATATATAACCTAAGGGTTTGGTTGGCTGTTGTTGAAGAATAGAATTCCTCCCGCTCTAGCGTCTCCTCTGCCTTCTTGCTCTAAAGTGGTTGACTCTTTCTCTCTAAGGATGTTATGAATTGAATAAATTGTGAGAGGTCTTTGAATCTCTCTCTAAAGATGTTATAAATTGAAGAATAATTGAGAGGTGTTGAATTATGAGATCTAAGGGGTGTATTTATAGGTTCAAGGAAGCCATACAAGTAAAGAACTCTTTAATTCGCAGCCCTAAAATCTAGGAAAGGTAAGATTCTGCTGCTGATTTGTTTTGGTCATATATCTCCTTCAATACTTATCCGTTTAACGCGTTCCAATAGTCGAAACCGCTTGTCTCGGAAAGCTCTTTCCATTGGTCCAGACTATTCTCCCAAATTCCTAGCCAATCTTAAGTTATGACCACGTCTTTAGAACGTGCCTGGAATATTAGATTCCTTTATCAGCTTTATCTTTTCCTTCGTTGCATATATCCTTCCTTAATCTTCTTATTTCCATGTATATCGCTTTTATTTAATTCTTAGACTTGACTTGGTCTCTAATTAATTACCATATATCTTTTAAAGCTACACAATAAATAAATAATTAAACCACATATGCTTTAAAAATTATAAATACATAATTCAATAATTGAAATAGGAAAGTGCACTCGAAAATTAGAAACTCGAATAAAATACTTCCTAACACACTAAAATACTCTAAGACTTTAATTCTCATGTCTCCTCCTTGTAGTGGTTTTTTCATGAAATTCAAGAACCTATTAACTTTGCACTAGAAATAATCAAATTATCGCACAAAAGCTCTAAAAATGCAAATAGTCTAATTCCAAGGGGAGAAAGTATAATATGACATAATAATCATAAAAGTCTATAAAATAAGTCAAATATTAACCTAAAAGGATGTCTCCAAAGGGCTAATAATTAGAATAAATAGGGAGACATCACTCCACCATCTTCCTTGTCATCCTTATCCTTCTTCTCCTTGTCCTCTTTTTCTTTCTTCTCCGTGTCTGCTTTTTCCTTCTTCTCACTCTCTTCTTTTTTCTTCTTATCCGTCTCTTCTTTTTCCTTCTTCTCCTGTTCTCCTTTTCCTTCTTCCCCCTATCTTCTTTTTATTTCTTCTCCCTCTCTTCTTTTTCCTTCTTCTCAGTGTCTTCTTTTTCTTTCTTCTCCCTCTCTTCTTTTTCCTTCTTCTCCATCTCTTCCTTTCTTTTTTTTTCTCTCTCTTCCTTATCCAATTTCTCCCTCTCTTCCTTCTACATTTTCTCTCTCTCAAATTTTTTCTTCTTATCCCTTTTCTCCCTCTCATCCTTTTTCTTCTTCTCTCCCTCTTCCTTCATTTTTTTCTCTTTCTCTTCCTTCTCCTTCTTCTCCCTTTCCTTTTTTTCTTTTTTTCTCTCTCCTTTTTTCTTTTTGTTCCCTCTCCTTCATTTCTTTTTCTCTTTATCTTCTTTTGATTTATTTTCCTTATCTCCCAACTCCTTCCGTTGTCTATCCTCTGATTTCTTCTTTTCGTTTTCTTTCCTCTTCTCTGCCTTCCCTTTTCGGTTTCTTCTCTTAGTGTTGTCTTGACTTGCACCGATTTTGATCGTTTGACTCTCTTTTCTATGGTGCTTCCCTCCGACTTGATGGCCTCTGTTGTAACCGGCCTTTTCTTTCTCTTAGGTACGCTCTTTGCTGCCTTCTCGAATTCCTCATTGTTTTCTTTGAATATATCGTCATCCTCAGTACTATTGTCCTCGATTTCGTCATCCTTATCTACCTCGGTCTCGACCAGTTTCTCTTTCCCCGTCTCCTTTTCTACCCCTGTCTCCTTTCTCATCTCTTTGTGTTTACATTTATCCTTCACAAAATTAGCAAGAATATTTCTTGTTTGGCTCAATTTTATTGCCGAATCAATACCTCTTGTGATAGTTGTCTTTTCCAATGCTTTCAATTCTTGTTCAGCTTTTTCACTTCTTCTTTCTCGCTCTTTATCTCAATTTCATGTTGCTTCATTTATTTTTCACATATCTCGAGCTTTTTCTTGTCGTTATTCTCGTCATTTAAGCTATCCACTTGCTCCATTAGATTTCTTATTTGTTGGTCCTTCTCCCTGATCGTCTTTTCTAACTGACTTACATCTTTTCCATGTGCTAATGAGGATAAACCGGAGAGCGATGCCTTCAATTTTTCGATCTCCTTGTCTCTGTCCTTCACCTTAGATTTAGTTTTTTTGAGCTTCTCCCTAAATTCTTTTAACAAATCTAACATTACAATATGATGGCTGTCTCGCTCGGTCCCCACGACTCTTGATGATTCACCCTTCTTTTTGTGTTGCTTTATTTTTTGTCTTGGACATTTCTCTCAACTTCCTTACCGTTTTTCTTCCTTCTTCTGCGTTTATCATCGGCTGCCTCATCAGCAAATCCATATTTATTCAATTAGTTTGTTGTTCTTAAGCTGTTTCAGTATAAGTTTTATAATTTTTGTGTTGAATCGACACAAAATTCTGTGATATTTGTGTTAATGTAACACACAATACCATGTTGTTTGTATGTTTATACAACACATAAACATTCACCGTGTCATTCTTTTTAGATTGTGTGTTGCAGTAACACAAAAAGTCAGAGATTTTTGTGTTGGTACAACACACTAACTTTGTCAAGATACACCACCAATGATTTATGTGTTGACTCAACACATAATGTCTAATTTTTGTGTTTATGCAACACAAACATAATAAACTTTTGTGTTGGTACAACACCCAAACTTGCATAGAATGCACCATCACTTATTTGTGTGTTGACTCAACACAAGAATCTCTGATTATTTGTGTTTAAGCAACACAAATATTATGGACTTTTGTGTTGATAAAACACACAAACTTGATCAGAATGCACCATCGCTCATTTGTTTGTTGACTCAACACAAAAATCTCTGATTATTTGTGTATCTTAAACACAAAACTTTTCCTACTTTTGTGCTCTACTAAAACAATCGTTATGAATTTTTTTGCATATTACCTATCTCGAAGTCGCTACCACTCTTGATTCGTCTTCTTATGCGTTTGTTATTGTCGATATCATCATCATCGTCATCATTACCATCGTCTTCATCCCATCCTGATTCTTCATCCTCCTCTTCATCTTTGTCTTCTTCCTCGTCTTCTTCCTTGTCACCTTCCTCTTCATTCTCGTTTTCAGATTCTTCGCTCACCGTTAAATACTCCACCTCAATTTCTTCATCCCCCTTTTCTTGCGGGTCCAATACCACCGGTTCACTCGGACCCACCTCTCCCGTCGCTTTATTGATCACATCCTCAGTCACCGACTTGGTAGCTGTATTGAACATAGTTCCATCCTTCAAAAATTGTTTGTCGTTTCTCTTTAACTTCAACTTGCTCCTAACCTGAGACAACAATTGGATTTGTTTTTTAAATTGTTAGATTTTCTTATAGTCGAATAAAAATTCTGCAAACTTTTGTGTACTGAAGCAACACACAATCAAGTGGTTTGTGTGTTGCTGCTACTTACATACTACACACTTGTATACCACGAAGTTTTTCGATCATTTTGGTTTTGAACCTCGTTGGCCTTTCGTTGTGTCCTTATCTTAGACATTTCAAAAATTTATCATCCTTCCAAGGCACGACGATCCTCGTGTGCTCATAAAACCATGGCTGAAAAAAAGATCAACGATTAGTTTTTTGATTTTCTTTTACCGTTGTACAAATAAATAATGCAACTTACCACGAATACAGATGCACATTCGATGACTTTCTCAGGGTCGATTCGGTGATGATCCTTAACAGATTCCATCAGATACTCCGTTATCTCCCCGTTCTAGTTAACATTCTTCAGAGTGTCTATGTCTTCGGCCATTTTTACGTATTTGCGGCTTGCAATGTCACCGGTGGTGCACAGAAAAATTGAAACAAACGCATATAGCGTGATCAGCTTTGCAAAGTCTTCTTTTGCTCCCAGATGCTCATGCCCCAATGCTAACACCTTCTCTATCGCCTTCTAAATTTCGGTTGTTGATATTTTATTGTCATTCATAGCAAAATATTTAGTCTTCCAATCCGACTCCACTTCAAAATCCTCATTTTTGCAAGTAGGCATGTTCTCGTTACCATCAACAATCCCGCATATGATCTTTACTTCACTTGCTTCCAACTTGACTAGTTTTTTCCCAAGTTGGAAATCATCCTTTTTTGCCACGTAACATATTATGATTTCCCTTATGATAATGTCAAATTTCTTCAATTTTCCATAGTCTTTGTGCATGTCCCACAATCCTGTATACAAGTAGTAGAAATGTGTGTTTCTACAACTTTCTATGAATTCTTAGGACATGGCGTTCAAGGTGATAATTGTATGCAGCCCATACAATGTAGACCTATACTTTAATCTTTCAGTGTTCTTCCTCTTCCGCTCCGAACCTGTTTTTTCTTCTCAACCTTCAGAGTTTTTGGAAGTCGGGGCAGCCTAATATTTGCGTCCTTTGTCTATCCGTCTTTTGTCTTTTCCATAGCTGTATAAGAATAAAGTTAAGATTATTAATAAAACATCAGGAATATACTTGTTTGTTTATGTATCTCGCACTAATTCGTAGATAGTGATAAAAACTGACTAACACCGAAAGCATGTTTTGTGAGTTACTGCAACACAAAATATGTGTTACATATACACACAAATTGCTTTTTGTGTGTATCTGTAACACACAAAACTCCACTTATCATATCCATGGTATCAAATTTATGCAAACCCCTCTAATCATATATATTGACTAACAGATATATTTTTTGACTTACTGTAACACAAACTATGTGTTACATCTTACAACAAAATTGCAGATATTTGTCATAAGTAATTGTCTGTCATTATATGATCTGTCCAGTATTTTTGTGTTACTATAACACACAAATATTGTTTTTTTGTATAGCTGTAACACACAAAACCGCATTAATCATATCAATCTACACATGAACCTATAAACACATGCTCAAATTTCACATACGTCTGAGAGTCTACACAGTTACACAACTCTAACAATTTATACACTTCAGTATCAACTACGACTCTATATACAACATAAAAACAAATAAATTACTCTATTATTACACTAGTATCACCTAATTAACACATTTACACACTAATCTACCAACAACAACTCACATTAAACATTGAGTTTGATACATATTCCACTAAAGTATTCGTTTAACATCAAAAAATGTTACACAAAAATGTTGTAAATGCAAGTACTAACACAATAAAAGCACAATCGAAGCAAAACTTTCTCAAATAATTGCAACTTGAAGTGATAAGTGTTCGTTCACACCCAGGGTTTCACTGTCGAACATTTAACTGTCGAACAACCTCTTCTCTGTTTTGATTCTTCTCCTGCTTTAAGTGTTTCTGAAGTGATGTTTAAGTGGTGTTGATGATTTAACATTTTATCGACGGTTGAATGATGTCTAATGGTGAAGATGAGATGGTTTTTGAGTTGGATTTATCGCCGACTGAATGTTATGGGGGGAGAGAGAGAGAGATCGTGAGAGCATAGAGTAGTAGAGTGGAGTAGTGGTGCGTGTGTTTTATAGGTGTGTGTGTGTGCAGTTATGAAACGTTTTTTGTATATATCTGATTTCATTATACACGTATTTAGTGTGGTGTTTTTTGTGTATTATTAAGGTGAAAGGGTATTATGGTAACCAGTTAAAAATTTGTGCTTAAGTGGGAATTAAAGTGAAGTTGTAATTAATTGGGAATTCTTACGCTCTCTATGTAATTAACTAGGTGTTGCCCTATAACTTATCTCTTCCTATTTGCATTCGGTAAAAAAACAAAAAGGAAATCTCTTCACTCTCCACCACCATCGATTCGGCTTGGCGAAGAATCCAAATGACGGTAAAAAACTTAATTTTTACTAATAAAACACTATTTCAAACTCACCTTTCCACCAAGCCGCCACTCTTGAAAAAGAAAATTGTCGCCACTCGGGGACTATTCTCCACCATCATCAACCGGATCTCATCACTTTTTCAATTTTTCAAAATTAACTGATTGAATATCATATATGTGGAGGGAGATGTCCTGTGAGTTTTGCGAGTGCCATGATTTACAGTGAGTATTGGAGTGAGCAATTTGGTCTTATACTGCATTTTTTGAATTGTTATATGGTTTTTAGTGAAATCTCACCTTCACTACGATACTTTTTAATTTTGTCCCACAAATTATACTTATTATCCTGAATTTTGTAGTTGTTTTATAAAATAGATGATGTTCATTGTTCTTGTCTTCTTCCTTACAACTATTAATGTTATTTATCCCCAATTGTGTCTCTTTCTTTAACACACAATTGTTTTTATTAATACCAAGCAACTCAAATCTTTATTATTCTTTTTTCATATAGCTGATAAACTCTTGATTAAATCAATGGCTTATCATGGGGTACTTTTAAGTCTACCTCCATTAAAGGAGATAAAATGTATACAGTTTCTGGCCGACAACGCAATGATGTCACATGGCCCATTCCTAAGAATCTCAAAGCTCTCCGCAAAGACAATGGTAATTTATTCTTTTCATACTTTACTCATTATCACTCATTAAATTAGTTTTATAGGTTGTTAAAAAGTGGTTTTTTTATCTTTTATATGCAAAGAGTGGAAGTAGTTCAGGATTTAAGATTTGAAGCCGCCACTACAAGAACTAAAGATAATCCTAATGGGGAATATCTTTTAGCATCATGTGTAAATGACGTTTACAACCCTTACCTTATTTTTTTTAGTTGTGTGTGCATGTTTTTTAGTAGTTGGAAAATGAATAATCACAATGGGCCCACAATTTTATTACGAGGTATATACCCTTCACAAGTTAAAGTGTACGTGTTACATGAACTAGCACTCAAGTCTGAAAGACATTTGATATCAGAAATGGTTGATTTTGAAGTATTAATCTCTTTGAAAGTAGGGGTAAAAAAGTCTTAAAAAGTATAACATAATTTCTTCACGCTTACCTTCCCACCAAGCCGCTCTCCTGTACAAGAAAACCGCCGCCGCTGGAGGACCATTCTCCACCATCCTCAGCCAGTCTGGCGAAGAACCCAAATTAAGGTAAAAAATTGAATTGTTTTTAACATAATCTTAATACTTTTATAATTTTTCAGACTTATCTGATTTAAGTGTATCTAGGATTCACAATCTGAGAAAATACATCTGAATATCAATGGCTGCTCCACCCGCTAGAGCTCGAGCTTGTTAACTAATATATTAGTTGATTTGATTGAAAGATTTGATTTTATGGTGTATTTAGGTGTTTATAATATGGGGTGTTCTTATTATCGATGAATTTAATTGTTCATTTATTCTTTTTGATTCGTGTTATTAAGGTGTTTATCAAAGATTGTATTTTTAATAATAATAACTTAGATCAGTTACTGCGAAAATTGTTTTATTTTTATAAAATGGAGCTTTTTTTACCTTTTTTTTGTTACTTTTGACGAAAATAGAATCGGATATATGGTATGTGTCATGTGATAATAGAAAAAAATGGAGAAAGTTTGTGTTAGTGAGAAACAATTGTATCCGAGTAATGAGGATTTTGATAATGGAGTTGATGATCTTTGGAAAGCCAAAGAAGTATATTGTGATAATGATGCTGAATGTGATGATTTATAATTTTTACATACTTATTATTTTCCTTTTAAATTGGAAGTGTTACATGTGTACTATGTAATGTTTGTGAAGATTGTGACATTTACATGAAGGTTTGCTTTTTGAATTGTGTATTTCTTGGTAGGGATTTCGGATGGAAATGAGACCATGGTAGATGTATCGAGGTTACAAGGTGTTGTCAAGTACCTGAAGTTGAGGGTACATTTGGATTCAACCCAAACTTTTTTGGTAAGGTGAAAGATGTTAGTTTTTAGTTAGTGTTCTCTTTGTGTATTCACATTTTGTGATGTTGAGTTGTTTTTTAAGTGGGGTCAGAATGTTTCACTAGGATGATCCTTAAAGTTTGGTGTTTGATTTTCTATGAAAGGTATTTCTTTCATTGTTACAAGGGTATGTCCATCCTAGACCTACCTCAGTTTTAGGTGAAGACGAATAGTAGAGTAATTGTTGGTCAAGCATTAAATAAACAAGTTTTAGTGCGTTTTAGTTTAACTCAGAGTATGAGTCACTTCTCATGTACATAAATACAAATATTTTTTAAACATTTTATGAGCAATTTTATTACTACGTGTGTTGAAATGTTTGCACCAACGATCATCAATAATTCATCCATCTAATATACATAGAATAATCAATCAACATTTAACTTTCTCTTCATTCTTTACCATCTTCTCCGTCAATAGTCGTTGTAATAATGGTTGGGTTTAAATCCGTCATATCCATCTTTTTAAAAATCATAATCATCCTCATTATGATCATCATCTTCCCAAACATTGTACGGACACTCATATTTGTGTTGCATTTTCCAGTCGAGATCCATACAACCGTTTGAACAGTAACATGGAATAGAACAACCTACACACATAAACTGAAATTCATTGAATCTTGTCTCAGGCCGACCACAATGCGAAAAACAACAAATTTGTAAACCATGTCCAGGACCATCTACCACCAAAGAAAACCATTCTTTCATGAACTTATAAGCGGGATGGATCTTACGTGGTGGCACAACACACCTGTAATCACTTCGATTACCATAATAGAATATCTTGCACACCTTACTCCAAATACTTTCATATTTTCTCCACTCACTTGGGGGTATCCATTTGAGTGAATTAGACGATATATTTTTACATTGGATCACCCACTCCAATGCAGTTGCTTTTTTAATCATGCGCTCTCCTTTGGCAATGTTTTGTTCCACATTGTATCCGTGAAGTATGCAATATCCTAGCTCTCTTAGTGCATCGATATGGCCTAGAGATATATCTCTTTCATATAAGGAGATCTCGTATTCCAAACTAATTTCTGACATACAACTACCATTGGAAACAATAATTCTAAGCGAGTAACTAGCCAGTGCATGTGACTTTGTTGCTGCATCTTTGATTAAATGTACTCCATTTTTTATCTTTAGACAATATCACTGAATCTACAACCCAAAAAATATAATATCTTATGTGTTATTTTATTCACTAAATATGTTAATGTATTGACCAAAAAAAGACATGTGAATGTGTTTAAAGAAAATATGGTAACAAATTTTTCATTTTGAAAATATAAAATTATTATTTATAATTAATATTCTAATATATTTAATTCAAACAGTATTTTATTTATTTCATTTATCTAAAACATTAAATAGTTTTTTCTTTATCCACCCCAACTCTACCTTACTTTCCATGATACTCAACCCAATGTCTTAATGATATGAATAAGTGGATCTGGAACCTTGGGTATTTTTCAAACTTATTTGAGGAAAAAGATGAATAAAATAGTTATATAACAACTAGCAAAAACATTACCTTCCAGTTGTATTATTTATTAATGATTATTAATATTCATTGATGAAAAAAATTAGTTCTTGGAAATATCTCTTATGATTGGGTTACAAAGTGTTAATGTAGATCTAGTGTAGGGGTAGAGGTTGGTTTAAGGTGGAAATATGTTGGTTTTTGGACGAGAAAAAAATAAAGAAAAAGATAAAATTAGGTTACAAAAAAATCAATGCATAAAAGTTAGAGTAAAAAATTACACATATTATTAAAATAAATAACTACATTAATCCACCAATTAAACAAATATACTTATTTATTTTGCATAAAAAGGGGATTAACGAATATGTCTACTTTATAATAAATGTTTGAGTATATAGATAAGCAAAGATTAAAATAGAATATTTTAATTCTTTCCTAAAACAAAAAAAAAATATTAGACTAATTGCATATAAGTTTTTATACTCACCATGCCAAGAATATAAGATGCTTCCACATTGCAAGCAGTGATACACTTGTTAAAAAAATTGTGAGCATCTGACCAATTTATGGATTTTATTGAAAAGCGCCCTACACTTGCTTTGGAGAGAACTAATGGATTAATACCAAGTTTGTTAAGTCTTTTGAATCTGTTCAAAACATAAGAGACAATAAGGAAATAGTAAGTGTAAGAACAAGAAAAATATTTCATATGTAACATGGACAGATCCGTAGTCCCTATTATTTTTGTTCAGTTGTAGACTCATTGGCTGATGGTACTCAGTACAAATTTTTTCATTATTTTATTTGGGATAATGGTAAAATAAAATATATTAGTATCCATTAAAAAGACTTAGCCCCATAGACTTTAAAACTATTTTTTATAGCATCCAGCCATGGTCAAATTATAATCTCGAATCTGCCCTGAAATGCTACTACAATTGCACATAAAATTATTATATTAAAATTTATTATCTCTAATAAAATGCATAATTAATGAGAAAAAGACACATTCTTACACTAATATAAGCAGATCATATTTTTAATGATGTATATATAATAAAAAGTGGATCTCTAAGAGAATCAATAGTATTATTCAAGAGATTTATTATATTCAGCATAAAATTACACAATAATTTTAAAAAAAACAAATAGACCAATTTTTTATCCATTTTTAGAGGTGGGGGTGGTAGGTGGTTGAAACACTATGTTGTTTCCTAACAGATCTATCTCTACACAAATACATATAAAAAACAAATAAAAATAATAACACTTACAAGAAGGTAAAGCTTATAAGATCTGAAGGCGAATCAACTATGGAGCTGAGTTTACTAAGGATGGAGATTACAATATCATCCGGTAATTTTTCAAACAAATCATTATTTTTTGGATAAACATCCATAACTTTTTGGCTAAGATTCATACTACTAATACTCTTTTTTCTTTGTTTTTTAGTGATTGTAAATATTCGCATCAAAAGAACATACATTTATAGTACCCAGAAAAGAGATGCTATATTTGATTAATGAAATCTGGTATAAAATTTGAAAAATTACTTTTCTTATCATTTTTGTTTTTTGCTAGAATAGAAATTTTAATTGCGTAAATGTAATATATAGATAAGTTATTCTATAATATAATAAAATATATATGTATATATACTTAGACAATAATATATTATTCTACAATTTGGAATTTCATTCCAAAATTTTAATGTTAAATGTATGTGGTCATTAGTTTTACTGTTTGACTACCATCTTTGGATATTAAGAGAATGTGTATTCAATTTAAAATTTCCAACTCTAATATGTTCTGTAAATATTTTTATAATTTAAATAAATATGATTGCATAGATTGTTTATATATTACATAGAATGAGCAAAATATGATATATTTAATACAATAAGAAAATTGGTCATTACATTACATAAATAATTTTGTGAGAGAATATTGTGCAAATATAGTCTAATTTGTTAGAGCATTCCTATCTAGAGAATTATACTGTATAAACAATATTAAATAGTTACTCCAAATTTCTAGATTCATCATAATTTTTTGTTTGTTTACACGAGTGTCAAGTGCAAGGATCCAAATTTAAATATGTCTTCCATAGCCATATTTCTCAAATATTTTTATAATAGTTATGAGACTCGTGCATTTAATATTCCTTTCAACAAATTTGTTTGCTTGGGCTGCTATATAAGGGTTTTTTATTATGTTATGAACATAGTTTAATCTAATGGACATCCCTCTACTCATTCAAAAGCCGTAACTGATAACAATTTTGAAAATGGATGATTTCTATGCAAGAAGAAACTAAATTTCTTCATAAAATTTGTATATGGGACCTTATCGAACTTCCAAAGAGAAAGAAAGTCGTTTTTTGAAAGTCGATGTTAAAGAGGAATGGAGGAATACCGTGAATTGAAAAACCCATATTCAAGGTAAGATTAGTTTAAAAAGTAAACATTTAAATTCTTGGGGTTGACTTCACGTGTATTTTCTTTTGTGGTTAAGCATAGTTCAGTTCATGCTTTGGTTAGTATTATGGCTATGCATGATATTAAACTTGAACTTGAAAAGTCATATGTAAAATCTACATCTCTTCATAGTGACCTAGAAAAACACATCTACATGCATCAGTCTAAAGTTTTTTCAATAACAGTGAAGGAGAATCATGTGTATTTGCTAAAAAAAAATCAATTTATGGTTTACAACAATCACCCCGACAATGGTATAAGAAACCTAACTCCTTTATGACCTTTCTCAAATTCAGCTTGTCCAATTATGATTGTCGTGTAAGGTTGAATAAGAGAGAAGATGAGACTTGCGTATATCTAATCATCTATGTGGATAATAGCTTTATTACTTCCAAAAATATAAAAGAGGTAAGATAAATCCCAACCAAGTAAGGAATTTTAAATAAAATATATGTGAACCTCAAATTAGAAAAATACCTTGGATGGAGATATTTAATGACGAAAAAAAATTATTTTAAAATCATAAGGTGTTTATGGAAAGGTCGTTTGCATATTCAATAGGTAAAACACCAAGCTCGATAATACTATTAGCATCTCACTTCAAACTTTCATCTAATTTATCTCCACAAATATATTATGATACCAATTATATGTCACATGTTCCATATTCTAGTGTAGTTAGAGCTCACATGAATAATATGGTATCCTCACATCAAGATTTATCATTTTTAGTTAATATTTCTAGAACGTACATGGCAAATATAGTTTAAGAACATTAGATAAGTATTCAAGGGGTTTTAGATATTTATTTGTTTCCTTTGATTTTAGGTTACACCTCGTGAAGACTAGAGTTTGAGTAAATGGGTATGTTGATTCTAACTTTACTTGTAACATTGATAAGAGAAGATTTCTTATTATATATATTTTCACAATGGGTGGGTGTTCTATGATAACCTTTACAAATTACACTAGTATTGTCCACTATAGAGACAAAATACATGGTTTCTATTGAACCTTCTAAGAAAAATCATTGGTTGAAAGGTCTCTTTTGAAAAAAAAATTGAAGACTTACGAATCACTACAATCTTTTTTTACATTCAGAGTGTTATATGTCTCTCAAAGGATCAAATGTTTCAAGATAGGACAAAGAATATTCATGTGAAGTATCACTTCATGCATGATGTTATTGATCGTGGCGATTTTATTGTAAGAGAAGTTAGTAATCATGATGATTCGGTTGATATAATGATCAATCAAATTCTGATATCTAAGTTGGAGCATTGCTCGGACTTAGTTAACATTTGTCGTTTAAATTAAACCCTTCAGGGTTTTATGACATAGAAGTTGAATTTCTAAAATTAATATTTTACTTTTCGACTTTTAAATTTTGTGACAAGCTGGAGATATTGCTTGATTTTTTTAGCCTCGGTACAAAATTCTTGTCAAGGTGGATATTGTTAGAGTTATAATCTGATTCAATTTAGGTCATTTCCTGTTTGGATAATAGCACTAGTTCCTATGCTAACTATTAATACATATATAGTGTATTTATACACACCTTTTGAAATATATACTCAATTATAATCTCTCTACAATTGTAGTTTAACTCTCTCCTATTCCCGTAGTCTTTTTTCGACTTGAGTTTTCATGTAAGTCTTGTGTTAAATATTTATTTGTGTGCTTTATATTCGATCTCTGTATAACATACCCCTCTTAAGTTGCAACAAGAGCCAAACAGTCTTACCATTTGGTTTTTTGATGCCACAACATATGATAGAAAAACCAAACTCTTTCTTAGGAGAGATCCAATATACCCGAAAGAGATCTAAGCCTCTTTTTAAACTCTACACTAAGATCAAACTGTAAAAGTATAATAAAAAATTTATAAGTTCATTCTTCAACAACGTAAAAACAGAAAGACAACAAATAATTTTTGACAAATATATTTTAACAAAAAATATTAATGAAAATAGTGTGAACCCAACGTATATTTTACATTTCATTTATTTTAAAATAGTTTTTTCATCCAAACACATTTTTTCTAAAATATTGAAAAGCAAAACAGACCTATTTTGTAAAAACAACTCTTTGAAACGGAATTTAAGAATATTTCTCAAGGGAAATTGTGCCTTTTGTTTTGGGAGGGAAAAATGACTAAGCTGAATTATGAGTTTTTCTCGTTTACCAAGTTATAATTATGAATAGAAAATCTACATTATAAAATGTATTAGATTTAATAGAAAAAATTATAATTTTGATAATTTCGACCACTTATTTCAAATATTTGATATTTATATGAGTTATTTGAAATGTTATATAACCGTACAATATTTAAAATATCAGTATATGTACTTATACATATTATTTAAAACATTATATATTAATTTGAAAAAATAAAATATAATTTACCAAAGGCCTCATTAAAAATATACTATTAAAGGAACGAACTTTAGTTTCGTAAATTTTTACTTAAGTTATACCTATATTAATGATAATAATTATTTTGATCAATTATTTAAACTTATATATCAATATGAAATATGAAAAAAATATATCAATATAGATTATTTAAAACATTATTATTATAAGATCGAATATTATTATAAGATCGAATATTGCTGCTGCAAATCAAATGACTCTCATATGCATTAAAAACATTATATTTTATCTTGAATCAAAACAAAGTAATTAATGTTAATTGTATTATTAGTCATTAATTCAATACTTAGGCAAATGATACCCGTTAAAAATAATTTTACTTTTTGATAACTAGGGAAAAAAATAACACTCGAAAATTAAAAAATAATACTGTAGGTACATCTCAAAATAATTTCATGTGATTATTATATAACTTGTTTGAAAATCAATTCACATTTAATTTTCTCTTCATTTTTTACCATCTTCTCCATCAATAGTGGTTATAATTATCGGGTTCAAATCCGGCATATCCACCTTTGTGAAAATCATATACAGATACTCATCCTTGTGTTGTATTTTCTAGTCGAGAACCAAACAACCATTTTAACAATAACACGTGACGATGTTTTGTTCTACAACACGTGACGATGTTTTGTTCTACATTGTATAAAACATTATTTATTAATTTTAAAAAAATACAATAAAATTTACCAAATGCCTCATTAATACTATACTATTAATATTTTTACTAGAGTTATACCTATATTAACGATGGTACTTATTTTGATAAATTATTTAATTTTTTTTATATCAATATGAATTATTTGGAAAAAGTATTTCAATATAGATTATTTAAAATAGTATTATTATAGGATTGAATGTTGCTGCGAAACAAAATGACTCTCAAATACATTTGATGTTTTCTTAAAACAAATCAAAACAATTAATGTTTATGGTATTATTAGACATTATTCAATATATGAGTCAAAGATAACCTTTAAAATTAATTTTACTTTTTGATCACTAGAAAAGAACTTTACATTAGAAAATCAAAGAACAATATTGTAGGTACATTTAAAAATAATTTCATATGATTCTTATATCTCATATTTGAAAATCAATCAGCATTTAAATTTCTCTTCATTCTTTACCATCTTCTCCGTCAATAGTGGTTGTAATAATGGCTGGGTTTAAATCCTTCATATCCATCTTTTTAAAAATCATAATCATCCTCATTATGATCATCATCTTCCCAAACAGTGTACGGACACTCATATTTGTGTTGCATTTTCCAGTCGAGATCCATACAACCATTTGAACAGTAACATGGAATAGCACAACCTACACACATAAACTGAAATTCATTGAATCTTGTCTCAGGCCGACCACAATGCGAAAAACAACAAATTTGTAAACCATGTCCAGGACCATCTACCACCAAAGAAAACCATTCTTTCATGAACTTATGAGCGGGATGGATCTTACGTGGTGGCACAACACACCTGTAATCACTTCGATTACCATAGTAGAATATCTTGCACACCTTACTCCAAATACTTTCATTTTTTCTCCACTCACTTGGGGGTATCCATTTGAGTGAATTGGACGATATATTTTTACATTGGATCACCCACTCCAATGCATTTGCTTTTTTAATCATGCGCTCTCCTTTGGCAATGTTTTGTTCCACATTGTATCCATGAAGTATGCAATATCCTATCTCTCTTAGTGCATCGATATGGCCTAGAGATATAGCTCTTTCATATAAGGAGATCTCGTATTCCAAACTAATTTTTGACGTACAACTACCATTGGAAACGATAATTCCAAGCGAGTAACTTGCCAGTGCATGTGACTTTGCTGCTGCATCTTTGATTAAATGTACTCCATTTTTTATCTTTAGACAATAAAACTGAATCTACAACCCAAAAAATATAATATCTTATGTTTTATTTTATTCACTAAATATGTTAATGTATTGACCAAAAAAAGACATGTGAATGTGTTTAAAGAAAATATGGTAACAAATTTTTCATTTTGAAAATATCAAATTATTATTGATAATTAATATTCTAATATATTTAATTCGAACAGTATTTTATTTATCTAAAATATTAAATAGTTTTTTCTTTATCCACCCCAACTCTACCTTACTTTCCACAATACTCAACTCAATGTCTTAATGAGATGAAGAAGTGGATCTAGAACCTTGGGTATTTTTCAAGCTTATTTGAGGGAAAAGATGAATAAAATAGTTATATAACAACTAGCAAAAACTTTACCTTCCAGTTGTATTATTTATTAATGATCATTAATATTCATTGATGAAAAAAATTAGTTCTTGGGAATATCTCTTATGATTGGGTTACAAAGTGTTAATGTAGATCTAGTGTAGGGGTAGAGGCTGGTTTAAGGTGGAAATATGTTGGTTTTTGGACGAGAAAAAAAATAAAGAAAAAGATAAAATTAGGTTACAATAAAATCAATGCTTAAAAGTTAGAGTAAAAAATTACACATATTATTAAAATAAATAACTACATTAATCCACCAATTAAACAAATATACTTATTTATTTTGCATAAAAAGGGGATTAAGGGATATGTCTACTTTATAATAAATGTTTGAGTATATAGATAAGCAAAGATTAAAATAGAATATTTTAATTCTTTCCTAAAATAAAAAAAAATATTAGACTAATTGCATATAAGTTTTTATACTCACCATGCCAAGAATGTAAGATGCTTCCACATTGCCAGCAGTGATACACTTGTTAAAAAAATTGTGAGCATCTGCTGACCAATTTATGGCTTTTAATGAAAAGCACCCTACACTTGCTTTGGAGAGAACTAATGGATTAACACCAAGTTTGTTAAGTCTTTTGGATCTATTCAAAACATAAGAGACAATAAGAAAATAGTAAGTGTAAGAACAAGAAAAATATTACATATGTAACAGGGACAGATCCGTAGTCCCTATTATTTTTGTTCAGTTGTAGACTCATTGGCTGATGGTACTCAGTAAAATATATTAGTATCCATTAAAAAGACTTAGCCCCACAGACTTTAAAACTATTTTTTATAGCATTCAGCCATGGTCAAATTATAATCTCGAATCTGCCCTGAAATGCTACTACAATTGCATATAAAATTATTATATTAAAATTTATTATCTCTAATAAAATGCATAATTAATGAGAAAAAGACATATTCTTACACTAATATAAGCAGATCATATTTTTAATGATGTATATATAATAAAAAGTGGATCTCTAAGAGAATCGATAGTATTATTCAAGAGATTTATTATATTCAACATAAAATTACACAATAATTTAAAAAAAAAACAAATAGACCAATTTTATATTCATTTTTAGTGGTGGGGGTGGTAGGTGGTTGAAACACTATGCTGTTTCCTAACAGATCTATCCCTACACAAATACATATAAAAAACAAATAAAAATAATAACACTTACAAGATGGTAAATCTTATAAGATCTGAAGGCAAATCAGCTATGGAGCTGAGTTTACTAAGGATGGAGATTACAATATCATCCGGTAATTTTTCAAACAAATCATTATTTTTTGGATAAACATCCATAACTCTTTGGCTAAGATTCATACTACTAATACTCTTTTTTCTTTGTTTTTTAGTGATTGTAAATATTCGCATCAAAAGAACATACATTTATAGTACCCAAAAAAGAGATGCTATATTTGATTAATGGAATCTGGTATAAAATTTGAAAAATTACTTTTCTTATCATTATTGGTTTTTGCTAGAATAGATATTTTAATTGCGTAAATATAATATATAGACAAGTTATTCTATAATATAATATAATATATATGTATATATACTTAGACAATAATATATTATTCTACAATTTGGAATTTCTTTCCAAAATTTTAATGTTAAATGTATGTGGTCATTAGTTTTACTGTTTGACTACCATCTTTGGATATTAAGAGAATGTGTATTCAATTTAAAATTTCCAACTCTAATATATTCTGTAAATATTTTTATAATTTAAATAAATATGATTACATAGATTGTTTATATATTACATAGAATGAGTAAAATATGATATATTTAATATAATACGAAAATTGTTCATTACATTAAGACATTTAGTAATTTTGTGAGAGAATATTGTGCAAATATAGTCTAATTTGTTAGAGCATTCCTATCTAGAGAATTATACTGTATAAAAAATATTAAATAGTTGCTCGAAATTTCTAGATTCATCTTAATTTTTTGTTTGTTTACACGAATGTCAAGTACAAGGATCCAAATTTAAATATGTCTTCCATAGCCATATTTCTCAAATATTTTTATAATAGTTATGAGACTCTTGCATTTAATATCCCTTTCAACAAATTTGTTTGCTTGGGATGCTATATAAGGATTTTTTATTATGTTATGAACATAGTTTAATCTAATGGACATCCCTCTACTCATTCAAAAGCCGTAACTGATAACAATTTTGAAAATGGATGATTTCTATGCAAGAAGAAACTAAATTTCTTCATAAAATTTGTATACGGGACCTTATCGAACTTCCAAAGAGAAAGAAAGTCATTTTTTGAAAGTCGATGTTAAAGAGGAATGGAGGAATACCATGAATTGAAAAACCCATATTCAAGGTAAGATTAGTTTAAAAAGTAAACATTTAAATTCTTGGGGTTTACTTCACGTGTATTTTCTTTTGTGGTTAAGCATAGTTCAGTTCATGCTTTGGTTAGTAGTATGGCTATGCATGATATTAAACTTGAACTTGAAAAGTCATATGTAAAATCTACATCTCTTCATAGTGACCTAGAAAAACACATCTACATGCATCAGTCTAAAGTTTTTTCAATAACAGTGAAGGAGAATCATGTGTATTCGCTGAAAAAAAATCAATTTATGGTTTACAACAATCACCCCGACAATGGTATAAGAAACCTGACTCCTTTATGACCTTTCTCAAATTCAGCTTGTCCAATTATGATTGTCGTGTAAGGTTGAATATTAGAGAAGATGAGACTTGCGTATATCTAATCATCTATGTGGATAATAGCTTTATTACTTCCAAAAATATAAAAGAGGTAAGATAAATCCCAACCTAGTAAGGAATTTTAAATAAAAGATATGTGAACCTCAAATTAGAAAAATACCTTGGATGGAGATATTTAATGACGAAAAAAATTATTTTGAAATCATAAGGTGTTTATGGAAAGGTCGTTTGCATATTCAATAGGTAAAACACCAAGCTCGATAATACTATTAGCATCTCACTTCAAACTTTCATCTAATTTATCTCCACAAATATATTATGATACCAATTATATGTCACATGTTCCATATTCTAGTGTAGTTAGAGCCCACATGAATAATATGGTATCCTCACATCAAGATTTATCATATTTAGTTAATATTTCTAGAAGGTACATGGCAAATATAGTTTAAGAACATTAGATAAGTATTCAAGGGGTTTTAGATATTTATTTGTTTCCTTTGATTTTAGCTTACACCTCGTGAAGACTAGAGTTTGAGTAAATGGGTATGTTGATTCTAACATTAATTGTAACATTGAAAAGAGAAGATTTCTTATTATATATATTTTCACTATGGGTGGGTGTTCTATGATAACCTTTACAAATTACACAAGTATTGTCCACTATAGAGACAAAATACATGGTTTCTATTGAACCTTCTAAGAAAAATCATTGGTTGAAAGGTCTCTTTTGAAAAAAAAATTGAAGACTTACGAATCACTACAATCTTTTTTTACATTCAGAGTGTTATATGTCTCTCAAAGGATCAAATGTTTCAAGATAGGACAAAGAATATTCATGTGAAGTATCACTTCGTGCATGATGTTATTGATCGTGGCGATTTTACTGTAAGTGAAGTTAGTAATCATGATGATTCAGTTGATATAATGATCAATCAAATTCTGATATCTAAGTTAAAGCATTGCTTGGACTTAGTTAACATTTGTCGTTTAAATTAAACCCTTCAGGGTTTTATGACATAGAAGTTGAATTTCTAAAATTAATATTTTACTTTTCGACTTTTAAACTTTTTGACAAGGTGGAGATATTGCTAGATTTTTTGAGCCTCGGTACAAAATTCTTGTCAAGGTGGATATTGTTAGAGTTATAATCTGATTCAATTTAGTTCATTTCCTATTTGGATAATAGCACTAGTTCCTAGGCTAACTATTAATACATATATTGTGTATTTATACACGCCTTTTGAAATATATACTCAATTATAATCTCTCTACAATTGTAGTTTAACTCTCTCCTATTCCCGTAGTCTTTTTTCGACTTGAGTTTTCATGTAAGTCTTGTGTTAAATATTTATTTGTATGCTTTATATTCGATCTCTGTATAACATACCCCTCTTAAGTTGCAACAATAGCCAAACAGTCTTACCATTTGGATTTTTGATGCCACAACATATGATAGAAAAACCAAACTCTTTCTTAGGAGAGATCCAATATACCCGAAAGAGATCTAAGCCTCTTTTTAAACTCTACACTAAGATCAAACTGTAAAAGTATAATAAAAAATTTATAAGTTCATTCTTCAAAAACATAAAAACAGGAAGACAACAAATAATTTTTGACAAATATATTTTAACAAAAAATATTAATGAAAATAGTGTGAACCCAACGTATATTTTACATTTCATTTATTTTAAAATAGTTTTTTCATCCAAACACATTTTTTCTAAAATATTGAAAAGCAAAACAGACCTATTTTGTAAGAACAACTCTTTGAAACGGAATTCAAGAATATTTCTCAAGGGAAATTGTGCCTTTTGTTTTGGGAGGGAAAAATGACTAAGCTGAATTATGAGTTTTTCTCGTTTACCAAGTTATAATTATAAATAGAAAATCTACATTATAAAATGTATTAGATTTAATAGAAAAAATTATAATTTTGATAATTTCGACCACTTATTTCAAATATTTGATATTTATATGAGTTATTTGAAATGTTATATAACCGTACAATATTTAAAATATCAGTATATGTACTTATACATATTATTTAAAACATTATATATTAATTTGAAAAAATAAAATATAATTTACCAAAGGCCTCATTAAAAATATACTATTAAAGGAATGAACTTTAGTTTGGTAAATTTTTACTTAAGTTATACCTATATTAATGATGATAATTTTTTTGATCAATTATTTAAAATTATATATCAATATGAAATATGAAAAAAATATATCAATATATATTATTTATAACATTATTATTATAAGATCGAATATTATTATAAGATCGAATATTGCTGCTGCAAATCAAATGACTCTCATATGCATTAAAAACATTATATTTTATCTTGATTCAAAACAAAGTAATTAATGTTAATGGTATTATTAGTCATTAATTAAATACTTAGGCCAATGATACCCGTTAAATATAATTTTACTTTTTGATTACTAGGGAAAAAAATAACATTCGAAAATTAAAAAATAATACTGTAGGTACATCTCAAAATAATTTCATGTGATTATTATATAACTTGTTTGAAAATCATTTCACATTTAATTTTCTCTTCATTTTTTACCATCTTCTCCATCAATAGTGGTTATAATTGTCGGGTTCAAATCCGGCATATCCACCTTTGTGAAAATCATATACAGATACTCATCCTTGTGTTGTATTTTCTAGTCGAGAACCAAACAACCATTTTAACAATAACACGTGACGATGTTTTGTTCTACAACAAGTGACGATGTTTTGTTCTACATTGTATAAAACACTATTTATTAATTTTAAAAAAATACAATAAAATTTACCAAATGCCTCATTAATACTATACTATTAATATTTTTACTAGAGTTATACCTATATTAACGATGGTACTTATTTTGATAAATTATTTAATTTTTTTTATATCAATATGAATTATTTGGAAAAAGTATTTCTATATAGATTATTTAAAATAGTATTATTATAGGATTGAATGTTGCTGCGAAACAAAATGACTCTCAAAATACATTTGTAAACCTACACACATAAACTGAAATTCATTGAATCTTGTCTCAGGCCGACCACAATGCGAAAAACAACATATTTGTAAACCATGTCCAGGACCATCTACCACCAAAGAAAACCATTCTTTCATGAACTTATGAGCGGGATGGATCTTACGTGGTGGCACAACACACCTGTAATCACTTCGATTACCTTAATAGAATATCTTGCACACCTTACTCCAAATACTTTCATATTTTCTCCACTCACTTGGGGGTATCCATTTGAGTGAATTAGACGATATATTTTTACATTGGATCACCCACTCCATTGCATTTGCTTTTTTAATCATGCGCTCTCCTTTGGCAATGTCTTGTTCCACATTGTATCCATGAAGTATGCAATATCCTAGCTCTCTTAGTGCATCGATATGGCCTAGAGATATAGCTCTTTCATATAAGGAGATCTCGTATTCCAAACTAATTTCTGACGTACAACTACCATTGGAAACGATAACTCCAAGCGAGTAACTTGCCAGTGCATGTGACTTTGTTGGTGCATCTTTGATTAAATGTACTCCATTTTTTATCTTTAGACAATAAAACTGAATCTACAACCAAAAAAATATAATATCTTATGTATTATTTTATTCACTAAATATGTTAATGTATTGACCAAAAAAAGACATGTGAATGTGTTTAAAGAAAATATGGTAACAAATTTTTCATTTTGAAAATATAAAATTATTATTTATAATTAATATTCTAATATATTTAATTCGAACAGTATTTTATTTATCTAAATTATTAAATAGTTATTTCTTTATCCACCCCAACTCTACCTTACTTTCCACAATACTCAACTCAATGTCTTAATGAGATGAAGAAGTGGATCTAGAACCTTGGGTATTTTTCAAGCTTATTTGAGGGAAAAGATGAATAAAATAGTTATATAACAACTAGCAAAAACTTTACCTTCCAGTTGTATTATTTATTAATGATCATTAATATTCATTGATGAAAAAAATTAGTTCTTGGGAATATCTCTTATGATTGGGTTACAAAGTGTTAATGTAGATCTAGTGTAGGGGTAGAGGCTGGTTTAAGGTGGAAATATGTTGGTTTTTGGACGAGAAAAAAAATAAAGAAAAAGATAAAATTAGGTTACAATAAAATCAATGCTTAAAAGTTAGAGTAAAAAATTACACATATTATTAAAATAAATAACTACATTAATCCACCAATTAAACAAATATACTTATTTATTTTGCATAAAAAGGGGATTAAGGGATATGTCTACTTTATAATAAATGTTTGAGTATATAGATAAGCAAAGATTAAAATAGAATATTTTAATTCTTTCCTAAAATAAAAAAAAATATTAGACTAATTGCATATAAGTTTTTATACTCACCATGCCAAGAATGTAAGATGCTTCCACATTGCCAGCAGTGATACACTTGTTAAAAAAATTGTGAGCATCTGCTGACCAATTTATGGCTTTTAATGAAAAGCACCCTACACTTGCT
Source organism: Nemophila menziesii (assembly GCA_029959085.1). Classification (NCBI taxonomy): domain Eukaryota; kingdom Viridiplantae; phylum Streptophyta; class Magnoliopsida; order Boraginales; family Hydrophyllaceae; genus Nemophila; species Nemophila menziesii. The sequence goes on from JARWIR010000002.1 coordinate 93,875,928, forward strand.
TTGGAGAGAACTAATGGATTAACACCAAGTTTGTTAAGTCTTTTGGATCTATTCAAAACATAAGAGACAATAAGAAAATAGTAAGTGTAAGAACAAGAAAAATATTACATATGTAACAGGGACAGATCCGTAGTCCCTATTATTTTTGTTCAGTTGTAGACTCATTGGCTGATGGTACTCAGTAAAATATATTAGTATCCATTAAAAAGACTTAGCCCCACAGACTTTAAAACTATTTTTTATAGCATTCAGCCATGGTCAAATTATAATCTCGAATCTGCCCTGAAATGCTACTACAATTGCATATAAAATTATTATATTAAAATTTATTATCTCTAATAAAATGCATAATTAATGAGAAAAAGACATATTCTTACACTAATATAAGCAGATCATATTTTTAATGATGTATATATAATAAAAAGTGGATCTCTAAGAGAATCGATAGTATTATTCAAGAGATTTATTATATTCAACATAAAATTACACAATAATTTTAAAAAAAAAACAAATAGACCAATTTTATATTCATTTTTAGTGGTGGGGGTGGTAGGTGGTTGAAACACTATGCTGTTTCCTAACAGATCTATCCCTACACAAATACATATAAAAAACAAATAAAAATAATAACACTTACAAGATGGTAAATCTTATAAGATCTGAAGGCAAATCAGCTATGGAGCTGAGTTTACTAAGGATGGAGATTACAATATCATCCGGTAATTTTTCAAACAAATCATTATTTTTTGGGTAAACATCCATAACTCTTTGGCTAAGATTCATACTACTAATACTCTTTTTTCTTTGTTTTTTAGTGATTGTAAATATTCGCATCAAAAGAACATACATTTATAGTACCCAAAAAAGAGATGCTATATTTGATTAATGGAATCTGGTATAAAATTTGAAAAATTACTTTTCTTATCATTATTGGTTTTTGCTAGAATAGATATTTTAATTGCGTAAATATAATATATAGACAAGTTATTCTATAATATAATATAATATATATGTATATATACTTAGACAATAATATATTATTCTACAATTTGGAATTTCTTTCCAAAATTTTAATGTTAAATGTATGTGGTCATTAGTTTTACTGTTTGACTACCATCTTTGGATATTAAGAGAATGTATATTCAATTTAAAATTTCCAACTCTAATATATTCTGTAAATATTTTTATAATTTAAATAAATATGATTACATAGATTGTTTATATATTACATAGAATGAGTAAAATATGATATATTTAATATAATACGAAAATTGTTCATTACATTAAGACATTTAGTAATTTTGTGAGAGAATATTGTGCAAATATAGTCTAATTTGTTAGAGCATTCCTATCTAGAGAATTATACTGTATAAAAAATATTAAATAGTTGCTCGAAATTTCTAGATTCATCTTAATTTTTTGTTTGTTTACACGAATGTCAAGTACAAGGATCCAAATTTAAATATGTCTTCCATAGCCATATTTCTCAAATATTTTTATAATAGTTATGAGACTCTTGCATTTAATATCCCTTTCAACAAATTTGTTTGCTTGGGATGCTATATAAGGATTTTTTATTATGTTATGAACATAGTTTAATCTAATGGACATCCCTCTACTCATTCAAAAGCCGTAACTGATAACAATTTTGAAAATGGATGATTTCTATGCAAGAAGAAACTAAATTTCTTCATAAAATTTGTATACGGGACCTTATCGAACTTCCAAAGAGAAAGAAAGTCATTTTTTGAAAGTCGATGTTAAAGAGGAATGGAGGAATACCTTGAATTGAAAAACCCATATTCAAGGTAAGATTAGTTTAAAAAGTAAACATTTAAATTCTTGGGGTTTACTTCACGTGTATTTTCTTTTGTGGTTAAGCATAGTTCAGTTCATGCTTTGGTTAGTAGTATGGCTATGCATGATATTAAACTTGAACTTGAAAAGTCATATGTAAAATCTACATCTCTTCATAGTGACCTAGAAAAACACATCTACATGCATCAGTCTAAAGTTTTTTCAATAACAGTGAAGGAGAATCATGTGTATTCGCTGAAAAAAAATCAATTTATGGTTTACAACAATCACCCCGACAATGGTATAAGAAATCTGACTCCTTTATGACCTTTCTCAAATTCAGCTTGTCCAATTATGATTGTCGTGTAAGGTTGAATAAGAGAGAAGATGAGACTTGCGTATATCTAATCATCTATGTGGATAATAGCTTTATTACTTCCAAAAATATAAAAGAGGTAAGATAAATCCCAACCTAGTAAGGAATTTTAAATAAAAGATATGTGAACCTCAAATTAGAAAAATACCTTGGATGGAGATATTTAATGACGAAAAAAATTAATTTGAAATCATAAGGTGTTTATGGAAAGGTCGTTTGCATATTCAATAGGTAAAACACCAAGCTCGATAATACTATTAGCATCTCACTTCAAACTTTCATCTAATTTATCTCCACAAATATATTATGATACCAATTATATGTCACATGTTCCATATTCTAGTGTAGTTAGAGCCCACATGAATAATATGGTATCCTCACATCAAGATTTATCATATTTAGTTAATATTTCTAGAAGGTACATGGCAAATATAGTTTAAGAACATTAGATAAGTATTCAAGGGGTTTTAGATATTTATTTGTTTCCTTTGATTTTAGCTTACACCTCGTGAAGACTAGAGTTTGAGTAAATGGGTATGTTGATTCTAACATTAATTGTAACATTGATAAGAGAAGATTTCTTATTATATATATTTTCACAATGGGTGGGTGTTCTATGATAACCTTTACAAATTACACTAGTATTGTCCACTATAGAGACAAAATACATGGTTTCTATTGAACCTTCTAAGAAAAATCATTGGTTGAAAGGTCTCTTTTGAAAAAAAAAATTGAAGACTTATGAATCACTACAATCTTTTTTTACATTCAGAGTGTGATATGTCTCTCAAAGGATCAAATGTTTCAAGATAGGACAAAGAATATTCATGTGAAGTATCACTTCATGCATGATGTTATTGATCGTGGCGATTTTATTGTAAGCGAAGTTAGTAATCATGATGATTCGGTTGATATAATGATCAATCAAATTCTGATATCTAAGTTGGAGCATTGCTTGGACTTAGTTAACATTTGTCGTTTAAATTAAACCCTTCAGGGTTTTATGACATAGAAGTTGAATTTATAAAATTAATATTTTACTTTTCGACTTTTAAAATTTTTGACAAGGTGGAGATATTGCTTAATTTTTTGAGCCTCGGTACAAAATTCTTGTCAAGGTGGATATTGTTAGAGTTATAATCTGATTCAATTTAGGTCATTTCCTATTTGGATAATAGCACTAGTTTCTAGGCTAACTATTAATACATATATAGTGTATTTATACACGCCTTTTGAAATATATACTCAATTATAATCTCTCTACAATTGTAGTTTAACTCTCTCCTATTCCCGTAGTCTTTTTTCGACTTGAGTTTTCATGTAAGTCTTGTGTTAAATATTTATTTGTGTGCTTTATATTCGATCTCTGTATAACATACCCCTCTTAAGTTGCAACAATAGCCAAACAGTCTTACCATTTGGATTTTTGATGCCACAACATATGATAGAAAAACCAAACTCTTTCTTAGGAGAGATCCAATATACCCGAAAGAGATCTAAGCCTCTTTTTAAACTCTACACTAAGATCAAACTGTAAAAGTATAATAAAAAATTTATAAGTTCATTCTTCAACAACGTAAAAACAGGAAGACAACAAATAATTTTTGACAAATATATTTTAACAAAAAATATTAATGAAAATAGTGTGAACCCAACGTATATTTTACATTTCATTTATTATAAAATAGTTTTTTCATCCAAACTCATTTTTTCTAAAATATTGAAAAGCAAAACAGACCTATTTTGTAAGAACAACTCTTTGAAACGAAATTCAAGAATATTTCTCAAGGGAAATTGTGCCTTTTGTTTTGGGAGGGAAAAATGACTAAGCAGAATTATGAGTTTTTCTCGTTTACCAAGTTATAATTATGAATATAAAATCTACATTATAAAATGTATTAGATTTAATAGAAAAAATTATAATTTTGATAATTTCGACCACTTATTTCAAATATTTGATATTTATATGAGTTATTTGAAATGTTATATAACCGTACAATATTTAAAATATCAGTATATGTACTTATACATATTATTTGAAACATTATATATTAATTTGAAAAAATAAAATATAATTTACCAAAGGCCTCATTAAAAATATACTATTAAAGGAATGAACTTTAGTTTGGTAAATTTTTACTTAAGTTATACCTATATTAATGATGATAATTATTTTGATCAATTATTTAAAATTATATATCAATATGAAATATGAAAAAAATATATCAATATAGATTATTTAAAACATTATTATTATAAGATCGAATATTATTATAAGATCGAATATTGCTGCTGCAAATCAAATGACTCTCATATGCATTAAAAACATTATATTTTATCTTGAATCAAAACAAAGTAATTAATGTTAATGGTATTATTAGTCCTTAATTAAATACTTAGGCCAATGATACCCGTTAAATATAATTTTACTTTTTGATTACTAGGGAAAAAAATAACATTCGAAAATTAAAAAATAATACTGTAGGTACATCTCAAAATAATTTCATGTGATTATTATATAACTTGTTTGAAAATCATTTCACATTTAATTTTCTCTTCATTTTTTACCATCTTCTCCATCAATAGTGGTTATAATTGTCGGGTTCAAATCCGGCATATCCACCTTTGTGAAAATCATATACAGATACTCATCCTTGTGTTGTATTTTCTAGTCGAGAACCAAACAACCATTTTAACAATAACACGTGACGATGTTTTGTTCTACAACACGTGACGATGTTTTGTTCTACATTGTATAAAACACTATTTATTAATTTTAAAAAAATACAATAAAATTTACCAAATGCCTCATTAATACTATACTATTAATATTTTTACTAGAGTTATACCTATATTAACGATGGTACTTATTTTGATAAATTATTTAATTTTTTTTTATATCAATATGAATTATTTGGAAAAAGTATTTCTATATAGATTATTTAAAATAGTATTATTATAGGATTGAATGTTGCTGCGAAACAAAATGACTCTCAAAATACATTTGTAAACCTACACACATAAACTGAAATTCATTGAATCTTGTCTCAGGCCGACCACAATGCGAAAAACAACATATTTGTAAACCATGTCCAGGACCATCTACCACCAAAGAAAACCATTCTTTCATGAACTTATGAGCGGGATGGATCTTACGTGGTGGCACAACACACCTGTAATCACTTCGATTACCATAATAGAATATCTTGCACACCTTACTCCGAATACTTTCATATTTTCTCCACTCACTTGGGGGTACCCATTTGAGTGAATTAGACGATATATTTTTACATTGGATCACCCACTCCAATGCATTTGCTTTTTTAATCATGCGCTCTCCTTTGGCAATGTTTTGTTCCACATTGTATCCATGAAGTATGCAATATCCTAGCTTTCTTAGTGCATCGATATGGCCTAGAGATATAGCTCTTTCATATAAGGAGATCTCCTATTCCAAACTAATTTCTGACGTACAACTACCATTGGAAACGATAACTCCAAGCGAGTAACTTGCCAGTGCATGTGACTTTGTTGCTGCATCTTTGATTAAATGTACTCCATTTTTTATCTTTAGACAATAAAACTGAATCTACAACCCAAAAAATATAATATCTTATGTATTATTTTATTCACTAAATATGTTAATGTATTGACCAAAAAAAGACATGTGAATGTGTTTAAAGAAAATATGGTAACAAATTTTTCATTTTGAAAATATAAAATTATTATTTATAATTAATATTCTAATATATTTAATTCGAACAGTATTTTATTTATCTAAAATATTAAATAGTTTTTTCTTTATCCACCCCAACTCTACCTTACTTTCCACAATACTCAACTCAATGTCTTAATGAGAAGAAGAAGTGGATCTAGAAACTTGGGTATTTTTCAAGCTTATTTGAGGGAAAAGATGAATAAAATAGTTATATAACAACTAGCAAAAACTTTACCTTCCAGTTGTATTATTTATTAATGATCATTAATATTCATTGATGAAAAAAATTAGTTCTTGGAAATATCTCTTATGATTGGGTTACAAAGTGTTAATGTAGATCTAATGTAGGGGTAGAGGTTGGTTTAAGGTGGAAATATGTTGGTTTTTGACGAGAAAAAAAATAAAGAAAAAGATAAAATTAGGTTACAATAAAATCAATGCTTGAACGTTAGAGTAAAAAATTACACATATTATTAAAATAAATAACTACATTAATCCACCAATTAAACAAATATACTTATTTATTTTGCATAAAAAGGGGATTAAGGGATATGTCTAATTTATAATAAATGTTTGAGTATATAGATAAGCAAAGATTAAAATAGAATATTTTAATTCTTTCCTAAAATTAAAAAAAAATTAGACTAATTGCATATAAGTTTTTATACTCACCATGCCAAGAATGTAAGATGCTTCCACATTGCCAGCAGTGATACACTTGTTAAAAAAATTGTGAGCATCTGCTGACCAATTTATGGCTTTTAATGAAAAGCACCCTACACTTGCTTTGGAGAGAACTAATGGATTAACACCAAGTTTGTTAAGTCTTTTGGATCTATTCAAAACATAAGAGACAATAAGAAAATAGTAAGTGTAAGAACAAGAAAAATATTACATATGTAACACGGACAGATCCGTAGTCCCTATTATTTTTGTTCAGTTGTAGACTCATTGGCTGATGATACTCAGTACAAATTTTTCCATTATTTTATTTGGGATAATGGTAAAATAAAATATATTAGTATCCATTAAAAAGACTTTACCCCATTGACTTTAAAACTATTTTTTATAGCATTCAGCCATGGTCAAATTATAATCTCGAATCTGCCCTGAAAAGCTACTACAATTGCATATAAAATTATTATATTAAAATTTATTATCTCTAATAAAATGCATAATTAATGAGAAAAAGACATATTCTTACACTAATATAACCAGATCATATTTTTAATAGTGTATATATAATAAAAAGTGGATCTCTAAGAGAATCGATAGTATTATTCAAGAGATTTATTATATTCAACATAAAATTACACAATAATTTAAAAAAAAAAAACAAATAGACCAATTTTATATTCATTTTTAGTGGTGGGGGTGGTAGGTGGTTGAAACACTATGCTGTTTCCTAACAGATCTATCCCTACACAAATACATATAAAATAAAAATAAAAATAATAACACTTACAAGATGGTAAAGCTTATAAGATCTGAAGGCAAATCAGCTATGGAGCTGAGTTTACTAAGGATGGAGATTACAATATCATCCGGTAATTTTTCAAACAAATCATTATTTTTTGGATAAACATCCATAACTCTTTGGCTAAGATTCATACTACTAATACTCTTTTTTCTTTGTTTTTTAGTGATTGTAAATATTCGCATCAAAAGAACATACATTTATAGTACCCAAAAAAGAGATGCTATATTTGATTAATGGAATCTGGTATAAAATTTGAAAAATTACTTTTCTTATCATTTTTGTTTTTTGCTAGAATAGAAATTTTAATTGCGTAAATGTAATATATAGATAAGTTATTCTATAATATAATATAATATATATGTATATATACTTAGACAATAATATATTATTCTACAATTTGGAATTTCTTTCCAAAATTTTAATGTTAAATGTATGTGGTCAATTGTTTTACTGTTTGACTACCATCTTTGGATATAAGAGAATGTGTATTCAATTTAAAATTTCCAACTCTAATATATTCTGTAAATATTTTTATAATTTAAATAAATATGATTGCATAGATTGTTTATATATTACATAGAATGAGTAAAATATGATATATTTAATACAATAAGAAAATTGGTCATTACATTAACACATTTAGTAATTTTGTGAGAGAATATTGTGCAAAAATAATCTAATTTGTTAGAGCATTCCTATCTAGAGAATTATACTGTATAAACAATATTAAATATTTACTCCAAATTTCTAGATTCATATTAATTTTTTGTTTGTTTACACGAATGTCAAGTGAAAGTATCCAAATTTAAATATGTCTTCCATAGCCATATTTCTCAAATATTTTTATAATAGTTATGAGACTCTTGCATTTAATATTCCTTTCAACAAATTTGTTTGCTTGGGATGCTATATAAGGCTTTTTATTATGTTATGAACATAGTTTAATCTAATGGACATCCCTCTACTCATTCAAAAGCCATAACTGATAACAATTTTGAAAATGGATGATTTCTATGCAAGAAGAAACTAAATTTCTTCATAAAATTTGTATATGGGACCTTATCGAACTTCCAAAGAGAAAGAAAGTTGTTTTTTGAAAGTCGATGTTAAAGAGGAATGGAGGAATACCGTGAATTGAAAAACCCATATTCAAGGTAAGATTAGTTTAAAAAGTAAACATTTAAATTCTTGGGGTTGACTTCACGTGTATTTCCTTTTATGGTTAAGCATAGTTCAGTTCATGCTTTGGTTAGTAGTATGGCTATGCATGATATTAAACTTGAACTTGAAAAGTCATATGTAAAATCTACATCTCTTCATAGTGACCTAGAAAAACACATCTACATGCATCAGTCTAAAGTTTTTTCAATAACAGTGAAGGAGAATCATGTGTACTCGCTGAAAAAAAATCAATTTATGGTTTACAACAATCACCCCGACAATGGTATAAGAAACCTGACTCCTTTATGACCTTTCTCAAATTCAGCTTGTCCAATTATGATCGTCGTGTAAGGTTGAATAAGAGAGAAGATGAGACTTGCGTATATCTAATCATCTATGTGGATAATAACTTTATTACTTCCAAAAATATAAAACAGGTAAGATAAATCCCAACCTAGTAAGGAATTTTAAATAAAAGATATGTGAACCTCAAATTAGAAAAATACCTTGGATGGAGATATTTAATGACGAAAAAAAATTATTTTGAAATCATAAGGTGTTTATGGAAAGGTCGTTTGCATATTCAATAGGTAAAACACCAAGCTCGATAATACTATTAGCATCTCACTTCAAACTTTCATCTAATTTATCTCCACAAATATATTATGATACCAATTATATGTCACATGTTCCATATTCTAGTGTAGTTAGAGCCCACATGAATAATATGGTATCCTCACATCAAGATTTATCATATTTAGTTAATATTTCTAGAAGGTACATGGCAAATATAGTTTAAGAACATTAGATAACTATTCAAGGGGTTTTAGATATTTATTTATTTCCTTTGATTTTAGCTTACACCTCGTGAAGACTAGAGTTTGAGTAAATGGGTGTGTTGATTCTAACTTTATTGTAACATTGATAAGAAAAGATTTCTTATTATATATATTTTCGGAATGAGTGGGTGTTCTATGATAGCCTGTACAAACTACACTAGCATTGTCCACTATAGAGACAAAATACATGGTTTCTATTGAACCTTCTAAGAAAAATCATTGGTTGAAATGTCTCTTTTGAAAAAAAGATTGAAGACTTACGAATCACTACAATCTTTTTTTACATTCAGAGTGTTATATGTCTCTCAAAGGATCAAATGTTTCAAGATAGGACAAAGAATATTCATGTGAAGTATCACTTCATGCATGATGTTATTGATCGTGGCGATTTTATTGTAAGCGAAGTTAGTAATCATGATGATTCGGTTGATATAATGATCAATTAAATTCTGATATCTAAGTTGGAGCATTGCTTGGACTTAGTTAACATTTGTCGTTTAAATTAAACCCTTCAAGGTTTTATGACATAGAAGTTGAATTTATAAAATTAATATTTTACTTTTTGACTTTTAAATTTTTTGACAAGGTGGAGATATTGCTTGATTTTTTGAGCCTCGGTACAAAATTCTTGTCAAGGTGGATATTGTTAGAGTTATAATCTGAATCAATTTAGGTCATTTCCTATTTGGATAATAGCACTAGTTCCTAGGCTAACTATTAATACATATATAGTGTATTTATACACGCCTTTTGAAATATATACTCAATTATAATCTCTCTACAATTGTAGTTTAACTCTCTCCTATTCCCGTAGTCTTTTTTCGACTTGAGTTTTCATGTAAGTCTTGTGTTAAATATTTATTTGTGTACTTTAAATTCGATCTCTGTATAACATACCCCTCTTAAGTTGCAACAAGACCCAAACAGTCTTACCATTTGGTTTTTTGATGCCACAACATATGATAGAAAAACCAAACTCTTTCTTAGGAGAGATCCAATATACCCGAAAGAGATCTAAGCCTCTTTTTAAACTCTACACTAAGATCAAACTGTAAAAGTATAATAAAAAATTTATAAGTTCATTCTTCAACAACGTAAAAACAGGAAGACAACAAATAAGTTTTGACAAATATATTTTAACAAAAAATATTAATGAAAATAGTGTGAACCCAACGTATATTTTACATTTAATTTATTTTAAAATAGTTTTTTCATCCAAACACATTTTTTCTAAAATATTGAAAAGCAAAATAGACCTATTTTGTAAGAACAACTCTTTGAAACAGAATTCAAGAATATTTCTCAAGGGAAATTGTGCCTTTTGTTTTGGGAGGGAAAAATGACTAAGCTGAATTATGAGTTTTTTCTCGTTTACCAAGTTATAATTATGAATAGAAAGTCTACATTATAAAATGTATTAGATTTAATAGAAAAAAATAAAATTTTGATAATTTCGACCACTTATTTCAAATATTTGATATTTATATGAGTTATTTGAAATGTTATATAACCGTACAATATTTAAAATATCAGTATATGTACTTATACATATTATTTAAAACATTATATATTAATTTAAAAAAATAAAATATAATTTACCAAAGGCCTCATTAAAAATATACTATTAAAGGAATGAACTTTAGTTTGGTAAATTTTTACTTAAGTTATACCTATATTAATGATAATAATTATTTTGATCAATTATTTAAAATTATATATCAATATGAAATATGAAAAAAATTTATCAATATAGATTATTTAAAACATTTTTATTATAAGATGGAATATTATTATAAGATCGAATATTGCTGCTGCAAATCAAATGACTCTCATATGCATTAAAAACATTATATTTTATCTTGAATCAAAACAAAGTGATTAATGTTAATGGTATTATTAGTCATTAATTCAATACTTAGGCCAATGATACCCGTTAAAAATAATTTTACTTTTTGATTACTAGGGAAAAAAATAACATTCGAAAATTAAAAAATAATACTGGAGGTACATCTCTAAATAATTTCATGTGATTATTATATAACTTGTTTGAAAATCAATTCACATTTAATTTTCTCTTCATTTTTTACCATCTTTTCCATCAATAGTGGTTATAATTGTCGGGTTCAAATCCGGCATATCCACCTTTGTGAAAATCATATACAGATACTCATCCTTGTGTTGTATTTTCTAGCCGAGAACCAAACAACCATTTTAACAATAACACGTGACGATGTTTTGTTCTACAACACGTGACGATGTTTTGTTCTACATTGTATAAAACATTATTTATTAATTTTAAAAAAATACAATAAAATTTACCAAATGCCTCATTAATACTATACTATTAATATTTTTACTAGAGTTATACCTATATTAACGATGGTACTTATTTTGATAAATTATTTAATTTTTTTTTATATCAATATGAATTATTTGGAAAAAGTATTTCAATATAGATTATTTAAAATAGTATTATTATAGGATTGAATGTTGCTGCAAAACAAAATGACTCTCAAAATACATTTGATGTTTTCTTAAAACAAATCAAAACAATTAATGTTTACGGTATTATTAGACATTATTCAATATATGAGTCAAAGATAACTTTAAAATTAATTTTACTTTTTGATCACTAGAAAAGAACTTTACATTAGAAAATCAAAGAACAATATTGTAGGTACATCTAAAAATAATTTCATATGATTCTTATATCTCATATTTGAAAATCAATCAGCATTTAAATTTCTCTTCAATCTTTACCATCTTCTCCGTCAATAGTGGTTGTAATAATGGCTGGGTTTAAATCCTTCATATCCAACTTTTTAAAAATCATAATCATCCTCATTATGATCATCATCTTCCCAAACAGTGTACGGACACTCATATTTGTGTTGCATTTTCCAGTCGAGATCCATACAACCATTTGAACAGTAACATGGAATAGCACAACCTACACACATAAACTGAAATTCATTGAATCTTGTCTCAGGCCGACCACAATGTGAAAAACAACAAATTTGTAAACCATGTCCAGGACCATCTACCACCAAAGAAAACCATTCTTTCATGAACTTATGAGCGGGATGGATCTTACGTGGTGGCACAAGACACCTGTAATCACTTCGATTACCATAATAGAATATCTTGCACACCTTACTCCAAATACTTTCATATTTTCTCCACTCACTTGGGGGTATCCATTTGAGTGAATTAGACGATATATTTTTACATTGGATCACCCACTCCAATGCATTTGCTTTTTTAATCATGCGCTCTCCTTTGGCAATGTTTTGTTCCACATTGTATCCATGAAGTATGCAATATCCTAGCTCTCTTAGTGCATCGATATGGCCTAGAGATATAGCTCTTTCATATAAGGATATCTCGTATTCCAAACTAATTTCTGACGTACAACTACCATTGGAAACGATAATTCCAAGCGAGTAACTTGCCAGTGCATGTGACTTTGTTGCTGCATCTTTGATTAAATGTACTCCATTTTTTATCTTTATACAATAAAACTGAATCTACAACCCAAAAAATATAATATCTTATGTATTATTTTATTCACTAAATATGTTAATGTATTGACCAAAAAAAGACATGTGAATGTGTTTAAAGAAAATATGGTAACAAATTTTTCATTTTGAAAATATAAAAATATTATTTATAATTAATATTCTAATATATTTAATTCGAACAGTATTTTATTTATTTTATTTATCTAAAATATTAAATAGTTTTTTTTATCCACCCAACCTCTACCTTACTTTCCACAATACTCAACTCAATGTCTTAATGATATGAAGAAGTGGATCTAGAATCTTGGGTATTTTTCAAGCTTCTTTGAGGGAAAAGATGAATAAAATAGTTATATAACAACTAGCAAAAACTTTACCTTCCAGTTGTATTATTTATTAATGATTATTAATATTCATTGATGAAAAAAATTAGTTCTTGGAAATATCTCTTATGATTGGGTTACAAAGTGTTAATGTAGATCTAGTGTAGGGATAGAGGTTGGTTTAAGGTGGAAATATGTTGGTTTTTGGACGAGAAAAAAAAATAAAGAAAAAGATAAAATTAGGTTACAATAAAGTCAATGCTTAAAAGTTAGAGTAAAAAATGACACATATTATTAAAATAAATAACTACATTAATCCACCAATTAAACAAATATACTTATTTATTTTGCATAAAAAGGGGATTAAGGGATATGTCTACTTTATAATAAATGTTTGAGTATATAGATAAGCAAAGATTAAAATAGAATATTTTAATTCTTTCCTAAAATAAAAAAAAATATTAGACTAATTGCATATAAGTTTTTATACTCACCATGCCAAGAATGTAAGATGCTTCCACATTGCCAGCAGTGATACACTTGTTAAAAAAATTGTGAGCATCTGCTGACCAATTTATGGCTTTTACTGAAAAGCACCCTACACTTGCTTTGGAGAGAACTAATGGATTAACACCAAGTTTGTTAAGTCTTTTGGATCTGTTCAAAACATAAGAGACAATAAGAAAATAGTAAGTGTAAGAACAAGAAAAATATTACATATGTTAGAGGGACAGATCCGTAGTCCCTATTATTTTTGTTCAGTTGTAGACTCATTGGCTGATGGTACTCAGTACAAATTTTTCTATTATTTTATTTGGGATAATGGTGAAATAAAATATATTAGTATCCATTAAAAAGACTTAGCCCCACAGACTTTAAAACTATTTTTTATAACATTCAGCCATGGTCAAATTATAATCTCGAATCTGCCCTGAAATGCTACTACAATTGCACATAAAATTTTTATCTCTACTAAAATGCATAATTAATGAGAAAAAGACACATTCTTACACTAATATAAGAAGATCATATTTTTAATGATGTATATATAATAAAAAGTGAATCTCTAAGAGAATCGATAGTATTATTCAAGAGATTTATTATATTCAGCATAAAATTACACAATAATTTAAAAAAAAAACAAAATAGACCAATTTTATATTCATTTTTAGAGGTGGGGGTGGTAGGTGGTTGAAACACTATGCTGTTTCCTAACAGATCTATCCCTACACAAATACATATAAAAAAACAAATAAAAATAATAACACTTACAAGATGGTAAAGCTTATAAGATCTGAAGGCGAATCAGCTATGGAGCTGAGTTTACTAAGGATGGTGATTACAATATCATCCGGTAATTTTTCAAACAAATCATTATTTTTTGGATAAACATCCATAACTCTTTGGCTTAGATTCATACTACTAATACTCTTTTTTCTTTGTTTTTTAGTGATTGTAAATATTCGCATCAAAAGAACATACATTTATAGTACCCAGAAAAGAGATGCTATATTTGATTAATGGAATCTGGTATAAAATTTGAAAAATTACTTTACTTATCATTTTGTTTTTTTGCTAGAATAGAAATTTTAATTGCGTAAATGTAATAAATAGATAAGTTATTCTATAATATAATATAATATATATTTATATATACTTAGACAATAATATATTATTCTACAATTTGGAATTTCTTTCCAAAATTTTAATGTCAAATGTATGTGGTCATTAGTTTTACTGTTTGACTACCATCTTTGGATATTAAGAGAATGTGTATTCAATTTAAAATTTCCAACTCTAATATATTCTGTAAATATTTTTATAATTTAAATAAATATGATTGCATAGATTGTTTATATATTACATAGAATGAGTAAAACATGATATATTTAATACAATAATAAAATTGGTCATTACATTAACACATTTAGTAATTTTGTGAGAGAATATTGTGCAAAAATAGTCTAATTTGTTAGAGCATTCCTATCTAGAGAATTATACTGTATAAACAATATTAAATAGTTACTCCAAATTTCTAGATTTATCTTAATTTTTTGTTTGTTTACACGAGTGTCAAGTGAAAGGATCCAAATTTAAATATGTCTTCCATACCCATATTTCTCAAATATTTTTATTATAGTTATGAGACTCTTGCATTTAATATTCCTTTCAACAAATTTGTTTGCTTGTGCTGCTATATAAGGGTTTTTTCTTATGTTATGAACATAGAAATCGTATCTTTAATCTAATAGACATCCCTCTACTCATTCAAAAGTTGTAACTGATAACAATTTTGAAAATGAATGATTTCTATGCAAGAAGAAACTAAATTTCTTCATAAAATTTGTATATGGGACCTTATCGAACTTCCAAAGGGAAAGAAAGTCGTTTTTTGAAAGTCGATGTTAAAGAGGAATGGAGGAATACCATAAATTGAAAAACCCATATTCAAGGTAAGATTAGTTTAAAAAGTAAACATTTAAATTCTTGGGGTTGACTTCACGTGTATTTTCTTTTGTGGTTAAGCATAGTTCAGTTCATTCTTTGGTTGGTATTATGGCTATGCATGATATTAAACTTGAACTTGAAAAGTCATATGTAAAATCTAAATCTCTTCATAGTGACCTAGAAAAACACATCTACATGCATCAGTCTAATGTTTTTTCAATAACATTGAAGGAGAATCATGTGTATTCGCTAAAAAAAATCAATTTATGGTTTACAACAATCACCCCGACAATGGTATAAGAAACCTGACTCCTTTATGACCATTCTCAAATTCAGCTTGTCCAATTATGATTGTCGTGTAAGGTTGAATAAGAGAGAAGATGAGACTTGCGTATATCTAATCATCTATGTGGATAATAGCTTTATTACTTCCAAAATTATAAAAGAGGTAAGATAAATCCCAACCTAGTAAGGAATTTTAAATAAAAGATATGTGAACCTCAAATTAGAAAAATACCTTGGATGGAGATATTTAATGACGAAAAAAATTATTTTGAACTCATAAGGTGTTTATGGAAAGGTCGTTTGCATATTCAATAGGTAAAACACCAAGCTCGATAATACTATTAGCATCTCACTTCAAACTTTCATCTAATTTATCTCCACAAATATATTATGATACCAATTATATGTCACATGTTCCATATTCTAGTGTAGTTAGAGCCCACATGAATAATATGGTATCCTCACATCAAGATTTATCATATTTAGTTAATATTTCTAGAAGGTACATGGCAAATATAGTTTAAGAACATTAGATAAGTATTCAAGGGGTTTTAGATATTTATTTGTTTACTTTGATTTTAGCTTACACCTCGTGAAGGCTAGAGTTTGAGTAAATGGGTATGTTGATTCTAACTTTACTTGTAACATTGATAAGAGAAGATTTCTTATTATATATATTTTCACAATGGGTGGGTGTTCTATGATAACCTTTACAAATTACACTAGCATTGTCCACTATAGAGACAAAATACATGGTTTCTATTGAACCTTCTAAGAAAAATCATTGGTTGAAAGGTCTCTTTTGAAAAAAAAAATTGAAGACTTACGAATCACTACAATCTTTTTTTACATTCAGAGTGTTATATGTCTCTCAAAGGATCAAATGTTTCAAGATAGGACAAAGAATATTCATGTGAAGTATCACTTCGTGCATGATGTTATTGACCGTGGTGATTTTATTGTAAGCGAAGTTAGTAATCATGATGATTCGGTTGATATAATGATCAATCAAATTCTGATATCTAAGTTGGAGCATTGATTGGACTTAGTTAACATTTGTCGTTTAAATTAAACCCTTCAGGGTTTTATGACATAGAAGTTGAATTTATAAAATTAATATTTTACTTTTTGACTTTTAAACTTTTTGACAAGGTGGAGATATTGCTAGATTTTTTGAGCCTCGGTACAAAATTCTTGTCAAGGTGGATATTGTTAGAGTTATAATCTGATTCAATTTAGTTCATTTCCTTTTTGGATAATAGCACTAGTTCCTAGGCTAACTATTAATACATATATATATAGTGTATTTATACACGCCTTTTGAAATATATACTCAATTATAATCTCTCTACAATTGTAGTTTAACTCTCTCCTATTCCCGTAGTCTTTATTCGAGTAAGTCTTGTGTTAAATATTTATTTGTGTGCTTTATATTCGATCTCTATATAACATACCCCTCTCAAGTTGCAACAAGAGCCAAACAGTCTTACCATTTCGTTTTTTGATGCCACAACATATGATAGAAAAAACCAAACTCTTTCTTAGGAGAGATCCAATATACCCGAAAGAGATCTAAGCCTCTTTTTAAACTCTACACTAAGATCAAACTGTAAAAGTATAATAAAAAATTTATTAATTCATTCTTCAAAAACGTAAAAATAGGAAGACAACAAATAATTTTTGACAAATATATTTTTACAAAAAATATTAATGAAAATAACACTACTGGAAATGCGGCGTTTCGCGACGACACGCGTCGTCGCGAAACCATCAAAATTCGTCGCTAAACAAGATTAGCGACGACATGTCGTCGCTAACTTGTCGTCTCTATCCAGGCGTCGCTAATTCGTGATTAGCGACGCCAAATAGTGTTTTCGTGACTAGTTCCTTTGAAATTTACCCACGAGGATTGGCGTCGCGGATTTATTGAATTCGCTACGACATGTTAGCGACGACATGTCGTCGCTAATTCAATAATTAGTTTTCATTTAATTTTTAATCGAATTTAATTTTCTTTTTTTTTAAATTAAATAGCGACAAACGTTGGCGACGGGCATGTCGTCGCTAATAATTGTTATTATTTTTTTATTTTTTTTACATTTTATCGAAAATCATTATGTATTTATTTTATTTAATGGTTTAGCGACGACAAGGGTCGTCGCTATTCGTTTTTTATTTTTTTATTTTTTATTTTTGTTTTTTTTTATTTTTTTATTTTTTTTTACTTTTTTATTTTTCTTTATTATTTAAATTTTAGTTTTTATTATTATTTTGATTTTAAATATAATACAAAATTATAAATAAATAAAAATCCAATAAAACATATAAAATACGATAATTCCATTCAAATAGTAAACGTGAAATAAATAAAGTCAACATCAAACGAGTCAAAGTCAAAGTCAAAGTCAAACATACGGAAATAAATAAAGTCTTAAACATACAAACCAACCAAATTAAAAAAAAAATAACTTAATCATCATTCAAATTCGGATCTTCTCCATCTCCTCTTCTCTCCTCATCTTCTCTCTCTTCATCTCGTCTAGTGGGCCCGGGTTTGCTGATCGGCTGCATTCCATTAGCGATTCTCATCCCGTTTAATGCCTCGAAAAGAGTCTCTGCCATGCTCGGGGGTTGACTCGGCCGACTAGAAGAAGATGTGGGCCCGGGTGATGCGGAGGATGGATCCGGTATCGGTGGAAGATTTTGAGCCGCGCGAAGCTCGTTCATCCCATCCAGAACCGCCTTAAGCAGCTCATCGTTCTCCCTGTCCGGCTGTGTAGGAGTCCTGGCTCGTTTCCGGACCGGACCAATGGTAGGCACCCAGTGTTTAGTCTTGGGTGGGTGTAGGACCTCCATGATCGTCTCGAGCATGGCATCCATCTGCTCCTGGATGCTAACTTCAGTACCCTCCGTTCCGGCTTGCACAACCTTCTTCTTCATCTTCTCCCGAAGAACACCCTGCAATTAGATTTCAATTTAAAAATAAATTAGATTAAGTAAAAAAAAAATTTAAAATAAAAAAAAATTAAATCAATTTTTTTTTTAAAAAGACTTACACTGGCTCTCTCCAAACGCTGATCACGCCAGCTATCCGTAGCCGCATCATATGAAAGGTGGTCGAAATAGCCGCATAAAGGAGGAAGATCCATCTCCTCCTGGGTCTCGTCATCTGTAAATGTTAACGGCTCTTTCGTCACCGTCTTCAGCTTCCCCTGGACAGTATACAATAACAAATTTTAATAAGTTAACAATTAAATTAAATTAAATACTAAATTATATTTTAATTTTTAAAACTTATACCTCAATAATCACCTCCCGGGTCTGTGACCAGTTCCTTGACCCCGCCTTGCTCGGAACTGACTGCTGCTCTCGATTCTTCTTGTTTATATCAGCCTGACTCTGTTACAGATAAAAAAGAAGTAGTTATAAAATTAATTAAAAAAAATGTATAAAATAATTAATAAATTATTTTTTTCTACCTGTTTCGCCAAGTCATCCCACATCTTCTTCGTCGCCTCCCAAATCACCGGGTCAACATCTGGTGGAATTTCATCCGTGTAGTAGTAGTCGTTCTTCAAATCCGACTTGTATCGCCTGTAGGCTCCGGATGTCATCGCAGTCAATCTCTTAGTGATCTCGTCCCAATCGCTTCGCCTCCTCCACTCCTCTAAATCAAAAAATTGATGAAGTCGCTGCAAAACTACCCCTTTGTTATGGTCGGGGACCTCTTTCCATTCTTTGTAGCACGGGGGAACAGCATCTCGAACAGCATTACCAGCCACCTGACCCACGTGTTTGCTATATGGGCCGACGAAGTTCCAGGTGCCGTCTATGACAGAAAAGTCAACTGGAATGGGCCAGCCGACTCTCTTCAGGGTCTCCTGAGCTGTCCGGATAGAGGTGGCAGCTTTCGGTCTCCTTTTTTTACGTTCACCTGTTTTAGTGAAAAATATTTAGTAACTACATATTTTTTTAATTAATAAATAAACATTAATTGAATTTTTTATTACCCGATGGTTGGTTACAGTCAGCATTCGAACGTGGTGGACCCCTCGGGGGATCGTTACCCATCCCATCTCCATCGTGACTCCTTCCCATGACAGCAGCCATCTATAAAATTTCATAAAATTGCATTTAAGTCCTAAATTTTTTTAAAATTTGCAAATAAGTCCTATTTTTTAAAATTTACATTTAAGTCCAAATTTTTTTAAAATTTGCAAATAAGTCCTATTTTTTTAAAAATTGCGTTTTAGTCCCATTTTCTTTTAAAATTTGCAAATAAGTCCTATTTTTTTAAAAATTGCGTTTTAGTCCCATTTTCTTTTAAAATTTGCAAATATGTCCTATTTTTTTAAAAATTGCATTTTAGCCCCATTTTCTTTTAAAATTTGCAAATAAGTCCTATTTTTTTAAAAATTGCATATAAGTCCAAATTTTTTAAAATTTGCAAATAAGTCCTATTTTTTTAAAAATTGCATATAAGTCCAAATTTTTTAAAATTTGCAAATAAGTCCAAATTTTTTTAAAATTCGCATTTTAGTCCAATTTTTTTAAAATAAGTCCATTTTTAATAAAATTGCATTTTAGTCCTCTTTTTTTATAACATTGCATTTTAGTCCTTAATCATACAAAACTGCATTTTAGACCTTAAACATACAAATCAAACATATTGCAGATAGGTCCCTATATCTTAAAACACAATCAAAGATCAATAACATACCAACTATTCCATTAAAGTTACAAATATCATACCAAAACCCTAATTTTTATCAAATTCCAATTACATGTTGTTATTTAACACCAAAAAATTACCAAACAACCCAGAAACATACACATAATTCTCGGATTTCATCAAACAACTAAAAACATTCATGAATTTTTACAAGAAAAAAAAAATTAAAAATAAAAAAATTGCAAGTTTGATCCGGAAATTGGAACCTGTTACGTAGAAATGGTGTAGATTTCGTCCATGAATCCATGCCAAGAAGAAGGAATCATACAAAAAAAACACAAGAGAAAATATTAGAAATTAAAAAAATAAAATCAAAAAAGGTGAGATTAGAAGGTGTATTTGGACTAGAATCATTACCTGGCCGTTGGATTAGGTGTTGTTTCACCTCGGAATAGCTTGGCTATGGCGGATATGGAGCTTTTGGGAGTGTTTTGGGTGTTTGTGTTTGGCAGAAATGAGCCTCGGTGTAGGGTTTTATAGAAAAATTGATTAGCGACGACACGGGTCGTCGCTAATCGTGGGATGTTGTCGCGAATTTGATACACGTGGCGCCCCACGTACACACGCCCCTTGCGTGTCTTAGCTTAGCGACGACACGTCGTCGCGAAATTTTGGATAGTCGTCGCTAATTTTAGTGGGCGGGAAAGTTGACCGCCCTTGATGACCAATAGAATTTTTAATTATTTATTAGCGACGACAAACCCGTTGAATGTCGTCGCGAATAATTAGCAACGACATTCAAAGGTTAAATGTCGTCGCTAATCCACTTGAATGTCGTCGCTATTTTTTTTTTTTTTTTTTTTTTTTAAATTTTCAATTTTTTTTTTAATATTTGGGGGTTTAATATGCTTACCCTTTCTTGTATTTTTTTTTTGAGTTGTTTTTGGTTCCTTTTCACATTCTTAATTGGTTGTTCGGGGTGTTTAGTCAAGTGTTATTGGTCAAACTTGGTTGTTCGGGGTGTTTAGTCAAGTGTTCATGGTCAAAGTTAAGTGTTCATGGTCAAAGTTGAGTGTTTAGAGTCAAAGTTAAGTGTTTAGAGTCAAAGTTGAGTGTTTAGAGTCAAAGTTAAGTGTTTAGAGTCAAAGTTAAGTGTTCATGGTCAAAGTTGAGTGTTTAGAGTCAAAGTTAAGTGTTCATGGTCAAAGTTGAGTGTTTAGAGTCAAAGTTAAGTGTTCATGGTCAAAGTTAAGTGTTTATGGTCAAAGTTGAGTGTTTAGAGTCAAAGTTGAGTGTTTAGAGTCAAAGTTAAGTGTTTAGAGTCAAAGTTAAGTGTTCATGGTCAAAGTTAAGTGTTCATGGTCAAAGTTGAGTGTTTAGAGTCAAAGTTAAGTGTTTAGAGTCAAAGTTAAGTGTTCATGGTCAAAGTTAAGTGTTCATGGTCAAAGTTGAGTGTTTAGAGTCAAAGTTAAGTGTTCATGGTCAAAGTTAAGTGTTTATGGTCAAAGTTGAGTGTTTAGAGTCAAAGTTGAGTGTTTAGAGTCAAAGTTAAGTGTTTAGAGTCAAAGTTAAGTGTTTAGAGTCAAAGTTAAGTGTTTATGGTCAAAGTTGAGTGTTTAGAGTCAAAGTTGAGTGTTTAGAGTCAAAGTTAAGTGTTTAGAGTCAAAGTTAAGTGTTCATGGTCAAAGTTAAGTGTTCATGGTCAAAGTTAAGTGTTTAGAGTCAAAGTTAAGTGTTTATGGTCAAAGTTGAGTGTTTAGAGTCAAAGTTGAGTGTTTAGAGTCAAAGTTAAGTGTTTAGAGTCAAAGTTAAGTGTTCATGGTCAAAGTTAAGTGTTCATGGTCAAAGTTAAGTGTTCATGGTCAAAGTTAAGTTTTTAGAGTCAAAGTTAAGTGTTCATGGTCAAAGTTAAGTGTTCATGGTCAAAGTTGAGTGTTTAGAGTCAAAGTTAAGTGTTCATGGTCAAAGTTAAGTGTTTATGGTCAAAGTTGAGTGTTTAGAGTCAAAGTTGAGTGTTTAGAGTCAAAGTTAAGTGTTTATGGTCAAAGTTGAGTGTTTAGAGTCAAAGTTGAGTGTTTAGAGTCAAAGTTAAGTGTTTAGAGTCAAAGTTAAGTGTTTAGAGTCAAAGTTAAGTGTTCATGGTCAAAGTTAAGTGTTCATGGTCAAAGTTAAGTGTTCATGGTCAAAGTTAAGTTTTTAGAGTCAAAGTTAAGTGTTCATGGTCAAAGTTAAGTGTTCATGGTCAAAGTTGAGTGTTTAGAGTCAAAGTTAAGTGTTCATGGTCAAAGTTAAGTGTTTATGGTCAAAGTTGAGTGTTTAGAGTCAAAGTTGAGTGTTTAGAGTCAAAGTTAAGTGTTTAGAGTCAAAGTTAAGTGTTCATGGTCAAAGTTAAGTGTTCATGGTCAAAGTTGAGTGTTTAAAAACCACCAAAATGTGTTAATACAAATAAACCAAAATAAAACCTAATCACTATCATATCCACTAATAACTATGGGTTCATCATCGCTATCAACCTCTATAGGTTCTTCTTCATCACCGTATTCATCCAAGGTGTCATCATGAATTTCCTCATTCTCATCAATAACCGTATCAAAAGACAAATCAATAAAAAAATGAGCAGGATCAATCTCGATCTCCTCGGTGGATGCCAGTGGCATGCTGATGTTCTCGTTCCCCGTGCTATCCAATGGTATGCTGATGCTCTCATTTCCAGTAGGGAGTGATTCCGAACCCCATAACTCAGGACTCCATCCGTGACGATCGTTTATTTCCCAAACGGCTTTCCACCCTTTCATTGATTTCTTTGAACTAATCTCGTCGATGTAAAACACTTTCTTGGCCTGCGATGCTAAAATGTATGGTTCGTCAGCCCACTCAAACTTTGTTGTGTTGATAAATGTTACCCCATGTTCTTGCCTCGATCCAGACTTTTTATACCACTTACAGACAAATAACACAACCGAGCACCCTCCAGTGTACATAACCTCCAAGATTTTGATTAATTCCCCATAATAGGGTTCTTCATTGTAAATGGTACACACTCCGTAATCCTGCGTCACTCTTTTCTCTCCTTTGGACTTAGTTAACCACTTGACACCGTTCACAACACATGAATCATATTTATGCACCGAACCATAAGACATGTTTGCCAAGGACACCATCTCGGGGGTAGCTAATGGATCTCCACGTGAATGCATTCCATGAATCTAATATACAACAATAATAGTTAGTACTTTGATAATAAATATATAAGTTATAAACCAATGCCTAAAATTACATACCTTTTCCAAAAACCATTCCTTAAATGTTCGACGATGCGTAATATCTATTTCACCACTCGTTCCCGTAAGTGTTGATTTGTGTTCACTATAATTGTAAATGAGTATAAATAAACTAATATAAATATATAATATATATAAATGTATATAAATATATAAATATATAATATATAATATATACTATAAATATATTATATATATAATATATATAAATATATAATATATATAAATATATAATATATATAAATATATAATATATACTATAAATATATTATATATATAAATATATAATATATATTTATATATAATATATATATAAATATATAATATATATAAATATATAATATATTTTTATATATAATATATATAAATATATATATAAATATATAATATATATAAATATATAATATCTATATAATATTGGAGAAGGGCCAACGGCCCGAAATGTCTCCAGTTTTTCTCCATATTTTCTAGCCTTCAGATCAAATTTCTATCAATTTCGACCTTTAGATCGATTTCAATTAATGGTCCAGATTGTCTAAATTCAATCCACGATTTAAAATGTCTTGATGTCTCCTCTATATTTTTCAGCCCTTAGATTATTATTATTTTTTTAATTCAAAATTTAAAACAAAAACAAAGCAAGCAAAAAGAAATCACTTCACCCGTTCAACCACCGTCTTCGTCTCTCTCAGTTCACCTCAAGCCGCTCCTCCACCTTCCCAATCCATCCTCAATCGAAGACCGCCGCCACTCAATCTCTCACTTCACCTCAATTCGCTTCCGTTCACTCACCAAGCCGCTCCTCCACAATCCACCCAATCTCTGAAATCGGCTCCTCCACACTGCACAATCGAAGTGTTTTTGTCGAACCCAAGCTACACCGCCGGTCTACACCGCTCCTTCACATCGTGTCTACACCGCTCCTTCACATCGTGTCTCAATCTGAATCGAAGAAACCGCCGCCACTCGGGAACCATTCTCCGACAACATCAACCCAAGCGGTGAGAAGAACCCAAAACATGGCTAATCGAAGAACCCTCCTTCTAAGCAAGCCGCTATCTTCGATCTAATTCTGTATATCAATTCGAATTGTTTTACCCAGGTACAATTGAAGCTTACGTGCATATGTGAAAGACATATGACATGATTTTAATTCAAAGTTTGTGTTGTGAATTAATTATTAACGTTGCAGAATCTTTCTTCTTACAGGCAATTTATATAATGGCTCGATCTGGATTTGCAGAGCTTATTGATTTTAATCCTGTTCGTGCAACAAATGTTGAATGTAGATTAGCTGCCGTAAGTTTTCAATAAATTACAAATCTACCCCCACTTTTGCCTTACTAATATTTCGTTCTTTTGTAATTTGTAATTTGTAGATTGTTCTTGGTATTGAACTTGGTATGAAACCTGAACAAGCCATTCTAGAAGTTAAGACTTTATCAGATGTTGATCCCATTATTGCTGTTAAGGTATTAACAATGAATCTCTTCCACCTAATCTGAGGTTAATTTACCTAATTTGTTTTTTTGTTACAGACTTTTGAAGAAGCAGATACATTAATTGCTTTAATTAATTGCACATTTGGTCCCTGTTTCCCTGTAAGTTATGGTTTGATTCATTGAAAAGTTAATATTTCAAATTTGTTTTCAGGCGATTTTCTTCCGTTTATTTACGAAATACACAACTGTGTTGTTTCGTCCATTTGACTCTTACGTCACTTTCCAGTGGTAATATCTCATTCAAAATTGTTACCGAAATTAATTTTACCCACATGCAAAATTGTTTTTCTCTTTTCCTTTTCACCCCTTTGCTCTTAATTTATTTTATCTGCATGAGATTTACACATCATCTGGGAATTTTGTACAATGTAAAGTTGAGGTATAAGAGATTTGAATATTATATGCAGAGCTACTAAATTTCAACTCATATAGTTGCATCGTGAAGCTTCTGATTCATCCATTCATGGTAGATAGTGCATCATGATTTAGGAGTCAAAATTTCTAGCATAAAAAATCTTTACAGTATAGATCAATAGCTTGAGTGGCAAGATATTGATCTATACAATCAAGCGATTGAGCTGAATAAGGAGAGTACAGTAGCGCTATTCTCAACGCCACTCAAGCTATTGTAGTCGATCCTAAATATTCCAAAGTTACCCTAAAAATTCAAAATTAACTGCCATTTGGTCCAAACTGGTAGTTTATCACTTAGAAATGTATGTGGTGGGATACTACTATTATTTTGGATTGATATATCAGAAAGATGATGATAATATCGAGGTAGCAGAAAGCTATGAAACTGTTGAAAAACTCATCAAAGGTTTGCCTATCCGTGTGTGTTTTTGTGTGTGTTCTAATATGTGATTTTTCAATTGTGTAATAGTTGGTCAGTTGGAGAAATTAAAGGTGGATCAACGCAAGTTTATTTTTCTCTTCACAGGCTGTAAGTTAGTTTTGTGAGTCCCATGATTTACCTAAACTATTGGAGTGAGTAATTTGGTTTAATACTGCATTTTTTTAAATTGTTTTGCAGGAACAAAAAACAAAAAGAAATTGATATATTCGGTTAATTGCACTATTGGTCCCTGTGTTGCAATTGTAAGAATTACTTTTTATTTTATGTAGAAAAACTTAAGAATGAATATTGAATAAGAGTGTATATTACCTTAAACCAGGTCAGGAAGCCGACACAATACGAGATTCTCCTTTAGTGTAATCTAAAAAATACTGTATATATTCAGCTAAAAAATTTACTCCATTCACTTTTTTTCAATTAGGTTATTTAGTGTTAGTTCATGTGTATGGTTCATGAATTCTATAATGTATACATCACTTGCTTCAGATATATCTGTAGCAATGCAGTTAAGGTAAAAAAAATTGATTTTTACCATTGAAACTCTAAAAAGATTGAATTATTTTTGACTAATCTCATCACTTTTACAGCTTTTCATTACCGATTCGCTCATCTTCAACTCATCTCCGGCCCATCTCCACTCACCTTCAACGTCCATCTTCGCTTGGGAAAGAACTTTGCTTGGAATACAGTAGTTTAGAATACACTTTGTCCTGTAAGGTATATATCATGATTTTAGATTGAATAGCTCAATAGTTGTTCTTCCGGCTAACATAGGGATCGAACAGCATTTCTGTTTATTGGATTCCCATCATTGCTTCTAATATTAAGTGGATGGTATTGGGAAGGATGTTTACCTGCTTTAATAACAAGATATGTGTGTGTTAAAACAGGGCATTTAGTTTGTTATTTATAAAGGTTACAAAGGCTAGGTTCAGATGGTGCTGATGAAATAAAGGTTTTGTATGGTGTGTCCTATGCTAAGTTCTTTATAAGTTGGATATGTCAAATACAAATAATGTAATATTTATTTATTCATTTTATTCAGGAGAATCCATGGTTTTATAGTACTGATTGGGAAAGAATATATCAAATGGAAGCTGCGTTTATTCCTGAAATTAATGATGATTTGGACAATCAAAACTTTGAAAAGTTTGATGAGGTATTATTTCCATTTTACTTTCTTATTTTATTCTTTTTGATGGTTTCTAATCTTTTTATTTATTTAGTAAGCTGAAACTCAATCACATTTATCATCTAAAAGTAGTGGTCCATGGAGAAAGGTATATATAGACTTAATCTTTTATGTTAATTCTTTTTAAATGTAACGAATATTTGAATTTTCCTTTTGTTATGTAGATGCTTTCGTATAAAGATACTAACTTTGTTGGTTACACGTACAAAAACTTTGAATTAATGTATCTGTACTTGAGTAAACTGGTGACAACTCAAGGAGCATCAGGAGCTATAATGCGACTAATACTTGATCAGGTAACATCAATTAATGTCCAAATTAGTAATTTTGCACTTTAGTCCCTTATATATCGTTTTTTACAATTCATGTTATCTCCAATTTTCATCGGAGTTTATTTTGTAATGAAACTTATAGAGCATTATGGAGCTGACTTATATAAGAACGCCTTCCGGGACTCTCTCTGACATAAGAAATCTGCCGCCATTTCCACCGCCATCATCAACCGGACTTTGAAGAACCCAAATTAAGGTGAAAAGTTAATTTTTACCTTGAAACTTTAAAAATTGAGTTATTTTTAACCTAATCTCATCAATTTTACAATTTTCAGAATATATATTTAATGTTATTAACTTTCAATTAGTTATGCGATCTAATTTAATTTTTTTTCAATTAGAGTTATGCGATCTAATTTGCGCGATTGATCCCTGTGATATTTTCAGAATCCTTTTTCAAATGGGTGTTGTTCTTATGTTTGGTGGGCAAGTCCCTGTCATTAAGGTAATCATCAATCATCATTTTCAATCTTACCCCTTATCACAATTTCTATCGAATTTCAAATTGATTTGATTAACAATTCAAATTTTTACGGGATGAATGGCGGGTCAATTTGCGAAACTGAGATGCATCAATATGAGATGCATATGAAGTGAAAGATGGAGTAATGCTTCCAAGTCACAAAGGAGATCACATTAATGGCGACACATCTGATGCTCCAAAAGAGATGTTCAAGATGTTCAACTATGTGTGTGTAGGTATTGTTATTTGTTAAGTGATCTAACTCCTGAGTTGTTGAGAAGCAAATGCTCAAATTATGAGGAATTACCGGATTATCTTCATGTTTGTGGACGAGAAGCATATATGAAGAAAAAGGTATAATCATTTGTAGAGACAATGGAAACATATATAATATGATTATGATAAATGCAATGTTAAATGTAGGATATTGTTGAGAAAGATGCTCCAGGGTTAATGAAAGAAGCAGAAAAGTTCCTTATATTGAGTAACATAGATAGGTTATGGGAACAACACTTGCAAGCACTCAAGTTTGTACAACAGGCAGTAGGTTTACGTGGATATGCACAAAGAGATCCACTTATAGAGTACAAGCTTGAAGGCTATAATCTTAAATACGACCATATAATCTTAAGTGTAAAACATCAAGTTTTTAAACTTTAAAATGACTTATATAGCTTTTGCTAAATTTGTACAATATATACCAAGTCATTAATAGTAAATAAATAATTCAACTTCACTTTTCATTTGCAAGATTAAGAAATCTCCTAAATCATTTCATTAAAGATTTGGTTTAATAAAAACTAATTAGACAAACTTATCTAATTTTTTACGGTCTTTATCTATTATTCAATTTTTTTATTATATTACTATATTCTAAATAAAATACTTACAATTTAGAATAATTATTTTGTCAACATGAATTAACAAATAAATTAAAATAGATAATTTTTCGTAGTGCCTTCAGGCACGGGTTCATACCTAGTATATATATATTTATATAAAAATATATTTATATATATTATATATTATATATTTATATATTTATATATATATTATATATATAATATATTTATATATATTATATATTTATATAAAAATATATTTATATATATTATATATAAAAATATATATATTATATATTATATATTATATATATAATATATTTATATATATTATATATATAAAAATATATTTATATAATATATATTTATATAATATATATTTATATAAGATAATAATATTTACTTACGTCATGTATGTTTCGAGTTCGTCGCAGTTATGCAAAATATACCAACTTATGTGCTCCTTCTCCTTATACGGTAAAGAAACATACTCTATCTTTCCAACTGGAGTGCATTGGGAATTGAAAACGGATAGCTCTTTTGGGACCAGCGGTGCTTCGTTGTATCTGCCTGGATCGTTGAACCTTGTTTTTTCTTCACTAAGATATCTTGATATGAAATTCAACGTCTCTTCCGCAATGTACCCCTCGGCTATTGAACCCTCTGGTCTAGCCGGATTTCGGATATACTCTTTCAACTTTTTCAAATACCTTTCAAATGGGTACATCCACCGCATTTGGACCGGGCCACCAAGCAATGCTTCATCGTATAAGTGTATCACCAAGTGGATCATTATATCAAAAAACGCGGGAGGTAAAATCATTTCTAGCCTACACATAAGTTCAACCACCTTCTTCTTTCCCGATACTAACTGTTTCCTGCTTAGATTTTTATTGCAAACCACTCTAAACACGTTCGCTAACCCAATAAACACATCACTAATCGCTTTGTCTTCAATAAGCCCGGGGAGACTAGCCACGAAAAGATATTGCATCATCACGTGACAGTCGTGAGATTTCATGCCGATAATCTTACCCGTATCACTTTGAACATTGTTTCTCATACTAGATGCAAAACCGTCGGGAAACTTCTGTGCCTTCAGCCAGTCAAGAAAAATAGTCCGCTTTTCCGGTGTTAGAGTGTACTTTCCCCGTTTCAATATTTTTTTACCATTTCTCTCAGTCAACCACAATTCTTTTCTAATCTCCAATTTCTCAAGATCGAGTCTCGCTTTCACGTTATCTTTGTTAACTTTCCCATCAAGACCTATAACTGTACCGAGGAGAGCATCGCACACGTTTTTCTCGCAATGCATAACGTCAATGTTATGTTTCAACAGGTTTTCAGACCAATAAGGTAAACGATAAAAAATACTCTTTTTCTTCCAATTGAATCGCCGGTTAACATCTTGCTTCATGATCTTTCCCCCAAAATCCTTGTGTTTACCGGGAAACACAATTGGAAGCCCATCTAACTGTGTCTGAATACTTGCAGGACTATATTTCTTCGGTGGGCGCCTATCATCGGGTTCCTTGTACAAAACACGTTCGCTTCTAAATGGATGTCCGGCAGGTAACCAACGTCTATGGTCAAAGTAAACAATCCCTTTGTTCACACTCAATGACGGAGTATGATCCATGCATTCGGGACAAGCTTTGTAACCTTGACCCGACCATCCCGAAGTGTATGACCTAGCGGGGAAATCATTAGTGGTAGACAACAAACAAACCTTCATCGTAAACTCTTCTTTCTTGTGGGCATCATACGTAACGATCCCATTATCCCACAACTCTTCCAACTCATCTATAACAGGACGAAGAAAGACATCCATGTCCTTACCGGGTGAACGGGGTCCCGGAATCAACAAACAAAGCTGGAAAGTGGTCTCCTTCATGCATACCCACGGGGGCAAGTTATATACGGTTAATATGACTGGCCACATGCTATACGAGTTGTTCTGCATAGAGAAAGGACAAAACCCATCGATTCCAAGACCCAGATATACGTTACGAGGTTCACTAGCAAACTCAGGGTGTAGCGCTGCAAATCTCTTCCAACTATCACCATCAACCGGATGACGCAACACATCCGGATCTGCACTGTTACCGGTATGGTGCCAAATCATGTCTTCAGCGGTGTGCTTTGAAGCGAATAGTCGCTGTAATCTAGGAGCAATCGGAAAATATCGAAGCTTCTTATGCGGTACTTTGATACCCTTCTTTGGGTCCCATCTAGATTCGTTACAAACTGGACACTTGTCAAGGTCTTTGTTTTCTTTGTAATAAATAACACAATCGTTCAAACAAACGTCGATGGTAACATACCCCATACCCAAACTTTTCAACTTCTTGTTGCATGCTTCATAAGATTCAGGCAAATTGTGAGGTTTAGGCAAAATACGACCCAACAGCTCCAGTAGCTCGGTGAATGAGGTGTTAGTCCATTTGTTCTTTACTTTTACGTGCATTAGCTTGGCAATAAAATTCAACGAACCCATCGATTCACAACCAGGAAATAATTCTGTCTCCAGTTCTTCGAACAACGTGTCAAAACTGCTTCGACTTGGAATATGTACATCTCTCATCTCGGTGTCTCCCGGATGTCCACCAACATCGTAACTCTGTCTCACATCGTCATAAACATGCTGGATTTCATTTACTATAACTGGATCTTTACTTGCAGGGGGTGTATGTGTTTGTATCTCTTCCTCACCGTGTTTTGTCCAAACCTTATAATCATGGTTAAACCCCTCTCTTAGAAGGTGGGCCATAACATCATTGGTTTTTAATCGGCAAAAATTATTACACTTCTTACACGGACAAGACAAGTAACCGGTATAACCTCTACTTTTCTTAGCAAAATCGATAAATTTATAAACCCCAAAAATATATTCAGCATCTAACACATTCGTCGATTCGATCCAACTCTTATCGATACTCGTGCCCGAACTCGATGCCATCACTTAACAACAATTTGAGTAAACTATGCGACTACATTAATAAAAAAAAAAAATACATAATTATTACAACCTAATGAATAAAATGAATAAAAATTACAACACAATAAACAAAATAAAAAAAATTGGAAACTCATTGAACGAATAAATATTACAAACCATTGAATGAATAAAAATTACAAACCATTAAATGAATAAATATTACAAACCATTAAATTAATGAATGAATATATAAAAAAAAAACAAATAATTAAATAAACAAGTAAAAATATATGAGCACAAAATACAAATTCACACAACACATGCATAATCAACCAACAAATATTTAATTCATTAACCTAATCATTGCTAATATAATCAATTAAATACAAAGCTTAAAAAACATGAAATTTAATGGAAATACCTTGAATTGGATGGATAAATTGAAGAGTGATGTTAATTCCCTACCAAGAGAGTTGTATTAATTCACCTAATCAAAGCATATAGGAAGAATGAAACACAATTAGCATTCAAAACAAAAAAAAATACAATTGAATTTCATGCAATTATACCTTAAATTCTTTGATGAAAGATGATATTAATGGAGCCCCACTTTGATTATTGAACCAAGAATGATGCAAGATGAAGTGGAGAAGGAATTGCAAAAAAAAAAATGGAATTTTGTTGATTTTTTGGGAGAAAATCGGAGGATTATTATGGGTGTTTTGTGTGTTATGTGGGTGAAAAAAACCTGCTGCGCATTAAATAGGATCGGTGTTTAGCGACGACAATACGGGTCGTGGGTAAACTAATTAAGTCGTCGTTAATCGTCAAAATAGCGACGACACACATAGTCGCTAAAATAGCGACGATAGATCGACAATGAAAAAAAATTCAATAAGAAATAAAAAACAATTAGCGACGAATAACTACAATATAACGACAAATTCGTCGTCGTTAATTAGCGACAGAGTAAAACGTTGTCGCTATTTTTCAGTCGTCGCTAATTTCGGTTGTTTAACGACGAATTAAGAGTCGTCGCTAATTTGTCGTGGGTAAACACCGCATTTCCAGTAGTGTAATGTGAACCCAACGTATATTTTACATTTCATTTATTTTAAAATAGTTTTTTCATCCAAACACATTTTTCTAAAATATTGAAAAGCAGAACACGACCTATTTTGTAAAAACAACTCTTTGAAACGGAATTCAAAAATATTTCTCAAGGGAAATTGTGCCTTTTGTTTTGGGAGGGAAAAATGACTAAGCTGAATTATGAGTTTTTCTCGTTTACCGAGTTATAATTATAAATAAAAAATCTACATTATAAAATGTATTAGATTTAATAGAAAAAATTATAATTTTGATAATTTCGACCACTTATTTCAAATATTTGATATTTATATGAGTTATTTGAAATGTTATATAACCGTACAATATTTAAAATATTAGTATATGTACTTATACAAATTATTTAAAACATTATATATTAATTTGAAGAAAAAAAATATAATTTACCAAAGGCCTCATTAAAAATATACTATTAAAGGTATGAAATTTAGTTTGGTAATTTTTTACTTAAGTTATACCTATATTAATGATGATATTTATTTTGATTAATTATTTAAAATTATATATCAATATGAAATATGAAAAAAATATATTAATATAGATTATTTAAAACATTATTATTATAAGATCGAATATTGCTGCAAATCAAATGAC
Organism: Nemophila menziesii; assembly: GCA_029959085.1. Classification (NCBI taxonomy): domain Eukaryota; kingdom Viridiplantae; phylum Streptophyta; class Magnoliopsida; order Boraginales; family Hydrophyllaceae; genus Nemophila; species Nemophila menziesii. Next base: position 93,909,676 of record JARWIR010000002.1, read on the forward strand.
TCTCATATGCATTATCTTGAATCAAAACAAAGCAATTAATGTTAATGGTATTATTAGTCATTAATTCAATACTTAGGCATATGATACCCGTTAAAAATAATTTTACTTTTTGATTACTATGGAAAAAAATAACATTCGAAAATTAAAAAATAATACTGTAGATACATCTCAAAATAATTTCATGTGATTATTATATAAATTGTTTGAAAATCAATTCATATTTAATTTTCACTTCATTTTTTACCATCTTCTCCATCAATAGTGGTTATAATTGTCGGGTTCAAATCCGGAATATCCACCTTTGTAAAAATCATATACAGATACTCATCCTTGTGTTGTATTTTCTAGTCGAGAACCAAACAACCATTTTAACAATAACACGTCGCGATGTTTTGTTCTACATTGTATAAAACATTATTATTAATTTTAAAAAAATACAATAAAATTTACCAAATGCCTCATTAACACTATACTATTAATATTTTTACTAGAGTTATACCTATATTAACGATGATACTTATTTTGATCAATTATTTAATTTTTTATATCAATATGAATTATTATTTGGAAAAAGTATTTCAATATAGATTATTTAAAATAGTATTATTATATGATTGAATGTTGCTGCGAAACAAAATGACTCTCAAAATACATTTGATGTTTTCTTAAAACAAATCAAAACAATTAATGTTTATAGTATTATTAGACATTATTCAATATATGAGTCAAAGATAACCTCTAAAATTAATTTTACTTTTTGATCACTAGAAAAGAATTTTACATTAGAAAATTAAAGAACAATATTGTAGGTACGTCTAAAAATAATTTCATATGATTCTTATATCTCATATTTGAAAATCAATCAGCATTTAAATTTCTCTTCATTCTTTACCATCTTCTCCGTCAATAGTGGTTGTAATAATGGCTGGGTTTAAATCCGTCATATCCATCTTTTTAAAAATCATAATCATCCTCATTATGATCATCATCTTCCCAAACAGTGTATGGACACTCATATTTGTGTTGCATTTTCCAGTCGAAATCCATACAACTGTTTGAACAGTAACATGGAATAGCACAACCTACACACATAAACTGAAATTCATTGAATCTTGTCTCAGGCCGACCACAATGCGAAAAACAACAAATTTGTAAACCATGTCCATGACCATCTACAACCAAAGAAAACCATTCTTTCATAAACTTATGAGCGGGATGGATCTTACGTGGTGGCACAACACACCTGTAATCACTTCGATTACCATAATAGAATATCTTGCACACCTTACTCCAAATATTTTCATATTTTCTCCACTCACTTGGGGGTATCCATTTGAGTGAATTAGACGCTATATTTTTACATTGGATCATCCACTCCAATGAATTTGCTTTTTTAATCATGCGCTCTCCTTTGGCAATGTTTTGTTCCACATTGTATCCATGAACTATGCAATATCCTAGCTCTCTTAGTGCATCGATATGACCTAGAGATATAGCTCTTTCATATAAGGAGATCTCGTATTCCAAACTAATTTCTAACGTACAACTACCATTGGAAACGATAATTCCAAGCGAGTAACTTGCCAGTGCATGTGACTTTGTTGCTGCATCTTTTATTAAATATACTCCATTTTTTATCTTTAGACAATAAAACTGAATCTACAACCCAAAAAATATAATATCTTATGTGTTATTTTATTCACTAGATATGTTAATGTATTGACAAAAAAAGACATGTGAATGTGTTTAAAGAAAATATGGTAACAAAATTTTCATTTTGAAAATATAAAATTATTATTTATAATTAATATTCTAATATATTTAATTCGAACAGTATTTTATTTATTTCATTTATCTAAAATATTAAATAGTTTTTTCTTTATGCACCCCAACTCTACCTTACTTTCTAAGATACTCAACTCAATGTCTTAATGATATGAAGAAGTGGATCTAGAACCTTGGGTATTTTTCAAACTTATTTGAGGGAAAAGATGAATAAAATAGATATATAACAACTAGCAAAAACTTTACCTTCCTGTTGTATTATTTATTAATGATTATTTATATTCATTGATGAAAAAAATTAGTTCTTGGAAATATCTCTTATGATTGGGTTACAAAGTGTTAATGTAGATCTAGTGTAGGGGTAGAGGTTGGTTTAAGGTGGAAATATGTTGGTTTTTGGACGAGAAAAAAAAATAAAGAAAAAGATAAAATTAGGTTACAAAAAATCAATGTTTAAAAGTTAGAGTAAAAAATTACACATATTATTAAAATAAATAACTACATTAATCCACCAATTAAACAAATATACTTATTTATTTTGCATAAAAAGGGGATTAAGGGATATGTCTACTTTATAATAATTGTTTGAGTATATAGATAAGCAAAGATTAAAATAGAATATTTTAATTCTTTCCTAAAACAAAAAAAAATATTAGACTAATTGCATATAAGTTTTTATACTCACCATGCCAAGAATGTAAGATGCTTCCACATTGCCAGCAGTGATACACTTGTTAAAAAAATTGTGAGCATCTGCTGACCAATTTATGGCTTTTACTAAAAAGCACCCTACACTTGCTTTGGAGAGAACTAATGGATTAATACAAAGTTTGTTAAGTCTTTTGGATCTGTTCAAAACATAAGAGACAATAAGGAAATAGTAAGTGTAAGAACAACAAAAAATATTACATATGTAACAGGGACAGATCCGTAGTCCCTATTATTTTTGTTCAGATGTAGACACATTGGCTGATGGTGTAAGAATATTTATATTCTTATGTGACATATGTGTCTAACGATTTAATAATAAAGTTCAAGTTTATATTATATGTTGAAGATTATAATATAAAAGATGATACCATGATGGATTGGTTTCAACTAAAGCATTATAATTTGGGTGTATTAATAACCCTCTTCACTTACCTTATTAATATAATAATATTCCTCCTTATATAACCGTTATTAAAGTATATTTGAATGAGTAACTGTCACATTTCTTTGCTATATAATCATCAGCATTAACATTACATGAGAACATCTCATTTACATTTCATAAAAACAAAATAAGAAAAGAGACGGTTATAGTGATTGGATACAAAATCATTTAATCACAAGAAGGAGATTTTGATCCTTTATCCATCAAAAGGATCATTCAAAGAAAGAGGTCAAAGAGAAGAAAAAATTAAGCGATCAATTAATTTATACTGATAGTCATTATCAATGGATCAAGGTTAGTATCTTATATTATTGTTTGTTAATGTAATTACGGTTAAATTAAACAATGATCTAGATATGAAAGATAAATTTTAACAATTGGTATCAGAGCCAATCTAGATCTATTTAATTTACCGATTAAATCAATTCTTTTAGAAATTCTGATTTTGTTTATATATGTGATGAACTTTAAATATGTGAGATAGAATTGTGTAATATTTGTTTAAATATTATTAATTATGTCTATAGTTACCTTCCGCTGTTATCATGTTTTGGGTATTGTGTTTATAAAATTCTAACACAATATAAAATCATTTTTACCCATAAAAGATTTAATGTTTTTGTTTGTAATTAACATGTTAGTCACCAAAGTGGCCTTGTTATATTGCTACTAAATTATGATCGATTATAAATAAATGATGCATAAATGATATAATTTGTTTTATCGATCAATTGTTTTATTAATTATATTTTGAGAGATCACCCAAAGGTGGATCTTTGAATATAATTAGAAACATGAATAGTATTTATTTTTTCTTACTAGTCAATGACATGTATTGCCCAAAGGTTGCATGATTAAATGATTTATGGTTGATTTGATTAATTGTTAAAGTAATTTATTTTGCATCACTGAAAGGGTATATGTTTAAGTATTGCTCAAAAGTTGCTTAGATATATGCTATAAAGTTTCAGTAGAAAATATATATTATGAATCTGTATTAATTTTGTTTTAGCACTAATAGATAAGCATGTATAAATGTTGCAGCGTTGTCAAATGTTTTTACATCTGCTAACTCTGTCATGAAATTCAATGGGCTAAATTATGGTGAATGGTCTGATCAAATCAAGTTTACTCTTGGTGTAATGTCATTGGACTTTGCAATCCTCTCTGATGAAGAACCACCAGCCATTACAGATGATAGTTCTGATGCTGACAAATCTCGCCGTGAGATTTGGGAACGATCAAACAGGCTAAGCTTGAATCTCATGAGGATGTCGATGGCTGAAAGTATTAAACCATCAATGCCCAAGACAGAAAATGCAAGGGAATTCATTAAAGCAATTAAAGAGTGTTCACAATCGGATTTGGCTGATAAGTCTATTGTAGGAAGCCTTATGAGTGAGCTTACTACAAAGAAATATGACTGGTCTCAGTCAATCCATGATCATGTGACACACATGTAAAACTTGGCATCAAAGTTAACGACCTTGGGAATGGAAGTTCATGAGCAATTCTTGGTCCAATTCATTATGAACTCTCTACCTCATCAGTTTAGCCAGTTCCAGGTGAACTACAATACCATTAAAGATAAATGGAACTTTACAGGATTGAAGGCTATGCTGATTCAAGAAGAGGGGAGATTAAAGAAGTTCAGTGACCAAGTTGTTAATCTCGTAGGTCTTGAAAGAGCCAGCAGCAGTAAAGCAACACCAAGTAAAAATGGCAAAAAGAAGGATAAGACGTTTCTGAAAAGGCCTGAAAGTCAAATCAGTAAAGAAATGAAATGTTTCTTTTGCAAGAAAATGGGACACTTCAAAAAAGACTGTCTGAAAAGAAAAGCATGGTTTGATAAGAAAGGTAAACATTATAGCTTTGTTTGCTCTGAATTGAATCTTATAGAAGTGCCTAATAATACTTGGTGGTTAGATTCTGGTGCTACTACTCATGTGTCTCATATTGAACAGGGATTCAGTTTGATCCAGCCCATAAGAGGAGCTGAACAGTACTTGTTCATGGGAAACAGGATGAAGGCACGAATTGAAGGCATTGGGACTTATAGATTGATCTTGCAGTCCGGCTGTCATGTAGATCTTGAAGGGTGTCTTTATGTACCTGAATGTGCAAGAAATCTTGTTTCTGTTAGTAAATTAGATAATTTAGGTTTTAATTTTAAGATTGGACATGGTGTATTTTCATTGTACCTAAATAATAAATTTTATGGTAGTGGTACTTTGTTTGATTCACTTTATAGGTTTAATCTTGATACAAAGTTTTCTGAATCCTTATTTAATATTGAAATTCGAGGCACTAAACGTAGTGCATCTAATGAAAAATCTGCCTTCTTGTGGCATCAAAGACTAGGTCACATTTCCAAGGAAAGAATTATGAGGTTGGTAAAGAATGAAATTCTACCTCAGTTGGACTTTAGTGATCTAGATGTGTGTATAGAATGTATTAAAGGAAAACAGACTAAACATATTATAAAGAAACCAGCCACAAGAAGCACTCAGCTTCTTGAATTAATTCACACTGATATTTGTGGCCCTTTTGATGCTCCTTCATGGAACAGAGAGAGATATTTTATCACTTTTATTGATGATTATTCACGTTATGGTTACACTTATCTTTTGCATGAAAAATCTGAGTCAGTGAATGTCCTTGAGGTGTTCATTGATGAAGTGGAAAGGCAATTAGATAGAAAAGTAAAAGTGGTGAGATCTGATAGAGGTGGTGAATTTTATGGAAAGTTTAATGAAAGTGGACAATGTCCAGGTCCATTTGCAAAGTTACTTCAAAGTAAAGGTATTTGTGCACAGTACACAATGCCTGGAACTCCTCAGCAGAATGGTGTAGCTGAAAGGCGAAATCGTACTCTAATGGAAATGGTTAGGAGCATGTTAAGTAAAAGTTCTTTACCCATTTCCTTGTGGACATATGAATTAAAGACTGCAACGTATGTGATTAACAGGGTTCCTAGTAAAGCAATTCCTAAGACCCCATTTGAATTGTGGGTGGGAAGGAAACCTAGTTTGAGACATCTACGTGTCTGGGGCTGTCCAGCAGAGGCAAGGCTATATAACCCACATGAAAAGAAACTTGATTATAGGACAATCAGTGGTTTTTTTATTGGCTATCCTGAAAAATCAAAGGGGTATGTATTTTATTGTCCTAAACACAGTACGAGAATAGTTGAAACGGGTAATGCTAGGTTCATTGAGAATGATGAAACTAGTGGGAGTGGTGAACTACGAAATGTGGATTTTACAGAAGTCCAAAATAAGGTTGATTCACATATTGTTGTACCTAAGGTTGTTGTTCCCATCGTTGTATCACATTTAAATGATACAATAGAACAGCATGATGTTGTGCAAACACCACTGGCAGAAATTACAGCCTATGAATCTGTCACAAATCAAGAAGATAATAGTGTACCACGAGAAATATTAAGGAGATCTGCATGAGAAAGAAGATCTGCCATTTCAAATGATTATATGGTATATACTATTGAAAATGAATGTGACTTAAGTAGTGACGAAGACCCGAACACTTTCCGAAAAGCCATGGAAAGTAATAATTCAGAAAAGTGGTTGATTGCTGCAAAAGAAGAAATAAAATCCATGGATGACAATAGAGTTTGGGACTTAGTAGAGTTGCCCAACGGTTTCAAAACTGTTGGATCAAAATGGGTTTTTAAGACCAAACGCGACTCGAAAGGTAATATTGAAAGGTACAAGGCTCGCCTTGTTGCTAAAGGATTCACCCAAAAGGATGGAATTGACTATAAAGAGACTTTCTCTCCAGTTTCAAAGAAAGACTCTCTAAGAATTGTTTTGGCTTTGGTAGCTCATTATGATCTCGAGCTTCACCAAATGGATGTGAAAACCGCCTTTCTTAATGGAGAGCTTGAGGAAGAAGTATATATGGACCAACCTGAAGGTTTCTTGGCCGCAGGAAAAGAACACTTGGTGTGTAAGCTGAGAAAATCAATATATGGGCTGAAACAAGCTTCCAGACAGTGGTATTTAAAGTTTAATGATGTTATCACGTTATATGGTTTCGTAGAGATCGTTGTTGATCGATGTATCTACATTAAGGTCAGTGGGAGCAAGTTTATAATTTTAGTCCTATATGTTGATGATATTTTGCTTGCTGCAAATGACATGGGCATGTTACATAATGTAAAGAAGTATCTCTCTAATAACTTTGAAATGAAAGATATGGGTGAGGCATCATATGTGATTGGAATAGAAATATTTCGAGATAGATCACAAGGATTGTTAAGTTTGTCTCAGAAGGGCTATATCAATAAAATATTAAAGATATATCAAATGGAACAATGCTCTGCAGGGATAACTCCAATTCAGAAAGGGGACAAGTTCAGTAAATTACAAAGTCCTAAAAATGAATTGGAGCGTAAAGAAATGGAACGAATTCCATATGCATCAGTGGTTGGGAGTTTGAACTATGTTCAGACATGTACTCGACCAGATATCACCTTTGCTGTAGGTATGTTGGGTCGATATCAAAGTGATCCTGGAATGGAACACTGGAAAGCTGCAAAGAAGGTTCTCAGGTACTTGCAAGGCACCAAAGACCACATGCTTACATACAAGAGATCTGATCACCTAGAGGTCATTGGATATTCAGATTCAGACTATGCTGGATGTGTTGATACTAGAAAATCGACATTTGGCTATGTGTTCCTTTTAGCAATGGGAGCAGTATCATGGAAGAGTGGAAAGCAGTCTGTCATTGCTACTTCCACTATGGAGGCTGAATTTGTGGCATGCTTTGAAGCCACTGTTCATGGATTGTGGTTGCGAAACTTCATCTCAGGGTTTGGGATTGTCGACTCTATAGAAAAGCCGCTGAGAATTTATTGTGATAATTCCGCAGCTGTCTTCTTTTCAAAGAATGACAAGTACTCGAAAGGAGCTAAACACATGGAGTTAAAGTATCTGTCTGTCAAAGAAGAAGTGCAGAAACGTAGAGTGTTTTTTGAGCACATAAGAACGGACATGATGGTTGCAGATCCGTTAACTAAAGGATTACCACCCAAGGCGTTCATTGGCCATGTGGAACGTATGGGTGTTATTGATAAGTCTTTGCTATTCTGATTTAGTTATGCTCGTTATGTCTAGCACTATGAATTCAATTATAGTTCTGTTTCTGCTGTATTTATCAAATATGTTATTATTAGAGTATACGTATACATTTATGGTTCAAGTATAACATATACTAGTTTTGAGAATTAATTTTTCAGTATTAGGATCATTTAGAGTTGAGATTCATTCGTGATATGTGGAAGGGACCACATCGATTAAATGGTGTATAACCGCCACGATCCAATTAGTTTCAACTTAATTATGTTTTTGTTAATAAACTTGATGTAAGAGTGCGTATTATAGATAATTAAATCATTAAGTCGACACAAAAGTCAAGTGGGAGAATGTAAGAATATTTATATTCTTATGTGACATATGTGTCTAACGATTTAATAATAAAGTTCAAGTTTATATTATATGTTGAAGATTATAATATAAAATATGATACCATGATGGATTGGTTTCAACTAAAGCATTATAATTTGGGTGTATTAATAACCCTCTTCTCTTACCTCATTAATATAATAATATTCCTCCTTATATAACCGTTATTAAAGGATATTTGAATGAGTAACTGTCACATTTCTTTGCTATATAATCATCAGCATTAACATTACATGAGAACATCTCATTTACATTTCATAAAAAACAAAATAAGATAAGAGACGGTTATAGTGATTGGATACAAAATCATTTAATCATATTAAGGAGATTTTGATCCTTTATCCATCAAAAGGATCATTCAAAGAGAGAGGTCAAAGAGAAGAGAAAATTAAGTGATCAATTAATTTATACTGATAGTCATTATCAATGGATCAAGGTTAGTATCTTATATTATTGTTCGTTAATGTAATTACGGTTAAATTAAACAATGATCTAGATATTAAAGATAAATTAAACAGATGGTACTCAGTACAAATTTTTCCATTATTTTATTTGGGATAATGGTAAAATAAAATATATTAGTATCCATTAAAAAGAGTTAGCCCCACAGACTTTAAAACTATTTTTTATAGCATTCAGCCATGGTCAAATTATAATCTCGAATCTCCCCTGAAATGCTACTACAATTGCACATAAAATTATTCTATTAAAATTTATTATCTCTAATAAAATGCATAATTAATGAGAACAAGACACATCGTTACACTAATATAAGCAGCTCATATTTTTAATGATGTATATATAATAAAAAGTGGATCTTTAAGAGAATCGATAGTATTATTCAAGAGATTTATTATATTCAGCATAAAATTACACAATATAAAAAAAAAAACAAATAGACCAATTTTATATTCATTTTTAGAGGTGGGGGTGGGAGGCGGTTGAAACACTATGATGTTTCCTAACAGATCTATCCCTACACAAATACATATAAAAAACAAATAAAAATAATAACACTTACAAGATGGTAAAGCTTATAATATCTAAAGGCAAATCAGCTATGGAGCTGAGTTTACTAAGGATGGAGATTACAATATCATCCGGTAATTTTTCAAACAAATCATTATTTTTTGGATAAACATCCATAACTCTTTGGCTAAGATTCATACTACTAATACTCTTTTTTCTTTGTTTTTTAGTGATTGTAAATATTCGCATCAAAAGAACATACATTTATAGTACCCAGAAAAGAGATGCTATATTTGATTAATGGAATCTGGTATAAAATTTGAAAAATTACTTTTCTTATCATTTTTGTTTTTTGCTAGAATAGAAATTTTAATTGCGTAAATGTAATATATAGATAAGTTATTCTATAATATAATATAATATATATGTATATATACTTAGACAATAATATATTATTCTACAATTTGGAATTTCTTTCCAAAATTTTAATGTTAAATGTATGTGGTCATTAGTTTTACTGTTTGATTACCATCTCTGGATATTAAGAGAATGTGTATTCAATTTAAAATTTCCAACTCTAATATATTCTGTAAATAATTTTATAATTTAAATAAATATGATTGCATAGATTGTTTATATATTACATAGAATGAGTAAAATATGATATATTTAATACAATATGAAAATTGGTCATTACATTAACACATTTAGTAATTTCGTGAGAGAATATTGTGCAAAAATAGTCTAATTTGTTAGAGCATTCCTATCTAGATAATTATACTGTATAAACAATATTAAATAGTTACTCCAAATTTCTAGATTCATCTTAATTTTTTGTTTGTTTACACGAATGTCAAGTGCAAGGATCCAAATTTAAATATGTCTTCCATAGCCATATTTCTCAAATATTTTTACAATAGTTATGAGACTCTTGCATTTAATATTCCTTTCAACAAATTTGTTTGCTTGGGCTGCTATATAAGGGTTTTTTATTATGTTATGAACATAGTTTAATCTAATGGACATCCCTCTACTCATTCAAAAGCCGTAACTGATAACAATTTTGAAAATGGATGATTTCTATGCAAGAAGAAACTAAATTTCTTCATAAAATTTGTATATGGGACCTTATCGAACTTCCGAAGAGAAAGAAAGTCGTTTTTTGAAAGTCGATGTTAAAGAGGAATGGAGGAATACCGTGAATTAAAAAACCCATATTCAAGGTAAGATTAGTTTAAAACGTAAACATTTAAATTCTTGGGGTTGACTTCACGTGTATTTTCTTTTGTGGTTAAGCATAGTTCAGTTCATGCTTTGGTTAGTATTATGGCTATGCATGATATAAAACTTGAACTTGAAAAGTCATATGTAAAATTTACATCTCTTCATAGTGACTTGGAAAAACACATCTACATGCATCAGTCTAAAGTTTTTTCAATAACAGTGAAGGAGAATCATGTGTATTCGCTAAAAAAAATCAATTTATGGTTTACAACAATCACCTCGACAATGGTATAAAAAAACCGGACTCCTTTATGACCATTCTCAAATTCAGCTTGTCCAATTATGATTGTCATGTAAGGTTGAATAAGAGAGAAGATGAGACTTGCGTATATCTAATCATCTATGTGGATAATAGCTTTATTACTTCCAAAAATATAAAAGATGTAAGATAAATCCCAACCTAGTAAGGAATATTAAATAAAAGATATGTGAACCTCAAATTAGAAAAATACCTAGGATGGAGATATTTAATGACGAAAAAAAATTATTTTGAAATCATAAGGTGTTTATGGAAAGGTCGTTTCAATATTCAATAGGTAAAACACCAAGCTCGATAATACTATTAGCATCTCACTTCAAACTTTCAACTAATTTATCTATTAGCATCTCACTATTAGCATCTCACTTCAACTAATTTATCTCCACAAATATATTATGATACCAATTATATGTCACATGTTCCATATTCTAGTGTAGTTAGAGCCCACATGAATAATATGGTATCCTCACATCAAGATTTATCATATTTAGTTAATATTTCTAGAAGATACATGGCAAATATAGTTTAAGAACATTAGATAAGTATTCAAGGGGTTTTAGATATTTAATTGTTTACTTTGATTTTAGCTTACACCTCGTGAAGACTAGAGTTTGAGTAAATGGGTATGTTGATTCTAACTTTACTTGTAACATTGATAAGAGAAGATTTCTTATTATATATATTTTCACAATGGGTGGGTGTTCTATGATAACCTTTACAAATTACACTAGCGTTGTCCACTATAGAGACAAAATACATGGTTCCTATTGAACCTTCTAAGAAAAATCATTGGTTGAAAGGTCTCTTTTGAAAAAAAAATTGAAGACTTACGAATCACTACAATCTTTTTTTACATTCAGAGTGTTATATGTCTCTCAAAGGATCAAATGTTTCAAGATAGAACAAAGAATATTCATGTGAAGTATCATTTTGTGCATGATGTTATTGACCGTGGTGATTTTATTGTAAGCGAAGTTAGTAATCATGATGATTCGGTTGATATAATGATCAATCAAATTCTGATATCTAAGTTGGAGCATTGCTTGGACTTAGTTAACATTTGTCGTTTAAATTAAACCCTTTAGGGTTTTATGACATAGAAGTTGAATTTCTAAAATTAATATTTTACTTTTTGACTTTTAAACTTTTTGACAAGGTGGAGATATTGCTAGATTTTTTGAGCCTCGGTACAAAATTCTTGTCAAGGTGGATATTGTTAGAGTTATAATCTGATTCAATTTAGGTCATTTCCTATTTGGATAATAGCACTAGTTCCTAGGCTAACTATTAATACATATATATAGTGTATTTATACACGCCTTTTGAAATATATACTCAATTATAATCTCTCTACAATTGTAGTTTAACTCTCTCCTATTCCCGTAGTCTTTTTTCGACTTGAGTTTTCATGTAAGTCTTGTGTTAAATATTTATTTGTGTGCTTTATATTCGATCTCTATATAACATACCCCGCTCAAGTTGCAACAAAAGCCAAACAGTCTTACCATTTGGTTTTTTGATGCCACAACATATGATAGAAAAAACCAAACTCTTTCTTAGGAGAGATCCAATATACCCGAAAGAGATCTAAGCCTCTTTTTAAACTCTACACTAAGATCAAACTGTAAAAGTATAATAAAAAATTTATAAGTTCATTCTTCAAAAACGTAAAAACAGGAAGACAACAAATAATTTTTGACAAATATATTTTTACAAAAAATATTAATGAAAATAGTGTGAACCCAACGTATATTTTATATTTCATTTATTTTAAAATAGTTTTTTCATCCAAACACATTTTTCTAAAATATTGAAAAGCAGAACAAGACCTATTTTGTAAAAACTACTCTTTGAAACGGAATTAAAAAATATTTCTTAAGAAATTGTGCCTTTTGTTTTGGGAGGGAAATATGACTAAGCTGAATTATGAGTTTTTCTCGTTTACCAAGTTATAATTATAAATAGAAAATCTACATTATTAAATGTATTAGATTTAATAGAAAAAATTATAATTTTGATAATTTCGACCACTTATTTCAAATATTTGATATCTATATGAGTTATTTGAAATGTTATATAACCGTACAATATTTAAAATATTAGTATATGTACTTATACAAATTATTTAAAACATTATATATTAATTTGAAGAAAAAAAATATAATTTACCAAAGGCCTCATTAAAAATATACTATTAAAGGTATGAAATTTAGTTTGGTAAATTTTTACTTAAGTTATACCTATATTAATGATGATATTTATTTTGATCAATTATTTAAAATTATATATCAATATGAAATATGAAAAAAATATATCAATATAGATTATTTAAAACATTATTATTATAAGATCGAATATTGCTGCAAATCAAATGACACTCATATGCATTAAAAACATTATATTTTATCTTGAATCAAAACAAAGCAATTAATGTTAATGGTATTATTAGTCATTAATTTAATACTTAAACATATGATACCCGTTAAAAATAATTTTACTTTTTGATTACTATTGAAAAAAATAACATTCGAAAAATACTGTAGATACATCTCAAAATAATTTCATGTGATTATTATATAACTTGTTTGAAAATCAATTCACATTTAATTTTCTCTTCATTTTTTACCATCTTCTCCATCAATAGTGGTTATAATTGTCGGGTTCAAATCCGGCATATCCACCTTTGTAAAAATCATATACAGATACTCATCCTTGTGTTGTATTTTCTAGTCGAGAACCAAACAACCATTTTAACAATAACACGTCGTCGCGATGTTTTGTTCTACATTGTATAAAACATTATTATTAATTTTAAAAAAATACAATAAAATTTACCAAATGCCTCATTAACACTATACTATTAATATTTTTACTAGAGTTATACCTATATTAACGATCGTACTTATTTTGATCAATTATTTAATTTTTTTTATATCAATATGAATTATTTGAAAAAAGTATTTCAATATAGATTATTTAAAATAGTATTATTATAGGATTGAATGTTGCTGCGAAACAAAATGACTCTCAAAATACATTTAGTGTTTTCTTAAAACAAATCAAAACAATTAATGTTTATGGTATTATTAGACATTATTCAATATATGAGTCAAAGATAACCTCTAAAATTAATTTTACTTTTTGATCACTAGCAAAGAATTTTACATTAGAAAATTAAAGAACAACATTGTAGGTACATCTAAAAATAATTTCATATGATTCTTATATCTCATATTTGAAAATCATTCAGCATTTAAATTTCTCTTCATTCTTTACCATCTTTTCCGTCAATAGTGGTTGTAATAATGGCTGGGTTTAAATCCGTCATATCCATCTTTTTAAAAATCATAATCATCCTCATTATGATCATCATCTTCCCAAACAGTGTACGGACACTCATATTTGTGTTGCATTTTTCAGTCGAGATCCATACAACCGTTTGAACAGTAACATGGAATAGCACAACCTACACACATAAACTGAAATTCATTGAATCTTGTCTCCAGGCGACCACAATGCAAAAAACAACAAATTTGTAAACCATGTCCAGAACCATCTACCACCAAAGAAAACCATTCTTTCATGAACTTATGAGCGGGATGGATCTTACGTGGTGGCACAACACACCTGTAACCACTTCGATTACCATAATAGAATATCTTGCACACCTTACTCCAAATATTTTCATATTTTCTCCACTCACTTGGAGGTATCCATTTGAGTGAATTAGACGCTATATTTTTACATTGGATCGTTCACTCCAATGAATTTGCTTTTTTAATCATGCGCTCTCCTTTGGCAATGTTTTGTTCCACATTGTATCCATGAAGTATGCAATATCCTAGCTCTCTTAGTGCATCGATATGGCCTAGAGATATAGCTCTTTCATATAAGGAGATCTCGTATTCCAAACTAATTTCTGACGTACAACTACCATTGGAAACTATAATTCCAAGCGAGTAACTTGCCAATGCATGTGACATTTTGTTGCTGCATCTTTGATTAAATGTACTCCATTTTTTATCTTTAGACAATAAAACTGAATCTACAACCCAAAAAATATAATATCTTATGTGTTATTTTATTCACTAAATATGTTAATGTATTGACCAAAAAAAGACATGTGAATGTGTTTAAAGAAAATATGGTAACAAATTTTTCATTTTGAAAATATAAAATTATTATTTATAATTAATATTCTAATATATTTAATTCGAACAGTATTTTATTTATTTCATTTATCTAAAATATTAAAAAGTTTTTTCTTTATGCACCCCAACTCTACCTTACTTTCTAAGATACTCAACTCAATGTCTTAATGATATGAAGAAGTGGATCTAGAACCTTGGGTATTTTTCAAACTTATTTGAGGGAAAAGATTAATAAAATAGTTATATAACAACTAGCAAAAACTTTACCTTCCTGTTGTATTATTTATTAATGATTATTAATATTCATTGATGAAAAAAATTAGTTCTTGGAAATATCTCTTATGATTGGGTTACAAAGTGTTAATGTAGATCTAGTGTAGGGTTAGAGGTTGATTTAAGGTGGAAATATGTTGGTTTTTGGACGAGAAAAAAAATAAAGAAAAAGATAAAATTAGGTTACAAAAAATCAATGTTTAAAAGTTAGAGTAAAAAATTACACATATTATTAAAATAAATAACTACATTAATCCACCAATTAAACAAATATACTTATTTATTTTGCATAAAAAGGGGATTAAGGGATATGTCTACTTTATAATAATTGTTTGAGTATATAGATAAGCAAAGATTAAAATAGAATATTTTAATTCTTTCCTAAAACAAAAAAAAATATTAGACTAATTTCATATAAGTTTTTATACTCACCATGTCAAGAATGTAAGATGCTTCCACATTGCCAGCAGTGATACACTTGTTAAAAAAATTGTGAGCATCTGCTGACCAATTTATGGCTTTTACTGAAAAGCACCCTACACTTGCTTTGGAGAGAACTAATGGATTAATACAAAGTTTGTTAAGTCTTTTGGATCTGTTCAAAACATAAGAGACAATAAGGAAATAGTAAGTGTAAGAACAACAAAAAATATTACATATGTAACAGGGACAGATCCGTAGTCCCTATTATTTTTGTTCAGTTGTAGACACATTGGTTGATGGTACTCAGTACAAATATTTCCATTAATTTATTTGGGATAATGGTAAAATAAAATATATTAGTATCCATTAAAAAGAGTTAGCCCACAGACTTTAAAACTATTTTTTATAGCATTCAGCCATGGTCAAATTATAATCTCGAATCTCCCCTGAAATGCTACTACAATTGCACATAAAATTATTCTATTAAAATTTATTATCTCTAATAAAATGCATAATTAATGAGAAAAAAACACATTCTTACACTAATATAAGCAGATCATATTTTTAATGATGTATATATAATAAAAAGTGGATCTCTAAGAAAATCGAATCAAGAGATTTATTATATTCAACATAAAATTACACAATAATTTAAAAAAGAACAAATAGACCAATTTTATATTCATTTTTAGAGGTGGGGTGGTAGGTGGTTGAAACACTATGCTGTTTCCTAACAGATCTATCCCTACACAAATACATATAAAAACAAATAAAAATAATAACACTTACAAGATGGTAAAGCTTATAAGATCTGAAGGCGAATCAGCTATGGAGCTGAGTTTACTAAGGATGGAGATTACAATATCATCAGGTAATTTTTCAAACAAATCATTATTTTTTGGATAAACATCCATAGCTCTTTGGCTAAGATTCATACTACTAATACTCTTTTTTCTTTGTTTTTCAGTGATTGTAAATATTCGCATCAAAAGAACATACATTTATAGTACCCAGAAAAGAGATGCTATATTTGATTAATGGAATCTGGTATAAAATTTGAAAAATTACTTTTCTTATCATTTTTGTTTTTTGCTAGAATAGAAATTTTAATTGCGTAAATGTAATATATAGATAAGTTATTCTATAATATAATATAATATATATGTATATATACTTAGACAATAATATATTATTCTACAATTTGGAATTTCTTTCCAAAATTTTAATGTTAAATGTATGTGGTCATTAGTTTTACTGTTTGACTACCATCTTTGGATATTAAGAGAATGTGTATTCAATTTAAAATTTCCAACTCTAATATATTCTGTAAATATTTTTATAATTTAAATAAATATGATTGCATAGATTGTTTATATATTACATAGAATGAGTAAAATATGATATATTTAATACAATAAGAAAATTGGTCATTACATTAACACATTTAGTAATTTTGTGAGAGAATATTGTGCAAAAATAGTCTAATTTGTTAGAGCATTCCTATCTAGAGAATTATACTGTATAAACAATATTAAATAGTTACTCCAAATTTCTAGATTCATCTTAATTTTTTGTTTGTTTACACGAATGTCAAGTGCAAGGATCCAAATTTAAATATGTCTTCCATAGCCATATTTCTCAAATATTTTTATAATAGTTATAGACTCTTGCATTTAATATTCCTTTCAACAAATTTGTTTGCTTGGGCTGCTATATACGGGTTTTTTCTTATGTTATTAACATAGACATCGTATCTTGAATCTAATGGACATCTCCCTCTACTCATTCAAAAGCCGTAACTGACAACAATTTTGAAAATTGATGATTTCTATGCAAGAAGAAACTAGATTTCTTCATAAAATTTGTATATGGGACCTTGTCGAACTTCCAAAGGGAAAGATGTCGTTTGTTGAAAGTGAATGTTAAAGAGGAATGGAGGAATACCATGAATTGAAAAACCCATATTCAAGTTAAGATTAGTTTAAAAAGTAAACATTTAAATTCTTGGGGTTGACTTCACGTGTATTTTCTTTTGTGGTTAAGCATAGTTCAGTTCATGCTTTGGTTAGTATTATGGCTATGCATGATATTAAACTTGAACTTGAAAGGTCATATGTAAAATCTACATCTCTTCATAGTGACCTAGAAAAACACATCTACATGCATCAGTCTGAAGTTTTTTCAGTAACAGTGAAGGAGAATCATGTGTATTCGCTAAAAAAATCAATTTATGGTTTACAACAATCACTCTGACAATGGTATAAGAAACCTGACTCCTTTATGACCTTTCTCAAATTCAGCTTGTCCAATTATGATTTTCGTGTAAGGTTGAATAAGAGAGAAGATGAGACTTACGTATATCTAATCATCTATGTGGATAATAGCTATATTACTTCCAAAAATATAGAAGAGGTAGGATAAATCCCAACCTAGTAAGGATTTTTAAATAAAAGATTTGTGAACCTCAAATTAGAAAAATACCTTGGATGGAGATATTTAATGACGAAAAAAAAATTATTTTGAAATCATAAGGTGTTTATGGAAAGGTCGTTTGCATATTCAATAGGTAAAACACCCAGCTCGTTAATACTCTATTAGCATCTCACTTCAAACTTTCATCTAATTTATCTCCACAAATATATTATAATACCAATTATATGTCACATGTTCTATATTCTAGTGTAGTTAGAGCCCACATGAATAATATGGTATCTTCACATCAAGATTTATCATATTTAGTTAATATTTCTAGAAGGTACATGGCAAATATAGTTTAAGAACATTAGAAAAGTATTCAAGGGGTTTTAGATATTTATTTGTTTTCTTTGATTTTAGCTTACACCTCGTGAAGACTAGAGTTTGAGTAAATGGGTATGTTGATTCTAACTTTATTGTAACATTGATAAGAAAAGATTTCTTATTATATATATTTTCGCAATGAGTGGGTGTTCTATGATAACCTGTACAAACTACACTAGCATTGTCCACTATAGAGACAAAATACATGGTTTCTATTGAAGCTTCTAAGAAAAATCATTGGTTGAAAGGTCTCTTTTGAAAAAATTTGTGAAGAATTACGAATCACTACAATATTTTTTTACATTCAGAGTGTTATATGTCATTCAAAGGATCAAATGTTTCAAGAAAGGACAAAGAATATTCATGTGAAGTATCACTTCGTGCATGATGTTATTGATCGTGGTGATTTTATTGTAAGCGAAGTTAGTAATCATGATAATTCTGTTGATATAATGATCAATCAAATTCTGATATATAAGTTGGAGCATTGCTTGGACTTAGTTAACATTTGTCGTTTAAATTAAACCCTTCAGGGTTTTATGACATAGAAGTTGAATTTCTAAAATTAATATTTTACTTTTCGACTTTTAAACTTTTTGACAAGGTGGAGATATTGCTAGATTTTTTGAGTCTCGGTACAAATTTCTTGTTAAGGTGGATATTGTTAGAGTTATAATCTGATTCAATTTAGGTCATTTCCTATTTGGATAATAGCACTAGTTCCTAGACTGACTATTAATACATATATAGTGTATTTATACACGCCTTTTGAAATATATACACAATTATAATCTCTCTACAATTGTAGTTTAACTCTCATCTATTCCCGTAGTCTTTTTTCGACTTGAGTTTTCATGTAAGTCTTGTGTTAAATATTTATTTGTGTGCTTTATATTCGATCTATGTATAACATACCCCTCTCAAGTTGCAACAAGAGCCAAACAGTCTTACCATTTGGTTTTTTGATGCCACAACATATGATAGAAAAACCAAACTCTTTCTTAGGAGAGATCCAATATACCCGAAAGATATCTAAGCCTCTTTTTAAACACTACACTAAGATCAAACTGTAAAAGTATAATAAAAAATTTATAAGTTCATTCTTCAACAACGTAAAAACAGGAAGACAACAAATAATTTTTGACAAATATATTTTCACAAAAAATATTAATGAAAATAGTGTGAACCCAACGTATATTTTACATTTCATTTATTTTAAAATAGTTTTTTCATCCAAACACATTTTTCCAAAATATTGAAAAGCAAAAGAAGACCTATTTTGTAAAAACAACTCTTTGAAACGGAATTCAAAAATATTTCTCAAGGGAAATTGTGACTTTTGTTTTGGGAGGGAAAAATGACTAAGCTGAATTATGAGTTTTTCTCGTTTACCAAGTTATAATTATGAATAGAAAATCTAAATTATAAAATGTATTAGATTTAATAGAAAAAATTATAATTTTGATAATTTTGACCACTTATTTCAAATATTTGATATTTATATGAGTTATTTGAAATGTTTTATAACCGTACCATATTTAAAATATTACTATATGTACTTATACAAATTATTTAAAACATTATATATTAATTTGAAAAAAAAATATAATTTACCAAAGGCCTCATTAAAAATATACTATTAAAGGTATGAAATTTAGTTTGGTAAATTTTTACTTAAGTTATACCTATATTCATGATGATATTTATTTTGATGAATTATTTAAAATTATATATCAATATGAGATATGAAAAAAATATATCAATATAGATTATTTAAAACATTATTATTATAAGATCGAATATTGCTGCAAATCAAATGACTCTCATATGCATTAAAAACATTATATTCTATCTTTAATCAAAACAAAGCAATTAATGTTAATGGTATTATTAGTCATTAATTCAATACTTAGGCATATGATACCCGTTAGAAATAATTTTACTTTTTGATTACTATTGAAAAAAATAACATTCGAAAATTAAAAAATAATACTGTAGATACATCTAAAAATAATTTCATGTGATTATTATATAACTTGTTTGAAAATCAATTCACATTTAATTTTCTCTTCATTTTTTACCATCTTCTCCATCAATAGTGGTTATAATTGTCGGGTTCAAATCCGGCATATCCACCTTTGTGAAAATCATATACAGATACTCATCCTTGTGTTGTATTTTCTAGTCGAGAACCAAACAACCATTTTAACAATAACACGTCGCGATGTTTTGTTCTACATTGTATAAAATATTATTATTAATTTTAAAAAAATACAATAAAATTTACCAAATGCTTCATTAACACTATACTATTAATATTTTTACTAGAGTTATACCTATATTAACGATGGTACTTATTTTGATCAATTATTTAATTTTTTTTATATCAATATGAATTATTTGGAAAAAGTATTTCAATATAGATTATTTAAAATAGTATTATTATAGTATTGAATGTTGCTGCGAAACAAAATGACTCTCAAAATACATTTGATGTTTTCTTAAAACAAATAAAAACAATTAATGTTTATGGTATTATTAGACATTATTCAATATATGAGTCAAAGATAACCTCTAAAATTAATTTTACTTTTTGATCACTAGAAAAGAATTTTACATTAGAAAATTAAAGAACAATATTGTAGGTACATCTAAAAATAATTTCATAATATTCTTATATCTCATATTTGAAAATCAATCAGCATTTAAATTTCTCTTCATTCTTTACCATATTCTCCGTCAATAGTGGTAGTATAATGGCTGGGTTTAAATTCTTCATATCCATCTTTTTAAAAATCATAATCATCCTCATTTTGACCATCATCTTCCGAAACAGTGTACGGACACTCATATTTGTGTTGCATTTTCCAGTCGAGATCCATACAACCGTTTGAACAGTAACATGGAATAGCACAACCTACACACATAAACTGAAATTCATTGAATCTTGTCTCAGGCCGACCACAATGCGAAAAACAACAAATTTGTAAACCATGTTCAGGACCATCTACCACCAAAGAAAACCATTCTTTCATGAACTTATGAGCGGGATGGATCTTACGTGGTGGCACAACACACCTGTAATCACTTCGATTACAATAATAGAATATCTTGCACACCTTACTCCAAATACTTTCATATTTTCTCCACTCACTTGGGGGTATCCATTTGAGTGAATTAGACGATATATTTTTACATTGGATCACCCACTCCAATGCATTTGCTTTTTTAATCATGCGCTCTCATTTGGCAATGTTTTGTTCCACATTGTATCCATGAAGTATGCAATATCCTAGCTCTCTTAGTGCATCGATATGGCCTAGAGATATAGCTCTTTCATATAAGGAGATCTCGTATTCCAAACTAATTTCTGACGTACAACTACCATTGGAAACTATAATTCCAAGCGAGTAACTTGCCAATGCATGTGACTTTGTTGCTGCATCTTTGATTAAATGTACTCCATTTTTTATCTTTAGACAATAAAACTGAATCTACAACCCAAAAAATATAATATCTTATGTATTATTTTATTCACTAAATATGTTAATGTATTGACCAAAAAAAGACATGTGAATGTGTTAAAAGAAAATATGGTAACAAATTTTTCATTTTGAAAATATAAAAATATTATTTATAATTAATATTCTAATATATTTAATTCGAACAGTATTTTATTTATTTTATTTATCTAGAATATTAAATAGTTTTTTCTTTATCCACCCCAACTCTACCTTACTTTCCACGATACTCAACTCAATGTCTTAATGATATGAAGAAGTGGATCTAGAACCTTGGGTATTTTTCAAGCTTATTTGAGGGAAAAGATGAATAAAATAGTTATATAACAACTAGCAAAAACTTTACCTTCCAGTTGTATTATTTATTAATGATTATTAATATTCATTGATGAAAAAAATTAGTTCTTTGAAATATCTCTTATGATTGGGTTACAAAGTGTTAATGTAGATCTGGTGTAGGGGTAGAGGTTGGTTTAAGGTGGAAATATGTTGGTTTTTGGACGAGAAAAAAAATAAAGAAAAAGATAAAATTAGGTTACAAAAAAATCAATGCTTAATAGTTAGAGTAAAAAATCACATATTATTAAAATAAATAACTACATTAATCCACCAATTAAACAAATATACTTATTTATTTTGCATAAAAAGGGGATTAAGGGATATGTCTACTTTATAATAAATGTTTCAATATATAGATAAGCAAAGATTAAAATAGAATATTTTAATTCTTTCCTAAAACAAAAAAAAATATTAGACTAATTGCATATAAGTTTTTATACTCACCATGCCGAGAATGTAAGATGCTTCCACATTGCCAGCAGTGATACACTTGTTAAAAAAATTGTGAGCATCTGATGACCAATTTATGGCTTTTACTGAAAAGCACCCTACACTTGCTTTGGAGAGAACTAATGGATTAATACAAAGTTTGTTAAGTCTTTTGGATCTGTTCAAAACATAAGAGACAATAAGGAAATAGTAAGTGTAAGAACAACAATAAATATTACATATGTAACAGGGACAGATCCGTAGTCCCTATTATTTTTGCTCAGTTGTAAACTCATTGGCTGAAGGTACTCAGTACAAATTTTTCCATTATTTTATTTGGGATAATGGTAAAATAAGATATATTAGTATCCATTAAAAAGACTTAGCCCCACAAAATTTAAAACTATTTTTTATAGCATTCAGCCATGGTCAAATTATAATCTCGAATCTGCCCTGAAATGCTACTACAATTGCACATAAAATTATTATATTAAAATTTATTATCTCTAATAAAATGTATAATTAATGAGAAAAAGACACATACTTACACTAATATAAGCAGATCATATTTTTAATGATGTATATATAATAAAAAGTGGATCTCTAAGAGAATCGATAGTATTATTCAAGAGATTTATTATATTCAGCATAAAATTATACAATAATTTTCAAAAAAACAAATAGACCAATTTTATATTCATTTTTAGAGGTGGGGGTGGTAGGTGGTTGAAACACTATGCTGTTTCCTAACAGATCTATCCCTACACAAATACATATAAAAAAACAAATAAAACTAATAACACTTACAAGATGGTAACGCTTTTAAGATCTGAAGGCGAATCAGCTATGGAGCTGAGTTTACTAAGGATGGAGATTACAATATCATCCAGTAATTTTTAAAACAAATCATTATTTTTTGGATAAACATCCATAACTCTTTTGCTTAGATTCATACTACTAATACTCTTTTTTCTTTGTTTTTTAGTGATTGTAAATATTCGCATCAAATGAACATACATTTATAGTTCCCAGAAAAGAGATGCTATATTTGATTAATGGAATCTAGTATAAAATTTGAAAAATTACTTTTCTTATCATTTTGGTTTTTTGCTAGAATAGAAATTTTAATTGCGTAAATGTAATATATAGATAAGTTATTCTATAATATATATGTATATATACTTAGACAATAATATATTTTTCTACAATTTGGAATTTCTTTCCAAAATTTTAATGTTAAATGTATGTGGTCATTAGTTTTACTGTTTGACTACCATCTTTGGATATTAAGAGAATGTGTATTCAATTTAAATTTTCCAACTCTAATATATTCTGTAAATATTTTTATAATTTAAATAAATATGATTGCATAGATTGTTTATATATTACATAGAATGAGTAAAATATGATATATTTAATACAATAAGAAAATTGGTCATTACATTAACACATTTAGTAATTTTGTGAGAGAATATTGTGTAAAAATAGTCTAATTTGTTAGAGTATTCCTATCTAGAGAATTATACTGTATAAACAATATTAAATAGTTACTCCAAATTTCTAGATTCATCTTATTTTTTTGTTTGTTTACACGAGTGTCAAGTGCAAGGATCCAAATTTAAATATGTCTTCCATAGCCATATTTCTCAAATATTTTTATAATAGTTATGAGACTCTTGCATTTAATATTTCTTTCAACAAATTTGTTTGCTTGGGTTGCTATATAAGGGTTTTTTCTTATGTTATGAACATAGAAATCGTATCTTTAATTTAATAGACATCCCTCAACTCATTCAAAAGCTGTAACTGATAACAATTTTGAAAATGGATGATTTCTATGCAAGAAGAAACTAAATTTCTTCATAAAATTTGTATATGGGACCTTATCGAACTTCCAAAGGGAAAGAAAGTCGTTTTTTGAAAGTCGATGTTAAAGAGGAATGGAGGAATACCATGAATTGAAAAACCCATATTCAAGGTAAGATTAGTTTAAAAAGTAAACATTTAAATTCTTGGGGTTGACTTCACGTGTATTTTCTTTTGTGGTTAAGCATAGTTCAGTTCATGCTTTGGTTGGTATTATGGCTATGCATGATATTAAACTTGAACTTGAAAAGTCATATGTAAAATCTACATCTCTTCATAGTGACATAGAAAAACACATCTACATGCATCAGTCTAAAGTTTTTTCAATAACAGTGAAGGAGAATCATGTGTATTCGCTAAAAAAAATCAATTTATGGTTTACAACAATCACACCGACAATGGGATAAGAAACCTGACTCCTTTATGACCTTTCTCAAATTCAGCTTGTCCAATTATGATTGTCGTGTAAGGTTGAATAAGAGAGAAGATGAGACTTGCGTATATCTAATCATCTATGCGGATAATAGCTTTATTACTTCCAAAAATATAAAAGAGGTAAGATAAATCCCAACCTAGTAAGGAATTTAAATAAAAGATATGTGAACCTCAAATTAGAAAAATACCTTGGATAGAGATATTTAATGACAAAAAAAATTATTTTGAAATCATAAGGTGTTTATGGAAAGGTTGTTTGCATATTCAATAGGTAAAAGACCAAGATCGATAATACTATTAGCATCTCACTCAAACTTTCATCTAATTTATCTCCACAAATATATTATGATACCAATTATATGTCACATGTTCCATATTCTAGTGTAGTTAGCCCACACGAATAATATGGTATCCTCACATCAAGATTTATCATATTTAGTTAATATTTCTAGAAGGTACATGGCAAATATAGTTTAAGAACATTAGATAAGTATTCAAGGGGTTTTAGATATTTATTTGTTTCCTTTGATTTTAGCTTTTACCTCGTGAAGACTAGAGTTTGAGTAAATTGGTATGTTGATTCTAACTTTACTTGTAACATTGATAAGAGAAGATTTCTTATTATATATATTTTCACAATAGGGTGGGTGCTCTATGATAACCTTTACAAATTACACTAGCATTGTTCACTATAGAGACAAAATACATGGTTTCTATTGAACCTTCTAAAAAAAATCATTGGTTGAAAGGTCTCTTCTGAAAAAAAATTTAAAGACTTACGAATGACTACAATCTTTTTTTACATTCAGAGTATTATATGTCTCTGAAAGGATCAAATGTTTCAAGATAGGACAAAGAATATTCATGTGAAGTATCACTTCGTGCATGATGTTATTGATCGTGGTGATTTTATTGTAAGAGAAGTTAGTAATCAGGATGATTCGGTTGATATAATGATCAATCAAATTCTGATATCTAAGTTGGAGCATTGCTTGGACTTAGTTAACATTTGTCGTTTAAATTAAACCCTTCAGGGTCTTATGACATAGAAGTTGAATTTCTAAAACTAATATTTTACTTTTTGACTTTTAAACTTTTTGACAAGGTGGAGATATTGCTAGATTTTTTGAGCATCGGTACAAAATTCTTGTCAAGGTGGATATTGTTAGAGTTATTATCTGATTCAATTTAGGTCATTTCCTATTTGGATAATAGCACTAGTTCCTAAGCTAACTATTAATACATATATAGTGTATTTATACACGCCTTTTGAAATATATACTCAATTATAATCTCTCTACAATTGTAGTTTAACTCTCTCCTATTCCCGTAGTTTTTTTTCGACTTGAGTTTTCATGTAAGTCTTGTGTTAAATATTTATTTGTGTGCTTTATATTCGATCTCTGTATAACATACCCCTCTCAAGTTGTAACAAGAGCCAAACAGTCTTACCATTTGGTTTTTTGATGCCACAACATATGATAGAAAAACCAAACTCTTTCTTAGGAGAGATCCAATACACCCGAAAGAGATCTAAGCCTCTTTTTAAACTCTACACTAAGATCAAACTATAAAGGTATAAAAAAAAATTTATAAGTTCATTCTTCAACAACGTAGAAACAGGAAGACAACAAATAATTTTTGACAAATATATTTTTACAAAAAATATTAATTGAAATAGTGTGAACCCAACGTATATTTTACATTTCATTTATTTTATAATAGTTTTTTTATCCAAACACATTTTTCTAAAATATTGAAAAGCAAAACAAGACCTATTTTGTAAAAACAACTCTTTGAAACGGAATTCAAAAATATTTCTCAAGGGAAATTGTGCCTTTTGTTTTGGGAGAGAAAAATGACTAAGCTGAATTATGAGTTTTTCTCGTTTATCAAGTTATAATTATGAATAGAAAATCTACATTATAAAATGTATTATATTTAATAGAAAAAATTATAATTTTGATAATTTCGACCACTTATTTCAAATATTTGATATTTATATGAGTTATTTGAAATGTTATATAACAGTACAATATTTAAAATATCAGTATATGTACTTATATAAATTATTTAAAACATTATATATTAATTTGAAAAAATAAAATATAATTTACCAAAGGCCTCATTAAAAATATACGATTAAAGGTATGAACTTTAGTTTGGTAAATTTTTACTTAAGTTATACCTATATTAATGATGGTAATTATTTTGATCAATTATTTAAAATTATATATTAATATGAAATATGGAAAAAATATATCTATATAGATTATTTAAAACAATATTATTATAAGATCGAATATTGCTGCTGCAAATCAAATGACTCTCATATGCATTAAAAACATTATATTTTATCTTGAATCAAAACAAAGTAATTAATGTTAATGGTATTATTAGTCATTAATTCAATACTTAGGCCAATGATACCCGTTAGAAATAATTTTACTTTTTGATTACTAGGGAAAAAAATAACATTCAAAAATTGAAAAATAATAATGTAGGTACATCTCAAAATAATTTCATGTGATTATTATATAACTTGTTTAAAAATCAATTCACATTTAATTTTCTCTTCATTTTTTACCATCTTCTCCATCAATAGTGGTTATAATTGTCGGGTTCGAATCCGGCATATCCACCTTTGTGAAAATCATATACATATACTCATCCTTGTGTTGTATTTTCTAGTCGAGAACCAAACAACCATTTTAACAATAACACGTGACGATGTTTTGTTCTACAACACGTGACGATGTTTTGTTCTACATTGAATAAAACATTATTTATTAATTTTAAAAAAATACAATAAAATTTACCAAATGCCTCATTAATACTATACTATTAATATTTTTACTAGAGTTATACCTATATTAACTATGGTACTTATTTTGATCAATTATTTAATTTTTTTTATATCAATATGAATTATTTGGAAAAAGTATTTCAATATAGATTATTAAAAATAGTATTATTATAGGATTGAATGTTGCTGCGAAACAAAATGACTCTCAAAATACATTTGATGTTTTCTTAAAACAAATCAAAACAATTAATGTTTATGGTATTATTAGACATTATTCAATATATGAGTCAAAGATAACCTTTAAAATTAATTTTACTTTTTGATCACTAGAAAAGAACTTTACATTAGAAAATCAAAGAACAATATTGTAGGTACATCTAAAAATAATTTCATATGATTCTTATATCTCATATTTGACAATCAATCAGCATTTAAATTTCTCTTCATTCTTTACCATCTTCTCCGTCAATAGTGGTTGTAATAATGGCTGGGTTTAAATCCTTCATATCAATCTTTTTAAAAATCATAATCATCCTCATTATAATCATCATCTTCCCAAACAGTGTACAGACACTCATATTTGTGTTGCATTTTCCAGTCAAGATCCATACAACCGTTCAAAACATGGAATAGCACAACCTACACACATAAACTGAAATTCATTGAATCTTATCTCAGGCCGACCACAATGCGAAAAACAAAAAATTTGTAAACCATGTCCAGGACCATCTACCACCAAAGAAAACCATTCTTTCATGAACTTATGAGCGGGATGGATCTTACGTGGTGGCACAACACACCTGTAATCACTTCGATTACCATAATAGAATATGTTGCACACCTTACTCCAAATACTTTCATATTTTCTCCACTCACTTGGGGGTATCCATTTGAGTGAATTAGACGATACATTTTTACATTGGATCACCCACTCCAATGCATTTGCTTTTTTAATCATGCGCTCTCCTTTGGCAATGTTTTGTTCCACATTGTATCCATGAAGTATGCAATATCCTAGCTCTCTTAGTGCATCGATATGGCCTAGAGATATAGCTCTTTCATATAAAGAGATCTCGTATTCCAAACTAATTTCTGACGTACAACTACCATTGGAAACGATAATTCCAAGCGAGTAACTTGCCAGTGCATGTGACTTTGTTGCTGCATCTTTGATTAAATGTACTCCATTTTTTATCTTTAGACAATAAAACTGAATCTACAACCCAAAAAATATAATATCTTATGTGTTATTTTATTCACTAAATATGTTAATGTATTGACAAAAAAAGACATGTGAATGTGTTTAAAGAAAATATGGTAACAAATTTTTCATTTTGAAAATATAAAATTATTATTTATAATTAATATTCTAATATATTTAATTCAAACAGTATTTTATTTATTTCATTTATCTAAAATATTAAATAGTTTTTTCTTTATCCACCCCAACTCTACCTTACTTTCCACGATACTCAACTCAATATCTTAATGATATGAAGAAATGGATCTAGAACCTTGGGTATTTTTCAAACTTATTTGAGGGAAAAGATGAATAAAATAGTTATATAACAACTAGCAAAAACTTTACCTTCCAGTTGTATTATTTATTAATGATTAATAATATTCATTGATGAAAAAAATTAGTTCTTGGAAATATCTCTTATGATTGGATTACAAAGTGTTAATGTAGATCTAGTGTAGGGGTAGAGGTTGGTTTAAGGTGGAAATATGTTGGTTTTTGGAGGAGAAAAAAAAATAAAGAAAAAGATAAAATCAGGTACAAAAAAATCAATGCTTAAAAGTTAGAGTAAAAAATTACACATATTATTAAAATAAATAACTAAATTAATCCACCAATTAAAAAAATATACTTATTTATTTTGCATAAAAAGGGGATTAAGGGATATGTCTACTTTATAATAAATGTTTGAATATATAGATAAGCAAAGATTAAAATAGAATATTTTAGTTCTTTCCTAAAACAAAAAAAAAATATTAGATTAATTGCATATAAGTTTTTATACTCACCATGCCAAGAATGTAAGATGCTTCCACATTGCCAGCACTGATACACTTGTTAAAAAAATTGTGAGCATCTGCTGACCAATTTATGGCTTTTACTGAAAAGCACCCTACACTTGCTTTGGAGAGAACTAATGGATTAATACCAAGTTTGTTAAGTCTTTTGGATCTGTTCAAAATATAAGAGACAATAAGAAAATAGTAAGTGTAAGAACAAGAAAAATATTACATATGTAACAGAGACAGATCCGTAATCCCTATTAATTTTGTTCAGTTGTAGACTCATTGGGTGATGGTACTCAGTACAAATTTTTCCATTATTTTATTTGGGATAATGGTAAAATAAAATATATTAGTATCCATTAAAAAGACTTAGCCCCACAGACTTTAAAACTATTTTTTATAGCATTCAGCCATGGTCAAATTATAATCTCGAATCTACCCTGAAATGCTACTACAATTGCACATAAAATTATAATATTAAAATTTATTATCTCTAATAAAATGCATAATTAATGAGAAAAAGACACATTCTTACACTAATATAAGCAGATCATATTTTTAATGATGTATATATAATAAAAAGTGGATCTCTAAGAGAATCGAAAGTATTATTCAAGAGATTTATTATATTCAGCATAAAATTACACAATAATTTTAAAAAAAACAAATAGACCAATTTTATATTCATTTTTAGAAGTGGGGGTGGTAGGTGGTTGAAACACTATGGTGTTTCCTAACAGATCTAACCCTACACAAATACATATAAAAAAACAAATAAAAATAATAACACTTACAATATGGTAAAGCTTATAAGATCTGAAGGCGAATCAGCTATGGAGCAGAGTTTACTAAGGATGGAGATTACAATATCATCCGGTAATTTTTCAAATAAATCATTACTTTTTGGATAAACATCCATAACTCTTTGGCTTAGATTCATACTACTAATACTCTTTTTTCTTAGTTTTATAGTGATTGTAAATATTCGCATCAATAGAACATACATTTATAGTACCCAGAAAAGAGATGCTATATTTGATTAATGCAATCTGGTATAAAATTTGAAAAATTACTTTTCTTATCATTTTTGTTTTTTGCTAGAATAGAAATTTTAATTGCGTAAATGTAATATATAGATAAGTTATTCTATAATATAATATAATATATATGTATATATACTTAGACAATAATATATTATTCTACAATTTGGAATTTCTTTCCAAAATTTTAATGTTAAATGTATGTGGTCATTAGTTTTACTGTTTGACTACCATCTTTGGATATTAAGAGAATGTGTATTCAATTCAAAATTTCCAACTCTAATATATTCGGTAAATATTTTTATAATTTAAATAAATATGATTGCATAGATTGTTTATATATTACATAGAATGAGTAAAATATGATATATTTAATACAATAAGAAAATTGGTCATTACATTAACACATTTAGTAATTTTGTGAGAGAATATTGTACAAAAATAGTCTAATTTGTTAGAGCATTCCTATCTAGAGAATTATACTGTATAAACAATATTAAATAGTTACTCCAAATTTCTAGATTCATCTTAATTTTTTGTTTGTTTACACGAGTGTCAAGTGCAAGGATCCAAATTTGAATATGTCTTCCATTTCCATATTTCTCAAATATTTTTATAATAGTTATGAGACTCTTGCATTTAATATTCCTTTCAACAAATTTGTTTGCTTGGGCTGCTATATAGGTGTTTTTTCTTATGTTATGAACATAGACATCGTATCTTTAATCTAATGGACATCCCTCTACTCATTCAAAAGCCGTAACTGGTAACAATTTTGAAAATGGATGATTTCTATGCAAGAAGAAACTAAATTTCTTCATAAATTTTTTATATGGGACCTCATCGAACTTCCAAAGGGCAAGAAAGTCGTTTTTTAAAAGTCGATGTTAAAGAGGAATGGAGGAATACCATGAATTGAAAAACCCATATTCAAGGTAAGATTAGTTTAAAAAGTAAACATTTAAATTCTTGGGGTTGACTTCACGTTTTTTTTTCTTTTGTGGTTAAGCATAGTTCAGTTCATGCTTTGGTTGGTATTATGGCTATGCATGATATTAAACTTGAACTTGAAAAGTCATATGTAAAATCTACATCTCTTCATAGTGACCTAGAAAAACACATCTACATGCATCAGTCTAAAGTTTTTTCAATAATAGTGAAGGAGACTCATGTGTATTCGCTAAAAAAAATCAATTTATGGTTTACAACAATCACCCCGACAATGGTATAAGAAACCTGACTCCTTTATGACCTTTCTCAAATTCAGCTTGTCCAATTATGATTGTCGTGTAAGGTTGAATAAGAGAGAAGATGAGACTTGTGTATATCTAATCATCTATGTGGATAATAGCTTTATTACTTCCAAAAATTTAAAAGAGGTAAGATAAATCCCAACCTAGTAAGGAATTTTAAATAAAAGATATGTGAACCTCAAATTAGAAAAATACCTTGGATGGAGATATTTAATGACGAAAAAAATTATTTTGAAATCATAAGGTGTTTATGGAAAGGTCGTTTGCATATTCAATAGGTAAAAGACCAAGCTCGATAATACTATTAGCATCTCACTTCAAACTTTCATCTAATTTATCTCCACAAATATATTATGATACCAATTATATGTCACATGTTCCATATTCTAGTGTAGTTAGAGCCCATATGAATAATATGGTATCCTCACATCAAGATTTATCATATTTAGTTAATATTTCTAGAAGGTACATGGCAAATATAGTTTAACAACATTAGATAAGTATTCAAGGGGTTTTAGATATTTATTTGTTTCCTTTGATTTTAGCTTACACCTCGTGAAGACTAGAGTTTGAGTAAATGGGTATGTTGATTCTAACTTTACTTGTAACATTGGTAAGAGAAGATTTCTTATTATATATACTTTCACCATGGGTGGGTGTTCTATGATAACCTTTACAAATTACACTAGCATTGTCCACTATAGAGACAAAATACATGGTTTCTGTTGAACCTTCTAAGAAAAATCATTGGTTGAAAGGTCTCTTTTGAAAAAAAAATTGAAGACTTACGAATCACTACAATCGTTTTTTACATTCAGAGTGTTATATGTCTCTCAAAGGATCAAATGTTTCAAGATAGGACTTAGTGCATGATATTATTGTGAAGTATCACTTTGTGCATGATATTATTGTGAAGTATCACTTTGTGCATGATATTATTGATCGTGGTGATTTTATTGTAAGCGAAGTTAGTAATCATGATGATTCGGTTGATATAATGATCAATCAAATTCTGATATCTAAGTTGGAGCATTGCTTGGACTTAGTTAATATTTGTCGTTTAAATTAAACCCTTCAGGGTCTTATGACATAGAAGTTGAATTTCTAAAATTAATATTTTACTTTTTGACTTTTAAACTTTTTGACTAGGTGGAGATATTGCTAGATTTTTTGAGCCTCGGTACAAAAATCTTGTCAAGGTGGATATTGATAGTGTTATAATCTGATTCAATTTAGGTGATTTCCTATTTGGATAATAGCACTATTTCCTAGGCTAACTATTAATACATATATAGTGTATTTATACACGCCTTTTGAAATATATACTCAATTATAATCTCTCTACAATTGTAGTTTAACTCTCTCCTATTCCCGTAGTCTTTTTTCGAATTGAGTTTTCATGTAAGTCTTGTGTTAAATATTTATTTGTGTGCTTTATATTCGATCTCTGTATAACATACCCCTCTCAAGTTGCAACAAGAGCCAAACAGTCTTACCATTTGGTTTTTTGATGCCACAGTATATGATAGAAAAACCAAACTCTTTCTTAGGAAAGATCCAATATACCCGAAAGAGATCTAAGCCTCTTTTTAAACTCTACACTAAGATCAAACTGTAAAAGTATAATAAAAAATTTATAAGTTCATTCTTCAACAACGTAAAAACAGGAAGACAACAAATAATTTTTGACAAATATATTTTTACAAAAAATATAAATGAAAATAGCGTGAACCCAACGTATATTTTACATTTCATTTATTTTAAAATAGTTTTTTCATCCAAACACATTTTTCTAAAATATTGAAAAGCAAAACAAGACCTATTTTGTAAAAACAACTCTTTCAAACG
Organism: Nemophila menziesii; assembly: GCA_029959085.1. NCBI lineage: Eukaryota > Viridiplantae > Streptophyta > Magnoliopsida > Boraginales > Hydrophyllaceae > Nemophila > Nemophila menziesii. The sequence goes on from JARWIR010000002.1 coordinate 93,943,826, forward strand.
GAATTCAAAAATATTTCTCAAGGGAAATTGTGCCTTTTGTTTTGGGAGGGAAAAAGGACTAAACTGAATTATGAGTTTTTCTCGTTCACCAAGTTATAATTATGAATAGAAAATCTACATTATAAAATGGTATTAGATTTAATAGAAAAAATTATAATTTTGATAATTTCGACCATTTATTTCAAATATTTGATATTTATATGAGTTATTTGAAATGTTATATAACTGTACAATATTTAAAATATCAGTATATGTACTCATACAAATTATTTAAAACATAAAATATTAATTTGAAAAAATAAAATATAATTTAAGAAAGGTCTCATTAAAAATATACTATTAAAGGTATGAACTTTAGTTTGGTAAATTTTTACTTAAGTTATACCTATATTAATGATGATAATTATTTTGATCAATTATTTAAAATTATATATAAATATGAAATATGAAAAAATATATCAATATAGATTATTTAAAACATTATTATTATAAGATCGACTATTGCTGCTGCATATCAAATGACTCTCACATGCATTAAAAACATTATATTTTATTTTGAATAAAAACAAAGTAATTAATGTTAATGGTATTATTAGTCATTAATTCAATACATAGGCCAATGATACCCGTTAAAAATAATTTTACTTTTTGATTACTAGGGAAAAAAATAACATTCGAAAATTAAAAAATAATACTGTAGGTACATCTCAAAATAATTTCATGTGATTATTATATAACTTGTTTGAAAATCAATTCACATTTAATTTTCTCTTCATTTTTTACCATCTTCTTCATCAATAGTGGTTATAATTGTCGGGTTCAAATCCGGCATATCCACCTTTGTGAAAATCATATACAGATACTCATCCTTGTGTTGTATTTTCTAGTCGAGAACCAAACAACCATTTTAACAATAACACGTGACGATGTTTTGTTCTACAACACACTACTGGAAATGCGGCGTTTCGCGACGACACGCGTCGTCGCGAAACCATCAAAATTCGTCGCTAAACAAGATTAGCGACGACATGTCGTCGCTAACTTGTCGTCTCTATCCAGGCGTCGCTAATTCGTGATTAGCGACGCCAAATAGTGTTTTCGTGACTAGTTCCTTTGAAATTTACCCACGAGGATTGGCGTCGCGGATTTATTGAATTCGCTACGACATGTTAGCGACGACATGTCGTCGCTAATTCAATAATTAGTTTTCATTTAATTTTTAATCGAATTTAATTTTCTTTTTTTTTTAAATTAAATAGCGACAAACGTTGGCGACGGGCATGTCGTCGCTAATAATTGTTATTATTATTTTTTTTTTTTTTACATTTTATCGAAAATCATTATGTATTTATTTTATTTAATGGTTTAGCGACGACAAGGGTCGTCGCTATTCGTTTTTTATTTTTTTATTTTTTATTTTTGTTTTTTTTTATTTTTTTATTTTTTTTTACTTTTTTATTTTTCTTTATTATTTAAATTTTAGTTTTTATTATTATTTTGATTTTAAATATAATACAAAATTATAAATAAATAAAAATCCAATAAAACATATAAAATACGATAATTCCATTCAAATAGTAAACGTGAAATAAATAAAGTCAACATCAAACGAGTCAAAGTCAAAGTCAAAGTCAAACATACGGAAATAAATAAAGTCTTAAACATACAAACCAACCAAATTAAAAAAAAAATAACTTAATCATCATTCAAATTCGGATCTTCTCCATCTCCTCTTCTCTCCTCATCTTCTCTCTCTTCATCTCGTCTAGTGGGCCCGGGTTTGCTGATCGGCTGCATTCCATTAGCGATTCTCATCCCGTTTAATGCCTCGAAAAGAGTCTCTGCCATGCTCGGGGGTTGACTCGGCCGACTAGAAGAAGATGTGGGCCCGGGTGATGCGGAGGATGGATCCGGTATCGGTGGAAGATTTTGAGCCGCGCGAAGCTCGTTCATCCCATCCAGAACCGCCTTAAGCAGCTCATCGTTCTCCCTGTCCGGCTGTGTAGGAGTCCTGGCTCGTTTCCGGACCGGACCAATGGTAGGCACCCAGTGTTTAGTCTTGGGTGGGTGTAGGACCTCCATGATCGTCTCGAGCATGGCATCCATCTGCTCCTGGATGCTAACTTCAGTACCCTCCGTTCCGGCTTGCACAACCTTCTTCTTCATCTTCTCCCGAAGAACACCCTGCAATTAGATTTCAATTTAAAAATAAATTAGATTAAGTAAAAAAAAAATTTAAAATAAAAAAAAATTAAATCAATTTTTTTTTTAAAAAGACTTACACTGGCTCTCTCCAAACGCTGATCACGCCAGCTATCCGTAGCCGCATCATATGAAAGGTGGTCGAAATAGCCGCATAAAGGAGGAAGATCCATCTCCTCCTGGGTCTCGTCATCTGTAAATGTTAACGGCTCTTTCGTCACCGTCTTCAGCTTCCCCTGGACAGTATACAATAACAAATTTTAATAAGTTAACAATTAAATTAAATTAAATACTAAATTATATTTTAATTTTTAAAACTTATACCTCAATAATCACCTCCCGGGTCTGTGACCAGTTCCTTGACCCCGCCTTGCTCGGAACTGACTGCTGCTCTCGATTCTTCTTGTTTATATCAGCCTGACTCTGTTACAGATAAAAAAGAAGTAGTTATAAAATTAATTAAAAAAAATGTATAAAATAATTAATAAATTATTTTTTTCTACCTGTTTCGCCAAGTCATCCCACATCTTCTTCGTCGCCTCCCAAATCACCGGGTCAACATCTGGTGGAATTTCATCCGTGTAGTAGTAGTCGTTCTTCAAATCCGACTTGTATCGCCTGTAGGCTCCGGATGTCATCGCAGTCAATCTCTTAGTGATCTCGTCCCAATCGCTTCGCCTCCTCCACTCCTCTAAATCAAAAAATTGATGAAGTCGCTGCAAAACTACCCCTTTGTTATGGTCGGGGACCTCTTTCCATTCTTTGTAGCACGGGGGAACAGCATCTCGAACAGCATTACCAGCCACCTGACCCACGTGTTTGCTATATGGGCCGACGAAGTTCCAGGTGCCGTCTATGACAGAAAAGTCAACTGGAATGGGCCAGCCGACTCTCTTCAGGGTCTCCTGAGCTGTCCGGATAGAGGTGGCAGCTTTCGGTCTCCTTTTTTTACGTTCACCTGTTTTAGTGAAAAATATTTAGTAACTACATATTTTTTTAATTAATAAATAAACATTAATTGAATTTTTTATTACCCGATGGTTGGTTACAGTCAGCATTCGAACGTGGTGGACCCCTCGGGGGATCGTTACCCATCCCATCTCTATCGTGACTCCTTCCCATGACAGCAGCCATCTATAAAATTTCATAAAATTGCATTTAAGTCCTAAATTTTTTTAAAATTTGCAAATAAGTCCTATTTTTTAAAATTTACATTTAAGTCCAAATTTTTTTAAAATTTGCAAATAAGTCCTATTTTTTTAAAAATTGCGTTTTAGTCCCATTTTCTTTTAAAATTTGCAAATAAGTCCTATTTTTTTAAAAATTGCGTTTTAGTCCCATTTTCTTTTAAAATTTGCAAATATGTCCTATTTTTTTAAAAATTGCATTTTAGTCCCATTTTCTTTTAAAATTTGCAAATAAGTCCTATTTTTTTAAAAATTGCATATAAGTCCAAATTTTTTAAAATTTGCAAATAAGTCCTATTTTTTTAAAAATTGCATATAAGTCCAAATTTTTTAAAATTTGCAAATAAGTCCAAATTTTTTTAAAATTCGCATTTTAGTCCAATTTTTTTAAAATAAGTCCATTTTTAATAAAATTGCATTTTAGTCCTCTTTTTTTATAACATTGCATTTTAGTCCTTAATCATACAAAACTGCATTTTAGACCTTAAACATACAAATCAAACATATTGCAGATAGGTCCCTATATCTTAAAACACAATCAAAGATCAATAACATACCAACTATTCCATTAAAGTTACAAATATCATACCAAAACCCTAATTTTTATCAAATTCCAATTACATGTTGTTATTTAACACCAAAAAATTACCAAACAACCCAGAAACATACACATAATTCTCGGATTTCATCAAACAACTAAAAACATTCATGAATTTTTACAAGAAAAAAAAAATTAAAAATAAAAAAATTGCAAGTTTGATCCGGAAATTGGAACCTGTTACGTAGAAATGGTGTAGATTTCGTCCATGAATCCATGCCAAGAAGAAGGAATCATACAAAAAAAACACAAGAGAAAATATTAGAAATTAAAAAAATAAAATCAAAAAAGGTGAGATTAGAAGGTGTATTTGGACTAGAATCATTACCTGGACGTTGGATTAGGTGTTGTTTCACCTCGGAATAGCTTGGCTATGGCGGATATGGAGCTTTTGGGAGTGTTTTGGGTGTTTGTGTTTGGCAGAAATGAGCCTCGGTGTAGGGTTTTATAGAAAAATTGATTAGCGACGACACGGGTCGTCGCTAATCGTGGGATGTTGTCGCGAATTTGATACACGTGGCGCCCCACGTACACACGCCCCTTGCGTGTCTTAGCTTAGCGACGACACGTCGTCGCGAAATTTTGGATAGTCGTCGCTAATTTTAGTGGGCGGGAAAGTTGACCGCCCTTGATGACCAATAGAATTTTTAATTATTTATTAGCGACGACAAACCCGTTGAATGTCGTCGCGAATAATTAGCAACGACATTCAAAGGTTAAATGTCGTCGCTAATCCACTTGAATGTCGTCGCTATTTTTTTTTTTTTTTTTTTTTTTTAAATTTTCAATTTTTTTTTTAATATTTGGGGGTTTAATATGCTTACCCTTTCTTGTATTTTTTTTTTGAGTTGTTTTTGGTTCCTTTTCACATTCTTAATTGGTTGTTCGGGGTGTTTAGTCAAGTGTTATTGGTCAAACTTGGTTGTTCGGGGTGTTTAGTCAAGTGTTCATGGTCAAAGTTAAGTGTTCATGGTCAAAGTTGAGTGTTTAGAGTCAAAGTTAAGTGTTTAGAGTCAAAGTTGAGTGTTTAGAGTCAAAGTTAAGTGTTTAGAGTCAAAGTTAAGTGTTCATGGTCAAAGTTGAGTGTTTAGAGTCAAAGTTAAGTGTTCATGGTCAAAGTTGAGTGTTTAGAGTCAAAGTTAAGTGTTCATGGTCAAAGTTAAGTGTTTATGGTCAAAGTTGAGTGTTTAGAGTCAAAGTTGAGTGTTTAGAGTCAAAGTTAAGTGTTTAGAGTCAAAGTTAAGTGTTCATGGTCAAAGTTAAGTGTTCATGGTCAAAGTTGAGTGTTTAGAGTCAAAGTTAAGTGTTTAGAGTCAAAGTTAAGTGTTCATGGTCAAAGTTAAGTGTTCATGGTCAAAGTTGAGTGTTTAGAGTCAAAGTTAAGTGTTCATGGTCAAAGTTAAGTGTTTATGGTCAAAGTTGAGTGTTTAGAGTCAAAGTTGAGTGTTTAGAGTCAAAGTTAAGTGTTTAGAGTCAAAGTTAAGTGTTTAGAGTCAAAGTTAAGTGTTTATGGTCAAAGTTGAGTGTTTAGAGTCAAAGTTGAGTGTTTAGAGTCAAAGTTAAGTGTTTAGAGTCAAAGTTAAGTGTTCATGGTCAAAGTTAAGTGTTCATGGTCAAAGTTAAGTGTTTAGAGTCAAAGTTAAGTGTTTATGGTCAAAGTTGAGTGTTTAGAGTCAAAGTTGAGTGTTTAGAGTCAAAGTTAAGTGTTTAGAGTCAAAGTTAAGTGTTCATGGTCAAAGTTAAGTGTTCATGGTCAAAGTTAAGTGTTCATGGTCAAAGTTAAGTTTTTAGAGTCAAAGTTAAGTGTTCATGGTCAAAGTTAAGTGTTCATGGTCAAAGTTGAGTGTTTAGAGTCAAAGTTAAGTGTTCATGGTCAAAGTTAAGTGTTTATGGTCAAAGTTGAGTGTTTAGAGTCAAAGTTGAGTGTTTAGAGTCAAAGTTAAGTGTTTATGGTCAAAGTTGAGTGTTTAGAGTCAAAGTTGAGTGTTTAGAGTCAAAGTTAAGTGTTTAGAGTCAAAGTTAAGTGTTTAGAGTCAAAGTTAAGTGTTCATGGTCAAAGTTAAGTGTTCATGGTCAAAGTTAAGTGTTCATGGTCAAAGTTAAGTTTTTAGAGTCAAAGTTAAGTGTTCATGGTCAAAGTTAAGTGTTCATGGTCAAAGTTGAGTGTTTAGAGTCAAAGTTAAGTGTTCATGGTCAAAGTTAAGTGTTTATGGTCAAAGTTGAGTGTTTAGAGTCAAAGTTGAGTGTTTAGAGTCAAAGTTAAGTGTTTAGAGTCAAAGTTAAGTGTTCATGGTCAAAGTTAAGTGTTCATGGTCAAAGTTGAGTGTTTAAAAACCACCAAAATGTGTTAATACAAATAAACCAAAATAAAACCTAATCACTATCATATCCACTAATAACTATGGGTTCATCATCGCTATCAACCTCTATAGGTTCTTCTTCATCACCGTATTCATCCAAGGTGTCATCATGAATTTCCTCATTCTCATCAATAACCGTATCAAAAGACAAATCAATAAAAAAATGAGCAGGATCAATCTCGATCTCCTCGGTGGATGCCAGTGGCATGCTGATGTTCTCGTTCCCCGTGCTATCCAATGGTATGCTGATGCTCTCATTTCCAGTAAGGAGTGATTCCGAACCCCATAACTCAGGACTCCATCCGTGACGATCGTTTATTTCCCAAACGGCTTTCCACCCTTTCATTGATTTCTTTGAACTAATCTCGTCGATGTAAAACACTTTCTTGGCCTGCGATGCTAAAATGTATGGTTCGTCAGCCCACTCAAACTTTGTTGTGTTGATAAATGTTACCCCATGTTCTTGCCTCGATCCAGACTTTTTATACCACTTACAGACAAATAACACAACCGAGCACCCTCCTGTGTACATAACCTCCAAGATTTTGATTAATTCCCCATAATAGGGTTCTTCATTGTAAATGGTACACACTCCGTAATCCTGCGTCACTCTTTTCTCTCCTTTGGACTTAGTTAACCACTTGACACCGTTCACAACACATGAATCATATTTATGCACCGAACCATAAGACATGTTTGCCAAGGACACCATCTCGGGGGTAGCTAATGGATCTCCACGTGAATGCATTCCATGAATCTAATATACAACAATAATAGTTAGTACTTTGATAATAAATATATAAGTTATAAACCAATGCCTAAAATTACATACCTTTTCCAAAAACCATTCCTTAAATGTTCGACGATGCGTAATATCTATTTCACCACTCGTTCCCGTAAGTGTTGATTTGTGTTCACTATAATTGTAAATGAGTATAAATAAACTAATATAAATATATAATATATATAAATGTATATAAATATATAAATATATAATATATAATATATACTATAAATATATTATATATATAATATATATAAATATATAATATATATAAATATATAATATATATAAATATATAATATATACTATAAATATATTATATATATAAATATATAATATATATTTATATATAATATATATATAAATATATAATATATATAAATATATAATATATTTTTATATATAATATATATAAATATATATATAAATATATAATATATATAAATATATAATATATATATATATTTATATAAAAATATATTTATATATATTATATATTATATATTTATATATTTATATATATATTATATATATAATATATTTATATATATTATATATTTATATAAAAATATATTTATATATATTATATATAAAAATATATATATTATATATTATATATTATATATATAATATATTTATATATATTATATATATAAAAATATATTTATATAATATATATTTATATAAGATAATAATATTTACTTACGTCATGTATGTTTCGAGTTCGTCGCAGTTATGCAAAATATACCAACTTATGTGCTCCTTCTCCTTATACGGTAAAGAAACATACTCTATCTTTCCAACTGGAGTGCATTGGGAATTGAAAACGGATAGCTCTTTTGGGACCAGCGGTGCTTCGTTGTATCTGCCTGGATCGTTGAACCTTGTTTTTTCTTCACTAAGATATCTTGATATGAAATTCAACGTCTCTTCCGCAATGTACCCCTCGGCTATTGAACCCTCTGGTCTAGCCGGATTTCGGATATACTCTTTCAACTTTTTCAAATACCTTTCAAATGGGTACATCCACCGCATTTGGACCGGGCCACCAAGCAATGCTTCATCGTATAAGTGTATCACCAAGTGGATCATTATATCAAAAAACGCGGGAGGTAAAATCATTTCTAGCCTACACATAAGTTCAACCACCTTCTTCTTTCCCGATACTAACTGTTTCCTGCTTAGATTTTTATTGCAAACCACTCTAAACACGTTCGCTAACCCAATAAACACATCACTAATCGCTTTGTCTTCAATAAGCCCGGGGAGACTAGCCACGAAAAGATATTGCATCATCACGTGACAGTCGTGAGATTTCATGCCGATAATCTTACCCGTATCACTTTGAACATTGTTTCTCATACTAGATGCAAAACCGTCGGGAAACTTCTGTGCCTTCAGCCAGTCAAGAAAAATAGTCCGCTTTTCCGGTGTTAGAGTGTACTTTCCCCGTTTCAATATTTTTTTACCATTTCTCTCAGTCAACCACAATTCTTTTCTAATCTCCAATTTCTCAAGATCGAGTCTCGCTTTCACGTTATCTTTGTTAACTTTCCCATCAAGACCTATAACTGTACCGAGGAGAGCATCGCACACGTTTTTCTCGCAATGCATAACGTCAATGTTATGTTTCAACAGGTTTTCAGACCAATAAGGTAAACGATGAAAAATACTCTTTTTCTTCCAATTGAATCGCCGGTTAACATCTTGCTTCACGATCTTTCCCCCAAAATCCTTGTGTTTACCGGGAAACACAATTGGAAGCCCATCTAACTGTGTCTGAATACTTGCAGGACTATATTTCTTCGGTGGGCGCCTATCATCGGGTTCCTTGTACAAAACACGTTCGCTTCTAAATGGATGTCCGGCAGGTAACCAACGTCTATGGTCAAAGTAAACAATCCCTTTGTTCACACTCAATGACGGAGTATGATCCATGCATTCGGGACAAGCTTTGTAACCTTGACCCGACCATCCCGAAGTGTATGACCTAGCGGGGAAATCATTAGTGGTAGACAACAAACAAACCTTCATCGTAAACTCTTCTTTCTTGTGGGCATCATACGTAACGATCCCATTATCCCACAACTCTTCCAACTCATCTATAACAGGACGAAGAAAGACATCCATGTCCTTACCGGGTGAACGGGGTCCCGGAATCAACAAACAAAGCTGGAAAGTGGTCTCCTTCATGCATACCCACGGGGGCAAGTTATATACGGTTAATATGACTGGCCACATGCTATACGAGTTGTTCTGCATAGAGAAAGGACAAAACCCATCGATTCCAAGACCCAGATATACGTTACGAGGTTCACTAGCAAACTCAGGGTGTAGCGCTGCAAATCTCTTCCAACTATCACCATCAACCGGATGACGCAACACATCCGGATCTGCACTGTTACCGGTATGGTGCCAAATCATGTCTTCAGCGGTGTGCTTTGAAGCGAATAGTCGCTGTAATCTAGGAGCAATCGGAAAATATCGAAGCTTCTTATGCGGTACTTTGATACCCTTCTTTGGGTCCCATCTAGATTCGTTACAAACTGGACACTTGTCAAGGTCTTTGTTTTCTTTGTAATAAATAACACAATCGTTCAAACAAACGTCGATGGTAACATACCCCATACCCAAACTTTTCAACTTCTTGTTGCATGCTTCATAAGATTCAGGCAAATTGTGAGGTTTAGGCAAAATACGACCCAACAGCTCCAGTAGCTCGGTGAATGAGGTGTTAGTCCATTTGTTCTTTACTTTTACGTGCATTAGCTTGGCAATAAAATTCAACGAACCCATCGATTCACAACCAGGAAATAATTCTGTCTCCAGTTCTTCGAACAACGTGTCAAAACTGCTTCGACTTGGAATATGTACATCTCTCATCTCGGTGTCTCCCGGATGTCCACCAACATCGTAACTCTGTCTCACATCGTCATAAACATGCTGGATTTCATTTACTATAACTGGATCTTTACTTGCAGGGGGTGTATGTGTTTGTATCTCTTCCTCACCGTGTTTTGTCCAAACCTTATAATCATGGTTAAACCCCTCTCTTAGAAGGTGGGCCATAACATCATTGGTTTTTAATCGGCAAAAATTATTACACTTCTTACACGGACAAGACAAGTAACCGGTATAACCTCTAATTTTCTTAGCAAAATCGATAAATTTATAAACCCCAAAAATATATTCAGCATCTAACACATTCGTCGATTCGATCCAACTCTTATCGATACTCGTGCCTGAACTCGATGCCATCACTTAACAACAATTTGAGTAAACTATGCAACTACATTAATAAAAAAAAAAAATACATAATTATTACAACCTAATGAATAAAATGAATAAAAATTACAACACAATAAACAAAATAAAAAAAATTGGAAACTCATTGAACGAATAAATATTACAAACCATTGAATGAATAAAAATTACAAACCATTAAATGAATAAATATTACAAACCATTAAATTAATGAATGAATATATAAAAAAAAAACAAATAATTAAATAAACAAGTAAAAATATATGAGCACAAAATACAAATTCACACAACACATGCATAATCAACCAACAAATATTTAATTCATTAACCTAATCATTGCTAATATAATCAATTAAATACAAAGCTTAAAAAACATGAAATTTAATGGAAATACCTTGAATTGGATGGATAAATTGAAGAGTGATGTTAATTCCCTACCAAGAGAGTTGTATTAATTCACCTAATCAAAGCATATAGGAAGAATGAAACACAATTAGCATTCAAAAAAAAAAAAAATACAATTGAATTTCATGCAATTATACCTTAAATTCTTTGATGAAAGATGATATTAATGGAGCCCCACTTTGATTATTGAACCAAGAATGATGCAAGATGAAGTGGAGAAGGAATTGCAAAAAAAAAAATGGAATTTTGTTGATTTTTTGGGAGAAAATCGGAGGATTATTATGGGTGTTTTGTGTGTTATGTGGGTGAAAAAAACCTGCTGCGCATTAAATAGGATCGGTGTTTAGCGACGACAATACGGGTCGTGGGTAAACTAATTAAGTCGTCGTTAATCGTCAAAATAGCGACGACACACATAGTCGCTAAAATAGCGACGATAGATCGACAATGAAAAAAAATTCAATAAGAAATAAAAAACAATTAGCGACGAATAACTACAATATAACGACAAATTCGTCGTCGTTAATTAGCGACAGAGTAAAACGTTGTCGCTATTTTTCAGTCGTCGCTAATTTCGGTTGTTTAACGACGAATTAAGAGTCGTCGCTAATTTGTCGTGGGTAAACACCGCATTTCCAGTAGTGACACGTGACGATGTTTTGTTCTACATTGTATAAAACATTATTTATCAATTTTAAAAAAATACAATTAAATTTACCAAATGCCTTATTAATACTATACTATTAATATTTTTACTAGAGTTATACCTATATTAAAGATGGTACTTATTTTGATCAATTATTTAATTTTTTATTATATCAATATGAATTATTTGGAAAATGTATTTCAATATAGATTATTTAAAATATTATTATTATAGGATTGAATGTTGCTGCGAAACAAAATGACTCTCAAAATACATTTGATGTTTTCTTAAAACAAATCAAAACAATTAATGTTTATGGTTTTATTAGACATTATTCAATATATGAGTCAAAGATAACCTGTAAAATTAATTTTACTTTTTGATCACTAGAAAAGAACTTTACATTAGAAAATCAAAGAACAATATTGTAGGTACATCTAAAAATAATTTCATATGATTCTTATATCTCATATTTGAAAATCAATCAGCATTTAAATTTCTCTTCATTCTTTACCCTCTTCTCCGTTAATAGTGGTTGTAATAATGGCTGGGTTTAAATCCTTCATATCCATCTTTTTAAAAATCATAATCATCCTCATTATGATCTTCATCTTCCCAAACAGTGTACGGACACTCATATTTGTGTTGCATTTTCCAGTTGAGATCCATACAACCGTTTGAACAGTAACATGGAATTGCACAACCTACACACATAAACTGAAATTCATTGAATCTTGTCTCAGGCCGACCACAATGCGAAAAACAACAAATTTGTAAACCATGTCCAGGACCATCTACCACCAACGAAAACCATTCTTTCATGAACTTATGAGCGGGATGGATCTTACGTGGTGGCACAACACACCTGTAATCACTTCGATTACCATAATAGAATATCTTGCACACCTTACTCCAAATACTTTCATATTTTCTCCACTCACTTGGGGGTATCCATTTGAGTGAATTAGACGATATATTTTTACATTGGATCACCTACTCCAATGCATTTGGTTTTTTAATCATGCGCTCTCCTTTGGAAATGTTTTGTTCCACATTGTATCCATGAAGTATGCAATATCCTAGCTCTCTTAGTGCATCGATATGGCCTAGAGATATAGCTCTTTCATATAAGGAGATCTCGTATTCTAAACTAATTTCTGACGTACAACTACCATTGGAAACGATAATTACAAGCGAGTAACTTGCCAGTGCATGTGACTTTGTTGCTGCATCTTTGATTAAATGTACTTCATTTTTTATCTTTAGACAATATAACTGAATCTACAACCCAAAAAATATAATATCTTTTGTGTTATTTTATTCACTAAATATGTTAATGTATTGACCAACAAAAGACATGTGAATGTGTTTAAAGAAAATATGGTAACAAATTTTTCATTTTGAAAATATAAAATTATTATTTATAATTAATATTCTAATATATTTAATTCAAACAGTATTTTATTTATTTCATTTATCTAAAATATTAAATAGTTTTTTCTTTATCCACCCCAACTCTACCTTACTTTACACGATACTCAACTCAATGTATTAATGATATGAAGAAATGGATTTAGAACCTTGGGTATTTTACAAACTTATTTGAAGGAAAAGATGAATAAAATAGTTATATAACAACTAGCAAAAACTTTACCTTCCAGTTGTATTATTTATTAATGATTATTAATATTTATTGATGAAAAAAATTAGTTCTTGGAAATATCTCTTATGATTAGGTTACAAAGTGTGAATGTAGATCTAGTGTAGGGGTAGAGGTTGGTTTAAGGTGGAAATATGTTGGTTTTTGGAGTAGAAAAGAAAATAAAGAAAAAGATAAAATTATGTTACAAAAAAATCAATGATTAAAAGTTAGAGTAAAAAATTACACATATTATTAAAATAAATAACTAAAATAATCCACCAATTAAACAAATATACTTATTTATTTTGCATAAAAAGGCGATTAAGGGATTTGTCTACTTTATAATAAATGTTTGAATATATAGATAAGCAAAGATTAAAATAGAATATTTTAATTCTTTCCTAAAACAAAAAAAAATACTAGACTAATTGCATATAATTTTTTATACTCACCATGCCAAGAATGTAAGATGCTTCCACATTGCCAGCAGTGATACACTTGTTAAAAAAATTGTGAGCATCTACTGACCAATTTATGGCTTTTACTGAAAAGCACCCTACACTTGCTTTGGAGAGAACTAATGGATTAATACCAAGTTTGTTAAGTCTTTTGGATCTGTTCAAAACATAAGAGACAATAAGAAAATAGTAAGTGTAAGAACAAGAAAAATATTACATATGCAACAGGGACAGATCCGTAGTCCCTATTATTTTTGTTCTGTTGTAGACTCATTGGCTGATGGTACTCATTACAAATTTTTCCATTATTTTATTTGGGTTAATGGTAAAATAAAATATATTAGTATCCATTAAAAAGACTTAGCCCCACATACTTTAAAACTATTTTTTATAGCATTTAGCCATGGTCAAATTATAATCTCGAATCTGCCCTGAAATGCTACTACAATTGCACATAAAATTATTATATTAAAATTTATTATCTCTAATAAATGCATAATTAATGAGAAAAAGACACATTCTTACACTAATATAAGCAGATCATATTTTTAATGACGTATATATAATAAAAAGTGGATCTCTAAGAGAATCGAAAGTATTATTCAAGAGATTTATTATATTCAGCATAAAATTAAACAATAATTTAAAAAAAAAACAAATAGACCAATTTTATATTCATTTTTAGAGGTGGGGGTGGTAGGTGGTTGAAACACTATGGTGTTTCCTAACTGATCTAACCCTACACAAATACATATAAAAAAACAAATAAAAATAATAACACTTACAATATGGTAAAGCTTATAAGATCTGAAGGCGAATCAGCTGTGGAGCTGAGTTTACTAAGGATGGAGATTACAATATCATCCGGTAATTTTTCAAACAAATCATTATTTTTTGGATAAACATCCATAACTCTTTGGCTTAGATTCATACTACTAATACTCTTTTTTCTTTGTTTTATAGTGATTGTAAATATTCGCATCAAAAGAACATACATTTATAGTACCCAGAAAAGAGATGCTATATTTGATTAATGGAATCTGGTATAAAATTTGAAAAATTACTTTTCTTATCATTTTTGTTTTTTGCTAGAGTAGAAATTTTAATTGCGTAAATGTAATATATAGATAAGTTATTCTATAATATAATATAATATATATGTATATATACTTAGACAATAATATATTATTCTACAATTTGGAATTTCTTTCCAAAATTTTTATATTAAATGTATGTGGTCATTAGTTTTACTGTTTGACTACCATCTTTGGATATTAAGAGAATGTGTATTCAATTCAAAATTTCCAACTCTAATATATTCGGTAAATATTTTTATAATTTAAATAAATATGATTGCATAGATTGTTTATATATTACATAGAATGAGTAAAATATGATATATTTAATACAATAGGAAAATTGGTCATTACATTAACACATTTAGTAATTTTGTGAGAGAATATTGTGCAAAAATAGTCTAATTTGTTAGAGCATTCCTATCTAGAGAATTATACTGTATAAAAAATATTAAATAGTTACTCCAAATTTCTAGATTCATCTTAATTTTTTGTTTGTTTACACGAGTGTCAAGTGCAAGGATCCAAATTTGAATATGTCTTCCATTGCCATATTTCTCAAATATTTTTATAATAGTTATGAGACTCTTGCATTTAATATTCCTTTCAACAAATTTGTTTGCTTGGGCTGCTATATAGGTGTTTTTTCTTATGTTATGAACATAGCCATCGTATCTTTAATCTAATGGACATCCCTCTACTCATTCAAAAGCCGTAACTGATAACAATTTTGAAAATGGATGATTTCTATGCAAGAAGAAACTAAATTTCTTCATAAATTTTTTATATGGGACCTTATCGAACTTCTAAAGGGCAAGAAAGTCATTTTATAAAAGTCGATGTTAAAGAGGAATGGAGGAATACCATGAATTGAAAAACCCATATTCAAGGTAAGATTAGTTTAAAAAGTAAACATTTAAATTTTTGGGGTTGACTTCACGTTTTTTTTTCTTTTGTGGTTAAGCATAGTTCTTCATGCTTTGGTTGGTATTATGGCTATGCATGATATTAAACTTGAACTCGAAAAGTCATATGTAAAATCTACATCTCTTCATAGTGACCTAGAAAAACACATCTACATGCATCAGTCTAAAGTTTTTTCAATAACAGTGAAGGAGACTCTTGTGTATTCGCTAAAAAAAAATTAATTTATGGTTTACAACAATCACCCCAACAATGGTATAAGAAACCTGACTCCTTTATGACATTTCTAAAATTCAGCGTGTCCAATTATGATTGTCGTGTAAGGTTGAATAAGAGAGAAGATGAGACTTGCGTATATCTAATCATCTATGTGGATAATAGCTTTATTGCTTCCAAAAATTTAAAAGAGGTAAGATAAATCCCAACCTAGTAAGGAATTTTAAATAAAAGATATGTGAACCTCAAATTAGAAAAATACCTTGGATGGAGATATTTAATGACGAAAAAAATTTATTTTGAAATCATAAGGTGTTTATGGAAAGGTCGTTTGCATATTCAATAGGTAAAAGACCAAGCTCGATAATACTACTGGCATCTCACTTCAAACTTTCATCTAATTTATCTCCACAAATATATTATGATACCAATTATATGTCACATGTTCCATATTCTAGTGTAGTTAGAGCCCACATGAATAATATGGTATCCTCACATCAAGATTTATCATATTTAGTTAATATTTCTAGAAGGTACATGGCAAATAGAGTTTAAGAACATTAGATAAGTATTCAAGGGGTTTTAGATATTTATTTGTTTCCTTTGATTTTAGCTTACACCTCGTGAAGACTAGAGTTTGAGTAAATGGGTATGTTGATTCTAACTTTACTTGTAACATTGGTAATAGAAGATTTCTTAATATATATATTTTCACAATGGGTGGGTACTCTATGATAACCTTTACAAATTACACTAGCATTGTCCACTATAGAGACAAAATACATGGTTTCTATTGAACCTTCTAAGAAAAATCATTGGTTGAAAGGTCTCTTTTGAAAAAAAAATTGAAGACTTACGAATCACTACAATCTTTTTTGACATTCAGAGTGTTATATGTCTCTCAAAAGATCAAATGTTTCAAGATAGGACAAAGAATATTCATGTGAAGTATCACTTCGTGCATGATGTTATTGATCGTGGTGATTTTATTGTAAGCGAAGTTAGTAATCATGATGATTCGGTTGATATAAGGATCAATCAAATTCTGATATCTAAGTTGGAGCATTGCTTGGACTTAGTTAACATTTGTCGTTTAAATTAAACCCTTCAGGGTCTTATGACATAGAAGTTTAATTTCTAAAATTAATATTTTACTTTTTGAAGTTTAAACTTTTTGACAAGGCGGAGATATTGCTAGATTTTTTGAGCCTCGGTACAAATTTTTTGTCAAGGTGGATATTGTTAGAGTTATAATCTGATTCAATTTAGGTCATTTCCTACTTGGATAATAGCACTAGTTCCTAGGCTAACTATTAATACATATGTAGTGTATTTATACACGCCTTTTGAAATATATACTCAATTATAATCTCTCTACAATTGTAGTTTAACTCTCTCCTATTCCCGTAGTCTTTTTTCTAATTGAGTTTTCATGTAAGTCTTGTGTTAAATATTTATTTGTGTGCTTTATATTCGATCTCTGTATAACATACCTCTCTCATGTTGCAACAAGAGTCAAACAGTCTTACCATTTGGTTTTTTGATGCCACAGTATATGATAGAAAAAACTAAACTCTTTCTTAGGAGAGATCCAATATACCCAAAAGAGATCTAAGCCTCTTTTTAAACTCTACACTAAGATCAAACTGTAAAAGTCTAATAAAAGATTTATAAGTTCATTCTTCAACAACGTAAAAACAGGAAGACAACAAATAATTTTTGACAAATATATTTTTACAAAAAATATAAATGAAAATAGTGTGAACCCAACGTATGAACTTTAGTTTGGTAAATTTTTACTTAAGTTATACCTATATTAATGATGATAATTATTTTGATCAATTATTTAAAATTATATATCAATATGAAATATGAAAAAAATATATCAATATAGATTATTTAAAACATTATTATTATAAGATCGAATATTGCTGCTGCAAATCAAATGACTCTCATATGCATAAAAAACATTATATTTTATCTTGAACAAAACAAAGTAATTAATGTTAATGGTATTATTAGTCATTAATTCAATACTTAGGCCAATGATACCCGTTAAAAATAATTTTACATTTTGATTAGTAGGGAAAAAATAACATTCGAAAATTAAAAAATAATACTGTAGGTACATCTCAAAATAATTTCATGTGATTATTATATAACTTGTTTGAAAATCAATTCACATTTAATTTTCTATTCATTTTTTACCATTTTCTCCGTCAATAGTGGTTATAATTGTCGGGTTCAAATCCGGCATATCCACCTTTGTGAAAATCATATACAGATACTCATCCTTGTGTTGTATTTTCTAGTCGAGAACCAAACAACCATTTTAACAATAACACGATGTTTTCTTCTACAACACGTGATGATGTTTGGTTCTACATTGTATAAAACATTATTTATTAATTTTAAAAAAATACAATAAAATTTACCAAATGCCTCATTAATACTATACTATTAATATTTTTACTAGAGTTATACCTATATTAACGATGGTACTTATTTTGATAAATTATTTAATTTTTTTTCTATCAATATGAATTATTTGAAAAAAGTATTTCAATATAGATTATTTAAAATAGTATTATTATAGGATTGAATGTTGTTGCGAAACAAAATGACTCTCAAAATACATTTGATGTTTTCTTAAAACAAATCAAAACAATTAATGTTTATGGTATTATTAGACATTATTCAATATATGAGTCAAATATAACCTTTAAAATTAATTTTACTTTTTGATCACTAGAAAAGAACTTTACATTAGAAAATCAAAGAACAATACTGTAGGTACATCTAAAAATAATTTCATATGATTCTTATATCTCATATTTGAAAATCTATCAGCATTTAAATTTCTCTTCCTTCTTTACCATCTTCTCCGTCAATAGTGGTTGTAATAATGGCTGGGTTTAAATCCTTCGTATCCATCTTTTTAAAAATCATAATCATCCTCATTATGATCATCATCTTCCCAAACAGTGTACGGACACTCATATTTGTGTTGCATTTTCCAGTTGAGATCCATACAACCGTCTGAACAGTAACATGGAATAGCACAACCTACACACATAAACTGAAATTCATTGAATCTTGTCTCAAGCCGAACACAATGCGAAAAACAACAAATTTGTAAACCATGTCCAGGACCATCTACCACCAAAGAAAACCATTCTTTCATGAAGTTATCAGCGGGATGGAACTTACGTGGTGGCACAACACACCTGTAATCACTCCGATTACCATAATAGAATATCTTGCACACCTTACTCCAAATACTTTCCTATTTTCTCCACTCACTTGGGGGTATCCATTTGAGTGAATTAGACGATATATTTTTACATTGGATCACCCACTCCAATGCATTTGCTTTTTTAATCATGCGCTCTCTTTTGGCAATGTTTTGTTCCACATTGTATCCATGAAGTATGCAATATCCTAGCTCTCTTAGTGCATCGATATGGCCTAGAGATATAGCTCTTTCATATAAGGAGATCTCGTATTCCAAACTAATTTCTGACGTACAACTACCATTGGAAACATAATTCCAAGCGAGTAACTTGCCCGTGCATGTGACTTTGTTGCTGCATCTTTGATTAAATGTACTCCATTTTTTATCTTTAGACAATAAAACTGAATCTACAACCCAAAAAATGTAATATCTTATGTGTTATTTTATTCACTAAATATGTTAATGTATTGACCAAAAAAAGACATGTGAATGTGTTTAAAGAAAATATGGTAACAAATTTTTCATTTTGAAAATATAAAATTATTATTTATAATTAATATTCTAATATATTGAATTCAAACAGTATTTTATTTATTTTATTTATCTAAAATATTAAATAGTTTTTTCTTTATCCACCCCAACTCTACCTTACTTTCCACGATACTCAACTCAATGTCTTAATGATATGAAGAAATGGATTTAGAACCTTGGGTATTTTTTAAACTTATTTGAGGGAAAATATGAATAAAATAGTTATATAACAACTAGAAAAAACTTTACCTTCCAGTTGTATTATTTATTAATAATTATCAATATTCATTGATGAAAAAAATTAGTTCTTGGAAATATCTCTTATGATTGGGTTACAAAGTGTTAATGTAGATCTAGTGTAGGGGTAGAGGTTGGTTTAAGGTGGAAATATGTTGGTTTTTGGAGGAGAAAAAAAAATAAACAAAAAGATAAAATTAGGTTAAAAAAAATCAATGCTTAAAAGTTAGAGTAAAAAATTACACATATTATTAAAATAAATAACTACATTAATCCGCCAATTAAACAAATATACTTATTTATTTCGCATAAAAAGGGGATTAAGGGATATGTCTACTTTAATATATAGATAAGGATAGATTAAAATAGAATATTTTAATTCTTTCCTAAAAAAAAATATTAGACTAATTTGCATATAAGTTTTTATACTCACCATGCCAAGAATGTAAGATGCTTCCACATTGCCAGCAGTGATACACTTATTATAAAAATTGTGAGCATCTGCTGACCAATTTATGGCTTTTACTGAAAAGCACTCTACAATTGCTTTGGAGAGAACTAATGGATTAATATCAACTTTGTTAAGTCTTTTGGATCTGTTCAAAACATAAGAGACAATAAGGAAATAGTAAGTGTAAAAACAAGAAAAATATTTCATATGTAACAGGGACAGATCCCTAGTCCCTATTATTTTTGTTCAGTTGTAGACTCATTGGCTGATGGTACTCAGTACAAATTTTTCCATTATTTTATTTGGGATACTGGTAAAATAAAATATATTAGTATCCATTAAAAAGACTTAGCCCCACATACATTAAAACTATTTTTTTATAGCATTCAGTCATGGTCAAATTATAATCTCGAATGTGCCCTGAAATGCTACTACAATTGCACATAAAATTTATTATCTCTAATAAAATGCATAATTAATGAGAAAAAGACACATACATACACTAATATAAGTAGATCGTATTTTTAATGATGTATATATAATAAAAAGTGGATCTCTAAGAGAATCGATAGTATTATTCAAGAGATTTATTATATTCAGCATAAAATTACACAATAATTTTAAAAAAAACAAATAGACCAATTTTATATTCATTTTTAGAGGTGGGGGTGGTAGGTGGTTGAAACAGAATCCTGTTTCCTAACAGATCTATCCTTACACAAATACATATAATAAAACAAATAAAAACAATAACACTTACAAGATGGTAAAGCTTATAAGATCTGAAGGCGAATAAGCTATGGAGCTGAGTTTACTAAGGATGGAGATTAGAATATCATTCGGTAATTTTTCAAACAAATCATAATTTTTTGGATAAACATCCATAACTCTTTGGCTTAGATTCATACTACTAATACTCTTTTTTCTTTGTTTTTTAGTGATTTTAAATATTTGCATCAAAAGAACATACATTTATAGTACCCAGAAAAGAGATGCTATATTTGATTAATGGAATCTGGTATAAAATTTGAAAAATTACATTTCTTATCATTTTTGTTTTTTTGCTAGAATAGAAATTTTAATTGCGTAAATGTAATTTATAGATAAGTTATTCTATAATGTAATATAATATATATGTATATATACTTTGACAATAATATATTATTCTACAATTTGAAATTTCTTTCCAAAATTTTAATGTTAAATGTATGTGGTCATTAGTTTTACTGTTTGACTATCGTCTATGGATATTAAGAGAATGTGTATTTAATTCAAAATTTCCAACACTAATATATTCTGTAAATATTTTTATAATTTAAATAAGTATGATTACATAGATTGTTTATATATTACATAGAATGAGTAAAATATCATATATTTAATATAATAAGAAAATTGGTCATTACATTAACACATTTAGTAATTTTGTGAGAGAATATTGTGCAAAAATAGTCCAATTTGTTAGAGCATTCCTATCTAGAAAATTATACTGTATAAACAATATTAAATAGTTGCTCCAAATTTCTAGATTCATCTTAATTTTTGTTTTTTTACAAAGTGTCAAGTTCAAGGATCCAAATTTAAATATGTCTTCCATAGCCATATTTCTCAACTATTTTTATAATAGTTATGAGAATCTTGCATTTAATATTCCTTTCAACAAATTTGTTTGCTTGGGCTGCTATATAAGGGTTTTTTCTTATGTTATGATCATAGACATCGTATCTTGAATCTAATGGACATCCCTCTACTCATTCAAAAGCCGTAACTGATACCAATTTTGAAAATGGATGATTTCTATAAAAGAAGAAACTAAATTTCTTCATAAAATTTGTATATGGGACCTTGTCGAACTTCCAAAGGGAAAGAAAGTCGTTTTTTGAAAGTGGATGTTAAAGAGGAACGGAGGAATACCATGAATTGAAAAACCCATATTCAAGGTAAGATTAGTTTAAAAAGTAAACATTTAAATTCTTGGGGTTGACTTCATGTGTATTTTATTTTGTGGTTAAGAATTGTTCAGTTCAAGCTTTGGTCGGTATGATGGCTATGCATGATATTAAACTTGAACTTGAATAGTCATATGTAAAATCTACATCAATTCATAGTGACCTAGAAAAACACATCCACATGCATCAGTCTAAATATTTTTCAATAACAGTGAAGGAGAATCATTTGTATTCGCTAACAAACTCAATTTATGGTTTACAACAATCACCCCGACAATGGTATAAGAAATCTGACTCCTTTATGACCTTTCTCAAATTCAGCTTGTCCAATTATGATTGTCGTGTAAGGTTGAATAAGAGAGAAGATGAGACTTACGTATATCTAATCATCTATGTGGATAATAGCTTTATTACTTCCAAAAATATAGAAGAGGTCAGATAAATCCCAACCTAGTAAGGAATTTTAAATAAAAGATATGTGAACCTCAAATTAGAAAAATACCTTGGATGGAGATATTTAATGACAAAAAAAAGTTATTTTGAAATCATAAGGTCTTTATGGAAAGGTCGTTTGCATATTCAATAGGTAAAACACCAAGCTCGTAAATACTATTAGCATCTCACTTCAAACTTTCATCTAATTTATCTCCACAAATATATTATGATACCAATTATATGTCACATGTTCCATATTCTAGTGTAGTTAGAGCCCACATGAATAATATGGTATCCTCACATCAATATTTATCATATTTAGTTAATATTTCTAGAAGGTACATGGAAAATATAGTTTAAGAACATTAGAAAAGTATTCAAGGGGTTTTAGATATTTATTTGTTTCCTTTGATTTTAGCTTACACCTGGTGAAGACTAGAGTTTGAGTAAATGGGTATGTTGATTCTAACTTTACTTATAACATTCATAAGAGAAGATTACTTATTATATATATTTTCACAATGGGTGGGTGTTCTATGATAACCTTTACAAACTGCACTAGCATTATCCACTATAGAGACAAAATACATGGTTTCTATTGAGCCTTCTAAGAAAAATCATTGTTTGAAAGGTCTCTTTTGAAAAAATTTGTGAAGACTTACGAATCACTCCAATCTTTTTTTACATTCAGAGTGTTATATGTCTCTCAAAGGATCAAATGTTTCAAGATAGGACAAAGAATATTCATGTGAAGTATCACTTCGTGCATGATGTTATTAATCGTGGTGATTTTTGTAAGCGAAGTTAGTAATCATGATAATTCGGTTGATATAATGATCAATCAAATTTCTGATATCTAAGTTGGAGCATCGTTTGGACTTAGTTAACATTTGTCGTTTGAATTAAACCCTTCAGGGTTTTATGACATAGAAGTTGAATTTCTAAAATTAATATTTTACTTTTCGACTTTTAAACTTTTTGACAAGGTGGAGATATTGCTAGATTTTTTGAGCCTCGGTACAAAATTCTTATCAAGGTGGATATTGTTAGAGTTATAATCTAATTCAATTTAGGTCATTTCCTATTTGGATAATAGCACTTGTTCCTTGGTTAACTATTAATACATATATAGTGTATTTATACCCACCTTTTGAAATATATACTCAATTATTATCTCTCTACAATTGTAGTTTGACTCTCTCCTATTCCCGTAGTCTTTTTTTGACTTGAGTTTTCATGTAAGTCTTGTGTTAAATATTTATTTGTGTGCTTTATATTCGATCTTTGTATAACATACCCCTCTCAAGTTGCAACAAGAGCCAAACAGTCTTACCATTTGGTTTTTTGATGCCACAACATATGATAGAAAAACCAAATTCTTTCTTAGGAGAGATCCAATATACCCGAAAGAGATCTAAGCCTCTTTTTAAACTCTACACTAAGATCAAACAGTAAAAGTATAATAAAAAATTTATAAGTTCATTCTTCAACAACGTAAAAACAGGAAGAAAACAAATAACTTTTGACAAATATATTTTAACAAAAAATATTTATGAAAATAGTGTGAACCCAACGTATATTAACAAATTTTTCATTTTGAAAATATAAAATTATTATTTATAATTAATATTCTAATATATTTAATTCCAACACTATTTTATTTATTTCATTTATCTAAAATATTAAATAGTTTTTTCCTTATCCACCCAACTCTACCTTACTTGTCACGATACTCAACTCAATGTCTTAATGATATGAAGAAGTGGATCTGGAACGTTGGGTATTTTTCAAACTTATTTGAGGGAAAAGATGAATAAAATAGTTATATAACAACTAGCAAAAACTTTACCTTCCAGTTGTATTATTTATTAATGATTATTAATATTCATTGATGAAAAAAATTAGTTCTTGGAAATATCTCTTATGATTGGGTTACAAAGTGTGTATGTAGATCTAGTGTAGGGGTAGAGGTTGGTTCAAGGTGGAAATATGTTGGTTTTTGGACGAGAAAAAAAATAAAGAAAAAGATAAAATTAGGTTACAAAAAATCAGTACTTAAAAGTTAGAGTAAAAAATTACACATATTATTAAAATAAATAACAACATTAATCCGCCAATTAAACCAATATACTTATTTATTTTGCATAAAAAGGGGATTAAGGGATATGTCTACTTTATAATAAATGTTTGGATATATAGATAAGCAAAGATTAAAATAGAATATTTAAATTCTTTCCTAAAATGAAAAAAAATATCAAACTAATTGCATATATGTTTTTTATACTCACCATGCCAAGAATGTAAGATGCTTCCACATTGCCAGCAGTGATACACTTGTTAAAAAAATTGTGAGCATCTCCTGACCAATCTATGGATTTTACTAAAAAGCACCCTACACTTGTTTTGGAGAGAACTAATGGATTAATACCAAGTTTGTTAGGTCTTTTGGATCTGTTCAAAACATAAGAGACAATAAGGAAATAGTAAGTGTAAGAACAAGAAAAATATTTCATATGTAACAGGGACAGATCGGTAGTCTCTATTATTTTTGTTCAGTTGTAGACTCATTGGCCGATGGTACTCAGTACAAATTTTTTCCATTATTTTATTTGGGATAATGGTAAAATAAAATATATTAGTATCCATTAAAAATACTTAGCCCCACAGTTTGTAAAACTATTTTTTTATAGCATTCAGCCATGGTCAAATTATAATCTCGAATCTTCCCTGAAATGGTACTACAATTGCACATAAAATTATTATATTAAAATTTATTATCTCTAATAAAATGCATAAATAATGAGAAAAAGACACATACTGACACTAATATAAGCATATCATATTTTTAATGATGTATATATAATAAAAAGTGGATCTCTAAGAGAATCGATAATATTATTCAAGAGATTCATTATATTCAGCATAAAATTACACAATAATTTTAAAAAAACAAATAGACCAATTTTATATTCATTTTTAGAGGTGGGGTGGTAGGTGGTTGAAACACTATGCTGTTTCCTAACAGATCTATCCCTGCGCAAATACATATAAAAAAACAAATAAAAACAATAACACTTACAAGATGGTAAAGATTATAAGATCTGAAGGCGAATCAGCTATGGAGCTGAGTTTACTAAGGATGGAGATTACAGTATCATCCGTTAATTTATCAAACAAATAATTATTTTTTGGATAAACATCCATAACTCTTTGGCTTAGATTCATACTACTAATACTCTTTTTTTCTTTGTTTTTAGTGATTGTAAATATTCGCATCAACAGAACATGTATTTATAGTACCCACAAAAGAGATGCTATATTTGATTAAAGGAATCTGTTATAAAATTTGAAAAATTACTTTTCTTATCATTTTTGTTTTTTGCTAGAATAGAAATTTTAATTGCATAAATGTAATATATAGATAAGTTATTTTATAATATAATATAATATATATATATATGTATATATACTTAGACAGTAATATATTATTCTATAATTTGGAATTTCTTTCTAAAATTTTAATGTTAAATGTATGTGGTCATTAGTTTTACTGTTTGACTACCATCTTTGGATATTAAGAGAATGTGTATTCAATTCAAAATTTCCAACTCTAATATAGTCTGTAAATATTTTTATAATTTAAATAAGTATGATTACATAGATTGTTCCACACCTAGTATAAATTGGATTTTTTGTCTTACTTTAATTTCATACCAAATATATCATTGATACACATAATATCAATGCGACACATTGTCTTTTTTACTTTTGGTTCGAGTACTTTTATATTAAAGTAGGACACACCTATCTCTTCTTATTAAAAGTAAAAATCCACCAAACTTCTCATAATTTCGTTTAATTTCAAATCTTCTCATTTATTATCAAATTAACATCACATCACCCTCTTTTTTTATTATTATAATATTTGTAAAAGTTTAATTTAGCTGTTTCGAAATATCTTTAGACACGGGTCATATCTAGTGCCTATATATTTTGTTTATAAACACTCCTTTAGTAGTGGTAGTTACGGTTGAGCATGAACCCAACAAAAACATGTCAAAAGAAATGCCCAAAAGGAGGCTTTTCTTTATTTAGATCCAACATTGGTCTGGTTTTTAAGATATAATTAATTAAATTGTATTCCCCCCTCAACTCGCTGTCACCGGACTTAACCACCAAAGTTATAAAAATAGGTAAATTCTAAATATGAATTCTCAGTTTCATTTCATATTTCTGTTCAACAATATTAATTTTTCATATTTTTGTATCAGTTCTACTATAACAAATCATCTATACTAGTTAAACGATTTAATACTAGTATACAATAATTATGCTATAAATATAATGATCTAAGTTGTAATACTTAAATTTGTTTTATATAACATCATTATTTTAATAAAAAACATTTACTATATTTATGTATATACCTAATATTTAACATATCTATATAGATCTATATTTTTTTATAGATCTATATATTTTTATTATTGATCTTGCAAAAATCTAATATTTTATATATGGAGAGTTATATATTGTTTATTCTGTTATATACGAAAATATAGGAAAATATTTTTTTAATATATCATTCTATATATGTGTATTTTTTTAAATCTGGAAATATGTATCTTTTCACACATACATATACACATACATATATATATATATATATATATATATATATATATATATATATATGTATATTAAACACAAATATATTTATCAAACTAATCTATATATAATAATAAGATTTATATATTTATGTTATTAAATTGTGTGTGAAATCTTTTTTTTGTTTTTGTATGTTTGTTGCTATATTATGTATCTCTCTTAAAATATATTTATGTAGGTAAGATTTATTAATTTAAAGTGAATACAAATTTATCTAAATAGAAAGTAAGAAACAATTAATAAATCAATCCACAAACACATATTTTTACATGTAACTTTACATATTTTATCATATGTATAAATTTAAGTTTTATTAAATAAGAATGTAAATATTTGTTTCATATTTGCAGTAACTATTATGGTGTATTTATTTATCGTGCATAATAATAGAAGCTAAGTAAACCAAAAAAACACGAGGTTAATTGTTTCATGAGAATACAAAGAAAAAATAGGATACCATCGCTTTCCTTCTAAACTTTAATGTTAACTATTTATTAGTGAGATGAATCTTCATTTCGTTAAAGTTATGATTATGGTTAAGGTTTAAAATTTAATGTTTACGGAAAAGTAAATGGTAAACTTCAAGATGAAAGTTAAGGTTAAGGTTAAATTTCAAGATTTATGAAAACTATAAGGTAAAGTTAAAGGTTAAGGTAATGGTTAAATTAAAAGTTAAGGTTAAAGTTTAATGTTGACAGTTTAAGGTTTAAGGTTTAAGGATTAAGGTTCAAGGATAAAGGTTATGGTTAAAAAAGTTAAGATGAAGGTGAAGATAAAATTTAAGGTTAATGTTAAGGGTGAGGTTTAAAGTTAAGGATTAAAGTTAAGGTGAAGGTTAAATTTATTGTTTAAGGTTTGAGGTGTAAATTTAAGATTTAAGTGTTATGTTTAAAGTCAAGGTTAAGGTTAAAGCGAAAGCAAACATGAAGTCATATGGTTTAAAGTCTATGTTTAAGATTTACAGTTTCAGGTATAAGATTTAAGGTTAAGGTTATGTTTAATGTTAAGATTAAGGTTTAGGTTAAAATCTATTATTAAAGTGAAGGCAACAACTAAGTTGTATGGTATAAATTTTACGTTTAAGATTTACGGTTTAAGGTAAAAGACTTAAGGATAAGGTTAAGTTTAAGTTTAAAATTATTGTTTAGTATAAGGTTATGGATAAGATAAAGGTTAGGGTTAGCAAGATTAAGGTCAAGGTTGAGGTTAAGGTTAATATTAAGTCTTGGCTAAGTCAAAGATTAAGTTTTAATTTAAGGCTAATGTTAATGGTAATGTTAGGTTAATGTTAAGATACATGGTTAAGGATGTGGTTAAAGTTAATAGTTAAGGGGTTGAGGTTAAGGTTTAAGTTAATGAATAAAGGGTTATTGTCAAGGTTAAGGTTAAGGTTAAATGTTAAGGTTAATTATAAGGTTAATTTCAATATTAATGTTATGTTAAATTTAATTTTAAAATTAAGGTTAAGTTTAAGTTTACGGCTAGGGCAAATGCTAGGTCTAATGCTAGGTTTAAGTCTAGTGGTAAGGATAAGGCTGAGGTAAGGACTAAAGTTTTGACTAAGGCTAAGGCTAATATTAATACTAAGGTTAAGGCTAAGGCTAGGGTAAAGGATAGGGCTAGGGATAGGGTTAATGATAAGGCTAAGGCTAAGAATTAGGTTAAGGTCATGGTTAAGGTAAATTTCAAGATTAAGATTGAGGTTCAGGTTAATGTTATAGTTAAGGTTAAGGTTACGGTTAAAGGTTAAGTCTAATGGTTAAGGTTAAATTTTAAATTTTTATTTATATTTAAGGTTAAGGTTAAGGCTAAGGGTTAATGTTATGGTGTACGTCAAGTCTAAGTTTAAGTTTAAGGTTTAAAATTTAACGTTTAAATTTAAGTCTATACAAATTTAAGGTTTGAGGTCGAATATAAGCACGATGAATCTTCATTTGGTTATGTTTATATTTAATGTTTAGACCTTAAATAATAAGGTTAGGGTTAAGTTTATGGTTATAAGATTTAGGGTTTGAGGTTAAATATTAGCACAATGATTCTTTACCTGGTTAAGATTAGAATTGAGGTTGAAATCATAAGGTAAGGATAAAGTTAGGGTTTTTGTAAAAGATAAAATTAAGTTAAGTTTAAGGTTAGGATAATAGTTAAGTTTCAAGTTTAAAGGTCAAGGTTTAATATAATGTTTACAGTTTAGTGTTAAGGTTTAAGGTTTACAGTTCAAGTTTTAAGTTGAAGGGTATGGTAAAGGTTAAGGTTTGATTTAAAGTTATGCATAAAGTTAAAATGGTTTCTTTTTATATTAAAACATATCCAAATATTTTTAAATTTATTGTTCATGATTTTTATTTTCTTGTACACATTAGTTTTGTTTAGCTTGCATGAAATTTTAAATTTATTGTCCATGTTTCTTAATTTCTACACAACAAGAAAATCAGTTTTTGGCGACTTCATTTTGGTCTTTTGACGACCCTTTTGAAGTGTTGGCATATATTTCCCTGCACTACTTAGCATAGTGGCCTATACTCGTGTTGCCAATGTTATGACTACACCTCATTAAAAGAGTAGGGTATTGATAATCACCTTTCACAACTCCCTTCTAAAATAAGGTAGCCGATTACCTTTTACAACCCTTTCTAAAATAGGGTAGCCTATTACCTTTGACGACCCATCTAATATAGCGTAGCCTATTTCTTTTCACGACCCCTTTACAATAGCTAAATAGAGTAGCCTATTACCTTTTCCGACACTTTGACAAGGGTTGCCTATTACTTTCACGACCGCTTTAAAAATGGAAAATAGGGTAGTCTATTACCTTTCACGACCCCTTTACAATAAAAAAATAGTGTAGCCTATTACTTTTCCTGATGTTCTTAAAAAGAGTTGCCTATTGCCTTTTCTGAGTCTCTGCTACGGGTCTGCTCCCTATATTCAACCATTCATTTTTTACCCTACAAATTTAGAATTAAACCATCAAAATATGCATAGATAAGGAAGTAAATAGTCAGTATGAGCATGAAAAGGGTCTAAACTATAAAATATTGTATAGTTAAGGGACTAAAATGTCAGATTTGTTGAAGATAACTAAATAAACTGTCAAATTGAGCATAAAAAGGGGACAAAGCCTAACCATCCTTATTTGCTATTGCGTCCCAGGTCCCTGAACTATTAAACCCGTCAAATTGGCCCCTCATCTTGAACAAATCCATGCCCTTTTAAACATGTCAGAAAATTGAATAAGAAACCAATAATTAGAACTGAAAGATATATGAAGATAGAGTGAAGTGAGAGAGAATACATGGTCTCAGGCCAGAGATACATACATATCAAAGGTCAACCAAGGCACTGAGATTAGCTATGTGGGATATTTCAAAATGTTCAGGTAATTGCACTATAGGTCCCTATATTGTGAAAAATTGAAGTTATCCAAATTGATGCCTAGTTTCCAAAAAATACAAAACTCTACCATTTATGTTTAAATTAACATGAAATTAGCAAAAGAAATACATACATATCAGAGGGAAAAATCATTTGTTGCAGGGTCAGCTTCAGGCTCCTGTATTAGTAAAAAGATGAAACAGAATATGTAGTAATAACATTAAAAAAGTTAGGCACACACCACATGGAGTGAAGAATCATCATTAACAAAATCTCCCTTTTCTTTCCTGAGATTTAATATCTCTATATCTCCATCAGTATATGACACCTGGTTCATCATAGTATATTTGCTAATTAATACCTTTTTTTTATGTTTCTATTTCTTTTGGGAGAGGAAATGAACTTACCTTATGCTTCCTCTTTGCAAAATCAAAAGACTTAATATGACCCACATAATACCTGTACATAAACAAACATAATTAACCATTTTATGAATTACTATAGACTATAGAAAATACTACATGATCAAAGTAATTACACTTTCTGAAGAAACAATCAGAAAATTATAGCAATTGTCTAGCATGATTGATTACAACTGAGTTTTCATATAATCTTGAATTCATCTGTTCAGAAATGATTAACTTTAGGATTGAATCCATCAATGGTAGCTAAAAGGGGAAATTTTAATTTACGTTATATAATAATATATACAACTAACTAGCTCATATGGAAAACTAACGAGTTTAAAAGATGTATATGAACACCCTCAGGTAAAGGATCCAATGGGACCCACCTTACTCTCACCGCAACTTGACCAACATTCACATCAACCTTGCAAGAACAAATTTTTTTTAAACTATATCAACATAAAAGCAAGAAAAATTCACGATAGTATATAAGTTAAGTGTAATTTTCTTAACGGAAAGGGAAATATGATGTAGGGTTAAAAGTTCAATCCAGCCCTTTTATGATCAACAAGAAATCCTTGCACCAATAAAGTTTAATATTCAATATTTAATTATATATATATTCGTAATACATTTTTATTCTATATAATGAGAGTCAAAATCAGTTGAATTGAAATAAATAGAAAAATGGAAGAAACTTACGGCATCCAAAGAGGGAAGAAATGACCGACCAAGCAAATTTATCTTCAGAAGTTCTTTTGAATGTAAATTATATATTATTTGAGTTAATTGCACTATAGGTCCCTATGTATAAGTATATCAAGCTTGGGTAAGTAAACTTACTTATGCAAGTATCATGATTCTGTACATTATAAGCCAAATAATCAGAAACAAAACTTATTTTCAATCTACTTGTATATTTAATGAGAATTCTGGCAGGTTTATGTGGTCTATCAACTAGCTAGGAGTTTTTCATCTTCATCTTAAAAAGTCCTATTTATGCAAAATAACCTATATATATATCATGCAAACAAAAAACAAAACAAAGCTTAAAAATACAACAACTCATAAACTCAAATCAGATAAAATAATTCCAACTTTTCGCAGCTCAAAACTTAAATCTCTACAAATACCTCATCTAGCATATTTTGGAAAAGAGGATAAGCTATTTTAGCATCAAGTTCTGCATCTCTCTAGAGTGAGTAAGAGTTGATTTGCATTCCTTGGAGAAATCATCAACAACAGGACTACGATCATGGATAATTCCAAAAGTTCTCTTTTTACTATAACTGCAATACATATGAATTTTACAAACAGTATTAAATATAAATATTCACATAAGCAATTAAATGACTTTAGGATCACAAACCATTATTGTATTCACATTGAAAACACTTGACTGACCTCCTACTCACCACCATTGAAGTACATACAATTTTTATATGCCTATTTATTAACAATGTACTTACAGATTGAGGCATATAAATCATTTGTATAAATATTGATCTCTACAGAATAAAGCAGCATTGTAAACAAAATGACAATATCTAAACTATAGACACTACAAGAGGAGAGATTGACATACTTGTTTCAGATAGAAACAGAAGCAGCAAATTAGAGTAAGTTAGACAAAAAATCAAACACCTAGAGTGCAAGCTGTGAACTTCAATGTAATCCAATCTAAATTAGGACATGAATCATACAAACATGATAAAGTTAAAAATACTATTGATTAAACAAAAAACAGAGGATGAGGTTCTTAAGGACAAAAAATGTCAGAGTAAAAAAGATACAGTCATGATTAATGCAAAAATTAAACTGATATAATACATAACCTGAGTAATGATTCTTCTTGCCCGATGCAATTGGAAAGTAGCAGAGTGTTTTTTACTGCTGGTGGCGGAAGTGGAGTGGTTCTGATACAATTGAGGTGGTGCCGCTGGTGAAGCAGTGATCAGATAGAGACGGAGTGCTGAATACGTCGGTGGAGTTGGTATCATACGGCTTATGCATTGCATATATATACATAATTGATGCATATGAACATATGAACATATATTATAAGTGTGTATCTGTGAGAGCGAGACTTACTGAAAGGAGAAGAAAAAGATTTCACAGGAAGGAGGAGAAAGAAAAGGGAAGGATTCACGGCGGAGCTGGCGGCGCCGTGTAGTAGTGGTAAAAGTGGCGGAATTCAATTTCTAATCTTTTGGACATTCACGAAGGAAAATGTATGAGTTGGGATGTGGAGGGGCGGTGGTTTTAGCAGAGACGGTGGAAAGAAAGTAAACGTAATTAATTGATTAAAGACAGGTAAAGGAATATATTAAGGCCAAACTGATGCTACTCTCCTGTGTATATTCGTATATTTATGGGTATATTGATTTTTAAATAATTTTTTTACAAAAAATTATACTAATTATTGTCTTTAAATAATTATTAAACATTTTCAATATTTTTTAAAATATTTATGAATTTTTAAAACATTTAAGTAATTTTTATATTATGTTTTTGAATAGATTTGGATTTTTATTTATTAATTATGAATTTTCTTTTTTTTTTCAGTTTTTTATAAATTAAAAATATTTCTATTTATTTTTGTAGTTAATTATGTTTTTTCTTTGTCATTTTTAAATATAAGGGTGAATACTACCGTAAGTGTGGTTGAGAATATTTTTTTGATATCAATAGCCCACTACTATTGATGGTGGGTAGGAAATTGTTTGTAGTAATAGACTACTCCTATCAAAGAAAGTGCTTAAATATAGAATTGATGTTTTTTTAACAACTAATTAATAGGGGGTAGGGAAAAAAGAGTTGGTATATCACAATTTTCTTGTAGTGCTAGTACACATTACTTTTATGATTATAAAATATTTGTTGTATTTTTTTGCACGCATTTTTCTAAAAATTAATTCAAATTTCATTGTTTGTGGTTCAAGATTCATGGTTCATGTTTTATGGGTCATGGAAAAGGTAAAGTTTGTTTTATTAAAGGAAATAAACCCAGATCCCATATGCAATCCTTTAAAATAATTTATGTTCAATTGATAAGTATTGAAACTAAGTCTCCTTGGCGAAAGTCAAATATCCAACACAATGTGATAACAAAAATTTAGAATATTAGGTACATGGACACACGTTGAACATTCACATATATGATGGATTTGGATATCTGACAATTAATTTTTCTTTTATTAGTAAAAAACAATATATCAATTAATGCGAATTAGAAAATTAAGGGTTCACAAACGATCGTGTTCGTCTTTTATGCAGATGATCCAAAGTGTTTAAAACTAAATATGCATTATAATATAGATTCACGACCTTTGATCAACCGATGTTATGTAATATAGATATATATGGTCTAAAATATTTGCATACTATATTATAAATTATTATGTCCATAAAAATATAAATAAAAGAGATATTTTCATTTTTAATAATTTACCCCATATATAATATGACTTTAAAATGGAACCAACTTGAAGATATTCATTTACATTTAAGGTATATATATTTGGCATAAAATAAATAATTAAAAATGTATATATATTAACAACAACTATTTCTATATTTCTTTTAGTAGTATCTATTAACAAAAACTACAACATATACATCCTTTTCTCTAAAACTCTTACAAACACCGAATCCAACTTTAAAGGTATAACAATCCGTGTTATTCTAAACTTTTAGGTAACATAAATGATTACAATCCAATCGTATTCATAACATGTCATCACAATATATATCTCCCAATAATAAATTATTGTGATGAAATATCATGATCATCGATCAGATTGTGAATTCACTTTAAATTTCTTGCCCATGAATATTGATAGAATTTGTGATATCCAATACAATTTTATAGTAGGAAAAATATATTATCACAAAGTTTTTTTTTATTGTGATGAATGTTATGATATATATCCCCTTTTGAAATTATGTTTTCTCCAGTAAAGTTAAATATGATTTAATAAAAAAATTTAAAATATATATTTTTATCCTTCAAATATCCATCTATATCTATAATAGATCTAACTTTTCAACATAAACTTGTTAATGAGGTTTTGTTGTTGCTAAATTTTTTATGTTCGTTTTTGGTGTAAACTTATAACATAGATTTTATTGTTTTGCCCCCATACTTTACTATATATATTCTTATATTTGGTTTTTTTTATTATTTCTTTTTTAGGTCGATCGGACCTTATTCTCCCTCCCTTCTCACCATTCTTATAGAACAAAACCTCTTCATTCTTATATTATGCAATTATTTTTATTTTATATTTATGTTTCATTTTCATTCATAATGGTTTACAAAAATCCATTTTAACAGGTAAGAACTCATAATATTTCTATTTAATTGATTCTCTCTCAATCCAGTAGAAAATTTTATGTTTTTTATTTCTTGGGTATAGATCTGTATATTGTGTGTATAGATATGTATGTTTTGGGTATAGATCTGTAATTTTGTGGGTATTGATATGTATTTTTTTTGTATAAATCTGTAATTTCGTGTGTAAAAATTATATTTTTGTGGGTATGAGTCTATATTTTTTGGTCTATGATTTTTTTATTGTCAATACCCACTGTTTTGCATTTTTTTTGGTATATACCCATGGTTTTACATTTTTTGTGGGTACAGAACTTCATTTTGGTGAGTATATACTGATTTATATTGATGAATTTGTGTGGTTTTATGTATGAATTGATGTTTTTATTTTTGTGTAGGAAAACAACCCTGAAAATAAAAGAGTGGGTATATCTTTATCATTGACATGGAAATAACATAGATCTAAGGAAGAAATTAATTTGAAATCGTACCCACCAAATTATAGCACAAACGTAAAAAAAAGAATTTTGAAAAAAAATCTAAGCAATAGGTACAATTGTAGGGACTTATAATGCAATTAAAAAAAGTGTGTATATACCCACTATAACACACCAATATTGGGGAAAAGTTAGCAAAGTAAAAACATAAATATTTGAATCTATTTTAAACCAAAATTAAACAAGGCCTTTAAAAAAACAAAAATTTAGTTAGGCCTTGAAATATATTATTTTAGAATTTGAGTCCTCTAATTGCATATTATAGTATTTTATTTTTTTGAATGTTAAGATATACAATCAAATTATATTAGGTATTATATTTACACTTATTTCGAATTGTATAGATGCGATAATTTTTTAAATTTCCTCAAGATACAAGCCCCGTTTTAAAATTATATTTTCCCAGCAAAGTTAAATATAATTAAATCAAAATTTTAAAAGTCTATGATTTTTATCCCCCAAACATTCCTATATATCTACAATTGATCTAACTTTCCAAGAGAAAGTTGTTCATGAGGTTTTTTTGTTCGTGAAATTTTTATGTTCTTTTGTTCTTGGTGTAAGCTTCTAACATAGATATCTAAATTGTAACCTTAAAAAGAATTTATAGCTTTCATGAATCAGATCACCAGAAAGATTTAACATTTGTATTTTGGAGTTTTATAATTTTAATATTGTATAATATTGTATAATTTTATTTTTTCAATATTTTTATTAGATATTTTTCTTGTAGGTAGAATAGATTTATTTAATTTTAATTAAGCATTTTATTTTATCCATCATACAAATAAAATTTGTGTCATTTTTTTCTTTATTTTTTTAATACTTATTGTTTTTAGTTAATATTTAGAAAATTCACTAACCACACTAAAAGATTTGCTGAGTATACTCATCGAAATAATCAATTTATTTTCATACTTAGTGATCCGTACCCCTCAATTTTTGTACTAAATGATTTTCGACATAGTGATTTTTGTACTCAAGGAGTTCATACTTAGTATTTTTGTACTCAATTATTTATGTTCTCACAAATATTTTTTACTCAGTGGGTTTATACTCTGTCAATCACTGACTACGGCTGGGTGGAGCTATTGGTGGAGGTCGATGGATGGTGGTTCAAGATAAACAATATAGATACTTTGCGGATTCGTATTCAGTGAAGCAAGGAGTATGCCCCGGGTGGCGTTGCAGGAAGTGGTGATGACTGGTGGTCGGAGATGTTAAATATGAATACTTAGGTGGATTTTGTTTTATTTGAGAGTATTTTTATGTTTGGTCACTTAAAATATTTGGTAGTAACCTATTTGGAGAAGAAACTAGCCAACTGTTCTCTATTTGCGATTAAATTGTTCTCCAAGTTACATTGGGACAATCACCCTTTATAGATCTATATAAACTGTTTATTATCATGTATTATATCAAAAATGTAAGAAAATCAAATATTTTTTTACATTTAAGAAATAATCAGTTGAACAAAAGAATAACCAAAGTTATTTTTTATAAGTTAAACACGCGATGACTTGTGTTTCACTAATCGCACACCGAAAGTGTGAGAGATGATATGTCTTGATATAACTTTACATTAAATCTACGAATCAACGAGTTTTTTTTTCTTTTGGTTTCACACCTACTGTAAAAGAGATTTTTTTTTCTTTCCTTGATTTCATGCCAAATGTGCCATAGATGAAGTGTCTTTATTTGGTTAAACACTACATATGCAAGCGAAAACATTGTCTTTTTTTACTTTTGGGAAAAAAATGCTTATATATTTCATGTATAAACTCTTCTATAATAGTGGTAGTACCGGCTTAGCATTACCCTCACAAAAAAAGACAAAGAAAAGAATTTTCTTTATTTTAGGCCCATCATTGTTCTAGTTTATAAAAGCTAATTGTCTGCTTTACTTAAACCTTCCGTCAACTCGATGCAGCCAACCTAACCACCAATATTATAAAAGAGGTAAAATATATAAATATACTTTGTTTTAATATCAGATTTCTCAACAAGAATGTTAATCTTTCATATGTTTTAGTCAATTCCACTATAACAAAACAAGTATACTAGTTAAACAATTTATTACTAGTATACCAAAATTCTACAAAAAACACACAAATTTGTAGACATGTTTAATATTTGATATAAACAAAAAATATATGTTTATACAAAAAATAGATCTATATAAATATAAAATTTTGCATGATCAAATTAAAAATACATAAATCTATATAAATATATTAAATTCTAATATTTATTAGTATTTAACATATATATATATATATATATATATATATATATATATATATATTAATATTTTACATTTAGTTGTTTATTCTATTATCTACTAAGATTTAGAAATATATTTTTTAAAATGTATTTTTGATTATATGAATTACCAAACATGTCTACAAATGTGTATTCTTTTTGTATATATTTGTATTTTTTTAAATCATCAAACATGTATCTTTTGTCTCTATCACACACACACATTTATATTTATTTTATTTATTATATCCAAATACAAATATATTTATCAAACATATCTATATATAATAAGTAAATTTACATATTTATGTTAATGGTGTGTGAAATCTTTTGTTGTTTTTTGTTTTTGGTTGTTATACTATATATCTCTCTTCACATATGTTTTTATGTAAGTAACAAGTAATAAGTAATCAATGAACCAATCCAGAAATGCATATTTCATATTACCATTTAAGTATTACTTAAAGTAGATGTAACTTTACATATTTTATGTTATTCCAAACCAATATATGTTTCATATTTGAAGAAATATTAATTAGATGAGAACGTAAATATTTATTTCCTATATGCAATATGTTAGATTGTGTATTCATTTAATATTTTATAACATTTTGTGGATTTTGAACACTCTATAGAATTTGTAGATTAATGGTTCGTTTTATTTCTATAAAATGATATTTTTCTAATCATGTACAAACTTTGACTAATTTGTTTAGATCATATATAGACTTTATCATATTTTTTCTTGTACATAAAGGAATCGGTAACACTCATGTCTTCAAAGAATAAAAATATGTGTTATAATTTTGCATAACTATTTTAAAAAAAATTGAAAACATTATCATACATACGACTGTTATTTTACATAAAATTTTATAAAATTTTGAAAATGTAAACTTATACACGACTTTTGGAAAAAAAATATTGTAAAGTTTGTTTGTATTATACGGTCAGGAATTAGTTATGGCACAACTAATAAGTTGTTGGTCTAATTATATCATACTCATGAATGCTTACAATCTTATAAGATACATAAGTAAAGTTTACTTATTTGATTATTTGCGGTAA
Organism: Nemophila menziesii; assembly: GCA_029959085.1. Lineage (NCBI taxonomy): Eukaryota > Viridiplantae > Streptophyta > Magnoliopsida > Boraginales > Hydrophyllaceae > Nemophila > Nemophila menziesii. The sequence goes on from JARWIR010000002.1 coordinate 93,983,036, forward strand.
TTAATTTATGTCTTATACGATGATATAAACTACACCATGTATATGAAAATAACAAAAGATAAACGGACTTATATATGTCTTAAAATACATATGAGGTCAAAATCGATGAGACAATTTTATTTATGATTATCACTCGGATAAAATTTAGTTTCACTCTATATTGCATGTGTCGTAATAATTTGACACTTTAACTTCTATACGTAAATTAGCCACCAAACTATCTGCGTTGCATTAACTGTAGACAAATTTGCATCACTAAATGGCTGACTCTTAAGGCTAAGGTCAAGGTTAAGGTTAAGGTTAAGGTTAAAGATAAGTTTAAGGTTTAAGATTTAATGCTTAAGTTTTATGTTTAATTTTTAATAATATATAAGGTTTAAGGTCAAATATTAGCACGATGAATCTTAATTTGGTAAATTTTAAGGTGAATGGTTAACATACAAGTTAAGGTTCAGGTATAAAGTTCAAGGTTTAAATAAAACAAAAGGCTAAGTTAAAGGTTAAGGTTATAGTTATGGTTAAATTTTAGGTTCAGGTTAAGGTTTAAGGTTTAATGTTTATGGTTTAAGGTTTCAGTTTATGATTTAAGGTTCAAGGTTCAAGGTTTAAGGTTCAATGTTAAAGGTTAAGGTAAAAATCGTTAGGGTGAAGGGTAAGGTTTAAGATTAAGGTTAAGGTTAAGGTTTAGTGTTTAAGGTGTATGGGTTATGGTTAAAGTTATGGTTAAGTTTAAGGTTAGAGAAGGAAATCACTATGGTGTATGGTTTAAGGTTTAAATTTAAGGTTTACAGTTTAAGGTGTAAGATTTAAAATTAAGGTTAACTTTGAGGTTAAGATTATGGTTAAGATTAATTTTGAGGTTAAGGTTAAGTAAAATTTAAGGGTAGGTTAAGATTAAGGTTAAAGTTAAGATTAAAGTTAATGTTAAGGTTAACGTTTTCCTAGTTTAGGTTTAAGTTTTAGGTTAAGGTTAAGGCTAAGGTTAAGGTAAATTTTAGGTTAAAGTTAATAATAATGTTAAGGGTGTGGTTAAGGTTATTTGTTAAGGGGTTTACGTTAAGGTTTGGTTAAGGAGTAAATTACCACTTATTTTGAAATTTTTAGATGTGATAATTTTTAATGGATCTTAAAGAGATCTCCTCAAAACCCAAGTCCTCTTTCGAAGTTATGTTTTCTCCCCACAAGGTTAAACCATTAGTATTTAATCAACTTTTTTTAATACTATTCCCTAAATAATCTATTTATATATGTCTACATATATCCACATTAATCACATTTCCAACCTACAATGTCTAAACCACCTCTCAAAATACTCTTCTCTTCCCACCAACTAAACCCTCAAGAAATCTCCTACACGGAAAAAAAAACCATTAACGACGACTTTCTAGCTTCTGTTCATGATTCAAGGTGGTAGTGAGGTGGTAAAGTCATAGATCAATATAAAGCTTCAAGACCATTGCAGTGTTCGAGATATGAAGCTTCGTCCATGGAAATGTTCGAGAACTCGAACTTCCATAGCGTATCAAGGAATCATTGAAGAGATGGCAGAGCAAGGAAGCATTGTCCATGAAAGTTTCGGGTACATTAGACCTGTCTTTACATTGTAGATCGAAGTTTGAGTAGGCGATTTTTAAATGACAAATCTAACTCACCATGCGAGAATTTCTTTTTGATACATGGGTTCTAGGCTAGCTTTCGTGAGGTTTTTTTGTTCATGAATATTTGATGTTCTTTTTTACTTGTTATTACCTTCGAACATTTATATATAAATTGTACTTCTAGAGAGATTTTATTAATTAACCATGAATATGTTTCGTGAAACAAATCACAAAACAAGATTTTGTAGCATTATTTTTTTTATTTTTTTCCTTTAATATTGTATAACTTTTTTTTATATATTTGTAATATAATTCTTTTGTTATAGGTATAATAGATTTATTTATATTTTATTATGTTTTGTATTTTTTCCATCATAAAAATTAAATTGTGCCATTTTTTCTTTATTTTTATTTTAATAATCAATATTTTTAGATAATAGTCAAATATTTCACTAAGTATACTTAGATCTTTGTTGAGTATTCTAAGTAATTTACTATGTATAGTTAGATATTAGTTGAGTATACTAAATTAATTTGTATACTTAGTGACTGCTCTAATCAACTATTTTTGTACTCAATGATTTCGTACTTACTGAATCACTATGTAAGCCCAGGTGGCTGGTGGTGGTCGGTGGATTGTGTTTAAAGATAAATAATATAAATACTAAATAGCTTTGTTGTCCGTGAATCAATGAGTACGTCCCAGGTGGCGGTGTCAGCGGTGGTCGGTGGGTGGTGGTCGTACATGAATAATGGTAGTACTTAGTGACTAGGTGGACCGTATTTATTGTCACTTATTTTTTAGTCCTAATAAGGTTTTTGTTTTATCTGAGGGTATTTCAAGATGAGGTCACCCATAAGATTAGGTAGAAACTTATTTGGAAAAGAAACTAGCCAATTTTTTTATCGGCGATTAAATTAGTCTCTTTGGATCAATCAACCTTGATAGATTAAGGAAATTGTTTATTGTTTAAATTTATATTTTTATCCTTCAAATATCCCTATATATCTATAGTAGATCTACCTTTCCATGGCAGATCAGAATAATAGATCTAACTTTTCAACAGAAACTTGTTCATGAGGTTTTGTTGTTCGTGAATTTTTTATGTTCCTTCTTGGTGTAACCTTATAACATAGATTTTTATTGTTTTGCCACCATACTTTACTATATATATATTCTTCTATTACGTTTTTTTAGTTTTTCCTTATTAGGGTCAATCAGACGTTCTTCTCCCTCCCTTCTCACCATTCTTATAGGAAAAAACCTCTTCATTCTTATATTATGCAATTGTTTTTATTTTATATTTATCTTTTATTTTAATTCCTGAAATATATGGTGAATCTGAGTTATTGAAGGTTTACAAAAATCAATTTTTAACAGGTACGAACTCATAATATTTCAATTTAATAGATTTTCACAGAATCCAGTAGAAAATTCTATGTTTTTAATTTCATGGGTATAAATCTATATATTGTGTGTATAGATATGTATGGTGTGGGTATAGATTTGTAATTTTATGGGTATAGACATGCACTTTTGTGTGTATAGATCTGTATTTTTTTGTGTAAAAATTTGTATTTTTGTGGGTATGATTCTATATTTTTTGGGGTATGAATCTTTATTTTTGTTGTAAATACCCATGGTTTTGCATTTTTTTTGGGTATATACCCACTGTTTTACATATTTTTTTAGTACGAAACTTCATTTTGGTGTGTATATACTCATTTATATTGATGAACTTGTGTGCTTTTATGTATGAATATATGTTTTTATTTTGTTGTAGGAAAACAACCCAATAAACAGAAGAGTGGGTATATCTCCATCATTGACATGGAAATAACATAAGAGTGGGTATATCTCCATAATTGACATGGAAATAACATAGAACTAAGAAACAAATTAATTTGAAACCGTGGGTATAATAACCACCAAATTATAGCACAAACATTGAAAAAAGAACTTTGAAAAAAAATCTAAACAATAGGTATAAATATATGGACATATAATGCAATTGAAACAAATAGTGGGTATATACCCACTATCACACACCAATACTGGGAGAAAGGTAACAAAGAGAAAACATAAATATTCGAATCCATTTTGACCCAAATTAAACAAGGCCTTTAAAAAAACTAAAATTTATATAGGCTTTTTAAAATATTATTTTAGAATTTGAGTCCTCTAATTATATATTTTTGTATTTTATTTTTTATGAATGTTAATATATAAAATAAAATTATATTAGGTATTATATTTATACTTATTTCGAATTGTATAGATGCCAGATCTCCTCAATACCCAATCCTCGTTCTAAAATTATGTTTTCCCAGCAAAGTTAAATATAATTAATCAAAATTTTAAAAAATCTATTATTTTATCCCCAAATATTCCTATATATCTGCAATAGATCTAACTTTCCAAGAGAAACTTCTTCATGAGGTTTTTTTGTTCGTGGATTTTTTATGTTCTTTTGTTCTTGGTGTAAGCTTCTAACATAAATATCTAAAATCTTACTTTATAGAGGATTTATAGGTTTCATGAAGCAGATCCAGAAAGATTTAACATCTGTATTTTGAATTTTTTGTAATTTTAATATTGTATAATACTGTATAATTTTATTTTTTCAATATTTTTAATAGATATGTTTCTTTTAGGTAGAATATATTTATTAAGTTTTTATTTAGTGTTGTATTTTATCCATCATACAAATAAAATTTGTGCCTTTTTTTCTTTATTTTTGTAGTACTTATTGTTTTTAGTTAATATTTAGAAAAGTCACTAACTATACAAAAAGATTTGCTGAGTATACTCATCGATTTTCTGTTTTTACTATTTATTTAGAAGATTTTTAATGAGCCATATTTAGAACATTTAATCACATTTTACTCTTTTTCATTCACTGTATTTTTTTCCTAAAGGTTTTTACAGGAAGGTTTTAATAAGGCATATTCTTAAGTATTGAATATCCAAGGGGAAGTGTTATAGAAGATTTTTATGGATATTCATTCAATCCATTGACCATAGTCCCACCAATTAATACTAAGTCTTAAGGTGTACATATTATCTATAAATAGAGTATTAACATAAATCCACACTGTTGTATGACAAATAATACTACACGTTCCCCTCTTATTATTTATCTTTTGTTTATTTCAATACTTGCATAACACACACACACATATATATATATATATATATATATATATATTAATGAGCCACATTTAATACGTTCAAGGATATTGTACTTTTTTTCACTGTTTTCTCAAAAAAATTCAAGGAAGGTTTTAGCAAGGCATGTTCTTACTTATTGAATATCCAAGTGGAACTATTATTAAATATTAATATCGATATTATATTAGCCCATTGACATGCAAGCCAATCAATACTAAGTCTTCAGGTGTACATAGTATCTATAAATAGAATATTTACACATTATAATCAACAATGTTATATGCTCAATAATACTACACTCTCCCCTCGTAGTATTTATCTCTTGATTCTTTCAATACTTTCATAACATACACACATATATATATATATATGTGTGTGTGTAAGTGGGTGTATAATATTAGAATCATTGAAAAATTATAGAGAAAATAAAAAAACTTAATTAATGGATATAGGAGATACCCGAGAAGTTGATGATCTATGTACTTGCAACACTATTCTCTTTTCCAATTGTATTTTACATAGAGATTTTTCTTATTGAGGAACTGAAAAAAATTGAATATATTTTTTAGTAATAATACTTCATAAATAAATGGAATCAAAAGTAAATTGATCATCAAATAAACTACGAAAATGATCATATGTAAGTCGATACTCTTGAACCAAAGTCCATTCAAAATGTCGACAAGAATATTTATACAGATGATTTATACCCATATGGTAGATATTAACCTATAATAATTCTTAATTTATAAAATATATAAATGATTTCATCTGTATTTAAGGTAAATAAATGTACAGATATACTTCAATTGCGATAAAGCAATGGTTTATTTGTTGGATTTGCCTAAAATCCTCTCATATTGAAGGGAAGTTTGTAATTAGAGTTTCTTCTAGTTATAAGATACTTATTTTTATACAGAGACTCAGGCATCATAGAAAAATGCTATTAAAAGCAAAAACCAGAGCATATAATATGGCTAACTAAACAAACTATCAGGATGATATAGTTGAAATACTATATGAATTAAATGACGAAATCAACTATAAATATTTTTACATACTCTTTCTATATACATTATTTTTTCTAACAATCAATTATTCAAAAGGTGAAGCAAAATTTGTTATATAAAGATGAAATTTGAAGAATTCTTGATTACTTACCTCACCATATTCACTAGTAACAACCAGTTCATCTGAATTTTCATATTTCTTCTCATTCCTCTATCACAACATGATATTAAGGGTTTCCATCCAATACCACACAATCATCTTCACCACCATCACTACCAATAATAATTTCTTTTCTCTTTCTAAATGAGGTATGGTAAAACATCCTCATTTGCGACAACTACATCATCAGAATATTGCCTGTATCACAGTAATAGTACTTGGACTCTTAATGTAAAAGATATGATATCCACTTATTGTTTCCATCAAGCCTGTCACCTTTTTTATTAGGGTTTAGTACTTTATATTTTTTTATTTTGATCCTCACATTTGATAAATAATATTTAGGACCTCTTACTTTATTTCACATGTCAAAGAACTGAAACAAGTGATCGTATACAGAAAACCTTATTCAGTTTAGTGCTCTTTTTATGATATAATGGTTTGAATATTTTTGTTACAAACTATTTAGTTATATCAAATTTTTGCACTTATTTTGATAATAAATGAACATTTTAACAATGTAATTTGAATTGCATTATTAATACTTCGATTCGTTAATTCTAATTATGTATTTATAGAGATCTATATATATTTTTAAAAGCAAAATATGTTATATACTTTTTAAATTTTTTGAAGATTTCCATGTAAGAATTTGTTTTTATGTGGAAGCTCATCAGATCCTCTATAGCCAACAAAGGGATTTAATCGAGGATGAGAGTCAACCTTCAAAGAAAAACAAGATCGTATCTACTAGTCAAGACAATCTATTATAAATATGAAAGGAATATAAATATGACGTATCCTGATGAAACAACTTGCATGTTTGGAGGATAATCTAAACCTAGTGTCTCGTACTCATTTTTCTTTGAATTTTGAAGCTTTAGACACATTAAGTAACTTATTAAGTACTTTATTGTAATTCTTATACATGTGTAACTTTCATTACTCAACTTCTATCTATGTATGCTCAAACTTGTGACAGGTTACGACTTCTCTGATTGCGATGTGAAGGCTTGGGAGAGAAAGGATGAGTAGGTCCAAGAAGCCCTATATGTCTAGATGAAAGCTAGAAAAGTCGACCTTATGCAACAACTTGAGAGGTGTGAAGTCAAAGCTCTACTATCTAGTTAGAAACAGGGCTACTCCTTTCTCGTGAGTAAGTTTCCTAACATCTTGGTAGCTTTCCAATTTGATAGTCTCCTTAATTTTCTATGTGTGCCGTAAATTCTTTTGAGATGATTCTAGATCCTACCTTCCGTACATTTTTTAGGACATAGAGGTCTTAGACCAATACATGAAAACTGAGGAAATGGTGGAACGAATTGCTATAACAACAACCCTTCTTCAAGAATCAGAATTATGGAATCAAGCTAATTGGATGATTTGACCCTTAAAGTTATAAAGATCAGCAAGTTGGAATGGAAACCTAAAATCGTTTAACACCAATTAAAAGAACTATTTATTATCAATTTCTTATCTAATATAGTGATTCTTGAACATTCTCCAAGAAATGGGAACAACCAATCATCAAAATGTAAAATGTTGTATGCAAAAAAAGAAACTATTTAAATTATCTAAAACGTGACTAAGGTATATAGTTTTAGATTGAGGTATCACTTATCAAGTATATCTAGATCTATATGATCGTCAATTATCTAGGATCTCCATTTCTTTTACCTTTAGGTACTGATGCTTAATTTATTTTTGTACAAAAAACACGGTAGAAAGGGATCTATATTTTAGCATTTATATTCATAGTTCTTTAATAAACCAAAATCAAATAGCGAGAAAATTCATTTAATATCTTGATTTGAACCTCTTGGAAATGGGTTAAAAAATCAAAAAAATCTAAAATTAGTTTACACTAATACATTATATCAATATAAAATAAACATGAGTATTATGTCCACTAATAAAAATAATCCTAACTAATGATTGACAACAATAATTTTAATTTTTACCATAACAATTGGTCCAGTCCTCTTACTTTATACTAGACATTTCACATTCATTTACTTGTAAACAAGAGAAGGGAAACTGTTCAAATTTTCTAAATCGGTTAGAAAATGATATATGTTGTTTATGGGTAAGTTCATAAGGACCAATTTCAAGGCCTTCAACATTGGAAATGCTGTCAAATCGTTGATATTTGGAGATCCACAAGAGATGTTATCAATTTGTTCGAGTTTTGTAATATATAGTTACCAACATTATCAATGTTAAATGGAGGCATAATAGTATCTTTATTTGATAATGATTTAATACCAAAAGTTGTGTTAACCAATTTTAACTGGACATCGTTGTTTAAAAAAGTATCTGGTGAAGTTGGGATAAAATAGTTTTTCTTAACTAGTACGAATCCAAATTCCTCATCAATGGACATTATGAATTGTTGATATTACACCTAGACAAGCAATAAATTGGTGATGTCAGGTACATTAAAACAAATGTGAAAATTTTAAAACAACTCAAATAATAGTAAAAGTTAAATAAAACACACATATGCGTATGTGACCTTAATAATTATTTATTTTTTATTTAAAACTAATTTTGTTTTAAAAAAATTATTATACAATTTGGAGGCTTTTAGATAATTAAGAATTAATTCATTGTATATAATGTACAATAAATATATATCTTAAAATATCTATGTAAGAAATTAATAAAAATAAAACATAAACAACTAAGTTTCTGCCTCCGTCATGGGAAAATGAGATAATTAAATAAAACAAAACCAAGAATGAAAATATCTAAACAAATAAATCAAATCAATTTTATATATTCCAACGATTTCAATTTATTTAATAATATGAATAAAAACATTGAATAAATTTAAGTTTCTATAAGAGTCTAAATATATTCTAATAAAATTAATTATTATTCGATTGATTGATGAACTGGATAATAACCTTGAATATATATATAAAACTGTTAGAGTTAAAATTGAGGAATAAAAAATATTTAATTTTAAGAAAATAATAACTAGCTAACAAATACAAAAACTTACCCACAATGTAAAGTGTTTTATAGAACTATAAAATCAATCAAATATTTATGAAAAAAATCAGTAAGCTAAAAAGAAAAAGTCACTGAAAGCCTATGCTAACTTGTGTGTGTTTATATAGATTATAGCGTTGACTAAGTAATGTAACACGCATTCACTGTGATATTAAATATGATTTATCTACCAATTATTTTTTGACCAACTTTAAACTAATACATACACGGTAGAACTTATCAATTAATTCCCAAACATGCCCAACCCTGCAACCCTACTTTTGATATGGCCTTTTTAACTTTTTCACACTAAGCCTGACCAAGGAAAGGTCTTCATGCATAGAAAGTGGTTTGTGTATAATTTTCATTTTATTTGAATCTCACACAAATTGATTTATAATCTAATTTATTAACAACTGATTGAAGAACAATCAAGAAAATCATATGGACTATATTTTCCTGGTTATTCAATTCATTGATTGGTTTTAGTCTTGTATATCTCTATTATATAATAATATAACAAATTTAATTATGCAGTAGATATATAATTTTTGTTGTTGGGATATTTTATAGATATGTGAATTATATTTTAAATAAAATAAAATGAGGAAAAATCAATTATCACTGAAATTTTCCATAAACTGATTCCTACATAAGCTACAAAAATTAAAGGACACCATCTACTTTTTGATCCTTACATACTGTATTTACTTTATGCTAATTAAATAAACATCAAAATCTAATACACTTATTTTACAGAATATCCAAGATAACAATCTAGAAATTTAAATATTTGATTCTTGAATTCTGTATGTAATAACAAAATTTTGATTTACCATAGCCATTAGTAATGTTAATTGTTGATTTAAATGATATGACCAACGATCTTAATTTAATAATATCTAATTATTACATAGATGTTCCTGTATACAATATGAAATATTAAATATTAGTAATTATTATAAGTTTTACATGTAATTCATTCTAATGTAGATAAACATGAATTTTATACCCATGAAGTTTTTTTCTAATCGATAAATATGTAAGTATGTGATTAATTCAAATCTATCTTCTATACTCAAATACTTTTACGATTATGTTTAAAATATTTATTGCCTATATGAATATATCAACATGTTAAAAATCAAATAACATTTAAAACTAATATCAAAACAAAGAATTCCCAAGTACATGAGAAGACATTTTTTCTTTATAAAATACATATTTTTTTTTATGAAATACATATGATTTGGTCAAAATACAAATCATTCTCTTTGTTTTAGATATAAGTTATCAAGATTGATAGGATTATTAAGGAAGGATGTGCTTTATTTTAGATATATGTTATAATGATTGATAGTATTTTTAAGGTACAATGGAAATCCCTTTCTTTGTGATCGGTTTATCTTCAATTTGCTTTAAATCACAATTTATAGCATATATGTTAATCCAGTTTAAGAAAATATATAGATATTATATACTTATTTATTTAAAACTGAAATCTCAATCTCATGACAATATATATTAAATTAATTATAAGTGTATACAATAATTTTCTATGTATTAAAAAATAACTTAATTACAAATTCACAAATATATATAATAATCGATTTATATAACATTATACAAATATATAAATAAAATATTAATAATTAATTAGAAAAATTACAATTATTTAACTCTAACATTTGTTATTAAACCCTTAATAATATATGTGTGAGAATACCTTAATTGTGTATTTTGTGTAGATTGGGACGAATGTAAGGTAAAAAGTGAACTTATACATTTAAACTTGACGATGGAGATAATGGATTTGGAGGATGTGGATTGCGTTCCATCATAAATGACATTTGATCTACAAATTCAAGAATTCATTTTAATGAGTTGAACAGAGGAAGACACCTAGTATATACACGATTTGTTATAAAACTAAAGATAAAAGACTGAGACGACGGCTCTCTATAAATAAGTAAACCCTAATATTCTTTGAAGTGGACTTACTAAATGGTTATCTCATGTACTCTATTATAACATGACATTATAATATATCCCAAATGAATATCCATTAATATATATATATATATATATATATATATATATATATATATATATATATATATTTATAACACTTTGCCTAGATAACTATTTTACTACCCTTTTAATATATGATTTGATATTGTCTCATTAAAAACAATATTGCTAATGCTAAATCTAGTGGTCTAAAACCTAGTCAAGATAAAAAATTTAGTCAATTCAAGTCAGTGTTGTACGCGAATTTTTTTAGCGTTATTTTAGGTGCATAGGACTACAGGTGCAAAGATATTAGCAAAACTAACCTCTCATATTGCAAATATAAATACAGTTGTCAAATTATAAACGAAGAACAAACAAACAAATATACATGGAAACCTCCTAAAAACCCGAGAGATATATTAATTAGTACACAATCATATGTGTGCAATAATCATGAAATCAATCGACAAATACAAAGTCATACCATTAATAGACTTTTTTTTTCTAATTTGTTTTTCTTGTTTTTTCAATCTATTCGATAATTGTGATTTTTTTCCGCCAAAAAACTTTAATTTACCACTGTAAAACCACTTTACTCAACCAAAATCAAATTAGTAAAATACGTTAGATACGTATAAAGGTTTTCTCTAGGGTTTCAATTAATATATTTGAGTACGTTTTCTAATCTTGCTTTTAACTTTACTAGCCACAGTTCTTCCATATTATATGCAAAATGATGTTTGGGAGAAGACTAATAGACATGTTAGAGAAGAAGCAGAGGTAGCTAAACTAATATAGGCTTTGATGCATATCGATTTATACCAAGTATCACAAAATATCACTAGATAATTCTAGTACCCCATAATAAATACATACCCTCATGTAGGAAGATGAGAGTTGTTGGTACCGAAAAGAATCAACACAAAAAAGATATAAATTACATGAGATAAAGAGATTAAAATGGAAAATAATTAAATATGTTTGACAAAATAAAATCCAAATGGTTATCTCTAATACAAAGTGGTAGGAGTTCAAGACTTTTGATTATGTAGGTTGGGGTCGCTGCCCATTATAAGATTACTTATATTTATATATTTATTGGGTTATTATTGCTAACTATATCACGGTTATCTTATGCTTAACATCTATAGTTATTGCAGTTTCAGTTGGGTCACATACACCAGCTTACCATTCAGGATGTATATTCCATATTACTTTGTTTATTAATGAAGATCAATTTTATTGTTTGGTATTGTCAATTACACGAGATTGTTTGTATGCTTGTTTACTTCTACTTTGATTGAGTATACCTAATGTATATTCGTTCATACGAGGTTACAGTTATTATTCCCTATCAAGTATATCATCAAATTCTAAGGCCTTTGTGGGAGGCATCATGGTTTACCTGATTTTCTTTTCATTTTATAATTCATTTTACTTCACTTTTTTACCTTGATTCCGTTTATTTTTTTTCAACTTTGGTAAAATCAATGTTGTATGTGTTTAATGTAGGTGTGACTACCTAATATATATTAAATTTACTTCAACTTTTTTACCTCGATTACTTTTTCACGTCGTATCTCTTTGTTTTGGTTTTTATAAATTTACTCTTAATTGCAATAGTGTAATCATCACTACTAATGTAGGAAGTCCCGCATTCTTATAGTTCACAGACTACTTTATTTCTATATTTGTTTCTTTATATAATAAAAGATTGAGTACTGATAGTACATAAAATTTATTTTGCTTTTTCTTTATATATTTTAGGTCTTAATACTGTCTCTAAGTTAATCTACTTGTTAGCTCTCTACATTTCCTTATTTTGAAAGGTAAATTGTCATATTTTTACATCATTTTGGCATATTGAGTTTGTATTCCAAAATTACTTCTATCATATGGTGTGATAAAAATATGAAGGGGTCCTCGACAGTTATTAATAATAGTTTTACTTATTATGAAACTTTATTTTCTTCTGAAAATAATCCCAAAACCCTAGAGACCCTGGCAAATAAATATCTTTTACCATTATATGGGTATGGGTGATAACCCTTATATAAAGGAAGTCTGGTATTTAATTATTGGAGATAATAATTTTTGTCTTTCTAAATGTAAGGATAAAATAAAAATGTGTATCGATTTAAAATTTGGAGCAATCAAGATAAAATATTATTCGTTAAAATAATAAACCTTTTATTTTCCTATTGGGATATTTCTCAAGTCATAGATGGTAGGATTCTTGATGTTTCGGAGTGGTTGTGCAACAGTTCTTTAGGGTGAAACAGTGTTAAACTCTGATTCTTTAATGAGATTTTGTTGATTTTCTTCAATTAGTTGTTAATCAATTAGATTATAAATCATTTTATGTAAGATTCAACTAAAATGAAACCTATACAAAAACCACTTTCTATGAATGATGACCTATCCTTGGTTGGGATTAGTGTGAAAAAATTAAAAAGGTCATACCAAAGTAGGGTTGCAGTGTTATGCCGGTTTGGGAATTAATTGCTCAGTTCTATAGCGTATATATTAATGTAAAGTTGGTCAAAAACTAGTTGGTAGTTAAATCATCTTTAATATCAAAAACTAGTTGGTAGTTAAATTATCTTTAATATCGCCAGTGAATGCTGTCACATTAATATAAGTTGTCAATGCTATAATCTATATAAATACACACATGTTAGCATAGGCTTTCAATGTCTTTTTCTTTTTAGCTAACTGGTTTTTTTTCATCAATATGTGATTGATTTTATAGTTCTGAGAAATACTTTACATTGTGGGTAAGTTTATTTATTTGTTAGCTAATTAATATTTTCTCAAAATTAAATAATATTTTATTACTCAATTTTAACTCTAAAAGTTTTATATATATTCAAGGCTATTATCCAGTTCATCAATCAATCAAATAATAAATAATTTTATTAGAATATATTTAGACTCTTATGGAAATTTAAATGTATTTAATGTTTTTATTCATATTATTAAATAAATTGAAATATTTGGAAAATATAAAGTTGATTTGATTTATTATATCTAGATATTTTCATTCTTGGTTTTGTTTTATTTGATTAACTCATTTTTTCCGCTTGAAGGATGTAGAAACTTAGTTATTTCTGTTTTTTTAAATTAATTTTTATATAGATATTTTAATATATATTTATTGTAAATTATGTACAATGAATTAATTCTTCATTATCTAAAAGCCTCCAAATGGTATAAGAATTTTTTTAAAACAAAAATAGTTTTAAATATATCTTAAAATATCTATATTAAGATTTATTTAAAACTAGTTTTGTTTTAAAAAAATTCTTATACCATTTGGAGGCTTTTAGATAATGAAGAATTAATTCATTGTACATAATGTACAATAAATATATCTTAAAATATCTATATAAAAATTTATTAAAAATAAAACAGAAATAACTAAGTTTCTACCTCCGTCAAGGGGAAAAAATGAGATAACCAAATAAAACAAAACCAAGAATGAAAATATCTTGATATAATAAATCAAATCAACTTTATATTTTCCAACTATTTCAATTTATTTAATAATATAAATAAAAACATTGAATAAATTTAAATTTCCATAAGAGATTAAATATATTCTAATAAAATTAGTTATTATTCCATTGATTGATGAACTTGATAATAGCCTTGAATATATATAAAACTTTTAGAGTTAAAAATGAGTAATAAAATATTATGTAATTTTGAGAAAATATTAATTAGCTAACAAATAAATAAACTTACCCACAATGTAAAGTGTTTCACATAACTATAAAATCAATCACATATTGATGAAAAAAAAAATTAGCTAAAAAGAAAAAGACACTGAAAGACTATGCGATATTAATGATGATTAAACTACCAACTAGTTTTTTACCAACTTTACATAAATACATACGCGTAGAACTGAGCAATTAATTCCTAAACCGGCACAACACTCAACCATACTTTGGTATGACCTTTTTAATTTTTATACACCAAACCCAACCAAGGATAGGTCCTCATGCATAGAAAGTGGTTTTTGTATAGTTTTCATTTTAGTTGAATCTTACATAAAATGATTTATAATCTAATTGATTAACAACTAATTGAAGAACATTAACAAAATCACATGATTGAAATGATATGACCAACGTTCTTAATTTAATATTATCATATAAATACATAGATGTTCGTGTATTCAATATGATATATTTAATATTAGTACTTATTATAAGTTTTACATGTAATTTATTCTAACCAAATAAACATGAGTTTTATACCCATAAAGTCTTTTTCTAATTATAAATATGTACGTATGTGATTAATTCAAATCTATCTTCTATACTCAAATATTTTTGGAATTATGATTGAATTTTTTATTGCCTATATGAATATATCAACATGTTAAAAATCAAATTACATATAAAAATATTATTAAAACAATTTTATCCCAAGTACTTGAGAGGACATATTTTTTAATGAAATACATATTGTTTGTACAAAATACTCATGAGAGGATTATAAAGGAAGGATGTGCTTTATTTTAGATATATGTTATAATGATTGATAGTATTCTTAAGGTAGGATGGAAATCCCCTTCTTATTGGTTGGTTTATCTTCAATATTCTTTGAATCACCATTTATAGCCTATATGGTAATTCAGTTTAAGGAAATATATAGATATTAAATACTTATGTATTTTAAACTAAAATCGAAAATACATGACTATATATTTTATTAATTATAATTCATAAATTGTAATTCATATCTTTATTTTAAAATCTCTAACTAGTTGATGAAGTTATATATTGTGTATATAATAATTTTCTACATATTAAAAAAAACATAATAATAACCTCAAAAATATATATAATAATCAACTTATATAACATTACACAAATATATAAATAAAATATTAATAGTAAATTAGGAAAAGTATAATGGTTTAACTTTAACATTTTTTAATAAAACCCTTAATATTATATGTGTGAGAATACCTAAATTGTGTATTTTGTGTAGATTGGGATGAATATAACGTAGAAAGTAAACTTATACCTTCAATCTTGACGATGGTGAAGATGAATTTGGAGGATATGGATTGCTTTCCGTCATAACTGACATTGGATCTACAGATTCAAGACATCATTTTAATGAGTTGTACAGAGGAAGACACTTAGTATATACACGATTTGTTATAAAACAAAAGATAAAAAACTGAGAGACGGCTCTTTATAAATAAGTAAACCCTAATATTTCTTCTATGTGGGCTTACTAAATGGGTTATCTTTTATACTCTATTATAACATGACATTATAATATAGCCCAAATGAATATCCAATATTATATATATATATTTATTTATAACACTTTGCATGGATAATTAATTTACTACCTTTTTAATATATGATTTGATGTTGTCTCATTAAAAACCGTACTGCTAAAATCTAGTGGTCTAAAACCTTGCAAAGGTAAATATAATCAAATGTATATGTTATCTCCCTCTCACTTGTACAAATATAAGATAAAAAATTTAGTTAACCCAATTCAATCTATTAGAACAATTTTTTGATCGTTATTTTAGGTGCATAGGACTACAGGTGCGAAGATATTAGCAAAACTAACCTCTCATGTCTTAAATATAAATACAATTATCAAATTATAAACGAAGAATAAACAAATATACATTGCAACCTCCTCAAAAAACAAGATATATGTTATTTAGTACACAATCATATGTGTGTACTAATTATGTAATCAATCTACAATTACAAAGTCACACAATTAATAGAGTTTTTTTCTAGATTATTTTTCTTTTTTTTTTCAACTGGTTCAATAATTGTGATTTTTTTTTCGCTAAGAAACTTTAATTCATCACTATAAACCACATTGTTGAACCAAAATCAAATTAGTAAAATACCTAAAATACATATAATGGTTTTCTTTAGAGTTTCAAGTCATATACTGGAGTATGTTTACAAATTAGTATAATACGTTAGATACGTCTTCTTCATCCTTATTAATAGACATGTTAGAGAAGAAATAGAGGTAGCTAAGCTACTATAGAGTTGATGTATCTCGATTAATACCAAGTATCACCAAATATCCCATGATAATTCTAGTATCATATCCTTAAGTAGAAACATGAGAGTGGTTGGTATGTAAAAGAATAAAAAAAATATAAATTACATGAGCTAAAGAGATTAAAATGGAAAAGAATTAAATATGTTTTACAAAATAAAATCCAAATGGTTTTCTTTAATGCAATGTGATAGGAGTTCAAGACTTTTGATTATATAAGATAGGGCATAAGATTACTTATATTTATATATTTATTGGGTTATTATTTCTAACTATATCACGGTTGTCTTATTCTTAACATCTATAGTTATTGCAGTTTGAGTTGGGCCATAAACCCCAGCTTACCACTCAGGATGTATATTCCATATTAATTTGTTTATTAATGAAGATCAAGTTGATTGTTTGGTATTGTCAATTACATGAGGTTGTTTTTCTAGGATCGTTGTTTGTCTAGTTCTACGTCGATTGAGTAAACCTAATGTATATTCGATCATATGAGGTTACAGTTATTATTCCCTATAAAGTATATCATCAAATTATAAGGCCTTTGTGGGAGGGATCATGGTATACCTGATGTTCTTTTAGTTTTATAGTTCATTTTACTTCACTTTTTTACCTCGATTCCTTTCTTTTTTTCAACTTTTGTAAGATCAATGTCGTATATGTTTAATGTAGGTGTGACTACCTAATATATAGTTAATTTACTTCAACTTTTTCACCTCAATTACTTTTTACCTCATATCTCTTTTTGTTCTTTTTTTTGATAAATTTACTCTTAATTGCAATAGTGTAATCATCACTATTAATGTAAGAAATCATGCATTTTTATAGTTCATAGACTACTTTATTTCTACATGTCTTTCTTTATATAAACAAAGATTGAGTAGTGAATAGTACATTAAATTTATTTTGCTTCTTCTTCACATATATTCTAGGTCTTAATATTGCCTCTAAGTGAATCTAGTTGTTAACTCTCTAGACTTCCTTATTTTGAAAGGTAAATTTTCATATTTTGACATCTTTTTTTTCATATTGAGTCTTTATTCCAAAATTAATTCTATCATATGGTGTGATAAAATATGAAGGAGTCCTTGATAGTTATTAATAATAGTTTTACTTATTATGTTTTTTTCTGAAAATGATCTTGAAACCCTAGAGACACTGGCAAATAAATAACTTTTACCAATAGATGGGTATGGGTGATACCCTTATATAAGGGAATTTAATATTCTATTTTTAGAGATAATATTTTTTGTCGTTCTAAAAGTAAGGATAAAATAAAAATGTGTATCAATTTAAATATTGGAACAAACAAGATAAAATATTATTCAACTGATAAAATAATAAACCTTTTACTTTCCTATGGGGATATTTCTGAAGACATAGATGATAGGATTCTTCTTGTTTCAGTGTGGTTGTGCAATAGTTTTTAGGGTGAAACAGCGGTAAACTAGATTCTTTAATGTGGATTCATTGGGTAGAGTTTCATCTTTGTATGCTTATTCACGAAAGAATATTATATATGAATAGTAAGATAAAATTCAAGGGAAGTGGTAAACCTTGCTTCCTAACCAAAAAAACCATCAAATAATGATTAAGTCGGTGAGAAAATAGGAAAAACTCAAATAACCACTAAGAGTAGGCAAGATGGAATATGGTGGTAAGAATGTAAAATTTTAAATCCTGAATAACTAGATGAACTCAGAGAGCCTTCCATATATCTTAAAACGTACCTAGAGAGTGATAGTCTCCGTCTTGTATAACCATCCATGTATATATCCTAAAGGTTCATCTACATGAGATTTAAATTCCAGAGCTTTCCTCACCTTCACGATCGTCTTGGCTAATTATTCTTTCAAAATTAAGAATTCTATAATCTCAAATTTTAATAACATCTTTAAGAGAATTTATCTTTAATGATCCAACTTTTAAAACACCCTAAGTAGTCAATTCGGGCTGAAAGATTTGGCCTAGTAAGGCAGCGCATCATTTCAAACTCCTCAACAACAACTCCATGTGTAATGGACAAACCATAAAATTTATTTATGGTTTTGTTAAGATCCTATTATACAAAAATTGTATAAGTATTTTATATATCTAATGATATTGCATTACCTTTAATGAAAAATATACAACATATCTATATTTATCATATGCGAACAGATAACTTATAGTTTAAAACAAATGAAACAAAATATAAGACATTGAAAAAGGTATTTTCTACTATTAAACAAAAAAATCGTTTAACATAAATATATTTGTTTCAATATTTTCAACCCAATATTCTGTAGATATCAACATATTATACCATAATCATATTTTATGATTTATTAATACCAATTGAACTAATCTTTCTCAGGATCATGATATAAGTTAAGTCATCATTTTTAAAATTTCATGACAAAACCTGTTAGCTTTTTTCTTGTCAATTCATAATTGATTGAGAAAAGATTATTTATTCTCATTATTAAACCTTTTATAGCCAATAAACGATACATTTTAAAATTTGCACGATAATTTGATTCCGTGTCGTTTATTGTAAAATTTGGACAACATTGTATCTGGTTCTGTCCCCCTTGTCAAGAGACTAGTTTAAATATATTAATCTTTGATGAAAAATTATCAATATGATTAAGTGATCCATATTATGACGTGAAATGATTGACATATTCATCGAGATGAATGAAAAAACAAGTATTGTACCACATATTAGTGTGATATTGGTCGTAAATTACTCAATGAGTATAAAAATGTTTGAACGAGAAACGATGATAACATTTTATTTTTAGGTGAATCTTGATATATTAACTATATTTTAAAAGAATATTGTTCTAATATCTCTTAATATCGAAAGTCAGTTGATATATTCAGGAGGTTATATGTATGTTCTAGCAGAATATATTTCCTCTCATATGTAGAGAATTGCTAGACAATGAATTTTGAATTTATATTTTATAATTATATATTTGCAATTTTATATAACTTTAAGATATATGAAAGAAGTTCAACTAGTTATCTTGAATACCCTCATTGTTTAGATATCAAGTGAATCCCAACTATTTAATATTACTTTTTATTTTCAATATAATTATTTCACTATTTGTATTAATATTTGATTTAAAGATATATGATAATATATCTCCAATAGTTTAATTAAATTTAAACATGCAAATCTGGATAAATATTGTTTATGATTAACTATCATGTATAAAGAAAAAATTCATTATAAGAGGGAAAGCTAAAACATTTACTTATAATGTATCTCGACCCTTGCAACATAATTATAAGAGAAATGTAAATAATTCATGCATTCATAATGTGCCTAAGTCACATTTAAGCTTCCAAGACTCATTACCCTACTCATATTGATTCTTCTAAATAAATATCTATTGCAACAAATAAAGTGAGTCGACCTATCTAATCAAAAATATTAAAAAATTGAGCAATATGAGTAAGTTAACACTTCTTGAAATTTAATATAATATTTATATCATGATGAATGTAAGAAAAAGATTTAACTGAAATACATTACTCATTTTAGAGTATCAGGTACCTAGATATTTTTCTTATTAAGAAATTTAAATTTCAATATCTCATTTAGTTATACTACTTCACAAATCATATGGAGGCAAAAAAATAAATTGATTATGGTTAAATTATATGCGCAAATGATAATATACAAAGCTATGTTCTTGAAAAAAATTCCTTTCAAAATATCGACAAGAAGTTTTTGACAACATATAGAATAATGTTTCAAGATTATCTATACCCATATGGTGAACATGGCCGTATGATGATTTTTAATTTATAAAATCTAAAAACATTTAAGGTAAACAAATTGACCGACGTATTTTATAATATGTAAACATTCATATGATAGTGTTTAAATGACTAAACTCACTTAAAATATAAATCACGAGGTAAACAATTTAGTCGGTCATTATCAGTCATTAATTGTCTTATATGTTGTAATATAATGAGTCATGTATATTTATTTGTTATTTCATATGTATAATATGTATTTTTACATAATTATGTGCATAAATATTTGTTATTCTTATTCATATACAATTTTTTCTTTAGTTTTATATCTGTATATTTTAAATTCCTAATATTATATCTATTTATATATATATTGGTTTGAAATATGATATTGTTTAAGATTATGAAGATCATTATCATACTCCAAACTGAAGATGGTCATTGATATGCTCACATGAGAGGGAATTTATATACGTTGTACTCTTTCTCCTCTAATAAAGATTTTTTCAAAAAGGTTTTTCTGTTGAAGGTTTTTAATGAGCTAAATTTATAACATTTAAGAATATTGTAATCTTTTTCCTTCAATACAATCCACTCTGATATACGATCAATAATATAACGCTCTCCTCTAATATAATGTTTCTCTTTTTTTTCAATACTTTCATAACATATATATATACATATATATATGTATACATATATGTGCACGTGTGTATTTAATATTAGAATAAGTGAAAAAGAATAAAGAAAATGAAAAAAATTAGTTAACGAATATTGGAGATACCCGACAAGTTGATATTCTATGTTCTTACAACACTATTCTCTGTTCCAACTGTACATTACAATCTTGACGTCTTTTTAAAAAAACTCAACAACTAACCCGACTTCATGTTTGGAAAAAGTAAGATTTTTTTGTTCGCATATCATGCACAGAAGAACATGAAAAGACAACAACAAAAATAATTACATGGTTCATCGAAATATTTCTACCTCCATGGAGTAATTCAATATAATCACTCACACTATTACAACTTGTCGTTTGAATGGAAAAAATCAAAAACCCTCTAAACAAAGAAAGAACAAAGAACCCTCACACTCACCAAAGACTCTAATCGCTATAAAATAGTTATACACTCTCGGTTAACAAACCTTTATAATGAGTTATCATGTCTAAAGCAAATTTCTAATTATAAGAGGGAAAGCTGATACATATACCTAAAATGTATCTCGATCCTGGTAAAATAATTATTACTTAAATGTTAACAATTCATGTATTTTTAATGTAACTAAGTCACATTCAGTTTTAGAAGACTCATATTCCCTCTCATATGGATTCTTCTAAATAGACATCTCTTGGAAAAAATATAATGTGGACGAACTACCAATTCAAAAATATTGTACAATTTAGAAATATGAGTAAGTTGACACTTCTTGAAATTTAACATCAAATTTATATCATGATGAAAATAAGTAGAAGACTTAACTTAAAAATATTATTCATTATAGTGTAACAGGTACGTAGAAATTTTTCATATCAGAAAATTTAAATTTAAATTTCTCGCTCCATTATACTACTTCATCAATATATTGAATCAAAAAATAAATTAATCATGGTCAAATAATATGCGCTAATGATCATATACAAAACGATGCTCTTGAACTTATGTCCATTCAGGATGATTTATACCCATATGGTGAATATGAACGTATGATGACTTATAATTTTTAAAATATATAAACTATTTCATGTGCATTTAAGGTAAAAAGAATTAACCGATATATGTTATTAGATATAAACATTCATATGAAATTGTTTAAATTACTAAGTGCTGTTAAATATTAATCCAAAGATATATAAATTAGAGTGTCATTATCAGTCTTTAATTGTCTAAAATGTAGTCATATAATGTTTCATGTATATTTGTGTGTCATTTCATATGTATAATATGTGTTTTTACGTGATTATGTGCATGAATATATGTTACTCATATTTGCACATAATTATTTTAGAATTTTATATCATTATATTTGAAATTTGTATCATTCTATTTATAGATTGGTTGATTTGAAATATGAAAATATTTAAGATTATGAAGATCAAGATCAAATTCTAAATTGAAGATGGTCATTTATATGCTCACTTGATGAAAGAAAAATATGTGTTGTACTCTTTTTTCTTTCATCAAGATTTTTTCCAAGGTGTATTTCATTTATAATGAGCCACATTTAAAAAATTTTAAGGTACTGTAATCTGTTTCTTTCACTGTATTTTTCCCAAAAAGGTTTTTTTAAATGTTTTAACAAGACATGTTCTTAAGGATTAAATATCTAAACGGAACTGTTATAAAACATTATTGTGGATATCTATTCAGCCTATTGACCATAGTCTTGTACATTAATACTAATTAATGAAGTATACGTGTTATCTATAAAAAGAGTAATTACATATTTTAATCCACACTGTTATAAGATCAATACTAATATACTCTCCCATCTTATTATTTATCTCTTGTTTCTTTCAATACTTTCATAACATACATATATATATATATATGTGTGTATTTATGTGTATATATAATATTAGAATATTAAAAAATTGAGCAATATGAGTAAGTTAACACTTCTTGAAATTTAACATCATATTTATATCATGATGAATGTAAGAAGGAGATTTAACTGAAATATATTACTCATTTTAGAGTATCAGGTACCTAGATATTTTTCTTATTAAGAAATTTAAATTTCAATATCTCATTTAGTTACACTACTTCACAAATCATATGGAGGCAAAAAAATAAATTATTATGGTTAAATTGTATGCGCAAATAATCATATACAAACCTATACTCTTGAAAAAAAATTCCTTTCGAAATATCAAAAAGAATTTTTTGCCAGCATATAGAAAAATGCGTTCAAGATTATCCATACCCATATGGTGACCATGGCTGTATGATGATTTTTAATTTATGAAATATATAAACATTAAAAGTAAACAAATTTACCGACGTATTTTATAATATGTAAACATTCATATGATAGTGTTTAAATGACTAAACTCGCTTAAAATATAAATCACTAGGTAAAAAAATTAGTCTGTCATTATCAGTCATTAATTGTCTTATATGTTGTAATATAATGGGTCATGTATATTTATTTGTTATTTCATATATATAATATGTATTTTTACATAATTATGTGCATAAATATTTGTTATTCTTATTCATATATAATTTTTTCTTTAGTTTTATATCTATATATTTCTTGGTTTGAAATATTATATCGTTTAAGATTATGAAGATCATTATCATATTCCAAACTGAAGATGGTGATTAATATGCTCACATGAGAGGGAATTAATATACGTTGTACTCTTTCACCCCTAATAAAGGTTTTTTCAAAAAGGTTTTTAATGAGCTAAATTTAAAACATTTAAGGATATCTTAATCTTTTTCCTTCAATACAATCCACGCTGATATACGATCAATAATATTACACTCTCCTCTAATATAATATTTCTCTTTTTTTTTTCAATACTTTCATAACATATATATATATATATATATATATATATATATATATATATATATATATATATATATATATGTATACATATATATGTGCATGTGTGTATTTAATATTAGAATAAGTGAAAAAGAATAAAGAAAAGTAAAAATATTAGTTAAGGAATATTGGAGATACCCGACAAGTTGATATTCTATGTTCTTACAACACTATTCTCTGTTCCAACTGTACATTACAGTACTCTTGACGTCTTTTCAAAAAAATTCAATACATAACCCGACTTCGTGTTTGGAAAAAGTATTATTTTGCTCGCAAATCATGCACAGAAGAAAATGAAAAGACAGCAACAAAAATAATTACATGGTTCATCCAAATATTCCTATATCCATGGAGTAATTCAATATTACAACTTGTCTTTTGAACGGAAAAAATTAAAACCCTTTAAACAAGAAAAGAATAAAGAACCCTCACACTCACCAGAGACTCTAATCGCTATAAAATAGTTATACGCTATCGGTTAACAAACCTTTATAATGAGCTATCCTGTCTAAAGCAAATTTATAATTATAAGAGGGAAAGATGAAACATATACCTAGAATGTATCTCGATCCTAGTAAAATAATTATTACTTAAATGTTAACAATTCATGTATTTTTAATGTAACTAAGTCACATTCAGTTTTAGAGACTCATATTCCCTCTCATATGGATTCTTCTAAATAGACATCTCTTGCAAAAAATATAATGTGGTCGAACTACGAATTCAAAAATATTATACAATTTAGAAATATGACTAAGTTGACACTTCTTGAAATTTAACATCAACTTTATACCGTGCTAAAAATAAGTGGAAGACTTAACTGAAAAAATTATTCATTATAGTGTAACAGGTACCTAGAAATTTTTCATATTATTAAAACTAAAATTTCTCGCTCCGTTATAATACTTCAAAAATATATGGAATCTAAAAATAAATTAATCATGGTCAAATAATATTCGCAAATGATCATATACAAAACGGTTCTCTTGAACTTATGTCAATTCAAAATGTCGACAAGAAAATTTTAGTCGAATATAGAAAGATGTGTTCAGGATGATTTCTACCCATATGGTGAATATGAACGTATGATGATTTTTAATTTATAAAATATATAAACATTTAAAGTAAACAAATTTACCGACGTATTTTATAATATGTAAACATTCATATGATAGTGTTTAAATGACTAAAATCACTTAAAATATAAATCACTAGGTAAAAAAATTAGTCTGTCATTATCGGTCATTAATTTTCTTATATGTTGTAATATAATGGGTCATGTATATTTATTTGTTATTTCATATGTATAATATATATTTTACATAATTATGTGCATAAATATTTGTTATTCTTATTCATATATAATTTTTTCTTTAGTTTTATATCTATATAATTCTTGGTTTGAAATATTATATCGTTTAAGATTATGAAGATCATTATCATATTCCAAACTGAAGATGGTGATTAATATGCTCACATGAGAGAGAATTAATAT
This sequence comes from Nemophila menziesii, assembly GCA_029959085.1. Lineage (NCBI taxonomy): Eukaryota > Viridiplantae > Streptophyta > Magnoliopsida > Boraginales > Hydrophyllaceae > Nemophila > Nemophila menziesii. The sequence goes on from JARWIR010000002.1 coordinate 94,008,867, forward strand.
ACGTTGTACTCTTTCACCCCTAATCAAGGTTTTTTCAAAAAGGTTTTAATGAGCTAAATTTAAAACATTTAAGGATATTGTAATCTTTTTCCTTCAATACAATCCACGCTGATATACGATCAATAATATTACACTCACCTCTAATATAATATTTCTCTTTTTTTTCAATACTTTCATAACATATATATATATATATGTATACATATATATGTGCATGTGTGTATTTAATATTAGAATAAGTGAAAAAGAATAAAGAAAAGTAAAAAAATTAGTTAAGGAATATTGGAGATACCCGACAAGTTGATATTATATGTTCTTACAACACTATTCTCTGTTCCAACTGTACATTACAGTACTCTTGACGCCTTTTCAAAAAAATTCAATACATAACCCGACTTCATGTTTGGAAAAAGTCAGATTCTTTTGTTCGCAAATCATGCACAGAAGAAAATGAAAAGACAGCAACAAAAATAATTACATGGTTCATCCAAATATTCCTACATCCATGGAGTAATTCAATATAATCATTCACACTATTACAACTTGTCTTTTGAACGGAACAAAATTGAAAACTCTCTAAACAAGAAAATAATAAAGAACCCCCACACTCACCAAAGACTCTAATCGCTATAAAATAGTTATACGCTATCGGTTAACAAACCTTTATAATGAGCTATCACGTCTAAAGCAAATTTCTAATTATAAGAGGGAAAGCTGAAACATATACCTAGAATGTATCTCGATCCTAGTAAAATAGTTATTACTTAAATTTTAACAATTCATGTATTTTTAATGTAACTAAGTCACATTCAGTTTTAGAGACTCATATTCCCTCTCATATGGATTCTTCTAAATAGACATCTCTTGCAAAAAATATAATGTGGTCGAACTACCAATTCAAAAATATTATACAATTTAGAAATATGAGTAAGTTGACACTTCTTGAAATTTAACATCAACTTTATACCATGCTAAAAATAAGTAGAAGACTTAACTGAAAAAATTATTCATTAAAGTGTAACAGGTACCTAGAATTTTTCATATTATTAAAACTAAAATTTCTCGCTCCGTTATAATACTTCAAAAATATATGGAATCAAAAAATAAATTAATCATGGTCAAATAATATTCCTAAATGATCATATACAAAACGGTTCTCTTGAACTTATGTCAATTCAAAATGTCGACAAGAAAATTTTAGTCGAATATAGAAAGATGTGTTTAGGATGATTTCTACCCATATGGTGAATATGAACGTATGATGATTTTTAATTTATAAAATATATAAACATTTAAAGTAAACAAATTTACCGACGTATTTTATAATATGTAAACATTCATATGATAGTGTTTAAATGACTAAAATCACTTAAAATATAAATCACTAGGTAAAAAAATTAGTCTGTCATTATCGGTCATTAATTTTCTTATATGTTGTAATATAATGGGTCATGTATATTTATTTGTTATTTCATATGTATAATATATATTTTTACATAATTATGTGCATAAATATTTGTTATTCTTATTCATATATAATTTTTTCTTTAGTTTTATATCTATATATTTCTTGGTTTGAAATATTATATCGTTTAAGATTATGAAGATCATTATCATATTCCAAACTGAAGATTGTGATTAATATGCTCACATGAGAGAGAATTAATATACGTTGTACTCTTTCACCCCTAATCAAGGTTTTTTCAAAAAGGTTTTAATGAGCTAAATTTAAAACATTTAAGGATATTGTAATCTCTTTCCTTCAATACAATCCACGCTGATATACGATCAATAATATTACACTCCCCTCTAATATAATATTTCTCTTTTTTTTCAATACATTCATAACATATATATATATATATATATATATGTATACATATATATGTGCATGTGTGTATTTAATATTAGAATATGTGAAAAAGAATAAAGAAAAGTAAAAAAATTAGTTAAGGAATATTGGAGATACCCGACAAGTTGATATTATATGTTCTTACAACACTATTCTCTGTTCCAACTGTACATTACAGTACTCTTGACGTCTTTTCAAAAAAATTCAATACATAACCCGACTTCATGTTTGGAAAAAGTCAGATTCTTTTGTTCGCAAATCATGCACAGAAGAAAATGAAAAGACAGCAACAAAAATAATTACATGGTTCATCCAAATATTCCTACATCCATGGAGTAATTCAATATAATCATTCACACTATTACAACTTGTCTTTTGAACGGAAAAAATTGAAAACTCTCTAAACAAGAAAATAATAAAGAACCCTCACACTCACCAAAGACTCTAATCGCTATAAAATAGTTATACGCTATCGGTTAACAAACCTTTATAATGAGCTATCACGTCTAAAGCAAATTTCTAAATATAAGAGGGAAAGCTGAAACATATACCTAGAATGTATCTCGATCCTAGTAAAATAGTTATTACTTAAATTTTAACAATTCATGTATTTTTAATGTAACTAAGTCACATTCAGTTTTAGAGACTCATATTCCCTCTCATATGGATTCTTCTAAATAGACATCTCTTGCAAAAAATATAATGTGGTCGAACTACCAATTCAAAAATATTATACAATTTAGAAATATGAGTAAGTTGACACTTCTTGAAATTTAACATCAACTTTATACCATGCTAAAAATAAGTAGAAGACTTAACTGAAAAAATTATTCATTAAAGTGTAACAGGTACCTAGAAATTTTTCATATTATTAAAACTAAAATTTCTCGCTCCGTTATAATACTTCAAAAATATATGGAATCAAAAAATAAATTAATCATGGTCAAATAATATTCGCAAATGATCATATACAAAACGGTTCTCTTGAACTTATGTCAATTCAAAATGTCGACAAGAAAATTTTAGTCGAATATAGAAAGATGTGTTCAGGATGATTTCTACCCATATGGTGAATATGAACGTATGATGATTTTTAATTTATAAAATATATAAACATTTAAAGTAAACAAATTTACCGACGTATTTTATAATATGTAAACATTCATATGATAGTGTTTAAATGACTAAAATCACTTAAAATATAAATCACTAGGTAAAAAAATTAGTCTGTCATTATCGGTCATTAATTTTATTATATGTTGTAATATAATGGGTCATGTATATTTATTTGTTATTTCATATGTATAATATGTATTTTTACATAATTATGTGCATAAATATTTGTTATTCTTATTCTTATATAATTTTTTTTTTAGTTTTATATCTATATATTTCTTGGTTTGAAATATTATATCGTTTAAGATTATGAAGATCATTATCATATTCCAAACTGAAGATGGTGATTAATATGCTCACATGAGAGGGAATTAATATACGTTGTACTCTTTCACCCCTAATCAAGGTTTTTTCAAAAAGGTTTTTAATGAGCTAAATTTAAAACATTTAAGGATATTGTAATCTTTTTCCTTCAATACAATCCACGCTGATATACGATCAATAATATTACACTCCCCTCTAATATAATATTTCTCTTTTTTTTCAATACATTCATAACATATATATATATATATATATATATATATATATATGTATACATATATATGTGCATGTGTGTATTTAATATTAGAATAAGTGAAAAAGAATAAAGAAAAGTAAAAAAATTAGTTAAGGAATATTGGAGATACCCGACAAGTTGATATTATATGTTCTTACAACACTATTCTCTGTTCCAACTGTACATTACAGTACTCTTGACGTCTTTTCAAAAAAATTCAATACATAACCCGACTTCATGTTTGGAAAAAGTCAGATTCTTTTGTTCGCAAATCATGCACAGAAGAAAATGAAAAGACAGCAACAAAAATAATTACATGGTTCATCCAAATATTCCTACATCCATGGAGTAATTCAATATAATCATTCACACTATTACAACTTGTCTTTTGAACGGAAAAAATTGAAAACTCTCTAAACAAGAAAATAATAAAGAACCCTCACACTCACCAAAGACTCTAATCGCTATAAAATAGTTATACGCTATCGGTTAACAAACCTTTATAATGAGCTATCACGTCTAAAGCAAATTTCTAAATATAAGAGGGAAAGCTGAAACATATACCTAGAATGTATCTCGATCCTAGTAAAATAGTTATTACTTAAATTTAAACAATTCATGTATTTTTAATGTAACTAAGTCACATTCAGTTTTAGAGACTCATATTCCCTCTCATATGGATTCTTCTAAATAGACATCTCTTGCAAAAAATATAATGTGGTCGAACTACCAATTCAAAAATATTATACAATTTAGAAATATGAGTAAGTTGACACTTCTTGAAATTTAACATCAACTTTATACCATGCTAAAAATAAGTAGAAGACTTAACTGAAAAAATTATTCATTAAAGTGTAACAGGTACCTAGAAATTTTTCATATTATTAAAACTAAAATTTCTCGCTCCGTTATAATACTTCAAAAATATATGGAATCAAAAAATAAATTAATCATGGTCAAATAATATTCGCAAATGATCATATACAAAACGGTTCTCTTGAACTTATGTCAATTCAAAATGTCGACAAGAAAATTTTAGTCGAATATAGAAAGATGTGTTCAGGATGATTTCTACCCATATGGTGAATATGAACGTATGATGATTTTTAATTTATAAAATATATAAACATTTAAAGTAAACAAATTTACCGACGTATTTTATAATATGTAAACATTCATATGATAGTGTTTAAATGACTAAAATCACTTAAAATATAAATCACTAGGTAAAAAAATTAGTCTGTCATTATCGGTCATTAATTTTATTATATGTTGTAATATAATGGGTCATGTATATTTATTTGTTATTTCATATGTATAATATGTATTTTTACATAATTATGTGCATAAATATTTGTTATTCTTATTCTTATATAATTTTTTTTTTAGTTTTATATCTATATATTTCTTGGTTTGAAATATTATATCGTTTAAGATTATGAAGATCATTATCATATTCCAAACTGAAGATGGTGATTAATATGCTCACATGAGAGGGAATTAATATACGTTGTACTCTTTCACCCCTAATCAAGGTTTTTTCAAAAAGGTTTTTAATGAGCTAAATTTAAAACATTTAAGGATATTGTAATCTCTTTCCTTCAATACAATCCACGCTGATATACGATCAATAATATTACACTCTCCTCTAATATAATATTTCTCTTTTTTTTCAATACTTTCATAACATATATATATATGTATACATATATATGTGCATGTGTGTATTTAATATTAGAATAAGTGAAGAAGAATAAAGAAAAGTAAAAAAATTAATCAAGGAATATTGGAGATACCCGACAAGTTGATATTATATGTTCTTACAACACTATTTTCTGTTCCAACTGTACATTACAGTACTCTTGACGTCTTTTCAAAAAAATTCAATACATAACCCGACTTCATGTTTGGAAAAAGTCAGATTCTTTTGTTCGCAAATCATGCACAGAAAAAAATGAAAAGACAGCAACAAAAATAATTACATGGTTCATCCAAATATTCCTACATCCATGGAGTAATTCAATATAATCATTCACACTATTACAACTTGTCTTTTGAACGGAAAAAATTGAAAACTTTCTAAACAAGAAAATAATAAAGAACCCTCACACTCACCAAAGACTCTAATCGCTATAAAATAGTTATACGCTATCGGTTAACAAACCTTTATAATGAGCTATCATGTCTAAAGCAAATTTCTAACTATAAGAGGGAAAGCTGAAACATATACCTAGAATGTATCTCGATCCTAGTAAAATAGTTATTACTTAAATTTTAACAATTCATGTATTTTTAATGTAACTAAGTCACATTCAGTTTTAGAGACTCATATTCCCTCTCATATGGATTCTTCTAAATAGACATCTCTTGCAAAAAATATAATGTGGTCGAACTACCAATTCAAAAATATTATACAATTTAGAAATATGAGTAAGTTGACACTTCTTGAAATTTAACATCAACTTTATACCATGCTAAAAATAAGTAGAAGACTTAACTGAAAAAATTATTCATTAAAGTGTAACAGGTACCTAGAAATTTTTCATATTATTAAAACTAAAATTTCTCGCTCCGTTATAATACTTCAAATACTTCAAAAATATATGGAATCAAAAAATAAATTAATCATGGTCAAATAATATTCGCAAATGATCATATACAAAACGGTTCTCTTGAACTTATGTCAATTCAAAATGTCGACAAGAAAATTTTAGTCAAATATAGAAAGATGTGTTCAGGATGATTTCTACCCATATGGTGAATATGAACGTATGATGATTTTTAATTTATAAAATATATAAACATTTAAAGTAAACAAATTTACCGACGTATTTTATAATATGTAAACATTCATATGATAGTGTTTGAATGACTAAAATCACTTAAAATATAAATCACTAGGTAAAAAAATTAGTCTGTCATTATCGGTCATCAATTTTATTATATGCTGTAATATAATGGGTCATGTATATTTATTTGTTATTTCATATGTATAATATGTATTTTTACATAATTATGTGCATAAATATTTGTTATTCTTATTCATATATAATTTTTTCTTTAGTTTTATATCTATATATTTCTTAGTTTGAAATATTATATCGTTTAAGATTATGAAGATCATTATCATATTCCAAACTGAAGATGGTGATTAATATGCTCACATGAGAGGGAATTAATATACGTTGTACTCTTTCATCCGTAATCAAGGTTTTTTCAAAAAGGATTTTAATGAGCTAAATTTAAAACATTTAAGGATATTGTAATCTTTTTCCTTCAATACAATCCACGCTGATATACGATCAATAATATTACACTCTCCTCTAATATAATATTTCTCTTTTTTTTCAATACTTTCATAACATATATATATATATATATATATATATATATATATATATATATATATATATATATATATATATATATATATATATATACATATATATGTGCATGTGTGTATTTAATATTAGAATAAGTGAAAAAGAATAAAGAAAAGTTAAAAAATTAGTTAAGGAATATTGGAGATACCCGACAAGTTGATATTATATGTTCTTACAACACTATTCTCTGTTCCAACTGTACATTACAGTACTCTTGACGTCATTTCAAAAAAATTCAATACATAACCCGACTTCATGTTTGGAAAAAGTCAGATTCTTTTGTTCGCAAATCATGCATAGAAGAAAATGAAAAGACAGCAACAAAAATAATTACATGGTTCATCCAAATATTCCTACATCCATGGAGTAATTCAATATAATCATTCACACTATTACAACTTGTCTTTTGAACGGAAAAAATTGAAAACTCTCTAAACAAGAAAATAATAAAGAACCCTCACACTCACCAAAGACTCTAATCTCTATAAAATAGTTATACGCTATCGGTTAACAAACCTTTATAATGAGCTATCACGTCTAAAGCAAATTTCTAATTATAAGAGGGAAAGCTGAAACATATACCTAGAATGTATCTCGATCCTAGTAAAATAGTTATTACTTAAATGTTAACAATTCATGTATTTTTAATGTAACTAAGTCACATTCAGTTTTAGAGACTCATATTCCCTCTCATTTGGATTCTTCTAAATAGACATCTCTTGCAAAAAATATAATGTGGTCGAACTACCAATTCAAAAATATTATACAATTTAGAAATATGAGTAAGTCGACACTTCTTGAAATTTAACATCAACTTTATACCATGCTAAAAATAAGTAGAAGACTTAACTGAAAACATTATTCATTATAGTGTAACAGGTACCTAGAAATTTTTCATATTTTTTAAACTAAAATTTCTCGCTCCGTTATAATACTTCAAAAATATATGGAATCAAAAAATAAATTAATCATGGTCAAATAATATTCGCAAATGATCATATACAAAAAGGTTCTCTTGAACTTATGTCAATTCAAAATGTCGACAAGAAAATTTTAGTCGAATATAGAAAGATGTGATCAGGATGATTTCTACCCATATGGTGAATATGAACGTATGATGATTTTTAATTTATAAAATATATAAACATTTAAAGTAAACAAATTTACCGACGTATTTTATAATATGTAAACATTCATATGATAGTGTTTAAATGATTAAAATCACTTAAAATATAAATCACTAGGTAAAAAAATTAGTCTGTCATTATCGGTCATTAATTTTCTTATATGTTGTAATATAATGGGTCATGTATATTTATTTGTTATTTCATATGTATAATATGTATTTTTACATAATTATGTGCATAAATATTTGTTATTCTTATTCATATATAATTTTTTCTTTAGTTTTATATCTATATATTTCTTGGTTTGAAATATTATATCGTTTAAGATTATGAAGATCATTATCATATTCCAAACTGAAGATGGTGATTAATATGCTCACATGAGAGGGAATTAATATACGTTGTACTCTTTCATCCGTAATCAAGGTTTTTTCAAAAAGGATTTTAATGAGCTAAATTTAAAACATTTAAGGATATTGTAATCTTTTTCCTTCAATACAATCCACGCTGATATACGATCAATAATATTACACTCTCCTCTAATATAATATTTCTCTTTTTTTTCAATACTTTCATAACATATATATATATATATACATATATATGTGCATGTGTGTATTTAATATTAGAATAAGTGAAAAAGAATAAAGAAAAATTAAAAAATTAGTTAAGGAATATTGGAGATACCCGACAAGTTGATATTATATGTTCTTACAACACTATTCTCTGTTCCAACTGTACATTACAGTACTCTTGACGTCTTTTCAAAAAAATTCAATACATAACCCGACTTCATGTTTGGAAAAAGTCAGATTCTTTTGTTCGCAAATCATGCATAGAAGAAAATGAAAAGACAGCAACAAAAATAATTACATGGTTCATCCAAATATTCCTACATCCATGGAGTAATTCAATATAATCATTCACACTATTACAACTTGTCTTTTGAACGGAAAAAATTGAAAACTCTCTAAACAAGAAAATAATAAAGAACCCTCACACTCACCAAAGACTCTAATCGCTATAAAATAGTTATATCGGTTAACAAACCTTTATAATGAGCTATCACGTCTAAAGCAAATTTCTAATTATAAGAGGGAAAGCTGAAACATATACCTAGAATGTATCTCGATCCTAGTAAAATAGATATTACTTAAATGTTAACAATTCATGTATTTTTAATGTAACTAAGTCACATTCAGTTTTAGAGACTCATATTCCCTCTCATATGGATTCTTCTAAATAGACATCTCTTGCAAAAAATATAATGTGGTCGAACTACCAATTCAAAAATATTATACAATTTAGAAATATGAGTAAGTCGACACTTCTTGAAATTTAACATCAACTTTATACCATGCTAAAAATAAGTAGAAGACTTAACTGAAAACATTATTCATTATAGTGTAACAGGTACCTAGAAATTTTTCATATTTTTTAAACTAAAATTTCTCGCTCCGTTATAATACTTCAAAAATATATGGAATCAAAAAATAAATTAATCATGGTCAAATAATATTCGCAAATGATCATATACAAAAAGGTTCTCTTGAACTTATGTCAATTCAAAATGTCTGACAAGAAAATTTTAGTCGAATATAGAAAGATGTGATCAGGATGATTTCTACCCATATGGTGAATATGAACGTATGATGATTTTTAATTTATAAAATATATAAACATTTAAAGTAAACAAATTTACCGACGTATTTTATAATATGTAAACATTCATATGATAGTGTTTAAATGATTAAAATCACTTAAAATATAAATCACTAGGTAAAAAAATTAGTCTGTCATTATCGGTCATTAATTTTCTTATATGTTGTAATATAATGGGTCATGTATATTTATTTGTTATTTCATATGTATAATATGTATTTTTACATAATTATGTGCATAAATATTTGTTATTCTTATTCATATATAATTTTTTCTTTAGTTTTATATCTATATATTTCTTGGTTTGAAATATTATATCGTTTAAGATTATGAAGATCATTATCATATTCCAAATTGAAGATGGTGATTAATATGCTCACATGAGAGGGAATTAATATACGTTGTACTCTTTCATCCCTAATCAAGGTTTTTTCAAAAAGGATTTTAATGAGCTAAATTTAAAACATTTAAGGATATTGTAATCTTTTTCCTTCAATACAATCCACGCTGATATACGATCAATAATATTACACTCTCCTCTAATATAATATTTCTCTTTTTTTTCAATACTTTCATAACATATATATATATATATATACATATATATGTGCATGTGTGTATTTAATATTAGAATAAGTGAAAAAGAATAAAGAAAAGTTAAAAAATTAGTTAAGGAATATTGGAGATACCCGACAAGTTGATATTATATGTTCTTACAACACTATTCTCTGTTCCAACTGTACATTACAGTACTCTTGACGTCTTTTCAAAAAAATTCAATACATAACCCGACTTCATGTTTGGAAAAAGTCAGATTCTTTTGTTCGCAAATCATGCATAGAAGAAAATGAAAAGACAGCAACAAAAATAATTACATGGTTCATCCAAATATTCCTACATCCATGGAGTAATTCAATATAATCATTCACACTATTACAACTTGTCTTTTGAACGGAAAAAATTGAAAACTCTCTAAACAAGAAAATAATAAAGAACCCTCACACTCACCAAAGACTCTAATCTCTATAAAATAGTTATACGCTATCGGTTAACAAACCTTTATAATGAGCTATCACGTCTAAAGCAAATTTCTAATTATAAGAGGGAAAGCTGAAACATATACCTAGAATGTATCTCGATCCTAGTAAAATAGTTATTACTTAAATGTTAACAATTCATGTATTTTTAATGTAACTAAGTCACATTCAGTTTTAGAGACTCATATTCCCTCTCATTTGGATTCTTCTAAATAGACATCTCTTGCAAAAAATATAATGTGGTCGAACTACCAATTCAAAAATATTATACAATTTAGAAATATGAGTAAGTCGACACTTCTTGAAATTTAACATCAACTTTATACCATGCTAAAAATAAGTAGAAGACTTAACTGAAAACATTATTCATTATAGTGTAACAGGTACCTAGAAATTTTTCATATTTTTTAAACTAAAATTTCTCGCTCCGTTATAATACTTCAAAAATATATGGAATCAAAAAATAAATTAATCATGGTCAAATAATATTCGCAAATGATCATATACAAAAAGGTTCTCTTGAACTTATGTCAATTCAAAATGTCGACAAGAAAATTTTAGTCGAATATAGAAAGATGTGATCAGGATGATTTCTACCCATATGGTGAATATGAACGTATGATGATTTTTAATTTATAAAATATATAAACATTTAAAGTAAACAAATTTACCGACGTATTTTATAATATGTAAACATTCATATGATAGTGTTTAAATGATTAAAATCACTTAAAATATAAATCACTAGGTAAAAAAATTAGTCTGTCATTATCGGTCATTAATTTTCTTATATGTTGTAATATAATGGGTCATGTATATTTATTTGTTATTTCATATGTATAATATGTATTTTTACATAATTATGTGCATAAATATTTGTTATTCTTATTCATATATAATTTTTTCTTTAGTTTTATATCTATATATTTCTTGGTTTGAAATATTATATCGTTTAAGATTATGAAGATCATTATCATATTCCAAACTGAAGATGGTGATTAATATGCTCACATGAGAGGGAATTAATATACGTTGTACTCTTTCATCCGTAATCAAGGTTTTTTCAAAAAGGATTTTAATGAGCTAAATTTAAAACATTTAAGGATATTGTAATCTTTTTCCTTCAATACAATCCACGCTGATATACGATCAATAATATTACACTCTCCTCTAATATAATATTTCTCTTTTTTTTCAATACTTTCATAACATATATATATATATATACATATATATGTGCATGTGTGTATTTAATATTAGAATAAGTGAAAAAGAATAAAGAAAAATTAAAAAATTAGTTAAGGAATATTGGAGATACCCGACAAGTTGATATTATATGTTCTTACAACACTATTCTCTGTTCCAACTGTACATTACAGTACTCTTGACGTCTTTTCAAAAAAATTCAATACATAACCCGACTTCATGTTTGGAAAAAGTCAGATTCTTTTGTTCGCAAATCATGCATAGAAGAAAATGAAAAGACAGCAACAAAAATAATTACATGGTTCATCCAAATATTCCTACATCCATGGAGTAATTCAATATAATCATTCACACTATTACAACTTGTCTTTTGAACGGAAAAAATTGAAAACTCTCTAAACAAGAAAATAATAAAGAACCCTCACACTCACCAAAGACTCTAATCGCTATAAAATAGTTATATCGGTTAACAAACCTTTATAATGAGCTATCACGTCTAAAGCAAATTTCTAATTATAAGAGGGAAAGCTGAAACATATACCTAGAATGTATCTCGATCCTAGTAAAATAGATATTACTTAAATGTTAACAATTCATGTATTTTTAATGTAACTAAGTCACATTCAGTTTTAGAGACTCATATTCCCTCTCATATGGATTCTTCTAAATAGACATCTCTTGCAAAAAATATAATGTGGTCGAACTACCAATTCAAAAATATTATACAATTTAGAAATATGAGTAAGTCGACACTTCTTGAAATTTAACATCAACTTTATACCATGCTAAAAATAAGTAGAAGACTTAACTGAAAACATTATTCATTATAGTGTAACAGGTACCTAGAAATTTTTCATATTTTTTAAACTAAAATTTCTCGCTCCGTTATAATACTTCAAAAATATATGGAATCAAAAAATAAATTAATCATGGTCAAATAATATTCGCAAATGATCATATACAAAAAGGTTCTCTTGAACTTATGTCAATTCAAAATGTCTGACAAGAAAATTTTAGTCGAATATAGAAAGATGTGATCAGGATGATTTCTACCCATATGGTGAATATGAACGTATGATGATTTTTAATTTATAAAATATATAAACATTTAAAGTAAACAAATTTACCGACGTATTTTATAATATGTAAACATTCATATGATAGTGTTTAAATGATTAAAATCACTTAAAATATAAATCACTAGGTAAAAAAATTAGTCTGTCATTATCGGTCATTAATTTTCTTATATGTTGTAATATAATGGGTCATGTATATTTATTTGTTATTTCATATGTATAATATGTATTTTTACATAATTATGTGCATAAATATTTGTTATTCTTATTCATATATAATTTTTTCTTTAGTTTTATATCTATATATTTCTTGGTTTGAAATATTATATCGTTTAAGATTATGAAGATCATTATCATATTCCAAATTGAAGATGGTGATTAATATGCTCACATGAGAGGGAATTAATATACGTTGTACTCTTTCATCCCTAATCAAGGTTTTTTCAAAAAGGATTTTAATGAGCTAAATTTAAAACATTTAAGGATATTGTAATCTTTTTCCTTCAATACAATCCACGCTGATATACGATCAATAATATTACACTCTCCTCTAATATAATATTTCTCTTTTTTTTCAATACTTTCATAACATATATATATATATATATATATATACATATATATGTGCATGTGTGTATTTAATATTAGAATAAGTGAAAAAGAATAAAGAAAAGTTAAAAAATTAGTTAAGGAATATTGGAGATACCCGACAAGTTGATATTATATGTTCTTACAACACTATTCTCTGTTCCAACTGTACATTACAGTACTCTTGACGTCTTTTCAAAAAAATTCAATACATAACCCGACTTCATGTTTGGAAAAAGTCAGATTCTTTTGTTCGCAAATCATGCATAGAAGAAAATGAAAAGACAGCAACAAAAATAATTACATGGTTCATCCAAATATTCCTACATCCATGGAGTAATTCAATATAATCATTCACACTATTACAACTTGTCTTTTGAACGGAAAAAATTGAAAACTCTCTAAACAAGAAAATAATAAAGAACCCTCACACTCACCAAAGACTCTAATCTCTATAAAATAGTTATACGCTATCGGTTAACAAACCTTTATAATGAGCTATCACGTCTAAAGCAAATTTCTAATTATAAGAGGGAAAGCTGAAACATATACCTAGAATGTATCTCGATCCTAGTAAAATAGTTATTACTTAAATGTTAACAATTCATGTATTTTTAATGTAACTAAGTCACATTCAGTTTTAGAGACTCATATTCCCTCTCATTTGGATTCTTCTAAATAGACATCTCTTGCAAAAAATATAATGTGGTCGAACTACCAATTCAAAAATATTATACAATTTAGAAATATGAGTAAGTCGACACTTCTTGAAATTTAACATCAACTTTATACCATGCTAAAAATAAGTAGAAGACTTAACTGAAAACATTATTCATTATAGTGTAACAGGTACCTAGAAATTTTTCATATTTTTTAAACTAAAATTTCTCGCTCCGTTATAATACTTCAAAAATATATGGAATCAAAAAATAAATTAATCATGGTCAAATAATATTCGCAAATGATCATATACAAAAAGGTTCTCTTGAACTTATGTCAATTCAAAATGTCGACAAGAAAATTTTAGTCGAATATAGAAAGATGTGATCAGGATGATTTCTACCCATATGGTGAATATGAACGTATGATGATTTTTAATTTATAAAATATATAAACATTTAAAGTAAACAAATTTACCGACGTATTTTATAATATGTAAACATTCATATGATAGTGTTTAAATGATTAAAATCACTTAAAATATAAATCACTAGGTAAAAAAATTAGTCTGTCATTATCGGTCATTAATTTTCTTATATGTTGTAATATAATGGGTCATGTATATTTATTTGTTATTTCATATGTATAATATGTATTTTTACATAATTATGTGCATAAATATTTGTTATTCTTATTCATATATAATTTTTTCTTTAGTTTTATATCTATATATTTCTTGGTTTGAAATATTATATCGTTTAAGATTATGAAGATCATTATCATATTCCAAACTGAAGATGGTGATTAATATGCTCACATGAGAGGGAATTAATATACGTTGTACTCTTTCATCCGTAATCAAGGTTTTTTCAAAAAGGATTTTAATGAGCTAAATTTAAAACATTTAAGGATATTGTAATCTTTTTCCTTCAATACAATCCACGCTGATATACGATCAATAATATTACACTCTCCTCTAATATAATATTTCTCTTTTTTTTCAATACTTTCATAACATATATATATATATATATATATATACATATATATGTGCATGTGTGTATTTAATATTAGAATAAGTGAAAAAGAATAAAGAAAAATTAAAAAATTAGTTAAGGAATATTGGAGATACCCGACAAGTTGATATTATATGTTCTTACAACACTATTCTCTGTTCCAACTGTACATTACAGTACTCTTGACGTCTTTTCAAAAAAATTCAATACATAACCCGACTTCATGTTTGGAAAAAGTCAGATTCTTTTGTTCGCAAATCATGCATAGAAGAAAATGAAAAGACAGCAACAAAAATAATTACATGGTTCATCCAAATATTCCTACATCCATGGAGTAATTCAATATAATCATTCACACTATTACAACTTGTCTTTTGAACGGAAAAAATTGAAAACTCTCTAAACAAGAAAATAATAAAGAACCCTCACACTCACCAAAGACTCTAATCGCTATAAAATAGTTATATCGGTTAACAAACCTTTATAATGAGCTATCACGTCTAAAGCAAATTTCTAATTATAAGAGGGAAAGCTGAAACATATACCTAGAATGTATCTCGATCCTAGTAAAATAGATATTACTTAAATGTTAACAATTCATGTATTTTTAATGTAACTAAGTCACATTCAGTTTTAGAGACTCATATTCCCTCTCATATGGATTCTTCTAAATAGACATCTCTTGCAAAAAATATAATGTGGTCGAACTACCAATTCAAAAATATTATACAATTTAGAAATATGAGTAAGTCGACACTTATTGAAATTTAACATCAACTTTATACCATGCTAAAAATAAGTAGAAGACTTAACTGAAAACATTATTCATTATAGTGTAACAGGTACCTAGAAATTTTTCATATTTTTTAAACTAAAATTTCTCGCTCCGTTATAATACTTCAAAAATATATGGAATCAAAAAATAAATTAATCATGGTCAAATAATATTCGCAAATGATCATATACAAAAAGGTTCTCTTGAACTTATGTCAATTCAAAATGTCGACAAGAAAATTTTAGTCGAATATAGAAAGATGTGATCAGGATGATTTCTACCCATATGGTGAATATGAACGTATGATGATTTTTAATTTATAAAATATATAAACATTTAAAGTAAACAAATTTACCGACGTATTTTATAATATGTAAACATTCATATGATAGTGTTTAAATGATTAAAATCACTTAAAATATAAATCACTAGGTAAAAAAATTAGTCTGTCATTATCGGTCATTAATTTTCTTATATGTTGTAATATAATGGGTCATGTATATTTATTTGTTATTTCATATGTATAATATGTATTTTTACATAATTATGTGCATAAATATTTGTTATTCTTATTCATATATAATTTTTTCTTTAGTTTTATATCTATATATTTCTTGGTTTGAAATATTATATCGTTTAAGATTATGAAGATCATTATCATATTCCAAATTGAAGATGGTGATTAATATGCTCACGTGAGAGGGAATTAATATACGTTGTACTCTTTCATCCCTAATCAAGGTTTTTTCAAAAAGGATTTTAATGAGCTAAATTTAAAACATTTAAGGATATTGTAATCTTTTTCCTTCAATACAATCCACGCTGATATACGATCAATAATATTACACTCTCCTCTAATATAATATTTCTCTTTTTTTTCAATACTTTCATAACATATATATATATATATATATATATATACATATATATGTGCATGTGTGTATTTAATATTAGAATAAGTGAAAAAGAATAAAGAAAAGTTAAAAAATTAGTTAAGGAATATTGGAGATACCCGACAAGTTGATATTATATGTTCTTACAACACTATTCTCTGTTCCAACTGTACATTACAGTACTCTTGACGTCTTTTCAAAAAAATTCAATACATAACCCGACTTCATGTTTGGAAAAAGTCAGATTCTTTTGTTCGCAAATCATGCATAGAAGAAAATGAAAAGACAGCAACAAAAATAATTACATGGTTCATCCAAATATTCCTACATCCATGGAGTAATTCAATATAATCATTCACACTATTACAACTTGTCTTTTGAACGGAAAAAATTGAAAACTCTCTAAACAAGAAAATAATAAAGAACCCTCACACTCACCAAAGACTCTAATCTCTATAAAATAGTTATACGCTATCGGTTAACAAACCTTTATAATGAGCTATCACGTCTAAAGCAAATTTCTAATTATAAGAGGGAAAGCTGAAACATATACCTAGAATGTATCTCGATCCTAGTAAAATAGTTATTACTTAAATGTTAACAATTCATGTATTTTTAATGTAACTAAGTCACATTCAGTTTTAGAGACTCATATTCCCTCTCATTTGGATTCTTCTAAATAGACATCTCTTGCAAAAAATATAATGTGGTCGAACTACCAATTCAAAAATATTATACAATTTAGAAATATGAGTAAGTCGACACTTCTTGAAATTTAACATCAACTTTATACCATGCTAAAAATAAGTAGAAGACTTAACTGAAAACATTATTCATTATAGTGTAACAGGTACCTAGAAATTTTTCATATTTTTTAAACTAAAATTTCTCGCTCCGTTATAATACTTCAAAAATATATGGAATCAAAAAATAAATTAATCATGGTCAAATAATATTCGCAAATGATCATATACAAAAAGGTTCTCTTGAACTTATGTCAATTCAAAATGTCGACAAGAAAATTTTAGTCGAATATAGAAAGATGTGATCAGGATGATTTCTACCCATATGGTGAATATGAACGTATGATGATTTTTAATTTATAAAATATATAAACATTTAAAGTAAACAAATTTACCGACGTATTTTATAATATGTAAACATTCATATGATAGTGTTTAAATGATTAAAATCACTTAAAATATAAATCACTAGGTAAAAAAATTAGTCTGTCATTATCGGTCATTAATTTTCTTATATGTTGTAATATAATGGGTCATGTATATTTATTTGTTATTTCATATGTATAATATGTATTTTTACATAATTATGTGCATAAATATTTGTTATTCTTATTCATATATAATTTTTTCTTTAGTTTTATATCTATATATTTCTTGGTTTGAAATATTATATCGTTTAAGATTATGAAGATCATTATCATATTCCAAATTGAAGATGGTGATTAATATGCTCACGTGAGAGGGAATTAATATACGTTGTACTCTTTCATCCCTAATCAAGGTTTTTTCAAAAAGGATTTTAATGAGCTAAATTTAAAACATTTAAGGATATTGTAATCTTTTTCCTTCAATACAATCCACGCTGATATACGATCAATAATATTACACTCTCCTCTAATATAATATTTCTCTTTTTTTTCAATACTTTCATAACATATATATATATATATATATATACATATATATGTGCATGTGTGTATTTAATATTAGAATAAGTGAAAAAGAATAAAGAAAAGTTAAAAAATTAGTTAAGGAATATTGGAGATACCCGACAAGTTGATATTATATGTTCTTACAACACTATTCTCTGTTCCAACTGTACATTACAGTACTCTTGACGTCTTTTCAAAAAAATTCAATACATAACCCGACTTCATGTTTGGAAAAAGTCAGATTCTTTTGTTCGCAAATCATGCATAGAAGAAAATGAAAAGACAGCAACAAAAATAATTACATGGTTCATCCAAATATTCCTACATCCATGGAGTAATTCAATATAATCATTCACACTATTACAACTTGTCTTTTGAACGGAAAAAATTGAAAACTCTCTAAACAAGAAAATAATAAAGAACCCTCACACTCACCAAAGACTCTAATCTCTATAAAATAGTTATACGCTATCGGTTAACAAACCTTTATAATGAGCTATCACGTCTAAAGCAAATTTCTAATTATAAGAGGGAAAGCTGAAACATATACCTAGAATGTATCTCGATCCTAGTAAAATAGTTATTACTTAAATGTTAACAATTCATGTATTTTTAATGTAACTAAGTCACATTCAGTTTTAGAGACTCATATTCCCTCTCATTTGGATTCTTCTAAATAGACATCTCTTGCAAAAAATATAATGTGGTCGAACTACCAATTCAAAAATATTATACAATTTAGAAATATGAGTAAGTCGACACTTCTTGAAATTTAACATCAACTTTATACCATGCTAAAAATAAGTAGAAGACTTAACTGAAAACATTATTCATTATAGTGTAACAGGTACCTAGAAATTTTTCATATTTTTTAAACTAAAATTTCTCGCTCCGTTATAATACTTCAAAAATATATGGAATCAAAAAATAAATTAATCATGGTCAAATAATATTCGCAAATGATCATATACAAAAAGGTTCTCTTGAACTTATGTCAATTCAAAATGTCGACAAGAAAATTTTAGTCGAATATAGAAAGATGTGATCAGGATGATTTCTACCCATATGGTGAATATGAACGTATGATGATTTTTAATTTATAAAATATATAAACATTTAAAGTAAACAAATTTACCGACGTATTTTATAATATGTAAACATTCATATGATAGTGTTTAAATGATTAAAATCACTTAAAATATAAATCACTAGGTAAAAAAATTAGTCTGTCATTATCGGTCATTAATTTTCTTATATGTTGTAATATAATGGGTCATGTATATTTATTTGTTATTTCATATGTATAATATGTATTTTTACATAATTATGTGCATAAATATTTGTTATTCTTATTCATATATAATTTTTTCTTTAGTTTTATATCTATATATTTCTTGGTTTGAAATATTATATCGTTTAAGATTATGAAGATCATTATCATATTCCAAACTGAAGATGGTGATTAATATGCTCACATGAGAGGGAATTAATATACGTTGTACTCTTTCATCCGTAATCAAGGTTTTTTCAAAAAGGATTTTAATGAGCTAAATTTAAAACATTTAAGGATATTGTAATCTTTTTCCTTCAATACAATCCACGCTGATATACGATCAATAATATTACACTCTCCTCTAATATAATATTTCTCTTTTTTTTCAATACTTTCATAACATATATATATATATATACATATATATGTGCATGTGTGTATTTAATATTAGAATAAGTGAAAAAGAATAAAGAAAAATTAAAAAATTAGTTAAGGAATATTGGAGATACCCGACAAGTTGATATTATATGTTCTTACAACACTATTCTCTGTTCCAACTGTACATTACAGTACTCTTGACGTCTTTTCAAAAAAATTCAATACATAACCCGACTTCATGTTTGGAAAAAGTCAGATTCTTTTGTTCGCAAATCATGCATAGAAGAAAATGAAAAGACAGCAACAAAAATAATTACATGGTTCATCCAAATATTCCTACATCCATGGAGTAATTCAATATAATCATTCACACTATTACAACTTGTCTTTTGAACGGAAAAAATTGAAAACTCTCTAAACAAGAAAATAATAAAGAACCCTCACACTCACCAAAGACTCTAATCGCTATAAAATAGTTATATCGGTTAACAAACCTTTATAATGAGCTATCACGTCTAAAGCAAATTTCTAATTATAAGAGGGAAAGCTGAAACATATACCTAGAATGTATCTCGATCCTAGTAAAATAGATATTACTTAAATGTTAACAATTCATGTATTTTTAATGTAACTAAGTCACATTCAGTTTTAGAGACTCATATTCCCTCTCATATGGATTCTTCTAAATAGACATCTCTTGCAAAAAATATAATGTGGTCGAACTACCAATTCAAAAATATTATACAATTTAGAAATATGAGTAAGTCGACACTTCTTGAAATTTAACATCAACTTAATACCATGCTAAAAATAAGTAGAAGACTTAACTGAAAACATTATTCATTATAGTGTAACAGGTACCTAGAAATTTTTCATATTTTTTAAACTAAAATTTCTCGCTCCGTTATAATACTTCAAAAATATATGGAATCAAAAAATAAATTAATCATGGTCAAATAATATTCGCAAATGATCATATACAAAAAGGTTCTCTTGAACTTATGTCAATTCAAAATGTCTGACAAGAAAATTTTAGTCGAATATAGAAAGATGTGATCAGGATGATTTCTACCCATATGGTGAATATGAACGTATGATGATTTTTAATTTATAAAATATATAAACATTTAAAGTAAACAAATTTACCGACGTATTTTATAATATGTAAACATTCATATGATAGTGTTTAAATGATTAAAATCACTTAAAATATAAATCACTAGGTAAAAAAATTAGTCTGTCATTATCGGTCATTAATTTTCTTATATGTTGTAATATAATGGGTCATGTATATTTATTTGTTATTTCATATGTATAATATGTATTTTTACATAATTATGTGCATAAATATTTGTTATTCTTATTCATATATAATTTTTTCTTTAGTTTTATATCTATATATTTCTTGGTTTGAAATATTATATCGTTTAAGATTATGAAGATCATTATCATATTCCAAATTGAAGATGGTGATTAATATGCTCACATGAGAGGGAATTAATATACGTTGTACTCTTTCATCCCTAATCAAGGTTTTTTCAAAAAGGATTTTAATGAGCTAAATTTAAAACATTTAAGGATATTGTAATCTTTTTCCTTCAATACAATCCACGCTGATATACGATCAATAATATTACACTCTCCTCTAATATAATATTTCTCTTTTTTTTCAATACTTTCATAACATATATATATATATATATATATATATATATATATATATATATATATATATATATATATATATATACATATATATGTGCATGTGTGTATTTAATATTAGAATAAGTGAAAAAGAATAAAGAAAAGTTAAAAAATTAGTTAAGGAATATTGGAGATACCCGACAAGTTGATATTATATGTTCTTACAACACTATTCTCTGTTCCAACTGTACATTACAGTACTCTTGACGTCTTTTCAAAAAAATTCAATACATAACGCGACTTCATGTTTGGAAAAAGTCAGATTCTTTTGTTCGCAAATCATGCATAGAAGAAAATGAAAAGACAGCAACAAAAATAATTACATGGGTCATCCAAATATTCCTACATCCATGGAGTAATTCAATATAATTATTCACACTATTACAACTTGTCTTTTGAACGGAAAAAATTGAAAACTCTCTAAACAAGAAAATAATAAAGAACCCTCACACTCACCAAAGACTCTAATCGCTATAAAATAGTTATACGCTATCGGTTAACAAACCTTTATAATGAGCTATCACGTCTAAAGCAAATTTCTATTTATAAGAGGGAAAGCTGAAACATATACCTAGAATGTATCTCGATCCTAGTAAAATAGTTATTACTTAAATGTTAACAATTCATGTATTTTTAATGTAACTAAGTCACATTCAGTTTTAGAGACTCATATTCCCTCTCATTTGGATTCTTCTAAATAGACATCTCTTGCAAAAAATATAATGTGGTCGAACTACCAATTCAAAAATATTATACAATTTTGAAATATGAGTAAGTCGACACTTCTTGAAATTTAACATCAACTTTATACCATGCTAAAAATAAGTAGAAGACTTAACTGAAAACATTATTCATTATAGTGTAACAGGTACCTAGAAATTTTTCATATTTTTTAAACTAAAATTTCTCGCTCCGTTATAATACTTCAAAAATATATGGAATCAAAAAATAAATTAATCATGGTCAAATAATATTCGCAAATGATCATATACAAAAAGGTTCTCTTGAACTTATGTCAATTCAAAATGTCGACAAGAAAATTTTAGTCGAATATAGAAAGATGTGATCAGGATGATTTCTACCCATATGGTGAATATGAACGTATGATGATTTTTAATTTATAAAATATATAAACATTTAAAGTAAACAAATTTACCGACGTATTTTATAATATGTAAACATTCATATGATAGTGTTTAAATGATTAAAATCACTTAAAATATAAATCACTAGGTAAAAAAATTAGTCTGTCATTATTGGTCATTAATTTTCTTATATGTTGTAATATAATGGGTCATGTATATTTATTTGTTATTTCATATGTATAATATGTATTTTTACATAATTATGTGCATAAATATTTGTTATTCTTATTCATATATAATTTTTTCTTTAGTTTTATATCTATATATTTCTTGGTTTGAAATATTATATCGTTTAAGATTATGAAGATCATTATCATATTCCAAACTGAAGATGGTGATTAATATGCTCACGTGAGAGGGAATTAATATACGTTGTACTCTTTCATCCCTAATCAAGGTTTTTTCAAAAAGGATTTTAATGAGCTAAATTTAAAACATTTAAGGATATTGTAATCTTTTTCCTTCATTACAATCCACGCTGATATACGATCAATAATATCACACTCTCCTCTAATATAATATTTCTCTTTTTTTTCAATACTTTCATAACATATATATATATATATATATACATATATATGTGCATGTGTGTATTTAATATTAGAATAAGTGAAAAAGAATAAAGAAAAGTTAAAAAATTAGTTAAGGAATATTGGAGATACCCGACAAGTTGATATTATATGTTCTTACAACACTATTCTCTGTTCCAACTGTACATTACAGTACTCTTGACGTCTTTTCAAAAAAATTCAATACATAACCCGACTTCATGTTTGGAAAAAGTCAGATTCTTTTGTTCGCAAATCATGCATAGAAGAAAATGAAAAGACAGCAACAAAAATAATTACATGGTTCATCCAAATATTCCTACATCCATGGAGTAATTCAATATAATCATTCACACTATTACAACTTGTCTTTTGAACGGAAAAAATTGAAAACTCTCTAAACAAGAAAATAATAAAGAACCCTCACACTCACCAAAGACTCTAATCGCTATAAAATAGTTATACGCTATCGGTTAACAAACCTTTATAATGAGCTATCACGTCTAAAGCAAATTTCTAATTATAAGAGGGAAAGCTGAAACATATACCTAGAATGTATCTCGATCCTAGTAAAATAGTTATTACTTAAATGTTAACAATTCATGTATTTTTAATGTAACTAAGTCACATTCAGTTTTAGAGACTCATATTCCCTCTCATTTGGATTCTTCTAAATAGACATCTCTTGCAAAAAAATATAATGTGGTCGAACTACCAATTCAAAAATATTATACAATTTAGAAATATGAGTAAGTCGACACTTCTTGAAATTTAACATCAACTTTATACCATGCTAAAAATAAGTAGAAGACTTAACTGAAAACATTATTCATTATAGTGTAACAGGTACCTAGAAATTTTTCATATTTTTTAAACTAAAATTTCTCGCTCCGTTATAATATTTCAAAAATATATGGAATCAAAAAATAAATTAATCATGGTCAAATAATATTCGCAAATGATCATATACAAAAAGGTTCTCTTGAACTTATGTCAATTCAAAATGTCGACAAGAAAATTTTAGTCGAATATAGAAAGATGTGATCAGGATGATTTCTACCCATATGGTGAATATGAACGTATGATGATTTTTAATTTATAAAATATATAAACATTTAAAGTAAACAAATTTACCGACGTATTTTATAATATGTAAACATTCATATGATAGTGTTTAAATGATTAAAATCACTTAAAATATAAATCACTAGGTAAAAAAATTAGTATGTCATTATCGGTCATTAATTTTCTTATATGTTGTAATATAATGGGTCATGTATATTTATTTGTTATTTCATATGTATAATATGTATTTTTACATAATTATGTGCATAAATATTTGTTATTCTTATTCATATATAATTTTTTCTTTAGTTTTATATCTATATATTTCTTGGTTTGAAATATTATATCGTTTAAGATTATGAAGATCATTATCATATTCCAAACTGAAGGTGGTGATTAATATGCTCACATGAGAGGGAATTAATATACGTTGTACTCTTTCATCCCTAATCAAGGTTTTTTCAAAAAGGATTTTAATGAGCTAAATTTAAAACATTTAAGGATATTGTAATCTTTTTCCTTCAATACAATCCACGCTGATATACGATCAATAATATTACACTCTCCTCTAATATAATATTTCTCTTTTTTTTCAATACTTTCATAACATATATATATATATACATATATATGTGCATGTGTGTATTTAATATTAGAATAAGTGAAAAAGAATAAAGAAAAGTTAAAAAATTAGTTAAGGAATATTGGAGATACCCGACAAGTTGATATTATATGTTCTTACAACACTATTCTCTGTTCCAACTGTACATTACAGTACTCTTGACGTCTTTTCAAAAAAATTCAATACATAACCCGACTTCATGTTTGGAAAAAGTCAGATTCTTTTGTTCGCAAATCATGCATAGAAGAAAATGAAAAGACAGCAACAAAAATAATTACATGGTTCATCCAAATATTCCTACATCCATGGAGTAATTCAATATAATCATTCACACTATTACAACTTGTCTTTTGAACGGAAAAAATTGAAAACTCTCTAAACAAGAAAATAATAAAGAACCCTCACACTCACCAAAGACTCTAATCGCTATAAAATAGTTATACGCTATCGGTTAACAAACCTTTATAATGAGCTATCACGTCTAAAGCAAATTTCTAATTATAAGAGGGAAAGCTGAAACATATACCTAGAATGTATCTCGATCCTAGTAAAATAGTTATTACTTAAATGTTAACAATTCATGTATTTTTAATGTAACTAAGTCACATTCAGTTTTAGAGACTCATATTCCCTCTCATTTGGATTCTTCTAAATAGACATCTCTTGCAAAAAATATAATGTGGTCGAACTACCAATTCAAAAATATTATACAATTTAGAAATATGAGTAAGTCGACACTTCTTGAAATTTAACATCAACTTTATACCATGCTAAAAATAAGTAGAAGACTTAACTGAAAACATTATTCATTATAGTGTAACAGGTACCTAGAAATATTTCATATTTTTTAAACTAAAATTTCTCGCTCCGTTATAATACTTCAAAAATATATGGAATCAAAAAATAAATTAATCATGGTCAAATAATATTCGCAAATGATCATATACAAAAAGGTTCTCTTGAACTTATGTCAATTCAAAATGTCGACAAGAAAATTTTAGTCGAATATAGAAAGATGTGATCAGGATGATTTCTACCCATATGGTGAATATGAACGTATGATGATTTTTAATTTATAAAATATATAAACATTTAAAGTAAACAAATTTACCGACGTATTTTATAATATGTAAACATTCATATGATAGTGTTTAAATGATTAAAATCACTTAAAATATAAATCACTAGGTAAAAAAATTAGTATGTCATTATCGGTCATTAATTTTCTTATATGTTGTAATATAATGGGTCATGTATATTTATTTGTTATTTCATATGTATAATATGTATTTTTACATAATTATGTGCATAAATATTTGTTATTCTTATTCATATATAATTTTTTCTTTAGTTTTATATCTATATATTTCTTGGTTTGAAATATTATATCGTTTAAGATTATGAAGATCATTATCATATTCCAAACTGAAGGTGGTGATTAATATGCTCACATGAGAGGGAATTAATATACGTTGTACTCTTTCATCCCTAATCAAGGTTTTTTCAAAAAGGATTTTAATGAGCTAAATTTAAAACATTTAAGGATATTGTAATCTTTTTCCTTCAATACAATCCACGCTGATATACGATCAATAATATTACTCTCTCCTCTAATATAATATTTCTCTTTTTTTTCAATACTTTCATAACATATATATATATATACATATATATGTGCATGTGTGTATTTAATATTAGAATAAGTGAAAAAGAATAAAGAAAAGTTAAAAAATTAGTTAAGGAATATTGGAGATACCCGACAAGTTGATATTATATGTTCTTACAACACTATTCTCTGTTCCAACTGTACATTACAGTACTCTTGACGTCTTTTCAAAAAAATTCAATACATAACCCGACTTCATGTTTGGAAAAAGTCAGATTCTTTTGTTCGCAAATCATGCATAGAAGAAAATGAAAAGACAGCAACAAAAATAATTACATGGTTCATCCAAATATTCCTACATCCATGGAGTAATTCAATATAATCATTCACACTATTACAACTTGTCTTTTGAACGGAAAAAATTGAAAACTCTCTAAACAAGAAAATAATAAAGAACCCTCACACTCACCAAAGACTCTAATCGCTATAAAATAGTTATACGCTATCGGTTAACAAACCTTTATAATGAGCTATCACGTCTAAAGCAAATTTCTAATTATAAGAGGGAAAGCTGAAACATATACCTAGAATGTATCTCGATCCTAGTAAAATAGTTATTACTTAAATGTTAACAATTCATGTATTTTTAATGTAACTAAGTCACATTCAGTTTTAGAGACTCATATTCCCTCTCATTTGGATTCTTCTAAATAGACATCTCTTGCAAAAAATATAATGTGGTCGAACTACCAATTCAAAAATATTATACAATTTAGAAATATGAGTAAGTCGACACTTCTTGAAATTTAACATCAACTTTATACCATGCTAAAAATAAGTAGAAGACTTAACTGAAAACATTATTCATTATAGTGTAACAGGTACCTAGAAATGTTTCATATTTTTTAAACTAAAATTTCTCGCTCCGTTATAATACTTCAAAAATATATGGAATCAAAAAATAAATTAATCATGGTCAAATAATATTCGCAAATGATCATATACAAAAAGGTTCTCTTGAACTTATGTCAATTCAAAATGTCGACAAGAAAATTTTAGTCGAATATAGAAAGATGTGATCAGGATGATTTCTACCCATATGGTGAATATGAACGTATGATGATTTTTAATTTATAAAATATATAAACATTTAAAGTAAACAAATTTACCGACGTATTTTATAATATGTAAACATTCATATGATAGTGTTTAAATGATTAAAATCACTTAAAATATAAATCACTAGGTAAAAAAATTAGTCTGTCATTATCGGTCATTAATTTTCTTATATGTTGTAATATAATGGGTCATGTATATTTATTTGTTATTTCATATGTATAATATGTATTTTTACATAATTATGTGCATAAATATTTGTTATTCTTATTCATATATAATTTTTTCTTTAGTTTTATATCTATATATTTCTTGGTTTGAAATATTATATCGTTTAAGATTATGAAGATCATTATCATATTCCAAACTGAAGATGGTGATTAATATGCTCACATGAGAGGGAATTAATATACGTTGTACTCTTTCATCCCTAATCAAGGTTTTTTCAAAAAGGATTTTAATAAGCTAAATTTAAAACATTTAAGGATATTGTAATCTTTTTCCTTCAATACAATCCACGCTGATATACGATCAATAATATTACACTCTCCTCTAATATAATATTTCTCTTTTTTTTCAATACTTTCATAACATATATATATATACATATATATGTGCATGTGTGTATTTAATATTAGAATAAGTGAAAAAGAATAAAGAAAAGTTAAAAAATTAGTTAAGGAATATTGGAGATACCCGACAAGTTGATATTATATGTTCTTACAACACTATTCTCTGTTCCAACTGTACATTACAGTACTCTTGACGTCTTTTCAAAAAAATTCAATACATAACCCGACTTCATGTTTGGAAAAGATTCTTTTGTTCGCAAATCATGCATAGAAGAAAATGAAAAGAAAACAACAAAAATAATTACATGGTTCATCCAAATATTCCTACATCCATGGAGTAATTCAATATAATCATTCACACTATTACAACTTGTCTTTTGAACGGAAAAAATTGAAAACTCTCTAAACAAGAAAATAATAAAGAACCCTCACACTCACCAAAGACTCTAATCGCTATAAAATAGTTATACGCTATCGGTTAACAAACCTTTATAATGAGCTATCACGTCTAAAGCAAATTTCTAATTATAAGAGGGAAAGCTGAAACATATACCTAGAATGTATCTCGATCCTAGTAAAATAGTTATTACTTAAATGTTAACAATTCATGTATTTTTAATGTAACTAAGTCACATTCAGTTTTAGAGACTCATATTCCCTCTCATATGGATTCTTCTAAATAGACATCTCTTGCAAAAAATATAATGTGGTCGAACTACCAATTCAAAAATATTATACAATTTAGAAATATGAGTAAGTCGACACTTCTTGAAATTTAACATCAACTTTATACCATGCTAAAAATAAGTAGAAGACTTAACTGAAAACATTATTCATTATAGTGTAACAGGTACCTAGAAATTTTTCATATTTTTTAAACTAAAATTTCTCGCTCCGTTATAATACTTCAAAAATATATGGAATCAAAAAATAAATTAATCATGGTCAAATAATATTCGCAAATGATCATATACAAAAAGGTTCTCTTGAACTTATGTCAATTCAAAATGTCGACAAAAAAATTTTAGTCGAATATAGAAAGATGTGTTCAGGATGATTTCTACCCATATGGTGAATATGAACGTATGATGATTTTTAATTTATAAAATATATAAACATTTAAAGTAAACAAATTTACAGACGTATTTTATAATATGTAAACATTCATATGATAGTGTTTAAATGATTAAAATCACTTAAAATATAAATTACTAGGTAAAAAAATTAGTCTGTCATTATCGGTCATTAATTTTCTTATTATATGTTGTAATATAATGGGTCATGTATATTTATTTGTTATTTCATATGTATAATATGTATTTTTACATAATTATGTGCATAAATATTTGTTATTCTTATTCATATATAATTTTTTCTTTAGTTTTATATCTATATATTTCTTGGTTTGAAATATTATATCGTTTAAGATTATGAAGATCATTATCATATTCCAAACTGAAGATGGTGATTAATATGCTCACATGAGAGGGAATTAATATACGTTGTACTCTTTCACCCCTAATCAAGGTTTTTTCAAAAAGGATTTTAATGAGCTAAATTTAAAACATTTAAGGATATTGTAATCTTTTTCCTTCAATACAATCCACGCTGATATACGATCAATAATATTACACTCTCCTCTAATATAATATTTCTCTTTTTTTTCAATACTTTCATAACATAAATATATATATATATATATATATATATATATATATATACATATATATGTGCATGTGTGTATTTAATATTAGAATAAGTGAAAATGAATAAAGAAAAGTTAAAAAATTAGTTAAGGAATATTGGAGATACCCGACAAGTTGATATTATATGTTCTTACAACACTATTCTCTGTTCCAACTGTACATTACAGTACTCTTGACATCTTTTCAAAAAAATTCAATACATAACCCGACTTCATGTTTGGAAAAAGTCAGATTCTTTTGTTCGCAAATCATGCATAGAAGAAAATGAAAAGACAGCAACAAAAATAATTACATGGTTCATCCAAATATTCCTACATCCATGGAGTAATTCAATATAATCATTCACACTATTACAACTTGTCTTTTGAACGGAAAAAATTGAAAACTCTCTAAACAAGAAAATAATAAAGAACCCTCACACTCACCAAAGACTCTAATCGCTATAAAATAGTTATACGCTATCGGTTAACAAACCTTTATAATGAGCTATCACGTCTAAAGCAAATTTCTAATTATAAGAGGGAAAGCTGAAACATATACCTAGAATGTATCTCGATCCTAGTAAAATAATTATTACTTAAATGTTAACAATTCATGTATTTTTAATGTAACTAAGTCACATTCAGTTTTAGAGACTCATATTCCCTCTCATATGGATTCTTCTAAATAGACATCTCTTGCAAAAAATATAATGTGGTCGAACTACCAATTCAAAAATATTATATAATTTAGAAATATGAGTAAGTTGACACTTCTTGAAATTTAACATCAACTTTATATCATGATAAAAATAAGTAGAAGACTTAACTGAAAAAATTATTCATTATAGTGTAACAGGTACCTAGAAATTTTTCATATTATTAAAACTAAAATTTCTCGCTCCGTTATAATACTTCAAAAATATATGGAATCAAAAAATAAATTAATCATGGTCAAATAATATTCGCAAATGATCATATACAAAACGGTTCTCTTGAACTTACGTCAATTCAAAATGTCGACAAGAAAATTTTAGTCGAATATAGAAAGATGTGTTCGGGATGATTTCTACCCATATTGTGAATATGAACGTATGATGACTTATAATTTTCAAAATAAATAATGCATTTCATGTGCGTTTAAGTTAAAAAAATAACCGATATATGTTATTAGATATAAAAATTCATATGAAATGGTTTCATAATATTTCAATTTAATTGATTTTCACATAATCTAGTAGAAAATTCTATGTTTTTAATTTCTTGGGTATAAATCTATATATTGTGTGTATAGATATGTATGGTGTGGGTATAGATTTGTAATTTTATGGGTATAGATATGTACTTTTGTGTGTTTTAATATGTATTTATTTGGGTAAAAATTTGTATTTTTGTGGATATGATTCTATATATTTTGGGGTATGAATCTTTATTTTTGTGGTAAATACCCATGGTTTTGCATTTTGTTTGGGTATATACCCACTGTTTTACATTTTTTTTAGTACGAAACTTCATTTTGGTGTGTATATACTCATTTATATTGATGAACTTGTGTGCTTTTATGTATGAATATATGTTTTTATTTTGTTGTTGGAAAACAACCCGAAGAGTGGGGGTATATCTCTATCATTGACATGGAAATAACATAAGAGTGGGTATATCTCCATAATTGACATGGAAATAACATAAAACTAAGAAAAAAATTAATTTGAAACCGTGGGTATAATAACCACCGAATTATAGCACAAACATTAAAAAAAGAACTTTGAAAAAAATCTAAATAATAGGTATAATTATATGGACGTATAATGCATTTAAAACAAATAGTCGGTATATACCCACTATCACACACCAATACTAGGAGAAAGGTAACAAAGTGAAAACATAAATATTCGAATCCATTTTGAACCAAAATTAAACAAGGCCTTTAAAAAAACTAAAATTTATATATGCTTTTTAAAATATTATTGTAGAATTTGAGTCCTCTAATTATATATTTTTTTATTTTATTTTTTATGAATGTTAATATATACAATAAAATTATATTAGGTATTATATTTATACTTATTTCGAATTGTATAGTTGCCATAATTTTTTAACCTATCTCGATCTCCTCAAGACCCAAACCTCGTTCTAAAATTATGCTTTCCCAGCAAAGTTAAATATTATTAAATCAAAATTTTAAAAAGTCTATTATTTTATCCCCAAATATTCCTATATATCTGCAATAGATCTAACTTTCCAAGAGATACTTCTTCATGAGGTTTTTTTGTTCGTGGATTTTTTATGTTCTTTTGTTCTTGGTGTATGCTTCTAACATAAATATCTAAATTCTTACTTTATAGAGGATTTATAGGTTTCATGAAGCAGATCATCAGAAAGATTTAACATCTGCATTTTAAATTTTTGTAATTTTAATATTGTATAATACTGTATAATTTTATTGTTTCAATATTTTTAATAGATAGTTTTATTTTAGGTAGAATATATTTATTAAGTTTTTATTTAGTGTTGTATTATCCATCATACAAATAAAATTTGTACCTCTTTTATTTTTATTTTTTTAGTACTTATTGGTTTTAGTTAATATTTAGAAAAGTCAATAACTATACTAAAAGATTTGCTGAGTATACTCATCGATTTTCTCTTTTTACTATTTATTTAGAAGATTTTTAATGAGTCATATTTAGAACATTTAATCACATTTTACTCTTTTTCATTCACTGTATTTTTTTCCTAAAGGTTTTTACAGGAAGGTTTTAATAAGGCATATTCTTAAGTATTAAATATCCAAGGGGAAGTGTTATAGAAGATTTTTATGGATATTCATTCAATCCATTGACCATATTCCAACCAATTAATACTAAGTCTTAAGGTGTACATATTATCTATATATAGAGTATTAACATAAATCCACACTGTTGGATGACAAATAATACTACACGTTCCCCTCTTATTATTTATCTTTTGTTTATTTCAATACTTGCATAACACACACACATATATATATATATATATTTATATATATATTAATGAGCCACATTTAATACGTTCAAGGATATTGTACTTTTTTTCACTGTTTTCTCAAAAAAATTCAAGGAAGGTTTTAGCAAGGCATGTTCTTACTTATTGAATATCCAAGGGGAACTGTTATAAAATATTAATATCGATATTATATCAGCCCATTGACATGCAAGCCAATTAATACTAAGTCTTCAGGTGTACATAGTATCTATAAATAGAATATTTACACATTGTAATCCACAATGTTATATGCTCAATAATACTACACTCTCCCCTCGTAGTATTTATCTCTTGATTCTTTCAATACTTTAATAACATACACACACATATATATATATATATGTATATGTGTGTGTGTGTAAGTGTGTGTATAATATTAGAATCATTGAAAAAGTATAAAGAAAATAAAAAAACTTAATTAATGGATATAGGAGATACCCGAGAAGTTGATGATCTTTGTACTTGCAACACTATTCTCTTTTCCAACTGTATTTTACATAGAGATTTTTCTCATTTAGGAACTGAAAAAAATTGAATATATTTTGTAGTTATAATACTTCATAAATAAATGGAATCAAAAGTAAATTGATCATTAAATAAACTACGATAATGATCATATGTAAATCGATACTCTTGAACCAAAGTCCATTCAAAATGTCGACAAGAATATTTCGGCCAAATATATAAAAATGTGTTCAAGATGATTTATACCCATATGATAGATATTAACCTATAATAATTCTTAATTTATAAAATATATAAACGATTTCATCTGTATTTAAGGTAAATAAATGTACAGATATACTTCAATTGCGATAAAGCAATGGTTAATTTGTTGGATTTGCCTAAAATCCTCTAATATTGAAGGAAAGTTTGTAATTAGAGTTTCTTCTAGTTATAAGATACTAAATTTTATACAGAGACTCAGGCATCATAGAAAAATGCTATTAAAAGCAAAAACTAGAGCACATAATATGGCTAACTAAACAAACTATCAGGATTATATAGTTGAAATACTATATGAATTAAATGACGAAATCAGCTATAAATATTTTTACATACTCTTTCCATATACATTATTTTTTCTAACAATCAATTATTCAAAAGGTGAAGCAAAATTTCTTATATAAAGATGAAATTTGAAGAATTCTTGATTACTTACCTCACCATATTCACTAGTAACAACCAGTTCATCTGAATTTTCATATTTCTTCTCATTCCTCTATCACAAATGATATTAAGGGTTTCCATCCAATATCACACAATCATCATCACCACCATCACTACCCATAATAATTTTTTTCTCTTTCTAAATGAGGTATGGTATAACATCCTCATTTGCGACAATTACATCATCAGAATATTGCCTGTATCACAGTAATAGTACTCGGACTCTTAATGTAAAAGATATGATATCCACATATTTTTGCCATCAAGCTTGTCACCTTTTTTATTAGGGTTTAGTACTTTACATTTTTTTATTTTGATCCTCACATTTGATAAATAATATTTAGGACCTCTTACTTTATTTCACATGTCAAAGAACTAAAACAAGTGGTCGTATACAAAAAACCTCATTCACTTTAGTGCTCTTTTTATGATATAATGGTTTGAATATTTTTGTTACAAACTATTTAGTTATATCAAATTTTTGCACTTATTTTGATAATAAACGTACATTTTAACAATGTAATTTTAATTGCATTATTAATACTTCGATTCGTTAATTCTAATTATGTATTTACAGAGATCTATATATATCTTTAACAGCAAAATATGTTATATACTTTTTAAATTTTTTTGAAGATTTCCATGTAATCATTTGTTTTTATATGGAAGCTCATCAGTTCCTCTATAGCCAACAAAGGGATTTAATCGAGGATGAGAGTCAACCTTCAAAGAAAAACAAGATCGTATCTACTAGTCAAGACAACCTATTATAAATATGAAAGGAATATAAAATATGACGTATCCTGATGAAACAACTTGCATGTTTGGAGGATAATCTAAACCTAGTGTCTCCCACTCATTTTTCTTTAAATTTTGAAGCTTTAGACACATTAAGTGAAGTTAATAACTTATTAAGTACTTTTTGTCATTCTTATACAAGTGTAACTTTCATTACTCAACTTCTATCTATGTATGCTCAAACTTGTGATAGGTTACGACTTCTCTTATTGCGATGTAAAGGCTTGGGAGAGAAAGGATGAGTAGGTCCAAGAAGCCCTATATGTCTAGATGAAAGCTAGAAAAGTCGACCTTATGCAACAACTTGAGAGGTGTGAAGTCAAAGCTCTACAATCTAGTTAGAAACAGGCCTACTCCTTTCTCGTGAGTAAGTTTCCTAACATCTTGGTAGCTTTCCCATTTGATAGTCTCCTTAGTTTTCTATGTGTGCCGAAAATTCTTTTGAGATGATTGTAGATCCTACCTCCCTACATTTTATTAGGACATAGAGGTCTTAGACCAATACATGAAAACTGAGGAAATGGTGGAACAAATTGCTATAACAACAAACCTTCTTCAAGAATCAGAATTATGGAATCAAGCTAATTGGATGATTTGACCCTTAAAGTTATAAAGATCAGCAAGTTGGAATGGAAACCTAAAGTCATTTAACACCAATTAAAAGAACTATTTATTATCAATTTCTTATCTAATATAGTGATTCTTGAACATTCTCCAAGAAATGGGAACAACCAATCATCAAAATGTAAAATGTTGTATGCAAAAAAAGAAACTATTCAAATTATCTAAAACGTGACTAAGGTATATAGTTTTAGATTAAGGGAACACTTATCAAGTATATCTAGATCTATATGATCTTCAATTATCTAGGATCTCCATTTCTTTACCTTTAGGTACTGATGCTTAATTTATTTTTGTACAAAAAAACACGGTAGAAAGGGATCTATATTTTAGCATTTATAATCTTAGTTCTTTAATAAACCAAAATCAAATTGCGAGAAAATTCATTTAATATCTTGATTTGAATCTCTTGGAAATGGGTTCAAAAATCAAAAAAATCTAAAATTAGTTTACACTAATACATTATATCAATATAAAATACACATGTGTATTATGTCTACTAATAAATATAATCCTAACTAATGATTGACAACACTAATTTTAATTTTTACCATAACAATTTGTCCAGTCCTCTTACTTTATACTAGACATTTCACATTCATTTACTTGTAAGCAAGAGAAGGGAAACTGTTCAAATTTTATAAATCGTCTAGAAAATGATATATGTTGTTTATGGGTAAGTTCATAAGGACCAATTTCAAGGCCTTCAACATGGGAAATGCTGTCAAATGGTTGATATTTGGAGATCCACAAGAGATGTTATCAATTTGTTCGAGTGTTTGTAATATATAGTTACCAACATTATCAATGTTAAATGGAGGCATAATAGTATCTTCATTTGATAATGATTTAATACCAAAAGTTGTGTTAACCAATTTTAACTGGACATCGTTGTTTAAAAAAATATCTGTTGAAGTTGGGATAAAATTGTTTTTCTTAACTAGTACGAATCCAAATTCCTCATCAACAGACATTATGAATTGTTGATATTACACCTAGACAAGTAATAAATTGTTGATGTCAGGTACATTAAAACAAATGTGAAAATTTTAAAACAACTCAAATAATAGTAAAAGTTAAATAAAACACACATATGCGTATGTGACCTTAATAATTATTTATTTTTTATTCAAAACTAATTTTGTTTTAAAAAAATTATTATACAATTTGGAGGCTTTTAGATAATTAAGAATTAATTCATTGTATATAATGTACAATAAATATATATCTTCAAGTATCGATATAAAAAATTAATAAAAATAAAACATAAACAACTAAGTTTCTATCTCCGTCATGGGAAATTGAGATAATCAAATAAAACAAAACCCAGAATGAAAATATCTAAACAAATAAATCAAAAAAATTTTATATATTCCAACTGTTTCAATTTATTTAATAATATGAATAAAAACATTGAATAAATTTAAGTTTCTATAAGAGTCTAAATATATTCTAATAAAATTAATCATTATTCGATTGATTGTTGAACTGGATAATAACCTTGAATATATATAAAACTTTTAGAGTTAAAATTGAGGAATAAAAAATATTTAATTTTAAGAAAATAATAACTAGCTAACAAATACAAAAACTTTGTAGGGATTTGGTGTTTAATCAAAACCCATAAAATACTAAATAATCTATAGTGAAAATATTAAGAATAAAGGAGAAGATTAGCAGAAGCGTACCAGAAGAAGCCATGATTGCTTTGAATGATTTGTTGAAGTGAGTAATGAGTCTTCCAGATCTATACCTTCTGTGTTTAGTTTTTTTTTTCCTTTAGATTGGGATGAGAGAAAGAACAGAGCGTGTATGATCTGGGGACCATAACCCCCTTCTTATAATTCTGAACGTGTGTTCAGTTAAGAATAAGAAGTTATTAGAAGTTAATTATGTAATAACTTCTATTAAATCCAGTTTGACCCCTCATTAAACCAGAAATAACATAATAGTATCTACACTTTAATTCCATGACACTTTTATTCCCCTAATCCAATAATTAGCTTTATTAGACCATAATCAATTGGATAAAACTTTTACGATAACAATACACATTTAATATTAACATATGTGAGCCCATAATTCATAAAAATTTCTAACAATCTCCCACTTGGGCCACATATGTTACTTTATGAATGTGTATAACCTTATGAGCACTCCAAAATATTATCATATATGGAGGTATTTCAAACAATCTTGTCCATCAACCATAACGATACAGGACTAATGGGACTTTTGTCACATTTAGCGCAACTAAATCCATCAATAATCACATATACCAGTATAATCAAATGACATAGATCAATCATGGATGCGTAGCATGGAAATTACATGTAATATGGTCTGAACATGCCTATTTCCAACTGGTCCAACTTTAAACCTTAGTGAGATTAAACAAAACCAAACTTGCAGAGTGTAAAAGAACTAAATGCTTTACTTCTACATAAAATATTCAAATACATAATGTTTCTAAATTAAAAACATAGAGCAATAAAAAAAAAATTTAAACTCCCACTAAAACATCACATCTTCATGTAATATAACACCCATATGAGCGGTATGCTCATGAAAGACTTTGGGTGGTAATCCTTTAGTAAGCGGATCCGCAATCATAGAGTTTGTTCCAATGTGCTCTATATATATTTCTCCACTCTGTACCCGTTCTTTCACAACAAGGAACTTTATGTCAATATGTTTTGACTTAGATGAGCTCCTATTGTTGTTTGAATATAGTACTCCTGATTTATTGTCACAATATAACTTTAGTGGTCTTTCTACATTTTCTAAAATGCGCAGCCTAGTGACAAAATTTCGAAGCCATATTCCTTGATTAGATGCCTCATAACATGCTACAAATTCTGCTGCCATAGTGGAAGAAGCTACAAGTGTTTGTTTGACACTCTTCCACGATATAGCACCTCCAGCTAAGAGATATATATAGCCTGATGTAGATTTTTTACTATCTTGGCATCCCGCAAAATCGGATTCTGAATACCCAATAATCTCCAATAGATCCGATTTCTTATATGTGAGCATAAAATCTTTTGTTCTCTTCAAGTATCTCATTACCCGCTTGGCTGCTTTCCAATGTTCCATACCAGGGTTGCTGAGATATCTGCCTAACATGCCAACAATGTACGCAATATCCGGACGTGTACACACTTGAGCATACATTAGACTCCCAACTGCTGATGTATAGGGAATCTTCTGCATTTCTTGAATTTCAAGGTTTCCTTTAGGGCATTGAGTTAAATTGAATTTGTCTCCTTTAGCGACAGGGGTGTCACCAGGTCTACTGTCTTGCATGACAAATCTTTTAAGTACTTTATCGATATAACTCTTTTGTGATAATCCAAGAATACCTCGAGAACGATCACGGTATATTTGGATTCCCAATACAAAAGAGGCGTCTCCAAGATCTTTCATCTCAAAATTATTTGAAAGAAATTTCTTAGTTTCGTGCAAAATGCTTATATCATTAGTTGCAAGTAATATGTCATCGACATACAAAACCAGGAATATGAATTTACTCCCACTGAACTTGTGATACACACAATCATCTACTGCATTTATCTCAAAACCAAATGAGATAATGACTTGATGAAACTTGTGGTACCATTGACGAGAAGCTTGCTTGAGTCCATAGATGGATTTAGTTAACTTGCAAACCATATTCTTTGGATCTCCCGAAACAAAGTTTTCTGGTTGCACCATATAAATCGTCTCATCAATGTCTCCATTTAAGAACGCTGTTTTAACATCCATCTGATGTAACTCAAGATCAAAATGAGCAACAAGTGCCATAATTGTCCGAAATGAGTCTTTTGATGATACTGGAGAAAAAGTCTCTTTGAAGTCAATGCCTTCCTTTTGAGTAAAGCCTTTAGCTACAAGTCGAGCCTTATACCTCTCCACATTACCATTCGCATCCCTTTTGGTTTTAAATATCCACTTACAACCAATTGGTTTTGCACCTTCTGGTAACGGAACAAGTTCCCAAACCTTATTGTCTTGCATAGACTTATACTCATCATGCATTGCTTCAATCCACCTTTGAGAGTTAGAACTTTTCATGGCATGACGAAAGTTGATTGGATCATCTTCCATCGTGCAATTTTCTTCCTCATGTTCTTGGAGATACACAATATAATCATCTGGAACTGCGTTTCTCCTTTCTCTAGTGGATCGCCTTATTAGCACAGGTTGTTGAGGTTGTTGAGTTTGTTCTTCTTGAATAACTATTTCATCTTGAATAGGAAGTTGTTCAATGTTGACTTGTTGAGGTCCCGGATCCACTTCTTGATCAATGACTAGTGTAGGAACTTGTACATTGTCAAAAGTGATAAGAGAAATAGGATTCAAAACCGATTCCTCCTCAAAAGCAACGTCTCTAACCTTATTTCTCCCCCCAAACTCAACATCCTCAAAAAATATTGCATTTCCCGTCTCAAATATGTTCTTCATTGTAGGATCATAAAATTTTTACCCTTTTGGTCGCTCAGAATAACCAATAAAGTAGCTACTTACTGTTTTGGGGTCCAGTTTTCTTTCGTTTGGCCTATAAGGCCTTGCCTCGGCTGGACATCCCCAAATATGGAAATGTTTTAGACTAGGTTTTCTACCTGTCCAAAGCTCATAAGGTGTTTTAGTAACTGCTTTAGTTGGTACTCTATTAAGAATATAAGTTGTTGTCTTTAATGCTTCTCCCCAGAGTGACTCTGGTAAGGTTGAATGACTAATCATACTCCTTACCATATCCTTACGAGTCCTATTTCGTCTCTCAGCAACACCATTCATGCTAGGTGATCCTGGCATAGTGTATTGTGGAACGATACCGCATTCCTCTAGGAACATAGCAAAAGGTCCTGAACGTTGTTGACCTGATCCGTCATTTCTTCCGTAATATTCACCACCACGGTCAGACCTTATGGCTTTTATTGTTTTGTTAAGTTGATTCTCAACTTCAGACTTAAAAGCCTTGAACACGTCCAGAGACTGAGATTTCTCATGAATTAGATATAGGTACCCATAACGAGAGTAATCGTCTATGAATGATATAAAATATTGTTGACCATTCCAAGAAGACGTAGGAAATGGTCCACAGATATCTGTGTGAATCAATTCTAAGACATCTGAAGCTCTATTGGCACCTAATCTCTTTGTTTTGGTCTGCTTTCCCTTAATGCATTCAATACAAATATTGAAATCCAAAAATTCAAGGGAATTTAAAATTCCATCAGACACAAGTCGCTCAATTCTATTCTTTGAAATATGACCTAAGCGTTTATGCCATAATGATGCTAAATTTTCCTGATTAATCTTGCGTTTAGTACCACGTGATTCCACGTTCAAGGTTTCATTATAAGATGCGATTGTATCAAGTAAATATAAATTGTCGTATTCACTTAGTGAACCGGTTCCCACAATATTAGAATTTAAAGATAAATTAAAATGATTGTTTCCAAATGAACAACAATATCCTAATTTGTCCAATAAAGAAACTGAAATCAAATTACGCCTAAACGAGGATACAACAAAAGTATCTTTTAAATCCAAATAACAACCAGTTCCTAATAACAATCTAAAATGACTAATCGCCTCCACCTCTACCGACTTTCCGTCGCCCACAAAGATGTGTCTTTCACCATCACTTGGCTTTCGGTAGCTCAGGCAACCCTGCATAGAAATACTTATGTGAGTAGTAGCACCAGAATCTATCTACCAAGTATTTCTAGGTACTGAAGCTAAATTTACCTCAGAACAGACCAAAGTAAGAATTGTACCTTTCTTAGCACGCCAAGCGTGATATTTCGTACATTCTTTCTTCATATGTCCAGGCTTCTGACAAAAGTAACAAACACCTGGTTCCTGATTTTGTTTCTTTTGTGTTGGACCCTTAGCAGCCTTATTCTCTGATTTTCTTTTCTTGCTTTTATCTTTAGAGGTGCTTGCTAAGTGAGCACTTTCAGTTCTTTCTTGCTTCAACCTTTCTTCCTCTTGCACACAGTATGAAATGAGCTCATTAAGAGTCCATTTCTCCTTCTGACAGTTATAACTGACCTTGAATTGGTTAAATTGTGGAAGAAGTGATATAAGTACTAAATGCACGAGCAAGTCATCGGACATGTCGAGTTTTAGAACCTTAAGTTTTGAAGCAATGTGTGACATCTCCATGATGTACTCCCTTATATTTCCTTTTCCCTTATACTTCATTGAAATCAAGCTTGCCAGAAGCGTGCTTGTTTCAGCCTTATCGTTTTTGGCAAAACGTTTCTCAATTTCAGCAATAAACTCCTTAGTATTAGTAATTCCTTCGGAATCTACACCTCTAAAGGCTTCTGGAATGCCACGCTTCATAATCATTAGACTCATGCGATTTGAACGATCCCACCTCTCATGTTCCTTTTTCTCTTCAAGAGAACTTTCCTGAGTGAGAGGTTGGGGTTGTTCAACCCTTAGTGCAAAGTCCAGATCCATACAGCCGAGAATAATGAGAATGTTCTCTTTCCAATCCTTGAAATTATTCCCATTAAGTATGGGAATTGAGTTGACATTAGCAGATATTGTAGTAGCAGATGAAGTAGCTGAATTAAAAATAAACAAACAATGCTCACATTAATATCCTTATTCTATAATTTGTAAATTCAAATAATGATCAATTCCATCTCAAGATACTGAACACAACATTAATATCAAGTCTTTGGAAAATAATATTAACTGCAATTAGTATTCTTGTTGTAATAATCAAATACTGACAATAACACTTGTCAAATAATGAGTTTATCTTTAGATCAAGTCATTATTTACAAATAAACTAAATAATCATCACGTACTTATTATTACAGGTATATGTGTAATCAATATAAGTGGTCATCTTCCTTTAGGCCGACTAATACTCACATTAATAACACATTCACAAATATCAGTCATTTTTCCTGAATAATTTACACAAGAGCGGTCACTTTGGTGACATCTAAATAAATTATTTCATTCAAAATGAAAAATCTGGATCATTTGTATTTGAATTAAATCTTATAACAACCAAATGTAATCAAATCTATAAACCAATTTACATTATAACTAGACTAGATATATAGACAAAATAATGTAATATATACCAAATATTCAATATGCTAAAGCCATTACAAATGGAAACAAAAATCGATCATATTTAACTTAATAAACACGATGCACTTAAAAAAAAATTAATACATGTGGCCATCATTAAGATTCACAGAAGCAACAGTTTGTCCAAAGAAAGCATTAAAATGAATTAATAAATAATAATCATCACAGCCGATTTCATGAGCAAAATAAAATCATCATAGCCATAATAGATTTTTTTTATTTCATGTAATTAATGCAATACTAGTTAAACGTAATGTGTATGTTATCATATCAAATGAGGGCCACTAAATCTTAATCCATGATGCTCTCATGAAGTAAATTATACAATTAAGTAAATGCTTTACTGTGATCAATTTTTTATTTTTTTTTATTATTAAAATAAACCATATGAAATTTCATTTTTCATGACTCAATGTAGTACACTGTTATACAATATGTATAATACAAACAAATCATCACCGAAGACATATACAGAATTTGATCATTAATTAAAAGTTTCTAGTTACAACCGTAGAAAATAAAAAATTAATAATACTGATAAATGGCGGCCATACATGATGTGAATCAGAAGTGTAGCATATATGAACAAATGTTGTTTTTACTCATATGAAACATATATAAAATTAACAAATAGGATTCATCATCAATACACTAGCGCACAGTTCAAAATAAAAAAAAAAAAAAAAAAAATCCTTAACAGATGTTTTCCACTGAAGCCGTATGAATAAAGAAAAGCAAAAAATTATTCTAATTTATTCAATAATAAATTCAATATAGGAGGCTCTGATACCACTGTAGGGATTTGGTGTTTAATCAAAACCCATAAAATACTAAATAATCTATATTGAAAATATT
This sequence comes from Nemophila menziesii, assembly GCA_029959085.1. Classification (NCBI taxonomy): domain Eukaryota; kingdom Viridiplantae; phylum Streptophyta; class Magnoliopsida; order Boraginales; family Hydrophyllaceae; genus Nemophila; species Nemophila menziesii. The sequence goes on from JARWIR010000002.1 coordinate 94,052,801, forward strand.
AAGAATAAAGGAGAAGATTAGCGGAAGCGTACCAGAAGAAGCCATGATTGCTTTGAATGATTTGTTGAAGTGAGTAATGAGTCTTCCAGATCTATACCTTCTGTGTTTAGTTTTTTTTTTCCTTCAGATGGGGATGAGAGAAAGAACAGAGCGTGTATGATCTGGGGACCATAACCCCCTTCTTATAATTCTGAACGTGTGTTCAGTTAAGAATAAGAAGTTATTAGAAGTTAATTATGTAATAACTTCTATTAAATCCAGTTTGACCCCTCATTAAACCAGAAATAACATAATAGTATCTACACTTTAATTCCATGACACTTTTATTCCCCTAATCCAATAATTAGCTTTATTAGACCATAATCAATTGGATAAAACTTTTACGATAACAATACACATTTAATATTAACATATGTGAGCCCATAAACTTACCCACAGTGTAAAGTGTTTAATAGAACTATAAAATCAATCAAATATTTATTAAAGAAATCAGTAAGCTAAAAAGAAAAAGTCACTTAAAGCCTATGCTAACTTGTGTGTGTTTATATAGATTATAGCGTTGACTAAGTAATGTGACATGCATTCACTGTGATATTAAATATGATTTAACTACCAATTATTTTTTGACCAATTTTAAATTAATACATACACGGTAGAACTAATCAATTAATTCACAAACATACCCAACCCTACAACCCTACTTTTAATATGGCCTTTTTAATTTGTTCACACTAAGCCCGACCAAGGAAAGGTTTTCATGCATAGAAAGTGGTTTGTTTATAATTTTCACTTTATTTGAATCTCACACAAATTGATTTATAATCTAATTTATTAACAACTGATTGAAGAACAATCAAGAAAATCATATGGACTATATTTTTCTGGTTATTCATTGATTGGTTGTAGTCTTGTATATCTTTATTATATAATAATATAACAAATTTAATTATGCAGTAGATATATAATTTTTGTTTTTGAGATATTTTATAGATATGTGAATTATATTTTAAATAAAATGAAATGAGGAAAAATCAATTATCACTGAAATTTGCCATAAACTGATTCCTACATAAGCTAAAAAAAATTAAAGGGCACCACCTACTTTTTGATCCTTGCATACTGTATTTACTTTATGCTAATTAAAAAAAAACATCAAAATCTAATACACTTATTTTATATAATATCCAAGATAACAATCTAGAAATTTAAATATTGGATTCTTGAATTGTGCATGTAATAACAAAATTTTGTTTTACCATAGAAATTAGTAATGTTAATTGTTGATTTAAATGATATGACCAACTATCTTAATTTAATATTATCTAATGATTACATAGATGTTCCTGTATTCAATATGAAATATTAAATATTAGTAATTATTATAAGATTTACATGTAATTCATTCTAACGTAAATAAACATGAATTTTATACCCATGAAGTTTTTTTCTAATGATAAATATGTAAGTATGTGATTAATTCAAATCTATCTTCTATACTCAAATACTTTTGCGATTATGTTTAAAATATTTATTGCCTATATGAATATATCAACATGTTAAAAATCAAATAACATATAAAACTAATATCAAAACAAAGAATTCCCAATTACATGAGAAGACATTTCTTTATAAAATACATATGATTTGCTCAAAATACAAATCATTCTCTTTGTTTTAGATATAGGTTATCAAGATTGATAGGATTATTAAGGAAGAATGTGCTTTATTTTAGATATATGTTATACTAATTGATAGTATTTTTAAGGTACGATGGAAATCCCTTTCTTTGTGGTTGGTTTATCTTCAATTTGCTTTAAATCACAATTTATAGCATATATGTTAATTCAGTTTAAGAAAATATTTAGATATTATATACTTATGTATTTAAAACTGAAATCTCAATCTCATGACAATATATATTAAATTAATTATTAGTGTATACAATAATTTTCTATGTATTAAAAAATAACTTAATTACAAATTCACAAATATATATAATAATCGATTTATATAACATTATACAAATATATAAATAAAATATTAATAGTTAATTAGAAAAATTACAATTATTTAACTCTAACATTTGTTATTAAACCCTTAATTATAATATATGTGTGAGAATACCTTAATTGTGTATTTTGTGTAGATTGGGACGAATGTAAGGTAAAAAGTGAACTTATACATTTAAACTTGACGATGGAGATATTGGATTTGGAGGATGTGGATTGCGTTCCATCATAAATGACATTTGATCTACAAATTCAAGACATCATTTTAATGAGTTGAACAGAGGAAGACACCTAGTATACACATGATTTGTTATAAAACTAAAGATAAAAGACTGAGACGACGACTCTCTATAAATAAGTAAACCCTAATATTCTTCGAAGTGGACTTACTAAATGGTTATCTCTTGTACTCTATTATAACATGACATTATAATATAGCCCAAATGAATATCCATTAATATATATATATTTATAACACTTTGCCTAAATAACTATTTTACTACCCTTTTAATATATGATTTGATATTGTCTCATTAAAAACCATACTACTAATGCTAAATCTAGTGGTCTAAAACCTAGTCAAGATAAAAAATTTAGTCAACCCAAGTCAATCTTGTACGCGAATTTTTTTAGCGTTATTTTAGGTGCATAGGACTACAGGTGCAAAGATATTAGCAAAACTAACCTCTCATGTTGCAAATATAAATACAGTTGTCAAATTATAAACGAAGAACAAACAAACAAATATACATGGAAACCTCCTAAAAAACCGAGAGATATATTAATTTGTACACAATCATATGTGTGCAATAATTATGAAATCAATCTACAAATACAAAGTCATACCATTAATAGAATTTTTTTTCTAATTTGTTTTTCTTGTTTTTTCAATCTATTCGATAATTTGTGATTTTTTTCCGCCAAGAAATCAATTCACCACTGTAAAACAACTTTACTCAACCAAAATCAAATTAGTAAAATACGTTAGATACGTATAAAGGTTTTCTTTAGGGTTTCAAGTAATGTACTGGAGTACGTTTTCTAATCTTGCTTTTAGCTTTACCAGCCACAGTTCTTCCTTATTATTTGCAAAGTGATGTTTGGGAGAAGACTAATAGACATGTTAGAGAAGAAGCAGAGGTAGCTAAACTAATATAGTCTTTGATGCATATCGATTTATACCAAGTATCACCAAATATCCCTAGATAATACATAGCCTCATGTAGGAAGATGAAAGTTGTTGGTACCTAAAAGAATCAAAACAAAAAAGATATAAATTACACGAGATAAAGAGATTAAAATGGAAAATAATTAAATATGTTTGACAAAATAAAATCCAAATGGTTATCTTTAGTACAAAGTGGTAGGAGTTCAAGACTTTTGATTATATAGGTTGGGGTCGCTGCCCAGTATAAGATTACTTATATTTATATATTTACTAGGTAAAACCCGTGTCTGAAGATACTAAAGCAAAAATGAATTTTGTTGACAGGATTCGAACCCAGTTTAAAAAAAACATGACTCTGAAGACACTAAAGCAAAAATGAATTATGTTGACGGGAATCGAACCCAGGTTAAAAAAAACCCGTGTCTGAAGACATCAAAGCAAAAATTAATCTGTTGACGGGAATCGAACCCAGGTTCCCTGGTTGAATGGGCCAGAATCAATCTTGGCCACCACTTATGTTTAACCAGATTAAATCCTGGTCACCACTTATGTTTGGCCACATTTAAACCTGGCCACCACTTATGTGGGTAAATCTGGACCGTAAAAAAAACTCTGAAATATAATATAGTGTCTGAAGACACCAAAGCAAAAATTAATTCTGTTGACGGGAATCGAACCCAGGTTCTCTAGGTGAAGGGGTCAGAATCAATCCTGGCCATCACTTATGTTTAGCTAGATTAAATCTTGGCCACCACTTATGTTTGGCCAGATTTAATCCTAGCCACCATTTATGTGGGTAAATCTGGATCGTAAAAAAACCTTGTAATACAATATAGATTGTGTGATTATTTCTAACTATATCACGTTTATCTTATGCTTAACATCTATAGTTATTGCAGTTTCAGTTGGGTCACATACACCAGCTTACCATTCATGATGTATATTCCATATTACTTTGTTTATTAATGAAGATCTATTCTATTGTTTGGTATTGTCAATTACACGAGATTGTTTGTATGCTTGTTTAGTTCTACTTTGATTGAGTATACCTAATGTATATTCGTTCATACGAGGTTACAGTTATTATTCCCTATAGAGTATATCATCAAATTCTAAGGCCTTTGTGGGAGGGATCATGGTTTACCTGATTTTCTTTTCATTTTATAGTTCATTTTACTTCACTTTTTTACCTTGATTCCGTTTTTTTTTTAAACTTTGGTAAAATCAATGTTGTATGTGTTTAATGTAGGTGTGACTACCTAATATATATTAAATTTACTTCAACTTTCTTACCTCGATTACTTTTTCACGTCGTATCTCTTTGTTTTGGTTTTTATAAATTTACTCTTAATTGCAATAGTGTAATCATCACTACTAATGTAGGAAGTCCCGCATTCTTATAGTTCATAGACTACTTTATTTCTATATTTGTTTTTTTATATAATCAAATATTGAGTACTGAATAGTACATCAAATTTATTTTGCTTTTTCTTTATATATTTTAGGTCTTAATATTGCCTCTAAGTTAATCTACTTGTTAACTCTCTACATTTCCTTATTTTGAAAGGTAAATTGTCATATGTTTACATCATTTTGGCATATTGAGTTTGTATTCCAAAATTACTTCTATCATATGGTGTGATAAAAATATGAAGGGGTCCTCGATAGTTATTAATAATAGTTTTACTTATTATGAAACTCTTTTTTCTTCTGAAAATAATCCCAAAACCCCAGAGACACTGGCAAATAAATATCTTTTACCATTATATGGGTATGGGTTATAACCCTTATATAAAGGAAGTATAGTATTTAATTATTAGAGATGATAATTTTTGTCTTTCTAAATGTAAGGATAAAATAAAAATGTGTATCGATTTAAAATTTGGAGCAATCAAGATAAAATATTATTCGATGAAATAATAAACCTTTTATTTTCCTATTGGGATATTTCTCAAGGCATAAATGGTAGGATTCTTGATGTTTCAGAGAGGTTGTGCAACAGTTCTTTGGGGTGAAACAGTGTTAAACTCTGAATCTTTAATGTGATTTTGTTGATGTTCTTCAATTAGTTATTAATCAATTAGATTATAAATCATTTTGTGTAAGATTCAACTAAAATGAAAACTATACAAAAACCACCTTCTATGCATGAGGACCTATCCTTGGGTGGGATTAGTGTGAAAAAATTAAAAAGGTCATACCAAAGTAGGGTTGCAGTGTTGTGCCAGTTTGGGAATTAATTGCTCAGTTCTACCTCATATGTATTAATGTGAAGTTGGTCAAAAACTAGTTGGTAGTTAAATCATCTTTAATATCAAAGTGAATGCTGTCACATTAATATAAGTTGTCAATGCTATAATCTATATAAATACACACATGTTAGCATAGGCTTTCAGTGTCTTTTTTCTTTTTAGCTAACTGGTTTTTTTTCATCAATATGTGATTGATTTTATAAGTCTGTGATTGAAACACTTTACATTGTGGGTAAGTTTATTTATTTGTTAGCTAATTAATATTTTCTCAAAATTAAATAATATTTTATTACTCAATTTTTAACTCTAAAAGTTTTATATATATTCAAGGCTATTATCTAGTTCATCAATCAATTGAATAATAACTAATTTTATTTGAATATATTTAGACTCTTATGGAAATTTAAACTGATGAAAAGTTTTTATTCATATTATTAAATAAATTGAAATATTTGGAAAATATAAAGTTGATTTGATTTATTATATCCAGATATTTTCATTCTGGGTTTTGTTTTATTTGATTATCTCATTTTTTCCGTTTGACGGATGTTGAAACTTATTTATTTCTATTTTTTTAATAAATTTTTATATAGATATTTTAAGTATATTTATTATAAATTATGTACACTGAATGAATTCTTCATTATCTAAAAGCCTCCAAATGGTATAAGAATTTTTTTAAAACAAAACTAGTTTTAATACAATGCATAGGACTACAGGTGCGAAGATATTAGCAAAACTAACCTCTCATGTCTTAAATATAAATACAATTATCAAATTATAAACGAAGAATAAACAAATATACATTGCAACCTCCTCAAAAAACAAGATATATGTTATTTAGTACACAATCATATGTGTGTACTAATTATGTAATCAATCTACAATTACAAAGTCACACAATTAATAGAGTTTTTTTTTTTCAACTCGTTCAATAATTGTGATTTTTTTTTCGCCAAGAAACTTTAATTCATCACTATAAACCACATTGTTGAACCAAAATCAAATTAGTAAAATACCTAAAATACATATAATGGTTTTCTTTAGGGTTTCAAGTAATATACTGGAGTATGTTTACAAATTAGTATAATACGTTAGATACGTCTTCTTCTTCCTTAATAATAGACATGTTAGAGAAGAAATAGAGGTAGCTAAGCTACTATAGAGTTGATGTATCTCGATTAATACCAAGTATCACCAAATATCCCATGATAATTCTAGTACCCCATGATAAATACATATCCTTAAGTAGAAAGATGAGAGTGGTTGGTACGTAAAAGAATAAAAAAAATATAAATTACATGAGCTAAAGAGATTAAAATGGAAAAGAATTAAATATGCTTGACGAAATAAAATCCAAATGGTTTTCTTTAATGCAATGTGATAGGAGTTCAAGACTTTTCATTATATAAGATAGGGCATAAGATTACTTATATTTATATATTTATTGGGTTATTATTTCTAACTATATCACGGTTGTCTTATTCTTAACATCTATAGTTATTGCAGTTTGAGTTGGGCCACAAACCCCAGCTTACCACTCAGGATGTATATTCCATATTAATTTGTTTATTAATGAAGATCAAGTTGATTGTTTGGTATTGTCAATTACATGAGGTTGTTTTTCTAGGATCGTTGTTTGTCTAGTTCTACGTCGATTGAGTAAACCTAATGTATATTCAATCATACGAGGTTACAGTTATTATTCCCTATAAAGTATATCATCAAATTATAAGGCCTTTGTGGGAGGGATCAAGGTATACCTGATGTTCTTTTAGTTTTATAGTTCATTTTACTTCACTTTTTTACATCGATTCCTTTTTTTTTTCAACTTTTGTAAGATCAATGTCGTATATGTTTAATGTAGGTGTGACTACCTAATATATAGTTAATTTACTTCAACTTTTTCACCTCAATTACTTTGTATTTCATATCTCTTTTTGTTCTTTTTTTTTGATAAATTTACTCTTAATTGCAATAGTGTAATCATCACTATTAATGTAAGAAATCATGCATTTTTATAGTTCATAGACTACTTTATTTCTACATGTGTTTCTTTATATAAACAAAGATTGAGTAGTGAACAGTACATTAAATTTATTTTGTTTCTTCTTCACATATATTCTAGGTCTTAATATTGCCTCTAAGTGAATCTAGTTGTTAACTCTCTAGACTTCCTTATTTTGAAAGGTAAATTTTTATATTTTGACATCTTTTTTTTTCATATTGAGTCTTTATTCCAAAATTAATTCTATCATATGGTGTGATAAAATATGAAGGAGTCCTTGATAGTTATTAATAATAGTTTTACTTATTATGTTTTTTTCTAAAAATGATCCTGAAACCCTAGAGACACTGGCAAATAAATAACTTTTACCAATAGATGGGTATGGGTGATACCCTTATATAAGGGAATTTAATATTCTATTTTTAGAGATAATATTTTTTGTCTTTCTAAAAGTAAGGATAAAATAAAAATGTGTATCAATTTAAATTTTGGAACAAACAAGATAAAATATTATTCAACTGATAAAATAATAAACCTTTTACTTTCCTATGGGGATATTTCTCAAGACATAGATGATAGGATTCTTGATGTTTCAGTGTGGTTGTGCAATAGTTTTTTAGGGTGAAACAGTGGTAAACTAGATTCTTTATTGTGGATTCATTGGGTAGAGTTTCATCTTTGTATGCTTATTCACGAAAGAATATTATATATGACTAGTAAGATAAAATTCAAGGGAAGTGGTAAACCTTGCTTCCTAACCAAAAAAACCATCAAATAATGATTAAGTCGGTGAGAAAATAGGAAAAACTCAAATAACCACTAAGAGTAGGCAAGATGGAATATGGTGGTAAGAATGTAAAATATTAAGTCCTGAATAACTAGTTGAACTCAGAGAGCCTTCCACATATCTTAAAACGTACCTAGAGAGTGATAGTCTCTGTCTTGTATAACCATCCATGTATATATCCTAAAGGTTCATCTACATGAGATTTAAATTCCAGAGCTTTCATCACCTTCTCGATCGTCTTGGCTAATTATTCTTTCAAAATTAAGAATTCTATTATCTCAAATTTTAATAACATCTTTAAGAGAATTTATCTTTAATGATCCAACTTTTAAAACACCCTAAGTTGTCAATTCGGGATGAAAGATTTGGCCTAGTAAGGCAGCGCATCATTTCAAACTCCTCAACAACAACTCCATGTGTAATGGACAAACCATAAAATTTATTTATGGTTTTGTTAAGATCCTATTATACAAAAATTGTATAAGTATTTTATATATCCAATGATATTGCATTACCTTTAATGAAAAATTTACGACATATCTATATTTATCATATGCGAACAGATAACTTATAGTTTAAAACAAATGAAACAAAATATAAGACATTGAAAAAGGTATTTTCTACTATTAAACAAAAAAATCGTTTAACATAAATATATTTGTTTCAATATTTTCAACCCAATATTCTGTAGATATCAACATATTATACCATAATCATATTTTATGATTTATAAATACCGATTGAACTAATCTTTCTCGAGATCATGATATAAGTTAAGTCATCATTTTTAAAATTTCATGACAAAACCTGTTAGCTTTTTTCTTGTCAATTCATAATTGATTGAGAAAAGATTATTTATTCTCATTATTAAACCTTTTATATCCAATAAACGATACATTTTAAAATTTGCACGATAATTTTATTTCGTGTCGTTCATTGTAAAATTTGGACAACATTGTATCTGGTTCTGTCCCCCTTGTCAAGAGACTAATTTAAATATATTGATCTTTGATGAAAAATTATCAATATGATCAAGTGATCCATATTATGACGTGAAATGATTGACATATTCATCAAGATAAATGAAAAAACAAGTATTGTACCACATATTAGTGTGATATTGGTCGTAAATTACTCAATGAGTATAAAAATGTTTGAACGAGAAACGATGATAACATTTTATTTTTAGGTGAATCTTGATATTTTAACTATATTTTAAAGGAATATTACTCTAATATCTCTTAATATCGAAAGTCAATTGATATATTCAGGATGATATAAGTATGTTCTAACAGAATATATTTCCTCTCATATGTAGAGAATTGCTAGACAATGAATTTTGAATTTATATTTTATAATTATATATTTGCAATTTTATATAACTTTAAGATATATGAAAGAAGTTCAACTAGTTATCTTGAATACCGTCATTGTTTAGATATCAAGTGTATCCCAACTATTTAATATTACTTTTTATTTTTAATATAATTATTTCACTATTTGTATTAATATTTGATTTAAAGATATATGATAATATATCTCCAATAGTTTAATTAAATTTAAACATACAAATTTGGATAAATATTGTTTATGATTAACTATCATGTATAAAGAAAAAATTCATTATAAGAGGGAAAGCTAAAACATTTACTTATAATGTATCTCGACCCTTGCAACATAATTATAAGAGAAATGTAAATAATTCATGCATTCATAATGTGCCTAAGTCACATTTAAGCTTCCAAGACTCATTACCCTTCTCATATTGATTCTTCTAAATAAATATCTATTGCAACAAATAAAGTGAGTCGACCTATCAAATCAAAAATATTAAAAAATTGAGCAATATGAGTAAGTTAACACTTCTTGAAATTTAATATCATATTTATATCATGATGAATGTAAGAAGAAGATTTAACTGAAATACATTACTCATTTTAGAGTATCAGGTACCTAGATATTTTTCTTATTAAGAAATTTAAATTTCAATATCTCATTTAGTTATACTACTTCACAAATCATATGGAGGCAAAAAAATAAATTGATTATGGTCAAATTATATGCGCAAATGATAATATACAAAGCTATGCTCTTGAAAAAAATTCCTTTCAAAATATCGACAAGAAATTTTTGACAACATATAGAATAATGGGTTCAAGATTATCTATACCCATATGGTGAACATGGTCGTATGATGATTTATAATTTATAAAATATATAAACATTTAAGGTAAACAAATTGACAGACGTATTTTATAATATGTAAACATTCATATGATAGTGTTTAAATGACTAAACTCAATTAAAATATAAATCACGAGGTAAAAAAATTAGTCTGTCATTATCAGTCATTAATTGTCTTATATGTTGTAATATAATGGGTCATGTATATTTATTTGTTATTTCATATGTATAATATGTATTTTTACATAATTATGTGCATAAATATTTGTTATTCTTATTCATATACAATTTTTTCTTTAGTTTTATATCTGTATATTTTAAATTCCTAATATTATATCTATTTATATATATATTGGTTTGAAATATGATATTGTTTAAGATTATGAAGATCATTATCATACTCCAAACTGAAGATGGTCATTGATATGCTCACATGAGAGGGAATTTATATACGTTGTACTCTTTCTCCTCTAATAAAGATTTTTTCCAAAAAGTTTTTCCGTTGAAGGTTTTTAATGAGCTAAATTTATAACATTTAAGAATATTGTAATCTTTTTCCTTCAATACAATCCACGCTGATATACGATCAATAATATTACGCTCTCCTCTAATATAATGTTTCTCTTTTTTTTTAATACTTTCATAACATATACATATACATATATGTGCACGTGTGTATTTAATATTAGAATAAGTGAAAAAGAATAAAGAAAATGAAAAAAATTAGTTAACGAATATTGGAGATACCCGACAAGTTGATATTCTATGTTCTTACAACACTATTCTCTGTTCCAGCTGTACATTACAATCTTGACGTCTTTTTAAAAAAACTCAACAACTAACCCGACTTCATGTTTGGAAAAAGTCAGATTTTTTTGTTCGCATATCATGCACAGAAGAACATGAAAAGACAACAACAAAAATAATTACATGGTTCATCCAAATATTTCTACCTCAATGGAGTAATTCAATATAATCACTCACACTATTACAACTTGTCGTTTGAATGGAAAAAATCAAAAACCCTTTAAACAAGGATAGAACAAAGAACCCTCACACTCATCAAAGACTCTAATCGCTATAAAATAGTTATACACTCTCAGTTAACAAACCTTTATAATGAGTTAACATGTCTAAAGCAAATTTCTAATTATAAGAGGGAAAGCTGAAACATATACCTAAAATGTATCTCGATCCTGGTAAAATAATTATTACTTAAATGTTAACAATTCATGTATTTTTAATGTAACTAAGTCACATTCAGTTTTATAAGACTCATATTCCCTCTCATATGGATTCTTCTAAATAGACATCTCTTGGTAAAAATATAATGTGGTCGAACTACCAATTTAAAAATATTATACAATTTAGAAATATGAGTAAGTTGACACTTTTTGAAATTTAACATCAACTTTATATCATGATGAAAATAAGTAGAAGACTTAACTTAAAAATATTATTCATTATAGCGTAACAGGTACCTAGAAATTTTTCATATCATAAAATTTAAATTTAAATTTCTCGATCCATTACACTACTTTATCAATATATGGAATCAAAAAATAAATTAATCATGGTCAAATAATATGCGCTAATGATCATATACAAAACGATGCTCTTGAACTTATGTTCATTCAAAATGTCGACAAGAAAATTTTAGTCGAATATAGAAAGACGCATTAAGGATGATTTATACCCATATGGTGAATATGAACGTATGATGACTTATAAATTTTAAAATATATAAACCATTTCATGTGCATTTTAGGTAAAAAAAATTAACCGATATATGTTATTAGATATAAACATTCATATGAAATTGTTTAAATTACTAAGTGCTCTTAAATATTAATCCAAAGATATATAAATTAGAGTGTCATTATCAGTCTTTAATTGTCTAAAATGTAGTCATATAATGTTTCATGTATATTTGTGTACCATTTCATATGTATAATATGTGTTTTTACGTGATTATGTGCATGAATATATGTTACTCATATTTGCACATAATGTTTTTAGAATTTTATATCATTATATTTGAAATTTGTATCATTCTATTTATAGATTGGTTGATTTGAAATATGAAAATATTTAAGATTATGAAGATCAAGATCAAATTCCAAATTGAAGATGGTCATTTATATGCTCACTTGATGGAAGAAAAATATGTGTTGTACTTTTTTTCCTTTCATCAAGATTTTTTCCAAGGTGTATTTCATTTATAATGAGCCACATTTAAAAAATTTTAAGGTACTGTAATCTTTTTCTTTCACTGTATTTTTTCCAAAAAAGTTTTTTTAAATGTTTTAACAAGACATGTTCTTAAGGATTAAATATCTAAACGGAACTGTTATAAAACATTATTGTGGATATCTATTCAGCCTATTGACCATAGTCTTGTACATTAATACTAATTTATGAAGTATATGTGTTATCTATAAAAAGTGTAATTACATATTTTAATCCACACTGTTATAAGATCAATACTAATATACTCTCCCATCTTATTATTTATCTCTTGTTTCTTTCAATACTTTCATAACATACATACATATATATATATATGTGTATGTGTGTATTTATGTGTATATATAATATTAGAATATTAAAAAATTGAGCAATATGAGTAAGTTAACACTTCTTGAAATTTAACATCATATTTATATCATGATGAATGTAAGAAGAAGATTTAACTGAAATATATTACTCATTTTAGAGTATCAGGTACCTAGATATTTTTCTTATTAAGAAATTTAAATTTCAATATCTCATTTAGTTAAACTATTTCACAAATTATATGGAGGCAAAAAAAAAAATTGATTATGGTTAAATTAGATGCGCAAATGATGATATACAAAGCTATGCTCTTGAAAAAAATTCCTTTCAAAATATCAAAAAGAATTTTTTGCCAGCATATAGAAAAATGCGTTCAAGATTATCCATACCCATATGGTGACCATGGCTGTATGATGATTTTTAATTTATGAAATATATAAACATTTAAAGTAAACAAATTTACCGACGTATTTTATAATATGTAAACATTCATATGAGTGTGTTTAAAGGACTAAACTCTCTTAAAATATAAATCACGAGGTAAAAAAATTAGTCTGTCATTATCGGTCATTAATTGTCTTATATGTTGTAATATAATGGGTCATGTATATTTATTTGTTATTTCATATGTATAATATGTATTTTTACATAATTATGTGCATAAATATTTGTTATTCTTATTCATATATAATTTTTTCTTTAGTTTTATATCTATATATTTTAAATTCCTAATATTATATCTATATATTTCTTGGTTTGAAATATTATATCGTTTAAGATTATGAAGATCATTATCATATTCCAAACTGAAGATGGTGATTAATATGCTCACATGAGAGGGAATTAATATACGTTGTACTCTTTCACCCCTAATCAAGATTTTTTCAAAAAGGTTTTTCCGTTGAAGGTTTTTAATGAGCTAAATTTAAAACATTTAAGGATATTGTAATCTTTTTCCTTCAATACAATCCACGCTGATATACGATCAATAATATTACACTGTCCTCTAATATAATATATCTCTTTTTTTTCAATACTTTCATAACATATATATATATATATATATATATATATATATACACATACATATATATGTGCATGTGTGTATTTAATATTAGAATAAGTGAAAAAGAATAAAGAAAAGTAAAAAAATTAGTTAAGGAATATTGGAGATACCCGACAAGTTGATATTCTATGTTCTTACAACACTATTCTCTGTTCCAACTGTACATTACAGTACTCTTGACGTCTTTTCAAAAAAATCAATACATAACCCGACTTCATGTTTGGAAAAAGTCAAATTTTTTTGATCGCAAATCATGCACAGAAGAAAATGAAAAGATAACAACAAAAATAATTACATGGTTCATCCAAATATTCTTACATCCATGTAGTAATTCAATATAATCATTCACACTATTACAACTTGTCTTTTGAACGGAAAAAATCGAAAACCCTCTAAACAAGAAAAGAATAAAGAACCCTCACATTCACCAAAGACTATAATCGCTATAAAATAGTTATACGCTATCGTTTAACAAACCTTTATAATGAGCTATCACGTCTAAAGCAAATTTCTAATTATAAGAGGGAAAGCTGAAACATATACCTAGAATGTATCTCGATCCTAGTAAAATAATTATTACTCAAATAATAACAATTCATGTATTTTTAATGTAACTAAGTCACATTCAGTTTTAGTGACTCATATTCCCTCTCATATGGATTCTTCTAAATAGACATCTCTTGTAAAAAATATAATGTGGTCGAACTACCAATTCAAAAATATTATACAATTTAGAAATATGAGTAAGTTGACACTTCTTGAAATTTAACATCAACTTTATATCATGATAAAAATAAGTAGAAGACTTAACTGAAAAAAATTATTCATTATAATGTAACAGGTACCTAGAAATTTTTCATATTAGAAAATTAAAACTAAAATTTCTCGCTCCGCTATAATACTTCAAAAATATATGGAATCAAAAAATAAATTAATCATGGTCAAATAATATTCGCAAATGATCATATACAAAACGGTTCTCTTGAACTTATGTCAATTCAAAATGTCGACAAGAAAATTTTAGTCGAATATAGAAAGATGTGTTCAGGATGATTTCTACCATATGGTGAATATGAACGTATGATGACTTATAATTTTCAAAATATATAAACCATTTCATGTGCATTTAAGGTAAAAAAAATTAACCGATATACGTTATTAGATATAAAAATTCATATGAAAAGGTTTCATAATATTTAAATTTAATTGATTTTCACAGAATCTAGTAGAAAATTCTATGTTTTTAATTTCTTGGGTATAAATATATATATATTGTGTGTATAGATATGTATGGTGTGGGTATAGATTTGTACTTTTATGGGTATAGATATGTGGTTTTGTGTGTATAGATATGTATTTTTTTTTGTAAAAATTTGTATTTTTGTGGGTATGATTCTATATATTTTGGGGTATGAATCTTTATTTTTGTGGTAAATACCCATGGTTTTGCATTTTGTTTGGGTATATACCCACTGTTTTACATTTTTTTTAGTACGAAACTTCGTTTTGGTGTGTATATACTCATTTATATTGATGAACTTGTGTGCTTTTATGTATGAATATATGTTTTTATTTTGTTGTAGGAAAACAACCCGAAGAGTGGGGGTATATCTCCATCATTGACATGGAAATAACATAAGAGTGGGTATGTCTCCATAATTGACATGGAAATAACATAAAACTAAGAAAACAATTAATTTGAAACCGTGGGTATAATAACCACCGACTTATAGCACAAACATTAAAAAAAAACTTTGAAAAAAAATCTAAACAATACGTATAATTATATGGACGTATAATGCAATTAAAACAAATAGTGGGTATATACCCACTATCACACACCAATACTAGGAGAAAGGTAACAAAGTGAAAACATAAATATTCGAATCCATTTTGAACCAAAATTAAACAAGGCCTTTAAAAACACTAAAATTTATATAGGTTTTTTAAAATATTAGTTTAGAATTTGAGTCCTCTAATTATATATTTTTGTATTTTATTTTTTATGAATGTTAATATATACAATAAAATTATATTAGGTATTATATTTATACTTATTTCGAATTGTATAGATGCCATAATTTTTTAACCTATCTCGATCTCCTCAAGACCCAAACCTCGTTCTAAAATTATGTTTTCCCAGCATAGTTAAATATAATTAAATCAAAATTTTAAAAATCTATTATTTTATCTTCAAATATTCCTATATATCTTCAATAAATCTAACTTTCCAAGAGATACTTCTTCATGAGGTTTTTTTGTTCGTGGATTTTTTATGTTCTTTTGTTCTTGGTGTAAGCTTCTAACATAAATATCTAAATTCCTACTTTATAGAGGATTTATAGGTTTCATGAAGCAGATCATCAGAAAGATTTAACATCTGCATTTTAAATTTTTGTAATTTTAATATTGTATAATACTGTATAATTTTATTTTTTCAATATTTTTAATAGATATTTTTCTTTTAGGTAGAATATATATATTAAGTTTTTATTTAGTGTTAATTTTATCCATCATACAAATAAAATTTGTGCCTTTTTTTTCTTTAATTTTTTAGTACTTATTGGTTTTAGTTAATATTTAGAAAAGTCACTAACTATACTAAAAGATTTGCTGAGTATACTCATCGATTTTCTCTTTTTACTATTTATTTAGAAGATTTTTAATGAGCCATATTTAGAACATTTAATCACATTTTACTCTTTTTCATTCACTGTATTTTTTTTCCTAAAGGTTTTTACAGGAAGGTTTTAATAAGGCATATTCTTAAGTATTAAATATTCAAGGGGAATATATATATTAATGAGCCACATTTAATAAGTTCAAGGATATTGTACATTTTTTCACTGTTTTCTCAAAAAAAATCATGGAAGGTTTTAGCAAGGCATGTTCTTACTTATTGAATATCCAAGGAGAACTGTTATAAAATATTAATATCGATATTCTATCAGCCCATTGACATGCAAGCCAATTAATACTAAGTCTTCAGGTGTACATAGTATCTATAAATAGAATATATACACATTGTAATCCACAATGTTATAAGCTAAATAATACTACACTCTCCCTTCGTAGTATTTAACTCTTGATTCTTTCAATACTTTCATAACATACACACACATATATATATATATGTGTGTGTAACTCTGTGTATAATATTATAATCATTGAAAAAGTATAAAGAAAATAAAAAAACTTAATTAATGGATATAGGAGATACCCGAGAAGTTGATCATCTATGTACTTGCAACACTGTTCTCTTTTCCAACTGTATTTTACATAGAGATTTTTCTTATTGAGGAACTGAAAAAAAATTGAATATATTTTTTAGTTATAATACTTCATAAATAAATGGAATCAAAATTAAATTGATCATTAAATAAACTACGAAAATGATCATATGTAAATCGATACTCTTGAACCAAAGTCCATTCAAAATCTCGACAAGAATATTTTGGCCAAATATATAAAAACGTGTTCAAGAAGATTTATACCCATATGGTAGATATTAACCTATAATATTCTTAATTTATAAAATATATAAACGTTTTCATCTGTATTTAAGGTAAATAAATTTACAGATATACTTCAATTACGATAAAGCAATGGTTTATTTGTTGGATTTGCCTAAAATCCTCTCATATTGAAGGGAAGTTTGTAATTAGAGTTTCTTCTATTTATAAGATACTAAATTTTATACAGAGACTCAGGCATCATAGAAAAATGCTATTATAAGCAAAAACCAGAGCACATAATATGGCTAACTAAACAAACTATCAGGATGATATAGTTGAAATACTATATGAATTAAATGACGAAATCAGCTATAAATATTTTTACATACTCTTTCTATATACATTATTTTTTCTAACAATCAATTATTCCGAAGGTGAAGCAAAATTTGTTATATAAAGATGAAATTTGAAGAAATCTTGATTACTTACATCACCATATTCACTAGTAACAACCAGTTCATCTGAATTTTCATATTTCTTCTCATTCCTCTATCACAACATGATATTAAGGGTTTCTATCCAATACCACACAATCATCATCACCACCATCACTACCCATAATAATTTTTTTTCTCTTTCTAAATGAGGTATGGTAAAACATCCTCATTTGCGACAACTACATCATCAGAATATTGCCTGTATCACAGTAATAGTACTCGGACTCTTAATGTAAAAGATATGATATCCACTTATTGTTGCCATGAAGCTTGTCACCTTTTTTATTAGGATTTAATACTTTACATTTTTTTATTTTGATTCTCACATTTGATAAATAATATTTAGGAACTCTTACTTTATTTCACATGTCAAAGAACTAAAACAAGTGGTCGTATACAGAAAACCTTATTCACTTTAGTGCTCTTTTTATGATATAATGGTTCGAATATTTTTGTTACAAACTATCTAGTTATATCAAATTTTTGCACTTATTTTGATAATAAATGTACATTTTAACAATGTAATTTGAATTGCATTATTAATACTTCGATTCATTAATTCTAATTATATATTTACAGAGATCTATATATATCTTTAAAAGCGAAATATGTTATATACTTTTAAATTTTTTTTGAAGATTTCCATGTAAGAATTTGTTTTTATGTGGAAGCTCATCAGATCCTCTATAGCCAACAAAGGGATTTAATCGAGGATGAGAGTCAACCTTCAAAGAAAAACAAGATCGTATCTACTAGTCAAGAAAACCTATTATAAATATGAAAGGAATATAAAATATGACGTGTCCTGATGAAATAACTTGCATGTTTGGAGGATAATCTATACCTAGTGTCTCCTACTCATTTTTCTTTAAATTTTGAAGCTTTAGACACATTAAGTGAAGTTAATAACTTATTAAGTACTTTATTGTCATTTTTATACATGTGTAACTTTCATTACTCAACTTCTATCTATGTATGCTCAAACTTGTGACAGGTTACGACTTCTCTTATTGCGATGTGAAGGCTTGGGAGAGAAAGGATGAGTAGGTCCAAGAAGCCCTATATGTCTAGACGAAAGCTAGAAAAGTCGACCTTATGCAACAACTTGAGAGGTGTGAAGTCAAAGCTCTACAATCTAGTTAGAAACAGGCCTACTCCTTTCTCGTGAGTATGTTTCCTAATATCTTGGTAGCTTTCCCATTTTGATAGTCTCCTTAGTTATCTATGTGTGCCGTAAATTCTTTTGAGATGATTGTAGATCCTACCTTCCGTACATTTTATTAGGACATAGAGGTCTTAGACCAATACATGAAAACTGAGGAAATGGTGGAACGAATTGCTATAACAACAAACCTTCTTCAAGAATCAGAATTATGGAATCAAGCTAATTGGATGATTTGACCCTTAAAGTTATAAAGATTAGCAAGTTGGAATGGAAACCTAAAATCATTTAACACCAATTAAAAGAACTATTTATTATCAATTTCTTATCTAATATAGTGATTCTTGAACATTCTCCAAGAAATGGGAACAACCAATCATCAAAATGTAAAATGTTGTATGCAAAAAAAGAAACTATTCAAATTATCTAAAACGTGACTAAGGTATATAGTTTTAGATTGAGGGAACACTTATTAAGTATATCTAGATCTATATGATCGTCAATTATCTAGGATCTCCATTTCTTTTACCTTCAGGTACTGATGCTTAATTTATTTTTGTACAAAAAACACGGTAGAAAGGGATCTATATTTTAGCATTTATATTCTTAGTTCTTTAATAAACCAAAATCAAATAGCGAGAAAATTCATTTAATATCTTGATTTGAACCTCTTGGAAATGGGTTAAAAGATCAAAAAAATCTAAAATTAGTTTACTCTAATACATTATATCAATATAAAATACACATGAGTATTATGTCCACTAATAAAAATAATCCTAACTAATGATTGACAACAATAATTTTAATTTTTACCATAACAATTGGTCCAGTCTTCTTACTTTATACTAGACATTTCACATTCATTTACTCGTAAACAAGAGAAGGGAAACTGTTCAAATTTTCTAAATCGGTTAGAAAATGATATATGTTGTTTATGGGTAAGTTCATAAGGACCAATTTCAAGGCCTTCAACATTGGAAATGCTGTCAAATGGTTGATATTTGGAGATCCACAAGAGATGTTATCAATTTGTTCGAGTGTTTGTAATATATAGTTACCAACATTATCAATGTTAAATGGAGGCATAATAGTATCTTCATTTGATAATGATTTAATACCAAAAGTTGTGTTAACCAATTTTAACTGGACATCGTTGTTCAAAAAAGTATCTGGTCAAGTTGGGATAAAATTGTTTTTCTTAACTAGTACGAATCCAAATTCCTCATCAATGGACATTATGAATTGTTGATATTACACCTAGACAAGCAATAAATTGGTGATGTCAGGTACATTAAAACAAATGTGAAAATTTTAAAACAACTCAAATAATAGTAAAAGTTAAATAAAACACACAGATGCGTATGTGACCTTAATAATTATTTATTTTTTATTTAAAACTAATTTTGTTTTAAAAAAATTATTATACAATTTGGAGGCTTTTTGATAATTAAGAATTAATTCATTGTATATAATGTACAATAAATATATATCTTAAAATATCTATATAAAAAATTAATAAAAATAAAACATAAACAACTAAGTTTCTGCCTCCGTCATGGGAAAATGAGATAATCAAATAAAACAAAACCAAGAATGAAAATATCTAAACAAATAAAACAAATCAATTTTATATATTCCAATGATTTCAATTTATTTAATAATATGAATAAAAACATTGAATAAATTTAAGTTTCCATAAGAGTCTAAATATATTCTAATAAAATTAATTATTATTCGATTGATTGATGAACTGGATAATAACCTTGAATATATATAAAACTTTTAGAGTTAAAATTGAGGAATAAAAAATACTTAATTTTAAGAAAATAATAACTAGCTAACATATACATAAACTTACCCACAATGTAAAGTGTTTCATAGAACTATAAAATCAATCAAATATTTATGAAAAAAATCAATAAGCTAAAAAGAAAAAGTCACTGAAAGCCTATGCTAACTTGTGTGTGTTTATATAGATTATAGCGTTGACTAAGTAATGTGACACGCATTCACTGTGATATTAAATATGATTTAACTACCAATTATTTTTTACCCAACTTTAAATTAATACATACACTGAAGAACTTATCAATTAATTCCCAAACATGCCCAACCCTGCAACCCTACTTTTGATATGGCCTTTTTAACTTTTTCACACTAAGCCCGACCAAGGAAAGGTCTTCATGCATAGAAAGTGGTTTTTGTATAATTTTCATTTTATTTGAATCTCACACAAATTGATTTATAATCTAATTTATTAACGAATGATTGAAGAATAATCAAGAAAATCATATGGATTATATTTTTCTGGTTATTCATTAATTGGTTGTAATCTTGTATATCTTTATTGTATAATAATATAAAAAATTTAATTATGCAGTAGATATATAATTTTTGTTTTTGAGATATTTTATAGATATGGGAATTATATTTTAAATAAAATGAAATGAGGAAAAATCAATTATCACTGAAATTTGTCATAATCTGATTCCTACATAAGCTAAAAAAAGTTAAAGGACACCACCTACTTTTTGATCCTTACATACTGTATTTCATTTATGCTAATTTTAAGAAAAACATCAAAATCTAATACACTTATTTTATATAATATCCAAGATAACAATCTAGAAATTTAAATATTGGGTTCTTGAATTTTGCATGTAATAACAAAATTTTGTTTTACCATAGCCATTAGTAATGTTAATTGTTGATTTAAATAATATGAACAACGATCTTATTTTTATATTATCTAATGATTACATAGATGTTCCTGTATTCAATATGAAATATTAAATATTAGTAATTATTATAAGATTTACATGTAATTCATTCTAACGTAAATAAACATGAATTTTATACCCATGAAGTTTTCTATCTTCTATACTCAAATACTTTTGCGATTATGTTTAAAATATTTATTGCCTATATGAATATATCAACATGTTAAAAATCAAATAACATATAAAACTAATATCAAAACAAAGAATTCCCAAGTACATGAGAAGACATTTCATTATAAAATACATATGATTTGCTCAAAAAACAAATCATTCTCTTTGTTTTAGATATAGGTTATCAAGATTGATAGGATTATTAAGGAAAAATGTGCTTTATTTTAGATATATGTTATAATAATTGATAGTATTTTTAAGGTACGATGGAAATCTCTTCCTTTGTGGTCGGTTTATCTTCAATTTGCTTTAAATCACAATTTATAGCATATATAATAATTCAGTTTAAGTAAATATTTAGATATTATATACTTATGTATTTAAAACTGAAATCCCAATCTCATGAAAATATATATTAAATTAATTATTAGTGTATACAATAATTTTCTATGTATTAAAAAATAACTTAATTACAAATTCACAAATATATATAATAATAGATTTATATAACATTATACAAATATATAAATAAAATATTCATAGTTAATTAGAAAAATTACAATTATTTAACTCTAACATTTGTTATTAAACCCTTAATAATATATGTGTGAGAATACCTTAATTGTGTATTTTGTGTATATTGGGACGAATGTAAGGTAAAATTGAACTTATACATTTAAACTTGACGATGGAGATATTGGATTTGGAGGATGTGGATTGCGTTCCATCATAAATGACATTTGATCTACAAATTCAAGACTTCATTTTAGTGAGTTGAACAGAGGAAGACACTGAGACGACGGCTCTCTATAAATAAGTAAACCCTAATATTCTTCGAAGTGGACTTACTAAATGGTTATCTCTTGTACTCTATTATAACATGACATTATAATATAGCCCAAATGAATATCCATTAATATATATATATTTATAACACTTTGCCTAGATAACTATTTTACTACCCTTTTAATATATGATTTGATATTGTCTCATTAAAAACCATAATGCTAATGCTAAATCTAGTTGTTTAAAACCTAGTCAAGATAAAAATTTTAGTCAATCCAAGTCAATCTTGTACGCGAATTTTTTTAGCGTTATTTTAGGTGCATAGGACTACAGGTGCAAAGATATTAGCAAAACTAACCTCTCATGTTGCAAATATAAATACAGTTGTCAAATTATAAACAAAGAACAAACAAACAAATATACATGGAAACCTCCTAAAAAACCGAGAGATATATTAATTAGTACACAATCATATGTGTGCAATAATTATGAAATCAATCTACAAATACAAAGTCATACCATTAATAGACTTTTTTTTCTAATTTGTTTTTCTTGTTTTTTAAATCTATTCGATAATTGTGATTTTTTTGCCAAGAAATCAATTCACCACTGTAAAACCACTTTACTCAACCAAAATCAAATTAGTAAAGTATGTTAGATACGTATAAAGGTTTCCTTTAGGGTTTCAAGTAATGTACTGAAGTACGTTTTCTAATCTTTCTTTTAGCTTTACTAGCCACAGTTTTTCCTTATTATTTGCAAAATGATGTTTGGGAGAAGACTAATAGACATGTTAGAGAAGAAGCAGAGGTAGCTAAACTAATATAGGCTTTGATGCATATCGATTTATACCAAGTATCACCAAATATCCCTAGATAATTCTAGTACCCCATAATAAATACATACCCTCATGTAGGAAGATGAAAGTTGTTGGTACCTAAAAGAATCAAAACAAAAAAGATATAAATTACATGAGATAAAGAGATTAAAATGGTAAATAATTAAATATGTTTGACAAAATAAAATCCAAATGGTTATCTTTAATACAAAGTGGTATAAGATTACTTATATTTATATATTTACTAGGTAAAACCCGAGTCTGAAGATACTTAATGCAAAAATGAATTTCGTTGACAGGAATCGAACCCAAGTTAAAAAAAAACATGACCCGTGTCTGAAGACACTAAAGCAAAAATGAATTATATTGACAGGAATCGAACCCAAGGTTCAAAAAAAACCCGTGTCTGAAGACATTAAAGCAAAAATTAATTCTGTTGACGGGAATCGAACCCAGGTTCCCTGGGTGAAGGGGCCAGAATCAATCCTGACCACCACTTATGTTTAACCAGATTAAATCCTGGTCACCACTTATATTTGGCCACATTTAATCCTGGCCACCACTTATGTGGGTAAATCTGGACCGTAAAAAAACTCTGAAATATAATATAGTGTTTGAAGACACCAAAGCAAAAATTAATTCCGTTGACGGGAATCGAACCCAGGTTCCCTAGGTGAAGGGGTCAGAATCAATCCTGGCCATCACTTATGTTTAGCTAGATTAAATCATGGCCACCACTTATGTTTGGCCACATTTAATCCTAGCCACCATTTATGTGGGTAAATATGGATCGTAAAAAAACCTTGTAATACAATATAGATTGGGTGATTATTGCTAACTATATCACGGTTATCTTATGCTTAACATCTATAGTTATTGCAGTTTCAGTTGGGTCACATACACCAGCTTACCATTCACGATGTATATTCCACATTACTTTGTTTATTAATGAAGATCAATTCTATTGTTGGTATTGTCAATTACACGAGATTGTTTGTATGCTTGTTTAGTTCTACTTTGATTGAGTATACCTAATGTATATTCGTTCATACGAGGTTACAGTTATTATTCCCTATCAAGTATATCATCAAATTCTAAGGACTTTGTGGGAGGGATCATGGTTTACCTGATTTTCTTTTCATTTTATAGTTCATTTTACTTCACTTTTTTACCTTGATTCCGTTTATTTTTTTTCAACTTTGGTAAAATCAATGTTGTATGTGTTTAATGTAGGTGTGACTACCTAATATATATTAAATTTACTTCAACTTTTTTACCTCGATTACTTTTTCACGTCGTATCTCTTTGTTTTGGTTTTTATAAATTTACTCTTAATTTCAATAGTGTAATCATCACTACTAATGTAGGAAGTCCCGCATTCTTATAGTTCATAGACTACTTTATTTCTATATTTGTTTCTTTATATAATCAAATATTGAGTACTGAATAGTACATCAAATTTATTTTGCTTTTTCTTTATATATTTTAGGTCTTAATACTGCCTCTAAGTTAATCTACTTGTTAACTCTCTACATTTCCTTATTTTGAAAGGTAAATTGTCATATGTTTACATCATTTTGGCATATTGAGTTTGTATTCCAAAATTACTTCTATCATATGGTATGATAAAAATATAAAGGGGTCCTCGATAGTTATCATATAATGAAACTTTTTTTTCTTCTGAAAATAATCCCAAAACCCTAGAGACACTGGCAAATAAATATCTTTTACCATTATATGGGTATGGGTTATAACCCTTATATAAAGGAACTATAGTATTTAATTTTTAGAGATGATAATTTTTGTCTTTCTAAATGTAAGGATAAAATAAAAATGTGTATCGCTTTAAATTTTGGAGCAATCAAGTTAAAATATTATTCAATGAAATAATAAACCTTTTATTTTCCTATTGGGATATTTCTCAAGGCATAGATGGTAGGATTCTTAATGTTTCAGAGAGGTTGTGCAACAGTTCTTTAGGGTGAAACAGTGTTAAACTCTGATTCTTTAATGTGATTTTGTTGATGTTCTTCAATTAGTTGTTAATCAATTAGATTATAAATCATTTTGTGTAAGATTCAACTTAAATGAAAACTATACAAAAACCACCTTCTATGCATGAGGACCTATCCTTGGTTGGGATTAGTGTGAAAAAATTAAAAAGGTCATACCAAAGTAGGGTTGCAGTGTTGTGCCAGTTTGGGATTTAATTGCTCAGTTCTACCGCGTATGTATTAATGTAAAGTTGGTCAAAAACTAGTTGGTAGTTAAATCATCTTTAACATCGCAGTGAATGCTGTCACATTTATATAAGTTGTCAATGCTATAATCTATATAAATACACACATGTTAGCATAGGCTTTCAGTGTCTTTTTCTTTTTAGCTAACTGGTTTTTTTTCATCAATATATGATTGATTTTATAAGTTACATTGTGGGTAAGTTCATTTATTTGTTAGCTAATTAATATTTTCTCAAAATTAAATAATATTTTATTACTCAATTTTAACTCTAAAAGTTTTATATATATTCAAGGCTATTATCCAGTTCATCAATCAATCGAATAATAACTAATTTTATTTGAATATATTTAGACTCTTATGGAAATTTAAATTTATTCAAAGTTTTTATTCATTTATTAAATAAATTGAAATATTTGGAAAATATAAAGTGGATTCGATTTATTATATCCAGATATTTTCATTCTTGGTTTTGTTTTATTTGATTATCTCATTTTTTTTCACGGATGTTGAAACTTATTTATTTCTGTTTTTTTAAATAAATTTTTATATAGATATTTTAAGATATATTTATTGTAAATTATGTACAATGAATTAATTCTTCATTATCTAAAAGCCTCCAAATTGTATAAGAATTTTTTTAAAACAAAACTAGATTTAAATATATCTTAAAATATCTATATTAAAATTTATTGAACACTAGTTTTGTTTTAAAAAATTCTTATACCATTTGGAGGCTTTTAGATAATGAAGAATTAATTCATTGTACAATAAATATATATTAAAATATCTATATAAAAATTTATTAAAAATAAAACAGAAATAACTAAGTTTCTACCTCCATCAAGGGAAAAAAATGAGATAATCAAATAAAACAAAACCAAGAATGAAAATATCTTGATATAATAAATCAAATCAACTTTATATTTTCCAACTATTTCAATTTATTTAATAATATGAATAAAAACATTGAATAAATTTAAATTTCCATAAGAGTCTAAATATATTCTAATAAAATTAGTTATTATTCGATTGATTGATGAACCTTATAATAATCTTGAATATATATAAAACTTTTAGAGTTAAAATTGAGTATTAAAATATTATGTAATTTTGAGAAAATATTAATTATCTGACAAATAAATAAACTTACCCACAATGTAAAGTGTTTCACATAACTATAAAATCAATCACATATTGAAGAAAAAAACAATTATCTAAAAAGAAAAAGACACTGAAAGCCTATGCTAACATGTGTGTATTTATATAGATTATAACATTGACAACTTATATTAACGAGACAGCATTCAGTGCGATATTAATGATGATTAAACTATCAACTAGTTTCTGACCAACTTTACATTAATACATACGCAGTAGAACTGAGCAATTAATTCCCAAACCGGCACAACACTCACCCATACTTTGGTATGACCTTTTTAATTTTTTCACACTAATGCCAACCAAGGATAGGTCCTCATGCATAGAAAGTGGTTTTTGTATACTTTTCAGTTTAGTTGAATCTTACACAAAATGATTTATAATCTAATTGATTAACAACTAATTGAAAAACATTAACAAAATCACATGATTGAAATGATATGACCAACGTTTTTAATTTAATATTATCATATAAATACATAGATGTTCATGTATTCAATATTAAATATTAGTACTTATTATAAGTTTTACATGTAATTTATTCTAACCAAATAAACAAGAATTTTATATCCATGAAGTCTTTTCTAATTCATAAATATGTACGTATGTGATTAATTCTAATCTATCTTCTATACTCAAATAGTTTTAGGATTATGTTTAAAATTTTCATTGCCTATATGAATATATCAACATGTTAAAAATCAAATTACATATAAAAATATTATTAAAACAAAGAATTCCCAAGTACATGAGAGGACATATTTTTTTTTGAAATACATATTGTTTGTACAAAATACAGATCCTGGCTCATGAGAGGATTATAACATCAACTTTATATCATGATGAAAATAAGTAGAAGACTTAACTAAAAAACATTATTCATTATAGTGTAACATGTACCTATAAATTTTTCATATTAGAAAATTTAAACTAAAATTTCTCGCTCCGTTATAATACTTCATAAATATATGGAATCAAAAAATAAATTAATCATGGTCAAATAATATGCGCAAATGATCATATACAAAACGGTGCTCTTGAACTTATGTCCATTCAAAATGTGGACAAGAAAATTTTAGCCGAATATAGAAAAATGTGTTCTGGATGATTTCTACCCATATGGTGAATATGAACGTATAATGACTTATAATTTTCAAAATATATAAACCATTTCATGTGCATTTAAGGCAAAAAAAATTATCCGATATATGTTTCAATTATTAAGTGCGTTTAAATATTTATCCCGAGAAATATAAATTAGAGTGTCATTATTAGTCTTTAATTGTCTAAAATGTAGTCATATAATGTGTCATGTATATCTGTGTGTCATTTCATATGTATAATAAATAGAGATTGGAAATATTGATAGATAGAGTCTGTAAAAAATAGATGATAAATACTGAAAAAATATTTAATTCCATCAGCAGTAAAGGCGAATTGGTCCAAGTTAAAGGTGAATTGGTCCAAGTTGAAGGTCTGATTGGAAATCATATCATGTTGACCTCGATACTTGTTATGAACAAAAGATGAAAAATTAGAAACAATTACCTTAGCATGAATAGAACAATTAAATACACATGGAGATTTAATCCAAAATGGTGATTAAATAAAGTCCCACCAAGCGTGGAAGGTTATGGACATATTTTAATGAATACACATGGAGAATTAATCCAAAATGGTCATTGATAAATCCAAAATGGTGATTAAATACAATTACCTCAGAGAAAGGTTATGTACTTTACGCGAGGAAGGCCTGGTTGATTCAGCAGAGGAATTGAAATAAAAATCTTCCAATTGAAATACAGATGGCGATTTGGTCTCATGCTGGAGATGGCGGTAATGGTCTGGTTGATGGCGATGTGGTCTTTTACCGATGTGTCAATGGTGATGGCGGTGATTGTGCAAGTAGATCTAAAACCGAAGATCAAAGTCCTATCAAGAGGGGTTTCTATTAATGAGAAGGTGAAAGGTAGTGATGGTGTGAGTGGTGGTGATGATGCGATCAGGTGTGGAAAGGTGAAGAAGAGGGGATAGTAGGGTTTTGAAGACCAGACATTTTTTGTTTTTGTTTTGTTCAAAGAAATCAGACAAAATGGGTTTTCTTGTTTTCTTTTTTTTTTGCCTTCGAAAGTTTTTTTTATTGTATTAATGATAAGTGGGGCCAGAAACGATCCTGGCCACCACTTATGTTTGGCCAGAATCAATGGCCACCACTTATCATAAAACCTTATAATTAACTTATAATTAAGTATGGTCTAAAATATTTGCATACTATATTATCAATTATTATGTCCATAAAAATATAAATAAAAGAGATATTTCCATTATTAATAATTTACTTCATATATAATATGGCTTTAAAATGGAACCAACTTGAAGATATGCATTCACATTTAAGGTATATATATTTCGCATAAAATAAATAATAAATATAAATATATATATATATATATATATATATATATATATATATATATATATATATATATTTGATGGATGAAAAAAGTAAGTAGGTAATGATTATTAGATAGAATGGACCAACACATTAATTTAATGGGATTATAACTACAATAGTATGATTTTTATGGGACTTTAAAATATATTAGGTATAAAAAAATATATAATTAAATATTAATAGGTCCCATAATATTAATTATATATATTTTGGAGCATCCCAACTGTTGATAAGGGAATAAATCCAAGTAACCTTTAATTTAAAACTAATATATATATTTCTACTAATCAAACTTAATGATTTTTTAAATCCGGAATTTGCTAGTTTATTTATATTTTTGCCATCTCCTCATCTATAAATAGATGTTATTCATTCATATTTTTCATCAACACAACAACTATTTCTATATTTTTTTTAGTAGTATCTATTAACAAAAAGTACAACATATACATCCATTTCTTTGAAACTCTTACAAACATCGAATCCAACTTTAAAGGTATAACAATCTTTGTTATTCTAAACTTCTAGGTAACATAAATGATTACAATCCAATCGTGTTCATGACATTTCATCACAATATATATCTTCAAAAAATAAATGATTGTGATAAAATATCATGATCATCGATCAGATTGTGAATTCATTTTAAATTTCTCGTCCATGAATATTTATAGAATTCGTGATATCGAATACAACATTACTACAATTTTATCATAGTGAAAATATATTATCACAATTTTTTTTATTGTGATAATGTTATGACATATAACCCCTTCAGACATTATGTTTTCTCCAGTAAAGATAAATATAATTTAATCAAAATTTTAAAAATCTATATTTTTGTCCTTCAAATATCCCTATATATCTACAGTAGATCTAACTTTCCATGGCGGATCGGAATAATTTATCTAAGTTTCCAACATAAATTTGTTCTTGAGGTTTTCTTGTTCGTGAATTTTTTATGTTCGTTCTTGGTGTGACCTTATAATATAGCTTCTTATTGTTTAGCCCCCATACTTTATTATATATATATATATTCTTCTATTCCGTTTTTTTTCTTTTTTAGGTTCGATCGGACCTTCTTCTCCCTCCCTTCTCACCGTTCATATAGAAGAAAACCTCTTCATTCTTATATTATGCAATTGTTTTTATTTTATACTTATCTTTTATTTCCATTCCTTAAATCTATGGTGAATTTGAGTTATTGAAGGTTTACAAAAATCTATTTTTAACTGGTAAGAACTCATAATATTTATATTTAATTGATTTTCATACAATTCAGTAGAAAATTATGTGTTTTTAATTTCTTAGGTATAGATCTGTAAATTGTGTGTATAGATATGTATGTTGTGTGTATAGATATATACTTATGTGTGTATAAATTTGTACTTTCGTGTGTAAAAATTTGAATTTTTTGGGTATGATCATATATTTTTTGGGGTATGAATCTTTTTTTTTGGTAAATACCCACTGTTTTGCATTTTTTGTGGGTAAATACCCACTATTTTGCATTTTTGTGGGTATATACCCATTGTTTAACATTTTTTGTTCGTATGGAACTTCATTTTGGTGAGTATATATAGTCATTTATATTGATGAACTTGTGTGGTTTTATGTGTGAATTGATGTTTCTATTTTTGTGTAGGAAAACAACACCAAAAACGGAAAAGTAAGTATATCTCCATCATTGATATGGAAATATAATAGACCTAGGGAATAAATTAATATGAAATAGTAAGTAGAATACCCACCGAATTATAGCACGAACATTAAAAAAACTTTGAAAAAAAAATCCAAACAATATGTATAATTGTTGGGACTTATAATGCAATTAAAATAAATAGTGTATATATACCCACTATCACACACCAATATTGGGAGAAAGGTAGCAAAGTAAGAACATAAATATTTGAATCCATTTTAAACTAAAATTAAACAAGGCCTTTAAAAAAACTAAAATTTAGTTTGACCTTCAAAAATATTATTTTAGAATTTGAGTCCTCTAATTGTATATTTTAGTATTTTATTTCTATGAATGTTAAGATATACAATCATATTATATTAGGTACTATATTTACACTTATTTCGAATTATATAGATCCGATAATTTTTTAACCAATCTCGATCTCCTCAAAACCTAAGCCCCGTTTTATAATTATGTTTTCTCAACAAAATTAAATATAATTAATTCAAAATTTTAAAAATCTATGATTTTGTCCCCCAAATATTCCGATATATCTACAATAGATCTAACTTTCCAAGAGAAACTTGTTCATGAGGTTTTTTTGTTCGTGAATTTTTTATGTTCTTTTGTTCTTGGTGTAAGCTTCTAACATAGATATCTAAATTCTAACTTTAGAGAGGATTTATTGGTTTCATGAAGTAGATCACCAGAATGATTTAATATCCATTTTGGATTTTTGTAATTTTAATATTGTATAATATTGTATAATTTTATTTTTTCAATATTTTTAATAGATGTTTTTCTATTAGGGTTAATAGATTTATTTAGTTATTATTAATTGTTTTATTTTATCCATCATAGAAATAAAATGTGTGCCATTTTTTTCTTTATTTTTTTTAATACTTATTGTTTTTAGTTAATATTTAGAAAATTCACTAACTATACTAAAAGATTTGTTGAGTATACTCATCGACTTGCTGAGTAATAATAAATTAATTTTCATACTTAGTGATCCGTAGTCATCAATTTTTGTACTAAATGATTTTAGACATAGTGATTTTTGTACTCAGGTGATTTCAGACTTATTATTTTTGTACTCAATGATTTTTTTCTCATAAATATTTGTACTCAGTGAGGTCGATGGGTGGTGGTTGAAGATAAACAATTTAGATACTAAGCAAGGAGTACGCCCCGGGTGGCGTTGCAGGCAGTGGTGATGACTGGTGGTCGGAGATGTTAGATACTAATACTTAAGTGGATTTTGATTTATTTGAAAGTATTTTACTATTTGGTCACTTATAATATTAGGTAGTAACATATTTGGAGAAGAAACTAGCCAAATGTTCTCTATTGGCGATTAAATTGGTCTCCAAGACACTCTAGGACAATCACCGTGTATAGATCCATATAAAATGTTTATTATCATTTTGAACTAATTGGAATGTGAAAATTGAGTTTGCTTATATTAGGGGAAACTTTGTGACATACGTGTAACTTTGAGTTTAAGTTTCTTGAATAAAAAAATCTCATACCAAATATTATCGTTTTATTATACCAAAAATGTAAGAAAATCTAATATTTTTCACATTTTATAAACAATTAATTGAAGAAAAGATTAATCAAAGTTTTTTATTTGAAAGGTAAACACGCGATGAGTTGTGTTTCACTGATATCACACCGAATGTGTGAGAGATGATATGTCTTGTTATAACTTTACATTATATCTACAAATCAATGAGTTTTTTTCTTTTGGTTTCGCACCTACTATGAAAAATATTTTTTGTCTTTCCTTGATTTCATACCAAATGTGCCATAGATGAAGTTTCTTTATTTGGTTAAACACTACATATGCAAGCGAACGCATTGTCTTTTTTTACTTTTGGGAAAAAATGCTAATATATTTCATATATAAACTCTTCTCTAATAGTGGTAGTAACGGTTGAGCATTACCCTTACCTAAACTGACAAAAAAAAGACACAAATTTTTTTTTCTTTATTTTAGGCCCATCATTTTTCTAGTTTCTAAAACTTCCAAGCTTATAAAATACATAAGTAAAGCTTACTAATTATTTGATTATTTGTGGTAATTAATTTAGGTCTTATACGATGATGTAAACTACACCATGTATATGAAAATAACAAAAAATATACTGACTTATATATGTCTTAAAATACATATGAGGTCAAAATCGATGAGACAATTTTATTTATAATCATCTCTCAGATAAAATTTACTTTCACTCTATATTGTATGTGTCGTACTAATTTAATACTTTAACTTCTATATGTTAATTAGCCACCAAACTATTCGTGTTGCATTAAGTGTAGACAAATTTGCATCACTAAATGGCTGACTTTTAAAGCTAAGGTCAAGGTTAAGGTTAAGGTTAAGGTTAAGGTTAACTATAAGTTTAAGGTTTAAGATTTAATGCTTAAGTTTTAAGTTTAATTTTTAATAAGATATAAGGTTTAAGGTCAAATATTAGCACGATAAATCTTCATTTGGTAAAGCATAAGGTAAATGGTTAAGATACAAGTTAAGGTTCAGGTATAAAGTTCAAGGTTTTGCACATAATTTTTTTAGAATTTTATATCATTATATTTGAAATTTGTATCATTCTATTTATAGATTGGTTGATTTGAAATATGAAAATATTTAAGATTGTGAAGATCAAGATCAGATTCCAAATTGAAGATGGTCATTTATATGCTCACTTGATGGAAGAAAAATATGCGTTGTACTCTTTTTCCTTTCATCAAGATTTTTTCCAAGGTGTATTTCGTTTATAATGAGCCACATTTAAAAAATTTTAAGGTACTGTAATCTTTTTCTTTCACTGTATTTTTTCCAAAAAGGTTTTTTTAAATGTTTTAACAAGACATGTTCTTAAGGATTAAATATCTAAATGGAACTGTTATAAAACATTATTGTGGATATCTATTCAGCCTATTGACCATAGTCTTGTACATTGATACAGATTTATAAAGTATACATGTTATCTATAAAAAGAGTAATTACATATTTTAATCCACACTGTTATAAGTTAAATACTAATATACTCTCCCATCTTATTATTTATCTCTTGTTTCTTTCAATACTTTCATAACATACATACATATATATATATATATATATATATATATATATATATATATATATATATATATATATATATATATATATATATGTGTGTGTGTATTTATGTGTATATATAATATTAGAATATTAAAAAATTGAGCAATATGAGTAAGTTAACACTTCTTGAAATTTAACATCATATTTATATCATGATGAATGTAAGAAGAATATTTAACTGAAATACATTACTCATTTTAGAGTATCAGGTACCTAGATATTTTAATTATTAAGAAATTTAAAATTCAATATCTCATTTAGTTACACTACTTCACAAATCATATGGAGGCAAAAAAATAAATTTATTATGGTTAAATTATATGCGCAAATGATCATATACAAAGCTATGCTCTTGAAAAAAATTCCTTTCAAAATATCAAAAAGAAATTTGTGCCAGCATATACAAAAATGCGTTCAAGATTATCTATACCCGTATGGTGACCATGGCTGTATGATGATTTTTAATTTATAAAATATATAAACATTTAAAGTAAACAAATTTACCGACGTATTTTATAATAAGTAAACATTCATATGATAGTGTTTAAATGACTAAACTCACTTAAAATATAAATCACGGGGTAAAACAATTAGTCTGTCATCGGTCATTAATTGTCTTATATGTTGTAATATAATGGGTCATGTATATTTATTTGTTATTTCATATGTATAATATGTATCTTTACATAATTATGTGCATAAATATTTGTTATTCTTATTCATATATAATTTTTTCTTTAGTTTTATATTTATATATTTTAAATTCCTAATATTATATCTATATATTTATTGGTTTGAAATATTATATCGTTTAAGATTATGAAGATCATTATCATATTCCAAACTGAAGATGGTCATTGATATGCTCACATGAGAGGGAATTAATATACGTTGTACTCTTTCTCCCCTAATCAAGATTTTTTCAAAAAGGTTTTTCCGTTGAAGGTTTTTAATGAGCTAAATTTAAAACATTTAAGGATATTGTAATCTTTTTCCTTCAATACAATCCACGCTGATATACAATCAATAATATTACACTCTCCTCTAATATAATATTTCTCTTTTCTTTCAATACTTTCATAACATATATATATATATATAAATGGAATCAAAAGTAAATTGATCATTAAATAAACTACGAAAATAATCATATGTAAATCGATACTCTTGAACCAAAGTCCATTCAAAATCTCGACAAGAATATTTTGGCCAAATATATAAAAATGTATTCAAGATGATTTATACCCATATGGTGGATATTAACCTATAATAATTCTTAATTTATAAAATATATAAACGATTTCATTTGTATTTAAGGTAAATAAATGTACAGATATACTTCAATTGCGATAAAACAATGGTTTATTTGTTGGAGTTGCCTAAAATCCTCTCATGTTGAAGGGAAGTTTGTAATTAGAGTTTCTTCTAGTTATAAGATACTAAATTTTATACAGAGACTATGGCTAAAACCAGAGCACATAATATGGCTAACTAAACAAACTATCAGGATTATATAGTTGAAATACTATATGAATTAAATGACGAAATCAACTATAAATATTTTTACATACTCTTTCTATATACATTATTTTTTCTAACAATTAATTATTCAAAAGGTGAAGCGAAAATTGTTATATAAAGATGAAATTTGAAGAATTCTTGATTACTTACCTCACCATAATCACTAGTAACAACCAGTTCATCTGAATTTTCATATTTCTTCTCATTCCTCTATCACAACATGATATTAAGGGTTTCCATCCAATACCACACAATCATCATCACCACCATAACTACCCACAATAATTTTTTTCTCTTTCTAAATGAGGTATGGTAAAACATCCTCATTTGCGACAACTACATCATCAGAATATTGCCTGTATCACAGTTATAGTACTCGGACTCTTAATGTAAAAGATATGATATCCACTTATTGTTGCCATCAAGCTTGTCACCTTTTTTATTAGGGTTTAATACTTTACATTTTTTTATTTTGATCCTCACATTTGATAAATAATATTTAGGACCTCTTACTTTATTTCACATGTCAAAGAACTAAAACAAGTGGTCGTATACAGAAAACCTTATTCACTTTAGTGCTCTTTTTATGATATAATGGTTTGAATATTTTTGTTACAAACTATTTAGTTATATCAAATTTTTGCACTTATTTTGATAATAAATGTACATTTTAGCAATGTAATTTGAATTGCATTATTAATACTTCGATTCGTTAATTCTAATTACGTATTTACAGAGATCTATATATATCTTTAAAAGCAAAATATGTTATATACTTTTTAAATTTTTTTGAAGATTTCCATGTAAGAATTTGTTTTTATGTGGAAGCTCATCAGATCCTCTATAGCCAACAAAGGGATTTAATCGAGGATTAGAGTCAACCTTCAAAGAAAAACAAGATCGTATCTACTAGTCAAGGCAACCTATTATAAATATGAAAGGAATATAAAATAAGACGTATCATGATGAAACAACTTGCATGTTTGGAGGATAATCTAAACCTAGTGTCTCCTACTCATTTTTCTTTAAATTTTGAAGCTTTAGACACATTAAGTGAAGTTAATAACTTATTAATTACTTTATTGTCATTCTTATACATGTGTAACTTTCATTACTCAACTTCTATCTATGTATGCTCAAACTTGTGACAGGTTACGACTTCTCTTATTGCGATGTGAATGCTTGGGAGAGAAAGGATGAGTAGGTCCAAGAAGCCCTATATGTCTAGACGAAAGCTAGAAAAGTCGACCTTATGCAACAACTTGAGAGGTGTGAATTCAAAGCTCTACAATCTAGTTAGAAACAAGCCTACTCCTTTCTCGTGAGTAAGTTTCCTAACATCTTGGTAGCTTTCCCATTTGATAGTCTCCTTAGTTTTCTATGTGTGCCGTAAATTCTTTTGAGATGATTGTAGATCCTACCTTCCGTACATTTTATTAGGACATAGAGGTCTTAGACCAATACATGAAAACTGAGGAAATGGTGGAACGAAATGCTATAACAACAAACCTTCTTCAAGAAACAGAATTATGAAATCAAGCTAATTGGATGATTTGACCCTTAAAGTTATAAAGATCAGCAAGTTGGAATGGAAACCTAAAATCATTTAACACCAATTAAAAGAACTATTTATTATCATTTTCTTATCTAATATAGTGATTCTCGAACATTCTCCAAGAAATGGGAACAACCAATCATCAAAATGTAAAATGTTGTATGCAAAAAAAGAAACTATTCAAATTATCTAAAACGTGACTAAGGTATATAGTTTTAGATTGAGGGAACACTTATCAAGTATATCTAGATCTATATGATCGTCAATTATCTAGGATCTCCATTTCTTTTACCTTTATGTACAAAAAAACACGGTAGAAAGGGATCTATATTTTAGCATTTATATTCTTAGTTCTTTAATAAACCAAAATCAAATAGCGAGAAAATTCATTTAATATCTTGATTTGAACCTCTTGGAAATGGGTTAAAAAATCAAAAAAAATCTAAAATTAGTTTACACTAATACATTATATCAATATAAAATACACATGAGTATTATTTCCACTAATAAAAATAATCCTAACTAATGATTGACAACAATAATTTTAATTTTTACCATAACAATTGGTCCAGTCCTCTTACTTTATACTAGACATTTCACATTCATTTACTTGTAAACAAGAGAAGGGAAACTGTTCAAATTTTCTAAATCGGTTAGAAAATGATATATGTTGTTTATGGGTAAGTTCATAAGGACCAATTTCAAGGCCTTCAACATTAGAAATGCTGTCAAATGGTTGATATTTGGAGATCCACAAGAGATGTTATCAATTTGTTCGAGTGTTTGAAATATATAGTTACCAACATTATCAATGTTAAATGGAGGCATAGTAGTATCTTCATTTGATAATGATTTAATACCAAAAGTTGTGTTAACCAATTTTAACTGGACATCGTTGTTTAAAAAAGTATCTGGTCAAGTTGGGATAAAATTGTTTTTCTTGACTAGTACGAATCCAAATTCCTCATCAATGGACACTATGAATTGTTGATATTACACATAGACAAGCAATAAATTGGTGATGTCAGGTACATTAAAACAAATGTGAAAATTTTAAAACAACTCAAATAATAGTAAAAGTTAAATAAAACACACATATGCGTATGTGACCTTAATAATTATTTATTTTTTATTTAAAACTAATTTTGTTTTAAAAAAATTATTATACAATTTAGAGGCTTTTAGATAATTAAGAATTAATTCATTGTATATAATGTACAATAAATATATATCTTAAAATATCTATATAAAAAATTAATAAAAATAAAACATAAACAACTAAGTTTCTGCCTCCGTCATGGGAAAATGAGATAATCAAATAAAACAAAACCAAGAATGAAAATATCTAAACAAATAAAACAAATCAATTTTATATATTCCAATGATTTCAATTTATTTAATAATATGAATAAAAACATTGAATAAATTTAAGTTTCTATAAGAGTCTAAATATATTCTAATAAAATTAATTATTATTCGATTGATTGATGAGTCCCATAATAACCTTGAATATATATAAAACTTTTAGAGTTAAAATTGAGGAATAAAAAATATTTAATTTTAAGAAAATAATAACTAGCTAACAAATACATAAACTTACCCACAATGTAAAGTGTTTTATAGAACTATAAAATCAATCAAATATTTATGAAAAATATCAGTAAGCTAAAAAGAATAAGTCACTGAAAGCCTGTGCTAACTTGTGTGTGTTTATATAGATTATAGCGTTGACTAAGTAATGTGACACGCATTCACTTTGATATTAAATATGATTTAACTACCAATTATTTTTTAACCAACTTTAAATTAATACATACACTGAAGAACTTATCAATTAATTCCCAAACATGCCCAACCCTGCAACCCAACTTTTGATATGGCCTTTTTAACTTTTTCACACTAAGCCCGACCAAGGAAAGGTCTTCATGCATAGAAAGTGGTTTTTGTATGATTTTCATTTTATTTGAATCTCACACAAATTGATTTATAATCTAATTTATTAACTAATGATTGAAGAACAATCAACAAAATCATATGGACTATATTTTTCTGGTTATTCATTGATTGGTGGTAGTCCTGTATATCTTTATTGTATAATAATATAACAAATTTAATTATGCAGTAGATATATAATTTTTGTTTTTGAGATATTTTATAGATATGGGAATTATATTTTAAATAAAACGAAATGAGGAAAAATGAATTATCACTAAAATTTGTCATAATTTGATTCCTACATAAGCTAAAAAAATTAAAGGACACCACCTACTTTTTTATCCTTACATACTGTATTTCCTTTATGCTAATTTTAAGAAAAACATCAAAATCTAATACACTTATTTTATATAATATCCAAGATAACATTCTAGAAATTTAAATATTGGATTCTTGAATTGTGCATGTAATAACAAAATTTTGTTTTACCATAGCCATTAGTAATGTTAATTGTTGATTTAAATGATATGAACAACGATCTTAATTTAATATTATCTAATGATTACATAGATGTTCCTGTATTCAATATGAAATATTAAATATTAGTAATTATTATAAGATTTACATGTAATTCATTCTAACGTAAATAAACATGAATTTTATACCCATGAAGTTTTTTTCTAATCGATAAATATGTAAGTTTGTGATTAATTCAAATCTATCTTCTATACTCAAATACTTTTGCGATTATGTTTAAAATATTTATTGTCTATATGAATATATCAACATGTTAAAAATCAAATAACATATAAAACTAATATCAAAACAAAGAATTCTCAAGTACATGCGAAGACATTTCATTATAAAATACATATTTTTTTTATGAAATACATATGATTTGCTCAAAATACAAATCATTCTCTTTGTTTTAGATATAGGTTATCAAGATTGATAGGATTATTAAGGAAAAATGTGCTTTATTTTAGATATATGTTATAATAATTGATAGTATTTTTAAGGTACGATGGAAGTCTCTTCCTTTATGGTCGGTTTATCTTCAATTTGCTTTAAATCACAATTTATAGCATATATGTTAATTCAGTTTAAGTAAATATTTAGATATTATATACTTATGA
Organism: Nemophila menziesii; assembly: GCA_029959085.1. Classification (NCBI taxonomy): domain Eukaryota; kingdom Viridiplantae; phylum Streptophyta; class Magnoliopsida; order Boraginales; family Hydrophyllaceae; genus Nemophila; species Nemophila menziesii. The sequence goes on from JARWIR010000002.1 coordinate 94,093,281, forward strand.
ATTTAAAACTGAAATCTCAATCTCATGACAATATATATTAAATTAATTATTAGTGTATACAATAATTTTCTATGTATTAAAAAATAACTTAATTACAAATACACAAATATATATAATAATAGATTTATATAACATTATACAAATATATAAATAAAATATTCATAGTTAATTAGAAAAATTACAATTATTTAACTATAACATTTGTTATTAAACCCTTAATAATATATGTGTGAGAATACCTTAATTGTGTATTTTGTGTATATTGGGACGAATGTAAGGTAAAAATTGAACTTATACATTTAAACTTGACGATGGAGATATTGGATTTGGAGGATGTGGATTGCGTTCCATCATAAATGACATTTGATCTACAAATTCAAGACTTCATTTTAATGAGTTGAACAGAGGAAGACACCTAGTATACACACGATTTGTTATAAAACTAAAGATAAAAGACTGAGACGACGGCTCTCTATAAATAAGTAAACCCTAATATTCTTCGAAGTGGACTTACTAAATGATTATCTCTTGTACTCTATTATAACATGACATTATAATATAGCCCAAATGAATATCCATTAATATATATATTTATAACACTTTGCCTAGATAACTATTTTACTACCCTTTTAATATATGATTTGATATTGTCTCATTAAAAACCATACTGCTAATGCTAAATCTAGTTGTTTAAAACCTAGTCAAGATAAAAATTTTAATCAATCCAGGTCAATCTTGTACGCGAATTTTTTTAGCGTTATTTTAGGTGCATAGGACTACAGGTGCAAAGATATTAGCAAAACTAACCTTTCATGTTGCAAATATAAATACAGTTGTCAAATTATAAACGAAGAACAAACAAACAAATATACATGGAAACCTCCTAAAAAACCGAGAGATATATTAATTAGTACACAATCATATGTGTGCAATAATTATGAAATCAATCTACAAATACAAAGTCATACCATTAATAGACTTTTTTTTCTAATTTGTTTTTCTTGTTTTTTCAATCTATTCGATAATTGTGATTTTGTTTCGACAAGAAATCAATTCACCACTGTAAAACCATTTTACTCAACCAAAATCAAATTATTAAAATACGTTAGATACGTATAAAGGTTTTCTTTAGGGTTTCAAGTAATGTACTGAAGTACGTTTTCTAATCTTGCTTTTAGCTTTACTAGCCACAGTTTTTCCTTATTATTTGCAAAACGATATTTGGGAGAAGACTAATAGACATGTTAGAGAAGAAGCATAGGTAGCTAAACTAATATAGGGTTTGATGCATATCAATTTATACCAAGTATAACCTAATATCCCTAGATAATTCTAGTACCCCATAATAAATACATACCCTCATGTCGGATGATGAAAGTTGTTGGTACCTAAAAGAATCAAAACAAAAAAGATATAAATTACAAGAGATAAAGAGATTAAAATGGAAAATAATTAAATATGTTTGACAAAATAAAATCCAAATGGTTATCTTTAATACAAAGTGGTATATGATTACTTATATTTATATATTTACCAGGTAAAACCCGTGTCTGAAGATACTAAAGCAAAAATGAATTTCGTTGACAGGAATCGAACCCAGGTTAAAAAAAAACATGACCCGTGTCTGAAGACACTAAAGCAAAAATGAATTATGTTGACAGGAATCGAACCCAAGGTTCAAAAAAAACCCGTGTCTGAAGACATTAAAGCAAAAATTAATTATGTTGACGGGAATCGAACCCAGGTTCCCTGGGTGAAGGGGCCAGAATCAATCCTGACCACCACTTATGTTTAACCAGATTAAATCCTGGCCACCACTTATGTTTGGCCACATTTAATCCTGGCCATCACTTATGTGGGTAAATCTGGACCGTAAAAAAACTCTGAAATATAATATAGTGTCTGAAGACACCAAAGCAAAAATTAATTCCGTTGACGGGAATCGAACCCAGGTTCCCTAGGTGAAGGGGTCAGAATCAATCCTGGCCATCACTTATGTTTAGCTAGATTAAATCTTGGCCACCACTTATGTTTGGCCAGATTTAATCCTAGCCACCATTTATGTGGGTAAATATGGATCGTAAAAAAACCTTGTAATACAATATAGATTGGGTGATTATTGCTAACTATATCACGGTTATCTTATGCTTAACATCTATAGTTATTGCAGTTTCAGTTCGGTCACATACACCATCTTACCATTCAGGATGTATATTCCTTATTACTTTGTTTATTAATGAAGATCAATTCTATTGTTTGGTATTGTCAATTACACGAGATTGTTTGTATGCTTGTTTAGTTCTACTTTGATTGAGTATACCTAATGTATATTCGTTCATACGAGGTTACAGTTATTATTCCCTATCAAGTATGTCATAAAATTCTAAGGCCTTTGTGGGAGGGATCATGGTTTACCTGATTTTATTTTCATTTTATAGTTCATTTTACTTCACTTTTTTACCTTGATTCCCTTTATTTTTTTTCAACTTTGGTAAAATCAATGTTGTATGTGTTTAATGTAGGTGTGACTACCTAATATATATTAAATTTACTTCAACTTTTTTACCTCGATTACTTTTTCACGTCGTATCTCTTTGTTTTGGTTTTTATAAATTTACTCTTAATTGCAATAGTGTAATCATCACTACTAATGTAGGAAGTCCCGCATTCTTATAGTTCATAGACTACTTTATTTCTATATTTGTTTCTTTATATAATCAAATATTGAGTACTGAATAGTACATCAAATTTATTTTGCTTTTTCTTTATATATTTTAGGTCTTAATACTGCCTCTAAGTTAATCTACTTGTTAACTCTCTACATTTCCTTATTTTGAAAGGTAAATTGTCATATGTTTACATCATTTTGGCATATTGAGTTTGTATTCCAAAATTACTTCTATCATATGGTGTGATAAAAATATAAAGGGGTCCTCGATAGTTATTAATAATAGTTTTACTTATTATGAAACTTTTTTTTCTTCTGAAAATAATCCCAAAACCCCAGAGACACTGGCAAATAAATATCTTTTACCATTATATGGGTATGGGTTATAACCCTTATATAAAGGAACTATAGTATTTAATTTTTAGAGATGATAATTTTTGTCTTTCTAAATGTAAGGATAAAATAAAAATGTGTATCGCTTTAAAATTTGGAGCAATCAAGTTAAAATATTATTCAATGAAATAATAAACCTTTTATTTTCCTATTGGGATATTTCTCAAGGCATAGATGGTAGGATTCTTAATGTTTCAGAGAGGTTGTGCAATAGTTCTTTAGGGTGAAACAGTGTTAAACTCTGATTCTTTAATGTGATTTTGTTGATGTTCTTCAATTAGTTGTTAATCAATTAGATTATAAATCATTTTGTGTAAGTTTCAACTTAAATGAAAACTATACAAAAACCACCTTCTATGCATGAGGACCTATCCTTGGTTGGGATTAGTGTGACAAAATTAAAAAGGTCATACCAAAGTAGGGTTGCAGTGTTGTGCCAGTTTGGGATTTAATTGCTCAGTTCTACCGCGTATGTATTAATGTAAAGTTGGTCAAAAACTAGTTGGTAGTTAAATCATCTTTAACATCGCAGTGAATGTTGTCACATTTATATAAGTTGTCAATGCTATAATCTATATAAATACACACATGTTAGCATAGGCTTTCAGTGTCTTTTTCTTTTTAGCTAACTGGTTTTTTTTCATCAATATGTGATTGATTTTATAACTCTGTGAACACTTTACATTGTGGGTAAGTTCATTTATTTGTTAGCTAATTAATATTTTCTCAAAATTAAATAATATTTTATTACTCAATTTTAACTGTAAAAGTTTTATATATATTCAAGGATATTATCCAGTTCATCAATCAATCGAATAATAACTAATTTTATTTGAATATATTTAGACTCTTATGGAAATTTAAATTTATTCAAAGTTTTTATTCATATTATTAAATAAATTGAAATATTTGGAAAATATAAAGTTGATTTGATTTATTATATCCAGATATTTTCATTCTTGGTTTTGTTTTATTTGATTATCTCATTTTTTTTACGCTTGACGGATGTTGAAACTTATTTATTTCTGTTTTTTTAATAAATTTTTATATAGAAATTTTAAGATATATTTATTGTAAATTATGTACAATGAATTAATTCTTCATTATCTAAAAGCCTCCAAATTGTATAACAATTTTTTTTAAAACAAAACTAGTTTTAAATATATCTTAAAATATCTATATTAAAATTTATTTAACACTAGTTTTGTTTTAAAAAAATTCTTATACCATTTGGAGGCTTTTAGATAATGAAGAATTAATTCATTGTACATAATGTACAATAAATATATCTTAAAATATCTATATAAAAATTTATTAAAAATAAAACAGAAATAACTAAGTTTCTACCTCCATCAAGGGGAAAAATGAGATAATCAAATAAAACAAAACCAAGAATGAAAATATCTTGATATAATAAATTAAATCAACTTTATATTTTCCAACTATTTCAATTTATTTAATAATATGAATAAAAACATTGAATAAATTTAAATTTCCATAAGAGTCTAAATATATTCTAATAAAATTAGTTATTATTCGATTGATTGATAACCTTATAATAATCTTGAATATATATAAAACTTTTAGAGTTAAAATTGAGTATTAAAATATTATGTAATTTTGAGAAAATATTAATTATCTAACAAATAAATAAACTTACCCACAATGTAAAGTGTTTCACATAACTATAAAATCAATCACATATTGAAGAAAAAAACAATTATCTAAAAAGAAAAAGACACTGAAAGCCTATGCTAACATGTGTGTATTTATATAGATTATAGCATTGACAACTTATATTAAGGAGACAGCATTCACTGCGATATTAATGATGATTAAACTACCAACTAGTTTCTGACCAACTTTACATTAATACATACGCAGTAGAACTGAGCAATTAATTTCCAAACCGGCACAACACTCACCCATACTTTGGTATGTCCTTTTTAATTTTTTCACACTAATCCCAACCAAGGATAGGTCCTCATGCATAGAAAGTGGTTTTTGTATACTTTTCATTTTAGTTGAATCTTACACAAAATGATTTATAATCTAATTGATTAACAACTAATTGAAGAACATTAACAAAATCACATGATTGAAATGATATGACCAACGTTTTTAATTTAATATTATCATATAAATACATAGATGTTCATGTATTCAATATTAAATATTAAATATTAGTACTTATTATAAGTTTTACAAATAAACATGAATTTTATATCCATGAAGTCTTTTCTAATTCATAAATATGTACGTATGTGATTAATTCTAATCTATCTTCTATACTCAAATAGTTTTGGGATTATGTTTAAAAATTTTATTGCCTATATGAATATATCAACATGTTAAAAATCAAATTACATATAAAAATATTATTAAAACAAAGAATTCCCAAGTACATGAGAGGACATATTTTTTTATGAAATACATATTGTTTGTACAAAATACAGATCCTGCTCTAGAAGACTTAACTAAAAAGCATTATTCATTATAGTGTAACATGTACCTATAAATTTTTCATATTAGAAAATTTAAACTAAAATTTCTCGCTCCGTTATAATACTTCATAAATATATGGAATCAAAAAATAAACTAATCATGGTCAAATAATATGCGCAAATGATCATATACAAAACGGTGCTCTTGAACTTATGTCCATTCAAAATGTCGACAAGAAAATTTTAGCCGAATATAGAAAGATGTGTTCTGGATGATTTCTACCCATATGGTGAATATGAACGTATGATAACTTATAATTTTCAAAATATATAAACCATTTCATGTACATTTAAGGTAAAAAAAATTATCCGATATATGTTATTAGATATAAAAATTCATACGAAATTGTTTCAATTATTAAGTGCGCTTAAATATTTATCCCGAGAAATATAAATTAGAGTGTCATTATTAGTCTTTAATTGTCTAAAATGTAGTCATATAATGTGTCATGTATATCTGTGTGTCATTTCATATGTATAATAAATAGAGATTGGAAATATTGATAGATAGAGTCTGTAAAAATAGATGATAAATACTGAAAAAATATTTAATTCCATCAGCAGTAAAGGCGAATTAGTCCAAGTTGAAGGTGAATTGGTCCAAGTTGAAGGTCTGATTGGAAATCATATCATGTTGACCTCCATACTTGTTATGAACAAAAGATGAAAAATTAGAAACAATTACCTTAGCATGAATAGAACAATTAAATACACATGGAGATTTAATCTAAAATGGTGATTAAAAAAAGTCCCACCAAGCGTGGAAGGTTATGGACATATTTTAATGAATACACATGGAGAATTAATCCAAAATGGTCATTGATAAATCCAAAATGGTGATTAAATACAATTACCTCAGAGAAAGCTTATGTACTTTACGCGAGGAAGGCCTGGTTGATTCAGCAGAGGAATTGAAATAAAAATCTTCCAATTGAAATACAGATGGCGATTTGGTCTCATGCTGGAGATGGCGGTAATGGTCTAGTTGATGGTGATGGCGGTGATTATGCAAGTAGATCTAAAACCAAAGATCAAAGTCCTATCAAGAGGGGTTTCTATTAATGAGAAGGTGAAAGGAAGTGATGGTGTGAGTGGCGGTGATGATGCGATCAGTGGAGAGGCGAAGAAGAGGGGATAGTAGGGTTTTGAAGACCAGACATTTTTTGTTTTTGTTTTGTTCAAAGAAATCAGACAAAATGGGTTTTCTTGTTTTCTTTTTTTTTGCCTTCGAAAGTTTTTTTTATTGTATTAATGATAAGTGGGGCCAGAAACGATCCTGGCCACCACTTATGTTTGACCAGAATCAATGGCCACCACTTATCATAAAACCTTATAATTAAGTATGGTCTAAAATATTTTCATACTATATTATCAATTATTATGTCCATAAAAATATAAATAAAAGAGATATTTCCATTATTAATAATTTACTTCATATATAATATGGCTTTAAAATGGAACCAACTTGAAGATATGCATTCACATTTAAGGTATATATATTTCGCATAAAATAAATAATAAATATATATATATTTGATGGATGAAAAAAGTAAGTAGGTAATGATTATTAGATAGAATGGACCAACACATTAATTTAATGGGATTATAACTACAATAGTATGATTTTTATGGGACTTTAAAATATATTAGGTATAAAAAAATATATAATTAAATATTAATAGGTCCCATAATATTAATTATATATATTTTGGAGCATCCCAACGGTTGATAAGGGGATAAATCCAAGTAACCTTTAATTTAAAACTAATATATATATTTCTACTAATCAAACTTAATGATTTTTTAAATCCGGAATTGGCTAGTTCATTTATATTTTTGCCATCTCCTCATCTATAAATAGATGTTATTCATTCATATTTTTCATCAACACAACAACTATTTCTATATTTTTTTAGTAGTATCTATTAACAAAAACTACAACATATACATCCATTTCTTTGAAACTCTTAGAAACATCGAATCCAACTTTAAAGGTATAACAATCTTTGTTATTCTAAACTTCTAGGTAATATAAATGATTACAATCCAATCGTGTTCATGACATTTCATCACAATATATATCTTCAAAAAATAAATGATTGTGATAAAATATCATGATCATCGATCAGATAGTGAATTCATTTTAAATTTCTCGTCCATGAATATTTATAGAATTCGTGATATCGAATACAACATTACTACAATTTTATCATAGTAAAAATATATTATCACAATTTTTTTTATTGTGATAAATGTTATGACATATATCCCCTTCTGACATTATGTTTTCTCCAGTAAAGATAAATATAATTTAATCAAAATTTTAAAAATCTATATTTTTGTCCTTCAAATATCCCTATATATCTACAGTAGATCTAACTTTCCATGGCGGATCGGAATAATTTATCTATGTTTCCAACATAAATTTGTTCTTGAGGTTTTCTTGTTCGTGAATTTTTTATGTTCGTTCTTGGTGTAACCTTATAATATAGCTTCTTATTGTTTAGCCCCCCATACTTTACTATATATATATATTGTTCTATTCCGTTTTTTTCTTTTTTAGGTTCGATCGGACCTTCTTCTCCCTCCCTTCTCACCATTCATATAGAAGAAAACCTCTTCATTCTTATATTATGCAATTGTTTTTATTTTATACTTATCTTTTATTTCCATTCCTTAAATCCTTGGTGAATTTGAGTTATTGAAAGTTTACAAAAATCCATTTTTAACTGGTAAGAAATCATAATATTTATATTTAATTGATTTTCACATAATTCAGTAGAAAATTCTGTGTTTTTAATTTCTTAGGTATAGATCTGTAAATTGTGTGTATAGATATGTATGTTGTGTGTATAGATATATACTTATGTGTGTATAAATTTGTACTTTCGTGTGTAAAAATTTGAATTTTTTGGGTATGATCATATATTTTTTGGGGTATGAATCTTTTTTTTTTTGGTAAATACCCACTGTTTTGCATTTTTTGTGGGTAAATACCCACTATTTTGCATTTTTGTGGGTATATACCCATTGTTTAACATTTTTTGTTCGTATGGAACTTCATTTTGGTGAGTATATATAGTCATTTATATTGATGAACTTGTGTGGTTTTATGTGTGAATTGATGTTTCTATTTTTGTGTAGAAAAACAACACCAAAAACAAAAAAGTAAGTATATCTCCATCATTGATATGGACATATAATAGACCTAGGGAATAAATTAATATGAAATAGTAAGTAGAATACCCACCGAATTATAGCACGAACATTAAAAAAACTTTGAAAAAATAAATCCAAACAATATGTATAATTGTTGGGACTTATAATGCAATTAAAATAAATAGTGGATATATACCCACTATCACACACCAATATTGGGAGAAAGGTAGCAAAGTAAGAACATAAATATTTGAATCCATTTTAAACTAAAATTAAACAAGGCCTTTAAAAAAACTAAAATTTAGTTTGACCTTCAAAAATATTATTTTAGAATTTGAGTCCTCTAATTGTATATTTTAGTATTTTATTTCTGTGAATGTTAAGATATACAATCATATTATATTAGGTACTATATTTACACTTATTTCGAATTATATAGATGCGATAATTTTTTAACCAATCTCGATCTCCTCAAAACCTAAGCCCCGTTTTCAAATTATGTTTTCTCAACAAAATTAAATATAATTTATTCAAAATTTTAAAAATCTATGATTTTGTCCCCCAAATATTCTGATATATCTACAATAGATCTAACTTTCCAAGAGAAACTTGTTCATGAGGTTTTTTTGTTCGTGAATTTTTTATGTTCTTTTGTTCTTGGTGTAAGCTTCTAACATAGATATCTAAATTGTAACTTTAGAGAGGATTTATTGGTTTCATGAAGTAGATCACCAGAATGATTTAATATCCATTTTGGATTTTTGTAATTTTAATATTGTATAATATTGTATAATTTTAATTTTTCAATATTTTTAATAGATATTTTTCTATTAGGGTTAATAGATTTATTTAGTTATTATTAATTGTTGTATTTTATCCATCATAGAAATAAAATGTGTGACATTTTTTTCTTTATTTTTTTAATACTTATTGTTTTTAGTTAATATTTAGAAAATTCACTAACTATACTAAAAGATTTGTTGAGTATACTCATCGACTTGCTGAGTAATAATAAATTAATTTTCATACTTAGTGATCCGTAGTCATCAATTTTTGTACTAAATGATTTTAGACATAGTGATTTTTGTATTCAGGTGATTTCAGACTTATTATTTTTGTACTTAATGATTTTTTTCTCATAAATATTTGTACTCAGTGATTTCGTACTCTTTAAATTACGACTGGGTGGAGTTATCGGTGGAGGTCGATGGGTGGTGGTTGAAGATAAACAATTTAGATACTAAGCAAGGAGTACGCCCCGGGTGGCGTTGCAGGCAGTGGTGATGACTGGTGGTCGGAGATGTTAAATACTAATACTTAGGTGGATTTTGATTTATTTGAAAGTATTTTACTATTTGGTCACTTATAATATTAGGTAGTAACATATTTGGAGAAGAAACTAGCCAAATGTTCTCTATTGGCGATTAAATTGGTCTCCAAGACACTCTAGGACAATCACCCTGTATAGATCCATATAAAATGTTTATTATCATTTTGAACTAATTGGAATGTGAAAATTGAGTTTGCTTATATTAGGGGAAAATTTGTGACATACGTGTAACTTTGAGTGTAAGTTTCTTGAATAAAAAAATCTCATACTAAATATTATCGTTTTATTATACCAAAAATGTAAGAAAATCTAACATTTTTCACATTTTATAAACAATTAATTGTAGAAAAGAATAATCAAAGTTTTTTATTTGAAAGGTAAACACGCGATGAGTTGTGTTTCACTGATATCACACCGAATGTGTGAGAGATGATATGTCTTGTTATAACTTTACATTATATCTACAAATCAATGAGTTTTTTTCTTTTGGTTTCGCACCTACTATGAAAAATATTTTTTGTCTTCCTTGATTTCATACCAAATGTGCCATAGATGAAGTTTCTTAATTTGGTTAAACACTACATATGCAAGCGAACGCATTGTCTTTTTTTACTTTTGGGAAAAAATGCTAATATATTTCATATATAAACTCTTCTCTAATAGTGGTAGTAACGGTTGAGCATTACCCTTACCTAAACTGACAAAAAAAAGACATAAAAAGGATTTTCTTTATTTTAGGCCACTCATTTTTCTAGTTTGTAAAACTTCCAAGCTTATAAAATACATAAGTAAAGCTTACTAATTATTTGATTATTTGTGGTAATTAATTTAGGTCTTATACGATGATGTAAACTACACCATGTATATGAAAATAACAAAAAATATACTGACTTATATATGTCTTAAAATACATATGAGGTCAAAATCGATGAGACAATTTTATTTTTAATCATCTCTCAGATAAAATTTACTTTCACTCTATATTGTATGTGTCGTACTAATTTAATACTTTAACTTCTATATGTTAATTAGCCACCAAACTATCTGTGTTGCATTAAGTGTAGACAAATTTGCATCACTAAATGGCTGACTTTTAAAGCTAAGGTCAAGGTTAAGGTTAAGGTTAAGGTTAAGGTTGACTATAAGTTTAAGGTTTAAGATTTAATGCTTAAGTTTTAAGTTTAATTTTAATAAGATATAAGGTTTAAGGTCAAATATTAGCACGATAAATCATCATTTGGTAAAGCATAAGGTAAATGGTTAAGATACAAGTTAAGGTTCAGGTATAAAGTTCAAGGTTTTGCACATAAATTTTTTAGAATTTTATATCATTATATTTGAAATTTGTATCATTCTATTTATAGATTGGTTGATTTGAAATATGAAAATATTTAAGATTGTGAAGATCAAGATCAGATTCCAAATTGAAGATGGCCATTTATAAGCTCACTTGATCGAAGAAAAATATGCGTTGTACTCTTTTTCCTTTCATCAACATTTTTTCCAAGGTGTATTTCGTTTATAATGAGCCACATTTAAAAACTTTTAAAGTACTGTAATCTTTTTCTTTCACTGTATTTTTTCCAAAAAGGTTTTTTTAAATGTTTTAACAAGACATGTTCTTAAGGATTAAATATCTAAATGGAACTGTTATAAAACATTATTGTGGATATCTATTCAGCCTATTGACCATAGTCTTGTACATTGATACTAATTTATAAAGTATACATGTTATCTATAAAAAGAGTAATTACATATTTTAATCCACACTGTTATAAGATCAATACTAATATACTCTCCCATCTTATTATTTATCTCTTCTTTCTTTCAATACTTTCATAACATACATACATATATATATATACATATATATATATATATATATATATATATATATATATATATATATATATATATATATATGTATTTATATGTATATATAATATTAGAATATTAAAAAATTGAGCAATATGAGTAAGTTAACACTTCTTGAAATTTAACATCATATTTATATCATGATGAATGTAAGAAGAATATTTAACTGAAATACATTACTCATTTTAGAGTATCAGGTACCTAGATATTTTAATTATTAAGAAATTTAAAATTCAATATCTCATTTAGTTACACTACTTCACAAATCATATGGAGGCAAAAAATAAATTTATTATGGTTAAATTAAATGCGCAAATGATCATATACAAAGCTATGCTCTTGAAAAAAATTCCTTTCAAAATATCAAAAAGAAATTTTTGCCAGCATATAGAAAAATGCGTTCAAGATTATCTATACCCATATGGTGACCATGGCTGTATGATGATTTTTAATTTATAAAATATATAAACATTTAAAGTAAACAAATTTACCGACGTATTTTATAATAAGTAAACATTCATATGATAGTGTTTAAATGACAAAACTCACTTAAAATATAAATCACGAGGTAAAAAATTAGTCTGTCATCGGTCATTAATTGTCTTATATGTTGTAATCTAATGGGTCATGTATATTTATTTGTTATTTCATATGTATAATATGTATCTTTACATAATTATGTGTATAAATATTTGTTATTCTTATTCATATATAATTTTTTCTTTAGTTTTATATTTATATATTTTAAATTCCTAATATTATATCTATATATTTATTGGTTTGAAATATTATATCGTTTAAGATTATGAAGATCATTATCATATTTCAAACTGAAGATGGTCATTGATATGCTCACATGAGAGGGAATTAATATACGTTGTACTCTTTCTCCCCTAATCAAGATTTTTTCAAAAAGGTTTTTTCGTTGAAGGTTTTTAATGAGCTAAATTTAAAACATTTAAGGATATTGTAATCTTTTTCCTTCAATACAATCCACGCTGATATACGATCAATAATATTACACTCTCCTCTAATATAATATTTCTCTTTTCTTTCAATACTTTCATAACACATATATATATATATATATATATATATATATATATATATATATATATATATATATATATATAAACATATGTATACATATATATGTATATATATATTTATATATATATATATATATATATATATATATATATATATATAAACATATGTATACATATATATGTATATATATATTTATACACATATTTATACATATATATATATATGTATACATATTAATTAATGGATATAGGAGATAGCCGAGAAGTTGATGATCTATGTACTTGCAACACTGTTCTCTTTTCCAACTGTATTTTACATAGAGATTTTTCTTATTGAGGAACTGAAAAAAAAATTAAATATATTTTTTAGTTATAATACTTCATAAATAAATGGAATCAAAAGTAAATTGATCATTAAATAAACTACGAAAATAATCATATGTAAATCGATACTCTTGAACCAAAGTCCATTCAAAATCTCGACAAGAATATTTTGGCCAAATATATAAAAACGTATTCAAGATGATTTATACCCATATGGTGGATATTAACCTATAATAATTCTTAATTTATAAAATATATAAACGATTTCATATGTATTTAAGGTAAATAAATGTACAGATATACTTCAATTGCGATAAAACAATGGTTTATTTGTTGGAGTTGCCTAAAATCCTCTCATATTGAAGGAAAGTTTGTAATTAGAGTTTCTTCTAGTTATAAGATACTAAATTTTATACAGAGACTCAGGCATCATAGAAAAATGCTATTATAAGCAAAAACCAGAGCACATAATATGGCTAACTAAACAAACTATCAGGATGATATAGTTGAAATACTATATGAATTAAATGACGAAATCAGCTATAAATATTTTTACATACTCTTTCTATATACATTATTTTTTCTAACAATTAATTATTCAAAAGGTGAAGCAAAATTTGTTATATAAAGATGAAATTTGAAGAATTCTTGATTACTTACCTCACCATATTCACTAGTAACAACCAGTTCATCTGAATTTTCATAGTTCTTCTTATTCCTCTATCACAACATGATATTAAGGGTTCCCATCCAATACCACACAATCATCATCACCACCATAACTACCCATAATAATTTTTTTCTCTTTCTAAATGAGGTATGGTAAAACATCCTCATTTGCGACAACTACATCATCAGAATATTGCCTGTATCACAGTAATAGTACTCGGACTCTTAATGTAAAAGATATGATATCCACTTATTGTTGCCATCAAGCTTGTCACCTTTTTAATTAGGGTTTAATACTTTACATTTTTTTATTTTGATCCTCACATTTGATAAATAATATTTAGGACCTCTTACTTTATTTCACATGTCAAAGAACTAAAACAAGTGGTCGTATACAGAAAACCTTATTCACTTTAGTGCTCTTTTTATGATATAATGGTTTGAATATTTTTGTTACAAACTAATTAGTTATATCAAATTTTTGCACTTATTTTGATAATAAAAGTACATTTTAACAATGTAATTTGAATTGCATTATTCATACTTCGATTCGTTAATTCTAATTATGTATTTACAGAGATCTATATATATCTTTAAAAGCAAAATATGTTATATATTTTTTAAATTTTATTGAAGATTTCCATGTAAGAATTTGTTTTTATGTGGAAGCTCATCAGATCCTCTATAGCCAACAAAGGGATTTAATCGAGGATGAGAGTCAACCTTCAAAGAAAAACAAGATCGTATCTACTAGTCAAGGCAACCTATTATAAATATGAAAGGAATATAAAATAAGACGTATCCTGATGAAACAACTTGCATGTTTGGAGGATAATCTAAACCTAGTGTCTCCTACTCATTTTTCTTTAAATTTTGAAGCTTTAGACACATTAAGTGAAGTTAATAACTTATTAAGTACTTTATTGTCAATCGTATACATGTGTAACTTTCATTACTCAACTTCTATCTATGTATGCTCAAACTTGTGACAGGTTACGACTTCTCTTATTGCGATGTGAATGCTTGGGAGAGAAAGGATGAGTAGGTCCAAGAAGCCCTATATGTCTAGACGAAAGCTAGAAAAGTTAACCTTATGCAATAACTTGAGAGGTGTGAAGTCAAAGCTCTACAATCTACTTAGAAACAGGCCTACTGCTTTCTCGTGAGTAAGTTTCCTAACATCTTGGTAGCTTTCCCATTTGATAGTCTCCTTAGTTTTCTATGTGTGCCGTAAATTCTTTTGAGATGATTGTAGATCCTACCTTCCGTACATTTTATTAGGACATAGAGGTCTTAGACCAATACATGAAAACTGAGGAAATGGTGGAACGAAATGCTATAACAACAAACCTTCTTCAAGAAACAGAATTATGAAATCAAGCTAATTGGATGATTTGACCCTTAAAGTTATAAAGATCAGCAAGTTGGAATGGAAACCTAAAATCATTTAACACCAATTAAAAGAACTATTTATTATCAATTTCTTATCTAATATAGTGATTCTTGAACATTCTCCAAGAAATGGGAACAACCAATCATCAAAATGTAAAATGTTGTATGCAAAAAAAGAAACTATTCAAATTATCTAAAACGTGACAAAGGTATATAGTTTTAGATTGAGGGAACACTTATCAAGTATATCTAGATCTATATGATCGTCAATTATCTAGGATCTCCATTTCTTTTACCTTTAGGTACTGATGCTTAATTTATTTTTGTACAAAAAAACACGGTAGAAAGGGATCTATATTTTAGCATTTATATTCTTAGTTCTTTAATAAACCAAAATCAAATAGCGAGAAAATTCATTTAATATCTTGATTTGAACCTCTTGGAAATGGGTTAAAAAATCAAAAAAATCTAAAATTAGTTTACACTAATACATTATATCAATATAAAATACACATGAGTATTATGTCCACTAATAAAAATAATCCTAACTAATGATTGACAACAATAATTTTAATTTTTACCATAACAATTGGTCCAGTCCTCTTACTTTATACTAGACATTTCACATTCATTTACTTGTAAACAAGAGAAGGGAAACTGTTCAAATTTTCTAAATCGGTTAGAAAATGATATATGTTGTTTATGGGTAAGTTCATAAGGACCAATTTCAAGGCCTTCAACATTGGAAATGCTGTCAAATGGTTGATATTTGGAGATCCACAAGAGATGTTATCAATTTGTTCGAGTGTTTGTAATATATAGTTACCAACATTATCAATGTTAAATGGAGGCATTGTAGTATCTTCATTTGATAATGATTTAATACCAAAAGTTGTGTTAACCAATTTTAACTGGACATCATTGTTTAAAAAAGTATCTGGTCAAGTTGGGATAAAATTGTTTTTCTTAACTAGTACGAATCCAAATTCCTCATCAATGGACACTATGAATTGTTTATATTACACCTAGACAAGAAATAAATTGGTGATGTCAGGTACATTAAAACAAATGTTAAAATTTTAAAACAACTCAAATCATAGTAAAAGTTAAATAAAACACACATATGCGTATGTGACCTTAATAATTATTTATTTTTTATTTAAAACTAATTTTGTTTTAAAAAAATTATTATACAATTTGGAGGCTTTTAGATAATTAAGAATTAATTCATTGTATATAATATACAATAAATATATATCTTAAAATATATATATAAAAAATTAATAAAAATAAAACATAAACAACTAAGTTTCTGCCTCCGTCATGGGAAAATGAGATAATCAAATAAAACAAAACCAAGAATGAAAATATCTAAACAAATAAAACAAATCAATTTTATATGTTCCAATGATTTCAATTTATTTAATAATATGAATAAAAACATTGAATAAATTTAAGTTTCTATAAGAGTCTAAATATATTCTAATTAAATTAATTATTATTCGATTGATTGATGAACTGGATAATAACCTTGAATATATATAAAACTTTTAGAGTTAAAATTGAGGAATAAAAAATATTTAATTTTAAGAAAATAATAACTAGCTAACAAATACATAAACTTACCCACAATGTAAAGTGTTTCATAGAACTATAAAATCAATCAAATATTTATGAAAAAAAAAATCAGTAAGCTAAAAAGAAAAAGTCACTGAAAGCCTATGCTAACTTGTGTGTGTTTATACAGATTATAGCGTTGACTAAGTAATGTGACACGCATTCACTGTGATATTAAATATGATTTAACTACCAATTATTTTTTAACCAACTTTAAATCAATACATACACTGAAGAACTTATCAATTAATTCCCAAACATGCCCAACCCTGCAACCCTACTTTTGATATGGCTTTTTTAACTTTTTGACACTAAGCCCGACCAAGGAAAGGTCTTCATGCATAGAAAGTGGTTTTTGTATGATTTTCATTTTATTTGAATCTCACACAAATTGATTTATAATCTAATTTATTAACGAATAATTGAAGAACAATCAAGAAAATCATATGGACTATATTTTTCTGGTTATTCATTGATTGGTTGTAGTCTTGTATATCTTTATTGTATAATAATATAACAAATTTAATTATGCAGTAGATATATAATTTTTGTTTTTGAGATATTTTATAGATATGGGAATTATATTTTAAATAAAATGAAAGGAGGAAAAATCAATTATCACTGAAATTTGTCATAATCTGATTCCTATATAAGCTAAAAAAATTAAAGGACACCACCTACTTTTTGATCCTTACATACTGTATTTCCTTTATGCTAATTTTAAGAAAAACATCAAAATCTAATACACTTATTTTATATAATATCCAAGATAACAATCTAGAAATTTAAATATTGGATTCTTGAATTGTGCATGTAATAACAAAATTTTGTTTTACCATAGCCATTAGTAATGTTAATTGTTGATTTAAATGATATGAACAACGATCTTAATTTAATATTATCTAATGATTACATAGATATTCCTGTATTCAATATGAAATATTAAATATTAGTAATTATTATAAGATTTACATGTAATTCATTCTAACGTAAATAAACATGAATTTTATACCCATGAAGTTTTTTTCTAATCGATAAATATGTAAGTATGTGATTAATTCAAATCTATCTTCTATACTCAAATACTTTTGCGATTATGTTTAAAATATTTATTGCCTATATGAATATATCAACATGTTAAAAATCAAATAACATATAAAACTAATATCAAAACAAAGAATTCCCAAGTACATGAGAAGACATTTCATTATAAAATACATATTTTTTTATGAAATACATATGATTTGCTCAAAATACAAATCATTCTCTTTGTTTTAGATATAGGTTATCAAGATTGATAGGATTATTAAAGAAAAATGTGCTTTATTTTAGATATA
Source organism: Nemophila menziesii (assembly GCA_029959085.1). Classification (NCBI taxonomy): domain Eukaryota; kingdom Viridiplantae; phylum Streptophyta; class Magnoliopsida; order Boraginales; family Hydrophyllaceae; genus Nemophila; species Nemophila menziesii. The sequence continues at coordinate 94,111,598 of JARWIR010000002.1, forward strand.
TGTTATAATAATTGATAGTATTTTTAAGGTACGATGGAAATCTCTTCCTTTGTGGTCGGTTTTTCTTCAATTTGCTTTAAATCACAATTTATAGCATATATGTTAATTCAGTTTAGGTAAATATTTAGATATTATATACTTATGTATTTAAAACTGAAATCTCAATCTCATGACAATATATATTAAATTAATTATTAGTGTATACAATAATTTTCTATGTATTAAAAAATAACTTAATTACAAATTCACAAATATATATAATAATAGATTTATATAACATTATACAAATATATAAATAAAATATTCATAGTTAATTAGAAAAATTACAATTATTTAACTCTAACATTTGTTATTAAACCCTTAATAATATATGTGTGAGAATACCTTAATTGTGTATTTTGTGTATATTGGGACGAATGTAAGGTAAAAATTGAACTTATACATTTAAACTTGACGATGGAGATATTGGATTTGGAGGATATGGATTGTGTTCCATCATAAATGACATTTGATCTACAAATTCAAGACTTCATTTTAATGAGTTGAACAGAGGAAGACACCTAGTATACACACGATTTGTTATAAAACTAAAGATAAAAGACTGAGATGACGGCTCTCTATAAATAAGTAAACCCTAATATTCTTCGAAGTGGACTTACTAAATGGTTATCTCTTGTACTCTATTATACCATGACATTATAATATAGCCCAAATGAATATCAATTAATATATATATTTATAACACTTTGCCTAGATAACTATTTTACTACCCTTTTAATATATGATTTGATATTGTCTCATTAAAAACCATACTGCTAATGCTAAATCTAGTGGTCTAAAACATAGTCAAGATAAAAAATTTAGTCAACCCAAGTCAATCTTGTTCGCGAATTTTTTTAGCGTTATTTTAGGTGCATAGGACTACAGGTGCAAAGATATTAGCAAAACTAACCTCTCATGTTGCAAATATAAATACAGTTGTCAAATTATAAACGAAGAACAAACAAACAAATATACATGGAAACCTCCTAAAAAACCGAGAGATATATTAATTAGTACACAATCATATGTGTGCAATAATTATGAAATCAATCTACAAATACAAAGTCATACCATTAATAGACTTTTTTTCTAATTTGTTTTTCTTGTTTTTTCAATCTATTCGATAATTTGTGATTTTTTTCCGCCAAGAAATCAATTCACCACTGTAAAACCACTTTACTCAACCAAAATCAAATTAGTAAAATACGTTAGATACGTATAAAGGTTTTCTTTAGGGTTTCAAGTAATGTACTGAAGTACGTTTTCTAATATTGCTTTTAGCTTTACTAGCCACAGTTTTTCCTTATTATTTGCAAAATGATGTTTGGGAGAAGACTAATAGACATGTTAGAGAAGAAGCAGAGGTAGCTAAACTAATATAGGCTTTGATGCATATCGATTTATACCAAGTATAACCAAATATCCCTAGATAATTCTAGTACCCCATAATAAATACATACCCTCATGTAGGAAGATGAAAGTTGTTGGTACCTAAAAGAATCAAAACAAAAAAGATATAAATTACATGAGATAAAGAGATTAAAATGGAAAATAATTAAATATGTCTGACAAAATAAAATCCAAATGGTTATCTTTAATACAAAGTGGTATATGATTACTTATATTTATATATTTATCAGGTAAAACCCGTGTCTGAAGATACTAAAGCAAAAATGAATTTCGTTGACAGGAATCGAACCCAGGTTAAAAAAAAACATGACCCGTGTCTGAAGACACTAAAGCAAAAATGAATTATGTTGACAGTAATCGAACCCAAGGTTCAAAAAAAAACCCGTGTCTGAAGACATTAAAGCAAAAATTAATTCTGTTGACGGGAATGGAACCCAGGTTCCCTGGGTGAAGGGGCCAGAATCAATCATGACCACCACTTATGTTTAACCAGATTAAATCCTGGCCACCACTTATGTTTGGCCACATTTAATCCTGGCCATCACTTATGTGGGTAAATCTGGACCGTAAAAAAACTCTGAAATATAATATAGTGTCTGAAGACACCAAAGCAAAAATTAATTCCGTTGACGGGAATCGAACCCAGGTTCCCTAGGTGAAGGGGTCAGAATCAATCCTGGCCATCACTTATGTTTAGCTAGATTAAATCTTGGCCACCACTTATGTTTGGCCAGATTTAATCCTAGCCACCATTTATGTGGGTAAATATGGATCGTAAAAAAACCTTGTAATACAATATAGATTGGGTGATTATTGCTAACTATATCACGGTTATCTTATGCTTAACATCTATAGTTATTGCAGTTTCAGTTGGGTCACATACACCAGCTTACCATTCAGGATGTATATGCCTTATTACTTTGTTTATTAATGAAGATCAATTCTATTGTTTGGTATTGTCAATTACACGAGATTGTTTGTATGCTTATTTAGTTCTACTTTGATTGAGTATACCTAATGTATATTCGTTCATACGAGGTTACAGTTATTATTCCCTATCAAGTATATCATCAAATTCTAAGGCCTTTGTGGGAGGGATCATGGTTTACCTGATTTTCTTTTCATTTTATAGTTCATTTTACTTCACTTTTTTACCTTGATTCCGTTTATTTTTTTTAAACTTTGGTAAAATCAATGTTGTATGTGTTTAATGTAGGTGTGACTACCTAATATATATTAAATTTACTTCAACTTTTTTACCTCGATTACTTTTTCACGTCGTATCTCTTTGTTTTGGTTTTTATAAATTTACTCTTAATTGCAATAGTGTAATCATCACTACTAATGTAGGAAGTCCCGCATTCTTATAGTTCATAGACTACTTTATTTCTATATTTGTGTCTTTATGTAATCAAATATTGAGTACTGAATAGTACATCAAATTTATTTTGCTTTTTCTTTATATATTTTAGGTCTTAATACTGCCTCTAAGTTAATCTACTTGTTAACTCTCTACATTTCCTTATTTTGAAAGGTAAATTGTCATATGTTTATATCATTTTGGCATATTGAGTTTGTATTCCAAAATTACTTCTATCATATGGTGTGATAAAAATATAAAGGGGTCCTCGATAGTTATTAATAATAGTTTTACTTATTATGAAACTTTTTTTTCTTCTGAAAATAATCCCAAAACCCCAGAGACACCGGCAAATAAATATCTTTTACCATTATATGGGTATGGGTTATAACCCTTATATAAAGGAACTATAGTATTTAATTTTTAGAGATGATAATTTTTGTCTTTCTAAATGTAAGGATAAAATAAAAATGTGTATCGCTTTAAAATTTGGAGCAATCAAGTTAAAATATTATTCAATGAAATAATAAACCTTTTATTTTCCTATTGGGATATTTCTCAAGGCATAGATGGTAGGATTCTTAATGTTTCAGAGAGGTTGTGCAACAGTTCTTTAGGGTGAAAAAGTGTTAAACTCTGATTCTTTAATGTGATTTTGTTGATGTTCTTCAATTAGTTGTTAATCAATTAGATTATAAATCATTTTGTGTAAGATTCAACTTAAATGAAAACTATACAAAAATAACCTTCTATGCATGAGGACCTATCCTTGGTTGGGATTAGTGTGAATAAATTAAAAAGGTCATACCAAAGTAGGGTTGCAGTGTTGTGCCAGTTTGGGATTTAATTGCTCAGTTCTACCGCGTATGTATTAATGTAAAGTTGGTCAAAAACTAGTTGGTAGTTAAATCATCTTTAACATCGCAGTGAATGCTGTCACATTTATATAAGTTGTCAATGCTATAATCTATATAAATACACACATGTTAGCATAGGCTTTCAGTGTCTTTTTCTTTTTAGCTAATTGGTTATTTTTTTCATCAATATGTGATTGATTTTATAAGTCTGTGAACACTTTACATTGTGGGTAAGTTCATTTATTTGTTAGCTAATTAATATTTCTCAAAATTAAATAATATTTTATTACTCAATTTTAACTCTAAAAGTTTTATATATATTCAAGGCTATTATCCAGTTCATCAATCAATCGAATAATAACAAATTTTATTATAATATATTTAGACTCTTATGGAAATTTAAATTTATTCAATGTTTTTATTCATATTATTAAATAAATTGAAATAGTTGGAAAATATAAAGTTGATTTGATTTATTATATCCAGATATTTTCATTCTTGGTTTTGTTTTATTTGATTATCTCTTTTTTTTTTCCGCTTGACGGATGTTGAAACTTATTTATTTCTGTTTTTTTTAAAAAAAATTTATATAGATATTTTAAGATATATTTATTGTAAATTATGTACAATGAATTAATTCTTCATTATCTAAAAGCCTCCAAATTGTATAACAATTTTTTTAAAACAAAACTAGTTTTAAATATATCTTAAAATATCTATATTAAAATTTATTTAACACTAGTTTTGTTTTAAAAAAATTCTTATACCATTTGGAGGCTTTTAGATAATGAAGAATTAATTCATTGTACATAATGTACAATAAATATATCTTAAAATATCTATATAAAAATTTATTAAAAATAAAACAGAAATAACTAAGTTTCTACCTCCATCAATGGGAAAAAATGAGATAATCAAATAAAACAAAACCAAGAATGAAAATATCTTGATATAATAAACAAAATCAACTTTATATTTTCCAACTATTTCAATTTATTTAATAATATGAATAAAAACATTGAATAAATTTAAATTTCCATAAGAGTCTAAATATATTCTAATAAAATTAGTTATTATTCGATTGATTGATGAACCTTATAATAATCTTGAATATATATAAAACTTTTAGAGTTAAAATTGAGTATTAAAATATTATGTAATTTTGAGAAAATATTAATTATCTAACAAATAAATAAACTTACCCACAATGTAAAGTGTTTCACATAACTATAAAATCAATCACATATTGAAGAAAAACAATTATCTAAAAAGAAAAAGACACTAAAAGCCTATGCTAACATATGTGTATTTATATAGATTATAGCATTGACAACTTATATTAAGGAGACAACATTCACTGCGATATTAATGATGTTTAAACTACCAACTAGTTTCTGACCAACTTTACATTAATACATACGCAGTAGAACTGAGTAATTAATTTCCAAACCGGCACAACACTCACCCATACTTTGGTATGACCTTTTTAATTTTTTCACACTAATCCCAACCAAGGATAGGTCCTCATGCATAGAAAGTGGTTTTTGTATACTTTTCATTTTAGTTGAATCTTACACAAAATGATTTATAATCTAATTGATTAACAACTAATTGAAGAACATTAACAAAATCACATGATTGAAATGATATGACCAACGTTTTTAATTTAATATTATCATATAAATACATAGATGTTCATGTATTCAATATTAAATATTAAATATTAAATATTAGTACTTATTATAAGTTTTACATGTAATTTATTCTAACCAAATAAACATGAATTTTATATCCATGAAGTCTTTTCTAATTCATAAATATGTACATATGTGATTAATTCAAATCTATCTTCTATACTCAAATAGTTTTGGGATTATGTTTAAAATTTTTATTGCCTATATGAATATATAAACATGTTAAAAATCAAATTACATATAAAAATATTATTAAAACAAAGAATTCCCAAGTACATGAGAGGACATATTTTTTTATGAAATACATATTGTTTATACAAAATACAGATCCTGCTCATGAGAGGATTATAACATCAACTTTATATCATGATGAAAATAAGTAGAAGACTTAACTAAAAAACATTATTCATTATAGTGTAACATGTACCTATAAATTTTTCATATTAGAAAATTTAAACTAAAATTTCTCGCTCCGTTATAATACTTCATAAATATTTGGAATCAAAAAATAAATTAATCATGGTCAAATAATATGCGCAAATGATCATATACAAAACGGTGCTCTTGAACTTATGTCCATTCAAAATGTAGACAAGAAAATTTTAGCCGAATATAGAAAGATGTGTTCTGGATGATTTCTACCCATATGGTGAATATGAACGTATGATGACTTATAATTTTCAAAATATATAAACCATTTCATGTGCATTTAAGGTAAAAAAAAATTATCCTATATATGTTATTAGATATAAAAATTCATATGAAATTGTTTCAATTATTAAGTGCGCTTAAATATTTATCCCGAGAAATATAAATTAGAGTGTCATTATTAGTCTTTAATTGTCTAAAATATAGTCATATAATGTGTCATGTATATATGTGTGTCATTTCATATGTATAATAAATAGAGATTGGAAATATTGATAGATAAAGTCTGTAAAAATAGATGATAAATACTGAAAAAATATTTAATTCTATCAGCATTAAAGGCGAATTGGTCCAAGTTGAAGGTGAATTGGTCCAAGTTGAAGGTCTGATTGGAAATCATATCATGTTGACCTCCATACTTGTTATGAACAAAAGATGAAAAATTAGAAACAATTACCTTAGCATGAATAGAACAATTAAATACACATGGAGATTTAAACCAAAATGGTGATTAAAAAAAGTCCCACCAAGCGTGGAAGGTTATGGACTTATTTTAATGAATACACATGGAGAATTAATCCAAAATGGTCATTGATAAATCTAAAATGGAGAATTAATCCAAAATGGTCATTGATAAATCTAAAATGGTGATTAAATACAATTACCTCAGAGAAAGGTTATGTACTTTACGCGAGGAAGGCCTGGTTGATTCAGCAGAGGAATTGAAATAAAAATCTTCCAATTGAAATACATATGGCGATTTGGTCTCATGCTGGAGATGGCGGTAATGGTCTGGTTGATGGCGATGTGGTCTTTTCCCGATGTGTCGATGGTGATGGCGGTGATTGTGCAAGTAGATCTAAAACCGAAGATCAAAGTCCTATCAAGAGGGGTTTCTATGAATGAGAAGGTGAAAGGCAGTGATGGTGTGAGTGGCGGTGATGATGCGATCAGGTGTGGAGAGGCGAAGAAGAGGGGATAGTAGGGTTTTGAAGATCATACATGTTTTGTTTTTGTTTTGTTCAAAGAAATCATACAAAATGGGTTTTCTTGTTTTCTTTTTTTTGCCTTCGAACGTTTTTTTATTGTATTAATGATAAGTGGGGCCAGAAACGATCCTGACCACCACTTATGTTTGGCCAGAATCAATGGCCACCACTTATCATAAAACCTTATAATTAAGTATGGTCTAAAATATTTGCATACTATATTATCAATTATTATGTCCATAAAAATATAAATAAAAGAGATATTTACATTATTAATAATTTACTTCATATATAATATGGCTTTAAAATAGAACCAACTTGAAGATATGCATTCACATTTAAGGTATATATATTTCGCATAAAATAAATAATAAATATATATATATATTTGATGGATGAAAAAAGTAAGTAGGTAAGGATTATTAGATAGAATGGACCAACACATTAATTTAATGGGATTATAACTACAATAGTATGATTTTTATGGGACTTTAAAATATATTAGGTATAAAAAATATATAATTAAATATTAATAGGTCCCATAATTTAATTATATATATTTTGGAGCATCCCAACTGTTGATAAGGGGATAAATCAAAGTAACCTTTAATTTAAAACTAATATATATTTCTACTAATCAAACTTAATAATTTTTTAAATCCGGAATTTGCTAGTTCATTTATATTTTTGCCATCTCCTCATCTATAAATAGATGTTATTCATTCATATTTTTCATCAACACAACAACTATTTCTATATTTTTTTAGTAGTATCTATAACAAAAACTACAACATATAAATCCATTTCTTTGAAACTCTTACAAACATCGAATCCAACTTTAAAGGTATAACAATCTTTGTTATTCTAAACTTCTAGGTAACATAAATTATTACAATCCAATCGTGTTCATGACATTTCATCACAATATATATCTTCAAAAAATAAATGATTGTGATAAAATATCATGATCATCGATTGTGAATTTATTTTAAATTTCTCGTCCATGAATATTTATAGAATTCGTGATATCGAATACAACATTACTACAATTTTATCATAGTAAAAATATATTATCACAATTTTTTTATTGTGATAATGTTATGACATATATCCCCTTCTGACATTATGTTTTCTCCAGTAAAGAAAATATAATTTAATCAAAATTTTAAAAATCTATATTTTTGTCCTTCAAATAGCCCTATATATCTAAAGTAGATCTAACTTTCCATGGCGGATTGGAATAATTTATCTAAGTTTCCAACATAAATTTGTTCTTGAGGTTTTGTTGTTCGTGAATTTTTTATGTTCGTTCTTGGTGTAACCTTATAATATAGCTTCTTATTGTTTAGCCCCCATACTTTACTATATATATATTCTTCTATTCTGTTTTTTTTCTTTTTTAGGTTCGATCGGACCTTCTTCTCTCTCCCTTCTCACCATTCATATAGAAGAAAACCTCTTCGTTCTTATATTATGCAATTTTTTTTATTTTATACTTATCTTTTATTTCCGTTCCTTAAATCTATGGTGAATTTGAGTTATTGAAGGTTTACAAAAATCCATTTTTAACTGGTAAGAACTCATAATATTTATATTTAATTGATTTTCACACAATTCAGTAGAAAATTCTGTGTTTTTAATTTCTTAGGTATAGATCTGTAAATTGTGTGTATAGATATGTATGTTGTGTGTATAGATATATACTTATGTGTGTATAAATTTGTACTTTCGTGTGTAAAAATTTGAATTTTTTGGGTATGATCATATATTTTTTGGGGTATGGATCTTTTTTTTTTGGTAAATACCCACTGTTTTGCATTTTTTGTGGGTAAATACCCACTATTTTGCATATTTGTGGGTATATACCCATTGTTTAACATTTTTTGTTTGTACGGAACTTCATTTTGGTTAGTATATATAGTCATTTATATTGATGAACTTGTGTGGTTTTATGTGTGAATTGATGTTTCTATTTTTGTGTAGGAAAACAACACCAAAAACGAAAAAGTAAGTATATCTCCATCATTGATATGGAAATATAATAGACCTAGGGAATAAATTAATATGAAATAGTAAGTAGAATACCCACCGAATTATAGCACGAACATTAAAAAAAACTTTGAAAAAAATTCCAAACAATATGTATAATTGTTGGGACTTATAATGCAAATAAAATAAATAGTGGATATATACCCACTATCACACACCAATATTGGGAGAAAGGTAGCAAAGTAAGAACATAAATATTTGAATCTATTTTAAACTAAAATTAAACAAGGCCTTTAAAAAAACTAAAATTTAGTTTGACCTTTAAAAATATTATTTTAGAATTTGAGTCCTCTAATTGTATATTTTAGTATTTTATTTCTATGAATGTTAAGATATACAATCAAATTATATTAGGTACTATATTTACACTTATTTCGAATTATATAGATGCGATAATTTTTTAACCTATCTCGATCTCCTCAAAACCTAAGCCCCGTTTTCAAATTATGTTTTCTCAACAAAATTAAATATAATTAATTCAAAATTTTAAAAATCTATGATTTAGTCCCCCAAATATTCTGATATATCTACAATAGATCTAACTTTACAAGAGAAACTTGTTCATGAGGTTTTTTTGTTCGTGAATTTTTTATGTTCTTTTGTTCTTGGTGTAAGCTTCTAACATATATATCTAAATTGTAACTTTAGAGAGGATTTATTGGTTTCATGAAGTAGATCACCAGAATGATTTAATATCCATTTTGGATTTTTGTAATTTTAATATTGTATAATATTGTATAATTTTATTTTTTCAATATTTTTAATAGATATTTTTCTATTAGGGTTAATAGATTTATTTAGTTATTATTAATTGTTGTATTTTATCCATCATAGAAATAAAATTTGTGCCATTTTTTTCTTTATTTTTTAATACTTATTGTTTTTAGTTAATATTTAGAAAATTCACTAACTATACTAAAAGATTTGTTGAGTATACTCATCGACTTGCTGAGTAATAATAAATTAATTTTCATACTTAGTGATCCGTAGTCATCAATTTTTGTACTAAATGATTTTAGACATAGTGATTTTTGTACTCAAGTGATTTCAGACTTATTATTTTTGTATTCAATGATTTTTTTCTCATAAATATTTGTACTCAGTGATTTCGTACTCTTTAAATTACGACTGGGTGGAGTTATCGGTGGAGGTCGATGGGTAGTGGTTGAAGATAAACAATTTAGATACTAAGCAAGGAGTATGCCCCGGGTGGCGTTGCAGGAAGTGGTGATGTCTGGTGGTCGGAGATGTTAAATACTAATACTTAGGTAGATTTTGATTTATTTGAAAGTATTTTACTATTTGGTCACTTATAATATTAGGTAGTAACATATTTGGAGAAGAAACTAGCCAAATGTTCTCTATGGACGATTAAATTGGTCTCCAAGACACTCTAGGACAATCACCCTGTATAGATCCATATAAAATGTTTATTATCATTTTGAACTAATTGGAATGTGAAAATTGAGTTTGCTTATATTAGGGGAAACTTTGTGCCATACGTATAACTTTGAGTGTAAGTTTCTTGAATAAAAAAATCTCATACTAAATATTATCGTTTTATTATACCAAAAATGTAAGAAAATCTAATATTTTTCACATTTTATAAACAATTAATTGAAGAAAAGAATAATCAAAGTTTTTTATTTGAAAGGTAAACACGCGATGAGTTGTGTTTCACTGATATCACACCGAATGTGTGAGAGATGATATGTCTTGTTATAACTTTACATTATATCTACAAATCAATGAGTTTTTTTCTTTTGGTTTCACACCTACTATGAAAAATATTTTTTGTCTTTCCTTGATTTCATACCAAATGTGCCATAGATGAAGTTTCTTTACTTGGTTAAAAACTACATATGCAAGCGAACGCATTGTCTTTTTTTACTTATGGGAAAAAATGCTAATATATTTCATATATAAACTCTTCTCTAATAGTGGTGATAACGGTTAAGCATTACCCTTACCTAAACTGACAAAAAAAGACACAAAAAAGATTTTCTTTATTTTAGGCCCATCATTTTTCTAGTTTGTAAAACTTCCAAGCTTATAAAATACATAAGTAAAGCTTACTTATTTGATTATTTGTGGTAATTAATTTAGGTCTGATACGATGATGTAAACTACACCATGTATATGAAAATAACAAAAAATATACTGACATCTATATGTCTTAAAATACATATGAGGTCAAAATCGATGAGACAATTTTATTTATAATCATCTCTCGGATAAAATTTACTTTCACTCTATATTGTATGTGTCGTACTAATTTAATACTTTAACTTCTATATGTTAATTAGCCACCAAACTATCCGTGTTGCATTAAGTGTAGACAAATTTGCATCACTAAATGGCTGACTTTTAAAGCTAAGGTCAAGGTTAAGGTTAAGGTTAAGGTTAACTATAAGTTTAAGGTTTAAGATTTAATACTTAAGTTTTAAGTTTAATCTTTAATAAGATATAAAGTTTAAGGTCAAATATTAGCACGATAAATCTTCATTTGGTAAAGCATAAGGTAAATGGTTAAGATACAAGTTAAGGTTCAGGTATAAAGTTCAAGGTTTTGCACATAATTTTTTTAGAATTTTATATCATTATATTTGAAATTTGTATCATTCTATTTATAGATTGGTTGATTTGAAATATGAAAATATTTAAGATTGTGAAGATCAAGATCAGATTCCAAATTGAAGATGGTCATTTATATGCTCACTTGATGGAAGAAAAATATGCGTTGTACTCTTTTTCCTTTCATCAAGATTTTTTCCAAGGTGTATTTCGTTTATAATGAGCCACATTTAAAAACTTTTAAGGTACTGTAATCTTTTTCTTTCACTGTATTTTTTCCAAAAAGGTTTTTTTAAATGTTTTAACAAGACATGTTCTTAAGGATTAAATATCTAAATGGAACTGTTATAGAACATTATTGTGGATATCTATTCAGCCTATTGACCATAGTCTTGTACATTGATACTAATTTATAAAGTATACATGTTATCTATAAAATGAGTAATTACATATTTTAATCCACACTGTTATAAGATCAATACTAATATACTCTCCCATCTTATTATTTATCTGTTGTTTCTTTCAATACTTTCATAACATACATACATATATATATATATATATATGTGTGTGTATTTATGTGTATATATAATATTAGAATATTAAAAAATTGAGCAATATGAGTAAGTTAACACTTCTTGAAATTTAACATCATATTTATATCATGATGAATGTAAGAAGAATATTTAACTGAAATACATTACTCATTTTAGAGTATCAGGTACCTAGATATTTTAATTATTAAGAAATTTAAATTTCAATATCTCATTTAGTTACACTACTTCACAAATCATATGGAGGCAAAAAAATAAATTTATTATGGTTAAATTATATGCGCAAATGATCATATACAAAGCTATGGTCTTGAAAACAATTCCTTTCAAAATATCAAAAAGAAATTTTTGCCAGCATATAGAAAAATGCGTTCAAGATTATCTATACCCATATGGTGACCATGGCTGTATGATGATTTTTAATTTATAAAATATATAAACATTTAAAGTAAACAAATTTACCGACGTATTTTATAATAAGTAAACATTCATATGATAGTGTTTAAATGACTAAACTCACTTAAAATATAAATCACTAGGTAAAAAAATTAGTCTGTCATCGGTCATTAATATTCTTATATGTTGTAATATAATGGGTCATGTATATTTATTTGTTATTTCATATGTATAATATGTATTTTTACATAATTATGTGCATAAATATTTGTTATTCTTATTCATATATAATTTTTTCTTTAGTTTTATATCTATATATTTTAAATTCCTAATATCATATCTATATATTTATTGGTTTGAAATATTATATCGTTTAAGATTATGAAGATCATTATCATATTCTAAACTGAAGATGGTCATTGATATGCTCACATGTGAGGGGATTAATATACGTTGTACTCTTTCTCCCCTAATCAATATTTTTTCAAAAAGGTTTTTCCGTTGAAGGTTTTAATGAGCTAAATTTAAAACATTTAAGGATATTGTAATCTTTTTCCTTCAATACAATCCACGCTGATGTACGATCAATAATATTACACTCTCCTCTAATATAATATTTCTCTTTTCTTTCAATACTTTCATAACATATATATATATATATATATATATATATATGTATAAACATATGTATACATATATATGTATATATATATTTATACACATATTTATACATATATATATGTATACATATATATATGTGTATGTGTGTATTTAATATTAGAATAAGTGAAAAAGAATAAAGAACAGTAAAAAAATTAGTTAACGAATATTGGAGATACCCGACAAGTTGATATTCTATGTTTTTACAACACTATTCTCTGTTCCAACTGTACATTACAGTACTCTTGACGTCTTTTCAAAAAAATTCAAAACATAACCCGACTTCATGTTTGGAAAAAGTCAGATTTTTTTGTTTGCAAACCATGCACAGAAGAAAATGAAAAGACAGCAACAAAAACAATTACATGGTTCATCCAAATATTCCTACATCCATGGAGTAATTCAATATAATCATTCACACTATTACAAATTGTCTTTTGAACAGAAAAAATCGAAAACCCTCTAAACAAGAAAAGAATAAAGAACCCTCACACTCACCAAAGACTCTAATCGCTATAAAACAGTTATACGCTCTCGGTTAACAAACCTTTATAATGAGCTATCACGTCTAAAGCAAATTTCTAATTATAAGAGGGAAAGCTGAAACATATACCTAGAATGTATCTCGATCCTAGTAAAATAATTATTACTCAAATATTAACAATTCATGTATTTTTAATGTAACTAAGTCACATTCAGTTTTAGAGACTCATATTCCCTCTCATATGGATTCTTCTAAATAGACATCTCTTGCAAAAAATATAATGTGGTCGAACTACCAATTCAAAAATATTATACAATTTAGAAATATGAGTAAGTTGACACTTCTGGAAATTTAACATCAACTTTATATCATGATAAAAATAAGTAGAAGACTTAACTGAAAAAAATTATTCATTATAGTGTAACAGGTACCTATAAATTTTTCATATTAGAAAATTAAAACTAAAATTTCTCGCTCCGTTATAATACTTAAAAAATATATAGAATCAAAAAATAAATTAATCATGGTCAAATAATATTCGCAAATGATCATATACAAAATGGTTCTCTTGAACTTATGTCAATTCAAAATGTCGACAAGAAAATTTTAGTCGAATATAGAAATATGTGTTCAGGATGATTTCTACCCATATGGTGAATATGAACGTATGAGGACTTATGATTTTCAAAATATATAAACCATGTCATGTGCGTTTAAGGTAAAAAAAATTAACCGATATATGTTATTAGATATAAAAATTCATATGAAATGGTTTCATAATATTTCAATTTAATTGATTTTCACAGAATCTAGTAGAAAATTCTATGTTTTTAATTTCTTGGGTATAAATCTATATATTGTGTGTATAGATATGTATGGTGTGGGTATAGATTTGTAATTTTATGGTTATAGATATGTACTTTTGTGTGTATAGATATATATTTTTTGTGTAAAAATTTGTATTTTTGTGGGTATGGTTCTATATATTTTGGGGTATGAATCTTTATTTTTGTGGTAAAAACCCATGGTTTTGCATTTTTTTTGGGTATATACCCACTGTTTTACATTTTTTTTAGTACAAAACTTCATTTTGGTGTGTATATACTCATTTATATTGATGAACTTGTGTGCTTTTATGTATGAATATATGTTTTTATTTTATTGTAGGTAAACAACCCGAAGAGTAGGGGTATATCTCCATCATTGACATGGAAATAACATAAGAGTGGGTATATCTCCATAATTGACATGGAAATAACATAAAACTAAGAAAAAAATTAATTTGAAACCGTGGGTATGATAACCACCGAATTATAGCTCAAACATCAAAAAAAGAACTTTGAAAAAAAATCTAAACAATAGGTATAATTATATGGACGTATAATGCAATTAAAACAAATAGTGGGTATATACCCACTATCACACACCAATACTAGGAGAAAGGTAACAAAGTGAAAACATAAATATTCGAATCCATTTTGAACCAAAATTAAACAAGGCCTTTAAGAAAACTAAAATTTATATAGGCTTTTTAAAATATTATTTTAGAATTTGAGTCCTCTAACTATATATTTTTGTATTTTATTTTTTATGAATGTTAATATATACAATAAAATTATATTAGGTATTATATTTATACTTATTTCGAATTGTATAGATGCCATAATTTTTTAACCTATCTCGATCTCCTCAAGACCCAAACCTCGTTCTAAAATTATGTTTTCCCAGCAAAGTTAAATATAATTAAATCAAAATTTTAAAAATCTATTATTTTATCCCCAAATATTCCTATATATCTGCAATAGATCTAACTTTCCAAGAGAAACTTCTTCATGAGGTTTTTTTGTTCGTGGATTTTTTATGTTCTTTTGTTCTTGGTGTAAGCTTCTAACATAAATATCTAAATTCTTACTTTGAGGATTTATAGGATTCATGAAGCAGATCATCAGAAAGATTTAACATCTGCATTTTAAATTTTTGTAATTTTAATATTGTATAATACTGTATAATTTTATTTTTTCAATATTTTTAATAGATATTTTTCTTTTAGGTAGAATATATTTATTAAGTTTTTATTTAGTGTTGTATTTTATCCATCATACAAATAAAATTTGTGCCTTTTTTTTCTTTATTTTTTTAGTACTTATTGGTTTTAGTTAATATTTAGAAAAGTCACTAACTATACTAAAAGATTTGCAGAGTATACCCATCGATTTTCTCTTTTTACTATTTATTTAGAAGATTTATAATGAGCCATATTTAAAACATTTAATCACATTTTACTCTTTTTTTCTTCACTAAATTTTTTTCCCTAAAGGTTTTTACAGGAAGGTTTTAATAAGGCATATTCTTAAGTATTGAATATCCAAGGGAAAGTGTTATAGAAGATTTTTATGGATATTCATTCAAACCATTGACCATAGTCCAACCAATTAATACTAAGTCTTAAGGTGTACATATTATCTATAAATAGAGTATTAACATAAATCCACACTGTTGTATGACAAATGATACTACATGTTCCCCTCTTATTATTTATCTTTTGTTTATTTCAATACTTGCATAACATACACACACATATATATATATATATTAATCAGCCACATTTAATACGTTCAAGGATATTGTACTTTTTTTCACTGTTTTCTCAAAAAAATTCAAGGAAGGTTTTAGCAAGGCATGTTCTTACTTATTGAATATCCAAGGGGAACTGTTATAAAATATTAATATCGATATTCTATCAGCCCATTTACATGCAAGCCAATTAATACTAAGTCTTCAGGTGTACATAGTATCTATAAATAGAATATTTACACAATGTTATATGCTCAATAATACTACACTCTCCCCTCGTAGTATTTATCTCTTGATTCTTTCAATACTTTCATAACATACACACATATATATATATATGTGTGTGTGTGTAAGTGTGTGTATAATATTAGAATCATTGAAAAAGTATAAAGAAAATAAAAAAACTTAATTAATGGATATAGGAGATACCCGAGAAGTTGATGATCTATGTACTTGCAACACTATTCTCTTTTCCAACTGTATTTTACATAGAGATTTTTCTTATTGAGGAACTGAAAAAAATTGAATATATTTTTTAGCTATAATACATCATAAATAAATGGAATCAAAAGTAAATTGATCATTAAATAAACTACGAAAATGATCATATGTAAATCGATACTCTTGAACCAAAGTCCATTCAAAATGTCGACAAGAATATTTTGGCCAAATATATAAATACGTGTTCAAGATGATTTATACCCATATGGTAGATATTAACATATAATAATTCTTAATTTATAAAATATATAAACGATTTCATCTGTATTTAAGGTAAATAAATGTACAGATATACTTCAATTGCGATAAAGCAATGGTTTATTTGTTGGATTTGCCTAAAATCCTCTCATATTGAAGGGGCGTTTGTAATTAGAGTTTCTTCTAGTTATAAAATACTAAATTTTATACAGAGACTTGGGCATCATAGAAAAATGCTATTAAAAGCAAAAACCATAGCACATAATATGGCTAACTAAATAAACTATCAGGATGATATAGTTGAAATACTATATGAATTAAATGACGAAATCAGCTATAAATATTTTTACATACTCTTTCTATATACACTATTTTTTCTAACAATCAATTATTCAAAAGGTGAAGCAAAATTTGTTATATAAAGATGAAATTTGAAGAATTATTGATTACTTACCTCACCATATTCACTAGTAACAACTAGTTCATCTGAATTTTCATATTTTTTCTCATTCCTCTATCACAACATGATATTAAGGGTTTCCATCCAATACAACACAATCATCATCACCACCATCACTACCCATAATAATTTTTTTCTCTTTCTAAATGAGGTATGGTAAAACATCCTCATTTGCGACAACTACATCATCAGAATATTGTATGTATCACAGTAATAGTACTCGGACTCTTAATGTAAAAGATATGATATCCACTTATTGTTGCCATCAAGCTTGTCACCTTTTTTATTAGGGTTTAGTACTTTACATTTTTTTATTTTGATCCTCACATTTGATAAATAATATTTAGGACCTCTTACTTTATTTCACATGTCAAAGAACTAAAACAAGTGGTCGTATACAGAAAACCTTATTCAATTTAGTGCTCTTTTTATGATATAATGGTTTGAATATTTTTGTTACACACTATTTAGTTATATCAAATTTTTGCACTTATTTTGATAATAAATGTACGTTTTAACAATGTAATTTGAATTGCATTATTAATACTTCGATTCGTTAATTCTAATTATGTATTTACAGAGATCTATATATATCTTTAAAAGCAAAATATTTTATATACCTTTAAATTTTTTGAAGATTTCCATGTAAGAATTTGTTTTTATGTGGAAGCTCATCATATCCTCTATACCCAGCAAAGGGATTTAATCGAGGATGAGAGTCAGCCTTCAAAGAAAAACAAGATCGTATCTACTAGTCAAGACAACCTATTATAAATATGAAAGGAATATAAAATATGACGTTTCCTGATGAAACAACTTGCATGTTTGGAGGATAATCTAAACCTAGTGTCTCCTACTCATTTTTCTTTAAATTTTGAAGCTTTAGACACATTAAGTGAAGTTAATAACTTATTAAGTACTTTATTTTCATTCTTATACATGTGTAACTTTCATTACTCAACTTCTATCTATGTATGCTCAAACTTGTGACAGGTTACGACTTCTCTTATTGCGATGTGAAGGCCTGGGAGAGAAAGGATGAGTAGGTCCAAGAAGCCCTATATGTCTAGACGAAAGCTAGAAAAGTCGACCTTATGCAACAACTTGAGAGGTGCGAAGTCAAAGCTCTACAATCTAGTTAGAAACAGGCCTACTCCTTTCTCGTGAGTAAGTTTCCTAACATCTTGGTAGCTTTCCCATTTGATACTCTCCTTAGTTTTCTATATGTGCCGTAAATTCTTTTGAGATGATTGTAGATCCTACCTTCCGTACATTTTATTAGGACATAGAGGTCTTAGACCAATACATGAAAACTGAGGAAATGGTGGAACGAATTGCTATAACAACACACCTTCTTCAAGAATCAGAATTATGGAATCAAGCTAATTGGATGATTTGACCCTTAAAGTTATAAAGATCAGCAAGTTGGAATGGAAACATAAGATCATTTAACACCAATTAAAAGAACTATTTATTATCAATTTCTTATCTAATATAGTGATTCTTGAACATTCTCCAAGAAATGGGAACAACCAATCATCAAAATGTATAAGGTTGTATTTAAAAAAAGAAACTATTCAAATTATCTAAAACGTGACTAAGGTATATATTTTTAGATTGAGGGAATACTTATCAAGTATATCTAGATCTATATGATCGTCAATTATCTAGGATCTCCATTTATTTTACCTTTAGGTACTGATTCTTAATTTATTTTTGTACAAAAAAAACACGGTAGAAAGGGATCTATATCTTAGCATTTATATTTTTAGTTCTTTAATAAACCAAAATCAAATAGCGAGAAAATTCATTTAATATCTTGATTTGAACCTCTTGAAAATTGGTTAAAAAATCAAAAAAATCTAAAATTAGTTTACACTAATACATTATATCAATATAAAATACACATGAGTATTATGTCCACTAATAAAAATAATCCAAACTAATGATTGACAACAATAATTTTAATTTTTACCATAACAATTGTCCAGTCCTCTTACTTTATACTAGACATTTTACATTCATTTACTTGTAAACAAGAGAAGGGAAACTGTTCAAATTTTCTAAATCGGTTAGAAAATGATATATGTTGTTTATGGGTAAGTTCATAAGGACCAATTTCAAGGCCTTCAACATTGGAAATGCTGTCAAATTGTTGATATTTGGAGATCCACAAGAGATGTTATCAATTTGTTCGAGTGTTTGTAATATATAGTTACCAACATTATCAATGTTAAATGGAGGCATAATAGTATCTTCATTTGATAATGATATAATACCAAAAGTTGTGTTAACCAATTTTAACTGGACATCGTTGTTTAAAAAAGTATCTGGTGAAGTTGGGATAGATTGTTTTTCTTAACTAGTACGAATCCAAATTCCTCATCAATGGACATTATGAATTGTTGATATTACACCTAGACAAGCAATAAATTGGTGATGTGCGGTACATTAAAACAAATGTGAAAATTTTAAAACAACTCAAATAATAGTAAAAGTTAAATAAAACACACATATGCGTATGTGACCTTAATAATTATTTATTTATTATTTAACACTAATTTTGTTTTAAAAAAATTATTATATAATTTGGAGGCTTTTAGATAATTAAGAATTAATTCATTGTATATAATGTACAATAAATATATATCTTAAAATATCTATATAAAAAATTAATAAAAAATAAAACATAAACAACTAAGTTTCTGCCTCCTTCATGGGAAAATGAGATAATCAAATAAAACAAAACCAAGAATGAAAATATCTAAACAAATAAATCAAATCAATTTTATATATTCCAATGATTTCAATTTATTTAATAATATGAATAAGAACATTGAATAAATTTAAGTTTCTATAAGAGTCTAAATATATTCTAATAAAATTAATTATTATTCGATTGATTGATGAACTGGATAATAACCTTGAATATATATAAAACTTTTACAGTTAAAATTGAGGAATAAAAAATATTTAATTTTAAGAAAATAATAACTAACTAACAAATACATAAACTTACCCACAATGTAAAGTGTTTCATAGAACTATAAAATCAATCAAATATTTATGAAAAAAACTAGTAAGCTAAAAAGAAAAAGTCACTGAAAGCCTATGCTAACTTGTGTGTGTTTATATAGATTATAGCGTTGACTAAGTAATGTGACATGCATTCACTGTGATATTAAATATGATTTAACTACCAATTATTTTTTGACCAACTTTAAATTAATACATACACGGTAGAACTTATCAATTAATTCCCAAACATGCCCAACCCTGCAACCCTACTTTTGATATGGCCTTTTTAACTTTTTCACACTAAGCCCGACCAAGGAAAGGTATTCATGCATAGAAAGTGGTTTGTGTATAATTTTCATTTTATTTGAATCTCACAAAAATTGATTTATAATCTAATTTATTAACAACTGATTGAAGAACAATCAAGAAAAACATATGGACTATATTTTTCTGGTTATTCATTGATTGGTTGTAGTCTTGTATATCTTTATTATATAATAATATAACAAAATTTAATTATGCAGTAGATATATAATTTTTGTTTTTGAAATATTTTATAGATATGTGAATTATATTTTAAATAAAATGAAATGAGGAAAAATCAATTATCACTGAAATTTGCCATAAACTGATTCCTACATAAGCTAAAAAAATTAAAGAACACCACCTACTTTTTGATCCTTACATACTGTATTTACTTTATGCTAATTTAAAAAAAAACATCAAAATCTAATACATTTATTTTATATAATATCCAAGATAACAATCTAGTAATTTAAATATTGGATTCTTGAATTGTGCATGTAATAACAAAATTTTGTTTTACCATAGCCATTAGTAATGTTAATTGTTGATTTAAATGATATGACCAACTATCTTAATTTAATATTATCTAATGATTACATAGATGTTCCTGTATTCAATATGAAATATTAAATATAAGTAATTATTATAAGATTTACATGTAATTCATTCTAACGTAAATAAACATGAATTTTATACCCATGAAGTTTTTATCTAATCGATAAATATGTAAGTATGTGATTAATTCAAATCTATCTTCTATACTCAAATACTTTTGCGATTATGTTTAAAATATTTATTGCCTATATGAATATATCAACATGTTAAAAATCAAATAACATATAAAACTAATATCAAAACAAAGAATTCCCAAGAGAAGACATTTCTTTATAAAATACATATTTTTTAATGAAATACATATGATTTACTCAAAATACAAATCATTCTCTTTGTTTTAGATATAGGTTATCAAGATTGATAGGATTATTAAGGAAGAATGTGCTTTATTTTAGATATATGTTATAATAATTGATAGTATTTTTAAGGTAAGATGGAAATCCCTTTCTTTGTGGTCGGTTTATCTTCAATTTGCTTTAAATCCCAATTTATAGCATATATGTTAATTCAGGTTAAGAAAATATATAGATATTATATACTTATTTATTTAAAACTGAAATCTCAATCTCATGATAATATATATTAAATTAATTATTAGTGTATACAATGATTTTCTATTTATTAAAAAATAACTTAATTACAAATTCACAAATATATATAATAATCGATTTATACAATATTATACAAATATATAAATAAAATATTAATAGTTAATTAGAAAAATTACAATTATTTAACTCTAACATTTGTTATTAAACCCTTAATAATATATGTGTGAGAATACCTTAATTGTGTATTTTGTGTATATTGGGACGAATGTAAGGTAAAAAGTGAACTTATATATTTAAAATTGACGATGGATATATTGGATTTGGAGGATGTGGATTGCGTTCCATCATAAATGACATTTGATCTACAAATTCAAGACTTCGTTTTAATGAGTTGAATAGAGGAAGACACCTAGTATACACACGATTTGTTATAAAACTAAAGATAAAAGACTGAGACGACGGCTCTCTATAAATAAGTAAACCCTAATATTCTTCGAAGTGGACTTACTAAATGGTTATCTCTTGTACTCTATTATAACATGACATTATAATATAGCCCAAATGAATATCCATTAATATATATATTTATAACACTTTGTCTAGATAACTATTTTACTACCCGTTTAATATATGATTTGATATAGTCTCATTAAAAATCATACTGCTAATGCTAAATCTAGTGGTCTAAAACCTAGTCAAGATAAAAATTTTAGTCAACCCAAGTCAATCTTGTATGCGAATTATTTTAGCGTTATTTTAGGTGCATAGGACTACAGGTGCAAAGATATTAGCAAAACTAACCTCTCATGTTGCAAATATAAATACGTTTTCTAATCTTGCTTTTAGCTTTACTAGCCACAATTCTTCCTTATTATTTGCAAAATGATGTTTGGGAGAATACTAATAGACATGTTAGAGAAGAAGCAGAGGTAGCTAAACTAATATAGGCTTTGATGCATATCGATTTATACCAAGTATCACCAAATATCCCTAGATAATTCTAGTACCCAATAATAAATACATACCCTCATGTAGGAAGATGAAAGTTGTTGGTACCTAAAAGAATCAAAACAAAAAAGATATAAATTACATGAGATAAAGAGATTAAAATGGAAAATAATTAAATATGTTTGACAAAAAATAAAATCCAACTGGTTATCTTTAATACAAAGTGGTAGGAGTTTAAGACTTTTGATTATATAGGTTATGGTCGCTGCCCAGTATAAGATTACTTATATTTATATATTTACTAGGTAAAACCCGTGTCTGAAGATACTAAAGCAAAAATGAATTTCGTTGACAGGAATCGAACCCAGGTTAAAAAAAACATGACCCGTGTCTGAAGACACTACAGCAAAAATGAATTATGTTGACAGGAATCGAACACAGGTTCAAAAAAAACCCGTGCCTGAAGACATTAAAGCAAAAATTAATTTTGTTGACGGGAATCGAACCCAGGTTCCCTGGGTGAAGGGGCCAGAATCAATCCTGGCCACCACTTATGTTTAACCAGATTATATCCTGGCCACCACTTATGTTTGGCCACATTTAATCCTGGCCACCACTTATGTGGGTAAATCTGGACCGTAAAAAAGCCTCTGAAATATAATATAGTGTCTGAAGACACCAAAGCAAAAATTAATTTCGTTGATGGGAATCGAGCCCAAGTTCCCTAGGTGAAGGGGTCAGAATCAATCTTGGCCATCACTTATGTTTAGTTAGATTAAATCTTGGCCAGATTTAATCCTAGCCACCATTTATGTGCGTAAATCTGGATCGTAAAAAAACCTTGTAATATAATATAGATTGGGTGATTATTGCTAACTATATCACGGTTATCTTATGCTTAACATCTATAGTTATTGCAGTTTCAGTTGGGTCACATACACTAGCTTACCATTCAGGATGTATATTCCATATTACTTTGTTTATTAATGAAGATCAATTCTATTGTTTGGTATTATCAATTACACGAGATTGTTTGTATGCTTGTTTTGTTCTACTTTGATTGAGTATACCTAATGTATATTCGTTCATACAAGGTTACAGTTATTATTCTCTATCAAGTATATCATCAAATTCTAAGGCCTTTGTGGGAGGGATCATGGTTTACCTGATTTTCTTTTCATTTTATAGTTCATTTTACTTCACTTTTTTAGCTTGATTCCGTTTATTTTTTTTCAACTTTGGTAAAATCAATGTTGTATGTGTTTAATGTAGGTGTGACTACCTAATATATATTAAATTTACTTCAACTTTTTTACCTCGATTACTTTTTCACGTCGTATCTCTTTGTTTTGGTTTTTATAAATTTACTCTTAATTGAAATAGTGTAATCATCACTACTAATGTAGGAAGTCCCGCATTCTTATAGTTCATAAACTACTTTTTTTCTATATTAGTTTCTTTATATAATCAAATATTGAGTACTGAATAGTACATCAAATTTATTTTGCTTTTTCTTTATATATTTTAGGTCTTAATACTGCCTCTAAGTTAATCTACTTGTTAACTCTCTACATTTCCTTATTTTGAAAGGTAAATTGTCATATTTGTACATCATTTTGGCATATTGAGTTTGTATTCCAAAATTACTTCTATCATATGGTGTGATGAAAATATGAAGGGGTCCTCGATAGTTATAAATAATAGTTTTACTTATTATGAAACTTTTTTCTTCTGAAAATAATCCCAAAACCCCAGAGACACTGTTTACCATGTTTACCATTATATGGGTATGGGTTATAACCCTTATATAAAGGAAGTATAGTATTTTATTTTTAGAGATGATAATTTTGTGTTTCTAAATGTAAGGATAATATAAAAATGTGTATCGATTTAAAATTTGGAGCAATCAAAATAAAATATTATTCGATGAAATAATAAACCTTTTATTTTCCTATTGGGATATTTCTCAAGGCATAGATGGTAGAATTCTTGAGGTATCAGAGAGGTTGTGCAACCGTTCTTTAGGGTGAAACAGTGTTAAACTCTGATTCTTTAATGTGATTTTGTTGATGTTCTTCAATTAGTTGTTAATCAATTAGATTATAAATCATTTTTGTGTAAGATTCAACTAAAATGAAAACTATACAAAAACCACCAGCTATGCATGAGGACCTATCCTTGGTTGGGATTAGTGTGAAAAAATTAAAAAGGTCATACCAAAGTAGGGTTGCAGTGTTGTGCCAGTTTGGGAATTAATTGCTCAGTTCTACCGTGTATGTATTAATGTAAAGTTGGTCAAAAACTAATTGGTAGTTAATTCATCTTTAATATCACAGTGAATGCTGTCACATTAATATAAGTTGTTAATGTTATAATCTATATAAATACCCACATGTTGGCATAGGCTTTCAGTGACTTTTCTTTTTAGCTAATTGGTTTTTTTTTCATCAATATGTGATTGATTTTATAAGTCTGTGAAACACTTTACATTGTGGGTAAGTTTATTTATTTGTTAGCTAATTAATATTTTCTCAAAATTAAATAATATTTTATTACTCAATTTTAACTCTAAAAGTTTTATATATATTCAAGGCTATTATCCAATTCATCAATCAATCAAATAATAACTAATTTTATTTGAATATATTTAGACTCTTATGGAAATTTAAATTTATTCAAAGTTTTTATTCATATTATTAAATAAATTGAAATATTTGGAAAATATAAAGTTGATTTGATTTATTATATCCAGATATTTTCATTCTTGATTTTGTTTTATTTGATTATCTCATTTTTTCCGCTTGACGGATGTTGAAACTTATTTATTTCTGTTTTTTTTTAAATAAATTTTTATATAGATATTTTAAGATATATTTATTGTAAATTATGTACAATGAATTAATTCTTCATTATCTAAAAGCCTCCAAATGGTATAAGAATTTTTTTAAAATAAAACTAGTTTTAAATATATCTTAAAATATCTATATTAAAATTTATTTAAAACTAGTTTTGTTTTAAAAAAATTCTTATACAATTTGGAGGCTTTTAGATAATGAAGAATTAATTCATTGTACATAATTTACAATAAATATATCTTAAAATATCTATATAAAAATTTATTAAAAATAAAACAGAAATAACTAAGTTTCTACCTCCGTCAAGGGAAAAAAATGAGATAATCAAATAAAACAAAACCAAGAATGAAAATATCTTGATATAATAAATCAAATCAACTTTATATTTTCCAACTATTTCAATTTATTTAATAATATGAATAAAAACATTGAATAAATTTAAATTTCCATAAGAGTCTAAATATATCATAATAAAATTAGTTATTATTCGATTGATTGATGAACCTTATAATAATCTTGAATATATATAAAACTTTTAGAGTTAAAATTGAGTAATAAAATATTATGTAATTTTGAGAAAATATTAATTATCTAACAAATAAATAAACTTACCCACAATGTAAAGTGTTTCACATAACTATAAAATCAATCACATATTGATGAAAAAAACAATTAGCTAAAAAGAAAAAGACACTGAAAGCCTATGCTAACATGTGTGTATCTATATAGATTATAGCATTGACAACCTATATTAATGTGACAACATTCACTGCGATATTAATGATGATTAAACTACCAACTAGTTTTTGACCAACTTTACATTAATACATACGCAGTAGAACTGAGCAATTAATTCCCAAACCGGCACAACACTCAACCATACTTTGGTATGACCTTTTTAATTTTTTCACACTAATCCCAACAGAGGATAGGTCCTCATGCATAGAAAGTGGTTTTTGTATACTTTTCATTTTAGTTGAATCTTACACAAAATGATTTATAATCTAATTGATTAACAACTAATTGAAGAACATTAACAAAATCACATGATGAAATTATATGACCAACGTTCTTAATTTAATATTATCATATAAATACATAGATGTTCATGTATTCAATATGAAATATTAAATATTAAATATTAGTACTTATTATAAGTTTTACATGTAATTTATTCAAACCAAATAAACATGAATTGTATACCCATGAAGTCTTTTTCTAATTCATAAATATATACGTATGTGATTAATTCAAATCTATCTTCTATACTCAAATAGTTTTGGGATTATGTTTAAAATTTATATTGCCTATATGAATATATCAACATGTTAAAAATAAAATTACATATAAATATATTAAGAATTCCCAAGTACATGAGAGGACATATTTTTTTATGATATACATATTGTTTGTACAAAATACAGATCCTGCTCATGAGAGGATTATAACATCAACTTTATATCATGATGAAAATAAGTAGAAGACTTAACTAAATTACATTATTCATTATAGTGTAACATGTACTTATAAATTTTTCATATTATAAAATTTTAACTAAAATTTCTCGCTCCGTTATAATACTTCATAAATATATGGAATCAAACAATAAATTAATTATGGTCAAATAATATGCACAGATGAACATATACAAAACGGTGCTCTTGAACTTATGTCCGTTCAAAATGTCGACAAGAAAATTTTAGCCGAATATAGAAAGATGTGTTCAGGATGATTTCTACGGTGAATATGAACATATGATGACTTATAATTTTCAAAATATATAAACCATTTCATGTGAATTTAAGGTAAAAAAAATTAACCTATATATGTTATTAGATATAAAAATTCATATGAAATTGTTTCAATTATTAAGTGCGCTTAAATATTTATCCCGAGATATATAAATTAGAGTGTCATTATTAGTATTTAATTGTCTAAAATGTAGTCATATAATTTGTCATGTATATTTGTGTGCCATTTCATATGTATAATAAATAGAGATTGGAAATATAGATAGATAGAGTCTATAAAAATAGATGATAAATATGATAAATACTGAAAAAATATTTAATTCCATCAGCAGTAAAGGCGAATTGGTCCAAGTTGAAGGTCTGATTGGAAATATTACCATGTTGACCTCCATACATGTTATGAACAAAAGATGAAAAATTAGAAACAATTACCTTAGCATGAATAGAACAATTAAATACACATGGAGATTTAATCCAAAATGGTGATTAAAAAAAGTCCCACCAAGCGTGGAAGGTTATGGACTTATTTTAATGAATACACATGGAGAATTAATCCAAAATGGTCATTGATAAATCCAAAATGTTGATTAAATACAATTACCTCAGAAAAAGGTTATGGACTTTACGCGAGGAAGGCCTGGTTGATTCAGCAGAGGAATTGAAATAATAGCTTCCAATTGAAATACAGATGGCGATTTGGTCTCATGTTGGAGATGGTGGTAATGATCTGGTTGATGGCGATGTGGTCTTTTCCCGATGTGTCGATGGTGATGGCGTGCAAGTAGATCTAAAACCGAAGATCAAAGTCCTATCAAGAGGGGTTTCTATGAATGATAAGGGGAAAGGCAGTGATGGTGCAAGTCGTGATGGTGCAAGTCGTGATGGTACAAGTCGTGATGGCGGTGATGATGCGATCAGGTGTGGAGAGGCGAAGAAGAGTGGATAGTAGGGTTTTGAAGATCAGACATTTTTTGTTTTTGTTTTGTTCAAAGAAATCAGACAAAATGGGTTTTCTTGTTTTCTTTTTTTTTGCCTTAGGAAGTTTTTTTTATTGTATTAATGATAAGTTGGGCTAGAAACGATCCTGGCCACCACTTATGTTTGGCCAGAATAAATGGCCACCACTTATCAAAAAACCTTATAATATAATATTGATATGGTCTAAAATATTTGCATACTATATTATCAATTATTATGTCCATAAAAATATAAATAAAAGAGATATTTCCATTATTAATAATTTACTTCATATATAATATGGCTTTAAAATGGAACCAACTTGAAGATATTCATTCACATTTAAGGTATATATATTTCGCATAAAATAAATAATAAAATATATATATATATATATATATTTGATGGATGAAAAAAGTAAGTAGGTAATGATAATTAGATAGAATGGACCAACACATTAATTTAATGAGATTATAACTACAATAGTATAATTTTTATGGAACTTTAAAATATATTAGGTATAAAAAAAATATAATTAAATATTAATAGGTCTCATAATATTAATTATATATATTTTGGAGCATCCCAACTGTTGATAAGGGGATAAATCCAAGTCACCTTTAATTAAAAACTAATATATATATTTCTACTAATCGTACTTAATGATTTTTTAAATCCGGAATTTGCTAGTTCATTTATATTTTTGCCATCTCCTCACCTATAAATAGATGTTATTCATTCATATTTTTCATCAACACAACAACTATTTCTATATTTTTTTAGTAGTATCTATTAACAAAAACTACAACATATACATCCATTTCTTTGAAACTCTTACAAACATCGAATCCAACTTTAAAGGTATAACAATCTTTGTTATTCTAAACTTCTAGGTAACATAAATGATTACAATCCAATCGTGTTCATGACATTTCATCACAATATATATCTTCAAAAAATAAATGATTGTGATAAAATATCATGATCATCGATCAGATTGTGAATTCATTTTAAATTTCTCGCCCATGAATATTTATAGAATTCGTGATATCGAATACGACATTACTAAAATTTTAACATAGTAAAAATATATTATCACAATTTTTTTTTATTGTGATAATGTTATGACATATATCCCCTTCTGACATTATGTTTTCTCCAGTAAAGATAAGTATAATTTAATCAAAATTTTAAAAATCTATATTTTTGTCCTTCAAATATCCCTATATATCTACAGTAGATCTAACTTTCCATGGCGGATCGGAATAATTTATCTAAGTTTCCAACATAAATATGTTCTTGAGGTTTTGTTGTTCGTGAATTTTTTATGTTCGTTCTTGGTGTAACCTTATAATATAGCTTCTTATTGTTTAGCCCCTATACTTTACTATATATATATATATATATATATATATATATATATATATATATATATATATATATATATTCTTCTATTCCGTTTTTTTTCTTTTTTAGGTTCGATCGGACCTTCTTCTCCCTCCCTTCTCACCATTCATATAGAAAAAAACCTCTTCATTCTTATATTATGCAATTGTTTTTATTTTATACTTATCTTTTATTTCCATTTCTTAAATCTATGGTGAATTTGAGTTATTGAAGATTTACAAAAATCCATTTTTAACTGGTAAGAACTCATAATATTTATATTTAATTGATTTTCACACAATTCAGTAGAAAATTATGTGTTTTTAATTTCTTGGGTATAGATCTGTATATTCTGTGTATAAATATGTATGTTGTGTGTACAGATATATACTTATGTGTGTATAAATTTGTACTTTCGTGTGTAAAAATTTGAATTTTTTGGGTATGATCCTATATTTTTTGGGGTATGAATCTTTTTTTTTTGGTAAATACCCATTGTTTTGCATTTTTTGTGGGTAAATACCCACTATTTTGCATTTTTGTGGGTATATACCCATTGTTTAACATTTTTCGTTCGTATGGAACTTCATTTTGGTGAGTATATATAGTCATTTATATTGATGAACTTGTGTGGTTTTATGTGTGAATTGATGTTTCTATTCTTGTGTAGGAAAACAACACCAAAAACGAAAAAGTAAGTATATCTCCATCATTGATATGGAAATATAATAGACCTAGGGAATAAATTAATATGAAATCGTAAGTAGAATACCCACCGAATTATAGCACGAACATTAAAAAAACTTTGAAAAAAAATCCAAACAATATGTATACTTGTTGGGACTTATAATGCAATTAAAATAAATAGTGGATATATACCCACTATCACACACCAATATTGGGAGAAAGGTAGCAAAGTAAGAACATAAATATTTGAATCCATTTTAAACTAAAACTAAACAAGGCCTTTAAAAAAACTAAAATTTAGTTTGATCTTCAAAAATATAATTTTAGAATTTGAGTCCTCTAATTGTATATTTTAGTATTTTATTTCTATGAATGTTAATATATACAATCAAATTATATTAGGTACTATATTTACACTTATTTCGAATTATATAGATACGATAATTTTTTAACTTATCTCGATCTCCTCAAAACCTAAGCCCCGTTTTAAAATTATGTTTTCTCAACAAAATTAAATATAATTAATTCAAAATTTTAAAAATCTATGATTTTGTCCCCCAAATATTCTGATATATCTACAATAGATCTAACTTTCCAAGAGAAACTTGTTCATGAGGCTTTTTTGTTCATGAATTTTTTATGTTCTTTTGTTCTTGGTGTAAGCTTCTAACATAGATATCTAAATCGTAACTTTAGAGAGGATTTATTGGTTTCATGAAGTAGATCACCAGAATGATTTAATATCCATTTTGGATTTTTGTAATTTTAATATTGTATAATATTGTATAATTTTATTTTTTCAATATTTTTAATAGATATTTTTCTTTTAGTGTTAATAGATTTATTTAGTTATTATTAATTGTTGTATTTTATCCATCATAGAAATAAAATTTGTGCCATTTTTTTCTTTATTTTTTTAATACTTATTGTTTTTAGTTAATATTTAGAAAATTCACTAACTATACTAAAAGATTTGTTGTGTATACTCATCGACTTGCTGAGTAATAATAAATTAATTTTCATACTTAGTGATCCGTACTCATCAATTTTTGTACTAAATGATTTTAGACATAGTGATTTTTGTACTCAAGTGATTTCAAACTTATTAGTTTTGTACTCAATGATTTTTTTCTCATAAATATTTGTACTCAGTGATTTCGTACTATTTAAATTACGGCTGGGTGGAGTTATCGGTGGAGGTCGATGGGTGGTGGTTGAAGATAAACAATTTAGATACTAAGCAAGGAGTACACCCCAGGTGGCGTTGCAGGCAGTGGTGATGACAGGTCGTCGGAGATGTTAAATACTAATACTTAGGTGGATTTTGATTTATTTGAAAGTATTTTACAATTTGGTCACCTATAATATTAGGTAGTAACATATTTGGAGAAGAAACTAGCCAAATGTTCTCTATTGGTGATTAAATTAGTCTCCAAGACACTCTAGGACAATCACCCTGTATAGATCCATATAAAATGTTTATTATCATTTTGAACTAATTGGAATGTGAAAATTGAGTTTGCTTATATTAGGGGAAACTTTGTGACATACGTGTAACTTTAAGTGTAAGTTTCTTGAATAAAAAAATCTCATACTAAATATTATCGTTTTATTATACCAAAAATGTAAGAAAATCTAATATTTTTCACATTTTATAAACAATTAATTGAATAAAATAATAATCAAAGTTTTTTATTTGAAAGCACGTGATGAGTCGTGTTTCACTGATATCACACCGAATGTGTGAGAGATGATATGTCTTGTTATAACTTTACATTAGATCTACAAATCAATGAGTTTTTTTCTTTTGTTTCCCACCTACTATGAAAAAGATTTTTTGTCTTTCCTTGATTTCATACCAAATGTGCCATAGATGAAGTTTCTTCATTTGGTTAAACACTACATATGCAAGCGAACGCATTGTCTTTTTTTACTTTCGGGAAAAATTGCTTATATATTTCATATATAAACTCTTCTCTAATAGTGGTAGTAACGGTTGAGCATTACCCTTACCTAAACTGACAAAAAAAAGACACAAAAAAGATTTTCTTTATTTTAGGCCCATCATTTTTCTAGTTTGTAAAACTTCCAAGCTAATAAAATACATAAGTAAAGCTTACTTATTTGATTATTTGTGGTAGTTAATTTAGGTCTTATACGATGATGTAAACTACACCATGTATATGAAAATAACAAAAAATATACTGACTTATATATGTCTTAAAATACATATGAGGTCAAAATCGATGAGACAATTTTATTTATAATCATCTCTCGGATAAAATTTACTTTCACTCTATATTGTATGTGTCGTACTAATTTAATACTTTAACTTCTATATGTTAATTAGCCACCAAACTATCTGTGTTGCATTAAGTGTAGACAAATTTGCATCACTAAATGGCTGAGTTTTAAAGCTAAGGTTAAGGTTAAGGTTAAGGTTAAGGTTAACTATAAGTTTAAGGTTTAAGATTTAATGCTTAAGTTTTAAGTTTAATTTTTAATAAGATATAAGGTTTAAGGTCAAATATTAGCACGATGAATCTTCATTTGGTAAAGCTTAAGGTAAATGGTTAAGATACAAGTTAAGGTTCAGGTATAAAGTTCAAGGTTTAAAGAAAAAAATGCTAAGTTATAGGTTAAGGTTATAGTTATGGTTAAAGTTTAGTTTAAGGTTGAGGTTTAAGATTTAATGTTTATTGTTTAAGGTTGAGGTTTAAGTTTTAATATTTATGGTTTAAGGTTTCATTTTATGATTTAAGGTTTGAAGTTTAAGGTTCAACCTTAAAGGTTAAGGTAAAAATCGTTAGGGTTAAGGTTAAGGTTTAAATTTTACGGTTTAATGTTTAAGGTGTAAGGGTTATGGTTAAATTATTGTTAAGTTTAAGGTTAGAGAAGAAAATCACTATGGTGTAGGGTTTAAGGTTTAAATTTAAGGTTTACAGTTTAAGGTGTAAGATTTAAAATATAGGTTAACTTTGAGGTTAAGATTAAGGTTAAGGTTAAATTTGAGGTTAAGGTTAAGTAAAATTTAAGGGTATGGTTAAGATTAAGGTTAGAGTTAAGATTAAAGTTAATGTTAAGGTTAACGTTTTCCTAGTTTAGGTTTAAATTTTAAGTTAAGGTTAAGGTAAATATTAGGTTAAATTTAATAATAATGTTAAGGGTGTGGTTAAGGTTATTAGTTAAGGGGTTTAGGTTAAGGTTTGGTTAAGGAGTAAATTACCACTTATTTTGAAATTTCTAGATGTGATCATTTTTTAATGGATCTTAAAGGGATCTCCTCAAGACCTAAGCCCCCTTTCGAAGTTATGTTTTCTCCCAACAAGGTTAAACCATTAGAATTTAATCAACTTTTTTAATACTATTCCCCTAATATTCTATTTATATATATCTACATATATCCACATTAATCACATTTCTCACCTACAATGTCTAAACCACCTCTCAAAATACTCTTCTCTTCCCACCTACTAAACCCTATAGAAATCTCCCACATGGAGAAAAAACCATGAACGATGATTTTCCAGCTTCTGTTCGTGACACAAGGTAGTAGTGAGGTGGTAAAGCCATAGATCGATATAAAGCTTCAAGACCATTGCAGTGTTTGAGATATGAAGCTTCGTCCATGGAAATGTTCGATATCTCGAACTTTTATAGCGTATGAAGGAATCATTGACGAGATGGCAGAGCAAGGAAGCAATGTCCATGAAAGTTTCGTGTACATTAGATCTGTCTTTACATTGTATATCGGAGTTAGAGCATGCGATTTTTAAATAACAGATGTAACTCTCCATGCGAGAATTTTTTTTTTGATAAGTGGGTTCTAGGCTAGCTTTCGTGAGGTTTTGTTGTTCATGAATATTTGATGGTCTTTTTTACTTGTTATTACCTTCGAACATTCATATATAAATTGTACTTCTAGAGAGGTTTTATTAATTAACCATGAATAGCTTTCGTGAAACAAATCACGAAACAAGATTTTACAGCATTATTTTTTTATTTTTTTTTTCCTTAATATTGTATAATTTTTTTAATATATTTGTAATATATTTCTTTTGTTATAGGTATAATATATTTATTTTTTATTATGTTTTTTATTTTTTCC
The DNA here is from genome assembly GCA_029959085.1 of Nemophila menziesii. NCBI lineage: Eukaryota > Viridiplantae > Streptophyta > Magnoliopsida > Boraginales > Hydrophyllaceae > Nemophila > Nemophila menziesii. Next base: position 94,146,230 of record JARWIR010000002.1, read on the forward strand.
ATCATAAAAATTAAATTGTGCCATTTTTCTCTTAATTTTTATTTTAATAATCAATATATTTAGACAATATTCAAATATTTCACTAAGTATATTTAGATCTTTGTTGAGTATTCTAAGTAATTTACTATGTATAGTTAGATATTAGTTTAATATACTAAATTAATTATTATACTAAGTGACTGCACTAATCAACTATTTTTGTACTCGATGATTTCTTACTTACTGAATCACTATGTAAGCCCAGGTGACTGGTGGTGGTCGGTGGATGGTGTTTAAAGATAAATAATATAAATACTCAATAGCTTTGTAGTAGTAAATCAATGAGTACGTCACAGGTGGCGGTGGTCGGTGGGTGGTGGTCGTAGATGAATATTGGTAGTACTTAGTGACTCGGTGGACCGTAGTTATTGTCACTTATTTTTTAGTCTTAATAATATTTTTGTTTTATCTAAGGGTATTACAATATGAGGTCACCCATCAGATTAGGTAGTAACTTATTTGGAAAAGAAACTAGCCAATTTTTTTATTGGCGATTAAATTGGTCTCTAAGACACTGTGGGTCAATCAACCTTGATAGATTAACGAAATTGTTTATTGTCATTTTGAAACATTTGAGATGTTAAAAGTAAGTTAGTTTATATTAAGGGATACTTTTTGACATATGTGTAATTTTAAATATATATGTTTCATGAAATAAAATTCTCATACTAATAACATAATTAATAATTAAGTGTTATTATACAACAAATCCAATATTTTTCACAGTTTGGAAAGAAAGAATTTGAATAAAAGAAGAACAAACGTTATTCTTTGTCCATTTCACACGTGATGAGCTTTGTTTCACTGAGTTCAACAAAAAATGAGACAAATGATATGTCATGTTATAACTCTACACTAAATTTACAAATGATGAGTTTTTTTCTTTTGTTCCACACCTAGTATAAATTGGATTTTTTGTCTTACTTTAATTTCATACCAAATATATCATTGATACACATAATATCAATGCGACACATTGTCTTTTTTACTTTTGGTTCGAGTACTTTTATATTAAAGTAGGACACACCTATCTCTTCTTATTAAAAGTAAAAATCCACCCAAACTTCTCATAATTTCGTTTAATTTCAAATCTTCTCATTTATTATCAAATTAACAACACATCACCCTCCTTTTTTATTATTATAATATTTGTAAGAGTTTAATTTAACTGTTTCAAAATATCTTTAGACACGGGTCATATCTAGTGCCTATATATTTTGTTTATAAACACTCCTTTAGTAGTGGTAGTTATGGTTGAGCATGAACCCAACAAAACATGTCAAAAGAAATGCCCAAAAGGAGGCTTTTCTTTATTTAAATCCAACATTGGTCTGGTTTTTAAGATATAATTATTTAAACGTTATGCCCCCTCAACTCGCTGTCACCCGACTTAACCACCAAAGTTATAAAAATAGGTAAATTCTAAATCTGAATTCTCAGTTTCATTTCATATTTCTCTTCAACAATATTAATTTTTCATATTTTTGTATCACTTCCACTATAACAAATCATCTATACTAGTTAAACGATTTAATACTAGTATACAATAATTATGCTATAAATCTAATTATCTAAGTTGTAATACTTAAATTTTTGTTTATAACATCATTATTTTAATAAAAAACATTCACTATTTTTATGGATATACCTAATATTTAACATATCTATATAGTCTATATTTTTTGTATAGATCTATATATTTTTATTATTGATCATGCAAAAATTTTATATTTTATATATAGAGAGTTATATATTGTTTATTCTGTTATATACGAAAATATAGGAAAATGTTTTTTTAATATATTATTCTATATATGTGTATTTTTTTAAATTTGGAAATATGTATCTTTTAACACATACACATATACAGACATATATATATATATATATATTCATATATGTATATTAAACACAAATATATTTATCAAACTGATCTATATATAATTATAAGATTTATATATTTATGTTATTTAATTGTGTGTGAAATCCTTTTTTTGTTTTTTTATGTTTGTTGCTATATTATGTATCTCTCTTAAAATATATTTATGTAGGTAAGATTTATTAATTTAAAGTGAATACAAATTTATCTAAATAGAAAGTAAAAAACAATTAATAAATCAATCCACAAACACATATTTTATATTACAATATTTGTTTTATGGAAATTACATGCAACTTTACATATATATATATATATATTTAAGTTTTATTAAATAAGAATGTAAATATTTGTTTCATATTTGCAGTAACTATTACGGTGTATTTATTTATCGTGCATAATAATAGAAGGTAAGTCAACCAAAAAAACACGAGGTTAATTGTTTCATGAGAATACAAAGAAAAAATAGGATACCATCGCTTTTCTTCTAAAAGTTAATGTTAACTATTTATTAGTGAGATGAATCTTCATTTCGTTAAAGTTATGATTATGGTTAAGGTTTAAAATTTAATGTTTACGGAAAAGTAAATGGTAAACTTCAAGATGAAAGTTAAGGTTAAGGTTAAATTTCAAGATTTATGAAAACTATAAGGTAAAGTTAAAGGTTAAGGTAATGGTTAAATTTAAAGTTAAGGTTAAAGTTTAATGTTAACGGTTTAAGGTTTAAGGTTTAAGGATTAATGTTCAAGGTTAAAGGTTATGGTTAAAGAAGTTAAGATGAAGGTGAAGATAAAATTTAAGGTTAATGTTAAGGGTAAGGTTTAAAGTTAAGATTTAAAGTTAAGGTGAAGGTTAAGTTTATTATTTAAGGTTTGAGGTGTAAATTTAAGATTTAAGTGTTATGTTTAAAGTCAAGGTTAAGGTTAAAGTGAAAGCAAACATGAAGTCGTATGGTTTAAAGTCTACGTTTAAGATTTACAGTTTCAGGTATAAGATTTAAGGTTAAGGTTATGTTTAATGTTAAGATTAAGGTTTAGGTTAAAATCTATGATTAAATTGAAGGCAACAACTAAGTTGTATGGTATAAATTTTACGTTTAAGATTTACGGTTTAAGGTAAAAGACTTAAGGTTAAGGTTAAGTTTAAGTTTAAAATTATTGTTTAGTATAATATTAAGGATAAGATAAATGTTATGGTTAGCAAGATTATGGTCAACGTTGAGGTCAAGGTTAATATTAAGTCGTGGCTAAGTCAAAGATTAAGTTTTAATTTAAGGCTAATGTTAATGTTAATGTTAGGTTAATGTTAAGATACATGGTTAAGGATGTGGTTAAAGTTAATAGTTTAGGGGTTGAGGTTACGGTTAAAGTTAATGAATAAAGCGTTATGGTTTAGGTTAAGGTTAAGTATCTAGTTCAGAAGTTTCTAGTTCATTTCTATTTTAGCCATCTCATCACATATAAATAGATGTTATTCATTCATATTTTTCATCAACACAACAACTATTTCTATACATTTTCTTAGCATTATCTATTAACTAAAACTACAACATATATGAAACTCTTACAAACATCGAATCCAACTTTAAAGGTATAACAATCCTTGTTATTCTAAACTTCTAGGAAACATAAATGATTACAATCCAATCGCATTCATGACATTTCATCACAATATATGTTATATACTTTTTAAATTTTTTTGAAGATTTCCATGTAAGAATTTGTTTTTATGTGGAAGCTCATCAGATCCTCTACAGCCGACAAAGGGATTTAATCGAGGATGAGAGTCAACCTTCAAAGAAAAACAAGATCATATCTACTAGTCAATACAACCTATTATAAATATGAAAGGAATATAAAATATGACATATCCTGATGAAACAACTTGCATGTTTGGAGGATAATCTAAACCTAGTGTCTCCTACTCATTTTTCTTTAAATTTTGAAGCTTTAGACACATTGAGTGAAGTTAATAACTTATTAAGTACTTTATTGTCATTCTTATACATGTGTAACATTCATTACTCAACTTCTATATATGTATGCTCAAACTTGTGACAGGTTACGACTTCTCTTATTGCGATGTGAAGGCTTGGGAGAGAAAGGATGAGTAGGTCCAAGAAGCCCTATATGTCTAGATGAAAGCTAGAAAAGTCAACCTTATGCAACAACTTGAGAGGTGTGAAGTCAAAGCTCTACAATCTAGTTAGAAACATGCCTACTCCTTTCTCGTGAGTAAGTTTCCTAACATCTTGGTAGCTTTCCCATTTGATAGTCTCCTTAGTTTTCTATGTGTGCCGTAAATTCTTTTGAGATGATTGTAGATCCTACCTTCCGTACATTTTTTAGGACATAGAGGTCTTAGACCAATACATGAAAACTAAGGAAATTGTGGAAGGAATTGCCATAACAACAAACCTTCTTCAAGAATCAGAATTATGGAATCAAGCAAATTAGATGATTTGACCCTTAAAGTTATAAAGATCGGCAAGTTGGAATGGAAACCTAAAATCATCTAACACCAATTAAAAGAACTATTTATTATCAATTTCTTATCTAATATAGTGATTCTTGGACATTCTCAAAGAAATGGGAACAACCAATCATCAAAATATAAAATGTTGTATGCAAAAAAAGAAACTATTCAAATTATTTAAAACGTGACTAAGGTATATAGCTTTAGATTGAGGGAACACTTATCAAGTATATCTAGATCTATATGATCGTCAATTATCTAGGATCTCCATTTCTTTTACCTTTACGTACTAATGCTTAATTTACTTTTGTACAAAAAAACACGGTAGAAAGGGATCTATATTTTAGCATTTATATTCTTAGTTTTTTAATAAACCAAAATCAAATAGCGAGAAAATTCATTTAATATCTTGATTTGAACCTCTTGGAAATGGGTTAAAAAATCAAAAAAATCTAAAATTAGTTTACATTAATACATTATATCAATATAAAATACACATGAGTATTATGTCCACTAATAAAAATAATCCTAACCAATAATTGACAACAATAATTTTAATTTTTACCATAACAATTGGTCCACTCCTCTTACTTTATACTAGACATTTTACATTCATTTACTTGTAAACAATAGAAGGGAAAATGTTCAAATTTTCTAAATCGGTTAGAAAATGATATATTTTGTTTATGGGTAAGTTCATAAGGACTAATTTCAAGGCCTTCAACATGGGAAATGCTGTCAAATGGTTGATATTTGGAGATCCACAAGAGATGTTATCAATTTGTTCGAGTGTTTGTAATATATAGTTACCAACATTATCAATGTTAAATGGAGGCATAATAGTATCTTCATTTGATAATGATTTAATACCAAAAGTTGTGTTAACCAATGTTATCTGGACATCGTTGTTTAAAAAAGTATCTGGTGAAGTTGGGATAAAATTGTTTTTCTCAGCAAGTATGAATCCAAATTCCTCATCGATGGACCTTATGAATTATTGATATTACACCTAGACAAGCAATAAATTGGTGATGTCAGGTACATTAAAACAAATGTGAAAATTTTAAAACAACTAAATAATACTACAAGTTAAATAAAACACACATATGCGTATGTGACGTTAATATTTATTTATTTTTTATTTAAAACTAATTTTGTTTTAAAAAAATTATTATACCATTTGGAGGCTTTTAGATAATTAAGAATTAATTCATTGTATATAATGTACAATAAATATATATCTTAAAATATATATATAAAAAATTAATAAAAATAAAACATAAACAACTAAGTTTCTGCCTTCGTCATCGGAAAATGAGATAATCAAATAAAACAAAACCAAGAATGAAAATATCTAAACAAATAAATCAAATCAATTTTATATATTCCAACGATTTCAATTTATTTAATAATATGAATAAAAACATTGAATAAATTTAAGTTTCTATAAGAGTCTAAATATATTCTAATAAAATTAATTATTATTCATTTGATTGATGAACTGGATAATAACCTTGAATATATATAAAACTTTTAGAGTTAAAATTGAGGAATAAAAAATATTTAATTTTAAGAAAATAATAACTAGCTAACAAATACATAAACTTACACACAATTTAAAGTATTTCATAGAACTATAAAATCAATCAAATATTTATGAAAAAAATCAGTAAGTTAAAAAGAAAAAGTCCCTGAAAGTCTATGCAAACTTGTGTGTGTTTATATAGATTATAGCGTTGACTAAGTAATGTGACCCGCATTCACTGTGATATTAAAGATGATTTAACTACCAATTATTTTTTGACCAACTTTACATTAATACATAAACGGTAGAACTTATCAATTAATTCCCAAACATGCCCAACCCTGCAACCCTACTTTTGATATGGCCTTTTCAACTTTTTCTTACTAAGCCCGACCAGGGAAAGGTCTTCATGCATAGAAAGTGGTTTGTGTATAATTTTCATTTTATTTGAATCTCACACAAAATGATATATAATCTAATTTATTAACAACTGATTGAAGAACAATCAAGAAAATCATATGGATTATATTTTTCTGGTTATTCATTGATTGGTTGTAGTCTTGTATATCTCTATTATATAATAATATAACAAATTTACTTATGCAGTAGATATATAATTTTTGTTTTTGAGATATTTTATAGATATGTGAATTATATTTTAAATAAAATAAAATGAGGAAAAATCAATTATCACTGAAATTTGCCATAAACTGATTCCTACATAAGCTAAAAAACTTAAAGGACACCACATACTTTTTTATCCTTACATACTGTATTTACTTTATGCTAATTAAAAAAACATCAAAATCTAATACACTTATTTTATATAATATCCAAGATAAAATTTATTATTTATGTAATATACGGAACGTAAAATCAAGAAAGAATATTGGAAACAAAAATCCGATCGGAAAATCAGAAATTTTAGAAAATTAATATGTAGTTCCAGTTCCGATCTGAAATTTTCGAAAAAATCGGAATTTCAGAGCATTAAACATCTCTTCCGAACAAAACTTTCTAATTGGAAAAAACAGAAATCGAAAATTCCGGATCCGATTTCATCCCCTTCCTCCAGAATACCATGTTCTTTAATGGTCTGAGATGCCATAGTGATACCCTTACCCGTTTTTTTAATCTGCAAATGGATTTATTTCTATTGCAACTACCAGTAAATTTCATCTTTATGGTTATAAAACATAGTTATTAGAAAAGTTTAGTTAATTAGAATGGTTAAATCTACTTTTGATCTAATATCAGGTTTTACTCAACTATTTTTAAATACTATGGATTTTTCCTGTGATCCATTACACCATACAACTATAAACATGAAAGAAGTTGTTTCTCTAAAATGACTCTTTGATCATATCTATGAGAAACATGTTTTTATATATGATTTTTATTCAATTATTTATATAAACTAAATAATGAATTTTGCACTGTCACTTATATTTTTTAAAATTTATTTTAGCCCAAGTACCTGGTATGGGGCATTCCCTAGTATATATATATATATATATATATATATATATATATATATATATATATATATGTGTGTGTGTGTGATGTTATTATTTAGGTTCTACTAAAAAATAAAAGAATCGAAATGACTATCTACACGAGTCGTGCTACAAATCATGTTGTATTTTTCCTACCAAATCCACAACTCATGAACATAGTAAGTGAATATATCTTACACAATATGTAGATTGAAGGTGTAAAATTTATTTGTAATACACCCTTACATTTATTTTTGGGTACAATTCTTTCGTACAAAAAATGTAAATGTAAAGTTAAGGGACGAGGCAGAATTATATCGCATAAAATTTCCACAAGTAAGATAATACAAACTCTTATTTCTAATTACTTTTTTCTAATACGAAATCATTTTCTTAGAATAATAGTTGATTTCGATTATATATGTAGCATTGGAAGAAAATCATGTGTGATGGCTGGATAAAAGGAAAGCGCTTGGTTAGATGAAATATCAACCACATGGTAAAGTTTCTTATAAATTTAACACTAATGTGTATAATATTCAAATTATATGCAAATTTTATATAATCTTCAAATTAACAAGTTATCGTTCAGGTTCCTCAATTGGATGATACGTGTATGTTGACACAACGATATTTGGTATAGTTTTGAGATTTATGCACGTATATTAAAAACTCGAGGATTTATGATTCATACATTACCATTCTATTACTTCTAGAGTATTTTGTATTTTAAATTATTTATTAGTTGTTTGATAAATTATACACAGATATATAGTGCATTTGAATTTAATAACCAAACTTTTTTATCTTACTATTGTATTCATTTCATCTACGATTTTTACATTTTTTTGTCAAAAATACATATTCAGAATAAAATATATATTTTTAAAAACTAAAATAGGAAATTAAATAAATTTTTATGTATCTGAGTGCATTAAGGAAAAAGCTATACCTAGTAATTATACAATTCATTTCTTGTAGCTTTATCTAGAATTCTATATCATTAAACTATTGCATAAAACTTTTTCTGTTTTTTATGAATAAATACCAAAGTTCAGAATAATAGGTGAGTGATCAGACCCAAGAGGGGGTAACACTTTATTCCACGAGTTTGGATAAAGAGCCATCCAATCCTGATTCACTAAGATTCTATCAAGTCTTTGCTTTATCAGCTAGTTGCCATTTCTCTTGTTAGACCAAGAGAAATTACATCCTAAAGATGGTAAATCAAGCAAGGCATTAGAATCTATGAATGCATTAAATATAGCCATATTCCTCTTGTGAACAGAGTTTATATTTCCCCCCAATTTCTAAGAGGGAAATCTAATCAAATTGAAATCCCCAATAAAGCCCCATTGTTTCTCAACATGTATCAAGTCATTCAATTTCCTCAAAAAATGACTTTTTTCCTCACCTGCAGTAGGGCCATATACAAAGTTAATCTCACATAATTCAATATTAGAACTATAATAGGTGCACTGAATAATGTTTTTATCAGAGCTAACATGAGTGTAGTTACCAGGTTCTTTCACAAAAACTGATATTCCCCCAGATAAACCAATAGGATCCACTTGTGTAACAAGTGTCAATTTCAGTTTATAACTCAAAGAAATTAAAAAGTCAAGTTTTTGTTTAGTTTCAGTAAGAAAAAGTACCTCTAAATGACGAGTCTTGATCATTTCCACCAAGCTCATTTCTGTCAAGGCTGTTCCAATGCCTTGACAGTTCCAAGCTTGTATCATTGAGGGTTTTGGGGTTGATATGGGTCAACCCCGCAAACCTCATCAGCTTCCATCTCTTCTTGTAACCCTTCTTCATACCATTTTTCAATATTTTCATCAGTGTCAATTTTTTCAAGCTCAAGTGAATCAGCCATCTCATCATCACCACCAGTAATTAGGGTAACAAGAGTTGTTGATACTTGAGAAGTAAGATCATCATCAGTTGAGAGGCCAAGGTCCTCCCTGACTTGCTTTGTTCTTGTTCTATTTCTTTCAAGTGAACCAAAACAAATAGTTTGATCTGAATTATCAGTAATAGATGGGTCAATCTTAACTTTATCCTCCAACTCAGTCATGGGAATCAACTTACCATTAACCTCATTAGCCCCACAAAGTTTTAAAATTTCATCAGTTTTCAATGGCCTCAATTCAGTTTTAAAAGCAACACCTTGAATAAGAGTTTGATCAAGTTTAATTGTAGGAACAAGTAAAGAGTTCTGAATTAATTTCATTCCTCCTTTTTTAATCATTTCATTTCCATCATTAGTGCCTATCTCTACTTCTTCAAGCACTTCAGCTTTCTTTTTGAATTTATTCTTCAAAGGTTTTTTGATCCTTTGATTAGTATTGTTGTTCTTCACAGCTTTGAACACACATTCTTTCTCTCTTTTCACATTTTCAGAGTATTTTATCCAGTTGCCAAACCTATTTGTAAGGAGGTTAGGATTATCACAGTTCTTCTCTTCATGAGAGATAATACCACATTTGAAACAAAAGTCGAAAAGCTTTTCAAACTTAAAAGAAATCCAAACATTATGTCCTTTTGAAATTTTAAAATTGAATCCCTCCAAAAGAGGTGTTAATACCGAGCGTTCAACCCTAGCTCTAATGCTAGGATCCTCTTTATACTTAATCGGATCAGGCAAACAAACCTCAATAACTCTACCAACCTTTGAAGCAATTTTACTAACATTTGATTCTTTAATAAAGAGTGGTGGGACACCATAAATTCGAACCCAAAACGCTGTCTCATCAAGAAGCGAAGGATTAATAATTGTTTCCTCATGTTTTTGAACCAATACATGGAACCCAAATATATGGTAAGGCTGATTATTCCATACAACCTCATAATCTTTTTCTTTGTCAAATTGAATTGTACAAAGATTAATACCTTTATTTTCAAGAGTAATCCTACCTGATATATCCCAGTGATGTATTATAATTTTCTTTAAGTAGCTCAGATTAATAATACATGTTGCTATCACACGAAGAATAAGTTTGGGTTCATCAAACTTTGAATAAATTGCATCTTTGTTTGGTGAGAGACAAAGTTCATCATCATCCTCTTCTTGCTTCCCCTCTTTGATGTTCATGAGAGACGCCATCGAAGAGGGAAGACTAGAAGATTAATGTAAACAAGAACTCAATAAAGCACTTAAAGGTAACTTTTAAGAAGTGAATCTTAGCAAACGTGATGCAGAGAATGCTTAGTTTCATATATCTAAGAATAGGTCCTAAGGTGAAACTAAGTTACTGAGTGTGAATCGGACGGAGAGAGAGAGAGAAGGGTTTATTGGAGAGAGAGAGAGAGAGGTAGAATAAGGGTTTTAATCGGAGAGCGAAAGGGGTTTTCGTGGTGGTTCGTGGTGGTAAGTGGTGGGGGATCGAGATTCAGACGAAGGGGGAGGGTTTATCGGGAAGTGTGCCTGGGAGCATTTTTAGGTTTTAGTTGGGGTTTTGTTATCTCTTATGAAATATAAATTATCTCAAATTCAAAAACATATATCAATGTGGGCTAGGAAAATAATCTTGAATAATAGGATTCTTATTAAAAAGAACATTGCTCAGTTGAAAATTATCTTTAATGAGCCATACAGTGATGAGATCAATGATCTTTTTCATTCTCTGAGTATGGAACTTGAAGAATTTTGGAAGAAAGAGGAATTATATTGGTCTTTAAGATAAAAAAATAATTGGTTGAAATTGGGGGATAAAAACTCTAAATTTTTTCATGCCTCAACAAAAGTAAAGAGATCTAGAAATAGAATCTCTAAAATAAAAGATAAAGATGGAGTTTGGATTTCAGATTCAAATGATATATCTAAGGAAATTATTGGATATTACAATAATATATTCAAATCAGTTGGAGAAAAAAATTATCATCCAATTCTGTGTAAGGTCAATAAAGTTGTAACTGATGAAATAAATTGTTCATTAACAAAAAGTGTTGATTGTGATGAGATTAAAAAAGCCATTGTTCCTTAGGAAGTGATAAATCCCTAGGACTAGATGGTTTTGGAGGATTCTTTTTTAAAAAGTATTGGAAAGTATTGAAACATGACCTTGTGGCTTTAGTTTCAGATTTTATATTGAATAATTCCTCCTTGGAAGAAATTAATTGTACTATTATTGCTCTAATCCCAAAGTGTGAGAACCCATAATTTGTTGCCTCTTTCAGACCAATAAGTTATGCAAATTTTATATATAAGGTAATTTCGAAAATTTTGACCCTCAGGCTCCAAGAATGGATTGGTAGTTTGGTTTCTGAAACTCAAACTGCCTTCATTCCTAATAGGTCAATTTTTGAGAACATACTTATAGCTCAGGAAGTTTCACTCTTCCTTAACAATAAAAGAGATACAAAGAAATACTCTTTGGAAATCAGAATCGGATTTTCTAATAGATGTTCTAACTCAAATGGGATTTCACTCAACTTGGGTACGATGGATAAAAAATTGTGTAACAACTGTAACTTACAAAGTGCAAATTAATGGTGCTTTATTTGATCTTGAAAAACCTCAGAAAGGTCTTAGGCAAGGGGACCCTCTCTCCCCTTACCTGTTCTGTATTGTTACTCAAGCTCTTACACACTTAATAGAGCACTATGTGGAAATTGGTTTGTTTAAAGGTTTTTCAATTGCGAGAGCAGCTCCAATGATTACACATGTTCTATTTGCAGATGACAGTTTATTCTTTCTTGAAGCAAGTGAAAATAATATTGATATATTCAATAACATTATGAACTGGTATACTTATGCATCAGGGTAGAAAATGAATCTCAATAAGAGTGGAGTATTTTTTAGTAAGAATACACCACAAGAATTGAGAACTAAGTTCTCACAGTTATTGAGAATGAATAAAATTGAGCATTTGGGCAAATATCTTGGAATCCCCTCTTCTTGGGGAAAATCTAAAGTTAAATCCCTTGAATGGTTGATTGAAATGGTTTTGAAAAACATGGAGAGATGGGACACAAAAATGTTATCAAAAAGTGGTAAAGAAGTTTTAATAAAAGCTGTAGTTGGGGCTATACCTAACTATATAATGTCAGTCTTCCTTATACCAAAAAAAGTTACTTCACATCTAACATCTCAGATCTCTAATTTTTATTGGGATAATCAAGGAGAAGTTAGGTGTCACTGGATTAAATGGCAAACTCTTATGAATTGCAAAGATGATGGAGGGCTCGGGTTTAAAGATTTTCATTGTCAAAACATTTCTCTCTTAGCCTCAAATGCTTGGAAGTTCAATCTTAATAAGAATTCTTTGCTTTTTAAACTGTTTAAAGGGAAATATTTCCCTACTTCTGAGTTTTTAAAGCGCAGTTGAGTAGTAATTGTTCATGGGGCTGGAAAAGTCTTATTGAGGGGAGAAATTGTTTTTTGAAGAATATAAAATGGAATGGTGGAAATGGAAAAAGTTTAAACATATGGGAGGATATATGGATACCATATGAAGAACAACTTATTAAACCCAATGGGTGTAATCTGAATTATGTCTCTGAACTTATAAATTCTAATTCTCTATCTTGGAATCTTGAGTTACTTGATCAGTATTTCCCTTCTAAAGCTGTAGCAACCATATCCTCTACACTTCTCTCACAAATTAACCTTGAAGATGTGCCTTTCTGGCCATTCTCTTCAACTGGTAGAGTTACAGTTAGAGAGATGTATAGGAGGACTTGGATGGCTCAGCAACAGATAGAGAAAAATATTGTGAAAAATAAAGGAGAACAATCCTTTATGTTACAATCCCAGGATTGTAAAAGAGTGGGGAGTATGAATGTAATACCCAAAGCTAAAAAAATTGTGTGGAAATTTTGTGAAAATGTATTACCTACAAATGAGAATAGAAAAGCAAGAAAATCATGTACTTCAGACTTGTGTACAATTTGTGGATTGGAAACTGAGAATGTGGAGCATATTATCTTCCACTGTTCATGGGCAAGGGCAGTTTGGCTGGCTAGCCCTTTGAATTTCTGTTCTTTAACTGAACCATCTTTCAACTTAAGAAATGGATTAATTTTATAAGATTAAGCCTTTCTGAAACTGAGTTTAGTAATAATGGACTTGGTGAACTTGCATTTTGTATTGTTTGGAATATATGGAAAGGAAGAAATGAGGCAATTTTTCGAAGGAATGTTCCTGACCCTTTGAATATCTTATCAGAAGCTATAAAATCCAATGATGAATTTATATTATCCAAAAGGATTAAATCTGAGGCTATACAGGATAATAATGTGTTTATGAGGAATTGTGCTTCTCAAAAAGCAAATACTTCATAAATTAATGCAACTCAGGTGCAAACCTTAAGAGAAGGCAATAATGGGCAATGGCAACCACCTTTAGCAGGATGTTTTAAAGTTAATTGTGATGCTTCATATGATTGTAAAACTAATAAAACTTCTTATGCTTGTCTTACCAGGGACAATCAAGGGAAATTAGTTGATGGATGTTCAAATTTTTTTTTGCTTATTCTCCACTAGAGACAGAGGCTAGGGGACTTCTACAAGCTTGTTCTATGGCTTCAAAACTTCCTATAGGCAAAGCTGAAGTGGAAAATGATTGTCAAGCCCTTATTCAACAAACTTCAAATAGAGAGAAGATTTTTCGTAACATTAGAGGGCTAATTAATTGTATTCTTAGGCTTAAAAATTGTTGTAATATTAAAATCTCCTTTGTTAGGAGATCAAACAATACTTGCGCAGATTGGGTGGCTAAACAGGAGATTAAAGACTCCTTGTTTAGCCTTTGGAATTGTTTTCCACCTCCCAAACTTGCTTCTCTTTTAGCTAGTGACTTTAACACTATTGGAATAAGGTAATGTGTAATTTTTGAAGTTTCTATTTAATACTTCTTTCGACCAAAAAAAAACTATTGCATAAAAGATTGTCAATGATATATTTATACAATTCATTACCTACAAAGTTTGTTTTATTTATTCAACAAAAAAAAATTACCCACAGCTTTCCTCATTAACTAGGCCATCAACTGATTCTAATCTAATGGCCAATTCTTCAGAACACACAAATTCATACAACTTCCAATTACACTTTTCAAAAACTGACCATCTAAAGAACTGATTATCACTATCCACTATACATTAAAACTAGCTTATAAAACCTACATATCCCATCAATTTGCATTCCCCAATCTAATAATCTATTTTTTGTGGGAAGTCGGTCTAAATAGGCAAACTATGCACGATATTGATGACTTACACTAAGTTCAATGGACTCCCAATTCTAGCTAAAAGCTAGAATTAGGAGTTGAATCTACTAAACCCACACTCTAATAGCCTCTCTATTGTGAAGAACCCAATCATTGGGTTTCCATTTTTTAGTTTTTTCTAGCCACATCTATTGAGTCGTAATCTATTTTAGCTACATTTTTTAATTTTATTTAAAATATATTTTATCTATATTTGGTCTATATTTATTTTTTAAATAGGATTACAAAATACTAATTTATTATTAACACTATATACATATATTTCATAACTTAGTAACATAATTTTATTATAAAAAAACGTAATAAAAACAAAAATAATTAAAATATTATAATTTCATTATTAATTTTGAATATAATTATAATTAATTAAAAATTAGATATATAAATAACATAAATACATAACATATTAACAAATTAATTTAAATAAGAAATTTATTAAAATAAAATGTGAATAGAAATCCTGAAAATTGGGGAGCTGTTGGAGCATGCCTGTTTTTTGGAATTAATATGTGATAATGAGTGAGTGTTTGACTCCCGATTATAGCTAAAAAAATTGGAAGCTGTTGAAATTAGCTTTAGTAGTTCTTTCCTCTTCCAAATCTAATTAGACCATAGTACACCATAAAACTTTAGATTGTTGTGTTATGAGTTCATCTAGCCCCATACTTGTAATGAATTTTTTTCTTGCAGCAAAAGATTTTCAATTACGCAGCCATAGTATAGAGTCACTACACTCCTCTTGGTTTTGGTAGCTCAATTTCTCGCATAAATCCTATTTGTGGAGGGCTGGCCTCTATCAATAAAGAATTCACTGCCCTGGCCTTATACATGAGAGTCACTCATACTTGTATAAATATCAACAAGTCTCTTGATGAAAAATGTCATTTATCCAAGGATCCCACCATAAATTGGTATATGAGGGTAACCTAAATCCTTGTGCTTCAATAATTTCCACAAACAAAAACGCTAACGGGAATATTTTTTCTGCTCCACAATTCAGGCACCAAATAACAAACTTCAAGCTTCATGGCCGCTCAACTCTGGCCGGCAAAAAGCCACAATCCAACCCTTCACTGGACCCATGGTGGAGGCGAGTAGGGCTATGATAACAACTCCGAATGATTCCACCTCTCCAGACCAACACATGACTGATTTTTCTGAATTAACTGCTGCTATCCAAGACGGAAGAACGGGCAAGAGGTCTCGATCAATCTTGGAGGGTGTCGCTGCAGAGAATGGTAGCAAATTGGCGCTGATTGGGCCTGCCAATTCAGTTAGAATGGGAAATGTCTCGCAGGTACCTGATGTGCCAAAAGCCGCGAACCCACCTGTGATTACTGCTGCTGTGCCAATTCTGCATAAAGGTAATAGCTCGACCTCTTTTATTAGACCAAACCTTGGTAGTTGGAAAGGAACTATAACCGGGAACAATATAATTATTCCAATTATTGAAGATAAAGATGAAATTAAGACTAATCAGGTAATGGGGGAAGAGGATTACTATGAATTAGAAGAATTAATAGAGGATGATGATGAGGATATAATAGTTGACTCGATTCCGACTGTAATTATAACGAGAGAGGAGATTCAAGAGGGGGTGAGATTATGGAGGAATACTGATGTGGTTCATTTATTAGGAAGGGAAGTTGGGTTTACGTATTTGATTTCGAAATTAAGACAAATCTGTGCCCCGAAAGGGCATTTCGAGCTAGTAGACGTAGACCATGGTTACTATATAGTTAAGTTTGAACAAAGAGATGATTTTGACTTCGCAATTTCTTGTGGTCCTTGGATGATTCTTGATCACTATCTGATTGTAAGGGAATGGACTCCGGCTTTTAATGTAGCGTCTAATCCAATAACAACGACAACGGCGTGGGTAAGAGTCTCGAATGTAGGTATGCAAAATTATACGGCAAGAATCTTGAGAAAAATAGGGGATAAGCTTGGCCGCACTATCAAAATTGACCCTTTGACAAAGGGTAGATTACGAGGTAATTACGCTAGGCTAGCTATCGAATTGGACCTGAAAAAACCTTTGGAACCTGAAGTGAGGATTGGGACGGATATATGTAGGGTGGAATATGAAGGGCTTCACTTGATTTGCTTTGATTGTGGCAAGTTCGGTCACAAAAAGGAAAATTGTCCACCCAACGTAGAGATTAGAATGGAGGTGGATAGGGAAAATGTGAAAGAAAAAGAGCCGAGTGTAGAGGGGTTCATTGAAATACCGGCTACTATGGACAAGTATGGGAAATGGATGACCGTAAGAAGAGGGAATAGAGAGAATGGACGGAATTCTGGGAATAACATGGGAAAAGCACAACTAAATAGCAATCTTTGGAATCGTTTCGATGCTCTAAGAATGGATGAAAACTCGAATGCAATGCGCTTCAATGCTCAGAGTATAACGAGTAAGGGTCAAAGTTCGGGGTCGAAAACGAATGGGAATAAAGGGAAGAGCGTAGTAGGGAATGGTACGGGGAACAAAAAATCTGGGGGAACAAAGGGACACGGGGTAATAACAACACCCAATTTTGAGCAGAGGCGGGTTTTGATAGATGAAGTAGAGGTATGTGAGATTGGGGATGATGAGGTGATTAATGGGGCAAGGATGGGGAATAAAAAGGAAAACAAGAAAGGGACGAAAGAGGCGCGTAATGGTAGTACTTCGAACAAGGGAGGAGCAGTTAGAAGGGTGAATGTGGGTGTGGGTAGCAGCTCCTCGGTGGGGCCTGGAATAAATACATAAGCTGAAGGCTTGGTTGAAATTGTTGTAGCTGCTGCGGAAAATGACCTCAGGGACCGTTTTGCAATTAATGCAAAACTTGCCTTGGCTGTCCGCCGACTTCCCAACACAGGCTGATTACCGCTGCAGAAGCTACTGAAATGGAACCGCCGAGCCACTGTGATGATCAAGAAGTAACCATACCAGCCCCGCGACCACCCGATCCCTTATGGGATGCTGTAACTAGTGAAGATTGAGGCGACATCACATGGTTAGAGAGCCAAATCCAGGAAACCTTCGTAGCTAACTCGCAAGAACAGGTACAGGAGGCTAGGAGGATGGACGATGACACGGAAATGGAGACTCGCTCTTAATGCGCGACGAGGTACCCCTTGTATTTTAAATTTATATTTAATGAGGTTGTTGAATGTTTCAGAAAATTTATGGGAGAATTCCAAACATCCCATTAACATTTTAATTTGGAATTGCTATGGAGCGACCAAGCCGAGGTTTAGACAAGTTCTACGAGATATGATGACAAATCACAATGTGTGGCTTACAGTCATAGTTGAACCCCGTATCAGCGGTGTCTCAGCCAATAATATTATTAACTCTTTACAGAAGGATAACTCTGTTAGGGTAGATTCAGAATTTATAGCAGTAGGATTTAGTTATTATGGAACGACTCAAACGTTATATAAAGGTCCTTTTAGCTATTCGCCGGGTTATTAATATAGAGGTAAGCCAGAATGGGTGTAAATCATGGATTTTCTCAGCCGTGTATGCAAACCCGAATTATAAACATAGAGATGTATTATGGGACGCACTACACCATGCTTTCCATAATATACAGTTGTCGTGGCTAGTCGCTGGGGATTTTAACCAAGTTGGATTAGAGATTGATAAGAAGGGGGGACTACCGGAGTATCAAGAAAAATGGAAAAGTTTGAAGAATGGAGGCATAGTTATAGGTTGATTGATCTTGGATTTGAAGGACCTCGGTACACGTGGAGCGATTCATGGAATTCGGGTCAGAGAATTATGGAAAGGTTGGATAGGGCTTATGGTAATGTGGAATGGCAGAGTCAGTTTCCGAATACACGGGTTATCCATTTGGCAAGGGTCCAATCGGATCATATGCCAATTTTAATTCAATTTTGCCCGATTCAGAGACCAAAAATTAATTCAAGACAGTTCAGATTTGAAGCAGCTTGGTGTCTTCATAAATGGTTTCTAGACTTTGTAATGGAAAATTGGGAAGGTGATAAGGTGGGTATTGGAGAAGGTATAGTAGCTATTCAGAGTCAAATAAATAAATGGAAAACGGAGGTTTTTGGGGACCTCAATCGCAAGAAAAGAAAACTAACAACAAGAATTAGAGGTATACAAAAATCGCTTCAGGTTTCGTACAACTCCTCACTTAGACAAATGAGTTATCAATTCACAAAGGAGTATGAAAGTTTGCTTGAGCAAGAGGAAATGATGTACTTCCAGAAATCGAGAGATAAGTTGGTTGTATCCGGGGATAGAAATACACGGTTTTATCAGATTGCAGCTTCTGTACGTAAGAAAAAGGCTAATTGCACAAGATTGCTTAATAATTTTAGATACTTGGGTTGAAGAGGAGGATAGTCTTAAGTCTATGGTACGAGATTATTATATATCTCTGTATGCAGAACCGGAAGATCTCATGGCGGGGTGTACCTTACCGATTATTGGACCCCTCGATAGAGAGTTTACAAGAGGTCTAGAATAGCCGTTCTCCGATGAAGAAATTCGAATTGTAGTATTTCAATCTAATCCGACTAAAGCTCCTGGTCCTGATGGTATGTCAGCAGCGTTCTACCAAAAGTGTTGGTCTTCAGTGGGTCCTTCAGTTTGTATGATGGTTCGGGAAGCAATTGTTACAGATGATATACCTCTGGGGTTGAATGGGACTCTCATACACCTTATTCCGAAAGTACCTGACCCGAGTCGGGTGTAGTTGTTTCACCCGATTAGTCTTATAAATTGCCTGGTGAAGTTCATAATGAAGGCGATGGTCAATAGGCTACGGCCCATTCTTTCGGGTATTATTGGGCCTTGTCAAAGTAGCTTTCTACCTGGTTGTTCCACGGTTGATAATGTAGTGTTGTTCGGGAGGTGGACCATAAGATGCGTCATCTCAAGGGTAAAAAAGGTATCTTGGACGTGAAGATCGATCTTGCAAAAGCATATGATAAGATTCGATGGGAATTTATTGAGGAAACGATAAGGTATTTTGGTTTCCCGGAGAGTTGGGTCAAACTTATCATGACTAGCATGAAAGAGAATGAAATAAGGGTTCTTTGGAATGGGGAGTCGTTAACCCCTTTTACCCCTCATTGTGGAATCCGTCAAGGGAACCCCCTATCATCATATATCTTCGTCTTGTGTATGGAGAGGTTATCCTTATCAATTCAAGAGTTATGTAATGCGGGGAAGTGGAAAGAGATTCAGATTGGTCGCCAAGGTCCCAAGTTATCTCATTTGTTTTTTGCGGATGATCTAATTTTGTTTGGTGAGGCTTCTTTTTTGCAGGTACACGTAATAAAAGAAGCGATGGATACTTTCTGTAAAGAGGCTGGACAGACAATTAGTGTGGAAAAATCTTTGATTTACTTCTCGCAAAATGTTCCGGAACAAATACAAAACGAGCTTGCCTTGGCTAGTGGGTTTTGTCATACTAGCTCGATTGGTACGTATCTTGGAGTGCCTATTCTTTCGGGGAGGCTTCCTAAGGGGTTTTATAAAGGAATAGTGGAAAAAATGCGTGGTAAACTAGCTACATGGAAAATAAAAACACTATCTCTTGCCGGTCGTATCACGCTAGCCCAGTCGGTGTTAAATGCAATGCCAGTCTATCACATGCAAGTGTTAAAATTTGATAGGAATTTGGAAGAATGTTCTGAATCAAACTTATAGAGCTTTCCGAGACGATCAGTTTCAACTTTTGGAACGCGTCAAACAGATAAGTATTGAAGGAGTTACGGCCAAAATAAAACAACACCATAATCTTACCTTTTCTATATTTTTGGGTTACGAATTGAGTTGGGATAGAGTCCAAGTTACTTGTCTTCCACTCCAAGAAAAAGTTTTAGGGTTTCCTATACCCTATAAATACACCATTTAATCAGATTAAACACATCATTGGCAAACCTTAAGCCAAGAGGAAGCTTACAACACAAGAAGAGAAGTCCGGAAGGAGCTGAACACCATATCATGTCGTCTTCAACCTTCAAATTTGTAATTCTTTTCTTTTCTTTCTTTAGTATGAACTAAATAATATTTAGCTTGAGATTTAGCATATATGTATGAACCCTAGTTCTTGTTTTAAATCTATCTAATTTGGGATACCATCGTATTTAATTTAAATTCATGTTTTATTCTCTGCTTATGTGTTTTGATGTATTGATTGTTTTCCTTGCGGAGGCCTACGTATAGGATTACCTTAATAGTAGTTAGATTGTCGTCCGGAAGGGTTGTTTAACTATTGAAACACCACATAATGTCTAGAATAATGATTTGGTCCTGACAACACCATCCTAACTAAATAATCATTAATGTTTGTTTTAATTACCATATCACCAATTGAAGGAAAGATCTGCTTAGGAACCTAGTGGCGTAGAATAACCCTATTTAAGGTCACCTCATGGTTGTGCCGTAGCCTACCTACTCGCTCTCCGGGTGTAGGTAGGAATTTAGAATCCTGATTATTGCAATACTACATGATTCACCCTTACATGTTTAGAATAAACAAGACTAGTGGGGATTACTTGCTAATTACTCGAGCTAAACTCTCATACTATCTTTTCTTTGCTTATTTAAATTTCTGTCTTTAATTTATTAGTTTAATTTTATATTACAAAAACCAATCAAAAATCTCTTTAGTCTTTTATTTTCCTGCGTATTATCTGATCTATCTTACTTATTTGCACTTGATAAATTGCATAAGTTCTCTCTAACTTTCGTAGTCTATGAGGAACGAATCTTATTTATCAGTAAAACTTGCATACGTCCTTTATACTTGCAGAATCGTGCTCAGCCTAGGGTGTTTATTTTTGCACTTATTTTATCTATTATTTTATCACGCCCTAGGCGACACCACAAGTACTAAGGGCAGATATTAAAAGAAACACCAAAGCTAATAAATCTCTTAAAAAAACAAGTTTATCAAAAACCCTCAATCGAATTTTGGAAACCCTAAGTCTCCAACAAACCCTAATTTTTGAAATAAATAAAACAATTTCGCAATACCAAAACCCTCAAGATCTTTCATAGGTCTATTGAATATCAAAATAAAAATCCTAGAAAGGTTTCAGTAAAGATACAAAATAGATTTTATAAAAGCTCGGATACCACTGTTGTAAAAACCTTTATATTCTTGGTTGAAAATCGTATGATTCAAGAACAAACAAAGAAAACTGCGGAAATTAAAGAACACACAACCTTATCGTGGTATAGCCAAAAATGACCTATATCCACGTTGAGCTTCAAATAGAGTAGCTCTATAACTATGACACCTCGAGGTTACAAATCTCAGACCAATCTCAAACATTACACCACATTAAGTGAATGAATATGCCTCTACTCAGAAATCTCTAACCTACCAACAAAGTTGAAGGCTAACGGGTGAAGAATCAAGATGATTCTAACCTATTACAAGAGATATTACAATCTAGAAGCTAAACTACCACAAACCTAATGCTAAAATCTGAAACCAAAGGTTTCAAATAAACTAGGGGTTGAGAGACGAGAGAGAGAGAGAGAGAGAGAGAGAGAGAGAGAGAGAGAGAGAGAGAGAGCATGAAAACTTCAAAAGACGTGAGTGAATGATTATTCATCCTCGGTCAACAAGAGAGCTATTTATTTGAGACAAACATGGGAGCAACTCTGAAGCGTTGATGAAGTTAACCTTCAAGGGATGAAAGTGTGCCATGTGTCCTTGGGGCCCGAAGGTGTCAAATAACTCGACACAACTTAAACACTTCAAATAAGAATGTGTGTATATATATATACTAGGTAAAACCCGTGTCTGAAGACACTAAAGCAAAAATGAATTTCGTTGATGGGAATCGAACGCATGTTCCCTGGGTGAAAGTCAAGGTTAAGGTGAAGATTAAGGGTTTAAGGTGTTTGGTTTAAGGTTAAGGTTTAGCTTAAGTTTAAAGTTAAGGTTAAGGTTTAGTTTAAGTTTAAAGTTAATGTTAAGGTTAACGTTAAGATTGAGGTTAATGGTAAAGTTAAGGTTAAGGTTAATGTTGGGATAAGTTTAAGGATAAGTTTAAAGATATGGTTAAGGTTAATGTTAAGGTTTAGTTAACGTTAAGGGGATACCGTTATGGATAATTTTACGGTTAAGTTTAAGGTTATATTTAAGGTTAAGGTTGTGGTCAATTTTAAGGTTAAGGTTAAGGTTAAAGTTAAGGTTAAGGTTAATTCTAAGGTTAAGATTAAGATTAAAGTTTAGGTTAGGTTAAGGTTAAGATTAAGTTTGAGGTTAAGATTACAGTTAAGGTTAATGTTCAGGTTAAGGTTAAGGTTAAGTTCTAAGGATAAGGCTAAGGCTACAACTATGGCTGAGGCTGAGGTTGAGGCAAAGGTTAAGGCTGAGGTTGAGGCAAGGATGAGGTTGTGGCATTAGACTTAGGCTAAGGCTATTCTATAGAGAAAATATTATAGACAATTTTATGTGACTTACCTTGATAAAAATGAAATTATGGTGGTAAAAAAAAATATGTTGAAACACAAATCTATATTTAAAAAAAAAAAATTATAAAATTCCTGTTTGATTTGAGACATAATAAGTAAAGATCTTTTATTTTTGATAAATAGTATTTTCATGAAAAAATGTATGTCTTTTTCAACAATTTTTCTCGTTTTTTTTTTTTAGAATGTTTAATTATTATTTTTTTGCAATCTAATTTTTTTCTCTTTTAAATTATTAACAATATATATGTTTCTTTTTAAGATGTACCAAATAAAAATATTACCTATGACAAAGAGTTAATCTTATCATAATAAATTATATTACACATAAGAAGTAAAGTATAAGATTTATTATATGTTATTGAATATTATGTTTTATAAGATTTTTTGTTTTAAAAAGAGTAATAAATATTTAATAGTATTAATGATAGGTGGGGCCAGAATCAATTATGGCCACCACTTATCAAAAACCTTGTAATATAATATAGACTAGGTATTACCCGTGCATGAAGTCACTTCAGAAAAAAAATCCAATTCATCGTTAATTTTACTTACTTTGAGTTGCCATGTTGAGAAGTTACGATATGATAAAATTGCACAAAGAATGTATATTCAATAATAAGTGTCTCAAACTCCCTTACTAACAAATAATATACCTCGTTCATTCGTTAGTATTATAGCTCAACTTTTGTTTAGGTTAGGTTCAATCTGGTTAATGTTAGGTGGAGGTGGTGATTGATCACTGTTGTTTGTTGTTTGTATTTTTGGTTCATCAAGAATATTATCAAGTATAATACTTGTCTAACATGTCAAGTTGGACTTACCTCTTGCAAAAGATGGTAGAAACACAAATTAGATGGATTACAACGATGTAAATTAGAAAATATTGAAAGTAGATTGTACATTTTATTTTATTTTTGTTTTACTTAAAGATTTATTTCTGAATACTTTCACAATTGAGTTTCTCTTTTTAAAGGTAAATTAGAAAATATTTTATGTGACAAAGACTACTATACGAATTAGAGAAGTAAAAGTGTATATATATGTATAAAAAATGAAAGAGCGCAACATTAAACACCGAATAAATAAACTTTTTTTTAAGATTAAAAACAAACTGAAGAAAGATAAGATTGCACTTTGAAAAAATTACTTTTGAAAATACATTAAATACCAAATAAATAAACATTTCTTGACATTAAAAAAAAACTGAAAAAAAAAAAGCTTTTATTGTTAATTTTTTTTAATTAGGATAATACTTTTTGGAATTATGATTTTATTATTAAGTTACCTATAATTTGGCTTGGAAACTGGAACTAATCTTTACGTCTTAGTATCATATGACGACCGCATTACAAACACTTATGAATTCAAACTATTTAGTTCCATTGACAAAGTAACAAAACAACCAACAATCCATTCATACTTGAGAAATCTTATATATATAATACAACCCCTATTCTCTTAAAAAAATATACATTACTTCGTTACAATTAATTAATGATTTTTTTTATTTGTTTGAGTGCAGACAGACCACCTGTAAAACCAGACATTCTTTAAGTTAATCTCATTTATGAACGAAATATTCCAAATACTATATAATTGCCCCATTAATGCAAAAGGGGTATTAGATGTTAAAAAAAATACTTCTACGTGAAATATAAGTATTCAGAAAAATTTAGAGAGTAATGATTATAATTAACCATTGAAAATACACCTCACTGAAATTCCTGATTTGTATTGCGGAGCAAACAAAGACGCACATTTTTAAATTTCAAACCTACCATTTCACACGCTCAAAGACTAGAAATTGTAAAAAGTACATATGGCATTATCTGAAAATTATAGTCGCGTTCTGCAACATTTTAATACAATTTAAAGTCCCCATCACATTTCAAATTTGTTTAAAGAATTCAATTTCTTACTTCCTCGGAGAATAATATACCCTTTGCTTTTTTAATGGATTCTGCCCTGCAAATCAGAAACCACCTCATTTACTTTTTTTTTTTTTTTTTTTCTTTTTTTCTAGACAAAAAAGTAATAATATACACAACAGTTACTTACATGTCCCCACCTTCGCAGTAGCCGATGATAATGCATACATAACACCCCTAGATGCAAAATACTTCAATATACTAATATTCAGAAAAATTAAAAATATTAGCACCAAGGCATTAATAAAGATGAAAAGAATTAAAAATTGTTTGTTAGACCTTCTCAACCCAAGAATCTCTATATTCCACATTAAATAGATTTTTCATGTTGGAAATAAGCTCCATCTGCAAAGTGGAGTAAGAAATTGTGAACCATTCAGTTCTTAAAATCAAAAAAAATAAAATAAATAAAATAATAAAAACACAAACCTCTTGGTGTGCAGATCTGCGAGTCCTATCTGTTTGGCGAGCAAGGCGAACTTTCTTCAGCACATACCTAAGTATTTAAAGGTATATTTTATTATAACATATAGGATCAAAATAACTTAAAGAAATAAAAATGATTTTTTTGTAAAATCAATGCTCACTTCTTCTTTTCATGTTTGTGCCTCACAAAAAGGGCGGAACCAAATGCTCCTTTTCCAATTTTTTCAAGTACATCATATACTGATCCATCGACTATTAAATCCTATCTTTGCAAAACTATTTTCAAAATCCTGTATCAAATACATAAAATCAACACTACTTGTCATAAACTAATCTAAAAGTTAAAGCAAGAACAAAGTATATATCTGAGAATAATACTTTCGAATATGGAACACAATTTATTGAATTTACTATGTATGTCAATGATTAGATTATAGTATTATGATCTTTTTTTACAATTTTGCCCATCTATATAGCAGTAATAAAGCAAGTGAGCATACGAATCACATTCTTTCTCTAATTAATAAATCAAGCAACTAAGAGAACAAAGTTATGAACTTAGTATTGTAACTTTAAAAGTCTCAAATTTAGAATTTGAAAAAGCATTTCTTTCAGAATCCTTCACAATCTAATAAATTAATCATCTGAATTCCCCTGCATATTAACTTTAAGGACTTATAATGAATATATAATTTGCGATCAGTGAATATATGATTTTAAAAAGAATGTGAGAACCAAGCCGGTGGATTTCTTGTGCCAAACACAGAGAAAATACACTATGAAAAAACTAATCATTTAATACCTGGAGCATCGTAAATTGTATCTTTCTACTTTCAAGTTTAAATCTCATCTTTCTTGGTGGGAAGGTTGAGTTTGATATGGATTTGGGTTCTTCGATTGTTGATTAGCCAAGCCGGGTTAATGATGGTGAAGAATGGTCACTGAAACAATTTAAAAAATGCAGTATAAGAAAATTGCACAATAGGTCCCTGATGCACTATATGTCCCTGTATTGTGTTTAAAATCCCTCAAAATGCGACCAATGAGTGTAATAAAACTGAAAAAATTATTTGATGAAAAAATAAAAAATTAGATTACCTTGATGAAAGGATCAACACAATAGATGTATATTAGACTATTTTGCATAACACAGAGTTCAATGATGCAAATAACCTGAATAATTATGATAAATCAACACAATTAAGATTCTAAATCTACATTCCGTATCAAAGTATAATCATTTTGCTAATAATCAAAATATAATAAGCTAGAGAAGTGATGAGAAGATTTGAGATTTATACCTGCATAAATAGATTGGGAAGGAGGCGAGTATCTACACCAGTAGATGCATGTGGAGAGCCAAGATGCTGTAATCCAGCAGACTGGAGCCTCCGTGCCATTACTGCATCTCCAGCATCGCCGCCATTGCTAGTAGCAGCGCTGGTGGCTGGGTGATGCATTGCTCTGAACTCCATAAAATTGACACCAAGTAACTGAACAGTGTGAAGAATAAAGAAAACCACTTGTATGAAGGAACTAAAATTAGAAAAATGTGAAAAGACTTGTGTTAGAGGAAGATGTGAAAAACTGTTTACTTTTTTTTTTAATACATGAGAGAGCCACTTTGGACTCGGAATCATTTTGACTTCCAATGAGATTCGACCCAGGACCTCTTGGTCTCTGCGAATTAGCCTAACCACTAGGCTAACTATCGATCTCAAAAACTGTTTACTTTGCGAATATGAGATCAATATTATCCTTACTTCATATGCCTGACTTAAACATAGAACGTAAATAGAATATTCTAATGATGTCTATCTGGTTTATATATACCTTTCCAGAAACTCAATTGTTTGAAACCAAATACAAACCATAACAGATTTGTTCATCTTTTTCTTGACAACCAACTTCTGTTGGGGAGAAAGATGAACAATGATTGAATCATCCTCCACCAAATCTCTTTTTAATATTCCTATTGCTATTTCATCTTCTATTAATTCTTGTATTAACCTCTTTACAGGTCGTGCTCCAAAATCTGGATCAAAACCCAACTTTGCCAAAAGATTGACAGCCTCTTTTGTGTAGTGAAGATCAATATCTTTCTGTTTTGTTCTATCTTTTACACGATCCATCTGCAAAATCAATATTCTATTAGTGCCTCAAGCAGTAATAAATGGGATTGTTTACCAACGAACTTCAGGTATTAATTTTTTAAGATTTTATATAAATTTTAATTTTACTAATTATTGTTTTGTTTTACTTGTAGCACTTATACTCCTTTACCTTCTGAGTATGATTTAGTGGATCATATTGATTTAATTACTGAAGCAGTAAAAAGAGATGAAGAGTTGAAAAAATATGAGGTTTGTAATGTTTTTTTTTTCTTTTTTTGTGAGAAAAAAAATTGACAAACCGGAAAAAACCGGAATTGTTTTAGTTGTAGCACTTATACTCCTTTACCTTCTGCCAGGTTTTAGCTATGTTTTTTAAGAAAAAACCGGAAAAAAAAAGTACTAAGAGGTAATTAATAAAAGAAAAATTATTTGATTTAACAGTATTAAGTTTTTGTAATTTGCTGATGTGGCAGGATTGTGGGCCCTCAAATTTGTCGGGTTTTATTGATGATAATGAAGAAATAAATGAAAACGAATCAAAAAATGAAAATGGAGAAGATTCAGATGAAGATGATGGTGGATTTGATTCTGTTTGTGCTATATGTGATAATGGTGGAGATCTTTTATGGTATGTTTGATTCTATAAAGTTATTATAATTACACGTTTAGTCCCTGTAGTTTTATAGGTGTTTTTTTAGTCCCTGTGCTCTAAAAATTCCATCTTTTTAGTCATTCTGGCCTAAAAATGGCGTTTTTAGAGTATTTTAAAAACTACAGAGACTAAATATGCAATTAACCTCAAATTATTCTATTTATTCATAATTGCACGTTTAGTCCCTGGAGTTTTCGAAATACATGTCTTTCTAGTCCCTATTCTCTAAAAATGCCATTTTTAGAGCACAGATGCTCTAACAATGCCACAGGGACTATAAGAGTCAAACTATAGGGACTAAAAGTGAAATTAAACCCAATTTATGCAATTTTTTAATATTTTAATTTATATTTATTTTTCACAGCTGTGAAGGAAGATGTTTAAGATCCTTTCATGCAACACTTAAAGCAGCTGGTGAAGATTCAACTTGTGATTCTGTTGGATTTTTTGAAGAAGAAGTTAAAGTAAGTTCACATTTATACCCTTACACTTTCACAAAATGTCAAAAATACCCAAATATATGAATATTCATTAACATTATTCTCTTTTTTTACAGAAACTTCAAAATTTTCTTTGCAAAAATTGTGAATTTTATCAACATCAATGTCACGCTTGTGGAGAATTAGGATCCTCTGAGAAAGTGCAAATTATTCCACCCAATATTAGCTATCAAGCAACTGAAATTAATAAACACAATCTAAACCAAAGTAGTTGCAATTTTGGTCCCTGTATTATGCTAATATACCCATGTTATTCCCAAATTTGCTCCAAGGGTAAATTGGGAATTCAATATATAAGAAAACACATAGAATTAATACTATAAGGACCTATTTGCAAAAATGAAAACATATTAAACTCGAAAAAACTAACCAGAAAAATCAAGGAAACAGCCTGCAAGATAAGATGTTGTGTCAGCAATATAAGAAGCAGCTTCATAGAGCAGGTACAGAAGGAAAAAGATGAGGCTTAATTCCATAGTTATTTTCACTATTTGCCTGCAAAATATAGTATAATATAAGGACCTTTAGTGCAATTATTTCAGATATTTTGTATAATATAGGGACTTCTGGTGCAATCAACTTAAAAACAGAATCACCATGTTGTTTTCATATGTATACGAATATATACAACTAAGAAATTACCATGAATGGGAAGCTTGATTCTCCATTTCCGCGATTTCTTCTGTCAGAATTGAAACTGAATTAACTGTATAAAGAAGCAAACGTAATTCAATACTTCGATTATTTTCTCCAAAAATAAACAGAGATTTGTAAATTATGATATTAAAAGTAGGTGAAGCTAATAAATGTAGGTGAAGCTACTGATCAAATTCTATACAGCAATTTTTGTATAATAAAGGGATTTATAATGCAACTTTTGCATAATAGAGGACCTTTAACGCAATTTTGCATAACACAGGGACATATAACACAATTAACTCAAATATATAGGGCTAATATGACAGTAGGTCTCTCAGTATTTAACTCTTTATGCAACTCGAATATTACACATCCCTTCTAAATAAAAAATAAAATTAGAAAGGCTAATTGCATTCAGTACCTCAACTATACAATTAAGCCATTTTACCTTTTAGTTTTATGGAAGTGTCCCTCGCCCATTTGGTCGAACATCTCTAGCACGAAATGTGAATAGGTCTTGGGATGTTTGTGATCTCTGTAATTCTCCAACACCCAAGATTGTCATCATCTACAATAAACATACGATGTTACTGACCAGTAATACATCCACTTCCTGGAATCAATTCAGTTCGAATTGACCTTTAACACAACTAAACACAACTAATAGAAACGGTGCATTTTTTCCTTTTCTTTATAATTGAAGATGAGCTCTAAAAGATTGAATCTTCCCATAGATTTGGTGGAATTAGCTTCAGCTGGTGATTCTATGACAATCTTCAATAATTTTTGAAAGCTATTCAATAAACCTTCAGTGTAGCTACTTCCTTTGTGGCTGAAAATATCTCAAAAAATTCAAGCAAACCTGTAAATGGTCTAACGAAAGGCAACAATTATCTTCTGTAAATGATGAGAGGAATGAGAACTCGCCGATGAGAACTCGCGATGGTGGTGAGAACGGGTTGGGCGAGATCGAAATGTGAAGGTGAAGCGTATTTTTAGACAAAAGAAAAAGAAATGTGATTGGAGAGAAAGGAGAGAAGAGAGAAGAGAGGAGAGAGAAAGTGTGTAATGAGTTTTGAGGTGTTATTTTTAGTTTTAGTAGCTTAGGGGCATTTTTGGAAGATTTTAATTTCTTAAGTAACGGAACGATCTGGAGCGTCGCTCGTGACATATTTTTTGCTAAGAATCGATCCCGTCCCTTCTTTATACCCCCTTAGGGATATATATATATAAATGGATATATATATATAGCCTGATGTAGATTTTATACTATCTTGGCATCCCGTAAAATCGGAGTCTGAATAACCGATAATCTCCAACTGGTCTGATTTCTTATATGTGTGCATAAAATCTTCTGTTCTCTTCAAGTATCTCATTACCCGCTTGGCTACTTTCCAATGTTCCATACCAGGGTTGCTAAGATATCCGCCAAACATGCCAACAATGTACGTAATGTCCGGACCTTTACACACTTGAGCATACATTAGATTCCCAACTCCTGTTGCATATATAATCTTCTGTATTTCTTGAATTCCAAGGTTTCCTTTAGGGAATTGACTTAAACTTAGTTTGTCTCCTTTAGCGACAAGGGTGTCAACTAGCCTACTGTCTTGCATGCCAAATATTTTAAGTACTTTATCGATATAACTCTTTTGTGATAATCCAAGAATGCCTTGAGAACGATCGCTATATATTTGGATTCCCAATACAAAAGAGGTGTCTCAAGATCTTTCATCTCAATATTCTTCGAAATAAATTTCTTAGTTTCGTGCATAATGCTTATATCATTAGTTGCCATTAATATGTCATCAACATACAAAACAAGGAATATGAACTTACTCCTACTGAACATGTGATACACACAATCATCTACTGCATTTATCTCAAAACCAAATGAGATAATGACTTGATGAAACTTGTGGTACCATTGACGAGAAACTTGCTTGAGTACATAGATGGATTTAGTTAACATTGCAAATCATATTCTTTAAATCTCCCGAAATAAAGTTTTCTGGTTGTACTATATAAAATTGTCTCATCAATGTATCCATTTAAGAACATTGTCTTAACATCCATCTATTGTACCTCAAGGTCAAAATGAGCAACAAGTGCCATAATTTTCCTAAAAGAGTCTTTTGATGATACTAGAGAAAAAGTATCTTTAAATTTAATGCCTTCCTTTTGAGAAAAGCCTTTAGCTACAAGTTGAGTCTTAAACCTTTCCACATTACCATTCACATCCATTTTAGTTTTATATATCCACTTACAACCAATTTTTTTTGCACCTTTTGGTAAACGTAACAAATTCCCAAAACTTATTGTCTTGCATAGACTTATACTCATCATACATAGATTCATACAGTTTTGAGAGTTAGACCTTTTTATGGCATGATAAAATTTGACTTGATCATCTTCCATCGGGCAATTTTCTTCCTCGTGTTCTTGGAGATACACAATATAATAATCTGGAACTGCATTTCTCCTTTTTCTAGTGCATCGCCTTATTGGCATAGGTTGTTGAGGTTGTTGAATTTGTTCTTCTTGAATAAATATTTCATCTTGCATAGGAAGTTGATAAAACGTTGACTTGTTGAGGTCCCGGATCAACTTCTTGATCAATGACTAGTGTAGGAACTTGTACATTGTCAAAGGTGATAATAGAAATAGGATTTAAAACTGATTACTCCTCAATGGCAACGTCTAACCTTATTTCTCCCCAAACCCAACATCCTCTAATAGTATTGCATTTCCCATCTCAAATATGTTCTTCACTGTAGGATCATAAAATTTGTACCCTTTTGATCACTCAGAATAACCAATAAATTACCTACTTACTATTTTGGAATCCAGTTCTCTCTCTTTTGGCCTATAAGGCCTTGTCACTACTGGACATCCCCAAATATGGAAATTCTTTAGAGTAGGTTTTCTACCTGTCCAAAGCTCATAAGGTGTTTTAGTAATTGCTTTAGTTGGTACTCTGTTAAGAATATAAGTTGTTGTCTTTAATGCTTCTCTGCATAGTGACTCTGGTAAGGTTGAACGACTCATCATACTCCTTACCATATCCTTAAGAGTCCTATTTTTGTCTCTCAGCAACACCATTCATGCTAGGCGATCATGACATAGTGTATTGTGGAATGATACCGCATTCCTCTAGATATATAGCAAAAGGTCCTAAACGTTGTTCACCTGATTTGTCATTTCTGCCGTAATATTCATCACCACGGTCAAATCTTATGGCTTTTATTGTTTTGTTAAGTTGATTTTCAACTTCAGACTTAAAAGCATTGAACACGTCTAGAGACTGATATTTCTCATGAATTAGATATAGGTTCCCATAACGAGAGTAATCGTCTATGAATGATATACAATATTGTTGACCCTTCCAAGAATACGTAGGTAATAGTCCACTGGTCACTCCTATAGTGTGATATAAATTCAACACTAAATAAGAGAAGCAACTAACTGCAAGTGTACGGGTCATTCCAAGTAATAGATAAGTAAATACGGTATTCGTCTCCATAGGGATTTAAGTAGTTATTCCTAATTCGTTTTCAATAGTAGAATAGATGCTTTCAAATGTTTTGATTATAAAGACAAGCAAAGTATTTTGTTTCCTAATAAATTAAAAAAATATTAAATATATGCAATTAAGATAAGGAGATCCAAGTATTAACCTAACCTTTTAATTTAATGATTCCTAAGAATAAGGGTGAACGGGTAATTTCACAATAGTCGGGACTCTAACATCTTCCTAAATCCCGTCAGAGTAGACTTAGGACGATATCCTATGGTATTACTGACCCCGTCAGGGTGAATATAAGCTACATTTAGGTGATTAAATTTTTATCCAATTGGAAACGTGGTTATATAAGACCGTCAGGCTCAATAATGGATACCACACGTCTATATCCTAGTTCTATAATTAGACCCCCTCTTCTGGATGATCGTTGACATTAACAAATAATATAATTACTAAGGGTATACCTAATTGATCAGAGAAGATATATAGTAATTAATACAAAAACATATTCAATGAAAATTAATTAATAACCAAATCAATTAAATACTAAAATCCCATATTCAAATTAAACTGAAAAAACAATAATCAATTGTTCATATAATTACAATCCTAAAGATAAATTATGCATAATGGACTTTGGAATAAATAGCTTAGAAATTAATCATAGACAACATATATATAATACTAATATACCCAAAGAATAGAGAGGGAGAAGTGTATAATTGATGCGGTGAAACTCCAACTCTTGATTCATCCTCTTCTAGATTCCCCTGATTGCTTTTATGATGATTTATTAATGTATATTAAAGTTAGGTAGTGCAGAGATAATTTTATAAGGTTAGGAACTAATATATATATATATATATATATATATATATATATATATATATATATATATATGTGTGTGTGTTAGGTCTAAATCTTGGAGTGCAGAACAAGTCTTGAAGTCCTAATCGAACTAAAATTCGTATTCCTAAGTTATAGGACATGATAAACACATTATATTGAAACAATCATATCTCGTTCGTTACTGGGCCAAATTCAGTGTGCCACATATCAAAACGGCCAAAATTCAAAGATCTATATGACCCTAAAAGGCATCCTACACATTGCAATGGATTTCTGCATTCTTCAAAACAGACGTCGATACAGCTTCGCATATTTATTTGGCAGGTTTTCCTTTCCTAAATCAACTTTGTTTCTTTGTAACTCTTTATTTCTCCTTGGATATTCTTTTCTCAACTCCATAATATTTATTTGGAATCTAATTAAATCAATTTACCTAATAACTTCACATTTAACACACAAATCACACTAAAATGCACTAAAAGTTATAATCTTCCAAATCGAGGCAAGAAACAAAAATATATCAAATAATAGAGAAAATAACTTAACTTATCATATTATACACCTAAATGATCTCTCACGATTAGATTAATTCACCACAAATAGGGAGACATCATCCACAAATATCTGTGTGAATCAATTCTAAGACGTTTGAAATTATATTGGCACCCAACTGCTTTGTTTTGGTTTGTTTTACCTTAATGTGTTCAATACAAATATTGAAATCCAAAAATTAAATGGAATTCAAATTCCATCAGACACAATTTGCTCAATTTTATTTTTTGAAATATGACTTAAGCGCTTATGCAATGATGATGCTGAATTTTCTTGATTAATCTTGCGTTTAGTACCACGTGATTCGACATTCAACATTCCATTATAAGATGTGATTGTATCAAGTAAATATAAATTTTCATATTCACTTAGTGAACCGGTTCCCACAATATTAGCATTTAAAGACAAATTAAATTTATTATTTCCAAATGAACAACAATATCATGATTTGTTCAATAAAGAAACTAAAATCAAATTATGCCTAAAAGAGGATACAACAACATTATATCTTCATTCAAATAACAACCAGTTCCTAATAACAATCTAAAATGACCGATCTCCTCCACCCCTACCGATTTTCTGTCGCCCACAAAGATGTGTCTTTCACCATCACTTGGATTCTGATAACTCAGGAAACCTTGCATAGAAATACTTATATGAGTAGTAGCACTAGAATCTATCACCGAGTATTTCTAGGTACTAAAGCTAAATTCACCTCAGAATAGACCAAATTAAGAATTATACCTTTCTTAGCACGCCAAGTGTGATATTTTGTACATTCTTTCTCATATGTCAAAGCTTATGACAAAAGTAACAAATCCCTGGTTCTTGTTTTTGTTTCTTTTTTTTGGACCCTTAGCAATTTTACTCTCTGATTTACTTTTCTTGACCTTATCTTTAGAGGTGCTTTCCAGATGAGCACTTTCAATTCTTTCTATCTTCAACTTTTCTTCCTCTTGCACACAGTATAAAATTGAGCTCATTAAGAGTCCATTTCTCTTTTTGACAGTTATAACTGACCTTAAATTGATTGAATTGTGAATGAAGTAATATCAATACTAGACGCACGAGCAAGTCATTAGATATGTCGAGTTTTAGAACCTTAAGTTTTGAAGCAATGTGTGTAATATACATGATGTACTCCCTTATATTGAATCTTACCTTATATTTAATCTAATCAAGCTTGATAGAAGCGTGATTGTTTCAACCTTTTCGTTTTTCGAAAAATGTTTCTCAGTTTCAGCAATAAACTCCTTGGCATTAGTAATTCTGATGTCTCCTCATTTGTGATAGTAAAATATACTCATGAGACATCATTTTAGGCTTATTTATTAGTTTATAGGTTGATTTTAGCTTATTTTAGTGCACTTTCCTATTTTGGGTCTTGATTTGTAGAATTATTATTTTTAGAGCATATTGGGTTTAATTGTTTATTTAGTGTGAAGCTTTAAAGATAATTATGGAGATTAATTAGAGTCCAAGTCAAAGACAACAACTTATGGAAGGAGATTTGCATGGAAATTGAAGATAAGGAAATAAAGGCTAAAAAGATGGAAAAGGAAAAGCTGCCTAAATCTGGGATTCTGCACACACGTCTAAAGATTGGTGTTTTTACCTAAGAAATAGGCCGAATTTGGTAGTTTCCTTCTATAGGGTCTAGATAATTCTGTTGCGATTCTTTTGGTATCTTGTGGAGCAAAATCCGACCAATAACGAAGAAGATACACTCAAAACAGCGCAGCAGTGTTTATCTTTATTTCCTTACGAATTTGAGTTGGGCTAGGAGTCCATTACTTAACTTATCTCTAAAGAAACGAATTAGGTCAACCTCTACACTATAAATACAGCCTCTTAACAATCTTAAATCATCCTTGGTGAAACCTTAAACCAAGAGGAAGCTTAGAACACAAGAGAGAAGTCTGGAAGGAGCTGTCATCAACAATGTCTTCTTCTACCTTTAGATTTGTAATTTCTTTCTTTTCTTTCATGAACTAAATTCTCTTTAGCATAAGTTTTAGCATTAATGTATGAACCCTAGTTTTGATTGACATCTATCTAATTTGGGAATTTAATGTTTTAAATAGAATTATAGTTTTTATTCTCTGTTTATGTGTTTGGATTTATATTATGTGTTCTTATGGACGGCCGCCATTAGAATTACCATCTAGTAATTAGGATACCATTGACAACGGTGTTCAATTGCATGTTTAGCACATAACGTTTAGTTTTAGGTTTGATCTGACAACCCAACCTAGCTAGATAATCACTATGGTTTAGTTCTTGTGACTATTTACCAATTACAGGAAAAGTTTGCTTAGGAAGCCTTATTGACACAGGTAAATCCTATTTTAAACTACCGATAGCATATTGGGACCGATTAGGGAAATACTACATAATTCACCCTTACATGTTTAGAACAGCAAAACTAGTGGGGATTACATGCTAATAACTTAAGCTATATTCTCATATCACTTCTCTTTCATATTTATTTTCTGTCTTTAATTCCTTAGTTTTAATTTAGTTTATTAGAAAATCAAACAAAAATCTATTTGTCTTTACTTTTATTTGCGTTTAGTTGTTCTATCTTTAATTTATTTGCACTAGGTATTTGCATAAGATTCTCCTAACCTCTGTAGTCTCTGCGGAACGAATCTTTATCTAAAACTTGCATACGATCTGTATACTTGCAGAACCGTGTAGTTTTAGGGTGTTTTTGCACTTTATTTATATCTTATTTTATCACACCCTAGGCCCCACCAAGTTTTTGGCGCCGCTGCCGGGGACTACATCGTTAGTCCTTGTGCATATATCTTGTGCTTTTATTTTTAGTTAGTTCTATTTTACGCTTTTGTTTTTAGCTTTTGTTTTTCAGATTTAGTTACAGATGGAGAATACAAGGAGACTTGAGCTACCCATCGAATTTAGAGTGGAGCAACGAGGAATTCGCGCTCCAGAAATCCAAGCCGCTAAATTTAAACCTGATCCTGGGATGCTAACTCAATTTGTGTCTCATGGATTATTCAGCGGAGATGCACATCAAGATCCGATCCGATATATTCAGAAATTCATGCAGATCTGTGATGCTTATATCATAAGAGGAGTTACTAGGGAGCAAGTATATTACCTGATGTTCCAGTTCTTCTTGACCGGATGTGCAAGCGATTGGTATGATACCCAATACCCTCATGTCATTCCAGATTGGGACAAGCTTCAAGCAAGATTCCTAGACCGTTTTTATCCGGTTACTAGACGTTTAAAAGATATGTTGGAGCTTGAACAATTTATTCAGAAAGAGGAAGAGAGTTTGGGTGAAGCATGGTTACGATTTACAGATAAGAAGGCGAGATGTCCATATCATAGATCCTCGCCGGAATATTATTTAACCTTGTTTTATGGAGGCCTTAATGATCAGTCAAGAGAGAAAGCAGATTCGTTAGGAAACGCAGGTTTCGTGTTACTAGATCCTGAAGAAACTGAGTTGGGGATGGAGAGAATTCTTGAGAACGAGAGAAGTTGGCCAAAGAGAGCAGCAAAAGAAGACAATTCAGCATCTCTGAAACTTGAAGATTTGGCTAAACAACTCGAAGAACTTAAAGAACAAGCCCGAACACTTGCTCAGGTGAATACGGTACGCACAATTCCTTCGTGTCTTGGTTGTGGATCAAGAAATCATGTGTGGGCAGGATGTATGAATAATCCAGCAGTAGCTTCCGTTCAAAACCCTCAAGATAACTATTACTCCAATGGTTATGCTTGTCCTCAAGAAAGCTACACTAATTATCAACAACCTCCACAACAAAAGAGTTGGGTCAGAAAGCAAGAAACGTATCAGCAACCCCAACTTCAACCTTATAATCCTCCACAACCTATTCAGAAAAAGGCACCCATTGTTAAAACTAGTCAAGAATCAAAGAAAGATCCACCTAAACAATCAATGCAATTGGCAAAACAAGAACAACTCCAGAGTTTGGCTTCGAGCATGACTAAATTAATGCAAACAGTTGAGAAGAAAATAAGTCACAACCAACAGAAAGTTCGAACCCAGGAGAAGATTATCAAGCAACTAGAGCATACTATATCACAGATGGAGAGTACATTACAAACAAGGCCGAAAGGGCAACTCCCAAGTGATACTATTGCTCCTAGAGATGATTCTTGCCATGCAGTTGAATTACGAAGTGGAAAACAACTACCTCCACCAAGACTAGAACAAATCCCTATTCCAGAACAAAGGAGGGAAGAGATAATCAAAGATACGGTTGAGTAGGTAGTTAAACCAAAGAGTGTCCAAACCGAGACACTTGAGAAGACAAGAAAACCTGTGGAACTCAATACACGCCCTCCACCACCATACCCTTCACGTGTCAGAAAGAAGGACAATGACCTGGAATTCAAGAAGTTCATTGACATGTTGAAGAAGTTGGAAGTTAATATACCACTTGTTGAAGCTCTTAAGAGGATGCCGACTTATATGAAATTCATGAAAGATATCCTCTCCAACAAGCGAAGTATAGAGACTGGGGAACCAATTGGATTACCTAGGGAGTGCAGTTCTATATGTCAAAGTGAGTTGCCACCGAAACTAAAAGATCCCAGAAGTTTTACAATTCCCATCGGCATTGGAGATAGTTGGACCGGGAAAGCATTATGTGATTTAGGCGCAAGCATCAATCTGATGCCTAGATCCCTGTTCGAGAAGCTTAATATCGGAGACGTAGTACCCACCTCTGTGGTATTACAAATGGCGGATCGCTCCCTCTCACGACCAATAGGTAAAACTGAAGATGTTTTAGTTAAAGCTGGCTCTTTCATTTTTCCTTGTGATTTTATTATCCTTGACTACGACGCGGATAAGAATGCCCCCATCATTTTGGGTAGACCATTCTTAGCCACGGGGCGTACATTAATAGATGTTGAGAATGGTGAGTTGATCATGAGAGTACAAGGCGAACAGATACGATTTAATGTGTTTCAGGCTATGAAGTATCCTAAAGCGAAAGACGAGTGCTTCAAAGTAGATGTCATCGAAAAAATTACGCAAGAAGTCTTCAATGAAGAAAACTTAGATGATGATCTTGACGAAACCTTAGCACCTGAAGCACCAGAGGAACTCGAGATTTCCCCTGAAGAAGTTGCTGCATTGAACGTGCGAGAACTACTTCGGGAACCAGGTGACATTGAACCAATGAAACAACCTTCTATAATCTGTCCACCTGTTCTCGAAGAAAAACCACTTCCAGATCAACTACGCTATGCATATCTAGGTACGAACAAAACTTTGCCTGTTATTATTTCTGCGAACCTTTCAGGTCCTCAAGAGGAGAAGCTACTTCAAGTACTTCGCGCAAACAAAGAAGCAATCGGATGGACTATTGCCGACATCAAAGGAATTAGTCATTCCGTTTGCAAACACAAAATCATTCTTGAGAACGAAGGTGGGCGATCTATAGAGGGACAGAGAAGACTCATGCCAGCTATGAAAGAAGTAGTGAGGAAGGAAGTTATCAAGTTGTTAGACGCAGGAATTTTCTATCCGATTGCTAGCAGTGATTGGGTCAGTCCAGTACAATGTGTTCCAAAGAAAGGAAGTTTCACTACCATCTTTAATGATCAAGGCGAAGCCATACCATCAAGACCAGTTATGGGGTGGCGAGTGTGCATGGATTACCGAAGACTGAACAAAGCAACAAAGAAAGATCACTTCCCGCGACCATTCATTGATCAGATGCTAGACAAACTTGCCGGGAGAGAATATTACTGTTTCCTTGACGGATATTCGTGTTATAATCAGATTTGTGTGGATCCCCTTGATCAACACAAAACAGCTTTTACATGTCCGTTTGGTACTTTTACTTATAGAAGAATGCCGTTTGGGTTATGCAATGCACCTGCCACATTCCAGAGGTGCATGATGGCTATATTTTGGGACATGATTGATAAATACTTAGAGGTTTTTATGGATGATTTTTCGGTGTTTGGAGATAGTTTTGATGATTGTTTGAATAATCTTGAGAAAGTCCTTGTGAGATGTAGAGAAAAAGATCTTGTGCTTAACTGGGAAAAATGCCACTTCATGGTTCAAGAGGGAATTGTGTTGGGACATAAGGTTTCGAAGGCAGGGATGGAGGTTGATCGTGCTAAAATTGAAGTTATCAAAACACTACCACCTCCGGTTTCTGTTAAAGG
The DNA here is from genome assembly GCA_029959085.1 of Nemophila menziesii. Lineage (NCBI taxonomy): Eukaryota > Viridiplantae > Streptophyta > Magnoliopsida > Boraginales > Hydrophyllaceae > Nemophila > Nemophila menziesii. The sequence goes on from JARWIR010000002.1 coordinate 94,186,702, forward strand.
AGTGAGAAGTTTGTTGGGTCACGCAGGATTTTATCGACGATTTATTAAAGATTTCTCCAAGATCGCCAAACCGCTTTGCTCTTTACTTGAAAAGGATACTCCTTTTATTTTTACGGAAGAATGTCTTCAAGCGTTTTTGACGATTAAGGAAAAACTAATCTCTACACCTATTGTTATACCTCCTGATTGGAAAGCTCCGTTTGAACTTATGTGCGATGCTAGTGATCACGCTATGGGTGTTGTGTTGGGACAGGGGAAAGACAAGATTTTCCACATGATTTATTATGCAAGTAAGACTTTCAACGCTGCCCAGATGAATTATACAGTAACGGAGAAAGAGATGTTAGCCGTGGTTTATGCTTTCGATAAATTTCGTCCCTATCTGGTTGGGAAGAAAACTATTGTATACACGGACCATTCAGCTATTAGGTACCTCATGGAGAAAAAGGACGCTAAGCCGCGCCTCATTAGATGGGTACTGTTGCTTCAAGAATTCGACATAGATATTCGAGACTGAAAAGGATGCGATAATCAAGTTGCTGATCATTTATCAAGGCTCGAGGGATCTGATGCGAACAAAGAACCATTGTTGGTTAAAGAGGTATTCCCTGATGAACAACTTTTTGCTATTAAACGTGCTTTTGTGCCATGGTATGCAGATCTAGTCAACCTCATTGTGAGTGGTGTCTTTCCCAAAGATTTCCACCCACAACAAAGACAAAGATTGAATCACCAGGCCAAACAGTACTATTGGGATGAACCATAACTCTGGAAGATTTGTAGTGACCAAGTGGTTAGAAGATGTGTACATGAAGGTGAAATGGAGAAGATCATTGAAGGTTGTCATAGTTCACCTTATGGAGGTCACTTTAAGGGCGATAGAACCGCAGCTAAAATTCTTCAATCCGGGTTCTATTGGCCCACCATACACAAAGATTGTCATCGTTTCGTCCAGTCATGTGACAGATGCCAGCACACTAGAAATATATCAAAGAGAGACGCGATGCCACTTAATAACATTCTTGAAGTCGAAATCTTTGATGTATGGGGAATAGATTTCATGGGACCTTTCGTCACTTCCTATGGAAATCTGTATATTTTGCTTGCGGTGGATTATGTGTCAAAGTGGGTAGAAGCAGTGGCAACACCGAAGAACGATGCTCAAATTGTGATTAAGTTCTTAAAATCGAACATCTTTTCAAGACATGGTACGCCACGTGTGCTAATCAGTGATAAAGGTACCCATTTTATTAATGCTCCTATGAGACATTTTCTTTGAAAGTTTGGAGTGAAACACCGTACTTCAACCGGTTATCACCCACAAACTAACGGTCAAGCTGTAGTTTCCAACCGGTAAATCAAATCTATTCTTGAGAAGACCGTGAACAAATCGAGGAAAGATTGGTCTTTAAAGCTAGATGATGCTCTCTGGGCATACAGAACAGCTTTTAAAACACCAGTTGGGGCATCTCCATATCGCATGGTCTACGGCAAAGCGTGTCATCAACCGATTGAAATAGAAGCTCGAGCCTACTGGGCTATTAAAACTCTAAATCTAGACCCAGACATGGCCGGGAAGCAAAGGATGATGCAGTTGAACGAGTTGGAGGAGCTTCGTTATCTTGCCTATGAAAATTCACGTCTCTATAAAGAGAAAACAAAGCGATGGCATGATAAACGGCTCCGTCCAAAGCATTTCGAGATTGGACAAAAGGTTTTATTATACAATCTCGATTTTCGAACTACCCAGGAAAGCTTAAATCCCGTTGGGGAGGACCTTACATTGTTACCAAAGTCACACCTCATGGAGCGATTGAGATTGAAAATCCAGCCGAGCAACAGACATTCATGGTGAATGGCCAGCGTTTGAAGAGATACTATGACAGTGAGGACTTTGAACAAGGGGAGAAAATCTACCTTGTCGAATGCGATTAGCCTGAGGTACACGTCTAACTCAAAGACGTTAAACAAAAGTGCTCTTGGGAGACACCCCTTGTTTTAATATCTTTTTAGATTAGTTATTTTTGCTTTGTAGTGTTTAAGTTAGTGTATATTTTTAATTGTGTTTACAAGCTAATAGGAGAGAAAGGTAGTGTGTTATTGTGCAGGAAACGAGTTTGGGGTCAAAAGGAAAAATCTGGAGGAACTCAAGGCCTGGCGCGGACTACCCCCTGGTCCGCAGGGATGCACCGTGCCCAGAAAACCCGTACCACGGGGTGGCTAGTTCGGGTTTTATCCAGAAAGTAAAAAAAATTGCGAAGGACAGGCGCGGTACACCGGACCCTAGTCCGCACGCCCAAAACCCGTACCACGGGTTGGGTACCACGGGTTTTTTGACGGACATGGCGCGGACTACCCCCTACACCGCAACCCCTGGTCCGCACGCTCAAAACCCGTACCACGGGGTACTAGTTCGGGTATTATCCAGTGGGTAAAAATTTGGAGCAACAGAAGCTGCGGTACACCGCAGGTTTCGTCCGGTGCACCGCAAGAGGCGGTTTGAGAAGGAATTCTTTTCCTAATCAAACTCTTACCTTATGAGATTAACCCTAGCCTCTCCCACACGAATTTTTCAGACCCAAACCCTATATAAACATCTTAAAGCTTGTGCAAACCTTCACAATTAACACAACAACTCATCAAATCCTCTCCATCATCTTCCATAAACACAATACTTCATCAAATTTATCGCACTACACTATTAAAACACCATCAAATTCAAACAAGCTTTAAAGAGTTCTTCCAAGATCAATCACATAACCTTTCTCTTTCATCAATTCCAAGCAACAACATCAAGCTAAACCAAATTTTCCTTAAACTTTTAATCCATCCTTGGTATAACTTGAGTTGTGGGTGAATCAAGCATGACTAACAGATCTGAAGCTATGGAATACAAGAGAAAGTGTTCAATCCTTGGAAAGAATAAGAAATTGCCTGGAGCCACCATTGAAAAACCCATCAATCTTGATGAGGTTTGTGAAGAATCAAAAGAACAGGCACCTGAACAACCACTACCAAAGAAGAGATTAACTGCTAGAATGTCCACACCATCAAGGAGGCCTTTAGACAAAATAAAAATCCAAGACCAAGGTTCTTCTACCTCTTCTTCTAAAATTGCTTATGATCTTCCTCCTTGGGCTATTCAGTTACAGAACGAATTTGAAAGATTATGTGAGGATAACAAAGACCTTTGGGTAGAAATCATGCAGTTAGAAACAAAGGTAGATAATTCGACCTTGTACAAGGATATAGATGATTACACCGATCCCTCAGCTTCAGAAGATGAGGATGATATAATGGATCTCTATGGCCAGCCAGGTAAGTCATTCTAATTTTTCTCATTAGCTTGTATGCATTAGGTAGTTTAGTTAGTTTTATTTTAAATTTTATTTCATGCTTGAGTCTTTTTCGAGTCGTGGGGACACGACTCACTTTTGAGTTGGGGGTTGGGATTCGTTGTCCTCATCTTCTTTTCGTTTTTGCATAAAATTTAAAATTTTTAGGTTGAATTAAGGCATAGAATATCTTGAATGTACCTATGTGAGCATGATTTTATTAGGTCAATGATAGTAGGTAGTATGCTTTTGAAAGATGAAAACAAATTTGTTTAGATGCATGTATGAAAACAGGAAATAAAGGATAGAAAAGTTAATGAGCAATGCTAAGAAATCACGTTGAAACTTAGGGATAGTTATTCGGTGTGTAGAACGTGAGGTTTAAAATTAGTTGAAAACCCGCTTATCTATGAACTAATAATGAAAACGTAACGAAATCTGGTAGTTAGAAAAATGACTAAGGCAGTTCTTTCATGAATAAAACACTTGAAGCCTTTAGACTTTCTCACCCTTTTGTTTGATATTATTGTTATTTATCCGTCTTAGCCCCTCTGAGCCTTTCTAAAGCCTTTATTGAAACACATTATAATCCATACCCTAGTTTTTAGGACTTATCTATATGACCCGCACTCGAATCGCAAAACCTGAGACAACTCGTTTTAGAGCTTGAGTTTGGGGTGGTGGGTTTCATTATTAGGGAACTTTGGGATTTGGAATTGTAATTGTGATTTTATTCATGATAAAAAGTATTTAATGTAACCCTTTGCCGGGGTAATAGTGAATGAAAAAGAAGCTACGAGCTAAATTTGCCAACAAGGGCATAAAAAGAAAAAGAATATATATATGAAAAAGAAAATAGTGTGATATCTCAACACCAAAAGAGAATCATAAATATACAAAAGAAAGATTGATGTGAAAAAGAGAATATATATTCGGACCGGCAAAGTGGATTTTATATCATCAAAGGTTTTAATTGAGATTATTGGGGATGCACATTAAAAAGCATCAATAAATGGGGTTGAGTGAGAACATCTTCGAGTGACAACTCAAGCTCTAGGGCGATTCGTTGATGGCTAGTGAGGAGAGAGCCAAAAGCTCACTTTTCATTATCCAAATATACCACACCCGTCCTTAAGCCAAGTTATTACCAAGACCTTAGGATTTCTAACTACTAGATGGAGAAACAATTGAGCTATTAGGTAATAGGTAAGTGGACCATTGGATGCTTTATTTGGGACCTATGAACAACCTATAGCCATTAACCTGAACTAAGTTATCATCCTCTTCTTCTGGCATTGCGAAATTAATCTTAACTTATATTTATGGAATGTTGATTACATGTATATTAAGCATATTTGTGCATTATTTCTTGAGCATTACTACATGAGATTTTTTGGATTTTATGCTCTAGGATCATTCATTATATTTTTGGTCTTGTTCTCCTCCGACTTCTTCTTGTTTATTTTGACTACCCTACTGTTCTTTACTTTTATTGTATCGGGACGATACAACTTTGAGTTGGGAGTCTTGATGTCTCCTCATTTGTGATAGTAAAATATACTCATGAGACATCATTTTAGGCTTATTTATTAGTTTATAGGTTGATTTTAGCTTATTTTAGTGCACTTTCCTATTTTGGGTCTTGATTTGTAGAATTATAATTTTAGAGCATATTGGGTTTAATTGTTTATTTAGTGTGAAGCTTTAAAGATAATTATGGAGATTAATTAGAGTCCAAGTCAAAGACAACAACTTATGGAAGGAGATTTGCATGGAAATTGGAGATAAGGAAATAAAGGCTAAAAAGATGGAAAAGGAAAAACTGCCTAAATCTGGGATTCTGCACACACGTCTAAAGATTGGTGTTTTTACCTAAGAAATAGGCCGAATTTGGTAGTTTCCTTCTAATGGGTCTAGATAATTCTGTTGCGATTCTTTTGGTATCTTGTGGAGCAAAATCCGACCAATAACGAAGAAGATACGCTCAAAACAGCGCAGCAGTGTTTATCTTTATTTCCTTACGAATTTGGGTTGGGCTAGGAGTCCATTACTTAACTTATCTCTAAAGAAACGAATTAGGTCAACCTCTACACTATAAATACAACCTCTTAACAATCTTAAATCATCCTTGGTGAAACCTTAAACCAAGAGGAAGCTTAGAACACAAGAGAGAAGTCTGGAAGGAGCTTTTATCAACAATGTCTTCTTCTACCTTTAGATTTGTAATTTCTTTCTTTTCTTTCATGAACTAAATTCTCTTTAGCTTAAGTTTTAGCATTAATGTATGAACCCTAGTTTTGATTGACATCTATCTAATTTGGGAATTTAATGTTTTAAATAGAATTATAGTTTTTATTCTTTGTTTATGTATTTGGATTTATATTCTGTGTTCTTATGGACGGCCGCCATTAGAATTACCATCTAGTAATTAGGATACCATTGACAACGGTGTTCAATTGCATGTTTAGCACATAACGTTTAGTTTTAGGTTTGATCTGACAACCCAACCTAGCTAGATAAACACTATGGTTTAGTTCTTGTGACTATTTACCAATTACAGGAAAAGTTTGCTTAGGAAGCCTTATTGACACAGGTAAATCCTATTTTAAACTACCGATAGCATATTGGGACCGATTAGAGAAATACTACATAATTCACCCTTACATGTTTAGAGTGGCAAAACTAGTGGAGATTACATGCTAATAACTTAAGCTATATTCTCATATCACTTCTCTTTCATATTTATTTTCTGTCTTTAATTCCTTAGTTTTAATTTAGTTTATTAGAAAATCAAACAAAAATATATTTTTCTTTACTTTTATTTGCGTTTAGTTGTTCTATCTTTAATTTATTTGCACTAGGTATTTGCATAAGATTCTCCTAAACTCTGAAGTCTCTGCGGAACGAATCTTTATCTAAAACTTGCATACGATCTGTATACTTGCAGAACCGTGTAGTTTTAGGGTGTTTTTGCACTTTATTTATATCTTATTTTATCACACCCTAGGCCCCACCAAATTCCTTCGCAATCTACACCTCCAAACGCTTTAGAAATGTCATGCTTGATGTTCATTCGATTCATGCGATATGAACGGTCCCACTTCTCATGTTCATTTTTCTATTCAAGAGAATTATCCTGAGTGAGAGGTTGGGGTTGTTCAACCCTTAATGCAAAGTCCAGATCCATACAACTGAGAACAATTAGAATGTTTTCTTTCCGATCCTTGAAATAATACCCATTAAGCATGAGAATCGAGTTGACATTCGCAGATATTGTAGTAGCAAAGGAACTAGTTGAATTAAAAAATAACAGAATTAAACAATGCTCACAATATCATCATTCCCCAATCTGTAAATTCAAAGAATGATTAACTCCATCTTAAGATTCCGGACACAACATTAATATTAATTCTTTGGACAATATACTAATTGCAATTAGTATTGTTGATGTAATAATAAAATACTGAAAATAATGCATGTCAAGTAATGAGTTTATCGTTAGATCAAATCATTATTTACATAGAAACTTAATAATCATCACATACCTTTAGGCCGACTAATACTCGCATGAATAACACATTCACAAATATTAAACATTTTTCCTGATTAATTTACACAAGAGCGGTCAATTTGGTGACATCTAATTTAAACTAGTTCATTCAAAATGATAGATATGGATTATTTGTATTTGAGTTAAACGTTATAACAACCAAATGTATAATAAAATCTGTTAACCAAATTATTATATAATTATATTAAAAATTAAAATTTAACTAAATTCATGATAAATGAAAATAAAAATTTATCGCAATTTAACTCATAAAAAAATCATTCTGTCATTTCATAAGAATATAAAATGAAACCATATATTAGTTATACGTTAAAATCCACAATTCATATCAACTTTTCTTATTCGAAACTTTACCATAATAATAATAAAAAACAATCAACTGCAGCCTTACATCATCTTCATCCTTTCTTATATAGACACAAACATTGTTTGTCCACTATGTAAAGCATTAAAATACAAATAAAACCATAGTTTGTCCATTACATATGATGTAAAGCATTCGATTAAAAAAGGAATATAAAACAAAACCATACATCATCAATTTTAGAAGTTCATATATTGAAATTTAATATACTATCGAACAGAACTACACACCTTACTATACACGACTTCATCCATAATTAATAAAAGCTAGGAATAGTTTTCTCATGTTAATAAAATTTGTACAAAAAAAATATATACGAAAGAATCATATCAAACAAAAAAATAAAATCAATCTTAATTAAAAGATTTATCCTAATTTATTTAATAATAAATTCAATATAGGAGGCTCGGATACCGCTGTTGGTTTTTAGTATTTAATTCATAACCCATAAATAATTATATAATCCATAATGAATAATACTAAGAATAAAAAAGAAGATAAGTGGAAGCGTACCCGAAGTCATGATTACGTTGTTTGATTAGTTGGAGTGGGTAATGACTCTTCCAGATCTATACATTCTCGATTTTAAATTTTATCTATAGATGGGGAGTGAGAGAATGAAACAGACTGTATGATATGGGGATCATAACCCCTTCTTATAAATTTGAATGTGTGTTAAGATAAGAATGAGAAGTTCTTAGCAGTTAATAAGTACTATTATTTTCAGTTTGACCCGTCAATAGACTAGAAATAACATAATAGTATCTAAAATTTAATTCCATGACATTTTTATTCTCCTAATCCAATTATAAGCCTTATTAGACCATAATCAATTGGATTAAACTTACGATAACACTACACATTTTATATTTACATATGTGAGCCCATAATTATTAGATTTTTCCAACATATACATATATGACAAGAACAAGACTATATCATTCAAAAGAGACACAAAATCCTAATTTAATCCTCGTAAAGAGACAAAAATGATGTATTTGTCTTGTAGAATGCACAAACAAAATGTGGGCATCATAGTCCTACATTATCTCTAGCCAATTTTTATAAATAAGTTAGTCATTCCCTAATAATAGATGTCTGAAATTTAATATTTAATCTTAGTTTATATCCATAAATGATTATGAGTAACTAAACACCTAAATCTTAGGCGTGTAAAAGCATTTCCATCATGAGAAAGCTTAGTTTTTACTGACATCTAGACAAATGAGCCTTCAACTTTACAAGCGGTAAGTTATTGGGGTTTATGATCATTCACCTAAGGATTGAGATCAATCCCAACAATATCCAAGTGATACTCAACTTATCCCCACCATAATCTATCAAGGAAGTCTAGTCCTTGGCAGGGAAAATAGCATCCTTCATCGAATTCATGTCAAAATTGGCAAAGAATTATGCCCCTTTGTTAATAAACCTTACCCAAGCCTAAGAGACTCTAATTGATTGAGTAGTGCAAAATAGATTTTGAATATATGAAGGCTTACCTAGTATCTCCAAAAATTAGAAGAACGAGATCAATATAAATATAAAAAGTGGTAATTTAAAAAATAAATTAAAATTTTATAGAAGACAAACATATAACTATTTTTTTTTGGAAAACTTATTAATGAACTCTAAAGCAAATTATATAATGTATGAAAGTTTATGGGCCAGATGTTGAGTTAAAGTTGTTAATCCTATCACCCAATTTAAAAATGAGAAAACCCATTTTCCAACACATATATAAACGTTCTTAAGTTTCACTAAACCCTAACACCACACATCTCTATGGTTTTCTCTTTACTGTGCCGCTTCCAACGCATGCGCTCTCTCTCTCTCTCTCTTCTCTCTCTCTCTCTCTCGTTGATTAGTGAACAATTTGGCTACACCAACAGTACATATTTTCTACTATTATCTACACAAATATTTTCTTTCGTTGTTCTCAAACATAATAATTCTTTGTTTCTTAGCACAAATTTAAAGATTATGTGGGAGATCTAGATGATTTAAATTTCAGGCTTGGAAAGTATAATCACCATGTAAGAATTTCAATGACTTCGTTTAATTTTTATAATTACAATATGAACTTTAATATATTTTTATATGTATTTATTATTTTGTATGTTTTCGTATATAAAGTTTAAGGCGTCCATTTTGCAACTACTCTTAATTATAGTAATTTTAATAGAGAACATTGTTATATGTCATTTGTAGGTATATATTTTTATTTATGTTCACGAATTATGGTTTGATTATTATTTGCCTAAACTAAATTTATTTTAAACATTGTTATTTTGTGAAATTTAAGGATGTGTCGACATATATTTGAGCCTCTCTTATTTTACGAATCAATTTTTTTTCATGTATAAATAAAATGAATAGCCGGTCGCTAAATTTTGTTTTTTCATCCCAAACTATTTAGTACGAGAGAAAAATGTATTACAATACCATTATTTTTTATGTAGAATTATAACTAATATCAAATATTTTAATAGTCTTTTTATGAGTATTCAACATTATTGAATGTGTTGACATTATTCCCCTCGGTAATGTTCATCCTAAATTACTATGAAAAATTGTTAGGGAACAATATGTGAAGTATACTCTAAATTTTTGGGTAGATTTAAGTACAAAGTTTAAATCTAAAATTATGGTAGAAAGTTTATTTTCAGGTTTTCATTACAATTTTATAAATTATAGAATGATTTGATCATTTTTAGTAAATATTAAGATTCATAAAGTGATTTTCGCACAACCGTATATGAAATGAAAAATCAATTTAGTATGTGAAGTCTATTTCAAATAAACTGTTCATGTGCATAAAGATATTTATTTCACTTTATACCAGATAGAATTTTATTGGTAAAATACTTTTAATTTTATGAACATCTGAGGCCTATATCTTTATATATGTTTTAGCATAAGTTAGAAAATAGGCTATAATGACTCTACGTATGAAATTTTAAGAATAATGATGTTTGTCGTCTCTTTTATATTCCCTTTTCATCATAGTTATATATATATATATCTATATATATATATATATATATATATATATATATATATATATTCTCGTCATACTTTTATCATCTCTTACATACCATTTATATGTTCAAATAAAGTAATTTTTTTCTTTCATTAAAGAAATCGAGTCATAGATTTAAGGGGTGATAAAAAAATATGACATATAAGTTCTTATAGTATCTTATATGTGTATGCGTATATGGTCCAATGATATAAATAATTTATCCTAATAATAAAACTAACCTCAATATTATTTTGTATAATTTAAATATAAACATATGAAATGGTAACTGAATAAAAAGAGTGTCATTAATTATATACGAAATATATTTTAAAACTTTGAATTTTTTCTAGTTTAAGACAATTTTTTTATTGACTTTAGATTTAGATTAATATGGTAAATATACCAATATGATATGCATACATATACCATTCAGAACAATAGAATTAAAAATATAATCAACTTTCAACTTATATATGCATTATAAATTTATCCTTAACATGTTCGAATCGAGTCAATAATTCCAATTTTAAAGTGGCTCTCTAATATATTAATTTATTTATACTTACCATTTATTTGGTCATAGTAAATTACGTTCATAAATATTTAGTAAATATATCTTTTTGCAGGTCAATCAATATAATAGTGAATTACTATCATATCGAGAAGATGATCGTTGTTCTTGACATTTCAATCAAAAATAAAATATTTACATATAGCATGGTAAGTCAAACTTATAAATTTACAATAAAATGTATAATTAGAATATATAAGCTTACAACATAGATGCCTAATTTTAAAAAAAAAATACAACACTAGGTAATATATTGGATTACATGGGTATGTGCGGGACAATTTGGAGTAAAAAAATGTTTAGCCCGCAAACCACATGCAAGTTCTTGTGTCGGTGTAGAAAAATCAGACACAGTCGTACAATGACTAATACCTACCCTAATTTTTTTTTAAATTTTAAACCTCCCCTATCCAAAATTATACCTAAATACCCATGAACAATTCTCAAGATACCCACTCCTCCACTACTCTTAAATTCTTATAGTTATTATTAAATATCCGTAGTTTCTTAATAGAAACCATTAAGATTAAAAAAATATTTAAAAAAAATTACTACCACACTGCTACTTCTTCTTCGTCGCCATTAACGCATTGAAAAATAATGGAACATAAAACTTCCAAATTCTTTGAGAATCGTGAATCACACCAAACTAAAAATAAATTGGAGTGAATCACATTAAGTAATATATTGACATGAATTAACACCCTACAATTCATTATATATATTTTATATTATATGATATTTGGTTTGCTGATTTCTTTAATTTTTTGGATCAATTCCTTTAAATTGTTGATTCTTAAATTTGATATTAAATAAGAAACTTGAAACATTCCTTTTTTTTATTGTAGTTTATTTTCGGTTGTTAAATCCCACTCAAAAAGGGTTTATGAAGCGTGATGAGGTAACTTTAGCTTCTTATTTAGTTTCTTTTGCATGCATATTTGTTTCACTCAAGTAACTTTTTTATGTTGCGATTTTGTATAGGTTAACCAAATGGTTGTAGCTACACTTTCTGAATCTGGAATGCATCTTTCAGATGATGTAATAGAGAATATTATCAACCAAGTAAGCTTTCATTATAAAAGTTTTCAATCGAGTCATAATTTGGCACATTTTTGTATCTTTTGTGTCAAATTTAAATGTTCTATTATGAAAAGAAAACTTTTCCCTTGAGATTTATAAATTAAATTTTCATACAGTAGTTTCAACTAAATATTTGTAGCCCTTTTTAATTACGCAAATAACTTGTACTATTTATATATATATATACTTTGAAGTGTTTTACTTTACCTTCTTTGATCAATCTTAGACACTTGAGGAAGCTAATATAAATCGAGATGGAAAGATTGACAAAGAGGAGTGGGGGAATGTGGCTTTGGCGTACCCTTATTTGTTGAGGAACATGACTTTAACTTACCTCAAGTAAGTTTACTTGTTCTTCTTATAAATTATCTAAAAAATTCATTTTAATAAATTCTTTCTGGGACTGATTTGTTTATGTTTTTTGAATGAATAGGGACATGACTAGTATGTTTCCAAGTTTTGTGTTCAAATCAATTGTGGCAGATGATGTAGCAGCATGGGGTGGGTTGTAGATGATTAAAGGAGTTTATGAGATAATTTAAGAATCTGGATAGTTAGTAGCACATGATTAGGTTGAAGAGCAGGATTAGAGAATTATAGATATTAGTTCTATTTATTTAATTTAATCAGTGTGATGTAATAAAGAGTTATTTATTTTAATAAAATGTTATTTTACTTATTTTAGTGAAATGTAATTTGTGTAGATGATGACGTTCAATTGCATTCCACAAACACTTTTCCTTTTCTGGAGAATATTTGCAAATTAACCCATGATGCTTTAACTTTGGACATTATTCGAAAAATCGGGTTAGGCGGTAGTCTAGGTGATAGATTGTAGTCTACCTTCTAGAAAAGGTTCATGCGGTTGCAGTTGGTCCTATGTTGACCAAGGTGCCCTTTAGACGGGCCCTATCGAGGCTAGGTAGTCTAGACTCAATAAAATTGAAAAAATTGGTTGTTTAACCCAACAAAAAGTACAAAATAACCTATTTTGAAAAAGAAAATTAAACTCAAAATGATAAAGAGACACCCAAATAAATGATGAAATGTAATTAATTATCCTTAACCTCATTTGAATTAGTTTTTAAATTTAAGAACTAATATATAATTCTGTGAGTTTTTCAAAGTGTGTTTCCCTATTCGTTTGAAATATTTTGGTATATTTAAAAGATAAACATATATTAAATTCGTCTAGGGGGAAACTAGGCTCCATCCTAGTCCTCTAGGCGTTCGAAGGTGGTTGACCGCCCTCCTAATGTCTAGTGCTTTTTAGAACACTACTCTTAGATATAATTCCGAGAAAGAGATTTGAAACTTTTTTACAGACAATGATAATACTCATAGGGATTGCGAGAAAGATTTATCTAATGGAAAAATTTGAATTCATCATTCGTGAAATGGATCTCTTTGTATTTGAATTCAAACTTTGTGTTTCATTTTCAATGGCAAAACTAAAATGGTGAAAATTTATTCATATTGTTGACCTGGACTTTAATGGTGGAATTTTTCAATTGGGAAGTTTGGAAACTCGGTAAGCCTGCATATTGCTATTTGATTTGCCTCTATTATTTATTGAATGTATGGGGCATGATTTTTAATTAAAAACTGGGAAATATTGTTGGTGATGATGAATGTGATGGTTTTGGTGACATCTGTGTGGTTGTGGACTGGTATTACAATTATGGCGATTTCGGTAATCAACGTGGAAGGGGTGCATGAAAAAATGATGATAGGAGATGGGAGTTTTTAAAACCAAGATGATGTATATTGTTTTTAATGTAAAATGTCCAAAATACCGTAAAAACTAACTATCATGCCATCAATGTTGGAAGGTGATGAATTAGAAATTACAAGGGGAGATATGCTATAATTAAAAGAAATATAAGACAACTAAGTGGATAATAGATAATATAATTTTACTCTACTCAATCAACATGTTCAAAAATTTTTGTTTTTCCTTACATTTTTTTGATACAAAATGAACTATGATACTACAATTCTGAGTAGAGGATTTTCAAAATACTAGATATACTATATAGGTTCAATGAAGAAAGACACAAACTCTTGACATCCACAAGAATACTTTCAAACTACTCCTAATTATAATGAATTGTCTTGATCCATTGAGTAACCTTGATTCACTGATACACAACATGTCTTTAAACTACTCTTAAGTATAATGAATTTTCATGATCCACTAAACAACCTTGATTCTTTGAATGTCCACGATAAAGTTTAATTATCAACACTCCCCTTTAAACATGATGCTCGTATCTTGAGACAACTCTTCAAATACTCGAACACTTCCTTTCTTAGGGGCTTTCTGAATATGTCTTCCACGTGATCATCGGTCTTCACATTATTGACTTGAACATCCTTCTTTTTAACACATTTTTCTGTCGAAGTGAAAACGAGCATCTATGTGTTTATTTCTATCGTAAAATACTAGGTTATTTTCTAAGGAAATTGCTGACTTGTTATCGACATGAATATTGGTTGATTCAAGTTAACTAAATCCCAATTTCTTAAGTGCATGACAGACGCTCGATATTGCAGCTGTATATAGAGTTTCAGATGTCAACAATGTGGCAATTGGTTGCTTCTTTGTATCCAAGTGAAAGCAGCTTCACCAAAGTAGAAAACGTAACTTGTTGTACTCTTTCGATCATCAGTATCTCTTACCCAAACACTATTTTTATATCCTACCAACTTCATATTTCTAGAAGTATGATATAAATTTCCATGATCTAAAGTACCTTTTATATATCAGAGTATCCTTTTTTTTCTATTTTACAATGATTGATAGTCGAATTCTCTTGGTGGCTGCAAAGGTGTGATAAAATACAGCTAATTGTAGTTAATAATAAAGGACACACACCCTATACTACCACGAGAAACTTATTATAAGTGCACAGATCGTTTGCAAGTTATAGTTAATAAGTAAGATTTGGTCTCAGGGACTTATCGGTTAGCTCAGACTCGTGTTTAGATAAGAAGGAGCAGTAGAGATTGATTGTGAAACTAAAAGACGATAATAAAGAGATAAATATTTGTTGGGTTTCAGATAAGGAAGTAAATACAATAATAAAACTAGTGGAAATAAATAAACTAAGAGAATGGAGATGAGAATAAAGCTTAGGTCTGCTAGTATGCACCTATCCTTCTAAATCCATATTCCAATTATAAGGTGATTTAATCTTTAAGCAAGTATAAATAGCCAGGCTTCTGTAATCTTATCCAAACTCCCGTCAGGGTAGACTTAGGAAGCAACCTCAATACTACTAGGGGACTTCGGTAAGGGGACCCTGCGCAATGATCGGTGGTTAAATTAAACTTTAATGGGTATCTAGTTAGGCAAGCCTGTCAGGATCACTACCACACCCTAGACAATTATGTGGTGTTGTCAATAACTGAATCCCCTGTCATGTCAATAATCCAACTATTAAGGGTAGTCCTAAGATTGCCAGATATAGGTATGGAATACGTCAAAGGACATAATGCAGATATGTGAATAAGAAGTTTAACCAATTAACTGTCACTTCCCCAAATAACATAGAATATAGAAACATGATTCAAAGATTATACATAATGTGATACCCTGTAAGAAAAGTTTAATTTTAAACATAGTAATTGAAGTTAAATTATTACTTTAGAAAATTCATATTTATAATATACATAATTAGGTCTATAATTAATTAAAAGATTTAAACCATTAAATTAGAAAAGAGAAGAAGTAAAACAATAAAATAAAAGTCTTAAAAGATATTGATTAGAAAAATTAAAAAAAAGAAATTAAACACTTTATTGATTAACCCCTTTATTTCTCCACTGTCAAACCACCTCCCCAATTCCTATATTTGATAGTACTTGTAACTTTTCAATTTATTATGTTTATATTTTATAATAATAAATCAGCTTCTTAGTAAACCCAGTTATCTTTTCCTATATCATATTTCCATTACTAACCAATTATCCTTTTATTTGTTACATTGACCAGTTGACTAACGTTTGGCCATCCATTTCCCTTAGCACCCATATATTAAACCTAATAATCTTATTATTAGTCATTAGGACATTTGTCCTCTCCCCAATTCCGTGTAGTAAATCGCCTCCCATCTTTTCTAACATATACTACTATACTACATCCAAGGATAACAAAAATATCATTAGTAATACCTCTCTATTATCAAAATCATTCCTACATATTCTTAGCAACACGAGATAATAAGACACTCCTATAAATATCAATATAATGTTATTTTATTATTAGAAAAGAGATTTAAATAATATGGCCGAGCACATATACAAAATAGGGAATTGGCGGTTCCAATTAGGAGGGCCGCCACTTAATAAATTACATGTTCATAGCCTCTTAATCAGGTAAGAGTTTAAATAATCTTTAATATTTTTATCTTTAATCCTATTTAAATTATTCAGTAATATATTTAATTCAATGATTTTGGAATCTGTGTGTTATTATTTATCTGAATTATATTGTCTCGTTATTATTGAGTTGATTGTATTATTTCGTTATCATATGATCAATTGTATATTTGGGATAGCACGACCTACTTTATCGTCTATCCATTAATTGTTGATTGCTATTGTTGTTGAACCGACCTACTTAGTCAATTCATATTTGATATTTCATATATCTATCGATCGATTGTTCGACATGGTACAATCGTGTTAAACTAGGTGGAAGTGGGCTGCCAGGGTTAACACGACTACCATGATCTATTTCCACCTGGCGCATGTGACGGAGAGTTCCTTGGCCAGTGGTCCGTAGGTTCGGTTTACCCGGGGTATTACCAGTGGTTGTGATAAGGGATCGAGAGTTATTGCGGGAGTTATAAGGGAAAGACCACAATATCCTTTGCAACGTGATTATTACTTGCTAGTGTATGTATCATAGTATGGGCTGCCTAGTTGGATATATACACTTATCTGATTTATTTATCGCTTTATGAATGCATATTTTATATTTTGACCTTTACCAGTTCAATGACAACGTATTAATATAATTACTGCCCCTAGGTTAAAGTCTACATATGACCATTATTTATTTTCTCGCTGAGCTAGTGGAGGCTCACCCCCTTTCCCCCACCCTTTCAGGTTATGATAAATTAAGGACTTGGGTAGTTTTCAGTAACACAGGAGCAGGTTGCTGAACAAGAATAGATTTTTGAATTTATTAGTTGTACTTACTTAATTTTAACTAGTGTAATGTAATAAATAGTCAATTATTGTAATAAAAAATTATTTTAATTATTTTAAATTAGATAGAATAGTTGTGTTTTTCGGGGCGGGACAAGTTGGTATCAGAGCTTAGAGTAGTCTCTAAGCGTAACTAGGGATAGGATTTTCAGACTGTGGGAAATGGGTAGAAATATAAAATAAAACATATATAAATTAAAAATTTGATCTATTAATGGTTGTCATTGAACCAACCCCAAGATAACTCTCGAGGTTGATCCCTAATGTAGTGCTAATATGATTATATTTTCTAGAGTCTGGCCAGCTTGAGGGAGTGTCATTACTTTTGGTTACTGGATTGACCTATGTTTGGAAACTTAAGATCTTAATAGAAAATTAATCAAAAAATAATTATGTGAATTCGGCTAAGTGTTTGAATTTTTTTTGTATTTGTACTTGATAATTATCATAATTTATTTAAAACTGTATACGTGTGTTATATTTAACTGTATGATCTTGATATATGAGGTTAGTCTAAAATTAAATATCAAAAATTTTATTATTAAAATTAAAAATTTAATCGTAAGATGAATATTGAAGGTAAAAGTCTAATAAGGTGGGGTGAATGTGATACTCTGTAAAAATAGTTTAATTTTAAATATAGTAATTGAAGTTAAATTATTACATTAGAAAATTCATATTTATTTAATATACATAATTAGGTCTATAATTAATTAAAAATTATTAAATTAGAAAAGAGAAGAAGTAATACAATAAAAGAAAAGTCTTAAAGAAATTGATTAGGAAACTAAAAATTAAGAAATTTAACACTTCATTGACCAACCCCTTTATTTTTCCACTGTCGAACCACCTCCCCAATTTCTATAGTTGATATTACTGGTAGCTTTTCATTTTATTAAGTTTATATTTTATAATAATAAATCAGCTTCTTAATAAACCCAGTTATCTTTTCATGTCTCATATTTTCATTACTAACCAATTATCCTTTTATTTGTTACTTTAACCAGTTGACTAACGTTCGGCCATCCATTTCCCTTAGCACCCATATATTACACCTAATCATCTTGTTATTAGTCAATAGGAAATTTGTCCTCTCCCCAATCTGTGTAGTAAACCGACTCCCATCTTTTCAAATATATACTACTATACTACGTCCAAGGATAACAAAAATATCATCAGTGATACCTTTCTATTATAAAAACAATTCCTACATTTTTTAGCAACACGAGATAATAAGACACTCCTATAAATATTAATATAATGTTATTTTATGATTAGAAAAAAGATTTAAATAATATATGGCCGAGCAAATATACCAAATGGGGAATCGGTGTTTCAGGTTAGGAGAGTGACCACTTAATAAATTACATGTTAATAGCCTCTTAATCAGTTGAGGGTTTAAATAATCTTTAATATGTTTATCTTTAACCTTATTTAAATTATTCAGTAATATATTGTATATTTTGGATAGCACGGCCTACTTTGTCATCTATCCATTAATTGTTAATTGCTATCGTTTTTTAATCGACCTACTTAGTCAATTCATAGTTGATATTTGATATAACTATCGATCGATTGTTCGAAATGGTACAGTCGTGTTACACTAGGCGGCAACGGGCTTGCCAGGGTTAACACAACTACCATGATCTATTCCCACATGGCGCATGTGACGGAGAGTTCCTTGGCCAGTGGGTCGTAGGTTAGGTTTACCCGGAGTATTACCAGTGGGAGTGATAAGGGATCGAGAGTAGAGGTGGGAGTTATAAGGGTAAGACCACAGTATCCTTTTCAACGTGATTATTACTTGCTAGTGTATATAGCCTGCTGGGTATTATGGACTGCCTAGTTTAATATATACACTTATCTGATTTATTTATCGCTTTATGAATACTTATATTATATATTGACCTTTACCAGTTCAATGAAAACGTATTAATATAATTACTGCCCCTAGGTTAAAGTCTACATATGACCATTATTTATTTTCTCGCTGAGCTAGTGGAAGCTCACCCCCCTTTCCCCCACCCTTTTAGGTTAAGATAACTCAAGGACTTGGGTAGTGGTCAGTACCACAGGAGCAGGTTGCAGAACAAGAATATATTTTTGAATTTATTAGTTGTATTTACTTAATTTTAACCAGTGTAATGTAATAAATAGTCAATTATTGTAATAAAATATGCTTTTAATTATTTTAAATTAGATAAAATAGTCGTGTTTTTCAGGGATGACACATAATGCAAACCCAAGCTATGGGAAAAATTAGTTCATACTTGAAGTAATAAAACTAATGATAACATACATATTGTCAGCTTGCTTCTCTAGATGATTAAACTTGATACTAAGGAAGTAAGTACAAGCAAGACTGAGAAAGGGAATGATTAAAAAGGTAGGTAGTCATATATATAGGTGTTAGGTCGAAATCTAGATGTTTCCCAAGTTATAGAGTCAAAATTCAACTATAACTTATTTACCTTAATTGTAGGAAAGGGTAACCTTTTGTTTGTCTCCCCAGAAGAAGTAGTAAGCTGAAGTCTTCAAGTTCATCAAGAGTGAGAGATCCGTCGAAGAACAATTGAGAGGAATTGATTAGCTCGACAGAGGTAAACGCTCGTTGATGGCGCGAGGAGGAATGGCCAGCCAGACCTCAACATCCTGCTGCTCATGGTGTTTCACCGTGAGAATACCACTGATTAGGCGGGGACAGGATTCGAACCTATGCCGTTGTTAGAGTCAGGGAAGTTCCTCCTATCTATAGGTAGGAGCGTAACGTCTAATAGTTTTTTTTTCAAGGCCGATCGGTAGAGGCGTCTGGATAGATGTGTGGGACAGAGGGCTCGTGGCCTAGCTGCGGGTCAGCGAAAACGCCGTAGGCGCGAAGCGTGGTGGGCCTGCCACTCTTTTTCTAGAATCCTAACCTACAGGATTAGCTAGTTGTGCTAACAAATCATAATCGAAAGGCCTATCGGCTTATTCTATTGCCAGCCGGTTAGCGAAACTTTTCTGGTAGTACGAATCGCTACAAACAAACCTGACCCCTATCTATCGCCTCTCAGGTTGAAGCCGCTTCTAAGCCAATTCAATTAGAATTTCCGAGGACTAACGGTAACTAAGCGAACCAGCACCTCTGGGCAAAAGTTAAATAATTATAACTCCTTCGTTACAACTCGAAATCCAGTGATCTTGGTATCGAAACGACCTAAATTTAATGATTTTTCCAAATATAAAAGGGTTCCTTCAAATTTCTTCTCTATTTTGCACACCATCAAGAATACTACACGTCTTTACAGCTAGACAACAACTTTTGGCAGTTTTTGCACTTTCCTAAAACCATTTTCTTTCCTTTTAACTCTTAATTTAGCTTTTGATCTTTATTCCTTAACACCTTAACATTGACTTGACATCTAATATCATAATTATATCTAAGAGATTCATATTTATCACACAAATTACACTAAAAATGCTCTAAAAGTAATAATCCTCCAAATTAAGGCATGGATTAAGAATCAATCAATTAATAGGAAAAATCTCTCAATTAAGAACATAACACACCTAAAATGATGTCTCTAAGCTAGCTTAATTAATCACAAATATGGGGATACCAAGACTCCCAACTCAAAGTTGTATCGTCCCGATACAATAAAGAATAAGAACATAGGGTAGTCTCCAAACATATGACTTACTCAATTAAGCATAAAGGAAGCAGATAGAAGAATGTGGGTAATAATCCCAAAGCAACTAGTTAGAAAATTTAAATTAATAATATTTACAAACTAATCATCTATATACACTTATCATGTAGACAATCAACACTAATTTCAAAATCATATTAGCTTTGCAATGCATGAAGGAATGGTTCTTCACTTAGTTTGATATGTAGGCTATAGAGTATTCATTGATCCTAACTAGTATTTGATGATCCACTTAACTACTCTCTATTGGTTCAATTGTTTCTAAATCACATAGCCTAGAATCATAATGTCTTTAAGATTGTAATGTTAGTCTTAGGGACGGTATGATCGTGTATTTGGATAATGTAGAGTGAGCTTTTGGCTCTTTCCTTACTAGCCATCAACGAATCGCCCTAGAGAGCTTGAGTTACTGATAGATGTTCCCACTCAACCCAATAATTTGATGCACTATTTAGCATCCCCAATAACTCAATATAAAGCTTTAAGATGATCACATAAAATTCCACTTTGGTGGTCCAAATCATATAATATTTTCATATCGGTTTTCTTTCTTTTGTAAGCTAGCTATTACTCTCTTTCTTATGTGAGATATCACGCTACTTCTTTCAATATATTTCTTTTCTTTTCAATACTTTTTCTTTTCTTTTACCCCGGTAAAAGGTTACGATAGATATCAGTGAATCATAATCAAGAGCACAATACCTAAGCTCAAAAATACCCAACCCAACAATATTTCCTGTAATTTGAACCTACCTCATCAAATCAAGCTCTGAAACGACTGCCGAAGTATCGCGATTCGAGTGTAGATCATATAGAAAAGTCCTATAATCCAAGGGATATTTGTGGGTCCTATAGTGTGATAGAAATCAACCTTAAATAGAATTAACTAACAACAAGTATACAGTTTCCTCCAAGTAATGGAGTAAGTGTTTAATATTTACAGTAGAAGTAACTGTAATAATAAAAAAAGTAGATATTTGTTTTGTTTTTGAATTATTAAAGACTAATGCAAGAATGGAAATTAAACTAATGATTAAAAATAAATTAAACTAAAGGAGATTAATTAAGTATGAGAGGCATACTCGAGTCTTGCTAGGGTATCACTAAATTTAGCAATCTAAAACTATTATTTAAGGGCAAAGTCGGTAATTGATACGAACCGGGATTCTAATATCTTCCTAAATTCCGTCAGGGTAGATAAGAAGCTATTCTACAGTATTAATGACCTCGGAAGAGTGACACTAAAGTTACTTTCAAATGATTAAGCTGTAATCCCAGTTGACCTATGTGGTTAGTTAATACCGTCATATTCTATAACGCACACCACGCGTCTATATTCTAGTTTTGTATTTAACCGCCCCCCCCCCCCCCCCCGTCCCCCCCCTCTGGATGATTGCTCCCACAACGAATAGCCCAAATAATAAAACATATCACTAATTCTCCAAATTACTAATAGTAAACAACCATAAGAATATAGTCATATGAAATGCTCAACATAATTTAAATTGAAACAATCCTAAAGTCAAAAGACTTTAAATTAGAAAACTAAGGTTCATCCCATAAACGCGATTCTCAAGTATTAAATGCTTAGCTCATAATTAAATAAACAATATAGATACAATTATTTAATGATATAATTTCTAAAATAGAAAATAAACTAAAAAGAACCTAAAGGTGGAATGGTTGAGCTGTTGTTTGAGAAGAATGGTCTTTTCCAACCTTTTCTCCTTTGCTTCAGCGTTCTGGCTTCCTCCCTCTATCAAATTAATGATATATTATGTAGTATACTTATTAATGAGATCTAAGAAGCTTTTAATAATGATTGAAATCGGATTAGACCCACATGGGCTTAGTAAGTAATTAAAGGGTGACCATCTGGTTTTAATTTTATCGTACTACACCACACCACTTCAGTGAAAAGGCTGTAACCCTTGCATAGTATGTCCAAATCCACTTATTAAACTTCTCAAATTTTCTAACTCCAAGGCCCATCTTTTTCAGTTGAGCTATAAAGTCTGAATCCTACACCGTTTGGGATCGGGAAGTGAAACAAGTGACAACTTGACTCAATCTAGAGCTCTTCCACCTTCACTAAAGTGATTTCTTTTGCTCCTGTAACACTTTTTCTTGTTCTTGGACTTAAACCTTCACTTCTTCTCTTCATCTTGATGCCCCCTATCATCGATATACCTATGAACTTCACACTAAACAACCAAATTAATGCATAGAAGCTCTACAAGTAACAATAAGTCTGAAATTATTGAAGAAAGTGCATTATCGCGAAATTCGACTATTAATCAAGTAAAATAAGTCCAATTTACACCAAAAATGATGTCTCCAAAGGGGATTTTTCTATCACAAAAAGGGAGACATCAGGTATTGCTTATAATGTGGATAATTAAAAGGCTTTAGAAAGGCTAGAAGGGGCTGGGACAGATATAAAAATATTAAATTTGGACAACAAGCTAAAAAGCAACAAAGGGCTTATCGAAGAACCGCCTTAATCACTTTATAAACTATGCAATTTTGTTACTTTCTCACTTCTAGCATGTCTATTAAATGGGTTTATCAACTAGCTCGGGTCTCATGACCTACAAACCCCTCAAGACGCCCTAAGATCAAACTTACTTCTACCACATTGCTCTTTAATCCTTTCACTTAATTCTCTCTCATGATAGCTTTCTTCCTTTGGGGGATTATTTACACATGCTCATCTTAGAATTGTTTTGATCCACACATTGTTGATATTGTTTCTCAATTTGTACATCAATTTCTCACTCTCACCACGGTTCGCATTCGCTTTCCTCAATAGGCAAGTGATCATTGTTGGATATATCACATTAAACAATGATTTTGAGCGGTTGCAAATCGCATCACCTCATCAAAGATCAACTGTTCCACATCTACTTCTTTCCCACATAAAACGCAATTCAAAAAGATGGCAACTTTCTTACTTACATCCAAGGTTTGCGTGTTACCAAAGGCATTTGGTGTGAGGAAATTGTGCAATATTTTCGTATTGGGTAAAAGGTACTTGTAAGGCCAAGGTTCCCTCAAATCTCCATGGTGTTCTTGTACTAGCTATTCACTCAACACATGATCATATAATTGGGTCCAATCAAAGTTCTTGATATTTTACTCTGCTTCTCGATACTTGCATGGTCCAACCAATTTATTAAACTCGAAGTGGTTTTGAATCACTTCAACTATGAAAAGAACTAATTTTCCTCATACTGGAACTCGACCCACTATCTCGATGATGTATCCCAATTTTTCATGAATTAATCCTACTTGGAGACATCATTTTAGTTTTATTTATCAGTTTATAGGTTGATTTTCACATGATTTAGTACACTTTCCTATTTTGTTTCTTGAATTAATTATTTATTATTTTTAGAGTATATTGGGTTTAATTATTTATTTAGTGTGAAGCTTTAGAGATATATGGTAATTAATTAGAGTCCAAGTTGGTTCTAAGAGCTAAAGGAAAAAATATAAACATGGAAATTGAAGATAAGGAAGTAAAAGCTAAAAATATGGAAAAAGAAAAAGTTGCCATAAATCTGAATTCCAACACCTACGACCACTAATCAGCTCATATCTCAAAACATCGGTGAGGAATCTGGAGAAATGGTCAAGATAAAAGTTAAATATCTTTCCGAGACGATGAATTTGGACTACTCATACACGTCAAACGGATAAGAATTGAAGCTGTTAGGACTAAAACAAAAATAGGGCTGATTTCATATTTTTGGGCTACGAATTTGAGTTGGGCTAGGAGTCCACTACTTACCTTCTCCTTCAAGAAAACGATTAAGGTCTTCCTATACACTATAAATACAACCTCTTATCATTATAAAATCATCATTGGCAAAACCTTAAGCCAAGAGGAAGCCGCAACACAAGAGAAGAAGTCTGGAAGGAGCTGAACACCATATTATGTCTTCTTCCATCTTTAAATTTGTAATTTCTTTCTTTTCTTTCTCTAGTATGAACTAATTTACTTTTAACTTGAGATTTAGCATTTATGTATTAATCCTAGTTTTTCTATTTGATTTGGGATACTACGGTATTTAATTGGAATTTATGTTTTATGTTATGTTTATGTGTTTTGATTTATTGTCTGTTTTCCTTGCGGTGCGCAACGTATAGGATTACCTTAATAGTAGTTAGATGATCACCTTAGCTAGGTGTCTAATTATTGAAACACCACATAACGTCTAGAACAAGGTTTAGACCTGACAAATCAACCTAACTAGATAATCATTAGGGTATGTTTTCACCAATATCATCATGTTTGGAATTGAATTGCTTAGGGCCTCAGTGGTATTTGATAACCCTAGGTTTAGGCTGCCTCATGATGTGTCCATAGCCCCCTTAGTCGCTCTCAAAGTCTAAGGTATGGGAATTTAGAATCCTGGTTATTTCATAATACATAATTCACCCTTAGACAATAGAATAACCAAAACTAGTGAGGATTACTTGCTAATATCTCGAGCTAAACTCTCATACTACTTGCTTCTCTCTTTTATTTAATTTCCTGTCTTTTAATTTAGTAGTTTAATATCGAGTTTTAAAAGCAATCAAAATCTATTTTCTATTATTTTCTTGCGTATTAATTGTTCTAGCTTCTTAATATCTGTACTTGAATATTTGCATAAGTTCTTCTTAACCTTCGTAGTCTCTGAGGAACGAATTCTACTTATTTATTAAAACTTGCATACGTCCTGTATACTTGCAGAACTGTGCTAGCCTAGGGTGTGTATTTTCATTTATTTATCTATTAATTTATAACACCTTAGGTGACACCACTCGACTAAAGAGGCCTAAATAGAACTCGGAAACTTACTCCATACATAAACTCGATCGCCTCATCATGAATATGGTCCATCCCAATCTCTCTCCCGTCTCTATCAATATCTTGTAATCTCCTTCTACAAATTCTTTTTCAAATATCCTTTATAGCAAGTGTTAATCAGGGCAAATTTTATTTGGCGGTAGCTAATAAGGCCTTAGAAGTTTTTCTCATCTCGGGTATAAAGATCTCAATTTGGAGAGGATGTAGTGTTTTCTCCTTGAAAGTTGTAATTGCTTTTCTCTTTGATTTCACCACTGTTGGCTTCTCTCTAATTACTCGACCGGATTTACCCTTTTTCTTTGTTCTCACTCTTGCACCAATATCAATATTTTTCTTAATCTCACCCAATACCTTTCTTTAATTCTTCTTTATCACCCTAACACTAGATATTGTCTCCTTTCTTTTTTTTTTCATCTCTTTTGACCTCCAACTCAAAGGTTTAAACACTCTTGAACTACCCTTTACTTATAGATAGATAAGGTGTTATTTGGGTTAGTAAAGGTGTAAGGATGATTATTCTCTATGTGGGTATGATGAACTTGTGCTTGGAAAATATTTGTTTAAGAAAATGGGGAAAAACATTTGGAAAATTTTGATTTTGATTATTGGATTTTAGGTGTTTTGGATTGATCCGGGTGGTTGAATATTGTTTTTAGGAATGTAAGGAAGGATTTGGGTATGAATTTATGGTGATCTGGTGTTGATTTGATGCGAGGTGAATGTTTGGTAAAGCTTTAATGGAGTTTGGGTTGCTTGGAGAAGAAGGAGGCTTAAGGTTTCGGAGTTGTAATATGAACATACCTATTTTCTTGTTGGTCGCGTGTCGTGTGGTATACCACATGGAGAGGCGCGGTATACCGCAACATTCTTCTATTCAAGACCGTGTCATGGTGTATCGTGAGTGATGACATGGTATTTTGGTGCGGTGTACCGCAGGGTCGTCTAGTCTATCACATAAACTTGCTTACCCTCGCATGTGAACCTGATTACATGTACTATGGGGACTTTTTTTGACCTATGGTGTACCGCAAGTACCTGCTGTTACTCGCGATTTATTTTCTTGTTTTCACCCCACAACTTATTTTCTATGTTACCTACACATTTAAAACACTAATACCTTCCTCATTATTGCAATATTTACTAAAACACATAAAACATTACGTTTTGTCTCCCGGACAACACTTTTGTTAAGTTTGACGCATTACCTCCTTTAATTTATGAGTATATAGCCTCCCCAACTACTAGTTAGACTATGAACATCAACCATTTAGATCTTTTGACCTTCCTTGGATCGTATTTCAATCACTTTTGCTGACACAACTTGTGTGACAACAAATGGTCCCATCCACGCGTTCTTATAACCTCGTGGCTTATTCTTGGATTTGAGGGCCTTCCACGAAACTTCATTGCCTGCCTCAAACTCACCTTTTGATCTATTCTCCATAGGTTTTGTGTGGACTTCCTCTTGGACCTTTTCCTTCGTCGCAATTTGAATGACAGGGACTGTGGGGAATACCTTCCTTGGAATATTACCCAAGACATAGAATGTCTCAGATACATTGCTTGCGCAGAGGGTCACTATTCCCTCTTGGAAGTTTATGATGCTTTAATTTGTGGCCAAGAATTAATGTACCTTTATGATCGGAACCTGCTTATCTGCATCATAATCAAGTATAAAAAAGTTAGTAGGGATAGTCAAATTACCTCCACGTTTCCCTATGTCTTTGTTACTGAGGTATTCGCAAATTGTAATTTTATTCAAATGCTGACTTGGGCATAAGGTTCACACTCGAACCCACATCACACATTGATTTCACCTTGAGCTTAGCACTTATTTGAATAGGAAGGTTAAAACTTCTAGGATCTTGAAGCTTAAGTGGTTGCTTATTTTCAACTTTCTTTGATCTCAGCATGAGCCACAGTCTCGACCCTGGCTTGTACACTCGCTCCCTTTTCTGGAATAGCTTTCGTGAATACATGTTGCGGTATAATCCGTTTCTCAACAATCTCAAGCACTTGGGAGCTGATTTTCTCTTTAGTGAACGCCTTCACAAATGCCTTGAGCTCAATTTCACTAGGTGGTGATTCCACCTTTCTCTCTTCTTCTTCTTGCATTTCAGGTGCAACCACTTCTTCCTTCTTCTCAATTAAGGCTTCTTCCTTTTTCCGATAGTTTTGCTAGCTTGAAACTCAAAAACTGCTTTAATATTCCTGCATTTCTTTGAGTAGAAGTCCAAAATATGATTCTTCCGGGCTAGGCTTGGTTGGTTCTTCATTAATCTATGGAGCCTCTACGACAATTTCTGCAGCTGGTGGTGATTCCACAACTTCTTCAGGTTAAGGCAAATAGCCTTACATGCTTCGAACCCAGCACTGCCATCGCCATTGTCTATGGCCTTTAAATAATTCTTCATACCTAGGACCAACTGCGGAATATATTTTTGAAACTTCTCGAAAGCATTAGTTACTTGTGTAACTTGCGTTGTTAATATATTTATTGCAGTGGATTGTTCATCGAATCTTGTGTTATTTATCTGCATGTTTTGTTGAGTGAAAGACTAGAAATCTTGCATTTTTTCTGAAATCAAATCTAGATCCTTTTTATGGATGTTGTGGAAAGGCTTTCTGAGCTAAACTATCGGTATAAGCATCATATGTTGGTTACGGTGGTGGTTTATTGTTATATTCCCTCTGTGTGTAGCATAGACTAGCTGACCATTAGGTAAAGTAACAGGAATTCTAACCATATTGACATCATGAGTATAGCAAGATGGAGAGTAAATTAAGTGATCAGTAGCTCTTGTATCAAGAATCCAAGAAGAGGTAGTAGGATTACCTTCTTAAAGAGATACTTGATGAACAGCTGGTGTTGTTGAGGATGCACCATGAGCTAGAGCCATTAATTTGCTGACTTCTTCAGGTGTGAACTCATAGAGGTTAAGTGACTTGCTCTCAGTTTGAGCCTCATCATTGATTACACAGTGAGATTTGGATTGTGAGTTGTTGAGGTTCCTCTTGCCTTTAGGTCCACTCCATCGAACAGGGTAGCCATAAATTTGGAAGCATTTCTCCACTGTGTGACCATTATAACCACAATGAGTACAAACAACTTTCTTCTTATCAGAAAAGTAAGTCGGTTTTGAGTTATTCTTCACATAGAAAGCTTGATTGTAAGATTGCTGAGTAGCATTTGTAATAGACCTCTGACTTTCCTCTTGAATAAGCATAGCAAACACAGAATTGATGTGAGGCATAGGATCCATTAGAAAGATTTGACTCCTAATAGCAGAATAAGAGTCATTCAATCCGATGAAGAACTTGATCACAAAATCGTGTTGCTGTCTCTCAACAAGTGTATCAAATAATTTGCAGGTATACTGAGCCATGATTCCACAAGAACATGAAGAAAGATGTCGAAAATGTAAGTGTTCATCCCATAGAGTTTTGAATTGAGCAAAGAACTCAGAGATTGAAGATGAGTTCTGTGTAATTGAACTCAAAGCTTTTTCAAGTCGAAAAACTCGAGTGCCATTTGGTGTCTCCTAGTGTGTTCTAAATAAACACACCTAAAAAGGCAAGACACGTACCGCAAGTGTACGGGTCGTCCAAGTAATATCCGGTAAACGGGATTTCGATCTCAGGGACGGATTAGGTATGATTAAAGTGTTATGCAATAAATGGAAATAGTTGCTTGAATGAAAATTGAAAGTAAAGAAAAAGATTTTTATTTTGTTTTTGATTAAGGGACTAAAGTGCAATTAAAGTAAATATTAAACTAAAATTAAAACTAATGTAAGAACGTAAATATGAAGAGACTAAAAGATGAGAGAATAGTACTTGAGTCACGCTAGGTTTTACCAGAATAAACTTAATCAATGCTTCTTCTAAGGGACAAATTAGTAAATAGTAATAGTCGGGATTCTAGATTCTCCTAACCCCCGTCAGGGTGGACTTAGGAGCTATTCTCAGGTGTTACAAACCCCGCCAGGGTGATCATAATCCACCTTCGAATGTCAGGTTCTCTACCCAATTGGCTATAAGATTAACTAAGTCCGTCAGGATCAATAATTTCTATCTTACGTTTATTACCTATGTTAGTAATTAAAGCCCCCCGTCAAGATGATCACTTCCCCACCAAAGTGAATAGCCTAATTACTCAAACCTATGTCTAATTGATCAGATTAAATATAGTGAAATTAACTTACGATAACAAACAATACTAAGTGCCTGTTTGGAAGTGCTTTATTGGAGAAGCACTTAAAAGTGCTTTTCGTATTTTAAGAGTTTTTTTAACCTTAAAAAGCACTTTTTTGAGAAGCACCAAATATGTGCTTCTTGAAAAAAGCACTTTCAATAATTTTAGATTTCAAAATTATTTTTAATAATTTTTTTAAATTTTGAATTTTATTCCAAAAGTGCTTTTTTACTGTAAAATAAGCACTTCCAAACGGGCCCTAAATTACTCAATTCGAATTAAATTATAAAAATCCCAAATCAGAAAGCATGAATTAAATAAATTAAGGTTCAACCCTTATAGCGATTCTCAAGCACTTAAGAAGTTTAGCTCATAATGGAAAATAAAAATAAAACAATGAAATTAAAAGACATAATGCTTTACAGAAAGAAAATAAATAAACCTAATTAAGAGGGTGGGTTTGGCTTTGAATCGGAGATATAGACAGTCTCCAGCTCTCAGCTCTCTTCCTTCCTGCTTGCTCTGACTTGAATCCTTAAGCCTCTTTGATAATGATATGAAGTGTGTGTAAAAGAGGAGGCTACGGGGTGTATTTATAGGTGTTAGGAGCCTCTAGGTCGAATTTACTTGGAGTGGAAGACAAGTCAAGGACTCTTAAATTCGTAACCCTAAATTCTAGAAAAGATAAGCTGATTTGATTTGGTCATATCTTTTTCAATACTTATCCGTTTGAGAAGTTCCAATATATGAAACCACTTGTCTTGGAAAGCTCTTTCTATTGGCTCAGACCATTCGTCCAGAATCTTTGCCAATCTTTAATTATGAATTAATCTCTAAAACGTGGCTGGAATTTCAGATTTCAAAAGGCAGCTTTATCTTTTCCTCCTTTGAATAAATCTTTCCTAAATCTTCTTATTTCCATGTAAATCTTCTTTCCTTTCATATTTATCTTGACTTGGTCTCTAAGTAATTACCATTTATCTCTTAAAGCTTCACATTAAATAAATAATTAAACCGCATATGCTTAAAAAGAGTAAATCAATAAATCAAGACAACGAAATAGGAAAGTGTACTCTAAAAATAGAAACTCGAGTAAAACTCATTCCTAACACTCTAAAATACCCTAAGACTTTATTCTCACTTCTCCACCTTGGATTGGTCTTTCATGAAATTCAAGAACCTATTTAACTTTGCATCAAAAATAGTCAAATTTACGCACAAAAGCTCAGCATCTGCAAATAGTTAATTTCCAAGGGGAGAAAGTGCAATATGATCAATTAAGCCTAAAAGTCTATCAAATAAGTCATTTATTCACCTAAAAGGATGTCTCCAAAGGGCTAATAATTAGAACAAATAGGGAGACATCAAGACCCCAAACTCAAACCTTTGTCGTCCCGACAAAGTAAAATAAAAACAAAGGATCTTTTAGGTGAACGCAGAAGGTAGAATCTAGTAAATAATCCCAAAGCACAACTTAAAACAAATCTCATATAGTCTAACCTAGGAATTAATATACACCTACACTTATCATGCAAAATCAAATACAAAACAGTATCAATCCAAAATTAATTTCACAATGCTAGAAGGTTACGCTTATTACTTATCTCAAGATGGTGGCTATAGGGTGTTCCTCGATCTGTACTTTCTTTGAACGCTCCACTTAGCATATTCCCTATTAACTCACTGTGTATCTAGGAATCACGAGGTCTTTACGGTTTTAATATCGGCTTATGGACGGTATGATATAAAAATTTGGTAAATTTGAAGTGAGCTTTTGGCTCTCTCCTCACTTACCATCAAAAACCTGTCCAAGAGCTTGAGTTTACACTCGAATATGTCTTACTCAACCCATTGACGCTCTAATTTAGCATTCCCAAATTAACCCAATAAGCACTAAAGATGATTCACCTAAAATTTTCCACTTTGCCGGTCCAAATATATATTCTTTTCATATAACTTTTTGTTTCTATATATATTTTTTCTTTTGTATAGCTATGACTCTCTTTTTAATGTTGAGATATCATGCTATTTTTCTTCATGCCTATTCATGATTTTAGCTTTTATAGCTTCTTTTCCATTCACTATTACCCCGGCAAAGGGTTACAATATCATAAACCTGTGAATCATCAAAATATATAACCGAGCACAATTGATAAGCTCAAAAATCCCAACCCAATACATTCACATAGTGATGGACCCACCACCCCAAACTCAAGCTCAAGACAGGAAGTCTCAGAATCGTGATTCAAGTGTGGGTCATATGGTCATGCCTAACAATCTAAAGGGATATTGGCTTATAATGTGGCGACAAAAGAAAGGCTTAAAGGCTAAAAATTTGGCTAAGAAGGATAAAATTAATTCAAGGATAGACGGCCAAAAAGGATTCAAAGGGCTAACAAAGTACTGCCTCTATCATTTTCCTATCTACGCAACTTGCCTCTAGTTCATACATAAGTGGGTTCTCTACTCATTTAGATCTCACGTTCTACAAACCACTCATTATCCTTAAGCACAAGTTTACTTCTTTTGCATTGTTCATTAATTCTTCCTATCAATTATCTCATGTTTGCATGCAATCAAAGTGTGTTTTATACTAACTCCTAAAGTCAACTATTTTCTATCATAAATTCATAAAAATCATGCTAGATGGGGGCATTTAAAACACTCTACAGTCAAACGCAACCCTAAAAAAAAATCTTTCTGAAAAGCATGTAAAACACAAAAAATTGGGATGAGGCAACGAACCCCACCCCAAACTCAAAAGTGAGTCGTGTCCCCACGACTCGAAAAAGACTCAATAAAGCAATAAAAACTAAACTACCTAGTGCCTACCATCAATTAAGAAGAAGAATTAGAATGAGATACCTGGCCATAAAGATCCATCATATCCTCCTCCTCCGAAGAAGAATTATTATCAATATCCATGTTCAAAGTTACCTTACTCCTTGTTGAATTCATCTTGGCAATTTCCTCCCAAAGTGCTAAAACTTGTTTCCTTAAATGATCGATTTGTTGTTGATGTTTGATAGCCCATGGGGGTGTGTAAGAATTATTCGGAGAAGAAGAAGAAGAACCTTGATCTTGGATTTGTGTCTTTTCTTTAGGCTTTGATGGTACCTTTATCCTAGCTGTGAATTTCTTGTGTAGTGGTGGTGAAGGTGCCTTTTCTTCTTGTTCTTCAGTAGGCTCATCGAGATTGATGGCCTTTTCATTTGTGGAACCAGGCAAATTCTTGTTCTTCCCTAGGATGCAACACTTCCTCTTATAATCCATAGCATCTGTTTTGTTTGTCATGGTTGAATTGACCCCAAACTCAAGTTATACCAAGGATAGAATAAAGTTAAGAAAACTTGGTGTAGCTTGAGTTTCTTGCTTAGATTAGATTAAGGAAGGTGGTTTCTTGATTGCTCTTGGAAGAATTCTTGGAAGCTTGATGATCTTGAAGGTGTTTAATGGTGTTTTATGATGGATTTGATGAAGAAGATGTGTTTGTGGAGGATGGAGGAGATAATTGTTGATGTTATTGTGTTTGTTGTAGAGGTTTAATCAAGCTTCAAGGTGTTTTTATAAGGTTGGGAGCTGGAAAATTCGTGTGGGAGAGGCTAGAGTTTATCTCTTTAAGGTTAGAAGTTGACTGGGCCTTGATCTCTTCACAAACCGCCTGGCGCGGTGCATGCATGCGGTGCATGGGTGTACCGCGAGGGTAGTCCGTGCGCAACAGCTGTTGAAATTTTTGTCCTCTGCCTTGTACCCGTGCTAGCACCCCGTGGCACGTGTTTTGTGCCTGCGGTATAGGGGTGCGGTGCATGGGTACTCCGCGCCTGCTTCGTGAAAAAACCCGCGGTGCATACCCCGTGGCACGCGTTTTGGGCGTGCGGTGTAGGGTGCGGTGCACCGCGCCTATCAGCTTCTCTTTTTTTCTCGCCTCTGGATAAGACCCGTGGTGCGCGACCCGTGGTACGGGTTTTTTGGGCGCGGTACATCCCTGCGGTATAGGGGGTACACCGCGGGGGTAGTCCGCGCCAGACTTTGAATCTCTCCAAAAAATTTCATCGCGTTTCCTAGCACCCCAAACTCGATTCCTGCACCATTAACACACTACCTTTCTCATTTCTTTTAAAAGTAGACACTAAAACTCGACACTAACTTAGAATTATACACTAGGAATAAAAAAACTTAAAGCAATAAACTAATATACAATGAATTGGC
This sequence comes from Nemophila menziesii, assembly GCA_029959085.1. Classification (NCBI taxonomy): domain Eukaryota; kingdom Viridiplantae; phylum Streptophyta; class Magnoliopsida; order Boraginales; family Hydrophyllaceae; genus Nemophila; species Nemophila menziesii. Next base: position 94,220,819 of record JARWIR010000002.1, read on the forward strand.
TTTTGTTTAACGTCGTTAAGCTCGACGGGTTACCTCTCGCGTCACTTTTTCACATAACCTCCCCAGCAGTGAGTGAGGTCATCAATGTTTGCTACACGGAACTTGCATCCCTTAGCTTTTATTACCACCAATTGATCAGAGATAACCCTTGTGACCATGAATGGTCCTTGCCAAGAAGTCTTGGCTTTGCGCGCTTTCGGAGGGGGATCGGGCTTCTTCATTGCGACCTCTTCGCCTACACTGAATGCCCTCTTCTTTCTTTCATTCTTAGGTTCTTTTGGAACCTTCGTAGCTCGCACCTTTTCTTTCTTCTTTGCATGGTCAATGTGTGGATTTTTCTTAGGATATGGAGGAATTTTGTTAGGTGGTTTCTTTCTGAGCTCTCTTTCCTCCATCCCTAAGGTTCCCACAACCTTAGTTGGCTCTTGTTCAATCACATCTATTCGGAAGCACTCCTCCTTGGATTCCGGAAACTTCATTGGTCTGAACACGTTAAACTTCACTTCCTCGTCTTGGATTCGCATCGTCAATTCTCCATTCTCTACATCAATTATAGTACGCCCCGTGGCTAGGAATGGTCTTCCCAAAATAATGGGGACATTCCTATCCGCGTCGTAGTCAAGTATAACAAAATCAACTGGAAAAATTAACGTACCTGCCTTGACGAGGACATTTTCTACTCTTCCCTCTGGATGCACGAGGGATCTGTCAGCCATTTGCAAGACCATAGAAGTTGGTCTTGCGTCTCCTATCTTCAACTTTTCAAAAACTGATTTGGGCATAAGATTAATACTTGCTCCCAAATCGCATAAAGCTTTTGCTTGCCATTCATTACCAATAGAGATGGGAATAGTAAAACTCCCAGGATCAAGTAACTTCGGTGGTAACTTACTCTGGCATATCGCACTACATATCAAGTAACTCTATAGCTAAGCTACTATAGAGTTGATGTATCTCGATTAATACCAAGTATCACCAAATATCCCATGATAATTCTAGTACCCCATGATAAATACATATCCTTAAGTAGAAAGATGAGAGTGGTTGGTACGTAAAAGAATAAAAAAAATATAAATTACATGAGCTAAAGAGATTAAAATGGAAAAGAATTAAATATGTTTGACGAAATAAAATCCAAATGGTTTTCTTTAATGCAATGTGATAGGAGTTCAAGACTTCTGATTATATAAGATAGGGCATAAGATTACTTATATTTATATATTTATTGGGTTATTATTTCTAACTATATCACGGTTGTCTTATTCTTAACATCTATAGTTATTGCAGTTTGAGTTGGGCCACAAACCCCAGCTTACCACTCAGGATGTATATTCCATATTAATTCGTTTATTAATGAAGATCAAGTTGATTGTTTGGTATTGTCAATTACATGAGGTTGTTTTTCTAGGATCGTTGTTTGTCTAGTTCTACGTCGATTGAGTAAACCTAATGTATATTCAATCATACGAGGTTACAGTTATTATTCCCTATAAAGTATATCATCAAATTATAAGGCCTTTGTGGGAGGGATCATGGTATACCTGATGTTCTTTTAGTTTTATAGTTCATTTTACTTCACTTTTTTACCTCGATTCCTTTCTTTTTTTCAACTTTTGTAAGATCAATGTCGTATATGTTTAATGTAGGTGTGACTACCTAATATATAGTTAATTTACTTCAACTTTTTCACCTCAATTACTTTGTATTTCATATCTCTTTTTGTTCTTTTTTTTTTGATAAATTTACTCTTAATTGCAATAGTGTAATCATCACTATTAATGTATGAAATCATGCATTTTTATAGTTCATAGACTACTTTATTTCTACATGTGTTTCTTTATATAAACATAGATTGAGTAGTGAACAGTACATTAAATTTATTTTGTTTCTTCTTCACATATATTCTAGGTCTTAATATTGCCTCTAAGTGAATCTAGTTGTTAACTCTCTAGACTTCCTTATTTTGAAAGGTAAATTTTCATATTTTGACATCTTTTTTTTTTCATATTGAGTCTTTATTCCAAAATTAATTCTATCATATGGTGTGATAAAATATGAAGGAGTCCTTGATAGTTATTAATAATAGTTTTACTTATTATGTTTTTTTCTAAAAATGATCCTGAAACCCTAGAGACATTGGCAAATAAATAACTTTTACCAATAGATGGGTATGGGTGATACCCTTATATAAGGGAATTTAATATTCTATTTTTAGAGATAATATTTTTTGTCTTTTTAAAAGTAAGGATAAAATAAAAATGTGTATCAATTTAAATTTTGGAACAAACAAGATAAAATATTATTCAACTGATAAAATAATAAACCTTTTACTTTCCTATGGGGATATTTCTCAAGACATAGATGATAGGATTCTTGATGTTTCAGTGTGGTTGTGCAATAGTTTTTTAGGGTGAAACAGTGGTAAACTAGATTCTTTAATGTGGATTCATTGGGTAGAGTTTCATCTTTGTATGCTTATTCACGCAAGAATATTATATATGACTAGTAAGATAAAATTCAAGGAAAGTGGTAAACCTTGCTTCCTAACCAAAAAAACCATCAAATAATGATTAAGTCGGTGAGAAAATAGGAAAAACTCAAATAACCACTAAGAGTAGGCAAGATGGAATATGGTGGTAAGAATGTAAAATTTTAAGTCCTGAATAACTAGTTGAACTCTGAGAGCCTTCCACATATCTTAAAACGTACCTAGAGAGTGATAGTCTCCGTCTTGTATAAGCATCCATGTATATATCCTAAAGGTTCATCTACATGAGATTTAAATTCCAGAGCTTTCATCACCTTCTCGATCGTCTTGGCTAATTATTCTTTCAAAATTAAGAATTCTATAATCTCAAATTTTAATAACATCTTTAAGAGAATTTATCTTTAATGATCCAACTTTTAAAACACCCTAAGTTGTCAATTCGGGCTGAAAGATTTGGCCTAGTAAGGCAGCGCATCATTTCAAACTCCTCAACAACAACTCCATGTGTAATGGACAAACCATAAAATTTATTTATGGTTTTGTTAAGATCCTATTATACAAAAATTGTATAAGTATTTTATATATCTAATGATATTGCATTACCTTTAATGAAAAATTTACAACATATCTATATTTATCATATGCGAACAGATAACTTATAGTTTAAAACAAATGAAACAAAATATAAGACATTGAAAAAGGTATTTTCTACTATTAAACAAAAAAATCGTTTAACATAAATATATTTGTTTCAATATTTTCAACCCAATATTCTGTAGATATCAACATATTATACCATAATCATATTTTATGATTTATAAATACCGATTGAACTAATCTTTCTCGAGATCATGATATAAGTTAAGTCATCATTTTTAAAATTTCATGACAAAACCTGTTAGCTTTTTTCTTGTCAATTCACAATTGATTGAGAAAAGATTATTTATTCTCATTATTAAACCTTTTATATCCAATAAACGATACATTTTAAAATTTGCACGATAATTTTATTTCGTGTCGTTCATTGTAAAATTTGGACAACATTGTATCTGGTTCTGTCCCCCTTGTCAAGAGACTAATTTAAATATATTGATCTTTGATGAAAAATTATCAATATGATCAAGTGATCCATATTATGACGTGAAATGATTGACATATTCATCAAGATAAATGAAAAAACAAGTATTGTACCACATATTAGTGTGATATTGGTCGTAAATTACTCAATGAGTATAAAAATGTTTGAACGAGAAACGATGATAACATTTTATTTTTAGGTGAATCTTGATATTTTAACTATATTTTAAAGGAATATTACTCTAATATCTCTTAATATCGAAAGTCAATTGATATATTCAGGATGATATAAGTATGTTCTAGCAGAATATATTTCCTCTCATATGTAGAGAATTGCTAGACAATGAATTTTGAATTTATATTTTATAATTATATATTTGCAATTTTATATAACATTAAGATATATGAAAGAAGTTCAACTAGTTATCTTGAATACCCTCATTGTTTAGATATCAAGTGTATCCCAACTATTTAATATTACTTTTTATTTTTAATATAATTATTTCACTATTTGTATTAATATTTGATTTAAAGATATATGATAATATATCTCCAATAGTTAAATTAAATTTAAACATACAAATTTGGATAAATATTGTTTATGATTAACTATCATGTATAAAGAAAAAATTCATTATAAGTGGGAAAGCTAAAACATTTACTTATAATGTATCTCGACCCTTGCAACATAATTATAAGAGAAATGTAAATAATTCATGCATTCATAATGTGCCTAAGTCACATTTAAGCTTCCAAGACTCATTACCCTTCTCATATTGATTCTTCTAAATAAATATTTATTGCAACAAATAAAGTGAGTCGACCTATCAAATCAAAAATATTAAAAAATTGAGCAATATGAGTAAGTTAACACTTCTTGAAATTTAATATAATATTTATATCATGATGAATGTAAGAAGAAGATTTAACTGAAATACATTACTCATTTTAGAGTATCAGGTACCTAGATATTTTTCTTATTAAGAAATTTAAATTTCAATATCTCATTTAGTTATACTACTTCACAAATCATATGGAGGCAAAAAAATAAATTGATTATGGTCAAATTATATGCGCAAATGATAATATACAAAGCTATGCTCTTGAAAAAAATTCCTTTCAAAATATCGACAAGAAATTTTTGACAACATATAGAATAATGGGTTCAAGATTATCTATACCCATATGGTGAACATGGTCGTATGATGATTTATAATTTATAAAATATATAAACATTTAAGGTAAACGAATTGACAGACGTATTTTATAATATGTAAACATTCATATGATAGTGTTTAAATGACTAAACTCACTTAAAATATAAATCACGAGGTAAAAAAATTAGTCTGTCATTAATTGTCTTATATGTTGTAATATAATGGGTCATGTATATTTATTTGTTATTTCATATGTATAATATGTATTTTTACATAATTATGTGCATAAATATTTGTTATTCTTATTCATATACAATTTTTTCTTTAGTTTTATATCTGTATATTTTAAATTCCTAATATTATATCTATTTATATATATATATTGGTTTGAAATATGATATTGTTTATTGATTATGAAGATCATTATCATACTCCAAACTGAAGATGGTCATTGATATGCTCACATGAGAGGGAATTTATATACGTTGTACTCTTTCTCCTCTAATAAAGATTTTTTCCAAAAAGTTTTTCCGTTGAAGGTTTTTAATGAGCTAAATTTATAACATTTAAGAATATTGTAATCTTTTTCCTTCAATACAATCCACGCTGATATACGATCAATAATATTACGCTCTCCTCTAATATAATGTTTCTCTTTTTTTTTTTAATACTTTCATAACATATACATATACATATATGTGCACGTGTGTATTTAATATTAGAATAAGTGAAAAAGAATAAAGAAAATGAAAAAAATTAGTTAACGAATATTGGAGATACCCGACAAGTTGATATTCTATGTTCTTACAACACTATTCTCTGTTCCAACTGTACATTACAATCTTGACGTCTTTTTAAAAAAACTCAACAACTAACCCGACTTCATGTTTGGAAAAAATCAGATTTTTTTGTTCGCATATCATGCACAGAAGAACATGAAAAGACAACAACAAAAATAATTACATGGTTCATCCAAATATTTCTACCTCCATGGAGTAATTCAATATAATCACTCACACTATTACAACTTGTCGTTTGAATGGAAAAAATCAAAAACCCTTTAAACAAGGAAAGAACAAAGAACCCTCACACTCATCAAAGACTCTAATCGCTATAAAATAGTTATACACTCTCAGTTAACAAACCTTTATAATGAGTTATCATGTCTAAAGCAAATTTCTAATTATAAGAGGGAAAGCTGAAACATATACCTAAAATGTATCTCGATCCTGGTAAAATAATTATTACTTAAATGTTAACAATTCATGTATTTTTAATGTAACTAAGTCACATTCAGTTTTATAAGACTCATATTCCCTCTCATATGGATTCTTCTAAATAGACATCTCTTGGAAAAAATATAATGCGGTCGAACTACCAATTCAAAAATATTATACAATTTAGAAATATGAGTAAGTTGACACTTTTTGAAATTTAACATCAACTTTATATCATGATGAAAATAAGTAGAAGACTTAACTTAAAAATATTATTCATTATAGCGTAACAGGTACCTAGAAATTTTTCATATCATAAAATTTAAATTTAAATTTCTCGATCCATTACACTACTTCATCAATATATGGAATCAAAAAATAAATTAATCATGGTCAAATAATATGCGCTAATGATCATATACAAAACGATGCTCTTGAACTTATGTTCATTCAAAATGTCGACAAGAAAATTTTAGTCGAATATAGAAAGACGCATTCAGGATGATTTATACCCATATGGTGAATATGAACGTATGATGACTTATAAATTTTAAAATATATAAACCATTTCATGTGCATTTAAGGTAAAAAAAATTAACCGATATATGTTATTAGATATAAACATTCATATGAAATTGTTTAAATTACTAAGTGCTCTTAAATATTAATCCAAAGATATATAAATTAGAGTGTCATTATCGGTCTTTAATTGTCTAAAATGTAGTCATATAATGTTTCATGTATATTTGTGTACCATTTCATATGTATAATATGTGTTTTTACGTGATTATGTGCATGAATATATGTTACTCATATTTGCACATAATGTTTTTAGAATTTTATATCATTATATTTGAAATTTGTATCATTCTATTTATAGATTGGTTGATTTGAAATATGAAAATATTTAAGATTATGAAGAGCAAGATCAAATTCCAAATTGAAGATGGTCATTTATATGCTCACTTGATGGAAGAAAAATATGTGTTGTACTCTTTTTTCTTTCATCAAGTTTTTTTCGAAGGTGTATTTCATTTATAATGAGCCACATTTAAAAATTTTTAAGGTACTGTAATCTTTTTCTTTCACTGTATTTTTTCCAAAAAGGTTTTTTTAAAGGTTTTAACAAGACATGTTCTTAAGGATTAAATATCTAAACGGAACTGTTATAAAACATTATTGTGGATATCTATTCAGCCTATTGACCATAGTCTTGTACATTAATACTAATTTATGAAGTATATGTGTTATCTATAAAAAGAGTAATTACATATTTTAATCCACACTGTTATAAGATCAATACTAATATACTCTCCCATCTTATTATTTATCTCTTGTTTCTTTCAATACTTTCATAACATACATACATATATATATATATATATATATATATATATATATATATATATATATATATATATATATATATATATATATGTGTGTGTGTGTATTTATGTGTATATATAATATTAGAATATTAAAAAATTGAGCAATATGAGTAAGTTAACACTTCTTGAAATTTAACATCATATTTATATCATGATGAATGTAAGAAGAAGATTTAACTGAAATATATTATTCATTTTAGAGTATCAGGTACCTAGATATTTTTCTTATTAAGAAATTTAAATTTCAATATCTCATTTAGTTACACTATTTCACAAATTATATGGAGGCAAAAAAATAAATTGATTATGGTTAAATTAGATGCGCAAATGATGATATACAAAGCTATGCTCTTGAAAAAAATTCCTTTCAAAATATCAAAAAGAATTTTTTGCCAGCATATAGAAAAATGCGTTCAAGATTATCCATACCCATATGGTGACCATGGCTGTATGATGATTTTTAATTTATGAAATATATAAACATTTAAAGTAAACAAATTTACCGACGTATTTTATAATATGTAAACATTCATATGAGTGTGTTTAAATGACTAAACTCTCTTAAAATATAAATCACGAGGTAAAAAAATTAGTCTGTCATTATCGGTCATTAATTGTCTTATATGTTGTAATATAATGGGTCATGTATATTTATTTGTTATTTCATATGTATAATATGTATTTTTACATAATTATGTGCATAAATATTTGTTATTCTTATTCATATATAATTTTTTCTTTAGTTTTATATCTATATATTTTAAATTTCTAATATCATATCTTTATATTTCTTGGTTTGAAATATTATATCGTTTAAGATTATGAAGATCATTATCATATTCCAAACTGAAGATGGTGATTAATATGCTCACATGAGAGGGAATTAATATACGTTGTACTCTTTCACCCCTAATCAAGATTTTTTCAAAAAGGTTTTTCCGTTGAAGGTTTTTAATGAGCTAAATTTAAAACATTTAAGGATATTGTAATCTTTTTCCTTCAATACAATCCACGCTGATATACGATCAATAATATTACACTCTCCTCTAATATAATATATCTCTTTTTTTTCAATACTTTCATAACATATATATATATATATATATATAGATGTATACATATATATGTGCATGTGTGTATTTAATATTAGAATAAGTGAAAAAGAATAAAGAAAAGTAAAAAAATAGTTAAGGAATATTGGAGATACCCGACAAGTTGATATTCTATGTTCTTACAACACTATTCTCTGTTCCAACTGTACATTACAGTACTCTTGACGTCTTTTCAAAAAAATAATACATAACCCGACTTCATGTTTGGAAAAAGTCAGATTTTTTTGATCGCAAATCATGCACAGAAGAAAATGCTAAGATAACAACAAAAATAATTACATGGTTCATCCAAATATTCCTACATCCATGTAGTAATTCAATATAATCATTCACACTATTACAACTTGTCTTTTGAACGGAAAAAATCGAAAACCCTCTAAACAAGAAAAGAATAAAGAACCCTCACATTCACCAAAGACAATAATCGCTATAAAATAGTTATACGCTATCGGTTAACAAACCTTTATAATGAGCTATCACGTCTAAAGCAAATTTCTGATTATAAGAGGGAAAGCTGAAACATATACCTAGAATGTATCTCGATCCTAGTAAAATAATTATTACTCAAATAATAACAATTCATGTATTTTTAATGTAACTAAGTCACATTCAGTTTTAGTGACTCATATTCCCTCTCATATGGATTCTTCTAAATAGACATCTCTTGTAAAAAATATAATGTGGTCGAACTACCAATTCAAAAATATTATACAATTTAGAAATATGAGTAAGTTGACACTTCTTGAAATTTAACATCAACTTTATATCATGATAAAAATAAGTAGAAGACTTAACTGAAAAAAATTATTCATTATAGTGTAACAGGTACCTAGAAATTTTTCATATTAGAAAATTAAAACTAAAATTTCTCGCTCCGCTATAATACTTCAAAAATATATGGAATCAAAAAATAAATTAATCATGGTCAAATAATATTCGCAAATGATCATATACAAAACGGTTCTCTTGAACTTATGTCAATTCAAAATGTCGACAAGAAAATTTTAGTCGAATATAGAAAGATGTGTTCAGGATGATTTCTACCATATGGTGAATATGAACGTATGATGACTTATAATTTTCAAAATATATAAACCATTTCATGTGCATTTAAGGTAAAAAAAATTAACCGATATACGTTATTAGATATAAAAATTCATATGAAAAGGTTTCATAATATTTAAATTTAATTGATTTTCACAGAATCTAGTAGAAAATTCTATGTTTTTAATTTCTTGGGTATAAATATATATATTGTGTGTATAGATATGTATGGTGTGGGTATAGATTTGTACTTTTATGGGTATAGATATGTGGTTTTGTGTGTATAGATATGTATTTTTTTTTGTAAAAATTTGTATTTTTGTGGGTATGATTCTATATATTTTGGGGTATGAATCTTTATTTTTGTGGTAAATACCCATGGTTTTGCATTTTGTTTGGGTATATACCCACTTTTTTACATTTTCTTTAGTACGAAACTTCGTTTTGGTGTGTATATACTCATTTATATTGATGAACTTGTGTGCTTTTATGTATGAATATATGTTTTTATTTTGTTGTAGGAAAACAACCCGAAGAGTGGGGGTATATCTCCATCATTGACATGGAAATAACATAAGAGTGGGTATGTCTCCATAATTGACATGGAAATAACATAAAACTAAGAAAACAATTAATTTGAAACCGTGGGTATAATAACCACCGACTTATAGCACAAACATTAAAAAAGAACTTTGAAAAAAAATCTAAACAATACGTATAATTATATGGACGTATAATGCAATTAAAACAAATAGTGGGTATATACCCACTATCACACACCAATACTAGGAGAAAGGTAACAAAGTGAAAACATAAATATTCGAATCCATTTTGAACCAAAATTAAACAAGGCCTTTAAAAACACTAAAATTTATATAGGCTTTTTAAAATATTAGTTTAGAATTTGAGTCCTCTAATTATATATTTTTGTATTTTATTTTTTATGAATGTTAATATATACAATAAAATTATATTAGGTATTATATTTATACTTATTTCGAATTGTATAGATGCCATAATTTTTTAACCTATCTCGATCTCCTCAAGACCCAAACCTCGTTCTAAAATTATGTTTTCCCAACATAGTTAAATATAATTAAATCAAAATTTTAAAAATCTATTATTTTATCCCCAAATATTCCTATATATCTGCAATAAATCTAACTTTCCAAGAGATACTTCTTCATGAGGTTTTTTTGTTCGTGGATTTTTTATGTTCTTCTGTTCTTGGTGTAAGCTTCTAACATAAATATCTAAATTCCTACTTTATAGAGGATTTATAGGTTTCATGAAGCAAATCATCAGAAAGATTTAACATCTGCATTTTAAATTTTTGTAATTTTAATATTGTATAATACTGTATAATTTTATTTTTTCAATATTTTTAATAGATATTTTTCTTTTAGGTAGAATATATATATTAAGTTTTTATTTAGTGTTAATATTATCCATCATACAAATAAAATTTGTGCCTTTTTTTTCTTTAATTTTTTAGTACTTATTGGTTTTAGTTAATATTTAGAAAAGTCACTAACTATACTAAAAGATTTGCTGAGTATACTCATCGATTTTCTCTTTTTACTATTTATTTAGAACATTTTTAATGAGCCATATTTAGAACATTTAATCACATTTTACTCTTTTTCATTCACTGTATTTTTTTTCCTAAAGGTTTTTACAGGAAGGTTTTAATAAGGCATATTCTTAAGTATTAAATATTCAAGGGGAATATATATATTAATGAGACACATTTAATAAGTTCAAGGATATTGTACATTTTTTCACCGTTTTCTCAAAAAAAATCATGGAAGGTTTTAGCAAGACATGTTCTTACTTATTGAATATCCAAGGAGAACGGTTATAAAATATTAATATCGATATTCTATCAGCCCATTGACATGCAAGCCAATTAATACTAAGTCTTCAGGTGTACATAGTATCTATAAATAGAATATATACACATTGTAATCCACAATGTTATATGCTCAATAATACTACACTCTCCCCTCGTAGTATTTAACTCTTGATTCTTTCAATACTTTCATAACATACACACATATATATATATATATATATATATATATATATATATGTGTGTAACTGTGTGTATAATATTATAATCATTGAAAAAGTATAAAGAAAATAAAAAAACTTAATTAATGGATATAGGAGATACCCGAGAAGTTGATGATCTATGTACTTGCAACACTGTTCTCTTTTCCAACTGTATTTTACATAGAGATTTTTCTTATTGAGGAACTGAAAAAAAATTGAATATATTTTTTAGTTATAATACGCCATAAATAAATGGAATCAAAATTAAATTGATCATTAAATAAACTACGAAAATGATCATATGTAAATCGATACTCTTGAACCAAAGTCCATTCAAAATCTCGACAAGAATATTTTGGCCAAATATATAAAAACGTGTTCAAGATGATTTATACCCATATAGTAGATATTAACCTATAATATTCTTAATTTATAAAATATATAAACGATTTCATCTGTATTTAAGGTAAATAAATTTACAGATATACTTCAATTACGATAAAGCAATGGTTTATTTGTTGGATTTGCCTAAAATCCTCTCATATTGAAGGGAAGTTTGTAATTAGAGTTTCTTCTTGTTATAAGATACTAAATTTTATACAGAGACTCAGGCACTATAGAAAAATGCTATTATAAGCAAAAACTAGAGCACATAATATGGCTAACTAAACAAACTATCAGGATGATATAGTTGAAATACTATATGAATTAAATGACGAAATCAGCTATAAATATTTTTACATACTCTTTCTATATACATTATTTTTTCTAACAATCAATTATTCCGAAGGTGAAGCAAAATTTGTTATATAAAGATGAAATTTGAAGAATTCTTGATTACTTACATCACCATATTCACTAGTAACAACCAGTTCATCTGAATTTTCATATTTCTTCTCATTCCTCTATCACAACATGATATTAAGGGTTTCCATCCAATACCACACAATCAACATCACCACCATCACTACCCATAATAATTTTTTTTCTCTTTCTAAATGAGGTATGGTAAAACATCCTCATTTGCGACAACTACATCATCAGAATATTGCCTGTATCACAGTAATAGTACTCAGACTCTTAATGTAAAAGATATGATATCCACTTATTGTTGCCATGAAGCTTGTCACCTTTTTTATTAGGGTTTAATACTTTACATTTTTTTATTTTGATTCTCACATTTGATAAATAATATTTAGGAACTCTTACTTTATTTCACATGTCAAAGAACTAAAAAAGTGGTCGTATACAGAAAACCTTATTCACTTTAGTGCTCTTTTTATGATATAATGGTTTGAATATTTTTGTTACAAACTATTTAGTTATATCAAATTTTTGCACTTATTTTGATAATAAATGTACATTTTAACAATGTAATTTGAATTGCATTATTAATACTTCGATTCGTTAATTCTAATTATATATTTACAGAGATCTATATATATCTTTAAAAGCGAAATATGTTATATACTTTTAAATTTTTTTTGAAGATTTCCATGTAAGAATTTGTTTTTATGTGGAAGCTCATCAGATCCTCTATAGCCAACAAAGGGATTTAATCGAGGATGAGAGTCAACCTTCAAAGAAAAACAAGATCGTATCTACTAGTCAAGAAAACCTATTATAAATATGAAAGGAATATAAAATATGACGTGTCCTGATGAAATAACTTGCATGTTTGGAGGATAATCTATACCTAGTGTCTCCTACTCATTTTTCTTTAAATTTTGAAGCTTTAGACACATTAAGTGAAGTTAATAACTAATTAAGTACTTTATTGTCATTCTTATACATGTGTAACTTTCATTACTCAACTTCTATCTATGTATGCTCAAACTTGTGACAGGTTACGACTTCTCTTATTGCGATGTGAAGGCTTGGGAGAGAAAGGATGAGTAGGTCCAAGAAGCCCTATATGTCTAGACGAAAGCTAGAAAAGTCGACCTTATGCAACAACTTGAGAGGTGTGAAGTCAAAGCGCTACAATCTAGTTAGAAACAGGCCTACTCCTTTCTCGTGAGTATGTTTCCTAACATCTTGGTAGCTTTCCCATTTTGATAGTCTCCTTAGTTTTCTATGTGTGCCGTAAATTCTTTTGAGATGATTGTAGATCCTACCTTCCGTACATTTTATTAGGACATAGAGGTCTTAGACCAATACATGAAAACTGAGGAAATGGTGGAACGAATTGCTATAACAACAAACCTTCTTCAAGAATCAGAATTATGGAATCAAGCTAATTGGATGATTTGACCCTTAAAGTTATAAAGATTAGCAAGTTGGAATGGAAACCTAAAATCATTTAACACCAATTAAAAGAACTATTTATTATCAATTTCTTATCTAATATAGTGATTCTTAAACATTCTCCAAGAAATGGGAACAACCAATCATCAAAATGTAAAATGTTGTATGCAAAAAAAGAAACTATTCAAATTATCTAAAACGTGACTAAGGTATATAGTTTTAGATTGAGGGAACACTTATCAAGTATATCTAGATCTATATGATCGTCAATTATCTAGGATCTCCATTTCTTTTACCTTCAGGTACTGATGCTTAATTTATTTTTGTACAAAAAAACACGGTAGAAAGGGATCTATATTTTAGCATTTATATTCTTAGTTCTTTAATAAACCAAAATCAAATAGCGAGAAAATTCATTTAATATCTTGATTTGAACCTCTTGGAAATGGGTTAAAAGATCAAAAAAATCTAAAATTAGTTTACTCTAATACATTATATCAATATAAAATACACATGAGTATTATGTCCACTAATAAAAATAATCCTAACTAATGATTGACAACAATAATTTTAATTTTTACCATAACAATTGGTCCAGTCTTCTTACTTTATACTAGACATTTCACATTCATTTACTAGTAAACAAGAGAAGGGAAACTGTTCAAATTTTCTAAATCGGTTAGAAAATGATATATGTTGTTTATGGGTAAGTTCATAAGGACCAATTTCAAGGCCTTCAACATTGGAAATGCTGTCAAATGGTTGATATTTGGAGATCCACAAGAGATGTTATCAATTTGTTCGAGTGTTTGTAATATATAGTTACCAACATTATCAATGTTAAATGGAGGCATAATAGTATCTTCATTTGATAATGATTTAATACCAAAAGTTGTGTTAACCAATTTTAACTGGACATCGTTGTTTAAAAAAGTATCTGGTCAAGTTGGGATAAAATTGTTTTTCTTAACTAGTACGAATCCAAATTCCTCATCAATGGACATTATGAATTGTTGATATTACACCTAGACAAGCAATAAATTGGTGATGTCAGGTACATTAAAACAAATGTGAAAATTTTAAAACAACTCAAATAATAGTAAAAGTTAAATAAAACACACAGATGCGTATGTGACCTTAATAATTATTTATTTTTTATTTAAAACTAATTTTGTTTTAAAAAAATTATTATACAATTTGGAGGCTTTTTGATAATTAAGAATTAATTCATTGTATATAATGTACAATAAATATATATCTTAAAATATCTATATAAAAAATTAATAAAAATAAAACATAAACAACTAAGTTTCTGCCTCCGTCATGGGAAAATGAGATAATCAAATAAAACAAAACCAAGAATGAAAATATCTAAACAAATAAAACAAATCAATTTTATATATTCCAATGATTTCAATTTATTTAATAATATGAATAAAAACATTGAATAAATTTAAGTTTCCATAAGAGTCTAAATATATTCTAATAAAATTAATTATTATTCGATTGATTGATGAACTGGATAATAACCTTGAATATATATAAAACTTTTAGAGTTAAAATTGAGGAATAAAAAATACTTAATTTTAAGAAAATAATAACTAGCTAACAAATACATAAACTTACCGACAATGTAAAGTGTTTCATAGAACTATAAAATCAATCAAATATTTATGAAAAAAATCAGTAAGCTAAAAAGAAAAAGTCACTGAAAGCCTATGCTAACTTGTGTGTGTTTATATAGATTATAGCGTTGACTAAGTAATGTCACACGCATTCACTGTGATATTAAATATGATTTAACTACCAATTATTTTTTAACCAACTTTAAATTAATACATACACTGAAGAACTTATCAATTAATTCCCAAACATGCCCAACCCTGCAATCCTACTTTTGATATGGCCTTTTTAACTTTTTCACACTAAGCCCGACCAAGGAAAGGTCTTCATGCATAGAAAGTGGTTTTTGTATAATTTTCATTTTATTTGAATCTCACACAAATTGATTTATAATCTAATTTATTAAAGAATGATTGAAGAATAATCAAGAAAATCATATGGATTATATTTTTCTGGTTATTCATTGATTGGTTGTAATCTTGTATATCTTTATTGTATAATAATATAAAAAATTTAATTATGCAGTAGATATATAATTTTTGTTTTTGAGATATTTTATAGATATGGGAATTATATTTTAAATAAAATGAAATGAGGAAAAATCAATTATCACTGAAATTTGTCATAATCTGATTCCTACATAAGCTAAAAAAAGTTAAAGGACACCACCTACTTTTTGATCCTTACATACTGTATTTCATTTATGCTAATTTTAAGAAAAACATCAAAATCTAATACACTTATTTTATATAATATCCAAGATAACAATCTAGAAATTTAAATATTGGGTTCTTGAATTTTGCATGTAATAACAAAATTTTGTTTTACCATAGCCATTAGTAATGTTAATTGTTGATTTAAATAATATGAACAACTATCTTAATTTAATATTATCTAATGATTACATAGATGTTCCTGTATTCAATATGAAATATTAAATATTAGTAATTATTATAAGATTTACATGTAATTCATTCTAACGTAAATAAACATGAATTTTATACCCATGAAGTTTTCTATCTTCTATACTCAAATACTTTTGCGATTATGTTTAAAATATTTATTGCCTATATGAATATATCAACATGTTAAAAATCAAATAACATATAAAACTAATATCAAAACAAAGAATTCCCAAGTACATGAGAAGACATTTCATTATAAAATACATATGATTTGCTCAAAATACAAATCATTCTCTTTGTTTTAGATATAGGATATCAAGATTGATAGAATTATTAAGGAAAAATGTGCTTTATTTTAGATATATGTTATAATAATTGATAGTATTTTTAAGGTACGATGGAAATCTCTTCCTTTGTGGTCGGTTTATCTTCAATTTGCTTTAAATCACAATTTATAGCATATATGTTAATTCAGTTTAAGTAAATATTTAGATATTATATACTTATGTATTTAAAACTGAAATCCCAATCTCATGAAAATATATATTAAATTAACTATTAGTGTATACAATAATTTTCTATGTATTAAAAAATAACTTAATTACAAATTCACAAATATATATAATAATAGATTTATATAACATTATACAAATATATAAATAAAATATTCATAGTTAATTAGAAAAATTACAATTATTTAACTCTAACATTTGTTATTAATCCCTTAATAATATATGTGTGAGAATACCTTAATTGTGTATTTTGTGTATATTGGGACGAATGTAAGGTAAAATTGAACTTATACATTTAAACTTGACGATGGAGATATTGGATTTGGAGGATGTGGATTGCGTTCCATCATAAATGACATTTGATCTACAAATTCAAGACTTCATTTTAATGAGTTGAACAGAGGAAGACACTGAGACGACGGCTCTCTATAAATAAGTAAACCCTAATATTCTTCGAAGTGGACTTACTAAATGGTTATCTCTTGTACTCTATTATAACATGACATTATAATATAGCCCAAATGAATATCCATTAATATATATATATATATATATATATATTTATAACACTTTGCCTAGATAACTATTTTACTACCCTTTTAATATATGATTTGATATTGTCTCATTAAAAACCATAATGCTAATGCTAAATCTAGTTGTTTAAAACCTAGTCAAGATAAAAAATTTAGTCAATCCAAGTCAATCTTGTACGCGAATTTTTTTAGCGTTATTTTAGGTGCATAGGACTACAGGTGCAAAGATATTAGCAAAACTAACCTCTCATGTTGCAAATATAAATACAGTTGTCAAATTATAAACAAAGAACAAACAAACAAATATACATGGAAACCTCCTAAAAAACCGAGAGATATATTAATTAGTACACAATCATATGTGTGCAATAATTATGAAATCAATCTACAAATACAAAGTCATACCATTAATAGACTTTTTTTTCTAATTTGTTTTTCTTGTTTTTTAAATCTATTCGATAATTGTGATTTTTTTCGCCAAGAAATCAATTCACCACTGTAAAACCACTTTACTCAACCAAAATCAAATTAGTAAAATATGTTAGATACGTATAAAGGTTTCCTTTAGGGTTTCAAGTAATGTACTGAAGTACGTTTTCTAATCTTGCATTTAGCTTTACTAGCCACAGTTTTTCCTTATTATTTGCAAAATGATGTTTGGGAGAAGACTAATAGACATGTTAGAGAAGAAGCAGAGGTAGCTAAACTAATATAGGCTTTGATTCATATCGATTTATACCAAGTATCACCAAATATCCCTAGATAATTCTAGTACCCCATAATAAATACATACCCTCATGTAGGAAGATGAAAGTTGTTGGTACCTAAAAGAATCAAAACAAAAAAGATATAAATTACATGAGATAAAGAGATTAAAATGGTAAATAATTAAATATGTTTGACAAAATAAAATCCAAATGGTTATCTTTAATACAAAGTGGTATAAGATTACTTATATTTATATATTTACTAGGTAAAACCCGAGTCTGAAGATACTTAATGCAAAAATGAATTTCGTTGACAGGAATCGAACCCAGGTTAAAAAAAAAACATGACCCGTGTCTGAAGACACTAAAGCAAAAATGAATTATATTGACAGGAATCGAACCCAAGGTTCAAAAAAAACCCGTGTCTGAAGACATTAAAGCAAAAATTAATTCTGTTGACGGGAATCGAACCCAGGTTCCCTGGGTGAAGGGGCCAGAATCAATCCTGACCACCACTTATGTTTAACCAGATTAAATCCTGGTCACCACTTATATTTGGCCACATTTAATCCTGGCCACCACTTATGTGGGTAAATCTGGACCGTAAAAAAACTCTGAAATATAATATAGTGTTTGAAGACACCAAAGCAAAAATTAATTCCGTTGACGGGAATCGAACCCAGGTTCCCTAGGTGAAGGGGTCAGAATCAATCCTGGCCATCACTTATGTTTAGCTAGATTAAATCATGGCCACCACTTATGTTTGGCCAGATTTAATCCTAGCCACCATTTATGTGGGTAAATATGGATCGTAAAAAAACCTTGTAATACAATATAGATTGGGTGATTATTGCTAACTATATCACGGTTATCTTATGCTTAACATCTATAGTTATTGCAGTTTCAGTTGGGTCACATACACCAGCTTACCATTCACGATGTATATTCCACATTACTTTGTTTATTAATGAAGATCAATTCTATTGTTTGGTATTGTAAATTACACGAGATTGTTTGTATGCTTGTTTAGTTCTACTTTGATTTTGTATACCTAATGTATATTCGTTCATACGAGGTTACAGTTATTATTCCCTATCAAGTATATCATCAAATTCTAACGACTTTGTGGGAGGGATCATGGTTTACCTGATTTTCTTTTCATTTTATAGTTCATTTTACTTCACTTTTTTACCTTGATTCCGTTTATTTTTTTTCAACTTTGGTAAAATCAATGTTGTATGTGTTTAATGTAGGTGTGACTACCTAATATATATTAAATTTACTTCAACTTTTTTACCTCGATTACTTTTTCACGTCGTATCTCTTTGTTTTGGTTATTATAAATTTACTCTTAATTTCAATAGTGTAATCATCACTACTAATGTAGGAAGTCCCGTATTCTTATAGTTCATAGACTACTTTATTTCTATATTTGTTTCTTTATATAATTAAATATTGAGTACTGAATAGTACATCAAATTTATTTTGCTTTTTCTTTATATATTTTAGGTCTTAATACTGCCTCTAAGTTAATCTACTTGTTAACTCTCTACATTTCCTTATTTTGAAAGGTAAATTGTCATATGTTTACATCATTTTGGCATATTGAGTTTGTATTCCAAAATTACTTCTATCATATGGTATGATAAAAATATAAAGGGGTCCTCGATAGTTATTAATAATAGTTTTACTTATAATGAAACTTTTTTTTCTTCTGAAAATAATCCTAAAACCCTAGAGACACTGGCAAATAAATATCTTTTACCATTATATGGGTATGGGTTATAACCCTTATATAAAGGAACTATAGTATTTAATTTTTAGAGATGATAATTTTTGTCTTTCTAAATGTAAGGATAAAATAAAAATGTGTATCGCTTTAAATTTTAGAGCAATCAAGTTAAAATATTATTCAATGAAATAATAAACCTTTTATTTTCCTATTGGGATATTTCTCAAGGCATAGATGGTAGGATTCTTAATGTTTCAGAGAGGTTGTGCAACAGTTCTTTAGGGTGAAACAGTGTTAAACTCTGATTCTTTAATGTGATTTTGTTGATGTTCTTCAATTAGTTGTTAATCAATTAGATTATAAATCATTTTGTGTAAGATTCAACTTAAATGAAAACTATACAAAAACCACCTTCTATGCATGAGGACCTATCCTTGGTTGGGATTAGTGTGAAAAAATTAAAAAGGTCATACCAAAGTAGGGTTGCAGTGTTGTGCCAGTTTGGGATTTAATTGCTCATTTCTACCGCGTATGTATTAATGTAAAGTTGGTAAAAAACTAGTTGGTAGTTAAATCATCTTTAACATCGCAGTGAATGCTATCACATTTATATAAGTTGTCAATGCTATAATCTATATAAATACACACATGTTAGCATAGGCTTTCAGTGTCTTTTTCTTTTTAGCTAACTGGTTTTTTTTCATCAATATGTGATTGATTTTATAAGTTACATTGTGGGTAAGTTCATTTATTTGTTAGCTAATTAATATTTTCTCAAAATTAAATAATATTTTATTACTCAATTTTAACTCTAAAAGTTTTATATATATTCAAGGCTATTATCCAGTTCGTCAATCAATCGAATAATAACTAATTTTATTTGAATATATTTAGACTCTTATGGAAATTTAAATTTATTCAAAGTTTTTATTCATTTATTAAATAAATTGAAATATTTGGAAAATATAAAGTTGATTCGATTTATTATATCCAGATATTTTCATTCTTGGTTTTGTTTTATTTGTTTATCTCATTTTTTTTCACGGATGTTGAAACTTATTTATATCTGTTTTTTTAAATAAATTTTTATATAGATATTTTAAGATATATTTATTGTAAATTATGTACAATGAATTAATTCTTCATTATCTAAAAGCCTCCAAATTGTATAAGAATTTTTTTAAAACAAAACTATATTTAAATATATCTTAAAATATCTATATTAAAATTTATTGAACACTAGTTTTGTTTTAAAAAAATTCTTATACCATTTGGAGGCTTTTAGATAATGAAGAATTAATTCATTGTACAATAAATATATATTAAAATATCTATATAAAAATTTATTAAAAATAAAACAGAAATAACTAAGTTTCTACCTCCATCAAGGGAAAAAAATGAGATAATCAGATAAAACAAAACCAAGAATGAAAATATCTTGATATAATAAATCAAATCAACTTTATATTTTCCAACTATTTCAATTTATTTAATAATATGAATAAAAACATTGAATAAATTTAAATTTCCATAATAGTCTAAATATATTCTAATAAAATTAGTTATTATTCGATTGATTGATGAACCTTATAATAATCTTGAATATATAAAACTTTTAGAGTTAAAATTGAGTATTAAAATATTATGTAATTTTGAGAAAATATTAATTATCTGACAAATAAATAAACTTACCCACAATGTAAAGTGTTTCACATAACTATAAAATCAATCACATATTGAAGAAAAAAACAGTTATCTAAAAAGAAAAAGACACTGAAAGCCTATGCTAACATGTGTGTATTTATATAGATTATAACATTGACAACTTATATTAACGAGACAGCATTCAGTGCGATATTAATGATGATTAAACTATCAACTAGTTTCTGACCAACTTTACATTAATACATACGCAGTAGAACTGAGCAATTAATTCCCAAACCGGCACAACACTCACCCATACTTTGGTATGACCTTTTTAATTTTTTCACACTAATGCCAACCAAGGATAGGTCCTCATGCATAGAAAGTGGTTTTTGTATACTTTTCATTTTAGTTGAATCTTACACAAAATGATTTATAATCTAATTGATTAACAACTAATTGAAAAACATTAACAAAATCACATGATTGAAATGATATGACCAACGTTTTTAATTTAATATTATCATATAAATACATAGATGTTCATGTATTCAATATTAAATATTAGTACTTATTATAAGTTTTACATGTAATTTATTCTAACCAAATAAACATGAATTTTATATCCATGAAGTCTTTTCTAATTCATAAATATGTACGTATGTGATTAATTCTAATCTATCTTCTATACTCAAATAGTTTTAGGATTATGTTTAAAATTTTTATTGCCTATATGAATATATCAACATGTTAAAAATCAAATTACATATAAAAATATTATTAAAACAAAGAATTCCCAAGTACATGAGAGGACATATTTTTTTATGAAATACATATTGTTTGTACAAAATACAGATCCTGGCTCATGAGAGGATTATAACATCAACTTTATATCATGATGAAAATAAGTAGAAGACTTAACTAAAAAACATTATTCATTATAGTGTAACATGTACCTATAAATTTTTCATATTAGAAAATTTAAACTAAAATTTCTCGCTCCGTTATAATACTTCATAAATATATGGAATCAAAAAATAAATTAATCATGGTCAATAATATGCGCAAATGATCATATACAAAACGGTGCTCTTGAACTTATGTCCATTCAAAATATCGACAAGAAAATTTTAGCCGAATATAGAAAAATGTGTTCTGGATGATTTCTACCCATATGGTGAATATGAACGTATAATGACTTATAATTTTCAAAATATATAAACCATTTCATGTGCATTTAAGGCAAAAAAAATTATCCGATATATGTTTCAATTATTAAGTGCGTTTAAATATTTATCCCGAGAAATATAAATTAGAGTGTCATTATTAGTCTTTAATTGTCTAAAATGTAGTCATATAATGTGTCATGTATATCTGTGTGTCATTTCATATGTATAATAAATAGAGATTGGAAATATTGATAGATAGAGTCTGTA
Organism: Nemophila menziesii; assembly: GCA_029959085.1. Lineage (NCBI taxonomy): Eukaryota > Viridiplantae > Streptophyta > Magnoliopsida > Boraginales > Hydrophyllaceae > Nemophila > Nemophila menziesii. The sequence continues at coordinate 94,243,696 of JARWIR010000002.1, forward strand.
AAAAATAGATGATAAATACTGAAAAAATATTTAATTCCATCAGCAGTAAAGGCGAATTGGTCCAAGTTGAAGGTGAATTGGTCCAAGTTGAAGGTCTGATTGGAAATCATATCATGTTGACCTCCATACTTGTTATGAACAAAAGATGAAAAATTAGAAACAATTACCTTAGCATGAATAGAACAATTAAATACACATGGAGATTTAATCCAAAATGGTGATTAAATAAAGTCCCACCAAGCGTGGAAGGTTATGGACATATTTTAATGAATACACATGGAGAATTAATCCAAAATGGTCATTGATAAATCCAAAATGGTGATTAAATACAATTACCTCAGAGAAAGGTTATGTACTTTATGCGAGGAATGCCTGGTTGATTCAGCAGAGGAATTGAAATAAAAATCTTCCAATTGAAATACAGATGGCGATTTGGTCTCATGCTGGAGATGGCGGTAATGGTCTGGTTGATGGCGATGTGATCTTTTACCGATGTGTCGATGGTGATGGCGGTGATTGTGCAAGTAGATCTAAAACCGAAGATCAAAGTCCTATCAAGAGGGGTTTCTATTAATGAGAAGGTGAAAGACAGTGATGGTGTGAGTGGTGGTGACGATGCGATCAGGTGTGGAAAGGCGAAGAAGAGGGGATAGTAGGGTTTTGAAGACCAGACATTTTTTGTTTTTGTTTTGTTCAAAGAAATCAGACAAAATGGGTTTTCCTGTTTTCTTTTTTTTTGCCTTAGAAAGTTTTTTTTATTGTATTAATGATAAGTGGGGCAAGAAACGATCCTGGCCACCACTTATGTTTGGCCAGAATCAATGGCCACCACTTATCATAAAACCTTATAATTAACTTATAATTAAGTATGGTCTAAAATATTTGCATACTATATTATCAATTATTATGTCCATAAAAATATAAATAAAAGAGATATTTCCATTATTAATAATTTACTTCATATATAATATGGCTTTAAAATGGAACCAACTTGAAGATATGCATTCACATTTAAGGTATACATATTTCGCATAAAATAAATAATATATATATATATATATATATATATATATATATATATATATATATATATATTTGATGGATGAAAAAAGTAAGTAGGTAATGATTATTAGATAGAATGGACCAACACATTAATTTAATGGGATTATAACTACAATAGTATGATTTTTATGGGACTTTAAAATATATTAGGTATAAAAAAATATATAATTAAATATTAATAGGTCCCATAATATTAATTATATATATTTTGGAGCATCCCAACTGTTGATAAGGGAATAAATCCAAGTAACCTTTAATTTAAAACTAATATATATATTTCTACTAATCAAACTTAATGATTTTTTAAATCCGGAATTTGCTAGTTTATTTATATTTTTGCCATCTCCTCATCTATAAATAGATGTTATTCATTAATATTTTTCATCAACACAACAACTATTTCTATATTTTTTTTAGTAGTATCTATTAACAAAAACTACAACATATACATCCATTTCTTTGAAACTCTTACAAACATCGAATCCAACTTTAAAGGTATAACAATCTTTGTTATTCTAAACTTCTAGGTAACATAAATGATTACAATCCAATCGTGTTCATGACATTTCATCACAATATATATCTTTAAAAAATAAATGATTGTGATAAAATATCATGATCATCGATCAGATTGTGAATTCATTTTAAATTTCTCGTCCATGAATATTTATAGAATTCGTGATATCGAATACAACATTACTACAATTTTATCATAGTGAAAATATATTATCACAATTTTTTTATAGTGATAATGTTATGACATATATCCCCTTCTGACATTATGTTTTCTCCAGTAAAGATAAATATAATTTAATCAAAATTTTAAAAATCTATATTTTTGTCCTTCAAATATCCCTATATATCTACAGTAGATCTAACTTTCCATGGCGGATCGGAATAATTTATCTAAGTTTCCAACATAAATTTGTTCTTGAGGTTTTCTTGTTCGTGAATTTTTTATGTCCGTTCTTGGTGTGACCTTATAATATAGCTTCTTATTGTTTAGCCCCCCATACTTTACTATATATATATATTCTTCTATTCCGTTTTTTTTCTTTTTTAGGTTCGATCGGACCTTCTTCTCTCTCCCTTCTCACCATTCATATAGAAGAAAACCTCTTCATTCTTATATTATGCAATTGTTTTTATTTTATACTTATCTTTTATTTCCATTCCTTAAATCTATGGTGAATTTGAGTTATTGAAGGTTTACAAAAATCCATTTTTAACTGGTAAGAACTCATAATATTTATATTTAATTGATTTTCATACAATTCAGTAGAAAATTATGTGTTTTTAATTTCTTAGGTATAGATCTATAAATTGTGTGTATAGATATGTATGTTGTGTGTATAGATATATACTTATGTGTGTATAAATTTGTACTTTCGTGTGTAAAAATTTGAATTTTTTGGGTATGATCATATATTTTTTGGGGTATGAATCTTTTTTTTGGTAAATACCCACTGTTTTGCATTTTTTGTGGGTAAATACCCACTATTTTGCATTTTTGTGGGTATATACCCATTGTTTAATATTTTTTGTTCGTATGGAACTTCATTTTGGTGAGTATATATAGTCATTTATATTGATGAACTTGTGTGGTTTTATGTGTGAATTGATGTTTCTATTTTTGTGTAGGAAAACAACACCAAAAACGAAAAAGTAAGTATATCTCCATCATTGATATGGAAATATAATAGACCTAGGGAATAAATTAATATGAAATAGTAAGTAGAATACCCACCGAATTATAGCACGAACATTAAAAAAACTTTGAAAAAAAAATCCAAACAATATGTATAATTGTTGGGACTTATAATGCAATTAAAATAAATAGTGTATATATACCCACTATCACACACCAATATTGGGAGAAAGGTAGCAAAGTAAGAACATAAATATTTGAATCCATTTTAAACTAAAATTAAACAAGGCCTTTAAAAAAACTAAAATTTAGTTTGACCTTCAAAAATATTATTTTAGAATTTGAGTCCTCTAATTGTATATTTTAGTATTTTATTTCTATGAATGTTGAGATATACAATCATATTATATTAGGTACTATATTTACACTTATTTCGAATTATATAGATGCGATAATTTTTTAACCAATCTCGATCTCCTCAAAACCTAAGCCCCGTTTTATAATTATGTTTTCTCAACAAAATTAAATATAATTAATTCAAAATTTTAAAAATCTATGATTTTGTCCCCCAAATATTCCGATATATCTACAATAGATCTAACTTTCCAATAGAAACTTGTTCATGAGGTTTTTTTGTTCGTGAATTTTTTATGTTCTTTTGTTCTTGGTGCTAAATTCTAACTTTAGAGAGGATTTATTGGTTTCATGAAGTAGATCACCAGAATGATTTAATATCCATTTTGGATTTTTGTAATTTTAATATTGTATAATATTGTATAATTTTATTTTTTCAAAATTTTTAATAGATATTTTTCTATTAGGGTTAATAGATTTATTTAGTTATTATTAATTGTTGTATTTTATCCATCATAGAAATAAAATGTGTGCCATTTTTTTCTTTATTTTTTTAATACTTATTGTTTTTAGTTAATATTTAGAAAATTCACTAACTATACTAAAAGATTTGTTGAGTATACTCATCGACTTGCTGAGTAATAATAAATTAATTTTCATACTTAGTGATCCGTAGTCATCAATTTTTGTACTAAATGATTTTAGACATAGTGATTTTTGTACTCAGGTGATTTCAGACTTATTATTTTTGTACTCAATGATTTTTTTCTCATAAATATTTGTACTCAGTGAGGTCGATGGGTGGTGGTTGAAGATAAACAATTTAGATACTAAGCAAGGAGTACGCCCCGGGTGGCGTTGCAGGCAGTGGTGATGACTGGTGGTCGGAGATGTTAGATACTAATACTTAAGTGGATTTTGATTTATTTGAAAGTATTTTACTATTTGGTCACTTATAATATTAGGTAGTAACATATTTGGAGAAGAAACTAGCCAAATGTTCTCTATTGGCGATTAAATTGGTCTCCAAGACACTCTAGGACAATCACCCTGTATAGATCCATATAAAATGTTTATTATCATTTTGAACTAATTGGAATGTGAAAATTGAGTTTGCTTATATTAGGGGAAACTTTGTGACATACGTGTAACTTTGAGTGTAAGTTTCTTGAATAAAAAAATCTCATACTAAATATTATCGTTTTATTATACCAAAAATGTAAGAAAATCTAATATTTTTCACATTTTATAAACAATTAATTAAAGAAAAGATTAATCAAAGTTTTTTATTTGAAAGGTAAACACGCGATGAGTTGTGTTTCACTGATATCACACCGAATGTGTGAGAGATTATATGTCTTGTTATAACTTTACATTATATCTACAAATCAATGAGTTTTTTTCTTTTGGTTTCACACCTACTATGAAAAATATTTTTTGTCTTTCCTTGATTTCATACCAAATGTGCCATAGATGAAGTTTCTTTATTTGGTTAAACACTACATATGCAAGCGAACGCATTGTCTTTTTTTACTTTTGGGAAAAAATGCTAATATATTTCATATATAAACTCTTCTCTAATAGTGGTAGTAACGGTTGAGCATTACCCTTACCTAAACTGACAAAAAAAAGACACAAAATTTTTTTTCTTTATTTTAGGCCCATCATTTTTCTAGTTTGTAAAACTTCCAAGCTTATAAAATACATAAGTAAAGCTTACTAATTATTTGATTATTTGTGGTAATTAATTTAGGTCTTATACGATGATGTAAACTACACCATGTATATGAAAATAACAAAAAATATACTGACTTATATATGTCTTAAAATACATATGAGGTCAAAATCGATGAGACAATTTTATTTATAATCATCTCTCAGATAAAATTTACTTTCACTCTATATTGTATGTGTCGTACTAATTTAATACTTTAACTTATATATGTTAATTAGCCACCAAACTATCCGTGTTGCATTAAGTGTAGACAAATTTGCATCACTAAATGGCTGACTTTTAAAGCTAAGGTCAAGGTTAAGGTTAAGGTTAAGGTTAAGGTTAAGGTTAACTATAAGTTTAAGGTTTAAGATTTAATGCTTAAGTTTTAAGTTTAATTTTTAATAAGATATAAGGTTTAAGGTCAAATATTAGCACGATAAATCTTCATTTGGTAAAGCATAAGGTAAATGGTTAAGATACAAGTTAAGGTTCAGGTATAAAGTTCAAGGTTTTGCACATAATTTTTTTAGAATTTTATATCATTATATTTGAAATTTGTATCATTCTATTTATAGATTGGTTGATTTGAAATATGAAAATATTTAAGATTGTAAAGATCAAGATCAGATTCCAAATTGAAGATGGTCATTTATATGCTCACTTGATGGAAGAAAAATATGCGTTGTACTCTTTTTCCTTTCATCAAGATTTTTTCCAAGGTGTATTTCGTTTATAATGAGCCACATTTAAAAAATTGTAAGGTACTGTAATCTTTTTCTTTCACTGTATTTTTTCCAAAAAGGTTTTTTTAAATGTTTTAACAAGACATGTTCTTAAGGATTAAATATCTAAATGGAACTGTTATAAAACATTATTGTGGATATCTATTCAGCCTATTGACCATAGTCTTGTACATTGATACAGATTTATAAAGTATACATGTTATCTATAAAAAGAGTAATTACATATTTTAATCCACACTGTTATAAGATAAATACTAATATACTCTCCCATCTTAATATTTATCTCTTGTTTCTTTCAATACTTTCATAACATACATACATATATATATATATATATATATATATATATATATATATATATATATATATATATATGTGTGTATTTATGTGTATATATAATATTAGAATATTAAAAAATTGAGCAATATGAGTAAGTTAACACTTCTTGAAATTTAACATCATATTTATATCATGATGAATGTAAGAAGAATATTTAACTGAAATACATTACTCATTTTAGAGTATCAGGTACCTAGATATTTTAATTATTAAGAAATTTAAAATTCAATATCTCATTTAGTTACACTACTTCACAAATCATATGGAGGCAAAAAAATAAATTTATTATGGTAAAATTATATGCGCAAATGATCATATACAAAGCTATGCTCTTGAAAAAAATTCCTTTCAAAATATCAAAAAGAAATTTGTGCCAGCATATAGAAAAATGCGTTCAAGATTATCTATACCCGTATGGTGACCATGGCTGTATGATGATTTTTAATTTATAAAATATATAAACATTTAAAGTAAACAAATTTACCGACGTATTTTATAATAAGTAAACATTCATATGATAGTGTTTAAATGACTAAACTCACTTAAAATATAAATCACGGGGTAAAACAATTAGTCTGTCATCGGTCATTAATTGTCTTATATGTTGTAATATAATGGGTCATGTATATTTATTTGTTATTTCATATGTATAATATGTATCTGTACATAATTATGTGCATAAATATTTGTTATTCTTATTCATATATAATTTTTTCTTTAGTTTTATATTTATATATTTTAAATTCCTAATATTATATCTATATATTTATTGGTTTGAAATATTATATCGTTTAAGATTATGAAGATCATTATCATATTCCAAACTGAAGATGGTCATTGATATGCTCACATGAGAGGGAATTAATATACGTTGTACTCTTTCTCCCCTAATCAAGATTTTTTCAAAAAGGTTTTTCCGTTGAAGGTTTTTAATGAGCTAAATTTAAAACATTTAAGGATATTGTAATCTTTTTCCTTCAATACAATCCACGCTGATATACGATCAAAAATATTACACTCTCCTCTAATATATATATATATATATATATATATATATATATATATATATATATATATATATATATATATATATTTATACACATATTTATACATATATATATATATATATATATATATATATATATATATATATATATATATATATATATATACATATATATTTATACACATATTTATACATATATATATATATATGTATACATATTAATTAATGGATATAGGAGATACCCGAGAAGTTGATGATCTATGTACTTGCAACACTGTTCTCTTTTCCAACTCTATTTTACATAGAGATTTTTCTTATTGAGGAACTGAAAAAAAAAATTAAATATATTTTTTAGTTATAATACTTCATAAATAAATGGAATCAAAAGTAAATTGATCATTAAATAAACTACGAAAATAATCATATGTAAATCGATACTCTTGAACCAAAGTCCATTCAAAAATCTCGACAAGAATATTTTGGCCAAATATATAAAAACGTATTCAAGATGATTTATACCCATATGGTGGATATTAACCTATAATAATTCTTAATTTATAAAATATATAAACGATTTCATCTGTATTTAAGGTAAATAAATGTACAGATATACTTCAATTGCGATAAAACAATGGTTTATTTGTTGGAGTTGCCTAAAATCCTCTCATATTGAAGGGAAGTTTGTAATTAGAGTTTCTTCTAGTTATAAGATACTTAATCTTATACAGAGACTATGGCTAAAACCAGAGCACATAATATGGCTAACTAAACAAACTATCAGGATGATATAGTTGAAATACTATATGAATTAAATGACGAAATCAACTATAAATATTTTTACATACTCTTTCTATATACATTATTTTTTCTAACAATTAATTATTCAAAAGGTGAAGCAAAAATTGTTATATAAAGATGAAATTTGAAGAATTCTTGATTACTTACCTCACCATAATCACTAGTAACAACCAGTTCATCTGAATTTTCATATTTCTTCTCATTCCTCTATCACAACATGATATTAAGGGTTTCCATCCAATACCACACAATCATCATCACCACCATAACTACCCACAATAATTTTTTTCTCTTTCTAAATGAGGTATGGTAAAACATCCTCATTTGCGACAACTACATCATCAGAATATTGCCTGTATCACAGTAATAGTACTCGGACTCTTAATGTAAAAGATATGATATCCACTTATTGTTGCCATCAAGCTTGTCACCTTTTTTATTAGGGTTTAATACTTTACATTTTTTTATTTTGATCCTCACATTTGATAAATAATATTTAGGACCTCTTACTTTATTTCACATGTCAAAGAACTAAAACAAGTGGTCGTATACAGAAAACCTTATTCACTTTAGTGCTCTTTTTATGATATAATGGTTTGAATATTTTTGTTACAAACTATTTAGTTATATCAAATTTTTGCACTTATTTTGATAATAAATGTACATTTTAACAATGTAATTTGAATTGCATTATTAATACTTCGATTCGTTAATTCTAATTATGTATTTACAGAGATCTATATATATCTTTAATAGCAAAATATGTTATATACTATTTAAATTTTTTTGAAGATTTCCATGTAAGAATTTGTTTTTATGTGGAAGCTCATCAGATCCTCTATAGCCAACAAAGGGATTTAATCGAGGATGAGAGTCAACCTTCAAAGAATAACAAGATCGTATCTACTAGTCAAGGCAACCTATTATAAATATGAAAGGAATATAAAATAAGACGTATCATGATGAAACAACTTGCATGTTTGGAGGATAATCTAAACCTAGTGTTGCCTACTCATTTTTCTTTAAATTTTGAAGCTTTAGACACATTAAGTGAAGTTAATAACTTATTAATTACTTTATTGTCATTCTTATACATGTGTAACTTTCATTACTCAACTTCTATCTATGTATGCTAAAACTTGTGACAGGTTACGACTTCTCTTATTGAGATGTGAATGCTTGGGAGAGAAAGGATGAGTAGGTCCAAGAAGCCCTATATGTCTAGACGAAAGCTAGAAAAGTCGACCTTATGCAACAACTTGAGAGGTGTGAAGTCAAAGCTCTACAATCTAGTTAGAAACAGGCCTACTCCTTTCTCGTGAGTAAGTTTCCTAACATCTTGGTAGCTTTCCCATTTGATAGTCTCCTTAGTTTTCTATGTGTGCCGTAAATTCTTTTGAGATGATTGTAGATCCTACCTTCCGTACATTTTATTAGGACATAGAGGTCTTAGACCAATACATGAAAACTGAGGAAATGGTGGAACGAAATGCTATAACAACAAACCTTCTTCAAGAAACAGAATTATGAAATCAAGCTAATTGGATGATTTGACCCTTAAAGTTATAAAGATCAGCAAGTTGGAATGGAAACCTAAAATCATTTAACACCAATTAAAAGAACTATTTATTATCAATTTCTTATCTAATATAGTGATTCTTGAACATTCTCCAAGAAATGGGAACAACCAATCATCAAAATGTAAAATGTTGTATGCAAAAAAAGAAACTATTCAAATTATCTAAAACGTGACTAAGGTATATAGTTTTAGATTGAGGGAACACTTATCAAGTAAATCTAGATCTATATGATCGTCAATTATCTAGGATCTCCATTTCTTTTACCTTTAGGTACTGATACTTAATTTATTTTTGTACAAAAAAACACGGTAGAAAGGGATCTATATTTTAGCATTTATATTCTTAGTTCTTTAATAAACCTAAATCAAATAGCGAGAAAATTCATTTAATATCTTGATTTGAACCTCTTGGAAATGGGTTAAAAAATCAAAAAAAATCTAAAATTAGTTTACACTAATACATTATATCAATATAAAATACACTTGAGTTTTATGTCCACTAATAAAAATAATCCTAACTAATGATTGACAACAATAATTTAAATTTTTACCATAATAATTGGTCTAGTCCTCTTACTTTATACTAGACATTTCACATTCATTTACTTGTAAACAAGAGAAGGGAAACTGTTCAAATTTTCTAAATCGGTTAGAAAATGATATATGTTGTTTATGGGTAAGTTCATAAGGACCAATTTCAAGGCCTTCAACATTGGAAATGCTGTCAAATGGTTGATATTTGGAGATCCACAAGAGATGTTATCAATTTGTTCGAGTGTTTGTAATATATAGTTACCAACATTATCAATGTTAAATGGAGGCATAGTAGTATCTTCATTTGATAATGATTTAATACCAAAAGTTGTGTTAACCAATTTTAACTGGACATCGTTGTTTAAAAAAGTATCTGGTCAAGTTGGGATAAAATTGTTTTTCTTGACTAGTACGAATCCAAATTCCTCATCAATGGACATTATGAATTGTTGATATTACACCTAGACAAGCAATAAATTGGTGATGTCAGATACATTAAAACAAATGTGAAAATTTTAAAACAACTCAAATAATAGTAAAAGTTAAATAAAACACACATATGCGTATGTGACCTTAATAATTATTTATTTTTTATTTAAAACTAATTTTGTTTTAAAAAAATTATTATACAATTTAGAGTCTTTTAGATAATTATGAATTAATTCATTGTATATAATGTACAATAAATATATATCTTAAAATATCTATATAAAAAATTAATAAAAATAAAACATAAACAACTAAGTTTGTGCCTCCGTCATGGGAAAATGAGATAATCAAATAAAACAAAACCATGAATGAAAATATCTAAACAAATAAAACAAATCAATTTTATATATTCCAATGATTTCAATTTATTTAATAATATGAATAAAAACATTGAATAAATTTAAGTTTCTATAAGAGTCTAAATATATTTTAATAAAATTAATTATTATTCGATTGATTGATGAACTAGATAATAACCCTGAATATATATAAAACTTTTAGAGTTAAAATTGAGGAATAAAAAATATTTAATTTTAAGAAAATAATAACTAGCTAACAAATACATAAACTTACCCACAATGTAAAGTGTTTTATAGAACTATAAAATCAATCAAATATTTATGAAAAATATCAGTAAGCTAAAAAGAATAAGTCACTGAAAGCCTATGCTAACTTGTGTGTGTTTATATAGATTATAGCGTTGACTAAGTAATGTGACACGCATTCACTTTGATATTAAATATGATTTAACTACCAATTATTTTTTAACCAACTTTAAATTAATACATACACTGAAGAACTTATCAATTAATTCCCAAACATGCCCAACCCTGCAACCCTACTTTTGATATGGCCTTTTTAACTTTTTCACACTAAGCCCGACCAAGGAAAGGTCTTCATGCATAGAAAATGGTTTTTGTATGATTTTCATTTTATTTGAATCTCACACAAATTGATTTATAATCTAATTTATTAACGAATGATTGAAGAACAATCAAGAAAATCATATGGACTATATTTTTCTGGTTATTCATTGATTGGTGGCAGTCCTGTATATCTTTATTGTATAATAATATAACAAATTTAATTATGCAGTAGATATATAATTTTTGTTTTTGAGATATTTTATAGATATGGGAATTATATTTTAAATAAAACGAAATGAGGAAAAATCAATTATCACTGAAATTTGTCATAATCTGATTCCTACATAAGCTAAAAAAATTAAAGGACACCACCTACTTTTTTATCCTTACATACTGTATTTCCTTTATGCTAATTTTAAGAAAAACATCAAAATCTAATACACTTATTTTATATAATATCCAAGATAACAATCTAGAAATTTAAATATTGGATTCTTGAATTGTGCATGTAATAACAAAATTTTGTTTTACCATAGCCATTAGTAATGTTAATTGTTGATTTAAATGATATGAACAACGATCTTAATTTAATATTATCTAATGATTACATAGATGTTCCTGTATTCAATATGAAATATTAAATATTAGTAATTATTATAAGATTTACATGTAATTCATTCTAACGTAAATAAAAATCAATTTTATACCCATGAAGTTTTTTTCTAATCGATAAATATATAAGTATGTGATTAATTCAAATCTATCTTCTATACTCAAATACTTTTGCGATTATGTTTAAAATATTTATTGCCTATATGAATATATCAACATGTTAAAAATCAAATAACATATAAAACTAATATCAAAACAAAGAATTCCCAAGTACATGCGAAGACATTTCATTATAAAATACATTTTTTTTTTATGAAATACATATGATTTGCTCAAAATACAAATCATTCTCTTTGTTTTAGATATAGGTTATCAAGATTGATAGGATTATTAAGGAAAAATGTGCTTTATTTTAGATATATGTTATAATAATTGATAGTATTTTTAAGGTACGATGGAAGTCTCTTCCTTTGTGGTCGGTTTATCTTCAATTTGCTTTAAATCACAATTTATAGCATATATGTTAATTCAGTTTAAGTAAATATTTAGATATTATATACTTACGTATTTAAAACTAAAATCTCAATCTCATGACAATATATATTAAATTAATTATTAGTGTATACAATAATTTTCTATGTATTAAAAAATAACTTAATTACAAATTCACAAATATATATAATAATAGATTTATATAACATTATACAAATATATAAATAAAATATTCATAGTTAATTAGAAAAATTACAATTATTTAACTCTAACATTTGTTATTAAACCCTTAATAATATATGTGTGAGAATACCTTAATTGTGTATTTTGTGTATATTGGGACGAATGTAAGGTAAAAATTGAACTTATACATTTAAACTTAACGATGGAGATATTGGATTTGGAGGATGTGGATTGCGTTCCATCATAAATGACATTTGATCTACAAATTCAAGACTTCATATAATGAGTTGAACAGAGGAAGACACCTAGTATACACACGATTTGTTATAAAACTAAAGATAAAAGACTGAGACGACGGCTCTCTATAAATAAGTAAACCCTAATATTCTTCGAAGTGGACTTACTAAATGGTTATCTCTTGTACTCTATTATAACATGACATTATAATATAGCCCAAATGAATATCCATTAATATATATATTTATAACACTTTGCCTAAATAACTATTTTACTACCCTTTTAATATATGATTTGATATTGTCTCATTAAAAACCATACTGCTAATGCTAAATCTAGTTGTTTAAAACCTAGTCAAGATAAAAATTTTAGTCAATCCAGGTCAATCTTGTACGCGAATTTTTTTAGCGTTATTTTAGGTGCATAGGACTACAGGTGCAAAGATATTAGCAAAACTAACCTCTCATGTTGCAAATATAAATACAGTTGTCAAATTATAAACGAAGAACAAACAAACAAATATACATGGAAACCTCCTAAAAAACCGAGAGATATATTAATTAGTACACAATCATATGTGTGCAATAATTATGAAATCAATCTACAAATACAAAGTCATACCATTAATAGACTTTTTTTTCTAATTTGTTTTTCTTGTTTTTTCAATCTATTCGATAATTGTGATTTTGTTTCGCCAAGAAATCAATTCACCACTTTACTCAACAAAAATCAAATTATTAAAATACGTTAGATACGTATAAAGGTTTTCTTTAGGGTTTCAAGTAATGTACTGAAGTACGTTTTCTAATCTTGCTTTTAGCTTTACTAGCCACAGTTTTTCCTTATTATTTGCAAAATGATGTTTGGGAAAAGACTAATAGACATGTTAGAGAAGATGCATAGGTAGCTAAACTAATATAGGCTTTGATGCATATCGATTTATACCAAGTATAACCAAATATCCCTAGATAATTCTAGTACCCCATAATAAATACATACCCTCATGTAGGAAGAGGAAAGTTGTTGGTACCTAAAAGAATCAAAACAAAAAAGATATAAATTACAAGAGATAAAGAGATTAAAATGGAAAATAATTAAATATGTTTGACAAAATAAAATCCAAATGGTTATCTTTAATACAAAGTGGTATATGATTACTTATATTTATATATTTACCAGGTAAAACCCGTGTCTGAAGATACTAAAGCAAAAATGAATTTCGTTGACAAGAATCGAACCCAGGTTAAAAAAAAACATGACCCGTGTCTGAAGACACTAAAGCAAAAATGAATTATGTTGACAGGAATCGAACCCAAAGTTCAAAAAAAACCCGTGTCTGAAGACATTAAAGCAAAAATTAATTATGTTGACGGGAATCGAACCCAGGTTCCTGGGTGAAGGGGCCAGAATCAATCCTGACCACCACTTATGTTTAACCAGATTAAATCCTGGCCACCACTTATGTTTGGCCACATTTAATCCTGGCCATCACTTATGTGGGTAAATCTGGACCGTAAAAAAACTTTGAAATATAATATAGTGTCTGAAGACACCAAAGCAAAAATTAATTCCGTTGACGGGAATCGAACCCAGGTTCCCTAGGTGAAGGGGTCAGAATCAATCCTGGCCATCACTTATGTTTAGCTAGATTAAATCTTGGCCACCACTTATGTTTGGCCAGATTTAATCCTAGCCACCATTTATGTGGGTAAATATGGATCGTAAAAAAACCTTGTAATACAATATAGATTGGGTGATTATTGCTAACTATATCACGGTTATCTTATGCTTAACATCTATAGTTATTGCAGTTTCAGTTGGGTCACATACACCAGCTTACCATTCAGGATGTATATTCCTTATTACTTTGTTTATTAATGAAGATCAATTCTATTGTTTGGTATTGTCAATTACACGAGATTGTTTGTATGCTTGTTTAGTTCTACTTTGATTGAGTATACCTAATGTATATTCGTTCATACGAGGTTACAGTTATTATTCCCTATCAAGTATATCATAAAATTCTAAGGCCTTTGTGGGAGGGATCATGGTTTACCTGATTTTCTTTTCATTTTATAGTTCATTTTACTTCACTTTTTTACCTTGATTCCGTTTATTTTTTTTCAACTTTGGTAAAATCAATGTTGTATGTGTTTAATGTAGGTGTGACTACCTAATATATATTAAATTTACTTCAACTTTTTTACCTCGATTATTTTTTCACGTCGTATCTCTTTGTTTTGGTTTTTATAAATTTACTCTTAATTGCAATAGTGTAATCATCACTACTAAAGTAGGAAGTCCCGCATTCTTATAGTTCATAGACTACTTTATTTCTATATTTGTTTCTTTATATAATCAAATATTGAGTACTGAATAGTACATCAAATTTATTTTGCTTTTTCTTTATATATTTTAGGTCTTAATACTGCCTCTAAGTTAATCTACTTGTTAACTCTCTACATTTACTTATTTTGAAAGGTAAATTGTCATATGTTTACATCATTTTGGCATATAGAGTTTGTATTCCAAAATTACTTCTATCATATGGTGTGATAAAAATATAAAGGGGTCCTCGATAGTTTTTAATAATAGTTTTACTTATTATGAAACTTTTTTTTCTTCTGAAAATAATCCCAAAACCCAGAGACACTGGCAAATAAATATCTTTTACCATTATATGGGTATGGGTTATAACCCTTATATAAAGGAACTATAGTATTTAATTTTTAGAGATGATAATTTTTGTCTTTCTAAATGTAAGGATAAAATAAAAATGTGTATCGCTTTAAAATTTGGAGCAATCAAGTTAAAATATTATTCAATGAAATAATAAACCTTTTATTTTCCTATTGGGATATTTCTCAAGGCATAGATGGTAGGATTCTTAATGTTTCAGAGAGGTTGTGCAACATTTTTTTAGGGTGAAACAGTGTTAAACTCTGATTCTTTATTGTGATTTTGTTGATGTTCTTCAATTAGTTGTTAATCAATTAGATTATAAATCATTTTGTGTAAGATTCAACTTAAATGAAAACTATACAAAAACCACCTTCTATGCATGAGGACCTATCCTTGGTTGGGGTTAGTGTGAAAAAATTAAAAAGGTCATACCAAAGTAGGGTTGTAGTGTTGTGCCAGTTTGGGATTTAATTGCTCAGTTCTATACCGCGTATGTATTAATGTAAAGTTGGTCAAAAACTAGTTGGTAGTTAAATCATCTTTAACATCGCAGTGAATGCTGTCACATTTATATAAGTTGTCAATGCTATAATCTATATAAATACACACATGTTAGCATAGGCTTTCAGTGTCTTTTTCTTTTTAGCTAACTGGTTTTTTTTCATCAATATGTGATTGTTTTTATAAGTCTGTTAACACTTTACATTGTGGGTAAGTTCATTTATTTGTTAGCTAATTAATATTTTCTCAAAATTAAATAATATTTTATTACTCAATTTTAACTCTAAAAGTTTTATATATATTCAAGGCTATTATCCAGTTCATCAATCAATCGAATAATAACTAATTTTATTTGAATATATTTAGACTCTTATGGAAATTTAAATTTATTTAAAGTTTTTATTCATATTATTAAATAAATTGAAATATTTGGAAAATATAAAGTTGATTTGATTTATTATATCCAGATATTTTCATTCTTGGTTTTGTTTTATTTGATTATCTCATTTTTTTTCCGCTTGACGGATGTTGAAACTTATTTATTTCTGTTTTTTTTAATAAATTATGTTCAATGAATTAATTCTTCATTATCTAAAAGCCTCCAAATTGTATAAGAATTTTTTTAAAACAAAACTAGTTTTAAATATATCTTAAAATATCTATATTAAAATTTATTTAACACTAGTTTTGTTTTAAAAAAATTCTTATACCATTTGGAGGCTTTTAGATAATGAAGAATTAATTTATTGTACATAATGTACAATAAATATATCTTAAAATATCTATATAAAAATTTATTAAAAATAAAACAGAAATAACTAAGTTTCTACCTCCATCAAGGGGAAAAAATGAGATAATCAAATAAAACAAAACCAAGAATGAAAATATCTTGATATAATAAATCAAATCAACTTTATATTTTCCAACTATTTCAATTTATTTAATAATATGAATAAAAACATTGAATAAATTTAAATTTCCATAAGAGTCTAAATATATTCTAATAAAATTAGTTATTATTCGATTGATTGATGAACCTTATAATAATCTTGAATATATATAAAACTTTTAGAGTTAAAATTGAGTATTAAAATATTATGTAATTTTGAGAAAATATTAATTATCTAACAAATAAATAAACTTACCCACAATGTAAAGTGTTTCACATAACTATAAAATCAATCACACATTGAAGAAAAAAACAATTATCTAAAAAGAAAATGACACTGAAAGCCTATGCTAACATGTGTGTATTTATATAGATTATAGCATTGACAACTTATATTAACGAGACAGCATTCACTGCGATATTAATGATGATTAAACTACCAACTAGTTTCTGACCAACTTTACATTAATACATACGCAGTAGAACTGAGCAATTAATTCCCAAACCGGCACAACACTCACCCATACTTTGGTATGACCTTTTTAATTTTTTCACACTAATCCCAACCAAGGATAGGTCCTCATGCATAGAAAGTGGTTTTTGTATACTTTTCATTTTAGTTGAATCTTACACAAAATGATTTATAATCTAATTGATTAACAACTAATTGAAGAACATTAACAAAATCACATGATTGAAATGATATGACCAACGTTTTTAATTTAATATTATCATATAAATACATAGATGTTCATGTATTCAATATTAAATATTAAATATTAGTACTTATTATAAGTTTTACATGTAATTTATTCTAACCAAATAAACATGAATTTTATATCCATGAAGTCTTTTCTAATTCATAAATATGTACGTATGTGATTAATTCTAATCTATCTTCTATACTCAAATAGTTTTGGGATTATGTTTAAAAATTTTATTGCCTATATGAATATATCAACATGTTAAAAATCAAATTACATATAAAAATATTATTAAAACAAAGAATTCCCAAGTACATGAGAGGACATATTTTTTTATGAAATACATATTGTTTGTACAAAATACAGATCCTGCTCATGAGAGGATTATAACATCCACTATATATCATGATGAAAATAAGTAGAAGACTTAACTAAAAAACATTATTCATTATAGTGTAACATGTACCTATAAATTTTTCATATTAGAAAATTTAAACTAAAATTTCTCGCTCCGTTATAATACTTCATAAATATATGGAATCAACAAATAAATTAATCATGGTCAAATAATATGCGCAAATGATCATATACAAAACGGTGTTCTTGAACTTATGTCCATTCAAAATGTCGACAAGAAAATTTTAGCCGAATATAGAAAGATGTGTTCTGGATGATTTCTACCCATATGGTGAATATGAACGTATGATGACTTATAATTTTCAAAATATATAAACCATTTCATGTGCATTTAAGGTAAAAAAATTTATCCTATATATGTTATTAGATAATTATTAAGTGCGCTTAAATATTTATCCCGAGAAATATAAATTAGAGTGTCATTATTAGTCTTTAATTGTCTAAAATGTAGTCATATAACGTGTCATGTATATCTGTGTGTCATTTCATATGTATAATAAATAGAGATTGGAAATATTGATAGATAGAGTCTGTAAAAATAAATGATAAATACTGAAAAAATATTTAATTCCATCAGCAGTAAAGGCGAATTAGTCCAAGTTGAAGGTGAATTGGTCCAAGTTGAAGGTCTGATTGGAAATCATATCATGTTGACCTCCATACTTGTTATGAACAAAAGATGAAAAATTAGAAACAATTACCTTAGCATGAATAGAACAATTAAATACACATGAAGATTTAATCCAAAATGGTGATTAAAAAAAGTCCCACCAAGCGTGGAAGGTTATGGACATATTTTAATGAATACACATGGAGAATTAATTAAAAATGGTCATTGATAAATCAAAAATGGTGATTAAATACAATTACCTCAGAGAAAGGTTATGTACTTTACGCGAGGAAGGCCTGGTTGATTCAGCAGAGGAATTGAAATAAAAATCTTCCATATACAGATGGCGATTTGGTCTCATGTTGGAGATGGCGGTAATGGTCTGGTTGATGGCGATGTGGTCTTTTACCGATGTGTCGATGGTGATGGCGGTGATTGTGCAAGTAGATCTAAAACCGAAGATCAAAGTCCTATCAAGAGGGGTTTCTATTAATGAGAAGGTGAAAGGATGTGATGGTGTGAGTGGCGGTGATGATGCGATCAGGTGTGGAGATGCGAAGAAGAGGGGATAGTAGGGTTTTGAAGACCAGACATTTTTTGTTTTTGTTTTGTTCAAAGAAATCAGACAAAATGGGTTTTCTTGTTTTCTTTTTTTTTGCCTTCGAAAGTTTTTTTTATTGTATTAATGATAAGTGGGGCCAGAAACGATCCTGGCCACCACTTATGTTTGGCCAGAATCAATGGCCACCACTTATCATAAAACCTTATAATTAAGTATGGTCTAAAATATTTGCATACTATATTATCAATTATTATGTCCATAAAAATATAAATAAAAGAGATATTTCCATTATTAATAATTTACTTCATATATAATATGGCTTTAAAATAGAACCAACTTGAAGATATGCATTCACATTTAAGGTATATATATATATATATATATATATATATTTGATGGATGAAAAAAGTAAGTAGGTAATGATTATTAGATAGAATGGACCAACACATTAATTTAATGGGTTTATAACTACAATAGTATGATTTTTATGGGACTTTAAAATATATTAGGTATAAAAAAATATATAATTAAATATTAATAGGTCCCATAATATTAATTATATATATTTTAGAGCATCCCAACTGTTGATAAGGGGATAAATCCAAGTAACCTTTAATTTAAAACTAATATATATATTTCTACTAATCAAACTTAATGATTTTTTAAATCCGGAATTTGCTAGTTCATTTATATTTTTGCCATCTCCTCATCTATAAATAGATGTTATTCATTCATATTTTTCATCAACACAACAACTATTTCTAATTTTTTTAGTAGTATCTATTAACAAAAACAGCAACATATACATCCATTTCTTTGAAACTCTTACAACATCGAATCCAACTTTAAAGGTATAACAATCTTTGTTATTCTAAACTTCTAGGTAACATAAATGATTACAATCCAATCGTGATCATGACATTTCATCACAATATATATCTTCAAAAAATAAATGATTGTGATAAAATATCATGATCATCGATCAGATTGTGAATTCATTTTAAATTTCTCGTCCATGAATATTTATAGAATTCGTGATATCGAATACAACATTACTACAATTTTATCATAGTAAAAATATATTATCACAATTTTTTTTATTGTGATAAATGTTATGACATATATCCCCTTCTGACATTATGTTTTCTCCAGTAAAGATAAATATAATTTAATCAAAATTTTAAAAATCTATATTTTTGTCCTTCAAATATCCCTATATATCTACAGTAGATCTAACTTTCCATGGCGGATCGGAATAATTAATCTAAGTTTCCAACATAAATTTGTTCTTGAGGTTTTCTTGTTCGTGAATTTTTTATGTTCGTTCTTGGTGTAACCTTATAATATAGCTTCTTATTGTTTAGCCCCCCATACTTTACTATATATATATATTCTTCTATTCCGTTTTTTTTTCTTTTTTAGGTTCGATCGGACCTTCTTCTCCCTCCCTTCTCACCATTCATATAGAAGAAAACCTCTTCACTCTTATATTATGCAATTGTTTTTATTTTATACTTATCTTTTATTTCCATTCCTTAAATCCATGGTGAATTTGAGTTATTGAAGGTTTACAAAAATCCATTTTTAACTGGTAAGAACTCATAATATTTATATTTAATTGATTTTCACATAATTCAGTAGAAAATTCTGTGTTTTTAATTTCTTAGGTATAGATCTATAAATTGTGTGTATAGATATGTATTTTGTGTATATAGATATATACTTATGTGTGTATAAATTTGTACTTTCGTGTGTAAAAATTTGAATTTTTTGGGTATGATCATATATTTTTTGGGGTATGAATCTTTTTTTTTGGTAAATACCCACTGTTTTGCATTTTTTGTGGGTAAATACCCACTATTTTGCATTTTGGTGGGTATATACCCATTGTTTAACATTTTTTGTTCGTATGGAACTTCATTTTGGTGAGTATATATAGTCATTTATATTGATGAACTTGTGTGGTTTTATGTGTGAATTGATGTTTCTATTTTTGTGTAGGAAAACAACACCAAAAACGAAAAAGTAAGTATATCTCCATCATTGATATGGAAATATAATAGACCTAGGGAATAAATTAATATGAAATAGTAAGTAGAATACCCACCAAATTATAGCACGAACATTAAAAAAACTTTGAAAAAAAATCCAAACAATATGTATAATTGTTGGGACTTATAATGCAATTAAAATAAATAGTGGATATATACCCACTATCACACACCAATATTGGGAGAAAGGTAGCAAAGTAAGAACATAAATATTTGAATCCATTTTAAACTAAAATTAAACAAGGCCTTTAAAAAAACTAAAATTTAGTTTGACCTTCAAAAATATTATTTTAGAATTTGAGTCCTCTAATTGTATATTTTAGTATTTTATTTCTGTGAATGTTAAGATATACAATCATATTATATTAGGTACTATATTTACACTTATTTCGAATTATATAGATGCGATAATTTTTTAACCAATCTCGATCTCCTCAAAACCTAAGCCCCGTTTTCAAATTATGTTTTCTCAACAAAATTAAATATAATTAATTCAAAATTTTAAAAATCTATGATTTTGTCCCCCAAATATTCCGATATATCTACAATAGATCTAACTTTCCAAGAGAAACTTGTTCATGAGGTTTTTTTGTTCGTGAATTTTTTATGTTCTTTTGTTCTTGGTGTAAACTTCTAACATAGATATCTAAATTGTAACTTTAGAGAGGATTTATTGGTTTCATGAAGTAGATCACCAGAATGATTTAATATCCATTTTGGATTTTTGTAATTTTAATATTGTATAATATTGTATAATTTTATTTTTTTCAATATTTTTAATAGATATTTTTCTATTAGGGTTAATAGATTTATTTAGTTATTATTAATTGTTGTATTTTATCCATCATAGAAATAAAATGTGTGCCATTTTTTTCTTTATTTTTTTAATACTTATTGTTTTTAGTTAATATTTAGAAAATTCACTAACTATACTAAAAGATTTGTTGAGTATACTCATCGACTTGCTGAGTAATAATAAATTAATTTTCATACTTAGTGATCCGTAGTCATCAATTTTTGTACTAAATGATTTTAGACATAGTGATTTTTGTACTCAGGTGATTTTAGACTTATTATTTTTGTACTCAATGATTTTTTTCTCATAAATATTTGTACTCAGTGATTTCGTACTCTTTAAATTACGACTGGGTGGAGTTATCGGTGGAGGTCGATGGGTGGTGGTTGAAGATAAACAATTTAGATACTAAGCAAGGAGTACGCCCCGGGTGGCGTTGCAGGCAGTGGTGATGACTGGTGGTCGGAGATGTTAAATACTAATACTTAGGTGGATTTTGATTTATTTGAAAGTATTTTACTATTTGGTCACTTATAATATTAGGTAGTAACATATTTGGAGAAGAAACTAGCCAAATATTCTCTATTGGCGATTAAATTGGTCTCCAAGACACTCTAGGTCAATCACCCGGTATAGATCCATATAAAATGTTTATTATCATTTTGAACTAATTGGAATGTGAAAATTGAGTTTGCTTATATTAGGGGAAACTTTGTGACATATGTGTAACTTTGAGTGTAAGTTTCTTGAATAAAAAAATCTCATACTAAATATTATCGTTTTATTATACCAAAAATGTAAGAAAATCTAATATTTTTCACATTTTATAAACAATTAATTGAAGAAAAGAATAATCAAAGTTTTTTATTTGAAAGGTAAACACGCGATGAGTTGTGTTTCACTGATATCATACCGAATGTGTGAGAGATGATATGTCTTGTTATAACTTTACATTATATCTACAAATCAATGAGTTTTTTTCTTTTGGTTTCGCACCTACTATGAAAAATATTTTTTGTCTTTCCTTGATTTCATACCAAATGTGCCATAGATGAAGTTTCTTTATTTGGTTAAACACTACATATGCAAGCGAACGCATTGTCTTTTTTTACTTTTGGGAAAAAATACTAATATATTTCATATATAAACTCTTCTCTATTAGTGGTAGTAACGGTTGAGCATTACCCTTACCTAAACTGACAAAAAAAAGACACAAAAAAGATTTTCTTTATTTTAGGCCCATCATTTTTCTAGTTTGTAAAACTTCCAAGCTTATAAAATACATAAGTAAAGCTTACTAATTATTTGATTATTTGTGGTAATTAATTTAGGTATGATGTAAACTACACCATGTATATGAAAATAACAAAAAATATACTGACTTATATATGTCTTAAAATACATATGAGGTCAAAATCGATGAGACAATTTTATTTATAATCATCTCTCAGATAAAATTTACTTTCACTCTATATTGTATGTGTCGTACTAATTTAATACTTTAACTTCTATATGTTAATTAGCCACCAAACTATCCGTGTTGCATTAAGTGTAGACAAATTTTCATCACTAAATGGCTGACTTTTAAAGCTAAGGTCAAGGTTAAGGTTAAGGTTAAGGTTAACTATAAGTTTAAGGTTTAAGATTTAATGCTTAAGTTTTAAGTTTAATTTTTAATAAGATATAAGGTTTAAGGTCAAATATTAGCACGATAAATCTTCATTTGGTAAAGCATAAGGTAAATGGTTAACAAGTTAAGGTTCAGGTATAAAGTTCAAGGTTTTGCACATAATTTTTTTAGAATTTTATATCATTATATTTGAAATTTGTATCATTCTATTTATAGATTGGTTGATTTGAAATATGAAAATATTTAAGATTGTGAAGATCAAGATCAGATTCCAAATTGAAGATGGTCATTTATATGCTCACTTGATGGAAGAAAAATATGCGTTGTACTCTTTTTCCTTTCATCAAGATTTTTTCCAAGGTGTATTTCGTTTATAATGAGCCACATTTAAAAACTTTTAAGGTGCTGTAATCTTTTTCTTTCACTGTATTTTTTCCAAAAAGGTTTTTTTAAATGTTTTAACAAGACATGTTCTTAAGGATTAAATATCTAAATGGAACTGTTATAAAACATTATTCTGGATATCTATTCAGCCTATTGACCATAGTCTTCTACATTGATACTAATTTATAAAGTATACATGTTATCTATAAAAAGAGTAATTACATATTTTAATCCACACTGTTATAAGATCAATACTAATATACTCTCCCATCTTATTATTTATCTCTTGTTTCTTTCAATACTTTCATAACATACATACATATATATATATATATATATATATATATATATATATATATGTGTGTGTGTATTTATGTGTATATATAATATTAGAATATTAAAAAATTGAGCAATATGAGTAAGTTAACACTTCTTGAAATTTAACATCATATTTATATCATTATGAATGTAAGAAGAATATTTAACTGAAATACATTACTCATTTTAGAGTATCAGGTACCTAGATATTTTAATTATTAAGAAATTTAAAATTCAATATCTCATTTAATTACACTACTTCACAAATCATATGGAGGCAAAAAAATAAATTTATTATGGTTAAATTATATGCGCAAATGATCATATACAAAGCTATGCTCTTGAAAAAAATTCCTTTCAAAATATGAAAAAGAAATTTTTGCCAGCATATAGAAAAATGCGTTCAAGATTATCTATACTCATATGGTGACCATGGCTGTATGATGATTTTTAATTTATAAAATATATAAACATTTAAAGTAAACAAATTTATCGACGTATTTTATAATAAGTAAACATTCATATGATAGTGTTTAGATGACTAAACTCACTTAAAATATAAATCACGATGTAAAAAATTAGTCTTTCATCGGTCATTAATTGTCTTATATGTTGTTATATAATGGGTCATGTATATTTATTTGTTATTTCATATGTATAATATGTATCTTTACATAATTATGTGCATAAATATTTGTTATTCTTATTCATATATAATTTTTTCTTTAGTTTTATATATATATATTTTAAATTCCTAATATTATATCTATATATTTATTGGTTTGAAATATTATATCGTTTAAGATTATGAAGATCATTATCATATTCCAAACTGAAGAAGGTCATTAATATGCTCACATGAGAGGGAATTAATATACGTTGTACTCTTTCTCTCCTAATCAAGATTTTTTCAAAAAGGTTTTTCCGTTGAATATTTTTAATGAGCTAAATTTAAAACATTTAAGGATATTGTAATCTTTTTCCTTCAATACAATCCACGCTGATATATGATCAATAATATTACACTCTCCTCTAATATAATATTTCTCTTTTCTTTCAATACTTTCATAACATATATATATATATATATATATATATATATATATATAAATATATGTATACATATATATGTATATATATTTATACACATATTTATACATATATATATATATGTATACATATTAATTAATGGATATAGGAGATACCCGAGAAGTTGATGATCTATGTACTTGCAACACTGTTCTCTTTTCCAACTGTATTTTACATAGAGATTTTTCTTATTGAGGAACTGAAGAAAAAAAATTAAATATATTTTTTAGTTATAATACTTCATAAATAAATGGAATCAAAAGTAAATTGATCATTAAATAAACTACGAAAATAATCATATGTAAATCGATACTCTTGAACCAGAGTCCATTCAAAATCTCGACAAGAATATTTTGGCCAAATATATAAAAACGTATTCAAGATGATTTATACCTATATGGTGGATATTAACCTATAATAATTCTTAATTTATAAAATATATAAACGATTTCATCTGTATTTAAGGTAAATAAATGTACAGATATACTTCAATTGCGATAAAACAATGGTTTATTTGTTGGAGTTGCCTAAAATCCTCTCATATTGAAGGGAAGTTTGTAATTAGAGTTTCTTCTAGTTATAAGATACTAAATTTTATACAGAGACTCAGGCATCATAGAAAAATGCTATTATAAGCAAAAACCAGAGCACATAATATGGCTAACTAAACAAACTATCAGGATGATATAGTTGAAATACTATATGAATTAAATGACGAAATCAGCTATAAATATTTTTACATACTCTTTCTATATACATTATTTTTTCTAACAATTAATTATTCAAAAGGTGAAGCAAAATTTGTTATATAAAGATGAAATTTGAAGAATTATTGATTACTTACCTCACCATATTCAGTAGTAACAACCAGTTCATCTGAATTTTCATATTTCTTCTCATTCCTCTATCACAACATGATATTAAGGGTTTCCATCCAATACCACACAATCATCATCACCACCATAACTACCCATAATAATTTCTTTTCTCTTTCTAAATGAGGTATGGTAAAACATCCTCATTTGCGACAACTACATCATCAGAATATTGCCTGTATCACAGTAATAGTACTCGGACTCTTAATGTAAAAGATATGATATCCACTTATTGTTGCCATCAAGCTTGTCACCTTTTTTATTAGGGTTTAATACTTTACATTTTTTTATTTTGATCCTCACATTTGATAAATAATATTTAGGACCTCTTACTTTATTTCACATGTCAAAGAACTAAAACAAGTGGTCGTATACAGAAAACCTTATTCACATTAGTGCTCTTTTTATGATATAATGGTTTGAATATTTTTGTTACAAACTATTTAGTTATATCAAATTTTTGCACTTATTTTGATAATAAATGTACATTTTAACAATGTAATTTGAATTGCATTATTAATACTTCGATTCGTTAATTCTAATTATGTATTTACAGAGATCTATATATATCTTTAAAAGCAAAATATGTTATATACTTTTTAAATTTTTTTGAAGATTTCCATGTAAGAATTTGTTTTTATGTGGAAGCTCATCAGATCCTCTATAGCCAACAAAGGGATTTAATCGAGGATGAGAGTCAAACTTCAAAGAAAAACAAGATCGTATCTACTAGTCAAGGCAACCTATTATAAATATGAAAGGAATATAAAATAAGACGTATCCTGATGAAACAACTTGCATGTTTGGAGGATAATCTAAACCTAGTGTCTCCTACTCATTTTTCTTTAAATTTTGAAGCTTTAGACACATTAAGTGAAGTTAATAACTTATTAAGTACTTTATTGTCATTCTTATACATGTGTAACTTTCATTACTCAACTTTTATCTATGTATGCTCAAACTTGTGACAGGTTACGACTTCTCTTATTGCGATGTGAATGCTTGGGAGAGAAAGGATGAGTAGGTCCAAGAAGCCCTATATGTCTAGACGAAAGCTAGAAAAGTCGACCTTATGCAAAAACTTGAGAGGTGTGAAGTCAAAGCTCTACAGTCTAGTTAGAAACAGGCCTACTCCTTTCTAGTGAGTAAGTTTCCTAACATCTTGGTAGCTTTCCCATTTGATAGTCTCCTTAGTTTTCTATGTGTGCCGCAAATTCTTTTGAGATGATTGTAGATCCTACCTTCCGTACATTTTATTAGGACATAGAGGTCTTAGACCAATACATGAAAACTGAGGAAATGGTGGAACAAAATGCTATAACAACAAACCTTCTTCAAGAAACAGAATTATGAAATCAAGCTAATTGGATGATTTGACCCTTAAAGTTATAAAGATCAGCAAGTTGGAATGGAAACCTAAAATCATTTAACACCAATTAAAAGAACTATTTATTATCAATTTCTTATCTAATATAGTGATTCTCGAACATTCTCCAAGAAATGGGAACAACCAATCATCAAAATGTAAAATGTTGTATCCAAAAAAAGAAACTATTCAAATTATCTAAAACGTGACTAAGGTATATAGTTTTAGATTGAGGGAACACTTATCAAGTATATCTAGATCTATATGATCGTCAATTATCTAGGATCTCCATTTCTTTTACCTTTAGGTACTGATGCTTAATTTATTTTTGTACAAAAAAACACGGTAGAAAGGGATCTATATTTTAGCATTTATATTCTTAGTTCTTTAATAAACCAAAATCAAATAGCGAGAAAATTCATTTAATATCTTGATTTGAACCTCTTGGAAATGGGTTAAAAAATCAAAAAAAATCTAAAATTAGTTTACACTAATACATTATATCAATATAAAATACACATGAGTATTATTTCCACTAATAAAAATAATCCTAACTAATGATTGACAACAATAATTTTAATTTTTACCATAACAATTGGTCCCGTCCTCTTACTTTATACTAGACATTTCACATTCATTTACTTGTAAACAAGAGAAGGGAAACTGTTCAAATTTTCTAAATCGGTTAGAAAATGATATATGTTGTTTATGGGTAAGTTCATAAGGACCAATTTCAAGGCCTTCAACATTAGAAATGCTGTCAAATGGTTGATATTTGGAGATCCACAAGAGATGTTATCAATTTGTTCGAGTGTTTGTAATATATAGTTACCAACATTATCAATGTTAAATGGAGGCATAGTAGTATCTTCATTTGATAATGATTTAATACCAAAAGTTGTGTTAACCAATTTTAACTGGACATCGTTGTTTAAAAAAGTATCTGGTCAAGTTGGGATAAAATTGTTTTTCTTAACTAGTACGAATCCAAATTCCTCATCAATGGACATTATGAATTGTTGATATTACACATAGACAAGCAATAAATTGGTGATGTCAGGTACATTAAAACAAATGTGAAAATTTTAAAACAACTCAAATAATAGTAAAAGTTAAATAAAACACACATATGCGTATGTGACCTTAATAATTATTTAATTTATATTTAAAACTAATTTTGTTTTAAAAAAATTATTATACAATTTAGAGGCTTTTAGATAATTAAGAATTAATTCATTGTATATAATGTACAATAAATATATATCTTAAAATATCTATATAAAAAATTAATAAAAATAAAACATAAACAACTAAGTTTCTGCCTCCGTCATGGGAAAATGAGATAATCAAATAAAACAAAACCAAGAATGAAAATATCTAAACAAATAAAACAAATCAATTTTATATATTCCTATGATTTCAATTTATTTAATAATATGAATAAAAACATTGAATAAATTTAAGTTTCTATAAGAGTCTAAATATATTCTAATAAAATTAATTATTATTCGATTGATTGATGAACTGGATAATAACCTTGAATATATATAAAACTTTTAGAGTTAAAATTGAGGAATAAAAAATATTTAATTTTAAGAAAATAATAACTAGCTAACAAATACATAAACTTACCCACAATGTAAAGTGTTTCATAGAACTATAAAATCAATCAAATATTTATGAAAAAAATCAGTAAGCTAAAAAAAAAAAGTCACTGAAAGCCTATGCTAACTTGTGTGTTTATATAGATTATAGCGTTGACTAAGTAATGTGACACGCATTCACTGTGATATTAAATATGATTTAACTACCAATTATTTTTTAACCAACTTTAAATTAATACATACACTGAAGAACTTATCAATTAATTCCCAAACATGCCCAACCCTGCAACCCTACTTTTGATATGGCCTTTTTAACTTTTTCACACTAAGCCCGACCAAGGAAAGGTCTTCATGCATAGAAAGTGGTTTTTGTATAATTTTCATTTTATTTGAATCTCACACAAATTGATTTATAATCTAATTTATCAACGAATGATTGAAGAACAATCAAGAAAATCATATGGACTATATTTTTCTGGTTATTCATTGATTGGTTGTAGTCTTGTATATCTTTATTGTATAATAATATAACAAATTTAATTATGAAGTAGATATATAATTTTTGTTTTTGAGATATTTTATAGATATGGGAATTATATTTTAAGTAAAATGAAATGAGGAAAAATCAATTATCACTGAAATTTGACATAATCTGATTCCTACATAAGCTAAAAAAATTAAAGGACACCACCTACTTTTTTATCCTTACATACTGTATTTCCTTTATGCTAATTTTAAGAAAAACATCAAAATCTAATACACTTATTTTATATAATATCCAAGATAACAATCTAGAAATTTAAATATTGGATTCTTGAATTGTGCATGTGATAACAAAGTTTTGTTTTACCATAGCCATTAGTAATGTTAATTGTTGATTTAAATGATATGAACAACGATCTTAATTTAATATTATCTAATGATTACATAGATGTTCATGTATTCAATATGAAATATTAAATATTAGTAATTATTATAAGATTTACATGTAATTCATTCTAACGTAAATAAACATGAATTTTATACCCATGAAGTTTTTTTCTAATCGATAAATATGTAAGTATGTGATTAATTCAAATCTATCTTCTATACTCAAATACTTTTGCGATTATGTTTAAAATATTTATTGCCTATATGAATATATCAACATGTTAAAAATTAAATAACATATAAAACTAATATCAAAACAAAGAATTCTCAAGTACATGAGAAGACATTTCATTATAAAATACATATTTTTTTATGAAATACATATGATTTGCTCAAAATACAAATCATTCTCTTTGTTTTAGATATAGGTTATCAAGATTGATAGGATTATTAAGGAAAAATATGCTTTATTTTAGATATATGTTATAATAATTGATAGTATTTTTAAGGTGCGGTGGAAATCTCTTCCTTTGTGGTCGGTTTATCTTCAATTTGCTTTAAATCACAATTTATAACATATATGTTAATTCAGTTTAAGTAAATATTTAGATATTATATACTTATGTATTTAAAACTGAAATCTCAATCTCATGACAATATATATTAAATTAATTATTAGTGTATACAATAATTTTCTATGTATTAAAAAATAACTTAATTACAAATTCACAAATATATATAATAATAGATTTATATAACATTATACAAATATATAAATAAAATATTCATAGTTAATTAGAAAAATTACAATTATTTAACTATAACATTTGTTATTAAACCCTTAATAATATATGTGTGAGAATACCTTAATTGTGTATTTTGTGTATATTGGGACGAATGTAAGGTAAAAATTGAACTTATACATTTAAACTTGACGATGGAGATATTGGATTTGGAGGATGTGGATTGCGTTCCATCATAAATGACATTTGATCTACAAATTCAAGACTTCATTTTAATGAGTTGAACAGAGGAAGACACCTAGTATACACACGATTTGTTATAAAACTAAAGATAAAAGACTGAGACGACGACTCTCTATAAATAAGTAAACCCTAATATTCTTCGAAGTGGACTTACTAAATGATTATCTCTTGTACTCTATTATAACATGACATTATAATATAGCCCAAATGAATATCCATTAATATATATATTTATAACACTTTGCCTAGATAACTATTTTACTACCCTTTTAATATATGATTTGATATTGTCTCATTAAAAACCATACTGCTAATGCTAAATCTAGTTGTTTAAAACCTAGTCAAGATAAAAATTTTAATCAATCCAGGTCAATCTTGTACGCGGATTTTTTTAGCGTTATTTTAGGTGCATAGGACTACAGGTGCAAAGATATTAGCAAAACTAACCTCTCATGTTGCAAATATAAATACAGTTGTCAAATTATAAACGAAGAACAAACAAACAAATATACATGGAAACCTCCTAAAAAACCGAGAGATATATTAATTAGTACACAATCATATGTGTGCAATAATTATGAAATCAATCTACAAATACAAAGTCATACCATTAATAGACTTTTTTTCTAATTTGTTTTTCTTGTTTTTTCAATCTATTCGATAATTGTGATTTTGTTTCGCCAAGAAATCAATTCACCACTGTAAAACCACTTTACTCAACCAAAATCAAATTATTAAAATACGTTAGATACGTATAAAGGTTTTCTTTAGGGTTTCAAGTAATATACTGAAGTACGTTTTGTAATCTTGCTTTTAGCTTTACTAGCCACAGTTTTTCCTTATTATTTGCAAAACGATGTTTGGGAGAAGACTAATAGACATGTTAGAGAAGAAGCATAGGTAGCTAAACTAATATAGGCTTTGATGCATATCAATTTATACCAAGTATAACCAAATATCCCTAGATAATTCTAGTACCCCATAATAAATACATACCCTCATATCGGATGATGAAAGTTGTTGGTACCTAAAAGAATCAAAACAAAAAAGATATAAATTACAAGAGATAAAGAGATTAAAATGGAAAATAATTAAATATGTTTGACAAAATAAAATCCAAATGGTTATCTTTAATACAAAGTTGTATATGATTACTTATATTTATATATTTACCAAGTAAAACTCGTGTTTGAAGATACTAAAGCAAAAATGAATTTCGTTGACAGGAATCGAACTAGGTTAAAAAAAAACATGACCCGTGTCTGAAGACACTAAAGCAAAAATGAATTATGTTGACAGGAATCGAACCCAAAGTTCAAAAAAACCCCGTGTCTGAAGACATTAAAGCAAAAATTAATTCTGTTGACGGGAATCGAACCCAGGTTCCCTGGGTGAAGGGGCCAGAATCAATCCTGACCACCACTTATGTTTAACCAGATTAAATCCTGGCCACCACTTATGTTTGGCCACATTTAATCCTGGCCATCACTTATGTGGGTAAATCTGGACCGTAAAAAAACTCTGAAATATAATATAGTGTCTGGAGACACCAAAGAAAAAATTAATTCCGTTGACGGGAATCGAACCCATGTTCCCCAGGTGAAGGGGTCAGAATCAATTCTGGCCATCACTTATGTTTAGCTAGATTAAATCTTGGCCACCACTTATGTTTGGCCAAATTTAATCCTAGCCACCATTTATGTGGGTAAATATGGATTGTAAAAAAACCTTGTAATACAATATAGATTGGGTGATTATTGCTAACTATATCACGGTTATCTTATGCTTAACATCTATAGTTATTGCAGTTTCATTTGGGTCACATACACCAGCTTACCATTCAGGATGTATATTCCTTATTACTTTGTTTATTAATGAAGATCAATTCTATTGTTTGGTATTGTCAATTACACGAGATTGTTTGTATGCTTGTTTAGTTCTACTTTGATTGAGTATACCTAATGTATATTCATTCATACGAGGTTACAGTTATTATTCCCTAACAAGTATATCATCAAATTCTAAGGCCTTTGTGGGAGGGATCATGGTTTACCTGATTTTTCTTTTCATTTTATAGTTCATTTTACTTCACTTTTTTACCTTGATTCCGTTTATTTTTTTTCAACTTTGGTAAAATCAATGTTGTATGTGTTTAATGTAGGTGTGACTACCTAATATATATTAAATTTATTTCAACTTTTTTACCTCGATTACTTTTTCACGTCGTATCTCTTTGTTTTGGTTTTTATAAATTTACTCTTAATTGCAATAGTGTAATCATCACTACTAATGTAGGAAGTCCCGCATTCTTATAGTTCATAGACTACTTTATTTCTATATTTGTTTCTTTATATAATCAAATATTGAGTACTGAATAGTACATCCAATTTATTTTGCTTTTTCTTTATATATTTTAGGTCTTAATACTGCCTCTAAGTTAATCTACTTGTTAACTATCTACATTTCCTTATTTTGAAAGGTAAATTGTCATATGTTTACATCATTTTGGCATATTGAGTTTGTATTCCAAAATTACTTCTATCATATGGTGTGATAAATATATAAAGGGGTCCTCGATAGTTATTAATAATAGTTTTACTTATTATGAAACTTTTTTTTCTTCTGAAAATAATCCCAAAACCCCAGAGACACTGGCAAATAAATATCTTTTACCATTATATGGGTATGGGTTATAACCCTTATATAAAGGAACTATAGTATTTAATTTTTAGAGATGATAATTTTTGTCTTTCTAAATGTAAGGATAAAATAAAAATGTGTATCGCTTTAAAATTTGGAGCAATCAAGTTAAAATATTATTCAATGAAATAATAAACCTTTTATTTTCCTATTGGGATATTTCTCAAGGCATAGGTGGTAGGATTCTTAATGTTTCAGAGAGGTTGTGCAACAGTTCTTTAGGGTGAAACAGTGTTAAACTCTGATTCTTTAATGTGATTTTGTTGATGTTCTTCAATTAGTTGTTAATCAATTAGATTATAAATCATTTTGTGTAAGATTCAACTTAAATGAAAACTATACAAAAACCACCTTCTATGCATGAGGACCTATCCTTGGTTGGGATTAGTGTGAAAAAATTAAAAAGGTCATACCAAAGTAGGGTTGCAGTGTTGTGCCAGTTTGGGATTTAATTGCTCAGTTCTACCGCGTATGTATTAATGTAAAGTTGGTCAAAAACTAGTTGGTAGTTAAATCATCTTTAACATCGCAGTGAATGTTGTCACATTTATATAAGTTGTCAATGCTATAATCTATATAAATACACACATGTTAGCATAGGCTTTCAGTGTCTTTTTCTTTTTAGCTAACTGGTTTTTTTTCATCAATATGTGATTGATTTTATAAGTCTGTGAACACTTTACATTGTGGGTAAGTTCATTTATTTGTTAGCTAATTAATATTTTCTCAAAATTAAATAATATTTTATTACTCAATTTTAACTGTAAAAGTTTTATATATATTCAAGGATATTATCCAGTTCATCAATCAATCGAATAATAACTAATTTTATTTGAATATATTTAGACTCTTATGGAAATTTAAATTTATTCAAAGTTTTTATTCATATTATTAAATAAATTGAAATATTTGGAAAATATAAAGTTGATTTGATTTATTATATCCAGATATTTTCATTCTTGGTTTTGTTTTATTTGATTATCTCATTTTTTTTCGCTTGACGGATGTTGAAACTTATTTATATCTGTTTTTTTAATAAATTTTTATATAGAAATTTTAAGATATATTTATTGTAAATTATGTACACTGAATTAATTCTTCATTATCTAAAAGCCTCCAAATTGTATAACAATTTTTTTAAAACAAAACTAGTTTTAAATATATCTTAAAATATCTATATTAAAATTTATTTAACACTAGTTTTGTTTTAAAAAAATTCTTATACCATTTGGAGGCTTTTAGATAATGAAGAATTAATTCATTGTACATAATGTACAATAAAAATATCTTAAAATATCTATATAAAAATTTATTAAAAATAAAACAGAAATAACTAAGTTTCTACCTCCATCAAGGGGAAAAATGAGATAATCAAATAAAACAAAACCAAGAATGAAAATATCTTGATATAATAAATCAAATCAACTTTATCTATTCCAACTATTTCAATTCATTTAATAATATGAATAAAAACATTGAATAAATTTAAATTTCCATAAGAGTCTAAATATATTCTAATAAAATTAGTTATTATTCGATTGATTGATGAACCTTATAATAATCTTGAATATATATAAAACTTTTAGAGTTAAAATTGAGTATTAAAATATTATGTAATTTTGAGAAAATATTAATTATCTAACAAATAAATAAACTTACCCAAAATGTAAAGTGTTTCACATAACTATAAAATCAATCACATATTGAAGAAAAAAACAATTATCTAAAAAGAAAAAGACACTGAAAGCCTATGCTAACATGTGTGTATTTATATAGATTATAGCATTGACAACTTATATTAAGGAGACAGCATTCACTGCGATATTAATGATGATTAAACTACCAACTAGTTTCTGACCAACTTTACATTAATACATACGCAGTAGAACTGAGCAATTAATTTCCAAACCGGCACAACACTCACCCATACTTTGGTATGACCTTTTTAATTTTTTCACACTAATCCCAACCAAGGATAGGTCCTCATGCATAGAAAGTGGTTTTTGTATACTTTTCATTTTAGTTGAATCTTACACAAAATGATTTATGATATAATTGATTAACAACTAATTGAAGAACATTAACAAAATCACATGATTGAAATGATATGACCAACGTTTTTAATTTAATATTATCATATAAATACATAGATGTTCATGTATTCAATATTAAATATTAAATATTAGTACTTATTATAAGTTTTACATGTAATTTATTCTAACCAAATAAACATGAATTTTATATCCATGAAGTCTTTTCTAATTCATAAATATGTACGTATGTGATTAATTCTAATCTATCTTCTATACTCAAATAGTTTTGGGATTATGTTTAAAAATTTTATTGCCTATATGAATATATCAACATGTTAAAAATCAAATTACATATAAAAATATTATTAAAACAAAGAATTCCCAAGTACATGAGAGGACATATTTTTTTATGAAATACATATTGTTTGTACAAAATACAGATCCTGCTCATGAGAGGATTATAACATCAACTTTATATCATGATGAAAATAAGTAGAAGACTTAACTAAAAAACATTATTCATTATAGTGTAACATGTACCTATAAATTTTTCATATTAGAAAATTTAAACTAAAATTTCTCGCTCCGTTATAATACTTCATAAATATATGGAATCAAAAAATAAACTAATCATGGTCAAATAATATGCGCAAATGATCATATACAAAATGGTGCTCTTGAACTTATGTCCATTCAAAATGTCGACAAGAAAATTTTAGCCGAATATAGAAAGATGTGTTCTGGATGATTTCTACCCATATGGTGAATATGAACGTATGATGACTTATAATTTTCAAAATATATAAACCATTTCATGTGCATTTAAGGTAAAAAAAAATTATCCGATATATGTTATTAGATATAAAAATTCATATGAAATTGTTTCAATTATTAAGTGCGCTTAAATATTTATCCCGAGAAATATAAATTAGAGTGTCATTATTAGTCTTTAATTGTCTAAAATGTAGTCATATAATGTGTCATGTATATCTGTGTGTCATTTCATATGTATAATAAATAGAGATTGGAAATATTGATAGATAGAGTCTGTAAAAATAGATGATAAATACTGAAAAAATATTTAATTCTATCAGCAGTAAAGGCGAATTGGTCCAAGTTGAAGGTGAATTGGTCCAAGTTGAAGGTCTGATTGGAAATCATATCATGTTGACCTCCATACTTGTTATGAACAAAAGATGAAAAATTAGAAACAATTACCTTAGCATGAATAGAACAATTAAATACACATGGAGATTTAATCCAAAATGGTGATTAAAAAAAGTCCCACCAAGCTTGGAAGGTTATGGACATATTTTAATGAATACACATGGAGAATTAATCCAAAATGGTGATTAAATACAATTACCTCAGAGAAAGCTTATGTACTTTACGCGAGGAAGGCCTGGTTGATTCAGTAGAGGAATTGAAATAAAAATCTTCCAATTGAAATACAGATGGCGATTTGGTCTCATGCTGGAGATGGCTGTAATGGTCTGGTTGATGGCGATGTGGTCTTTTACCGATGTGTCGATGGTGATGGCGGTGATTGTGCAAGTAGATCTAAAACCGAAGATCAAAGTCTTATCAAGAGGGGTTTCTATTAATGAGAAGGTGAAAGGAAGTGATGGTGTGAGTGGCGGTGATGATGCGATCAGGTGTGGAGAGGCGAAGAAGAGGGGATAGTAGGGTTTTGAAGACCAGACATTTTTTGTTTTTGTTTTGTTCAAAGAAATCAGACAAAATGGGTTTTCTTGTTTTCTTTTTTTTTGGCTTCGAAAGTTTTTTTTATTGTATTAATTATAAGTGGGGCCAGAAACGATCCTGGCCACCACTTATGTTTGGCCAGAATCAATGGCCACCACTTATCATAAAACCTTATAATTAAGTATGGTCTAAAATATTTGCATACTATATTATCAATTATTATGTCCATAAAAATATAAATAAAAGAGATATTTCCATTATTAATAAATTACTTCATATATAATATGGCTTTAAAATGGAACCAACTTGAAGATATGCATTCACATTTAAGGTATATATATTTCGCATAAAATAAATAATAAATATATATATATATATATATATATATATATATATATATATATATTTGATGGATGAAAAAAGTAAGTAGGTAATGATTATTAGATAGAATGGACCAACACATTAATTTAATGGGATTATAACTACAATAGTATGATTTTTATGGGACTTTAAAATATATTAGGTATAAAAAAATATATAATTAAATATTAATAGGTCCCATAATATTAATTATATATATTTTGGAGCATCCCAACGGTTGATAAGGGGATAAATCCAAGTAACCTTTAATTTAAAACTAATATATATATTTCTACTAATCAAACTTAATGATTTTTTAAATCCGGAATTTGCTAGTTCATTTATATTTTTGCCATCTCCTCATCTATAAATAGATGTTATTCATTCATATTTTTCATCAACACAACAACTATTTCTATATTTTTTTTAGTAGTATCTATTAACAACAACTACAACATATACATCCATTTCTTTGAAACTCTTACAAACATCGAATCCAACTTTAAAGGTATAACAATCTTTGTTATTCTAAACTTCTAGGTAACATAAATGATTACAATCCAATCGTGTTCATGACATTTCATCACAATATATATCTTCAAAAAATAAATGATTGTGATAAAATATCATGATCATCGATCAGATTGTGAATTCATTTTAAATTTCTCGTCCATGAATATTTATAGAATTCGTGATATCGAATACAACATTACTACAATTTTATCATAGTGAAAATATATTATCACAATTTTTTTTATTGTGATAAATGTTATGACATATATCCCCTTCTGACATTATGTTTTCTCCAGTAAAGATAAATATAATTTAATCAAAATTTTAAAAATCTATATTTTTGTCCTTCAAATATCCCTATATATCTACAGTAGATCTAACTTTCCATGGCAGATCGGAATAATTTATCTAAGTTTCCAACATAAATTTGTTCTTGAGGTTTTCTTGTTCGTGAATTTTTTATGTTCGTTCTTGGTGTAACCTTATAATATAGCTTCTTATTGTTTAGCCCCCCATACTTTACTATATATATATATATTCTTCTATTCCGTTTTTTTTTTTAGGTTCGATCGGACCTTCTTCTCCCTCCCTTCTCACCATTCATATAGAAGAAAACTTCTTCATTCTTATATTATGCAATTGTTTTTATTTTATATTTATCTTTTATTTCCATTCCTTAAATCCTTGGTGAATTTGAGTTATTGAAAGTTTACAAAAATCCATTTTTAACTGGTAAGAACTCATAATATTTATATTTAATTGATTTTCACATAATTCAGTAGAAAATTCTGTGTTTTTAATTTCTTAGGTATAGATCTGTAAATTGTGTGTATAGATATGTATGTTGTGTGTATAGATATATACTTATGTGTGTATAAATTTGTACTTTCGTGTGTAAAAATTTGAATTTTTTGGGTATGATCATATATTTTTTGGGGTATGAATCTTTTTTTTTGGTAAATACCCACTGTTTTACATTTTTTGTGGGTAAATACCCACTATTTTTGCATTTTTGTGGGTATATACCCATTGTTTAACATTTTTTGTTCGTATGGAACTTCATTTTGGTGAGTATATATAGTCATTTATATTGATGAACTTGTGTGGTTTTATGTGTGAATTGATGTTTCTATTTTTGTGTAGGAAAACAACACCAAAAATGAAAAAGTAAGTATATCTCCATCATTGATATGGAAATATAATAGACCTAGGGAATAAATTAATATGAAATAGTAAGTAGAATACCCACCGAATTATAGCACGAACATTAAAAAAAACTTTGAAAAAAAAAATCCAAACAATATGTATAATTGTTGGGACTTATAATGCAATTAAAATAAATAGTGGATATATACCCACTATCACACACCAATATTGGGAGAAAGGTAGCAAAGTAAGAACATAAATATTTGAATCCATTTTAAACCAAAATTAAACAAGGCCTTTAAAAAAACTAAAATTTAGTTTGACCTTCAAAAATATTATTTTAGAATTTGAGTCCTCTAATTGTATATTTTAGTATTTTATTTCTGTGAATGTTAAGATATACAATCATATTATATTAGGTACTATATTTACACTTATTTCGAATTATATAGATGCGATAATTTTTTAACCAATCTCGATCTCCTCAAAACCTAAGCCCCGTTTTCAAATTATGTTTCCTCAACAAAATTAAATATAATTTATTCAAAATTTTAAAAATCTATGATTTTGTCCCCCAAATATTCCGATATATCTACAATAGATCTAACTTTCCAAGAGAAACTTGTTCATGAGGTTTTTTTGTTCGTGAATTTTTTATGTTCTTTTGTTCTTGGTGTAAGCTTCTAACATAGATATCTAAATTGTAACTTTAGAGAGGATTTATTGGTTTCATGAAGTAGATCACCATAATGATTTAATATCCATTTTGGATTTTTGTAATTTTAATATTGTATAATATTGTATAATTTTTATTTTTCAATATTTTTAATAGATATTTTTCTATTAGGGTTAATAGATTTATTTAGTTATTATTAATTTTTGTAATATATCCATCATAGAAATAAAATGTGTGCCATTTTTTTCTTTATTTTTTTAATACTTATTGTTTTTAGTTAATATTTAGAAAATTCACTAACTATACTAAAAGATTTGTTGAGTATACTCATCGACTTGCTGAGTAATAATAAATTAATTTTCATACTTAGTGATCCGTAGTCATCAATTTTTGTACTAAATGATTTTAGACATAGTGATTTTTGTATTCAGGTGATTTCAGACTTATTATTTTTGTACTCAATGATTTTTTTCTCATAAATATTTGTACTCAAGGAGTACGCCCCGGGTGGCGTTGCAGGCAGTGGTGATGACTGGTGGTCGGAGATGTTAAATACTAATACTTAGGTGGATTTTTATTTATTTGAAAGTATTTTACTATTTGGTCACTTATAATATTAGGTAGTAACATATTTGGAGAAGAAACTAGCCAAATGTTCTCTATTGGCGATTAAATTGGTCTCCAAGACACTCTAGGACAATCACCCTGTATAGATCCATATAAAATGTTTATTATCATTTTGAACTAATTGGAATGTGAAAATTGAGTTTGCTTATATTAGGAGAAACTTTGTGACATACGTGTAACTTTGAGTGTAAGTTTCTTGAATAAAAAAATCTCATACTAAATATTATCGTTTTATTATACCAAAAATGTAAGAAAATCTAATATTTTTCACATTTTATAAACAATTAATTGAAGAAAAGAATAATCAAAGTTTTTTATTTGAAAGGTAAACACGCGATGAGTTGTGTTTCACTGATATCACACCGAATGTGTGAGAGATGATATGTCTTGTTATAACTTTACATTATATCTACAAATCAATGAGTTTTTTTCTTTTGGTTTCGCACCTACTATGAAAAATATT
This sequence comes from Nemophila menziesii, assembly GCA_029959085.1. Lineage (NCBI taxonomy): Eukaryota > Viridiplantae > Streptophyta > Magnoliopsida > Boraginales > Hydrophyllaceae > Nemophila > Nemophila menziesii. The sequence continues at coordinate 94,284,911 of JARWIR010000002.1, forward strand.
TTTTGTCTTTCCTTGATTTCATACCAAATGTGCCATAGATGAAGTTTCTTTATTAGGTTAAACACTACATATGCAAGCGAACACATTGTCTTTTTTTACTTTTGGGAAAAAATGCTAATATATTTCATATATAAACTCTTCTCTAATAGTGGTAGTAACGGTTGAGCATTACCCTTACCTAAACTGACAAAAAAAAGAAATAAAAAAGATTTTCTTTATTTTAGGCCCATCATTTTTCTAGTTTGTAAAACTTCCAAGCTTATAAAATACATAAGTAAAGCTTACTAATTATTTGATTATTTGTGGTAATTAATTTAGGTCTTATACGATGATGTAAACTACACCATGTATATGAAAATAAGAAAAAATATACTGACTTATATATGTCTTAAAATACATATGAGGTCAAAATCGATGAGACAATTTTATTTATAATCATCTCTCAGATAAAATTTACTTTCACTCTATATTGTATGTGTCGTACTAATTTAATACTTTAACTTCTATATGTTAATTAGCCACCAAACTATATGTGTTGCATTAAGTGTAGACAAATTTGCATCACTAAATGGCTGACTTTTAAAGCTAAGGTCAAGGTTAAGGTTAAGGTTAAGGTTAACTATAAGTTTAAGGTTTAAGATTTAATGCTTAAGTTTTAAGTTTAATTTTTAATAAGATAAAAGGTTTAAGGTCAAATATTAGCACGATAAATCTTCATTTGGTAAAGCATAAGGTAAATGGTTAAGATACAAGTTAAGGTTCAGGTATAAAGTTCAAGGTTTTGCACATAAATTTTTTAGAATTTTATATCATTATATTTGAAATTTGTATCATTCTATATATAGATTGGTTGATTTGAAATATGAAAATATTTAAGATTGTGAAGATCAAGATCAGATTCCAAATTGAAGATGGTCATTTATATGCTCACTTGATGGAAGAAAAATATGCGTTGTACTCTTTTTCCTTTCATCAACATTTTTTCCAAGGTGTATTTCGTTTATAATGAGCCACATTTAAAAACTTTTAAAGTACTGTAATCTTTTTCTTTCACTGTATTTTTTCCAAAAAGGTTTTTTTAAATGTTTTAACAAGACATGTTCTTAAGGATTAAATATCTAAATGGAACTGTTATAAAACATTATTGTGGATATCTATTCAGCCTATTGACCATAGTCTTGTACATTGATACTAATTTATAAAGTATACATGTTATCTATAAAAAGAGTAATTACATATTTTAATCCACACTGTTATAAGATCAATACTAATATACTCTCTCATCTTATTATTTATCTCTTGTTTCTTTCAATACTTTCATAACATACATATATATATATATATGTATGTTAATATTAGAATATGTAATTACTCTTGTTAATATATATCTCTTGTTTCTTTCTATATATGTGTGTGTGTGTGTGTATTTATATGTATATATAATATTAGAATATTAAAAAATTGAGCAATATGAGTAAGTTAACACTTCTTGAAATTTAACATCATATTTATATCATGATGAATGTAAGAAGAATATTTAACTGAAATACATTACTCATTTTAGAGTATCAGGTACCTAGATATTTTAATTATTAAGAAATTTAAAATTCAATATCTCATTTAGTTACACTACTTCACAAATCATATGGAGGCAAAAAAATAAATTTATTATGGTTAAATTAAATGCGCAAATGATCATATACAAAGCTATGCTCTTGAAAAAAATTCCTTTCAAAATATCAAAAAGAAATTTTTGCCAGCATATAGAAAAATGCGTTCAAGATTATCTATACCCATATGGTGACCATGGCTGTATGATGATTTTTAATTTATAAAATATATAAACATTTAAAGTAAACAAATTTACCGACGTATTTTCTAATAAGTAAACATTCATATGATAGTGTTTAAATGACAAAACTCACTTAAAATATAAATCACGAGGTAAAAAATTAGTCTGTCATCGGTCATTAATTGTCTTATATGTTGTAATATAATGGGTCATGTATATTTATTTGTTATTTCATATGTATAATATGTATCTTTACATAATTATGTGCATAAATATTTGTTATTCTTATTCATATATAATTTTTTCTTTAGTTTTATATTTATATATTTTAAATTCCTAATATTATATCTATATATTTATTGGTTTGAAATATTATATCGTTTAAGATTATGAAGATCATTATCATATTCCAAACTGGAGATGGTCATTGATATGCTCACATGAGAGGGAATTAATATACGTTGTACTCTTTCTCCCCTAATCAAGATTTTTTCAAAAAGGTTTTTCCGTTGAAGGTTTTTAATGAGCTAAATTTAAAACATTTAAGGATATTGTAATCTTTTTCCTTCAATACAATCCACGCTGATATACGATCAATAATATTACACTCTCCTCTAATATAATATTTCTCTTTTCTTTCAATACTTTCATAACATATATATATATATATATATATATATATATATATATATATATATATATATATATATATATATATATATATATATATATATATATATATAAACATATGTATACATATATATGTATATATATTTATACACATATTTATACATATATATATATATATATGTATACATATTAATTAATGGATATAGGAGATACCCGAGAAGTTGATGATCTATGTACTTGCAACACTGTTCTCTTTTCCAACTGTATTTTACATAGAGATTTTTCTTATTGAGGAACTGAAAAAAAAAATTAAATATATTTTTTAGTTATAATACTTCATAAATAAATGGAATCAAAAGTAAATTGATCATTAAATAAACTACGAAAATAATCATATGTAAATCGATACTCTTGAACCAAAGTCCATTCAAAATCTCGACAAGAATATTTTGGCCAAATATATAAAAACGTATTCAAGATGATTTATACCCAGATGGTGGATATTAACCTATAATAATTCTTAATTTATAAAATATATAAACGATTTCATATGTATTTAAGGTAAATAAATGTACAGATATACTTCAATTGCGATAAAACAATGGTTTATTTGTTGGAGTTGCCTAAAATCCTCTCATATTGAAGGGAAGTTTGTAATTAGAGTTTCTTCTAGTTATAAGATACTAAATTTTATACAGAGACTCGGGCATCATAGAAAAATGCTATTATAAGCAAAAACCAGAGCACATAATATGGCTAACTAAACAAACTATCAGGATGATATAGTTGAAATACTATATGAATCAAATGACGAAATCAGCTATAAATATTTTTACATACTCTTTCTATATACATTATTTTTTCTAACAATTAATTATTCAAAAGGTGAAGCAAAATTTGTTATATAAAGATGAAATTTGAAGAATTCTTGATTACTTACCTCACCATATTCACTAGTAACAACCAGTTCATCTGAATTTTCATAGTTCTTCTCATTCCTCTATCACAACATGATATTAAGGGTTCCCATCCAATACCACACAATCATCATCACCACCATAACTACCCATAATAATTTTTTTCTCTTTCTAAATGAGGTATGGTAAAACATCCTCATTTGCGACAACTACATCATCAGAATATTGCCTGTATCACAGTAATAGTACTCAGAATCTTAATGTAAAAGATATGATATCCACTTATTGTTGCCATCAAGCTTGTCACCTTTTTTATTAGGGTTTAATACTTTACATTTTTTTATTTTGATCCTCACATTTGATAAATAATATTTAGGACCTCTTACTTTATTTCACATGTCAAAGAACTAAAACAAGTGGTCGTATACAGAAAACCTTATTCACTTTAGTGCTCTTTTTATGATATAATGGTTTGAATATTTTTGTTACAAACTAATTAGTTATATCAAATTTTTGCACTTATTTTGATAATAAATGTACATTTTAACAATGTAATTTGAATTGCATTATTAATACTTCGATTCGTTAATTCTAATTATGTATTTACAGAGATCTATATATATCTTTAAAAGCAAAATATATTATATATTTTTTAAATTTTATTGAAGATTTCCATGTAAGAATTTGTTTTTATGTGGAAGCTCATCAGATCCTCTATAGCCAACAAAGGGATTTAATCGAGGATGAGAGTCAACCTTCAAAGAAAAACAAGATCGTATCTACTAGTCAAGGCAACCTATTATAAATATGAAAGGAATATAAAATAAGACGTATCCTGATGAAACAACTTGCATGTTTGGAGGATAATCTAAACCTAGTGTCTCCTACTCATTTTTCTTTAAATTTTGAAGCTTTAGACACATTAAGTGAAGTTAATAACTTATTAAGTACTTTATTGTCATTCTTATACATGTGTAACTTTCATTACTCAACTTCTATCTATGTATGCTCAAACTTGTGACAGGTTACGACTTCTCTTATTGCGATGTGAATGCTTGGGAGAGAAAGGATGAGTAGGTCCAAGAAGCCCTATATGTCTAGACGAAAGCTAGAAAAGTCAACCTTATGCAATAACTTGAGAGGTGTGAAGTCAAAGCTCTACAATCTAGTTAGAAACAGGCCTACTCCTTTCTCGTGAGTAAGTTTCCTAACATCTTGGTAGCTTTCCCATTTGATAGTCTCCTTAGTTTTCTATGTGTGCCGTAAATTCTTTTGAGATGATTGTAGATCCTACCTTCCGTACATTTTATTAGGACATAGAGGTCTTAGACCAATACATGAAAACTGAGGAAATGGTGGAACGAAATGCTATAACAACAAACCTTCTTCAAGAAACAGAATTATGAAATCAAGCTAATTGGATGATTTGACCCTTAAAGTTATAAAGATCAGCAAGTTGGAATGGAAACCTAAAATCATTTAACACCAATTAAAAGAACTATTTATTATCAATTTCTTATCTAATATAGTGATTCTTGAACATTCTCCAAGAAATGGGAACAACCAATCATCAAAATGTAAAATGTTGTATGCAAAAAAAGAAACAATTCAAATTATCTAAAACGTGACTAAGGTATATAGTTTTAGATTGTGGGAACACTTATCAAGTATATCTAGATCTATATGATCGTCAATTATCTAGGATCTCCATTTCTTTTACCTTTAGGTACTGATGCTTAATTTATTTTTGTACAAAAAAACACGGTAGAAAGGGATCTATATTTTAGCATTTATATTCTTAGTTCTTTAATAAACAAAACTCAAATAGCGAGAAAATTCATTTAATATCTTGATTTGAACCTCTTGGAAATGGGTTAAAAAATCAAAAAAATCTAAAATTAGTTTACACTAATACATTATATCAATATAAAATACACATGAGTATTATGTCCACTAATAAAAATAATCCAAACTAATGATTGACAACAATAACTTTAATTTTTACCATAACAATTGGTCCAGTCCTCTTACTTTATACTAGACATTTCACATTCATTTACTTGTAAACAAGAGAAGGGAAACTGTTCAAATTTTCTAAATCGGTTAGAAAATGATATATGTTGTTTATGGGTAAGTTCATAAGGACCAATTTCAAGGCCTTCAACATTGGAAATGCTGTCAAATGGTTGATATTTGGAGATCCACAAGAGATGTTATCAATTTGTTCGAGTGTTTGTAATATATAGTTACCAACATTATCAATGTTAAATGGAGGCATAGTAGTATCTTCATTTGATAATGATTTAATACCAAAAGTTGTGTTAACCAATTTTAACTGGACATCGTTGTTTAAAAAAGTATCTAGTCAAGTTGGGATAAAATTGTTTTTCTTAACTAGTACGAATCCAAATTCCTCATCAATGGACACTATGAATTGTTTATATTACACCTAGACAAGCAATAAATTGGTGATGTCAGGTACATTAAAACAAATGTGAAAATTTTAAAACAACTCAAATAATAGTAAAAGTTAAATAAAACACACATATGCGTATGTGACCTTAATAATTATTTATTTTTTATTTAAAACTAATTTTGTTTTAAAAAAATTATTATACAATTTGGAGGCTTTTAGATAATTAAGAATTAATTCATTGTATATAATGTACAATAAATATATATCTTAAAATATCTATATAATGTACAATAAATTTAAGTTTCTATAAGAGTCTAAATATATTCTAATAAAATTAATTATTATTCGATTGATTGATGAACTTGATAATAACCTTGAATATATATAAAACTTTTAGAGTTAAAATTGAGGAATAAAAAATATTTAATTCTAAGAAAATAATAACTAGCTAACAAATACATAAACTTACCCACAATGTAAAGTGGTTCATAGAACTATAAAATCAATCAAATATTTATGAAAAAAATCAGTAAGCTAAAAAGAAAAAGTCACTGAAAGCCTATGCTAACTTGTGTGTGTTTATATAGATTATAGCGTTGACTAAGTAATGTGACACGCATTCACTGTGACACGCATTCACTGTGATATTAAATATGATTTAACTACCAATTAATTTTTAACCAACTTTAAATTAATACATACACTGAAGAACTTATCAATTAATTCCCAAACATGCCCAACCCTGCAACCCTACTTTTGATATGGCCTTTTTAACTTTTTCACACTAAGCCCGACCAAGGAAAGGTCTTCATGCATAGAAAGTGGTTTTTGTATGATTTTCATTTTATTTGAATCTCACACAAATTGATTTATAATCTAATTTATTAACGAATGATTGAAGAACAATAAAGAAAATCATATGGACTATATTTTTCTGGTTATTCATTGATTGGTTGTAGTCTTGTATATCTTTATTGTATAATAATATAACAAATTTGATTATGCAGTAGAAATATAATTTTTTTTTGAGATATTTTATAGATATGGGAATTATATTTTAAATAAAATGAAATGAAGAAAAATCAATTATCACTGAAATTTGTCATAATCTGATTCCTATATAAGCTAAAAAAATTAAAGGACACCACCTACTTTTTTATCCTTACATACTGTATTTCCTTTATGCTAATTTTAAGAAAAACATCAAAATCTAATACACTTATTTTATATAATATCCAAGATAACAATCCAGAAATTTAAATATTGGATTCTTGAATTGTGCATGTAATAACAAAATTTTGTTTTACCATAGCCATTAGTAATGTTAATTGTTGATTTAAATGATATGAACAACTATCTTAATTTAATATTATCTAATGATTACATAGATGTTCCTGTATTCAATATGAAATATTAAATATTAGTAATTATTATAATATTTACATGTAATTCATTCTAACGTAAATAAACATGAATTTTATACCCATGAAGTTTTTTTCTAATCGATAAATATGTAAGTATGTGATTAATTCAAATCTATCTTCTATACTCAAATACTTTTGCGATTATGTTTAAAATATTTATTGCCTATATGAATATATCAACATGTTAAAAATCAAATAACATATAAAACTAATATCAAAACAAAGAATTTCCAAGTACATGAGAGGACATTTCATTATAAAATACATATTTTTTTATGAAATACATATGATTTGCTCAAAATACAAATCATTCTCTTTGTTTTAGATATAGGTTATCAAGATTGATAGGATTATTAAGGAAAAATGTGCTTTATTTTAGATATATGTTATAATAATTGATAGTATTTTTAAGGTACAATGGAAATCTCTTCCTTTGTGGTCGGTTTTTCTTCAATTTGCTTTAAATCACAATTTATAGCATATACGTTAATTCAGTTTAAGTAAATATTTAGATATTATATACTTATGTATTTAAAACTGAAATCTCAATCTCATGACAATATATATTAAATTAATTATTAGTGTATACAATAATTTTCTATGTATTAAAAAATAACTTAATTACAAATTTACAAATATATATAATAATAGATTTATATAACATTATACAAATATATAAATAAAATATTCATAGTTAATTAGAAAAATTAAAATTATTTAACTCTAACATTTGTTATTAAACCCTTAATAATATATGTGTGAGAATACCTTAATTGTGTATTTTGTGTATATTGGGACGAATGTAAGGTAAAAATTGAACTTATACATTTAAACTTGACGATGGAGATATTGGATTTGGAGGATGTGGATTGCGTTCCATCATAAATGACATTTGATCTACAAATTCAAGACTTCATTTTAATGAGTTGAACAGAGGAAGACACCTAGTATACACACGATTTGTTATAAAACTAAAGATAAAAGACTGAGACGACGGCTCTCTATAAATAAGTAAACCCTAATATTCTTCGAAGTGGACTTACTAAATGGTTATCTCTTGTACTCTATTATAACATGACATTATAATATAGCCCAAATGAATATCAATTAATATATATATATTTATAACACTTTGCCTAGATAACTATTTTACCACCCTTTTAATATATGATTTGATATTGTCTCATTAAAAACCATACTGCTAATGCTAAATCTAGTGGTGTAAAACATAGTCAAGATAAAAAATTTAGTCAACCCAAGTCAATCTTGTACGCGAATTTTTTTAGCGTTATTTTAGGTGCATAGGACTACAGGTGCAAAGATATTAGCAAAACTAACCTCTCATGTTGCAAATATAAATACAGTTGTCAAATTATAAACGAAGAACAAACAAACAAATATACATGGAAACCTCCTAAAAAACCGAGAGATATATTAATTAGTACACAATCATATGTGTGCAATAATTATGAAATCAATCTACAAATACAAAGTCATACCATTAATAGACTTTTTTTCTAATTTGTTTTTCTTGTTTTTTCAATCTATTCGATAATTTGTGATTTTTTTCCGCCAAGAAATCAATTCACCACTGTAAAACCACTTTACTCAACCAAAATCAAATTAGTAAAATACGTTAGATACGTATAAAGGTTTTCTTTAGGGTTTCAAGTAATGTACTGAAGTACGTTTTCTAATCTTGCTTTTAGCTTTACTAGCCACAGTTTTTCCTTATTATTTGCAAAATGATGTTTGGGAGAAGACTAATAGACATGTTAGAGAAGAAGCAGAGGTAGCTAAACTAATATAGGCTTTGATGCATATCGATTTATACCAAGTATAACCAAATATCCCTAGATAATTCTAGTACCCCATAACAAATACATACCCTTATGTAGGAAGATGAAAGTTGTTGGTACCTAAAAGAATCAAAACAAAAAAGATATAAATTACATGAGATAAAGAGATTAAAATGGAAAATAATTAAATATGTTTGACAAAATAAAATCCAAATGGTTATCTTTAATACAAAGTGGTATATGATTACTTATATTTATATATTTACCAGGTAAAACCCGTGTCTGAAGATACTAAAGCAAAAATGAATTTCGTTGACAGGAATCGAACCCAGGTTAAAAAAAAAAACATGACCCGTGTCTGAAGACACTAAAGCAAAAATGAATTATGTTGACAGGAATCGAACCCAAGGTTCAAAAAAAACCCGTGTCTGAAGACATTAAAGCAAAAATTAATTCTGTTCGAACCCAGGTTCCCTGGGTGAAGGGGCCAGAATCAATCATGACCACCACTTATGTTTAACCAGATTAAATCCTGGCCACCACTTATGTTTGGCCACATTTAATCTTGGCCATCACTTAAGTGGGTAAATCTGGACCGTAAAAAACCTCTGAAATATAATATAGTGTCTGAAGACACCAAAGCAAAAATTAATTCCGTTGACGGGAATCGAACCCAGGTTCCCTAGGTGAAGGGGTCAGAATCAATCCTGGCCATCACTTATGTTTAGCTAGATTAAATCTTGGCCACCACTTATGTTTGGCCAGATTTAATCCTAGCCACCATTTATGTGGGTAAATATGGATCGTAAAAAAACCTTGTAATACAATATAGATTGGGTGATTATTGCTAACTATTTCACGGTTATCTTATGCTTAACATCTATAGTTATTGCAGTTTCAGTTGGGTCACATACACCAGCTTACCATTCATGATGTATATTCCTTATTACTTTGTTTATTAATGAAGATCAATTCTATTGTTTGGTATTGTCAATTACACGAGATTGTTTGTATGCTTGTTTAGTTCTACTTTGATTGAGTATACCTAATGTATATTCGTTCATACGAGGTTACAGTTATTATTCCCTATCAAGTATATCATCAAATTCTAAGGCCTTTGTGGGAGGGATCATGGTTTACCTGATTTTCTTTCCATTTTATAGTTCATTTTACTTCACTTTTTTACCTTGATTCCGTTTATTTTTTTAAAACTTTGGTAAAATCAATGTCGTATGTGTTTAATGTAGGTGTGACTACCTAATATATATTAAATTTACACCAACTTTTTTACCTCGATTACTTTTTCACGTCGTATCTCTTTGTTTTGGTTTTTATAAATTTACTCTTAATTGCAATAGTGTAATCATCACTACTAATGTAGGAAGTCCCGCATTCTTATAGTTCATAGACTACTTTATTTCTATATCTGTTTCTTTATATAATCAAATATTGAGTACTGAATAGTACATCAAATTTATTTTGCTTTTTCTTTATATATTTTAGGTCTTAATACTGCCTCTAAGTTAATCTACTTGTTAACTCTCTACATTTCCTTATTTTGAAAGGTAAATTGTCATATGTTTACATCATTTTGGCATATTGAGTTTGTATTCCAAAATTACTTCTATCATATGGTGTGATAAAAATATAAAGGGGTCCTCGATAGTTATTAATAATAGTTTTACTTATTATGAAACTTTTTTTTCTTCTGAAAATAATCCCAAAACCCCAGAGACACTGGCAAATAAATATCTTTTACCATTATATAGGTATGGGTTATAACCCTTATATAAAGGAACTATAGTATTTAATTTTTAGAGATGATAATTTTTGTCTTTCTAAATGTAAGGATAAAATAAAAATGTGTATCGCTTTAAAATTTGGAGCAATCAAGTTAAAATATTATTCAATGAAATAATAAACCTTTTATTTTCCTATTGGGATATTTCTCAAGGCATAGATGGTAGGATTCTTAATGTTTCAGAGAGGTTGTGCAACAGTTCTTTAGGGTGAAACAGTGTTAAACTCTGATTCTTTAATGTGATTTTGTTGATGTTCTTCAATTAGTTGTTAATCCATTAGATTATAAATCATTTTGTGTAAGATTCAACTTAAATGAAAACTATACAAAAACCACCTTCTATGCATGAGGACCTATCCTTGGTTGGGAATAGTGTGAAAAAATTAAAAAGGTCATACCAAAGTAGGGTTGCAGTGTTGTGCCAGTTTGGGATTTAATTGCTCAGTTCTACCGCGTATGTATTAATTTAAAGTTGGTCAAAAACTAGTTGGTAGTTAAATCATCTTTAACATCGCAGTGAATGCTGTCACATTTATATAAGTTGTCAATGCTATAATCTATATAAATACACACATGTTAGCATAGGCTTTCAGTGTCTTTTTCTTTTTAGCTAACTGGTTTTTTTTTTCATCAATATGTGATTGATTTTATAAGTCTGTGAACACTTTACATTGTGGGTAAGTTCATTTATTTGTTAGCTAATTAATATTTCTCAAAATTAAATAATATTTTATTACTCAATTTTAACTCTAAAAGTTTTATATATATTCAAGGCTATTATCCAGTTCATCAATCAATCGAATAATAACTAATTTTATTAGAATATATTTAGACTCTTATGGAAATTTAAATTTATTCAATGTTTTTATTCATATTATTAAATAAATTGAAATAGTTGGAAAATATAAAGTTGATTTGATTTATTATATCCAGATATTTTCATTCTTGGTTTTGGTTTATTTGATTATCTCATTTTTTTTCCGCTTGACGGATGTTGAAACTTATTTATTTCTGTTTTTTTAATAAATTTTTATATAGATATTTTAAGATATATTTATTGTAAATTGTGTACAATGAATTAATTCTTCATTATCTAAAAGCCTCTAAATTGTATAACAATTTTTTTAAAACAAAACTAGTTTTAAATATATATTAAAATTTATTTTACACTAGTTTTGTTTTAAAAAAATTCTTATACCATTTGGAGGCTTTTAGATAATGAAGAATTAATTCATTGTACATAATGTACAATAAATATATCTTAAAATATCTATATAAAAATTTATTAAAAATAAAACAAAAATAACTAAGTTTCTACCTCCATCAATGGGAAAAAATGAGATAATCAAATAAAACAAAACCAAAAATGAAAATATCTTGATATAATAAATCAAATCAACTTTATATTTTCCAACTATTTCAATTTATTTAATAATATGAATAAAAACATTGAATAAATTTAAATTTCTATAAGAGTCTAAATATATTCTAATAAAATTAGTTATTATTCGATTGATTGATGAACCTTATAATAATCTTGAATATATATAAAACTTTTAGAGTTAAAATTGAGTATTAAAATATTATGTAATTTTGAGAAAATATTAATTATCTAACAAATAAATAAACTTACCCACAATGTAAAGTGTTTCACATAACTATAAAATCAATCACATATTGAAGAAAAAAACAATTATCTAAAAAGAAAAAGACACTAAAAGCCTATGCTAACATATGTGTATTTATATAGATTATAGCATTGACAACTTATATTAAGGAGACAGCATTCATTGCGATATTAATGATGATTAAACTACCAACTAGTTTCTGACCAACTTTACATTAATACATACGCAGTAGAACTGAGCAATTAATTTCCAAACCTGCACAACACTCACCCATACTTTGGTATGACCTTTTTAATTTTTTTACACTAATCCCAACCAAGGATAGGTCCTCATGCATAGAAAGTGGTTTTTGTATACTTTTCATTTTAGTTGAATCTTACACAAAATGATTTATAATCTAATTGATTAACAACTAATTGAAGAACATTAACAAAATCACATGATTGAAATGATATGACCAACGTTTTTAATTAATATTATCATATAAATACATAGATGTTCATGTATTCAATATTAAATATTAAATATTAAATATTAAATATTAGTATTTATTATAAGTTTTACATGTAATTTGTTCTAACCAAATAAACATGAATTTTATATCCATGAAGTCTTTTCTAATTCATAAATATGTACGTATGTGATTAATTCAAATCTATCTTCTATACTCAAATAGTTTTGGGATTATGTTTAAAATTTTTATTGCCTATATGAATACATCAACATGTTAAAAATCAAATTACATATAAAAATATTATTAAAACAAAGAATTCCCAAGTACATGAGAGGACATATTTTTTTATGAAATACATATTGTTTGTACAAAATACAGATCCTGCTCATGAGAGGATTATAACATCAACTTTATAGCATGATGAAAATAAGTAGAAGACTTAACTAAAAAACATTATTCATTATAGTGTAACATGTACCTATAAATTTTTCATATTAGAAAATTTAAACTAAAATTTCTCGCTGCGTTATAATACTTCATAAATATTTGGAATCAAAAAATAAATTAATCATGGTCAAATAATATGCGCAAATGATCATATACAAAACGGTGCTCTTAAACTTATGTCTATTCAAAATGTCGACAAGAAAATTTTAGCCGAATATATAAAGATGTGTTCTGGATGATTTCTACCCATATGGTGAATATGAACGTATGATGACTTATAATTTTCAAAATATATAAACCATTTCATGTGCATTTAAGGTAAAAAAAAAATTATCCTATATATGTTATTAGATATAAAAATTCATATGAAATTGTTTCAATTATTAAGTGTGCTTAAATATTTATCCCGAGAAATGTAAATTAGAGTGTCATTATTAGTCTTTAATTGTCTAAAATGTAGTCATATAATGTGTCATGTATATCTGTGTGTCATTTCATATGTATAATAAATAGAGATTGGAAATATTGATAGATAGAGTCTGTAAAAATAGATGATAAATACTGAAAAAATATTTAATTCTATCAGCAATAAAGGCGAATTGGTCCAAGTTGAAGGTGAATTGGTCCAAGTTGAAGGTCTGATTGGAAATCATATCATGTTGACCTCCATACTTGTTATGAACAAAAGATGAAAAATTAGAAACAATTACCTTAGCATGAATAGAACAATTAAATACACATGGAGATTTAATCCAAAATGGTGATTAAAAAAAGTCCCACCAAGCGTGGATGGTTATGGACTTATTTTAATGAATACACATGGAGAATTAATCCAAAATGGTTATTGATAAATCTAAAATGGTGATTAAATACAATTACCTCAGAGAAAGGTTATGTACTTTACGCTAGGAAGGCCTGGTTGATTCAGCAGAGGAATTGAAATAAAAATCTTCCAATTGAAATACATATGGCGATTTGATCTCATGCTGGAGATGGCGGTAATGGTCTGGTTGATGGCGATGTGGTCTTTTCCCGATGTGTCGATGGTGATGGCGGTGATTGTGCAAGTAGATCTAAAACCGAAGATCAAAGTCCTATCAAGAGGGGTTTCTATGAATGAGAAGGTGAAAGGCAGTGATGGTGTGAGTGGCGTTGATGATGCGATCAGGTGTGGAGAGGCGAAGAAGAGGGGAAAGTAGGGTTTTGAAGATCAGACATTTTTTGTTTTTGTTTTGTTCAAAGAAATCAGACAAAATGGGTTTTCTTGTTTTCTTTTTTTTTGCCTTCGAACGTTTTTTTATTGTATTAATGATAAGTGGGGCCAGAAACGATCCTGACCACCACTTATGTTTGGCCAGAATCAATGGCCACCACTTATCATAAAACCTTATAATTAAGCATGGTCTAAAATATTTCCATACTATATTATCAATTATTATGTCCATAAAAATATAAATAAAAGAGATATTTCCATTATTAATAAATTACTTCATATATAATATGGCTTTAAAATGGAACCAACTTGAAGATATGCATTCACATTTAAGGTATATATATTTCGCATAAAATAAATAATAAATATATATATATATATATATATATATATATATATATATATATATATATATATTTGATGGATGAAAAAAGTAAGTAGGTAAGGATTATTAGATAGAATGGACCAACACATTAATTTAATGGGATTATAACTACAATAGTATGATTTTTATGGGACTTTAAAATATATTAGGTATAAAAAAATATATAATTAAATATTAATAGGTCCCATAATATTAATTATATATATTTTGGAGCATCCCAACGGTTGATAAGGGGATAAATCCAAGTAACCTTTAATTTAAAACTAATATATATATTTCTACTAATCAAACTTAATGATTTTTGAAATCCGGAATTTGCTAGTTCATTTATATTTTTGCCATCTCCTCATCTATAAATAGATGTTATTCATTCATATTTTTCATCAACACAACAACTATTTCTATATTTTTTTTAGTAGTATCTATTAACAACAACTACAACATATACATCCATTTCTTTGAAACTCTTACAAACATCGAATCCAACTTTAAAGGTATAACAATCTTTGTTATTCTAAACTTCTAGGTAACATAAATGATTACAATCCAATCGTGTTCATGACATTTCATCACAATATATATCTTCAAAAAATAAATGATTGTGATAAAATATCATGATCATCGATTGTGAATTCATTTTAAATTTCTCGTCCATGAATATTTATAGAATTCGTGATATCGAATACAACATTACTACAATTTTATCATAGTAAAAATATATTATCACAATTTTTTTATTGTGATAATGTTATGACATATATCCCCTTCTGACATTATGTTTTCTCCAGTAAAGAAAAATATAATTTAATCAAAATTTTAAAAATCTATATTTTTGTCCTTCAAATAGCCCTATATATCTACAGTAGATCTAACTTTCCATGGCGGATCGGAATAATTTATCTAAGTTTCCAACATAAATTTGTTCTTGAGGTTTTGTTGTTCGTGAATTTTTTATGTTCGTTCTTGGTGTAATCTTATAATATAGCTTCTTATTGTTTAGCCCCCATACTTTACTATATATATATATTCTTCTATTCCGTTTTTTTTCTTTTTTAGGTTCGATCGGACCTTCTTCTCCCTCCCTTCTCACCATTCATATAGAAGAAAACCTTTTCATTCTTATATTATGCAATTGTTTTTATTTTATACTTATCTTTTATTTCCGTTCCTTAAATCTATGGTTAATTTGAGTTATTGAAGGTTTACAAAAATCCATTTTTAACTGGTAAGAACTCATAATATTTATATTTAATTGATTTTCACACAATGTAGTAGAAAATTCTGTGTTTTTAATTTCTTAGGTATAGATCTGTAAATTGTGTGTATAGATATGTATGTTGTGTGTATAGATATATACTTATGTGTGTATAAATTTGTACTTTCGTGTGTAAAAATTTGAATTTTTTGGGTATGATCATATATTTTTTGGGGTATGAATCTTTTTTTTTTGGTAAATACCCACTGTTTTGCATTTTTTGTGGGTAAATACCCACTATTTTGCATATTTGTGGGTATATACCCATTGTTTAACATTTTTGTTCGTATGGAACTTCATTTTGGTGAGTATATATAGTCATTTATATTGATGAACTTGTGTGGTTTTATGTGTGAATTGATGTTTCTATTTTTGTGTAGGAAAACAACACCAAAAACGAAAAAGTAAGTATATCTCCATCATTGATATGGAAATATAATAGACCTAGGGAATAAATTAATATGAAATAGTAAGTAGAATACCCACCGAATTATAGCACGAACATTAAAAAAACTTTGAAAAAAAATCCAAACAATATGTATAATTGTTGGGACTTATAATGCAATTAAAATAAATAGTGGATATATACCCACTATCACACACCAATATTGGGAGAAAGGTAGCAAAGTAAGAACATAAATATTTGAATCCATTTTAAACTAAAATTAAACAAGGCCTTTTAAAAAACTAAAATTTAGTTTAACCTTCAAAAATATTATTTTAGAATTTGAGTCCTCTAATTGTATATTTTAGTATTTTATTTCTATGAATGTTAAGATATACAATCAAATTATATTAGGTACTATATTTACACTTATTTCGAATTATATAGATGCGATAATTTTTTAACCTATCTCGATCTCCTCAAAACCTAAGCCCCGTTTTCAAATTATGTTTTCTCAAAAAAATGAAATATAATTAATTTAAAATTTTAAAAATCTATGATTTTGACCCCAAAATAATCCGATATATCTACAATAGATCTAACTTTCCAAGAGAAACTTATTCATGAGGTTTTTTTGTTCGTGAATTTTTTATGTTCTTTTGTTCTTGGTGTAAGCTTCTAACATTAAGTGAAGTTAATAACTTATTAAGTACTTTATTTTCATTCTTATACATGTGTAACTTTCATTACTCAACTTCTATCTATGTATGCTCAAACTTGTGACAGGTTACGACTTCTCTTATGGCGATGTTAATGATTGGGAGAGAAAGGATGAGTAGGTCCAAGAAGCCCTATATGTCTAGACGAAAGCTAGAAAAGTCGACCTTATGCAATAACTTGAGAGGTGTGAAGTCAAAGCTCTACAATCTAGTTAGAAACAGGCCTACTCCTTTCTCGTGAGTAAGTTTCCTAACATCTTGGTAGCTTTCCCATTTGATAGTCTCCTTAGTTTTCTATGTGTGCCGTAAATTCTTTTGAGATGATTTAGATCCTACCTTCCCTAAATTTTATTAGGACATAGAGGTCTTAGACCAATACATGAAAACTGAGGAAATGGTGGAACGAAATGCTATAACAACAAACCTTCTTCAAGAAACAGAATTATGAAATCAAGCTAATTGGATGATTTGACCCTTAAAGTTATAAAGATCAGCAAGTTGGAATGGAAACCTAAAATCATTTAACACCAATTAAAAGAACTATTTATTATCAATTTCTTATCTAATATAGTGATTCTTGAACATTCTCCAAGAAATGGGAACAACCAATCATCAAAATGTAAAATGTTGTATGCAAAAAAAGAAACTATTCAAATTATCTAAAACGTGACTAAGGTATATAGTTTTAGATTGAGGGAACACTTATCAAGTATATCTAGATCTATATGATCGTCAATTATCTAGGATCTCCATTTCTTTTACCTTTAGGTACTGATGCTTAATTTATTTTTGTACAAAAAAACACGGTAGAAAGGGATCTATATTTTAGCATTTATATTCTTAGTTCTTTAATAAACCAAAATCAAATAGCGAGAAAATTCATTTAATATCTTGATTTGAACCTCTTGGAAATGGGTTAAAAAATCAAAAAAATCTAAAATTAGTTTACACTAATACATTATATCAATATAAAATACACATGAGTATTATGTCCACTAATAAAAATAATCCTAACTAATGATTGACAACAATAATTTTAATTTTTACCATAACAATTGGTCCAGTCCTCTTACTTTATACTAGACATTTCACATTCATTTACTTGTAAACAAGAGAAGGGAAACTGTTCAAATTTTCTAAATCGATTAGAAAATGATATATGTTGTTTATGGGTAAGTTCATAAGGACCAATTTCAAGGCCTTCAACATTGGAAATGCTGTCAAATGGTTGATATTTGGAGATCCACAAGAGATGTTATCAATTTGTTCGAGTGTTTGTAATATATAGTTACCAACATTATCAATGTTAAATGGAGGCATAGTAGTATCTTCATTTGATAATGATTTAATACCAAAAGTTGTGTTAACCAATTTTAACTGCACATCGTTGTTTAAAAAGCATCTGGTCAAGTTGGGATAAAATTGTTTTTCTTAACTAGTACGAATCCAAATTCCTCATCAATGGACACTATGAATTGTTTATATTACACCTAGACAAGCAATAAATTGGTGATGTCAGGTACATTAAAACAAATGTTAAAATTTTAAAACAACTCAAATCATAGTAAAAGTTAAATAAAACACACATATGCGTATGTGACCTTAATAATTATTTATTTTTTATTTAAAACTAATTTTGTTTTAAAAAAATTATTATACAATTTGGAGGCTTTTAGATAATTAAGAATTAATTCATTGTATATAATGTACAATAAATATATATCTTAAAATATATATATATAAAAAATTAATAAAAATAAAACATAAACAACTAAGTTTCTGCCTCCGTCATGGGAAAATGAGATAATCAAATAAAACAAAACCAAGAATGAAAATATCTAAACAAATAAAACAAATCAATTTTATATATTCCAATGATTTCAATTTATTTAATAATATGAATAAAAACATTGAATAAATTTAAGTTTCTATAAGAGTCTAAATATATTCTAATAAAATTAATTATTAATTCGATTGATTGATGAACTGGATAATAACCTTGAATATATATAAAACTTTTAGAGTTAAAATTGAGAAATAAAAAATATTTAATTTTAAGAAAATAATAACTAGCTAACAAATACATAAACTTACCCACAATGTAAAGTGTTTCATAGAACTATAAAATCAATCAAATATTTATGAAAAAAAAAATCAGTAAGCTAAAAAGAAAAAGTCACTGAAAGCCTATGCTAACTTGTGTGTGTTTATATAGATTATAGCGTTGACAAAGCAATGTGACACGCATTCACTGTGATATTAAATATGATTTAACTACTAATTATTTTTTAACCAACTTTAAATTAATACATACACTGAAGAACTTATCAATTAATTCCCAAACATGCCCAACCCTGCAACCCTACTTTTGATATGGCCTTTTTAACTTTTTCACACTAAGCCCTACCAAGGAAAGGTCTTCATGCATAGAAAGTGGTTTTTGTATTATTTTCATTTTATTTGAATCTCACGCAAATTGATTTATAATCTAATTTATTAACGAATGATTGAAGAACAATCAAGAAAATCATATGGACTATATTTTTCTGGTTATTCATTGATTGGTTGTAGTCTTGTATATCTTTATTGTATAATAATATAACAAATTTAATTATGCAGTAGATATATAATTTTTGTTTTTGAGATATTATATAGATATGGGAATTATATTTTAAATAAAATGAAAGGAGGAAAAATCAATTATCACTGAAATTTGTCATAATCTGATTCCTATATAAGCTAAAAAAATTAAAGGACACCACCTACTTTTTGATCCTTACATACTGTATTTCCTTTATGCTAATTTTAAGAAAAACATCAAAATCTAATACACTTATTTTATATAATATCCAAGATAACAATCTAGAAATTTAAATATTGGATTCTTGAATTGTGCATGTAATAACAAAATTTTGTTTTACCATAGCCATTAGTAATGTTAATTGTTGATTTAAATGATATGAACAACGATCTTAATTTAATATTATCTAATGATTACATAGATGTTCCTGTATTCAATATGAAATATTAAATATTAGTAATTATTATAAGATTTACATGTAATTCATTCTAACGTAAATAAACATGAATTTTATACCCATGAAGTTTTTTTCTAATCGATAAATATGTACGTATGTGATTAATTCAAATCTATCTTCTATACTCAAATACTTTTGCGATTATGTTTAAAATATATATTGCCTATATGAATATATCAACATGTTAAAAATCAAATAACATATAAAACTAATATCAAAACAAAGAATTCCCAAGTACATGAGAAGACATTTCATTATAAAATACATATTTTTTTATGAAATACATATGATTTGCTCAAAATACAAATCATTCTCTTTGTTTTAGATATAGGTTATCAAGATTGATAGGATTATTAAGGAAAAATGTGCTTTATTTTAGATATATGTTATAATAATTGATAGTATTTTTAAGGTACGATGGAAATCTCTTCCTTTGTGGTCGGTTTTTCTTCAATTTGCTTTAAATCACAATTTATAGCATATATGTTAATTCAGTTTAGGTAAATATTTAGATATTATATACTTATGTATTTAAAACTGAAATCTCAATCTCATGACAATATATATTAAATTAATTATTAGTGTATACAATAATTTTCTATGTATTAAAAAATAACTTAATTACAAATTCATAAATATATATAATAATAGATTTATATAACATTATACAAATATATAAATAAAATATTCATAGTTAATTAGAAAAATTACAATTATTTAACTCTAACATTTGTTATTAAACCCTTAATAATATATGTGTGAGAATACCTTAATTGTGTATTTTGTGTATATTGGGACGAATGTAAGGTAAAAATTGAACTTATACATTTAAACTTGACGATGGAGATATTGGATTTGGAGGATATGGATTGCGTTCCATCATAAATGACATTTGATCTACAAATTCAAGACTTCATTTTAATGAGTTGAACAGAGGAAGACACCTAGTATACACACGATTTGTTATAAAACTAAAGATAAAAGACTGAGACGACGGCTCTCTATAAATAAGTAAACCCTAATATTCTTCGAAGTGGACTTACTAAATGGTTATCTCTTGTACTCTATTATAACATGACATTATAATATAGCCCAAATGAATATCAATTAATATATATATTTATAACACTTTGCCTAGATAACTATTTTACTACCCTTTTAATATATGATTTGATATTGTCTCATTAAAAACCATACTGCTAATGCTAAATCTAGTGGTCTAAAACATAGTCAAGATAAAAAATTTAGTCAACCCAAGTCAATCTTGTTCGCGAATTGTTTTAGCGTTATTTTAGGTGCATAGGACTACAGGTGCAAAGATATTAGCAAAACTAACCTCTCATGTTGCAAATATAAATACAGTTGTCAAATTATAAACGAAGAACAAACAAACAAATATACATGGAAACCTCCTAAAAAACCTAGAGATATATTAATTAGTACACAATCATATGTGTGCAATAATTATGAAATCAATCTACAAATACAAAGTCATACCATTAATAGACTTTTTTTCTAATTTGTTTTTCTTGTTTTTTCAATCTATTCGATAATTTGTGATTTTTTTCCGCCAAGAAATCAATTCACCACTGTAAAACCACTTTACTCAACCAAAATCAAATTAGTAAAAAATACGTTAGATACGTATAAAGGTTTTCTTTAGGGTTTCAAGTAATGTACTGGATTACGTTTTCTAATCTTGCTTTTAGCTTTACTAGCCACAGTTTTTCCTTATTATTTGCAAAATGATGTTTGGGAGAAGACTAATAGACATGTTAGAGAAGAAGCAGAGGTAGCTAAACTAATATAGGCTTTGATGCATATCGATTTATACCAAGTATAACCAAATATCCCTATATAATTCTAGTACCCCATAATAAATACATACCCTCATGTAGGAAGATGAAAGTTGTTGGTACCTAAAAGAATCAAAACAAAAAAGATATAAATTACATGAGATAAAGAGATTAAAATGGAAAATAATTAAATATGTTTGACAAAATAAAATCCAAATGGTTATCTTTAATACAAAGTGGTATATGATTACTTATATTTATATATTTACCAGGTAAAACCCGTGTCTGAAGATACTAAAGCAAAAATGAATTTCGTTGACAGGAATCGAACCCAGGTTAAAAAAAAAACATGACCCGTGTCTGAAGACACTAAAGCAAAAATGAATTATGTTGACAGGAATCGAACCCAAGGTTCAAAAAAAACCCCGTGTCTGAATACATTAAAGCAAAAATTAATTCTGTTGACGGGAATGGAACCCAGGTTCCCTGGGTGAGCAGATTAAATCCTGGCCACCACTTATGTTTGGCCACATTTAATCCTGGCCATCACTTATGTGGGTAAATCTGGACCGTAAAAAACTCTGAAATATAATATAGTGTCTGAAGACACCAAAGCAAAAATTAATTCCGTTGATGGGAATCGAACCCAGGTTCCCTAGGTGAAGGGGTCAGAATCAATCCTGGCCATCACTTATGTTTAGCTAGATTAAATCTTGGCCACCACTTATGTTTGGCCAGATTTAATCCTAGCCACCATTTATGTGGGTAAATATGGATCGTAAAAAAACCTTGTAATACAATATAGATTGGGTGATTATTGCTAACTATATCACGGTTATCTTATGCTTAACATCTATAGTTATTGCAGTTTCAGTTGGGTCACATACACCAGCTTACCATTCAGGATGTATATTCCTTATTACTTTGTTTATTAATGAAGATCAATTCTATTGTTTGGTATTGTCAATTACACGAGATTGTTTGTATGCTTGTTTAGTTCTACTTTGATTGAGTATACCTAATGTATATTCGTTC
Source organism: Nemophila menziesii (assembly GCA_029959085.1). NCBI lineage: Eukaryota > Viridiplantae > Streptophyta > Magnoliopsida > Boraginales > Hydrophyllaceae > Nemophila > Nemophila menziesii. The sequence continues at coordinate 94,308,045 of JARWIR010000002.1, forward strand.
ATACGAGGTTACAGTTATTATTCCCTATCAAGTATATCATCAAATTCTAAGGCCTTTGTGGGAGGGATCATGGTTTACCTGATTTTCTTTTCATTTTATAGTTCATTTTACTTCACTTTTTTACCTTGATTCCGTTTATTTTTTTTAAACTTTGGTAAAATCAATGTTGTATGTGTTTAATGTAGGTGTGACTACCTAATATATATTAAATTTACTTCAACTTTTTTACCTCGATTACTTTTTCACGTCGTATCTCTTTGTTTTGGTTTTTATAAATTTACTCTTAATTGCAATAGTGTAATCATCACTACTAGTGTAGGAAGTCCCGCATTCTTATAGTTCATAGACTACTTTATTTCTATATTTGTTTCTTTATGTAATCAAATATTGAGTACTGAATAGTACATCAAATTTATTTTGCTTTTTCTTTATATATTTTAGGTCTTAATACTGCCTCTAAGTTAATCTACTTGTTAACTCTCTACATTTCCTTATTTTGAAAGGTAAATTGTCATATGTTTATATCATTTTGGCATATTGAGTTTGTATTCCAAAATTACTTCTATCATATGGTGTGATAAATATATAAAGGGGTCCTCGATAGTTATTAATAATAGTTTTACTTATTATGAAACTTTTTTTTCTTCTGAAAATAATCCCAAAACCCCCGGCAAAAAAATATATTTTACCATTATATGGGTATGGGTTATAACCCTTATATAAAGGAACTATAGTATTTAATTTTTAGAGATGATAATTTTTGTCTTTCTAAATGTAAGGATAAAATAAAAATGTGTATCGCTTTAAAATTTGGAGCAATCAAGTTAAAATATTATTCAATGAAATAATAAACCTTTTATTTTCCTATTGGGATATTTCTCAAGGCATAGATGGTAGGATTCTTAATGTTTCAGAGAGGTTGTGCAACAGTTCTTTAGGGTGAAACAGTGTTAAACTCTGATTCTTTAATGTGATTTTGTTGATGTTCTTCAATTAGTTGTTAATCAATTAGATTATAAATCATTTTGTGTAAGATTCAACTTAAATGAAAACTATACAAAAACCACCTTCTATGCATGAGGACCTATCCTTGGTTGGGATTAGTGTATAAAAATTAAAAAGGTCATACCAAAGTAGGGTTGCAGTGTTGTGCCAGTTTGGGATTTAATTGCTCAGTTCTACCGCGTATGTATTAATACAAAGTTGGTCAAAAACTAGTTGGTAGTTAAATCATCTTTAACATCGCAGTGAATGCTGTCACATTTATATAAGTTGTCAATGCTATAATCTATATAAATACACACATGTTAGCATAGGCTTTCAGTGTCTTTTTCTTTTTAGCTAACTGGTTTTTTTTTCATCAATATGTGATTGATTTTATAAGTCTGTGAACACTTTACATTGTGGGTAAGTTCATTTATATGTTAGCTAATTAATATTTCTCAAAATTAAATAATATTTTATTACTCAATTTTAACTCTAAAAGTTTTATATATATTCAAGGCTATTATCCAGTTCATCAATCAATCGAATAATAACTAATTTTATTAGAATATATTTAGACTCTTATGGAAATTTAAATTTATTCAATGTTTTTATTCATATTATTAAATAAATTGAAATAGTTGGAAAATATAAAGTTGATTTGATTTATTATATCCAGATATTTTCATTCTTGGTTTTGTTTTATTTGATTATCTCATTTTTTTTTCCGCTTGACGGATTTTGAAACTTATTTATTTCTGTTTTTTTTAATAAATTTTTATATAGATATTTTAAGATATATTTATTGTAAATTATGTACAATGAATTAATTCTTCATTATCTAAAAGCCTCCAAATTGTATAACAATTTTTTTAAAACAAAACTAGTTTTAAATATATCTTAAAATATCTATATTAAAATTTATTTAACACTAGTTTTGTTTTAAAAAAATTCTTATACCATTTGGAGGCTTTTAGATAATGAAGAATTAATTCATTGTACATAATGTACAATAAATATATCTTAAAATATCTATATAAAAATTTATTAAAAATAAAACAGAAATAACTAAGTTTCTACCTCCATCAATGGGAAAAAATGAGATAATCAAATAAAACAAAACCAAGAATGAAAATATCTTGATATAATAAACCAAATCAACTTTATATTTTCCAACTATTTCAATTTATTTAATAATATGAATAAAAACATTGAATAAATTTAAATTTCCATAAGAGTCTAAATATATTCTAATAAAATTAGTTATTATTCGATTGATTGATGAACCTTATAATAATCTTGAATATATATAAAACTTTTAGAGTTAAAATTGAGTATTAAAATATTATGTAATTTTGAGAAAATATTAATTATCTAACAAATAAATAAACTTACCCACAATGTAAAGTGTTTCACATAACTATAAAATCAATCACATATTGAAGAAAAAAACAATTATCTAAAAAGAAAAAGACACTAAAAGCCTATGCTAACATATGTGTATTTATATAGATTATAGCATTGACAACTTATATTAAGGAGACAGCATTCACTGCGATATTAATGATGATTAAACTACCAACTAGTTTCTGACCAACTATACATGAATACATACGCAGTAGAACTGAGCAATTAATTTCCAAACCGGCACAACACTCACCCATACTTTGGTATGACCTTTTTAATTTTTTCACACTAATCCCAACCAAGGATAGGTCCTCATGCATAGAAAGTGGTTTTTGTATACTTTTCATTTTAGTTGAATCTTACACAAAATGATTTATAATCTAATTGATTAACAACTAATTGAAGAACATTAACAAAATCACATGATTGAAATGATATGACCAACGTTTTTAATTTAATATTATCATATAAATACATAGATGTTCATGTATTCAATATTAAATATTAAATATTAAATATTAAATATTAAATATTAGTTCTTATTATAAGTTTTACATGTAATTTATTCTAACCAAATAAACATGAATTTTATATCCATGAAGTCTTTTCTAATTCATAAATATGTACGTATGTGATTAATTCAAATCTATCTTCTATACTCAAATAGTTTTGGGATTATGTTTAAAATTTTTATTGCCTATATGAATATATAAACATGTTAAAAATCAAATTACATATAAAAATATTATTAAAACAAAGAATTCCCAAGTACATGAGAGGACATATTTTTTTATGAAATACATATTCTTCGTACAAAATACAGATCCTGCTCATGAGAGGATTATAACATCAACTTTATATCATGATGAAAATAAGTAGAAGACTTAAATAAAAAACATTATTCATTATAGTGTAACATGTACCTATAAATTTTTCATATTAGAAAATTTAAACTAAAATTTCTCGCTCCGTTATAATACTTCATAAATATTTGGAATCAAAAAATAAATTAATCATGGTCAAATAATATGCGCAAAAGATCATATACAAAACGGTGCTCTTGAACTTATGTCCATTCAAAATGTAGACAAGAAAATTTTAGCCGAATATAGAAAGATGTGTTCTGGATGATTTCTACCCATATGGTGAATATGAATGTATGATGACTTATAATTTTCAAAATATATAAACCATTTCATGTGCATTTAAGGTAAAAAAAAATTATCCTATATATGTTATTAGATATAAAAATTCATATGAAATTGTTTCAATTATTAAGTGCGCTTAAATATTTATCCCGAGAAATATAAATTAGAGTGTCATTATTAGTCTTTAATTGTCTAAAATATAGTCATATAATGTGTCATGTATATATGTGTGTCATTTCATATGTATAATAAATAGAGATTGGAAATATTGATAGATAGAGTCTGTAAAAATAGATGATAAATACTGAAAAAATATTTAATTCTATCAGCAGTAAAGGCGAATTGGTCCAAGTTGAAGGTCTGATTGGAAATCATATCATGTTGACCTCCATACTTGTTATGAACAAAAGATGAAAAATTAGAAACAATTACCTTAGCATGAATAGAACAATTAAATACACATGGAGATTTAAACCAAAATGGTTATTAAAAAAAGTCCCACCAAGCGTGGAAGGTTATGGACTTATTTTAATGAATACACATGGAGAATTAATCCAAAATGGTCATTGATAAATCTAAAATGGAGAATTAATCCAAAATGGTCATTGATAAATCTAAAATGGTGATTAAATACAATTACCTCAGAGAAAGGTTATGTACTTTATGCGAGGAAGGCCTGGTTGATTCAGCAGAGGAATTGAAATAAAAATCTTCCAATTGAAATACATATGGCGATTTGGTCTCATGCTGGAGATGGCGGTAATGGTCTGGTTGATGGCGATGTGGTCTTTTCCCGATGTGTCGATGGTGATGGCGGTGATTGTGCAAGTAGATCTAAAACCGAAGATCAAAGTCCTATCAAGAGGGGTTTCTATGAATGAGAAGGTGAAAGGCAGTGATGGTGTGAGTGGCGGTGATGATGCGATCAGGTGTGGAGAGGCGAAGAAGAGGGGATAGTAGGGTTTTGAAGATCATACATTTTTTGTTTTTGTTCAAAGAAATCAGACAAAATGGGTTTTCTTGTTTTCTTTTTTTTGCCTTCGAACGTTTTTTTAATTGTATTAATGATAAGTGGGGCCAGAAACGATCCTCACCACCACTTATGTTTGGCAAGAATCAATGGCCACCACTTATCATAAAACCTTATAATTAATTATGGTCTAAAATATTTGCATACTATATTATCAATTATTATGTCCATAAAAATATAAATAAAAGAGATATTTCCATTATTAATAATTTACTTCATATATAATATGGCTTTAAAATGGAACCAACTTGAAGATATGCATTCACATTTAAGGTATATATATTTCGCATAAAATAAATAATAAATATATATATATATATATTTGATGGATGAAAAAAGTAAGTAGGTAAGGATTATTAGATAGAATGGACCAACACATTAATTTAATGGGATTATAACTACAATAGTATGATTTTTATGGGACTTTAAAATATATTAGGTATAAAAAAATATATAATTAAATATTAATAGGTCCCATAATATTAATTATATATATTTTGGAGCATCCCAACTGTTGATAAGGGGATAAATCCAAGTAACCTTTAATTTAAAACTAATATATATTTCTACTAATCAAACTTAATAATTTTTTAAATCCAGAATTTGCTAGTTCATTTATATTTTTGCCATCTCCTCATCTATAAATAGATGTTATTCATTCATATTTTTCATCAACACAACAACTATTTCTATATTTTTTTAGTAGTATCTATTAACAAAAACTACAACATATACATCCATTTCTTTGAAACTCTTACAAACATCGAATCCAACTTTAAAGGTATAACAATCTTTGTTATTCTAAACTTCTAGGTAACATAAATTATTACAATCCAATCGTGTTCATGACATTTCATCACAATATATATCTTCAAAAAATAAATGATTGTGATAAAATATCATGATCATCGATTGTGAATTCATTTTAAATTTCTCGTCCATGAATATTTATAGAATTCGTGATATCGAACACAACATTACTACAATTTTATCATAGTAAAAATATATTATCACAATTTTTTATTGTGATAATGTTATGACATATATCCCCTTCTGACATTATGTTTTCTCCAGTAAAGAAAATATAATTTAATCAAAATTTTAAAAATCTATATTTTTGTCCTTCAAATAGCCCTATATATCTACAGTAGATCTAACTTTCCATGGCGGATCGGAATAATTTATCTAAGTTTCCAACATAAATTTGTTCTTGAGGTTTTGTTGTTCGTGAATTTTTTATGTTCGTTCTTGGTGTAACCTTATAATATAGCTTCTTATTGTTTAGCCCCCATACTTTACTATATATATATATTCTTCTATTCCGTTTTTTTTCTTTTTTAGGTTCGATCGGACCTTCTTCTCCCTCCCTTCTCACCATTCATATAGAAGAAAACCTCTTCGTTCTTATATTATGCAATTGTTTTTATTTTATACTTATCTTTTATTTCCGTTCCTTAAATCTATGGTGAATTTGAGTTATTGAAGGTTTACAAAAATCCATTTTTAACTGGTAAGAACTCATAATATTTATATTTAATTGATTTTCACACAATTCAGTAGAAAATTCTGTGTTTTTAATTTCTTAGGTATAGATCTGTAAATTGTGTGTATAGATATGTATGTTGTGTGTATAGATATATACTTATGTGTGTATAAATTTGTACTTTCGTGTGTAAAAATTTGAATTTTTTGGGTATGATCATATATTTTTTTGGGTATGAATCTTTTTTTTTTTGGTAAATACCCACTGTTTTACATTTTTTGTGGGTAAATACCCACTATTTTGCATATTTGTGGGTATATACCCATTGTTTAACATTTTTTGTTCGTACGGAACTTCATTTTGGTTAGTATATATAGTCATTTATATTGATGAACTTGTGTGGTTTTATGTGTTAATTGATGTTTCTATTTTTGTGTAGGAAAACAACACCAAAAATGAAAAAGTAAGTATATCTCCATCATTGATATGGAAATATAATAGACCTAGGGAATAAATTAATATGAAATAGTAAGTAGAATACCCACCGAATTATAGCACGAACATTAAAAAAAACTTTGAAAAAAAATCCAAACAATATGTATAATTGTTGGGACTTATAATGCAATTAAAATAAATAGTGGATATATACCCACTATCACACACCAATATTGGGAGAAAGGTAGCAAAGTAGGAACATAAATATTTGAATCCATTTTAAACTAAAATTAAACAAGGCCTTTAAAAAAACTAAAATTTAGTTTGACCTTCAAAAATATTATTTTAGAATTTGAGTCCTCTAATTGTATATTTTAGTATTTTATTTCTATGAATGTTAAGATATACAATCAAATTATATTAGGTACTATATTTACACTTGTTTCGAATTATATAGATGCGATAATTTTTTAACCTATCTCGATCTCCTCAAAACCTAAGCCCCGTTTTCAAATTATGTTTTCTCAACAAAATTAAATATAATTAATTTAAAATTTTAAAAATCTATGATTTTGTCCCCCAAATATTCCGGTATATCTACAATAGATCTAACTTTCCAAGAGAAACTTGTTCATGAGGTTTTTTTGTTCGTGAATTTTTTATGTTCTTTTGTTCTTGGTGTAAGCTTCTAACATAGATATCTAAATTGTAACTTTAGAGAGGATTTATTGGTTTCATGAAGTAGATCACCAGAATGATTTAATATCCATTTTGGATTTTTGTAATTTTAATATTGTATAATATTATATAATTTTATTTTTTCAATATTTTTAATAGATATTTTTCTATTAGGGTTAATAGATTTATTTAGTTATTATTAATTGTTGTATTTTATCCATCATAGAAATAAAATTTGTGCCATTTTTTTCTTTATTTTTTAATACTTATTGTTTTTAGTTAATATTTAGAAAATTCACTAACTATACTAAAAGATTTGTTGAGTATACTCATCGACTTGCTGAGTAATAATAAATTAATTTTCATACTTAGTGATCCGTAGTCATCAATTTTTGTACTAAATGATTTTAGACATAGTGATTTTTGTACTCAAGTGATTTCAGACTTATTATTTTTGTATTCAATGATTTTTTTCTCATAAATATTTGTACTCAGTGATTTCGTACTCTTTAAATTACGACTGGGTGGAGTTATCGGTGGAGGTCGATGGGTAGTGGTTGAAGATAAACAATTTAGATACTAAGCAAGGAGTACGCCCCGGGTGGCGTTGCAGGAAGTGGTGATGTCTGGTGGTCGGAGATGTTAAATACTAATACTTAGGTAGATTTTGATTTATTTGAAAGTATTTTACTATTTGGTCACTTATAATATTAGGTAGTAACATATTTGGAGAAGAAACTAGCCAAATGTTCTCTATTGACGATTAAATTGGTCTCCAAGACACTCTAGGACAATCACCCTGTATAGATCCATATAAAATGTTTATTATCATTTTGAACTAATTGGAATGTGAAAATTGAGTTTGCTTATATTAGGGGAAACTTTGTGCCATACGTGTAACTTTGAGTGTAAGTTTCTTGGATAAAAAAATCTCATACTAAATATTATCGTTTTATTATACCAAAAATGTAAGAAAATCTAATATTTTTCACATTTTATAAACAATTAATTGAAGAAAAGAATAATCAAAGTTTTTTATTTGAAAGGTAAACACGCTATGAGTTGTGTTTCACTGATATCACACAAAATGTGTGAGAGATGATATGTCTTGTTATAACTTTACATTATATCTACAAATCAATGAGTTTTTTTCTTTTGGTTTCACACCTACTATGAAAAATATTTTTTGTCTTTCCTTGATTTCATACCGAATGTGCCATAGATGAAGTTTCTTTACTTGGTTAAACACTACATATGCAAGCGAGCGCATTGTCTTTTTTTACTTATGGGAAAAAATGCTAATATATTTCATATATAAACTCTTCTCTAATAGTGGTAGTAACGGTTAAGCATTACCCTTACCTAAACTGACAAAAAAAGACACAAAAAAGATTTTCTTTATTTTAGGCCCATCATTTTTCTAGTTTGTAAAACTTCCAAGCTTATAAAATACATAAGTAAAGCTTACTTATTTGATTATTTGTGGTAATTAATTTAGGTCTGATACGATGATGTAAACTACACCATGTATATGAAAATAACAAAAAATATACTGACTTCTATATGTCTTAAAATACATATGAGGTCAAAATCGATGAGACAATTTTATTTATAATCATCTCTCGGATAAAATTTACTTTCACTCTATATTGTATGTGTCGTACTAATTTAATACTTTAACTTCTATATGTTAATTAGCCACCAAACTATCCGTGTTGCATTAAGTGTAGACAAATTTGCATCACTAAATGGCTGACTTTTAAAGCTAAGGTCAAGGTTAAGGTTAAGGTTAAGGTTAACTATAAGTTTAAGGTTTAAGATTTAATGCTTAAGTTTTAAGTTTAATTTTTAATAAGATATAAGGTTCAAGGTCAAATATTAGCACGATAAATCTTCATTTGGTAAAGCATAAGGTAAATGGTTAAGATACAAGTTAAGGTTCAGGTATAAAGTTCAAGGTTTTGCACATAATTTTTTTAGAATTTTATATCATTATATTTGAAATTTGTATCATTCTATTTATAGATTGGTTGATTTGAAATATGAAAATATTTAAAATTGTGAAGATCAAGATCAGATTCCAAATTGAAGATGGTCATTTATATGCTCACTTGATGGAAGAAAAATATGCGTTGTACTCTTTTTCCTTTCATCAAGATTTTTTCCAAGGTGTATTTCGTTTATAATGAGCCACATTTAAAAACTTTTAAGGTACTGTAATCTTTTTCTTTCACTGTATTTTTTCCAAAAAGGTTTTTTTAAATGTTTTAACAAGACATGTTCTTAAGGATTAAATATCTAAATGGAACTGTTATAAAACATTATTGTGGATATCTATTCAGCCTATTGACCATAGTCTTGTACATTGATACTAATTTATAAAGTATACATGTTATCTATAAAATGAGTAATTACATATTTTAATCCACACTGTTATAAGATCAATACTAATATACTCTCCCATCTTATTATTTATCTGTTGTTTCTTTCAATACTTTCATAACATACATACATATATATATATATATATATATATATATATATATATATATATATATATATATATATATATATATATATGTGTGTGTATTTATGTGTATATATAATATTAGAATATTAAAAAATTGAGCAATATGAGTAAGTTAACACTTCTTGAAATTTAACATCATATTTATATCATGATGAATGTAAGAAGAATATTTAACTGAAATACATTACTCATTTTAGAGTATCAGGTACCTAGATATTTTAATTATTAAGAAATTTAAATTTCAATATCTCATTTAGTTACACTACTTCACAAATCATATGGAGGCAAAAAAATAAATTTATTATGGTTAAATTATATGCGCAAATGATCATATACAAAGCTATGGTCTTGAAAACAATTCCTTTCAAAATATCAAAAAGAAATTTTTGCCAGCATATAGAAAAATGCGTTCAAGATTATCTATACCCATATGGTGACCATGGCTGTATGATGATTTTTAATTTATAAAATATATAAACATTTAAAGTAAACAAATTTACCGACGTATTTTATAATAAGTAAACATTCATATGATAGTGTTTAAATGACTAAACTCACTTAAAATATAAATCACTAGGTAAAAAAATTAGTCTGTCATCGGTCATTAATTGTCTTATATGTTGTAATATAATGGGTCATGTATATTTATTTGTTATTTCATATGTATAATATGTATTTTTACATAATTATGTGCATAAATATTTGTTATTCTTATTCATATATAATTTTTTCTTTAGTTTTATATCTATATATTTTAAATTCCTAATATCATATCTATATATTTATTGGTTTGAAATATTATATCGTTTAAGATTATAAAGATCATTATCATATTCCAAACTGAAGATGGTCATTGATATGCTCACATGTGAGGGAATTAATATACGTTGTACTCTTTCTCCCCTAATCAATATTTTTTCAAAAAGGTTTTTCCGTTGAAGGTTTTTAATGAGCTAAATTTAAAACATTTAAGGATATTGTAATCTTTTTCCTTCAATACAATCCACGCTGATGTACGATCAATAATATTACACTCTTCTCTAATATAATATTTCTCTTTTCTTTCAATACTTTCATAACATATATATATATATATATATATATATATGTATAAACATATGTATACATATATATGTATATATATTTATACACATATTTATACATATATATATGTATACATATATATATATGTGTATGTGTGTATTTAATATTAGAATAAGTGAAAAATAATAAAGAACAGTAAAAAAAATTAGTTAACGAATATTGGAGATACTTGACAAGTTGATATTCTATGTTCTTACAACACTATTCTCTGTTCCAACTGTACATTACAGTACTCTTGACGTCTTTTCAAAAAAATTCAAAACATAACCCGACTTCATGTTTGGAAAAAGTCAGATTTTTTTGTTTGCAAACCATGCACAGAAGAAAATGAAAAGACAGCAACAAAAACAATTACATGGTTCATCCAAATATTCCTACATCCATGGAGTAATTCAATATAATCATTCACACTATTACAAATTGTCTTTTGAACGGAAAAAATCGAAAACCCTCTAAACAAGAAAAGAATAAAGAACCCTCACACTCACCAAAGACTCTAATCGCTATAAAATAGTTATACGCTCTCGGTTAACAAACCTTTATAATGAGCTATCACGTCTAAAGCAAATTTCTAATTATAAGAGGGAAAGCTGAAACATATACCTAGAATGTATCTCGATCCTAGTAAAATAATTATTACTCAAATATTAACAATTCATGTATTTTTAATGTAACTAAGTCACATTCAGTTTTAGAGACTCATATTCCCTCTCATATGGATTCTTCTAAATAGACATCTCTTGCAAAAAATATAATGTGGTCGAACTACCAATTCAAAAATATTATACAATTTAGAAATATGAGTAAGTTGACACTTCTTGAAATTTAACATCAACTTTATATCATGATAAAAATAAGTAGAAGACTTAACTGAAAAAAATTATTCATTATAGTGTAACAGGTACCTATAAATTTTTCATATTAGAAAATTAAAACTAAAATTTCTCGCTCCGTTATAATACTTAAAAAATATATGGAATCAAAAAATAAATTAATCATGGTCAAATAATATTCGCAAATGATCATATACAAAATGCTTCTCTTGAACTTATGTCAATTCAAAATGTCGACAAGAAAATTTTAGTCGAATATAGAAAGATGTGTTCAGGATGATTTCTACCCATATGGTGAATATGAACGTATGAGGACTTATAATTTTCAAAATATATAAACCATGTCATGTGCGTTTAAGGTAAAAAAAATTAACCGATATATGTTATTAGATATAAAAATTCATATGAAATGGTTTCATAATATTTCAATTTAATTGATTTTCACAGAATCTAGTAGAAAATTCTATGTTTTTCATTTCTTGGGTATAAATCTATATATTGTGTGTATAGATATGTATGGTGTGGGTATAGATTTGTAATTTATGGTTATAGATATGTACTTTTGTGTGTATAGATATATATTTTTTGTGTAAAAATTTGTATTTTTGTGGGTATGGTTCTATATATTTTGGGGTATGAATCTTTATTCTTGTGGTAAATACCCATGGTTTTGCATTTTTTTGGGGTATATACCCACTGTTTTACATTTTTTTAGTACAAAACTTCATTTTGGTGTGTATATACTCATTTATATTGATGAACTTGTGTGCTTTTATGTATGAATATATGTTTTTATTTTATTGTAGGTAAACAACCCGAAGAGTAGGGGTATATCTCCATCATTGACATGGAAATAACATAAGAGTGGGTATATCTCCATAATTGACATGGAAATAACATAAAACTAAGAAAAAAATTAATTTGAAACCGTGGGTATGATAACCACCGAATTATAGCTCAAACATCAAAAAAAGAACTTTGAAAAAAAATCTAAACAATAGGTATAATTATATGGACGTATAATGCAATTAAAACAAATAGTGGGTATATACCCACTATCACACACCAATACTAGGAGAAAGGTAACAAAGTGAAAACATAAATATTTGAATCCATTTTGAACCAAAATTAAACAAGGCCTTTAAGAAAACTAAAATTTATATAGGCTTTTTAAAATATTATTTTAGAATTTGAGTCCTCTAACTGTATATTTTTGTATTTTATTTTTTATGAATTTTAATATATACAATAAAATTATATTAGGTATTATATTTATACTTATTTCGAATTGTATAGATGCCATAATTTTTTAACCTATCTCGATCTCCTCAAGACCCAAACCTCGTTCTAAAATTATGTTTTCCCAGCAAAGTTAAATATAATTAAATCAAAATTTTAAAAATCTATTATTTTATCCCCAAATATTCCTATATATCTGCAATAGATCTAACTTTCCAAGAGAAACTTCTTCATGAGGTTTTTTTGTTCGTGGATTTTTTATGTTCTTTTGTTCTTGGTGTAAGCTTCTAACATAAATATCTAAATTCTTACTTTGAGGATTTATAGGATTCATGAAGCAGATCATCAAAAAGATTTAACATCTGCATTTTAAATTTTTGTAATTTTAATATTGTATAATACTGTATAATTTTATTTTTTCAATAATTTTAATAGATATTTTTCTTTTAGGTAGAATATATTTATTAAGTTTTTATTTAGTGTTGTATTTTATCCATCATACAAATAAAATTTTTGCCTTTTTTTTCTTTATTTTTTTAGTACTTATTGGTTTTAGTTAATATTTAGAAAAGTCACTAACTATACTAAAAGATTTGCAGAGTATACCCATCGATTTTCTCTTTTTACTATTTATTTAGAAGATTTATAATGAGCCATATTTAAAACATTTAATCACATTTTACTCTTTTTCTCTTCACTGAATTTTTTTCCCTAAAGGTTTTTACAGGAAGGTTTTAATAAGGCATATTCTTAAGTATTGAATATCCAAGGGAAAGTGTTATAGAAGATTTTTATGGATATTCATTCAATCCATTGACCATAGTCCAACCAATTAATACTAAGTCTTAAGGTGTACATATTATCTATAAATAGAGTATTAACATAAATCCACACTGCTGTATGACAAATAATACACACACACACATATATATATATATATATATATATATATATATATATATATTAATCAGCCACATTTAATACGTTCAAGGATATTGTACTTTTTTTCACTGTTTTCTCAAAAAAATTCAAGGAAGGTTTTAGCAAGGCATGTTCTTACTTATTGAATATCCAAGGGGAACTGCTATAAAATATTAATATCGATATTCTATCAGCCCATTTACATGCAAGCCAATTAATACTAAGTCTTCAGGTGTACATAGTATCTATAAATAGAATATTTACACAATGTTATATGCTCAATAATACTACACTCTCCCCTCGTAGTATTTATCTCTTGATTCTTTCAATACTTTCATAACATACACACACATATATATATATGTGTGTGTGTGTGTAAGTGTGTGTATAATATTAGAATCATTGAAAAAGTATAAAGAAAATAAAAAAACTTAATTAATGGATATAGGAGATACCCGAGAAGTTGATGATCTATGTACTTGCAACACTATTCTCTTTTCCAACTGTATTTTACATAGAGATTTTTCTTATTGAGGAACTGAAAAAAATTGAATATATTTTTTAGCTATAATACATCATAAATAAATGGAATCAAAAGTAAATTGATCATTAAATAAACTACGAAAATGATCATATGTAAATCGATACTCTTGAACCAAAGTCCATTCAAAATGTCGACAAGAATATTTTGGCCAAATATATAAATACGTGTTCAAGATGATTTATACCCATATGGTAGATATTAACATATAATAATTCTTAATTTATAAAATATATAAACGATTTCATCTGTATTTAAGGTAAATAAATGTACAGATATACTTCAATTGCGATAAAGCAATGGTTTATTTGTTGGATTTGCCTAAAATCCTCTCATATTGAAGGGACGTTTGTAATTAGAGTTTCTTCTAGTTATAAAATACTAAATTTTATACAGAGACTTGGGCATCATAGAAAAATGCTATTAAAAGCAAAAACCATAGCACATAATATGGCTAACTAAATAAACTATCAGGATGATATAGTTGAAATACTATATGAATTAAATGACGAAATCAGCTATAAATATTTTTACATACTCTTTCTATATACATTATTTTTTCTAACAATCAATTATTCAAAAGGTGAAGCAAAATTTGTTATATAAAGATGAAATTTGAAGAATTATTGATTACTTACCTCACCATATTCACTAGTAACAACCAGTTCATCTGAATTTTCATATTTTTTCTCATTCCTCTATCACAACATGATATTAAGGGTTTCCATCCAATACAACACAATCATCATCACCACCATCACTACCCATAATAATTTTTTTCTCTTTCTAAATGAGGTATGGTAAAACATCCTCATTTGCGACAACTACATCATCAGAATATTGTATGTATCACAGTAATAGTACTCGGACTCTTAATGTAAAAGATATGATATCCACTTATTGTTGCCATCAAGCTTGTCACCTTTTTTATTAGGGTTTAGTACTTTACATTTTTTTATTTTGATCCTCACATTTGATAAATAATATTTAGGACCTCTTACTTTATTTCACATGTCAAAGAACTAAAACAAGTGGTCGTATACAGAAAACCTTATTCAATTTAGTGCTCTTTTTATGATATAATGGTTTGAATATTTTTGTTACACACTATTTAGTTATATCAAATTTTTGCACTTATTTTGATAATAAATGTACGTTTTAACAATGTAATTTGAATTGCATTATTAATACTTTGATTCGTTAATTCTAATTATGTATTTACAGAGATCTATATATATCTTTAAAAGCAAAATATTTTATATACTTTTTAAATTTTTTTGAAGATTTCCATGTAAGAATTTGTTTTTATGTGGAAGCTCATCATATCCTCTATAGCCAACAAAGGGATTTAATCGAGGATGAGAGTCAGCCTTCAAAGAAAAACAAGATCGTATCTACTAGTCAAGACAACCTATTATAAATATGAAAGAAATATAAAATATGAAGTATCCAGATGAAACAACTTGCATGTTTGGAGGATAATCTAAACCTAGTGTCTCCTACTCATTTTTCTTTAAATTTTGAAGCTTTAGACACATTAAGTGAAGTTAATAACTTATTAAGTACTTTATTTTCATTCTTATACATGTGTAACTTTCATTACTCAACTTCTATCTATGTATGCTCAAACTTGTGACAGGTTACGACTTCTCTTATTGCGATGTGAAGGCCTGGGAGAGAAAGGATGAGTAGGTCCAAGAAGCCCTATATGTCTAGACGAAAGCTAGAAAAGTCGACCTTATGCAACAACTTGAGAGGTGCGAAGTCAAAGCCCTACAATCTAGTTAGAAACAGGCCTACTCCTTTCTCGTGAGTAAGTTTCCTAACATCTTGGTAGCTTTCCCATTTGATACTCTCCTTAGTTTTCTATATGTGCCGTAAATTCTTTTGAGATGATTGTAGATCCTACCTTCCGTACATTTTATTAGGACATAGAGGTCTTAGACCAATACATGAAAACTGAGGAAATGGTGGAACGAATTGCTATAACAACACACCTTCTTCAAGAATCAGAATTATGGAATCAAGCTAATTGGATGATTTGACCCTTAAAGTTATAAAGATCAGCAAGTTGGAATGGAAACATAAGATCATTTAACACCAATTAAAAGAACTATTTATTATCAAATTCTTATCTAATATAGTGATTCTTGAACATTCTCCAAGAAATGGGAAAAACCAATCATCAAAATGTATAATGTTGTATTTAAAAAAAGACACTATTCAAATTATCTAAAACGTGACTAAGGTATATATTTTTAGATTGAGGGAACACTTATCAAGTATATCTAGATCTATATGATCGTCAATTATCTAGGATCTCCATTTATTTTACCTTTAGGTACTGATTCTTAATTTATTTTTGTACAAAAAAACACGGTAGAAAGGGATCTATATCTTAGCATTTATTTTTTTAGTTCTTTAATAAACCAAAATCAAATAGCGAGAAAATTCATTTAATATCTTGATTTGAACCTCTTGAAAATTGGTTAAAAAATCAAAAAAATCTAAAATTAGTTTACACTAATACATTATATCAATATAAAATACACATGAGTATTATGTCCACTAATAAAAATAATCCTAACTAATGATTGACAACAATAATTTTAATTTTTACCATAACAATTGTCCAGTCCTCTTACTTTATACTAGACATTTTACATTCATTTACTTGTAAACAAGAGAAGGGAAACTGTTCAAATTTTCTAAATCGGTTAGAAAATGATATATGTTGTTTATGGGTAAGTTCATAAGGACCAATTTCAAGGCCTTCAACATTGGAAATGCTGTCAAATTGTTGATATTTGGAGATCCACAAGAGATGTTATCAATTTGTTCGAGTGTTTGTAATATATAGTTACCAACATTATCAATGTTAAATGGAGGCATAATAGTATCTTCATTTGATAATGATATAATACCAAAAGTTGTGTTAACCAATTTTAACTGGACATCGTTGTTTAAAAAAGTATCTGGTGAAGTTGGGATAAAATTGTTTTTCTTAACTAGTACGAATCCAAATTCCTCATCAATGGACATTATGAATTGTTGATATTACACCTAGACAAGCAATAAATTGGTGATGTGCGGTACATTAAAACAAATGTGAAAATTTTAAAACAACTCAAATAATAGTAAAAGTTAAATAAAACACACATATGCGTATGTGACCTTAATAATTATTTATTTATTATTTAACACTAATTTTGTTTTAAAAAAATTATTATATAATTTGGAGGCTTTTAGATAATTAAGAATTAATTCATTGTATATAATGTACAATAAATATATATATCTTAAAATATCTATATAAAAAATTAATAAAAAATAAAACATAAACAACTAAGTTTCTGCCTCCTTCATGGGAAAATGAGATAATCAAATAAAACAAAACCAAGAATGAAAATATCTAAACAAATAAATCAAATCAATTTCATATATTCCAATGATTTCAATTTATTTAATAATATGAATAAAAAAATAGAATAAATTTAAGTTTCTATAAGAGTCTAAATATATTCTAATAAAATTAATTATTATTCGATTGATTGATGAACTGGATAATAACCTTGAATATATATAAAACTTTTACAGTTAAAATTGAGGAATAAAAAATATTTAATTTTAAGAAAATAATAACCAACTAACAAATACATAAACTTACCCACAATGTAAAGTGTTTCATAGAACTATAAAATCAATCAAATATTTATGAAAAAAATTAGTAAGCTAAAAAGAAAAAGTCACTGAAAGCCTATGCTAACTTGTGTGTGTTTATATAGATTATAGCGTTAACTAAGTAATGTGACATGCATTCACTGTGATATTAAATATGATTTAACTTCCAATTATTTTTTGACCAACTTTAAATTAATACATACACGGTAGAACTTATCAATTAATTCCCAAACATGCCCAACCCTGCAACCCTACTTTTGATATGGCCTTTTTAACTTTTTCACACTAAGCCCGACCAAGGAAAGGTATTCATGCATAGAAAGTGGTTTGTGTATAATTTTCATTTTATTTGAATCTCACAAAAATTGATTTATAATCTAATTTATTAACAACTGATTGAAGAACAATCAAGAAAAACATATGGACTATATTTTTCTGGTTATTCATTGATTGGTTGTAGTCTTGTATATCTTTATTATATAATAATATAACAAAATTTAATTATGCAGTAGATATATAATTTTTGTTTTTGAAATATTTTATAGATATGTGAATTATATTTTAAATAAAATGAAATGAGGAAAAATCAATTATCACTGAAATTTGCCATAAACTGATTCCTACATAAGCTAAAAAAATTAAAGAACACCACCTACTTTTTGATCCTCACATACTGTATTTACTTTATGCTAATTTTAAAAAAAACATCAAAATCTAATACATTTATTTTATATAATATCCAAGATAACAATCTAGTAATTTAAATATTGGATTCTTGAATTGTGCATGTAATAACAAAATTTTGTTTTACCATAGCCATTAGTAATGTTAATTGTTGATTTAAATGATATGACCAACTATCTTAATTTAATATTATCTAATGATTACATAGATGTTCCTGTATTCAATATGAAATATTAAATATAAGTAATTATTATAAGATTTACATGTAATTCATTCTAACGTAAATAAACATGAATTTTATACCCATGAAGTTTTTTTCTAATCGATAAATATGTAAGTATGTGATTAATTCAAATCTATCTTCTATACTCAAATACTTTTGCGATTATGTTTAAAATATTTATTGCCTATATGAATATATCAACATGTTAAAAATCAAATAACATATAAAACTAATATCAAAACAAAGAATTCCCAAGTACATGAGAAGACATTTCTTTATAAAATACATATTTTTTTATGAAATACATATGATTTGCTCAAAATACAAATCATTCTCTTTGTTTTAGATATAGGTTATCAAGATTGATAGGATTATTAAGGAAGAATGTGCTTTATTTTAGATATATGTTATAATAATTGATAGTATTTTCAAGGTAAGATGGAAATCCCTTTCTTTGTGGTCGGTTTATCTTCAATTTGCTTTAAATCCCAATTTATAGCATATATGTTAATTCAGTTTAAGAAAATATATAGATATTATATACTTATTTATTTAAAACTGAAATCTCAATCTCATGATAATATATATTAAATTAATTATTAGTGTATACAATGATTTTCTATTTATTAAAAAATAACTTAATTACAAATTCACAAATATATATAATAATCGATTTATATAACATTATACAAATATATAAATAAAATATTAATAGTTAATTAGAAAAATTACAATTATTTAACTCTAACATTTGTTATTAAACCCTTAATAATATATGTGTGAGAATACCTTAATTGTGTATTTTGTATATATTGGGACGAATGTAAGGTAAAAAGTGAACTTATATATTTAAAATTGACGATGGAGATATTGGATTTGGAGGATGTGGATTGCGTTCCATCATAAATGACATTTGATCTACGAATTCAAGACTTCGTTTTAATGAGTTGAATAGAGGAAGACACCTAGTATACACACGATTTGTTATAAAACTAAAGATAAAAGACTGAGACGACGGCTCTCTATAAATAAGTAAACCCTAATATTCTTCGAAGTGGACTTACTAAATGGTTATCTCTTGTACTCTATTATAACATGACATTATAATATAGCCCAAATGAATATCCATTAATATATATATATTTATAACACTTTGTCTAGATAACTATTTTACTACCCTTTTAATATATGATTTGATATTGTCTCATTAAAAACCATACTGCTAATGCTAAATCTAGTGGTCTAAAACCTAGTCAAGATAAAAATTTTAGTCAACCCAAGTCAATCTTGTATGCGAATTATTTTAGCGTTATTTTAGGTGCATAGGACTACAGGTGCAAAGATATTAGCAAAACTAACCTCTCATGTTGCAAATATAAATACGTTTTCTAATCTTGCTTTTAGCTTTACTAGCCACAATTCTTCCTTATTATTTGCAAAATGATGTTTGGGAGAATACTAATAGACATGTTAGAGAAGAAGCATAGGTAGCTAAACTAATATAGGCTTTGATGCATATCGATTTATACCAAGTATCACCAAATATCCCTAGATAATTCTAGTACCCAATAATAAATACATACCCTCATGTAGGAAGATGAAAGTTGTTGTTACCTAAAAGAATCAAAACAAAAAAGATATAAATTACATGAGATAAAGAGATTAAAATGGAAAATAATTAAATATG
The DNA here is from genome assembly GCA_029959085.1 of Nemophila menziesii. NCBI lineage: Eukaryota > Viridiplantae > Streptophyta > Magnoliopsida > Boraginales > Hydrophyllaceae > Nemophila > Nemophila menziesii. Next base: position 94,328,653 of record JARWIR010000002.1, read on the forward strand.
TTTGACAAAAAATAAAATCCAAGTGGTTATCTTTAATACAAAGTGGTAGGAGTTCAAGAATTTTGATTATATAGGTTATGGTCGCTGCCCAGTATAAGATTACTTATATTTATATATTTACTAGGTAAAACCCGTGTCTGAAGATACTAAAGCAAAAATGAATTTCGTTGACAGACACTACAGCAAAAATGAATTATGTTGACAGGAATCGAACACAGGTTCAAAAAAACCCGTGCCTGAAGACATTAAAGCAAAAATTAATTTTGTTGACGGGAATCGAACCCAGGTTCCCTGGGTGAAGGGACCAGAATCAATCCTGGCCACCACTTATGTTTAACCAGATTATATCCTGGCCACCACTTATGTTTGGCCACATTTAATCCTGGCCACCACTTATGTGGGTAAATCTGGACCGTAAAAAAGCCTCTGAAATATAATATAGTGTCTGAAGACACCAAAGAAAAAATTAATTTCGTTGACGGGAATCGAGCCCAAGTTCCCTAGGTGAAGGGGTCAGAATCAATCTTGGCCATCACTTATGTTTAGTTAGATTAAATCTTGGCCAGATTTAATCCTAGCCACCATTTATGTGCGTAAATCTGGATCGTAAAAAAACCTTGTAATATAATATAGATTGGGTGATTATTGCTAACTATATCACGGTTATCTTATGCTTAACATCTATAGTTATTGCAGTTTCAGTTGGGTCACATACACTAGCTTACCATTCAGGATGTATATTCCATATTACTTTGTTTATTAATGAAGATCAATTCTATTGTTTGGTATTGTCAATTACACGAGATTGTTTGTATGCTTGTTTTGTTCTACTTTGATTGAGTATACCTAATGTATATTCGTTCATACGAGGTTACAGTTATTATTCTCTATCAAGTATATCATCAAATTCTAAGGCCTTTGTGGGAGGGATCATGGTTTACCTGATTTTCTTTTCATTTTATAGTTCATTTTACTTCACTTTTTTAGCTTGATTCCGTTTATTTTTTTTCAACTTTGGTAAAATCAATGTTGTATGTGTTTAATGTAGGTGTGACTACCTAATATATATTAAATTTACTTCAACTTTTTTACCTCGATTACTTTTTCACGTCGTATCTCTTTGTTTTGGTTTTTATAAATTTACTCTTAATTGAAATAGTGTAATCATCACTACTAATGTAGGAAGTCCCGCATTCTTATAGTTCATAAACTACTTTTTTTATATATTAGTTTCTTTATATAATCAAATATTGAGTACTGAATAGTACATCAAATTTATTTTGCTTTTTCTTTATATATTTTAGGTCTTAATACTGCCTCTAAGTTAATCTACTTGTTAACTCTCTACATTTCCTTATTTTGAAAGGTAAATTGTCATATTTGTACATCATTTTGGCATATTGAGTTTGTATTCCAAAATTACTTCTATCATATGGTGTGATGAAAATATGAAGGGATCCTCGATAGTTATTAATAATAGTTTTACTTATTATGAAACTTTTTTCTTCTGAAAATAATCCCAAAACCCCAGAGACACTATTTACCATTATATGGGTATGGGTTATAACACTTATATAAAGGAAGTATATTTTTTTATTTTTAGAGATGATAATTTTGTGTTTCCAAATGTAAGGATAATATAAAAATGTGTATCGATTTAAAATTTGGAGCAATCAAAATAAAATATTATTCGATGAAATAATAAACCTTTTATTTTCCTATTGGGATATTTCTCAAGGCATAGATGGTAGGATTCTTGAGGTATCAGAGAGGTTGTGCAACAGTTCTTTAGGGTGAAACAGTGTTAAACTCTGATTCTTTAATGTGATTTTGTTGATTTTCTTCAATTAGTTGTTAGTCAATTAGATTATAAATCATTTTTGTGTAAGATTCAACTAAAATGAAAACTATACAAAAATCACCTGCTATGCATGAGGACCTATCCTTGGTTGGGATTAGTGTGAAAAAATTAAAAAAGGTCATACCAAAGTAGGGTTGCAGTGTTGTGCCAGTTTGGGAATTAATTGCTCAGTTCTACCGTGTATGTATTAATGTAAAGTTGGTCAAAAACTAATTGGTAGTTAATTCATCTTTAATATCGCAGTGAATGCTGTCACATTAATATAAGTTGTTAATGCTATAATCTATATAAATACCCACATGTTGGCATAGGCTTTCAGTGACTTTTTCTTTTTAGCTAATTGGTTTTTTTTCATCAATATGTGATTGATTTTATAAGTCTGTGAAACACTTTACATTGTGGGTAAGTTTATTTATTTGTTAGCTAATTAATATTTCTCAAAATTAAATAATATTTTATTACTCAATTTTAACTCTAAAAGTTTTATATATATTCAAGGCTATTATCCAGTTCATCAATCAATCGAATAATAACTAATTTTATTAGAATATATTTAGACTGTTATGGAAATTTAAATTTATTCAATGTTTTTATTCATATTATTAAATAAATTGAAATAGTTGGAAAATATAAAGTTGATTTGATTTATTATATCCAGATATTTTCATTCTTGGTTTTGGTTTATTTGATTATCTCATTTTTTTTTCCGCTTGACGGATGTTGAAACTTATTTATTTCTGTTTTTTTAATAAATTTTTATATAGATATTTTAAGATATATTTATTGTAAATTATGTACAATGAATTAATTCTTCATTATCTAAAAGCCTCTAAATTGTATAACAATTTTTTTAAAACAAAACTAGTTTTAAATATATATTAAAATTTATTTTACACTAGTTTTGTTTTAAAAAAATTCTTATACCATTTGGAGGCTTTTAGATAATGAAGAATTAATTCATTGTACATAATGTACAATAAATATATCTTAAAATATCTATATAAAAATTTATTAAAAATAAAACAAAAATAACTAAGTTTCTACCTCCATCAATGGGAAAAAATGAGATAATCAAATAAAACAAAACCAAAAATGAAAATATCTTGATATAATAAATCAAATCAACTTTATATTTTCCAACTATTTCAATTTATTTAATAATATGAATAAAAACATTGAATAAATTTAAATTTCTATAAGAGTCTAAATATATTCTAATAAAATTAGTTATTATTCGATTGATTGATGAACCTTATAATAATCTTGAATATATATAAAACTTTTAGAGTTAAAATTGAGTATTAAAATATTATGTAATTTTGAGAAAATATTAATTATCTAACAAATAAATAAACTTACCCACAATGTAAAGTGTTTCACATAACTATAAAATCAATCACATATTGAAGAAAAAAACAATTATCTAAAAAGAAAAAGACACTAAAAGCCTATGCTAACATATGTGTATTTATATAGATTATAGCATTGACAACTTATATTAAGGAGACAGCATTCACTGCGATATTAATGATGATTAAACTACCAACTAGTTTCTGACCAACTTTACATTAATACATACGCAGTAGAACTGAGCAATTAATTTCCAAACCTGCACAACACTCACCCATACTTTGGTATGACCTTTTTAATTTTTTCACACTAATCCCAACCAAGGATAGGTCCTCATGCATAGAAAGTGGTTTTTGTATACTTTTCATTTTAGTTGAATCTTACACAAAATGATTTATAATCTAATTGATTAACAACTAATTGAAGAACATTAACAAAATCACATGATTGAAATGATATGACCAACGTTTTTAATTAATATTATCATATAAATACATAGATGTTCATGTATTCAATATTAAATATTAAATATTAAATATTAAATATTAGTATTTATTATAAGTTTTACATGTAATTTATTCTAACCAAATAAACATGAATTTTATATCCATGAAGTCTTTTCTAATTCATAAATATGTACGTATGTGATTAATTCAAATCTATCTTCTATACTCAAATAGTTTTGGGATTATGTTTAAAAATTTTATTGCCTATATGAATACATCAACATGTTAAAAATCAAATTACATATAAAAATATTATTAAAACAAAGAATTCCCAAGTACATGAGAGGACATATTTTTTTATGAAATACATATTGTTTGTACAAAATACAGATCCTGCTCATGAGAGGATTATAACATCAACTTTATAGCATGATGAAAATAAGTAGAAGACTTAACTAAAAAACATTATTCATTATAGTGTAACATGTACCTATAAATTTTTCATATTAGAAAATTTAAACTAAAATTTCTCGCTGCGTTATAATACTTCATAAATATTTGGAATCAAAAAATAAATTAATCATGGTCAAATAATATGCGCAAATGATCATATACAAAACGGTGCTCTTGAACTTATGTCTATTCAAAATGTCGACAAGAAAATTTTAGCCGAATATATAAAGATGTGTTCTGGATGATTTCTACCCATATGGTGAATATGAACGTATGATGACTTATAATTTTCAAAATATATAAACCATTTCATGTGCATTTAAGGTAAAAAAAAATTATCCTATATATGTTATTAGATATAAAAATTCATATGAAATTGTTTCAATTATTAAGTGCGCTTAAATATTTATCCCGAGAAATGTAAATTAGAGTGTCATTATTAGTCTTTAATTGTCTAAAATGTAGTCATATAATGTGTCATGTATATCTGTGTGTCATTTCATATGTATAATAAATAGAGATTGGAAATATTGATAGATAGAGTCTGTAAAAATAGATGATAAATACTGAAAAAATATTTAATTCTATCAGCAATAAAGGCGAATTGGTCCAAGTTGAAGGTGAATTGGTCCAAGTTGAAGGTCTGATTGGAAATCATATCATGTTGACCTCCATACTTGTTATGAACAAAAGATGAAAAATTAGAAACAATTACCTTAGCATGAATAGAACAATTAAATACACATGGAGATTTAATCCAAAATGGTGATTAAAAAAAGTCCCACCAAGCGTGGATGGTTATGGACTTATTTTAATGAATACACATGGAGAATTAATCCAAAATGGTTATTGATAAATCTAAAATGGTGATTAAATACAATTACCTCAGAGAAAGGTTATGTACTTTACACGAGGAAGGCCTGGTTGATTCAGCAGAGGAATTGAAATAAAAATCTTCCAATTGAAATACATATGGCGATTTGATCTCATGCTGGAGATGGCGGTAATGGTCTGGTTGATGGCGATGTGGTCTTTTCCCGATGTGTCGATGGTGATGGCGGTGATTGTGCAAGTAGATCTAAAACCGAAGATCAAAGTCCTATCAAGAGGGGTTTCTATGAATGAGAAGGTGAAAGGCAGTGATGGTGTGAGTGGCGTTGATGATGCGATCAGGTGTGGAGAGGCGAAGAAGAGGGGAAAGTAGGGTTTTGAAGATCAGACATTTTTTGTTTTTGTTTTGTTCAAAGAAATCAGACAAAATGGGTTTTCTTGTTTTCTTTTTTTTTGCCTTCGAAACGTTTTTTTATTGTATTAATGATAAGTGGGGCCAGAAACGATCCTGACCACCACTTATGTTTGGCCAGAATCAATGGCCACCACTTATTATAAAACCTTATAATTAAGTATGGTCTAAAATATTTCCATACTATATTATCAATTATTATGTCCATAAAAATATAAATAAAAGAGATATTTCCATTATTAATAATTTACTTCATATATAATATGGCTTTAAAATGGAACCAACTTGAAGATATGCATTCACATTTAAGGTATATATATTTCGCATAAAATAAATAATAAATATATATATATATATATATATATATATATATATATATATATATATATATTTGATGGAGGAAAAAAGTAAGTAGGTAAGGATTATTAGATAGAATGGACCAACACATTAATTTAATGGGATTATAACTACAATAGTATGATTTTTATGGGACTTTAAAATATATTAGGTATAAAAAAATATATAATTAAATATTAATAGGTCCCATAATATTAATTATATATATTTTGGAGCATCCCAACGGTTGATAAGGGGATAAATCCAAGTAACCTTTAATTTAAAACTAATATATATATTTCTACTAATCAAACTTAATGATTTTTTAAATCCGGAATTTGCTAGTTCATTTATATTTTTGCCATCTCCTCATCTATAAATAGATGTTATTCATTCATATTTTTCATCAACACAACAACTATTTCTATATTTTTTTTAGTAGTATCTATTAACAACAACTACAACATATACATCCATTTCTTTGAAACTCTTACAAACATCAAATCCAACTTTAAAGGTATAACAATCTTTGTTATTCTAAACTTCTAGGTAACATAAATGATTACAATCCAATCGTGTTCATGACATTTCATCACAATATATATCTTCAAAAAATAAATGATTGTGATAAAATATCATGATCATCGATTGTGAATTCATTTTAAATTTCTCGTCCATGAATATTTATAGAATTCGTGATATCGAATACAACATTACTACAATTTTATCATAGTAAAAATATATTATCACAATTTTTTTATTGTGATAATGTTATGACATATATCCCCTTCTGACATTATGTTTTCTCCAGTAAAGAAAAATATAATTTAATCAAAATTTTAAAAATCTATATTTTTGTCCTTCAAATAGCCCTATATATCTACAGTAGATCTAACTTTCCATGGCGGATCGGAATAATTTATCTAAGTTTCCAACATAAATTTGTTCTTGAGGTTTTGTTGTTCGTGAATTTTTTATGTTCGTTCTTGGTGTAACCTTATAATATAGCTTCTTATTGTTTAGCCCCCATACTTTACTATATATATATATTCTTCTATTCCGTTTTTTTTCTTTTTTAGGTTCGATCGGACCTTCTTCTCCCTCCCTTCTCACCATTCATATAGAAGAAAACCTTTTCATTCTTATATTATGCAATTGTTTTTATTTTATACTTATCTTTTATTTCCGTTCCTTAAATCTATGGTTAATTTGAGTTATTGAAGGTTTACAAAAATCCATTTTTAACTGGTAAGAACTCATAATATTTATATTTAATTGATTTTCACACAATGTAGTAGAAAATTCTGTGTTTTTAATTTCTTAGGTATAGATCTGTAAATTGTGTGTATAGATATGTATGTTGTGTGTATAGATATATACTTATGTGTATAAATTTGTACTTTCGTGTGTAAAAATTTGAATTTTTTGGGTATGATCATATATTTTTTGGGGTATGAATCTTTTTTTTTTTGGTAAATACCCACTGTTTTGCATTTTTTGTGGGTAAATACCCACTATTTTGCATATTTGTGGGTATATACCCATTGTTTAACATTTTTGTTCGTATGGAACTTCATTTTGGTGAGTATATATAGTCATTTATATTGATGAACTTGTGTGGTTTTATGTGTGAATTGATGTTTCTATTTTTGTGTAGGAAAACAACACCAAAAACGAAAAAGTAAGTATATCTCCATCATTGATATGGAAATATAATAGACCTAGGGAATAAATTAATATGAAATAGTAAGTAGAATACCCACCGAATTATAGCACGAACATTAAAAAAAACTTTGAAAAAAAATCCAAACAATATGTATAATTGTTGGGACTTATAATGCAATTAAAATAAATAGTGGATATATACCCACTATCACACACCAATATTGGGAGAAAGGTAGCAAAGTAAGAACATAAATATTTGAATCCATTTTAAACTAAAATTAAACAAGGCCTTTTAAAAAACTAAAATTTAGTTTAACCTTCAAAAATATTATTTTAGAATTTGAGTCCTCTAATTTTATATTTTAGTATTTTATTTCTATGAATGTTAAGATATACAATCAAATTATATTAGGTACTATATTTACACTTATTTCGAATTATATAGATGCGATAATTTTTTAACCTATCTCGATCTCCTCAAAACCTAAGCCCCGTTTTCAAATTATGTTTTCTCAAAAAAATTAAATATAATTAATTTAAAATTTTAAAAATCTATGATTTTGACCCCCAAATAATCCGATATATCTACAATAGATCTAACTTTCCAAGAGAAACTTATTCATGAGGTTTTTTTGTTCGTGAATTTTTTATGTTCTTTTGTTCTTGGTGTAAGCTTCTAACATTAAGTGAAGTTAATAACTTATTAAGTACTTTATTTTCATTCTTATACATGTGTAACTTTCATTACTCAACTTCTATCTATGTATGCTCAAACTTGTGACAGGTTACGACTTCTCTTATGGCGATGTTAATGATTGGGAGAGAAAGGATAAGTAGGTCCAAGAAGCCCTATATGTCTAGACGAAAGCTAGAAAAGTCGACCTTATGCAATAACTTGAGAGGTGTGAAGTCAAAGCTCTACAATCTAGTTAGAAACAGGCCTACTCCTTTCTCGTGAGTAAGTTTCCTAACATCTTGGTAGCTTTCCCATTTGATAGTCTCCTTAGTTTTCTATGTGTGCCGTAAATTCTTTTGAGATGATTTAGATCCTACCTTCCCTAAATTTTATTAGGACATAGAGGTCTTAGACCAATACATGAAAACTGAGGAAATGGTGGAACGAAATGCTATAACAACAAACCTTCTTCAAGAAACAGAATTATGAAATCAAGCTAATTGGATGATTTGACCCTTAAAGTTATAAAGATCAGCAAGTTGGAATGGAAACCTAAAATCATTTAACACCAATTAAAAGAACTATTTATTATCAATTTCTTATCTAATATAGTGATTCTTGAACATTCTCCAAGAAATGGGAACAACCAATCATCAAAATGTAAAATGTTGTATGCAAAAAAAGAAACTATTCAAATTATCTAAAACGTGACTAAGGTATATAGTTTTAGATTGAGGGAACACTTATCAAGTATATCTAGATCTATATGATCGTCAATTATCTAGGATCTCCATTTCTTTTACCTTTAGGTACTGATGCTTAATTTATTTTTGTACAAAAAAACACGGTAGAAAGGGATCTATATTTTAGCATTTATATTCTTAGTTCTTTAATAAACCAAAATCAAATAGCGAGAAAATTAATTTAATATCTTGATTTGAACCTCTTGGAAATGGGTTAAAAAATCAAAAAAATCTAAAATTAGTTTACACTAATACATTATATCAATATAAAATACACATGAGTATTATGTCCACTAATAAAAATAATCCTAACTAATGATTGACAACAATAATTTTAATTTTTACCATAACAATTGGTCCAGTCCTCTTACTTTATACTAGACATTTCACATTCATTTACTTGTAAACAAGAGAAGGGAAACTGTTCAAATTTTCTAAATCGGTTAGAAAATGATATATGTTGTTTATGGGTAAGTTCATAAGGACCAATTTCAAGGCCTTCAACATTGGAAATGCTGTCAAATGGTTGATATTTGGAGATCCACAAGAGATGTTATCAATTTGTTCGAGTGTTTGTAATATATAGTTACCAACATTATCAATGTTAAATGGAGGCATAGTAGTATCTTCATTTGATAATGATTTAATACCAAAAGTTGTGTTAACCAATTTTAACTGCACATCGTTGTTTAAAAAAGCATCTGGTCAAGTTGGGATAAAATTGTTTTTCTTAACTAGTACGAATCCAAATTCCTCATCAATGGACACTATGAATTGTTTATATTACACCTAGACAAGCAATAAATTGGTGATGTCAGGTACATTAAAACAAATGTTAAAATTTTAAAACAACTCAAATCATAGTAAAAGTTAAATAAAACACACATATGCGTATGTGACCTTAATAATTATTTATTTTTTATTTAAAACTAATTTTGTTTTAAAAAAATTATTATACAATTTGGAGGCTTTTAGATAATTAAGAATTAATTCATTGTATATAATGTACAATAAATATATATCTTAAAATATATATATATAAAAAATTAATAAAAATAAAACATAAACAACTAAGTTTCTGCCTCCGTCATGGGAAAATGAGATAATCAAATAAAACAAAACCAAGAATGAAAATATCTAAACAAATAAAACAAATCAATTTTATATATTCCAATGATTTCAATTTATTTAATAATATGAATAAAAACATTGAATAAATTTAAGTTTCTATAAGAGTCTAAATATATTCTAATAAAATTAATTATTAATTCGATTGATTGATGAACTGGATAATAACCTTGAATATATATAAAACTTTTAGAGTTAAAATTGAGAAATAAAAAATATTTAATTTTAAGAAAATAATAACTAGCTAACAAATACATAAACTTACCCACAATGTAAAGTGTTTCATAGAACTATAAAATCAATCAAATATTTATGAAAAAAAAATCAGTAAGCTAAAAAGAAAAAGTCACTGAAAGCCTATGCTAACTTGTGTGTGTTTATATAGATTATAGCGTTGACAAAGCAATGTGACACGCATTCACTGTGATATTAAATATGATTTAACTACCAATTATTTTTTAACCAACTTTAAATTAATACATACACTGAAGAACTTATCAATTAATTCCCAAACATGCCCAACCCTGCAACCCTACTTTTGATATGGCCTTTTTAACTTTTTCACACTAAGCCCTACCAAGGAAAGGTCTTCATACATAGAAAGTGGTTTTTGTATTATTTTCATTTTATTTGAATCTCACACAAATTGATTTATAATCTAATTTATTAACGAATGATTGAAGAACAATCAAGAAAATCATATGGACTATATTTTTCTGGTTATTCATTGATTGGTTGTAGTCTTGTATATCTTTATTGTATAATAATATAACAAATTTAATTATGCAGTAGATATATAATTTTTGTTTTTGAGATATTATATAGATATGGGAATTATATTTTAAATAAAATGAAAGGAGGAAAAATCAATTATCACTGAAATTTGTCATAATCTGATTCCTATATAAGCTAAAAAAATTAAAGGACACCACCTACTTTTTGATCCTTACATACTGTATTTCCTTTATGCTAATTTTAAGAAAAACATCAAAATCTAATACACTTATTTTATATAATTTCCAAGATAACAATCTAGAAATTTAAATATTGGATTCTTGAATTGTGCATGTAATAACAAAATTTTGTTTTACCATAGCCATTAGTAATGTTAATTGTTGATTTAAATGATATGAACAACGATCTTAATTTAATATTATCTAATGATTACATAGATGTTCCTGTATTCAATATGAAATATTAAATATTAGTAATTATTATAAGATTTACATGTAATTCATTCTAACGTAAATAAACATGAATTTTATACCCATGAAGTTTTTTTCTAATCGATAAATATGTACGTATGTGATTAATTCAAATCTATCTTCTATACTCAAATACTTTTGCGATTATGTTTAAAATATTTATTGCCTATATGAATATATCAACATGTTAAAAATCAAATAACATATAAAACTAATATCAAAACAAAGAATTCCCAAGTACATGAGAAGACATTTCATTATAAAATACATATTTTTTTATGAAATACATATGATTTGCTCAAAATACAAATCATTCTCTTTGTTTTAGATATAGGTTATCAAGATTGATAGGATTATTAAGGAAAAATGTGCTTTATTTTAGATATATGTTATAATAATTGATAGTATTTTTAAGGTACGATGGAAATCTCTTCCTTTGTGGTCGGTTTTTCTTCAATTTGCTTTAAATCACAATTTATAGCATATATGTTAATTCAGTTTAGGTAAATATTTAGATATTATATACTTATGTATTTAAAACTGAAATCTCAATCTCATGACAATATATATTAAATTAATTATTAGTGTATACAATAATTTTCTATGTATTAAAAAATAACTTAATTACAAATTCATAAATATATATAATAATAGATTTATATAACATTATACAAATATATAAATAAAATATTCATAGTTAATTAGAAAAATTACAATTATTTAACTCTAACATTTGTTATTAAACCCTTAATAATATATGTGTGAGAATACCTTAATTGTGTATTTTGTGTATATTGGGACGAATGTAAGGTAAAAATTGAACTTATACATTTAAACTTGACGATGGAGATATTGGATTTGGAGGATATGGATTGCGTTCCATCATAAATGACATTTGATCTACAAATTCAAGACTTCATTTTAATGAGTTGAACAGAGGAAGACACCTAGTATACACACGATTTGTTATAAAACTAAAGATAAAAGACTGAGACGACGGCTCTCTATAAATAAGTAAACCCTAATATTCTTCGAAGTGGACTTACTAAATGGTTATCTCTTGTACTCTATTATAACATGACATTATAATATAGCCCAAATGAATATCAATTAATATATATATTTATAACACTTTGCCTAGATAACTATTTTACTACCCTTTTAATATATGATTTGATATTGTCTCATTAAAAACCATACTGCTAATGCTAAATCTAGTGGTCTAAAACATAGTCAAGATAAAAAATTTAGTCAACCCAAGTCAATCTTGTTCGCGAATTGTTTTAGCGTTATTTTAGGTGCATAGGACTACAGGTGCAAAGATATTAGCAAAACTAACCTCTCATGTTGCAAATATAAATACAGTTGTCAAATTATAAACGAAGAACAAACAAACAAATATACATGGAAACCTCCTAAAAAACCTAGAGATATATTAATTAGTACACAATCATATGTGTGCAATAATTATGAAATCAATCTACAAATACAAAGTCATACCATTAATAGACTTTTTTTCTAATTTGTTTTTCTTGTTTTTTCAATCTATTCGATAATTTGTGATTTTTTTCCGCCAAGAAATCAATTCACCACTGTAAAACCACTTTACTCAACCAAAATCAAATTAGTAAAAAATACGTTAGATACGTATAAAGGTTTTCTTTAGGGTTTCAAGTAATGTACTGGATTACGTTTTCTAATCTTGCTTTTAGCTTTACTAGCCACAGTTTTTCCTTATTATTTGCAAAATGATGTTTGGGAGAAGACTAATAGACATGTTAGAGAAGAAGCAGAGGTAGCTAAACTAATATAGGCTTTGATGCATATCGATTTATACCAAGTATAACCAAATATCCCTATATAATTCTAGTACCCCATAATAAATACATACCCTCATGTAGGAAGATGAAAGTTGTTGGTACCTAAAAGAATCAAAACAAAAAAGATATAAATTACATGAGATAAAGAGATTAAAATGGAAAATAATTAAATATGTTTGACAAAATAAAATCCAAATGGTTATCTTTAATACAAAGTGGTATATGATTACTTATATTTATATATTTACCAGGTAAAACCTGTGTCTGAAGATACTAAAGCAAAAATGAATTTCGTTGACAGGAATCGAACCCAGGTTAAAAAAAAAACATGACCCGTGTCTGAAGACACTAAAGCAAAAATGAATTATGTTGACAGGAATCGAACCCAAGGTTCAAAAAAAACCCCGTGTCTGAAGACATTAAAGCAAAAATTAATTCTGTTGACGGGAATGGAACCCAGGTTCCCTGGGTGAAGGGGTCAGAATCAATCATGACCACCACTTATGTTTAACCAGATTAAATCCTGGCCACCACTTATGTTTGGCCACATTTAATCCTGGCCATCACTTATGTGGGTAAATCTGGACCGTAAAAAACTCTGAAATATAATATAGTGTCTGAAGACACCAAAGCAAAAATTAATTCCGTTGATGGGAATCGAACCCAGGTTCCCTAGGTGAAGGGGTCAGATTCAATCCTGGCCATCACTTATGTTTAGCTAGATTAAATCTTGGCCACCACTTATGTTTGGCCAGATTTAATCCTAGCCACCATTTATGTGGGTAAATATGGATCGTAAAAAAACCTTGTAATACAATATAGATTGGGTGATTATTGCTAACTATATCACGGTTATCTTATGCTTAACATCTATAGTTATTGCAGTTTCAGTTGGGTCACATACACCAGCTTACCATTCAGGATGTATATTCCTTATTACTTTGTTTATTAATGAAGATCAATTCTATTGTTTGGTATTGTCAATTACACGAGATTGTTTGTATGCTTGTTTAGTTCTACTTTGATTGAGTATACCTAATGTATATTCGTTCATACGATGTTACAGTTATTATTCCCTATCAAGTATATCATCAAATTCTAAGGCCTTTGTGGGAGGGATCATGGTTTACCTGATTTTCTTTTCATTTTATAGTTCATTTTACTTCACTTTTTTACCTTGATTCCGTTTATTTTTTTTAAACTTTGGTAAAATCAATGTTGTATGTGTTTAATGTAGGTGTGACTACCTAATATATATTAAATTTACTTCAACTTTTTTACCTCGATTACTTTTTCACGTCGTATCTCTTTGTTTTGGTTTTTATAAATTTACTCTTAATTGCAATAGTGTAATCATCACTACTAGTGTAGGAAGTCCCGCATTCTTATAGTTCATAGACTACTTTATTTCTATATTTGTTTCTTTATGTAATCAAATATTGAGTACTGAATAGTACATCAAATTTATTTTGCTTTTTCTTTATATATTTTAGGTCTTAATACTGCCTCTAAGTTAATCTACTTGTTAACTCTCTACATTTCCTTATTTTGAAAGGTAAATTGTCATATGTTTATATCATTTTGGCATATTGAGTTTGTATTCCAAAATTACTTCTATCATATGGTGTGATAAAAATATAAAGGGGTCCTCGATAGTTATTAATAATAGTTTTACTTATTATGAAACTTTTTTTTCTTCTGAAAATAATTCCAAAACCCCCGGCAAAAAAATATATTTTACCATTATATGGGTATGGGTTATAACCCTTATATAAAGGAACTATAGTATTTAATTTTTAGAGATGATAATTTTTGTCTTTTTAATGTAAGGATAAAATAAAAATGTGTATCGCTTTAAAATTTGGAGCAATCAAGTTAAAATATTATTCAATGAAATAATAAACCTTTTATTTTCCTATTGGGATATTTCTCAAGGCATAGATGGTAGGATTCTTAATGTTTCAGAGAGGTTGTGCAACAGTTCTTTAGGGTGAAACAGTGTTAAACTCTGATTCTTTAATGTGATTTTGTTGATGTTCTTCAATTAGTTGTTAATCAATTAGATTATAAATCATTTTGTGTAAGATTCAACTTAAATGAAAACTATACAAAAACCACCTTCTATGCATGAGGACCTATCCTTGGTTGGGATTAGTGTATAAAAATTAAAAAGGTCATACCAAAGTAGGGTTGCAGTGTTGTGCCAGTTTGGGATTTAATTGCTCAGTTCTACCGCGTATGTATTAATACAAAGTTGGTCAAAAACTAGTTGGTAGTTAAATCATCTATAACATCGCAGTGAATGCTGTCACATTTATATAAGTTGTCAATGCTATAATCTATATAAATACACACATGTTAGCATAGGCTTTCAGTGTCTTTTTCTTTTTAGCTAACTGGTTTTTTTTTCATCAATATGTGATTGATTTTATAAGTCTGTGAACACTTTACATTGTGGGTAAGTTCATTTATATGTTAGCTAATTAATATTTCTCAAAATTAAATAATATTTTATTACTCAATTTTAACTCTAAAAGTTTTATATATATTCAAGGCTATTATCCAGTTCATCAATCAATCGAATAATAACTAATTTTATTAGAATATATTTAGACTCTTATGGAAATTTAAATTTATTCAATGTTTTTATTCATATTATTAAATAAATTGAAATAGTTGGAAAATATAAAGTTGATTTGATTTATTATATCCAGATATTTTCATTCTTGGTTTTGTTTTATTTGATTATCTCATTTTTTTTTCCGCTTGACGGATTTTGAAACTTATTTATTTCTGTTTTTTTTAATAAATTTTTATATAGATATTTTAAGATATATTTATTGTAAATTATGTACAATGAATTAATTCTTCATTATCTAAAAGCCTCCAAATTGTATAACAATTTTTTTAAAACAAAACTAGTTTTAAATATATCTTAAAATATCTATATTAAAATTTATTTAACACTAGTTTTGTTTTAAAAAAATTCTTATACCATTTGGAGGCTTTTAGATAATGAAGAATTAATTCATTGTACATAATGTACAATAAATATATCTTAAAATATCTATATAAAAATTTATTAAAAATAAAACAGAAATAACTAAGTTTCTACCTCCATCAATGGGAAAAAATGAGATAATCAAATAAAACAAAACCAAGAATGAAAATATCTTGATATAATAAACCAAATCAACTTTATATTTTCCAACTATTTCAATTTATTTAATAATATGAATAAAAACATTGAATAAATTTAAATTTCCATAAGAGTCTAAATATATTCTAATAAAATTAGTTATTATTCGATTGATTGATGAACCTTATAATAATCTTGAATATATATAAAACTTTTAGAGTTAAAATTGAGTATTAAAATATTATGTAATTTTGAGAAAATATTAATTATCTAACAAATAAATAAACTTACCCACAATGTAAAGTGTTTCACATAACTATAAAATCAATCACATATTGAAGAAAAAAACAATTATCTAAAAAGAAAAAGACACTAAAAGCCTATGCTAACATATGTGTATTTATATAGATTATAGCATTGACAACTTATATTAAGGAGACAGCATTCACTGCGATATTAATGATGATTAAACTACCAACTAGTTTCTGACCAACTATACATGAATACATACGCAGTAGAACTGAGCAATTAATTTCCAAACCGGCACAACACTCACCCATACTTTGGTATGACCTTTTTAATTTTTTCACACTAATCCCAACCAAGGATAGGTCCTCATGCATAGAAAGTGGTTTTTGTATACTTTTCATTTTAGTTGAATCTTACACAAAATGATTTATAATCTAATTGATTAACAACTAATTGAAGAACATTAACAAAATCACATGATTGAAATGATATGACCAACGTTTTTAATTTAATATTATCATATAAATACATAGATGTTCATGTATTCAATATTAAATATTAAATATTAAATATTAAATATTAAATATTAGTACTTATTATAAGTTTTACATGTAATTTATTCTAACCAAATAAACATGAATTTTATATCCATGAAGTCTTTTCTAATTCATAAATATGTACGTATGTGATTAATTCAAATCTATCTTCTATACTCAAATAGTTTTGGGATTATGTTTAAAATTTTTATTGCCTATATGAATATATAAACATGTTAAAAATCAAATTACATATAAAAATATTATTAAAACAAAGAATTCCCAAGTACATGAGAGGACATATTTTTTTATGAAATACATATTGTTCGTACAAAATACAGATCCTGCTCATGAGAGGATTATAACATCAACTTTATATCATGATGAAAATAAGTAGAAGACTTAAATAAAAAACATTATTCATTATAGTGTAACATGTACCTATAAATTTTTCATATTAGAAAATTTAAACTAAAATTTCTCGCTCCGTTATAATACTTCATAAATATTTGGAATCAAAAAATAAATTAATCATGGTCAAATAATATGCGCAAAAGATCATATACAAAACGGTGCTCTTGAACTTATGTCCATTCAAAATGTAGACAAGAAAATTTTAGCCGAATATAGAAAGATGTGTTCTGGATGATTTCTACCCATATGGTGAATATGAACGTATGATGACTTATAATTTTCAAAATATATAAACCATTTCATGTGCATTTAAGGTAAAAAAAAAATTATCCTATATATGTTATTAGATATAAAAATTCATATGAAATTGTTTCAATTATTAAGTGCGCTTAAATATTTATCCCGAGAAATATAAATTAGAGTGTCATTATTAGTCTTTAATTGTCTAAAATATAGTCATATAATGTGTCATGTATATATGTGTGTCATTTCATATGTATAATAAATAGAGATTGGAAATATTGATAGATAGAGTCTGTAAAAATAGATGATAAATACTGAAAAAATATTTAATTCTATCAGCAGTAAAGGCGAATTGGTCCAAGTTGAAGGTCTGATTCGAAATCATATCATGTTGACCTCCATACTTGTTATGAACAAAAGATGAAAAATTAGAAACAATTACCTTAGCATGAATAGAACAATTAAATACACATGGAGATTTAAACCAAAATGGTTATTAAAAAAAGTCCCACCAAGCGTGGAAGGTTATGGACTTATTTTAATGAATACACATGGAGAATTAATCCAAAATGGTCATTGATAAATCTAAAATGGAGAATTAATCCAAAATGGTCATTGATAAATCTAAAATGGTGATTAAATACAATTACCTCAGAGAAAGGTTATGTACTTTATGCGAGGAAGGCCTGGTTGATTCAGCAGAGGAATTGAAATAAAAATCTTCCAATTGAAATACATATGGCGATTTGGTCTCATGCTGGAGATGGCGGTAATGGTCTGGTTGATGGCGATGTGGTCTTTTCCCGATGTGTCGATGGTGATGGCGGTGATTGTGCAAGTAGATCTAAAACCGAAGATCAAAGTCCTATCAAGAGGGGTTTCTATGAATGAGAAGGTGAAAGGCAGTGATGGTGTGAGTGGCGGTGATGATGCGATCAGGTGTGGAGAGGCGAAGAAGAGGGGATAGTAGGGTTTTGAAGATCATACATTTTTTGTTTTTGTTCAAAGAAATCAGACAAAATGGGTTTTCTTGTTTTCTTTTTTTGCTTTCGAACGTTTTTTTAATTGTATTAATGATAAGTGGGGCCAGAAACGATCCTCACCACCACTTATGTTTGGCCAGAATCAATGGCCACCACTTATCATAAAACCTTATAATTAATTATGGTCTAAAATATTTCCATACTATATTATCAATTATTATGTCCATAAAAATATAAATAAAAGAGATATTTCCATTATTAATAATTTACTTCATATATAATATGGCTTTAAAATGGAACCAACTTGAAGATATGCATTCACATTTAAGGTATATATATTTCGCATAAAATAAATAATAAATATATATATATATATATATATATATATATATATATATATATATATTTGATGGAGGAAAAAAGTAAGTAGGTAAGGATTATTAGATAGAATGGACCAACACATTAATTTAATGGGATTATAACTACAATAGTATGATTTTTATGGGACTTTAAAATATATTAGGTATAAAAAAATATATAATTAAATATTAATAGGTCCCATAATATTAATTATATATATTTTGGAGCATCCCAACTGTTGATAAGGGGATAAATCCAAGTAACCTTTAATTTAAAACTAATATATATTTCTACTAATCAAACTTAATAATTTTTTAAATCCAGAATTTGCTAGTTCATTTATATTTTTGCCATCTCCTCATCTATAAATAGATGTTATTCATTCATATTTTTCATCAACACAACAACTATTTCTATATTTTTTTAGTAGTATCTATTAACAAAAACTACAACATATACATCCATTTCTTTGAAACTCTTACAAACATCGAATCCAACTTTAAAGGTATAACAATCTTTGTTATTCTAAACTTCTAGGTAACATAAATTATTACAATCCAATCGTGTTCATGACATTTCATCACAATATATATCTTCAAAAAATAAATGATTGTGATAAAATATCATGATCATCGATTGTGAATTCATTTTAAATTTCTCGTCCATGAATATTTATAGAATTCGTGATATCGAATACAACATTACTACAATTTTATCATAGTAAAAATATATTATCACAATTTTTTTATTGTGATAATGTTATGACATATATCCCCTTCTGACATTATGTTTTCTCCAGTAAAGAAAATATAATTTAATCAAAATTTTAAAAATCTATATTTTTGTCCTTCAAATAGCCCTATATATCTACAGTAGATCTAACTTTCCATGGCGGATCGGAATAATTTATCTAAGTTTCCAACATAAATTTGTTCTTGAGGTTTTGTTGTTCGTGAATTTTTTATGTTCGTTCTTGGTGTAACCTTATAATATAGCTTCTTATTGTTTAGCCCCCATACTTTACTATATATATATATTCTTCTATTCCGTTTTTTTTCTTTTTTAGGTTCGATCGGACCTTCTTCTCCCTCCCTTCTCACCATTCATATAGAAGAAAACCTCTTCGTTCTTATATTATGCAATTGTTTTTATTTTATACTTATCTTTTATTTCCGTTCCTTAAATCTATGGTGAATTTGAGTTATTGAAGGTTTACAAAAATCCATTTTTAACTGGTAAGAACTCATAATATTTATATTTAATTGATTTTCACACAATTCAGTAGAAAATTCTGTGTTTTTAATTTCTTAGGTATAGATCTGTAAATTGTGTGTATAGATATGTATGTTGTGTGTATAGATATATACTTATGTGTGTATAAATTTGTACTTTCGTGTGTAAAAATTTGAATTTTTTGGGTATGATCATATATTTTTTTGGGTATGAATCTTTTTTTTTTGGTAAATACCCACTGTTTTACATTTTTTGTGGGTAAATACCCACTATTTTGCATATTTGTGGGTATATACCCATTGTTTAACATTTTTTGTTCGTACGGAACTTCATTTTGGTTAGTATATATAGTCATTTATATTGATGAACTTGTGTGGTTTTATGTGTGAATTGATGTTTCTATTTTTGTGTAGGAAAACAACACCAAAAATGAAAAAGTAAGTATATCTCCATCATTGATATGGAAATATAATAGACCTAGGGAATAAATTAATATGAAATAGTAAGTAGAATACCCACCGAATTATAGCACGAACATTAAAAAAAACTTTGAAAAAAAATCCAAACAATATGTATAATTGTTGGGACTTATAATGCAATTAAAATAAATAGTGGATATATACCCACTATCACACACCAATATTGGGAGAAAGGTAGCAAAGTAGGAACATAAATATTTGAATCCATTTTAAACTAAAATTAAACAAGGCCTTTAAAAAAACTAAAATTTAGTTTGACCTTCAAAAATATTATTTTAGAACTTGAGTCCTCTAATTGTATATTTTAGTATTTTATTTCTATGAATGTTAAGATATACAATCAAATTATATTAGGTACTATATTTACACTTGTTTCGAATTATATAGATGCGATAATTTTTTAACCTATCTCGATCTCCTCAAAACCTAAGCCCCGTTTTCAAATTATGTTTTCTCAACAAAATTAAATATAATTAATTTAAAATTTTAAAAATCTATGATTTTGTCCCCCAAATATTCCGGTATATCTACAATAGATCTAACTTTCCAAGAGAAACTTGTTCATGAGGTTTTTTTGTTCGTGAATTTTTTATGTTCTTTTGTTCTTGGTGTAAGCTTCTAACATAGATATCTAAATTGTAACTTTAGAGAGGATTTATTGGTTTCATGAAGTAGATCACCAGAATGATTTAATATCCATTTTGGATTTTTGTAATTTTAATATTGTATAATATTGTATAATTTTATTTTTTCAATATTTTTAATAGATATTTTTCTATTAGGGTTAATAGATTTATTTAGTTATTATTAATTGTTGTATTTTATCCATCATAGAAATAAAATTTGTGCCATTTTTTTCTTTATTTTTTAATACTTATTGTTTTTAGTTAATATTTAGAAAATTCACTAACTATACTAAAAGATTTGTTGAGTATACTCATCGACTTGCTGAGTAATAATAAATTAATTTTCATACTTAGTGATCCGTAGTCATCAATTTTTGTACTAAATGATTTTAGACATAGTGATTTTTGTACTCAAGTGATTTCAGACTTATTATTTTTGTATTCAATGATTTTTTTCTCATAAATATTTGTACTCAGTGATTTCGTACTCTTTAAATTACGACTGGGTGGAGTTATCGGTGGAGGTCGATGGGTAGTGGTTGAAGATAAACAATTTAGATACTAAGCAAGGAGTACGCCCCGGGTGGCGTTGCAGGAAGTGGTGATGTCTGGTGGTCGGAGATGTTAAATACTAATACTTAGGTAGATTTTGATTTATTTGAAAGTATTTTACTATTTGGTCACTTATAATATTAGGTAGTAACATATTTGGAGAAGAAACTAGCCAAATGTTCTCTATTGACGATTAAATTGGTCTCCAAGACACTCTAGGACAATCACCCTGTATAGATCCATATAAAATGTTTATTATCATTTTGAACTAATTGGAATGTGAAAATTGAGTTTGCTTATATTAGGGGAAACTTTGTGCCATACGTGTAACTTTGAGTGTAAGTTTCTTGGATAAAAAAATCTCATACTAAATATTATCGTTTTATTATACCAAAAATGTAAGAAAATCTAATATTTTTCACATTTTATAAACAATTAATTGAAGAAAAGAATAATCAAAGTTTTTTATTTGAAAGGTAAACACGCTATGAGTTGTGTTTCACTGATATCACACAAAATGTGTGAGAGATGATATGTCTTGTTATAACTTTACATTATATCTACAAATCAATGAGTTTTTTTCTTTTGGTTTCACACCTACTATGAAAAATATTTTTTGTCTTTCCTTGATTTCATACCGAATGTGCCATAGATGAAGTTTCTTTACTTGGTTAAACACTACATATGCAAGCGAGCGCATTGTCTTTTTTTACTTATGGGAAAAAATGCTAATATATTTCATATATAAACTCTTCTCTAATAGTGGTAGTAACGGTTAAGCATTACCCTTACCTAAACTGACAAAAAAAGACACAAAAAAGATTTTCTTTATTTTAGGCCCATCATTTTTCTAGTTTGTAAAACTTCCAAGCTTATAAAATACATAAGTAAAGCTTACTTATTTGATTATTTGTGGTAATTAATTTAGGTCTGATACGATGATGTAAACTACACCATGTATATGAAAATAACAAAAAATATACTGACTTCTATATGTCTTAAAATACATATGAGGTCAAAATCGATGAGACAATTTTATTTATAATCATCTCTCGGATAAAATTTACTTTCACTCTATATTGTATGTGTCGTACTAATTTAATACTTTAACTTCTATATGTTAATTAGCCACCAAACTATCCGTGTTGCATTAAGTGTAGACAAATTTGCATCACTAAATGGCTGACTTTTAAAGCTAAGGTCAAGGTTAAGGTTAAGGTTAAGGTTAACTATAAGTTTAAGGTTTAAGATTTAATGCTTAAGTTTTAAGTTTAATTTTTAATAAGATATAAGGTTCAAGGTCAAATATTAGCACGATAAATCTTCATTTGGTAAAGCATAAGGTAAATGGTTAAGATACAAGTTAAGGTTCAGGTATAAAGTTCAAGGTTTTGCACATAATTTTTTTAGAATTTTATATCATTATATTTGAAATTTGTATCATTCTATTTATAGATTGGTTGATTTGAAATATGAAAATATTTAAAATTGTGAAGATCAAGATCAGATTCCAAATTGAAGATGGTCATTTATATGCTCACTTGATGGAAGAAAAATATGCGTTGTACTCTTTTTTCTTTCATCAAGATTTTTTCCAAGGTGTATTTCGTTTATAATGAGCCACATTTAAAAACTTTTAAGGTACTGTAATCTTTTTCTTTCACTGTATTTTTTCCAAAAAGGTTTTTTTAAATGTTTTAACAAGACATGTTCTTAAGGATTAAATATCTAAATGGAACTGTTATAAAACATTATTGTGGATATCTATTCAGCCTATTGACCATAGTCTTGTACATTGATACTAATTTATAAAGTATACATGTTATCTATAAAATGAATAATTACATATTTTAATCCACACTGTTATAAGATCAATACTAATATACTCTCCCATCTTATTATTTATCTGTTGTTTCTTTCAATACTTTCATAACATACATACATATATATATATATATATATATATATATATATATATATATATATATATATATATATATATATATATATATGTGTGTGTGTATTTATGTGTATATATAATATTAGAATATTAAAAAATTGAGCAATATGAGTAAGTTAACACTTCTTGAAATTTAACATCATATTTATATCATGATGAATGTAAGAAGAATATTTAACTGAAATACATTACTCATTTTAGAGTATCAGGTACCTAGATATTTTAATTATTAAGAAATTTAAATTTCAATATCTCATTTAGTTACACTACTTCACAAATCATATGGAGGCAAAAAAATAAATTTATTATGGTTAAATTATATGCGCAAATGATCATATACAAAGCTATGGTCTTGAAAACAATTCCTTTCAAAATATCAAAAAGAAATTTTTGCCAGCATATAGAAAAATGCGTTCAAGATTATCTATACCCATATGGTGACCATGGCTGTATGATGATTTTTAATTTATAAAATATATAAACATTTAAAGTAAACAAATTTACCGACGTATTTTATAATAAGTAAACATTCATATGATAGTGTTTAAATGACTAAACTCACTTAAAATATAAATCACTAGGTAAAACAATTAGTCTGTCATCGGTCATTAATTGTCTTATATGTTGTAATATAATGGGTCATGTATATTTATTTGTTATTTCATATGTATAATATGTATTTTTACATAATTATGTGCATAAATATTTGTTATTCTTATTCATATATAATTTTTTCTTTAGTTTTATATCTATATATTTTAAATTCCTAATATCATATCTATATATTTATTGGTTTGAAATATTATATCGTTTAAGATTATAAAGATCATTATCATATTCCAAACTGAAGATGGTCATTGATATGCTCACATGTGAGGGAATTAATATACGTTGTACTTTTTCTCCCCTAATCAATATTTTTTCAAAAAGGTTTTTCCGTTGAAGGTTTTTAATGAGCTAAATTTAAAACATTTAAGGATATTGTAATCTTTTTCCTTCAATACAATCCACGCTGATGTACGATCAATAATATTACACTCTTCTCTAATATAATATTTCTCTTTTCTTTCAATACTTTCATAACATATATATATATATATATATATATATATATATATATATATATATATATATATATATGTATAAACATATGTATACATATATATGTATATATATTTATACACATATTTATACATATATATATGTATACATATATATATATGTGTATGTGTGTATTTAATATTAGAATAAGTGAAAGATAATAAAGAACAGTAAAAAAAATTAGTTAACGAATATTGGAGATACTTGACAAGTTGATATTCTATGTTCTTACAACACTATTCTCTGTTCCAACTGTACATTACAGTACTCTTGACGTCTTTTCAAAAAAATTCAAAACATAACCCGACTTCATGTTTGGAAAAAGTCAGATTTTTTTGTTTGCAAACCATGCACAGAAGAAAATGAAAAGACAGCAACAAAAACAATTACATGGTTCATCCAAATATTCCTACATCCATGGAGTAATTCAATATAATCATTCACACTATTACAAATTGTCTTTTGAACGGAAAAAATCGAAAACCCTCTAAACAAGAAAAGAATAAAGAACCCTCACACTCACCAAAGACTCTAATCGCTATAAAATAGTTATACGCTCTCGGTTAACAAACCTTTATAATGAGCTATCACGTCTAAAGCAAATTTCTAATTATAAGAGGGAAAGCTGAAACATATACCTAGAATGTATCTCGATCCTAGTAAAATAATTATTACTCAAATATTAACAATTCATGTATTTTTAATGTAACTAAGTCACATTCAGTTTTAGAGACTCATATTCCCTCTCATATGGATTCTTCTAAATAGACATCTCTTGCAAAAAATATAATGTGGTCGAACTACCAATTCAAAAATATTATACAATTTAGAAATATGAGTAAGTTGACACTTCTTGAAATTTAACATCAACTTTATATCATGATAAAAATAAGTAGAAGACTTAACTGAAAAAAATTATTCATTATAGTGTAACAGGTACCTATAAATTTTTCATATTAGAAAATTAAAACTAAAATTTCTCGCTCCGTTATAATACTTAAAAAATATATGGAATCAAAAAATAAATTAATCATGGTCAAATAATATTCGCAAATGATCATATACAAAATGGTTCTCTTGAACTTATGTCAATTCAAAATGTCGACAAGAAAATTTTAGTCGAATATAGAAAGATGTGTTCAGGATGATTTCTACCCATATGGTGAATATGAACGTATGAGGACTTATAATTTTCAAAATATATAAACCATGTCATGTGCGTTTAAGGTAAAAAAAATTAACCGATATATGTTATTAGATATAAAAATTCATATGAAATGGTTTCATAATATTTCAATTTAATTGATTTTCACAGAATCTAGTAGAAAATTCTATGTTTTTCATTTCTTGGGTATAAATCTATATATTGTGTGTATAGATATGTATGGTGTGGGTATAGATTTGTAATTTATGGTTATAGATATGTACTTTTGTGTGTATAGATATATATTTTTTGTGTAAAAATTTGTATTTTTGTGGGTATGGTTCTATATATTTTGGGGTATGAATCTTTATTCTTGTGGTAAATACCCATGGTTTTGCATTTTTTTGGGGTATATACCCACTGTTTTACTTTTTTTTAGTACAAAACTTCATTTTTGTGTGTATATACTCATTTATATTGATGAACTTGTGTGCTTTTATGTATGAATATATGTTTTTATTTTATTGTAGGTAAACAACCCGAAGAGTAGGGGTATATCTCCATCATTGACATGGAAATAACATAAGAGTGGGTATATCTCCATAATTGACATGGAAATAACATAAAACTAAGAAAAAAATTAATTTGAAACCGTGGGTATGATAACCACCGAATTATAGCTCAAACATCAAAAAAAGAACTTTGAAAAAAAATCTAAACAATAGGTATAATTATATGGACGTATAATGCAATTAAAACAAATAGTGGGTATATACCCACTATCACACACCAATACTAGGAGAAAGGTAACAAAGTGAAAACATAAATATTTGAATCCATTTTGAACCAAAATTAAACAAGGCCTTTAAGAAAACTAAAATTTATATAGGCTTTTTAAAATATTATTTTAGAATTTGAGTCCTCTAACTGTATATTTTTGTATTTTATTTTTTATGAATTTTAATATATACAATAAAATTATATTAGGTATTATATTTATACTTATTTCGAATTGTATAGATGCCATAATTTTTTAACCTATCTCGATCTCCTCAAGACCCAAACCTCGTTCTAAAATTATGTTTTCCCAGCAAAGTTAAATATAATTAAATCAAAATTTTAAAAATCTATTATTTTATCCCCAAATATTCCTATATATCTGCAATAGATCTAACTTTCCAAGAGAAACTTCTTCATGAGGTTTTTTTGTTCGTGGATTTTTTATGTTCTTTTGTTCTTGGTGTAAGCTTCTAACATAAATATCTAAATTCTTACTTTGAGGATTTATAGGATTCATGAAGCAGATCATCAAAAAGATTTAACATCTGCATTTTAAATTTTTGTAATTTTAATATTGTATAATACTGTATAATTTTATTTTTTCAATAATTTTAATAGATATTTTTCTTTTAGGTAGAATATATTTATTAAGTTTTTATTTAGTGTTGTATTTTATCCATCATACAAATAAAATTTGTGCCTTTTTTTTCTTTATTTTTTTAGTACTTATTGGTTTTAGTTAATATTTAGAAAAGTCACTAACTATACTAAAAGATTTGCAGAGTATACCCATCGATTTTCTCTTTTTACTATTTATTTAGAAGATTTATAATGAGCCATATTTAAAACATTTAATCACATTTTACTCTTTTTCTCTTCACTGAATTTTTTTCCCTAAAGGTTTTTACAGGAAGGTTTTAATAAGGCATATTCTTAAGTATTGAATATCCAAGGGAAAGTGTTATAGAAGATTTTTATGGATATTCATTCAATCCATTGACCATAGTCCAACCAATTAATACTAAGTCTTAAGGTGTACATATTATCTATAAATAGAGTATTAACATAAATCCACACTGTTGTATGACAAATAATACACACACACATATATATATATATATATATATATATATATATATATATATATATATATATATATATATATATATATATATATATATATATATATTAATCAGCCACATTTAATACGTTCAAGGATATTGTACTTTTTTTCACTGTTTTCTCAAAAAAATTCAAGGAAGGTTTTAGCAAGGCATGTTCTTACTTATTGAATATCCAAGGGGAACTGCTATAAAATATTAATATCGATATTCTATCAGCCCATTTACATGCAAGCCAATTAATACTAAGTCTTCAGGTGTACATAGTATCTATAAATAGAATATTTACACAATGTTATATGCTCAATAATACTACACTCTCCCCTCGTAGTATTTATCTCTTGATTCTTTCAATACTTTCATAACATACACACACATATATATATATGTGTGTGTGTGTAAGTGTGTGTATAATATTAGAATCATTGAAAAAGTATAAAGAAAATAAAAAAACTTAATTAATGGATATAGGAGATACCCGAGAAGTTGATGATCTATGTACTTGCAACACTATTCTCTTTTCCAACTGTATTTTACATAGAGATTTTTCTTATTGAGGAACTGAAAAAAATTGAATATATTTTTTAGCTATAATACATCATAAATAAATGGAATCAAAAGTAAATTGATCATTAAATAAACTACGAAAATGATCATATGTAAATCGATACTCTTGAACCAAAGTCCATTCAAAATGTCGACAAGAATATTTTGGCCAAATATATAAATACGTGTTCAAGATGATTTATACCCATATGGTAGATATTAACATATAATAATTCTTAATTTATAAAATATATAAACGATTTCATCTGTATTTAAGGTAAATAAATGTACAGATATACTTCAATTGCGATAAAGCAATGGTTTATTTGTTGGATTTGCCTAAAATCCTCTCATATTGAAGGGACGTTTGTAATTAGAGTTTCTTCTAGTTATAAAATACTAAATTTTATACAGAGACTTGGGCATCATAGAAAAATGCTATTAAAAGCAAAAACCATAGCACATAATATGGCTAACTAAATAAACTATCAGGATGATATAGTTGAAATACTATATGAATTAAATGACGAAATCAGCTATAAATATTTTTACATACTCTTTCTATATACATTATTTTTTCTAACAATCAATTATTCAAAAGGTGAAGCAAAATTTGTTATATAAAGATGAAATTTGAAGAATTATTGATTACTTACCTCACCATATTCACTAGTAACAACCAGTTCATCTGAATTTTCATATTTTTTCTCATTCCTCTATCACAACATGATATTAAGGGTTTCCATCCAATACAACACAATCATCATCACCACCATCACTACCCATAATAATTTTTTTCTCTTTCTAAATGAGGTATGGTAAAACATCCTCATTTGCGACAACTACATCATCAGAATATTGTATGTATCACAGTAATAGTACTCGGACTCTTAATGTAAAAGATATGATATCCACTTATTGTTGCCATCAAGCTTGTCACCTTTTTTATTAGGGTTTAGTACTTTACATTTTTTTATTTTGATCCTCACATTTGATAAATAATATTTAGGACCTCTTACTTTATTTCACATGTCAAAGAACTAAAACAAGTGGTCGTATACAGAAAACCTTATTCAATTTAGTGCTCTTTTTATGATATAATGGTTTGAATATTTTTGTTACACACTATTTAGTTATATCAAATTTTTGCACTTATTTTGATAATAAATGTACGTTTTAACAATGTAATTTGAATTGCATTATTAATACTTTGATTCGTTAATTCTAATTATGTATTTACAGAGATCTATATATATCTTTAAAAGCAAAATATTTTATATACTTTTTAAATTTTTTTGAAGATTTCCATGTAAGAATTTGTTTTTATGTGGAAGCTCATCATATCCTCTATAGCCAACAAAGGGATTTAATCGAGGATGAGAGTCAGCCTTCAAAGAAAAACAAGATCGTATCTACTAGTCAAGACAACCTATTATAAATATGAAAGGAATATAAAATATGAAGTATCCAGATGAAACAACTTGCATGTTTGGAGGATAATCTAAACCTAGTGTCTCCTACTCATTTTTCTTTAAATTTTGAAGCTTTAGACACATTAAGTGAAGTTAATAACTTATTAAGTACTTTATTTTCATTCTTATACATGTGTAACTTTCATTACTCAACTTCTATCTATGTATGCTCAAACTTGTGACAGGTTACGACTTCTCTTATTGCGATGTGAAGGCCTGGGAGAGAAAGGATGAGTAGGTCCAAGAAGCCCTATATGTCTAGACGAAAGCTAGAAAAGTCGACCTTATGCAACAACTTGAGAGGTGCGAAGTCAAAGCTCTACAATCTAGTTAGAAACAGGCCTACTCCTTTCTCGTGAGTAAGTTTCCTAACATCTTGGTAGCTTTCCCATTTGATACTCTCCTTAGTTTTCTATATGTGCCGTAAATTCTTTTGAGATGATTGTAGATCCTACCTTCCGTACATTTTATTAGGACATAGAGGTTTTAGACCAATACATGAAAACTGAGGAAATGGTGGAACGAATTGCTATAACAACACACCTTCTTCAAGAATCAGAATTATGGAATCAAGCTAATTGGATGATTTGACCCTTAAAGTTATAAAGATCAGCAAGTTGGAATGGAAACATAAGATCATTTAACACCAATTAAAAGAACTATTTATTATCAAATTCTTATCTAATATAGTGATTCTTGAACATTCTCCAAGAAATGGGAAAAACCAATCATCAAAATGTATAATGTTGTATTTAAAAAAAGACACTATTCAAATTATCTAAAACGTGACTAAGGTATATATTTTTAGATTGAGGGAACACTTATCAAGTATATCTAGATCTATATGATCGTCAATTATCTAGGATCTCCATTTATTTTACCTTTAGGTACTGATTCTTAATTTATTTTTGTACAAAAAAACACGGTAGAAAGGGATCTATATCTTAGCATTTATATTTTTAGTTCTTTAATAAACCAAAATCAAATAGCGAGAAAATTCATTTAATATCTTGATTTGAACCTCTTGAAAATTGGTTATAAAATCAAAAAAATCTAAAATTAGTTTACACTAATACATTATATCAATATAAAATACACATGAGTATTATGTCCACTAATAAAAATAATCCTAACTAATGATTGACAACAATAATTTTAATTTTTACCATAACAATTGTCCAGTCCTCTTACTTTATACTAGACATTTTACATTCATTTACTTGTAAACAAGAGAAGGGAAACTGTTCAAATTTTCTAAATCGGTTAGAAAATGATATATGTTGTTTATGGGTAAGTTCATAAGGACCAATTTCAAGGCCTTCAACATTGGAAATGCTGTCAAATTGTTGATATTTGGAGATCCACAAGAGATGTTATCAATTTGTTCGAGTGTTTGTAATATATAGTTACCAACATTATCAATGTTAAATGGAGGCATAATAGTATCTTCATTTGATAATGATATAATACCAAAAGTTGTGTTAACCAATTTTAACTGGACATCGTTGTTTAAAAAAGTATCTGGTGAAGTTGGGATAAAATTGTTTTTCTTAACTAGTACGAATCCAAATTCCTCATCAATGGACATTATGAATTGTTGATATTACACCTAGACAAGCAATAAATTGGTGATGTGCGGTACATTAAAACAAATGTGAAAATTTTAAAACAACTCAAATAATAGTAAAAGTTAAATAAAACACACATATGCGTATGTGACCTTAATAATTATTTATTTATTATTTAACACTAATTTTGTTTTAAAAAAATTATTATATAATTTGGAGGCTTTTAGATAATTAAGAATTAATTCATTGTATATAATGTACAATAAATATATATATCTTAAAATATCTATATAAAAAATTAATAAAAAATAAAACATAAACAACTAAGTTTCTGCCTCCTTCATGGGAAAATGAGATAATCAAATAAAACAAAACCAAGAATGAAAATATCTAAACAAATAAATCAAATCAATTTTATATATTCCAATGATTTCAATTTATTTAATAATATGAATAAAAAAATAGAATAAATTTAAGTTTCTATAAGAGTCTAAATATATTCTAATAAAATTAATTATTATTCGATTGATTGATGAACTGGATAATAACCTTGAATATATATAAAACTTTTACAGTTAAAATTGAGGAATAAAAAATATTTAATTTTAAGAAAATAATAACCAACTAACAAATACATAAACTTACCCACAATGTAAAGTGTTTCATAGAACTATAAAATCAATCAAATATTTATGAAAAAAATTAGTAAGCTAAAAAGAAAAAGTCACTGAAAGCCTATGCTAACTTGTGTGTGTTTATATAGATTATAGCGTTAACTAAGTAATGTGACATGCATTCACTGTGATATTAAATATGATTTAACTTCCAATTATTTTTTGACCAACTTTAAATTAATACATACACGGTAGAACTTATCAATTAATTCCCAAACATGCCCAACCCTGCAACCCTACTTTTGATATGGCCTTTTTAACTTTTTCACACTAAGCCCGACCAAGGAAAGGTATTCATGCATAGAAAGTGGTTTGTGTATAATTTTCATTTTATTTGAATCTCACAAAAATTGATTTATAATCTAATTTATTAACAACTGATTGAAGAACAATCAAGAAAAACATATGGACTATATTTTTCTGGTTATTCATTGATTGGTTGTAGTCTTGTATATCTTTATTATATAATAATATAACAAAATTTAATTATGCAGTAGATATATAATTTTTGTTTTTGAAATATTTTATAGATATGTGAATTATATTTTAAATAAAATGAAATGAGGAAAAATCAATTATCACTGAAATTTGCCATAAACTGATTCCTACATAAGCTAAAAAAATTAAAGAACACCACCTACTTTTTGATCCTCACATACTGTATTTACTTTATGCTAATTTTAAAAAAAAAACATCAAAATCTAATACATTTATTTTATATAATATCCAAGATAACAATCTAGTAATTTAAATATTGGATTCTTGAATTGTGCATGTAATAACAAAATTTTGTTTTACCATAGCCATTAGTAATGTTAATTGTTGATTTAAATGATATGACCAACTATCTTAATTTAATATTATCTAATGATTACATAGATGTTCCTGTATTCAATATGAAATATTAAATATAAGTAATTATTATAAGATTTACATGTAATTCATTCTAACGTAAATAAACATGAATTTTATACCCATGAAGTTTTTTTCTAATCGATAAATATGTAAGTATGTGATTAATTCAAATCTATCTTCTATACTCAAATACTTTTGCGATTATGTTTAAAATATTTATTGCCTATATGAATATATCAACATGTTAAAAATCAAATAACATATAAAACTAATATCAAAACAAAGAATTCCCAAGTACATGAGAAGACATTTCTTTATAAAATACATATTTTTTTATGAAATACATATGATTTGCTCAAAATACAAATCATTCTCTTTGTTTTAGATATAGGTTATCAAGATTGATAGGATTATTAAGGAAGAATGTGCTTTATTTTAGATATATGTTATAATAATTGATAGTATTTTCAAGGTAAGATGGAAATCCCTTTCTTTGTGGTCGGTTTATCTTCAATTTGCTTTAAATCCCAATTTATAGCATATATGTTAATTCAGTTTAAGAAAATATATAGATATTATATACATATTTATTTAAAACTGAAATCTCAATCTCATGATAATATATATTAAATTAATTATTAGTGTATACAATGATTTTCTATTTATTAAAAAATAACTTAATTACAAATTCACAAATATATATAATAATCGATTTATATAACATTATACAAATATATAAATAAAATATTAATAGTTAATTAGAAAAATTACAATTATTTAACTCTAACATTTGTTATTAAACCCTTAATAATATATGTGTGAGAATACCTTAATTGTGTATTTTGTATATATTGGGACGAATGTAAGGTAAAAAGTGAACTTATATATTTAAAATTGACGATGGAGATATTGGATTTGGAGGATGTGGATTGCGTTCCATCATAAATGACATTTGATCTACGAATTCAAGACTTCGTTTTAATGAGTTGAATAGAGGAAGACACCTAGTATACACACGATTTGTTATAAAACTAAAGATAAAAGACTGAGACGACGGCTCTCTATAAATAAGTAAACCCTAATATTCTTCGAAGTGGACTTACTAAATGGTTATCTCTTGTACTCTATTATAACATGACATTATAATATAGCCCAAATGAATATCCATTAATATATATATTTATAACACTTTGTCTAGATAACTATTTTACTACCCTTTTAATATATGATTTGATATTGTCTCATTAAAAACCATACTGCTAATGCTAAATCTAGTGG
This sequence comes from Nemophila menziesii, assembly GCA_029959085.1. Classification (NCBI taxonomy): domain Eukaryota; kingdom Viridiplantae; phylum Streptophyta; class Magnoliopsida; order Boraginales; family Hydrophyllaceae; genus Nemophila; species Nemophila menziesii. The sequence goes on from JARWIR010000002.1 coordinate 94,362,892, forward strand.
TCTAAAACCTAGTCAAGATAAAAATTTTAGTCAACCCAAGTCAATCTTGTATGCGAATTATTTTAGCGTTATTTTAGGTGCATAGGACTACAGGTGCAAAGATATTAGCAAAACTAACCTCTCATGTTGCAAATATAAATACGTTTTCTAATCTTGCTTTTAGCTTTACTAGCCACAATTCTTCCTTATTATTTGCAAAATGATGTTTGGGAGAATACTAATAGACATGTTAGAGAAGAAGCAGAGGTAGCTAAACTAATATAGGCTTTGATGCATATCGATTTATACCAAGTATCACCAAATATCCCTAGATAATTCTAGTACCCAATAATAAATACATACCCTCATGTAGGAAGATGAAAGTTGTTGTTACCTAAAAGAATCAAAACAAAAAAGATATAAATTACATGAGATAAAGAGATTAAAATGGAAAATAATTAAATATGTTTGACAAAAAATAAAATCCAAGTGGTTATCTTTAATACAAAGTGGTAGGAGTTCAAGAATTTTGATTATATAGGTTATGGTCGCTGCCCAGTATAAGATTACTTATATTTATATATTTACTAGGTAAAACCCGTGTCTGAAGATACTAAAGCAAAAATGAATTTCGTTGACAGACACTACAGCAAAAATGAATTATGTTGACAGGAATCGAACACAGGTTCAAAAAAACCCGTGCCTGAAGACATTAAAGCAAAAATTAATTTTGTTGACGGGAATCGAACCCAGGTTCCCTGGGTGAAGGGGCCAGAATCAATCCTGGCCACCACTTATGTTTAACCAGATTATATCCTGGCCACCACTTATGTTTGGCCACATTTAATCCTGGCCACCACTTATGTGGGTAAATCTGGACCGTAAAAAAGCCTCTGAAATATAATATAGTGTCTGAAGACACCAAAGAAAAAATTAATTTCGTTGACGGGAATCGAGCCCAAGTTCCCTAGGTGAAGGGGTCAGAATCAATCTTGGCCATCACTTATGTTTAGTTAGATTAAATCTTGGCCAGATTTAATCCTAGCCACCATTTATGTGCGTAAATCTGGATCGTAAAAAAACCTTGTAATATAATATAGATTGGGTGATTATTGCTAACTATATCACGGTTATCTTATGCTTAACATTTATAGTTATTGCAGTTTCAGTTGGGTCACATACACTAGCTTACCATTCAGGATGTATATTCCATATTACTTTGTTTATTAATGAAGATCAATTCTATTGTTTGGTATTGTCAATTACACGAGATTGTTTGTATGCTTGTTTTGTTCTACTTTGATTGAGTATACCTAATGTATATTCGTTCATACGAGGTTACAGTTATTATTCTCTATCAAGTATATCATCAAATTCTAAGGCCTTTGTGGGAGGGATCATGGTTTACCTGATTTTCTTTTCATTTTATAGTTCATTTTACTTCACTTTTTTAGCTTGATTCCGTTTATTTTTTTTCAACTTTGGTAAAATCAATGTTGTATGTGTTTAATGTAGGTGTGACTACCTAATATATATTAAATTTACTTCAACTTTTTTACCTCGATTACTTTTTCACGTCGTATCTCTTTGTTTTGGTTTTTATAAATTTACTCTTAATTGAAATAGTGTAATCATCACTACTAATGTAGGAAGTCCCGCATTCTTATAGTTCATAAACTACTTTTTTTATATATTAGTTTCTTTATATAATCAAATATTGAGTACTGAATAGTACATCAAATTTATTTTGCTTTTTCTTTATATATTTTAGGTCTTAATACTGCCTCTAAGTTAATCTACTTGTTAACTCTCTACATTTCCTTATTTTGAAAGGTAAATTGTCATATTTGTACATAATTTTGGCATATTGAGTTTGTATTCCAAAATTACTTCTATCATATGGTGTGATGAAAATATGAAGGGGTCCTCGATAGTTATTAATAATAGTTTTACTTATTATGAAACTTTTTTCTTCTGAAAATAATCCCAAAACCCCAGAGACACTGTTTACCATTATATGGGTATGGGTTATAACACTTATATAAAGGAAGTATATTTTTTTATTTTTAGAGATGATAATTTTGTGTTTCTAAATGTAAGGATAATATAAAAATGTGTATCGATTTAAAATTTGGAGCAATCAAAATAAAATATTATTCGATGAAATAATAAACCTTTTATTTTCCTATTGGGATATTTCTCAAGGCATAGATGGTAGGATTCTTGAGGTATCAGAGAGGTTGTGCAACCGTTCTTTAGGGTGAAACAGTGTTAAACTCTGATTCTTTAATGTGATTTTGTTGATTTTCTTCAATTAGTTGTTAGTCAATTAGATTATAAATCATTTTTGTGTAAGATTCAACTAAAATGAAAACTATACAAAAATCACCTGCTATGCATGAGGACCTATCCTTGGTTGGGATTAGTGTGAAAAAATTAAAAAAGGTCATACCAAAGTAGGGTTGCAGTGTTGTGCCAGTTTGGGAATTAATTGCTCAGTTCTACCGTGTATGTATTAATGTAAAGTTGGTCAAAAACTAATTGGTAGTTAATTCATCTTTAATATCGCAGTGAATGCTGTCACATTAATATAAGTTGTTAATGCTATAATCTATATAAATACCCACATGTTGGCATAGGCTTTCAGTGACTTTTTCTTTTTAGCTAATTGGTTTTTTTTTCATCAATATGTGATTGATTTTATAAGTCTGTGAAACACTTTACATTGTGGGTAAGTTTATTTATTTGTTAGCTAATTAATATTTTCTCAAAATTAAATAATATTTTATTACTCAATTTTAACTCTAAAAGTTTTATATATATTCAAGGCTATTATCCAATTCATCAATCAATCAAATAATAACTAATTTTATTTGAATATATTTAGACTCTTATGGAAATTTAAATTTATTCAAAGTTTTTATTCATATTATTAAATAAATTGAAATATTTGGAAAATATAAAGTTGATTTGATTTATTATATCCAGATATTTTCATTCTTGGTTTTGTTTTATTTGATTATCTCATTTTTTCCGCTTGACGGATGTTGAAACTTATTTATTTCTGTTTTTTTTAAATAAATTTTTATATAGATATTTTAAGATATATTTATTGTAAATTATGTACAATGAATTAATTCTTCATTATCTAAAAGCCTCCAAATGGTATAAGAATTTTTTTAAAACAAAACTAGTTTTAAATATATCTTAAAATATCTATATTAAAATTTATTTAAAACTAGTTTTGTTTTAAAAAAATTCTTATACCATTTGGAGGCTTTTAGATAATGAAGAATTAATTCATTGTACATAATTTACAATAAATATATCTTAAAATATCTATATAAAAATTTATTAAAAATAAAACAGAAATAACTAAGTTTCTACCTCCGTCAAGGGAAAAAATGAGATAATCAAATAAAACAAAACCAAGAATGAAAATATCTTGATATAATAAATCAAATCAACTTTATATTTTCCAACTATTTCAATTTATTTAATAATATGAATAAAAACATTGAATAAATTTAAATTTCCATAAGAGTCTAAATATATCATAATAAAATTAGTTATTATTCGATTGATTGATGAACCTTATAATAATCTTGAATATATATAAAACTTTTAGAGTTAAAATTGAGTAATAAAATATTATGTAATTTTGAGAAAATATTAATTATCTAACAAATAAATAAACTTACCCACAATGTAAAGTGTTTCACATAACTATAAAATCAATCACATATTGATGAAAAAAACAATTAGCTAAAAAGAAAAGGACACTGAAAGCATATGCTAACATGTGTGTATTTATATAGATTATAGCATTGACAACCTATATTAATGTGACAACATTCACTGCGATATTAATGATGATTAAACTACCAACTAGTTTTTGACCAACTTTACATTAATACATACGCAGTAGAACTGAGCAATTAATTCCCAAACCGGCACAACACTCAACCATACTTTGGTATGACCTTTTTAATTTTTTCACACTAATCCCAACAGAGGATAAGTCCTCATGCATAGAAAGTGGTTTTTGTATACTTTTCATTTTAGTTGAATCTTACACAAAATGATTTATAATCTAATTGATTAACAACTAATTGAAGAACATTAACAAAATCACATGATGAAATTATATGACCAACGTTCTTAATTTAATATTATCATATAAATACATAGATGTTCACGTATTCAATATGAAATATTAAATATTAAATATTAGTACTTATTATAAGTTTTACATGTAATTTATTCAAACCAAATAAACATGAATTGTATACCCATGAAGTCTTTTTCTAATTCATAAATATATACGTATGTGATTAATTAAAATCTATCTTCTATACTCAAATAGTTTTGGGATTATGTTTAAAATTTATATTGCCTATATGAATATATCAACATGTTAAAAATAAAATTACATATAAATATATTAAGAATTCCCAAGTACATGAGAGGACATATTTTTTTATGAAATACATATTGTTTGTACAAAATACAGATACTGCTCATGAGAGGATTATAACATCAACTTTATATCATGATGAAAATAAGTAGAAGACTTAACTAAATTACATTATTCATTATAGTGTAACATGTACCTATAGATTTTTCATATTAGAAAATTTTAACTAAAATTTCTCGCTCCGTTATAATACTTCATAAATATATGGAATCAAACAATAAACTAATCATGGTCAAATAATATGCACAAATGATCATATACAAAATGGTGCTCTTGAACTTATGTCCGTTCAAAATGTCTGACAAGAAAATTTTAGCCGAATATAGAAAGATGTGTTCAGGATGATTTCTACCCATATGGTGAATATGAACGTATGATGACTTATAATTTTCAAAATATATAAACCATTTCATGTGCATTTAAGGTAAAAAAAAATTATCCGATATATGTTATTAGATATAAAAATTCATATGAAATTGTTTCAATTATTAAGTGCGCTTAAATATTTATCCCGAGAAATATAAATTAGAGTGTCATTATTAGTCTTTAATTGTCTAAAATGTAGTCATATAATGTGTCATGTATATCTGTGTGTCATTTCATATGTATAATAAATAGAGATTGGAAATATTGATAGATAGAGTCTGTAAAAATAGATGATAAATACTGAAAAAATATTTAATTCTATCAGCAGTAAAGGCGAATTGGTCCAAGTTGAAGGTGAATTGGTCCAAGTTGAAGGTCTGATTGGAAATCATATCATGTTGACCTCCATACTTGTTATGAACAAAAGATGAAAAATTAGAAACAATTACCTTAGCATGAATAGAACAATTAAATACACATGGAGATTTAATCCAAAATGGTGATTAAAAAAAGTCCCACCAAGCTTGGAAGGTTATGGACATATTTTAATGAATACACATGGAGAATTAATCCAAAATGGTGATTAAATACAATTACCTCAGAGAAAGCTTATGTACTTTACGCGAGGAAGGCCTGGTTGATTCAGTAGAGGAATTGAAATAAAAATCTTCCAATTGAAATACAGATGGCGATTTGGTCTCATGCTGGAGATGGCTGTAATGGTCTGGTTGATGGCGATGTGGTCTTTTACCGATGTGTCGATGGTGATGGCGGTGATTGTGCAAGTAGATCTAAAACCGAAGATCAAAGTCTTATCAAGAGGGGTTTCTATTAATGAGAAGGTGAAAGGAAGTGATGGTGTGAGTGGCGGTGATGATGCGATCAGGTGTGGAGAGGCGAAGAAGAGGGGATAGTAGGGTTTTGAAGACCAGACATTTTTTGTTTTTGTTTTGTTCAAAGAAATCAGACAAAATGGGTTTTCTTGTTTTCTTTTTTTTTGCCTTCGAAAGTTTTTTTTATTGTATTAATTATAAGTGGGGCCAGAAACGATCCTGGCCACCACTTATGTTTGGCCAGAATCAATGGCCACCACTTATCATAAAACCTTATAATTAAGTATGGTCTAAAATATTTGCATACTATATTATCAATTATTATGTCCATAAAAATATAAATAAAAGAGATATTTCCATTATTAATAAATTACTTCATATATAATATGGCTTTAAAATGGAACCAACTTGAAGATATGCATTCACATTTAAGGTATATATATTTCGCATAAAATAAATAATAAATATAAATATATATATATATATATATATATATTTGATGGATGAAAAAAGTAAGTAGGTAATGATTATTAGATAGAATGGACCAACACATTAATTTAATGGGATTATAACTACAATAGTATGATTTTTATGGGACTTTAAAATATATTAGGTATAAAAAAATATATAATTAAATATTAATAGGTCCCATAATATTAATTATATATATTTTGGAGCATCCCAACGGTTGATAAGGGGATAAATCCAAGTAACCTTTAATTTAAAACTAATATATATATTTCTACTAATCAAACTTAATGATTTTTTAAATCCGGAATTTGCTAGTTCATTTATATTTTTGCCATCTCCTCATCTATAAATAGATGTTATTCATTCATATTTTTCATCAACACAACAACTATTTCTATATTTTTTTTAGTAGTATCTATTAACAACAACTACAACATATACATCCATTTCTTTGAAACTCTTACAAACATCGAATCCAACTTTAAAGGTATAACAATCTTTGTTATTCTAAACTTCTAGGTAACATAAATGATTACAATCCAATCGTGTTCATGACATTTCATCACAATATATATCTTCAAAAAATAAATGATTGTGATAAAATATCATGATCATCGATCAGATTGTGAATTCATTTTAAATTTCTCGTCCATGAATATTTATAGAATTCGTGATATCGAATACAACATTACTACAATTTTATCATAGTGAAAATATATTATCACAATTTTTTTTATTGTGATAAATGTTATGACATATATCCCCTTCTGACATTATGTTTTCTCCAGTAAAGATAAATATAATTTAATCAAAATTTTAAAAATCTATATTTTTGTCCTTCAAATATCCCTATATATCTACAGTAGATCTAACTTTCCATGGCGGATCGGAATAATTTATCTAAGTTTCCAACATAAATTTGTTCTTGAGGTTTTCTTGTTCGTGAATTTTTTATGTTCGTTCTTGGTGTAACCTTATAATATAGCTTCTTATTGTTTAGCCCCCCATACTTTACTATATATATATATATATTCTTCTATTCCGTTTTTTTTTTAGGTTCGATCGGACCTTCTTCTCCCTCCCTTCTCACCATTCATATAGAAGAAAACCTCTTCATTCTTATATTATGCAATTGTTTTTATTTTATACTTATCTTTTATTTCCATTCCTTAAATCCTTGGTGAATTTGAGTTATTGAAAGTTTACAAAAATCCATTTTTAACTGGTAAGAACTCATAATATTTATATTTAATTGATTTTCACATAATTCAGTAGAAAATTCTGTGTTTTTAATTTCTTAGGTATAGATCTGTAAATTGTGTGTATAGATATGTATGTTGTGTGTATAGATATATACTTATGTGTGTATAAATTTGTACTTTCGTGTGTAAAAATTTGAATTTTTTGGGTATGATCATATATTTTTTGGGGTATGAATCTTTTTTTTTGGTAAATACCCACTATTTTGCATTTTTTGTGGGTAAATACCCACTATTTTTGCATTTTTGTGGGTATATACCCATTGTTTAACATTTTTTGTTCGTATGGAACTTCATTTTGGTGAGTATATATAGTCATTTATATTGATGAACTTGTGTGGTTTTATGTGTGAATTGATGTTTCTATTTTTGTGTAGGAAAACAACACCAAAAACGAAAAAGTAAGTATATCTCCATCATTGATATGGAAATATAATAGACCTAGGGAATAAATTAATATGAAATAGTAAGTAGAATACCCACCGAATTATAGCACGAACATTAAAAAAAACTTTGAAAAAAAAAATCCAAACAATATGTATAATTGTTGGGACTTATAATGCAATTAAAATAAATAGTGGATATATACCCACTATCACACACCAATATTGGGAGAAAGGTAGCAAAGTAAGAACATAAATATTTGAATCCATTTTAAACCTAAATTAAACAAGGCCTTTAAAAAAACTAAAATTTAGTTTGACCTTCAAAAATATTAGTTTAGAATTTGAGTCCTCTAATTGTATATTTTAGTATTTTATTTCTGTGAATGTTAAGATATACAATCATATTATATTAGGTACTATATTTACACTTATTTCGAATTATATAGATGCGATAATTTTTTAACCAATCTCGATCTCCTCAAAACCTAAGCCCCGTTTTCAAATTATGTTTCCTCAACAAAATTAAATATAATTTATTCAAAATTTTAAAAATCTATGATTTTGTCCCCCAAATATTCCGATATATCTACAATAGATCTAACTTTCCAAGAGAAACTTGTTCATGAGGTTTTTTTGTTCGTGAATTTTTTATGTTCTTGGTGTAAGCTTCTAACATAGATATCTAAATTGTAACTTTAGAGAGGATTTATTGGTTTCATGAAGTAGATCACCATAATGATTTAATATCCATTTTGGATTTTTGTAATTTTAATATTGTATAATATTGTATAATTTTTATTTTTCAATATTTTTAATAGATATTTTTCTATTAGGGTTAATAGATTTATTTAGTTATTATTAATTTTTGTAATATATCCATCATAGAAATAAAATGTGTGCCATTTTTTTCTTTATTTTTTTAATACTTATTGTTTTTAGTTAATATTTAGAAAATTCACTAACTATACTAAAAGATTTGTTGAGTATACTCATCGACTTGCTGAGTAATAATAAATTAATTTTCATACTTAGTGATCCGTAGTCATCAATTTTTGTACTAAATGATTTTAGACATAGTGATTTTTTGTATTCAGGTGATTTCAGACTTATTATTTTTGTACTCAATGATTTTTTTCTCATAAATATTTGTACTAAAGGAGTACGCCCCGGGTGGCGTTGCAGGCAGTGGTGATGACTGGTGGTCGGAGATGTTAAATACTAATACTTAGGTGGATTTTTATTTATTTGAAAGTATTTTACTATTTGGTCACTTATAATATTAGGTAGTAACATATTTGGAGAAGAAACTAGCCAAATGTTCTCTATTGGCGATTAAATTGGTCTCCAAGACACTCTAGGACAATCACCCTGTATAGATCCATATAAAATGTTTATTATCATTTTGAACTAATTGGAATGTGAAAATTGAGTTTGCTTATATTAGGAGAAACATTGTGACATACGTGTAACTTTGAGTGTAAGTTTCTTGAATAAAAAAATCTCATACTAAATATTATCGTTTTATTATACCAAAAATGTAAGAAAATCTAATATTTATCACATTTTATAAACAATTAATTGAAGAAAAGAATAATCAAAGTTTTTTATTTGAAAGGTAAACACGCGATGAGTTGTGTTTCACTGATATCACACCGAATGTGTGAGAGATGATATGTCTTGTTATAACTTTACATTATATCTACAAATCAATGAGTTTTTTTCTTTTGGTTTCGCACCTACTATGAAAAATATTTTTTGTCTTTCCTTGATTTCATACCAAATGTGCCATAGATGAAGTTTCTTTATTAGGTTAAACACTACATATGCAAGCGAACACATTGTCTTTTTTTACTTTTGGGAAAAAATGCTAATATATTTCATATATAAACTCTTCTCTAATAGTGGTAGTAACGGTTGAGCATTACCCTTACCTAAACCGACAAAAAAAAGACATAAAAAAGATTTTCTTTATTTTAGGCCCATCATTTTTCTAGTTTGTAAAACTTCCAAGCTTATAAAATACATAAGTAAAGCTTACTAATTATTTGATTATTTGTGGTAATTAATTTAGGTCTTATACGATGATGTAAACTACACCATGTATATGAAAATAACAAAAAATATACTGACTTATATATGTCTTAAAATACATATGAGGTCAAAATCGATGAGACAATTTTATTTATAATCATCTCTCAGATAAAATTTACTTTCACTCTATATTGTATGTGTCGTACTAATTTAATACTTTAACTTCTATATGTTAATTAGCCACCAAACTATATGTGTTGCATTAAGTGTAGACAAATTTGCATCACTAAATGGCTGACTTTTAAAGCTAAGGTCAAGGTTAAGGTTAAGGTTAAGGTTAACTATAAGTTTAAGGTTTAAGATTTAATGCTTAAGTTTTAAGTTTAATTTTTAATAAGATAAAAGGTTTAAGGTCAAATATTAGCACGATAAATCTTCATTTGGTAAAGCATAAGGTAAATGGTTAAGATACAAGTTAAGGTTCAGGTATAAAGTTCAAGGTTTTGCACATAAATTTTTTAGAATTTTATATCATTATATTTGAAATTTGTATCATTCTATATATAGATTGGTTGATTTGAAATATGAAAATATTTAAGATTGTGAAGATCAAGATCAGATTCCAAATTGAAGATGGTCATTTATATGCTCACTTGATGGAAGAAAAATATGCGTTGTACTCTTTTTCCTTTCATCAACATTTTTTCCAAGGTGTATTTCGTTTATAATGAGCCACATTTAAAAACTTTTAAAGTACTGTAATCTTTTTCTTTCACTGTATTTTTTCCAAAAAGGTTTTTTTAAATGTTTTAACAAGACATGTTCTTAAGGATTAAATATCTAAATGGAACTGTTATAAAACATTATTGTGGATATCTATTCAGCCTATTGACCATAGTCTTGTACATTGATACTAATTTATAAAGTATACATGTTATCTATAAAAAGAGTAATTACATATTTTAATCCACACTGTTATAAGATCAATACTAATATACTCTCTCATCTTATTATTTATCTCTTGTTTCTTTCAATACTTTCATAACATACATATATATATATATATATATATATATATATATATATATATATATATATATATATATATATATATATATGTGTGTGTGTGTGTGTATTTATATGTATATATAATATTAGAATATTAAAAAATTGAGCAATATGAGTAAGTTAACACTTCTTGAAATTTAACATCATATTTATATCATGATGAATGTAAGAAGAATATTTAACTGAAATACATTACTCATTTTAGAGTATCAGGTACCTAGATATTTTAATTATTAAGAAATTTAAAATTCAATATCTCATTTAGTTACACTACTTCACAAATCATATGGAGGCAAAAAAATAAATTTATTATGGTTAAATTAAATGCGCAAATGATCATATACAAAGCTATGCTCTTGAAAAAAATTCCTTTCAAAATATCAAAAAGAAATTTTTGCCAGCATATAGAAAAATGCGTTCAAGATTATCTATACCCATATGGTGACCATGGCTGTATGATGATTTTTAATTTATAAAATATATAAACATTTAAAGTAAACAAATTTACCGACGTATTTTCTAATAAGTAAACATTCATATGATAGTGTTTAAATGACAAAACTCACTTAAAATATAAATCACGAGGTAAAAAATTAGTCTGTCATCGGTCATTAATTGTCTTATATGTTGTAATATAATGGGTCATGTATATTTATTTGTTATTTCATATGTATAATATGTATCTTTACATAATTATGTGCATAAATATTTGTTATTCTTATTCATATATAATTTTTTCTTTAGTTTTATATTTATATATTTTAAATTCCTAATATTATATCTATATATTTATTGGTTTGAAATATTATATCGTTTAAGATTATGAAGATCATTATCATATTCCAAACTGGAGATGGTCATTGATATGCTCACATGAGAGGGAATTAATATACGTTGTACTCTTTCTCCCCTAATCAAGATTTTTTCAAAAAGGTTTTTCCGTTGAAGGTTTTTAATGAGCTAAATTTAAAACATTTAAGGATATTGTAATCTTTTTCCTTCAATACAATCCACGCTGATATACGATCAATAATATTACACTCTCCTCTAATATAATATTTCTCTTTTCTTTCAATACTTTCATAACATATATATATATATATATATATATATATATATATAAACATATGTATACATATATATGTATATATATTTATACACATATTTATACATATATATATATATATGTATACATATTAATTAATGGATATAGGAGATACCCGAGAAGTTGATGATCTATGTACTTGCAACACTGTTCTCTTTTCCAACTGTATTTTACATAGAGATTTTTCTTATTGAGGAACTGAAAAAAAAAATTAAATATATTTTTTAGTTATAATACTTCATAAATAAATGGAATCAAAAGTAAATTGATCATTAAATAAACTACGAAAATAATCATATGTAAATCGATACTCTTGAACCAAAGTCCATTCAAAATCTCGACAAGAATATTTTGGCCAAATATATAAAAACGTATTCAAGATGATTTATACCCAGATGGTGGATATTAACCTATAATAATTCTTAATTTATAAAATATATAAACGATTTCATATGTATTTAAGGTAAATAAATGTACAGATATACTTCAATTGCGATAAAACAATGGTTTATTTGTTGGAGTTGCCTAAAATCCTCTCATATTGAAGGGAAGTTTGTAATTAGAGTTTCTTCTAGTTATAAGATACTAAATTTTATACAGAGACTCGGGCATCATAGAAAAATGCTATTATAAGCAAAAACCAGAGCACATAATATGGCTAACTAAACAAACTATCAGGATGATATAGTTGAAATACTATATGAATCAAATGACGAAATCAGCTATAAATATTTTTACATACTCTTTCTATATACATTATTTTTTCTAACAATTAATTATTCAAAAGGTGAAGCAAAATTTGTTATATAAAGATGAAATTTGAAGAATTCTTGATTACTTACCTCACCATATTCACTAGTAACAACCAGTTCATCTGAATTTTCATAGTTCTTCTCATTCCTCTATCACAACATGATATTAAGGGTTCCCATCCAATACCACACAATCATCATCACCACCATAACTACCCATAATAATTTTTTTCTCTTTCTAAATGAGGTATGGTAAAACATCCTCATTTGCGACAACTACATCATCAGAATATTGCCTGTATCACAGTAATAGTACTCAGAATCTTAATGTAAAAGATATGATATCCACTTATTGTTGCCATCAAGCTTGTCACCTTTTTTATTAGGGTTTAATACTTTACATTTTTTTATTTTGATCCTCACATTTGATAAATAATATTTAGGACCTCTTACTTTATTTCACATGTCAAAGAACTAAAACAAGTGGTCGTATACAGAAAACCTTATTCACTTTAGTGCTCTTTTTATGATATAATGGTTTGAATATTTTTGTTACAAACTAATTAGTTATATCAAATTTTTGCACTTATTTTGATAATAAATGTACATTTTAACAATGTAATTTGAATTGCATTATTAATACTTCGATTCGTTAATTCTAATTATGTATTTACAGAGATCTATATATATCTTTAAAAGCAAAATATATTATATATTTTTTAAATTTTATTGAAGATTTCCATGTAAGAATTTGTTTTTATGTGGAAGCTCATCAGATCCTCTATAGCCAACAAAGGGATTTAATCGAGGATGAGAGTCAACCTTCAAAGAAAAACAAGATCGTATCTACTAGTCAAGGCAACCTATTATAAATATGAAAGGAATATAAAATAAGACGTATCCTGATGAAACAACTTGCATGTTTGGAGGATAATCTAAACCTAGTGTCTCCTACTCATTTTTCTTTAAATTTTGAAGCTTTAGACACATTAAGTGAAGTTAATAACTTATTAAGTACTTTATTGTCATTCTTATACATGTGTAACTTTCATTACTCAACTTCTATCTATGTATGCTCAAACTTGTGACAGGTTACGACTTCTCTTATTGCGATGTGAATGCTTGGGAGAGAAAGGATGAGTAGGTCCAAGAAGCCCTATATGTCTAGACGAAAGCTAGAAAAGTCAACCTTATGCAATAACTTGAGAGGTGTGAAGTCAAAGCTCTACAATCTAGTTAGAAACAGGCCTACTCCTTTCTCGTGAGTAAGTTTCCTAACATCTTGGTAGCTTTCCCATTTGATAGTCTCCTTAGTTTTCTATGTGTGCCGTAAATTCTTTTGAGATGATTGTAGATCCTACCTTCCGTACATTTTATTAGGACATAGAGGTCTTAGACCAATACATGAAAACTGAGGAAATGGTGGAACGAAATGCTATAACAACAAACCTTCTTCAAGAAACAGAATTATGAAATCAAGCTAATTGGATGATTTGACCCTTAAAGTTATAAAGATCAGCAAGTTGGAATGGAAACCTAAAATCATTTAACACCAATTAAAAGAACTATTTATTATCAATTTCTTATCTAATATAGTGATTCTTGAACATTCTCCAAGAAATGGGAACAACCAATCATCAAAATGTAAAATGTTGTATGCAAAAAAAGAAACAATTCAAATTATCTAAAACGTGACTAAGGTATATAGTTTTAGATTGTGGGAACACTTATCAAGTATATCTAGATCTATATGATCGTCAATTATCTAGGATCTCCATTTCTTTTACCTTTAGGTACTGATGCTTAATTTATTTTTGTACAAAAAAACACGGTAGAAAGGGATCTATATTTTAGCATTTATATTCTTAGTTCTTTAATAAACAAAACTCAAATAGCGAGAAAATTCATTTAATATCTTGATTTGAACCTCTTGGAAATGGGTTAAAAAATCAAAAAAATCTAAAATTAGTTTACACTAATACATTATATCAATATAAAATACACATGAGTATTATGTCCACTAATAAAAATAATCCAAACTAATGATTGACAACAATAACTTTAATTTTTACCATAACAATTGGTCCAGTCCTCTTACTTTATACTAGACATTTCACATTCATTTACTTGTAAACAAGAGAAGGGAAACTGTTCAAATTTTCTAAATCGGTTAGAAAATGATATATGTTGTTTATGGGTAAGTTCATAAGGACCAATTTCAAGGCCTTCAACATTGGAAATGCTGTCAAATGGTTGATATTTGGAGATCCACAAGAGATGTTATCAATTTGTTCGAGTGTTTGTAATATATAGTTACCAACATTATCAATGTTAAATGGAGGCATAGTAGTATCTTCATTTGATAATGATTTAATACCAAAAGTTGTGTTAACCAATTTTAACTGGACATCGTTGTTTAAAAAAGTATCTAGTCAAGTTGGGATAAAATTGTTTTTCTTAACTAGTACGAATCCAAATTCCTCATCAATGGACACTATGAATTGTTTATATTACACCTAGACAAGCAATAAATTGGTGATGTCAGGTACATTAAAACAAATGTGAAAATTTTAAAACAACTCAAATAATAGTAAAAGTTAAATAAAACACACATATGCGTATGTGACCTTAATAATTATTTATTTTTTATTTAAAACTAATTTTGTTTTAAAAAAATTATTATACAATTTGGAGGCTTTTAGATAATTAAGAATTAATTCATTGTATATAATGTACAATAAATATATATCTTAAAATATCTATATAATGTACAATAAATTTAAGTTTCTATAAGAGTCTAAATATATTCTAATAAAATTAATTATTATTCGATTGATTGATGAACTGGATAATAACCTTGAATATATATAAAACTTTTAGAGTTAAAATTGAGGAATAAAAAATATTTAATTCTAAGAAAATAATAACTAGCTAACAAATACATAAACTTACCCACAATGTAAAGTGGTTCATAGAACTATAAAATCAATCAAATATTTATGAAAAAAATCAGTAAGCTAAAAAGAAAAAGTCACTGAAAGCCTATGCTAACTTGTGTGTGTTTATATAGATTATAGCGTTGACTATGTAATGTGACACGCATTCACTGTGACACGCATTCACTGTGATATTAAATATGATTTAACTACCAATTAATTTTTAACCAACTTTAAATTAATACATACACTGAAGAACTTATCAATTAATTCCCAAACATGCCCAACCCTGCAACCCTACTTTTGATATGGCCTTTTTAACTTTTTCACACTAAGCCCGACCAAGGAAAGGTCTTCATGCATAGAAAGTGGTTTTTGTATGATTTTCATTTTATTTGAATCTCACACAAATTGATTTATAATCTAATTTATTAACGAATGATTGAAGAACAATAAAGAAAATCATATGGACTATATTTTTCTGGTTATTCATTGATTGGTTGTAGTCTTGTATATCTTTATTGTATAATAATATAACAAATTTGATTATGCAGTAGAAATATAATTTTTTTTTGAGATATTTTATAGATATGGGAATTATATTTTAAATAAAATGAAATGAGGAAAAATCAATTGTCACTGAAATTTGTCATAATCTGATTCCTATATAAGCTAAAAAAATTAAAGGACACCACCTACTTTTTTATCCTTACATACTGTATTTCCTTTATGCTAATTTTAAGAAAAACATCAAAATCTAATACACTTATTTTATATAATATCCAAGATAACAATCCAGAAATTTAAATATTGGATTCTTGAATTGTGCATGTAATAACAAAATTTTGTTTTACCATAGCCATTAGTAATGTTAATTGTTGATTTAAATGATATGAACAACGATCTTAATTTAATATTATCTAATGATTACATAGATGTTCCTGTATTCAATATGAAATATTAAATATTAGTAATTATTATAAGATTTACATGTAATTCATTCTAACGTAAATAAACATGAATTTTATACCCATGAAGTTTTTTTCTAATCGATAAATATGTAAGTATGTGATTAATTCAAATCTATCTTCTATACTCAAATACTTTTGCGATTATGTTTAAAATATTTATTGCCTATATGAATATATCAACATGTTAAAAATCAAATAACATATAAAACTAATATCAAAACAAAGAATTCCCAAGTACATGAGAGGACATTTCATTATAAAATACATATTTTTTTATGAAATACATATGATTTGCTCAAAATACAAATCATTCTCTTTGTTTTAGATATAGGTTATCAAGATTGATAGGATTATTAAGGAAAAATGTGCTTTATTTTAGATATATGTTATAATAATTGATAGTATTTTTAAGGTACAATGGAAATCTCTTCCTTTGTGGTCGGTTTTTCTTCAATTTGCTTTAAATCACAATTTATAGCATATATGTTAATTCAGTTTAAGTAAATATTTAGATATTATATACTTATGTATTTAAAACTGAAATCTCAATCTCATGACAATATATATTAAATTAATTATTAGTGTATACAATAATTTTCTATGTATTAAAAAATAACTTAATTACAAATTTACAAATATATATAATAATAGATTTATATAACATTATACAAATATATAAATAAAATATTCATAGTTAATTAGAAAAATTAAAATTATTTAACTCTAACATTTGTTATTAAACCCTTAATAATATATGTGTGAGAATACCTTAATTGTGTATTTTGTGTATATTGGGACGAATGTAAGGTAAAAATTGAACTTATACATTTAAACTTGACGATGGAGATATTGGATTTGGAGGATGTGGATTGCGTTCCATCATAAATGACATTTGATCTACAAATTCAAGACTTCATTTTAATGAGTTGAACAGAGGAAGACACCTAGTATACACACGATTTGTTATAAAACTAAAGATAAAAGACTGAGACGACGGCTCTCTATAAATAAGTAAACCCTAATATTCTTCGAAGTGGACTTACTAAATGGTTATCTCTTGTACTCTATTATAACATGACATTATAATATAGCCCAAATGAATATCAATTAATATATATATATTTATAACACTTTGCCTAGATAACTATTTTACCACCCTTTTAATATATGATTTGATATTGTCTCATTAAAAACCATACTGCTAATGCTAAATCTAGTGGTGTAAAACATAGTCAAGATAAAAAATTTAGTCAACCCAAGTCAATCTTGTACGCGAATTTTTTTAGCGTTATTTTAGGTGCATAGGACTACAGGTGCAAAGATATTAGCAAAACTAACCTCTCATGTTGCAAATATAAATACAGTTGTCAAATTATAAACGAAGAACAAACAAACAAATATACATGGAAACCTCCTAAAAAACCGAGAGATATATTAATTAGTACACAATCATATGTGTGCAATAATTATGAAATCAATCTACAAATACAAAGTCATACCATTAATAGACTTTTTTTCTAATTTGTTTTTCTTGTTTTTTCAATCTATTCGATAATTTGTGATTTTTTTCCGCCAAGAAATCAATTCACCACTGTAAAACCACTTTACTCAACCAAAATCAAATTAGTAAAATACGTTAGATACGTATAAAGGTTTTCTTTAGGGTTTCAAGTAATGTACTGAAGTACGTTTTCTAATCTTGCTTTTAGCTTTACTAGCCACAGTTTTTCCTTATTATTTGCAAAATGATGTTTGGGAGAAGACTAATAGACATGTTAGAGAAGAAGCAGAGGTAGCTAAACTAATATAGGCTTTGATGCATATCGATTTATACCAAGTATAACCAAATATCCCTAGATAATTCTAGTACCCCATAACAAATACATACCCTTATGTAGGAAGATGAAAAATGTTGGTACCTAAAAGAATCAAAACAAAAAAGATATAAATTACATGAGATAAAGAGATTAAAATGGAAAATAATTAAATATGTTTGACAAAATAAAATCCAAATGGTTATCTTTAATACAAAGTGGTATATGATTACTTATATTTATATATTTACCAGGTAAAACCCGTGTCTGAAGATACTAAAGCAAAAATGAATTTCGTTGACAGGAATCGAACCCAGGTTAAAAAAAAAAACATGACCCGTGTCTGAAGACACTAAAGCAAAAATGAATTATGTTGACAGGAATCGAACCCAAGGTTCAAAAAAAACCCGTGTCTGAAGACATTAAAGCAAAAATTAATTCTGTTCGAACCCAGGTTCCCTGGGTGAAGGGGCCAGAATCAATCATGACCACCACTTATGTTTAACCAGATTAAATCCTGGCCACCACTTATGTTTGGCCACATTTAATCTTGGCCATCACTTAAGTGGGTAAATCTGGACCGTAAAAAACCTCTGAAATATAATATAGTGTCTGAAGACACCAAAGCAAAAATTAATTCCGTTGACGGGAATCGAACCCAGGTTCCCTAGGTGAAGGGGTCAGAATCAATCCTGGCCATCACTTATGTTTAGCTAGATTAAATCTTGGCCACCACTTATGTTTGGCCAGATTTAATCCTAGCCACCATTTATGTGGGTAAATATGGATCGTAAAAAAACCTTGTAATACAATATAGATTGGGTGATTATTGCTAACTATTTCACGGTTATCTTATGCTTAACATCTATAGTTATTGCAGTTTCAGTTGGGTCACATACACCAGCTTACCATTCATGATGTATATTCCTTATTACTTTGTTTATTAATGAAGATCAATTCTGTTGTTTGGTATTGTCAATTACACGAGATTGTTTGTATGCTTGTTTAGTTCTACTTTGATTGAGTATACCTAATGTATATTCGTTCATACGAGGTTACAGTTATTATTCCCTATCAAGTATATCATCAAATTCTAAGGCCTTTGTGGGAGGGATCATGGTTTACCTGATTTTCTTTCCATTTTATAGTTCATTTTACTTCACTTTTTTACCTTGATTCCGTTTATTTTTTTAAAACTTTGGTAAAATCAATGTCGTATGTGTTTAATGTAGGTGTGACTACCTAATATATATTAAATTTACACCAACTTTTTTACCTCGATTACTTTTTCACGTCGTATCTCTTTGTTTTGGTTTTTATAAATTTACTCTTAATTGCAATAGTGTAATCATCACTACTAATGTAGGAAGTCCCGCATTCTTATAGTTCATAGACTACTTTATTTCTATATCTGTTTCTTTATATAATCAAATATTGAGTACTGAATAGTACATCAAATTTATTTTGCTTTTTCTTTATATATTTTAGGTCTTAATACTGCCTCTAAGTTAATCTACTTGTTAACTCTCTACATTTCCTTATTTTGAAAGGTAAATTGTCATATGTTTACATCATTTTGGCATATTGAGTTTGTATTCCAAAATTACTTCTATCATATGGTGTGATAAAAATATAAAGGGGTCCTCGATAGTTATTAATAATAGTTTTACTTATTATGAAACTTTTTTTTCTTCTGAAAATAATCCCAAAACCCCAGAGACACTGGCAAATAAATATCTTTTACCATTATATAGGTATGGGTTATAACCCTTATATAAAGGAACTATAGTATTTAATTTTTAGAGATGATAATTTTTGTCTTTCTAAATGTAAGGATAAAATAAAAATGTGTATCGCTTTAAAATTTGGAGCAATCAAGTTAAAATATTATTCAATGAAATAATAAACCTTTTATTTTCCTATTGGGATATTTCTCAAGGCATAGATGGTAGGATTCTTAATGTTTCAGAGAGGTTGTGCAACAGTTCTTTAGGGTGAAACAGTGTTAAACTCTGATTCTTTAATGTGATTTTGTTGATGTTCTTCAATTAGTTGTTAATCAATTAGATTATAAATCATTTTGTGTAAGATTCAACTTAAATGAAAACTATACAAAAACCACCTTCTATGCATGAGGACCTATCCTTGGTTGGGAATAGTGTGAAAAAATTAAAAAGGTCATACCAAAGTAGGGTTGCAGTGTTGTGCCAGTTTGGGATTTAATTGCTCAGTTCTACCGCGTATGTATTAATTTAAAGTTGGTCAAAAACTAGTTGGTAGTTAAATCATCTTTAACATCGCAGTGAATGCTGTCACATTTATATAAGTTGTCAATGCTATAATCTATATAAATACACACATGTTAGCATAGGCTTTCAGTGTCTTTTTCTTTTTAGCTAACTGGTTTTTTTTTTCATCAATATGTGATTGATTTTATAAGTCTGTGAACACTTTACATTGTGGGTAAGTTCATTTATTTGTTAGCTAATTAATATTTCTCAAAATTAAATAATATTTTATTACTCAATTTTAACTCTAAAAGTTTTATATATATTCAAGGCTATTATCCAGTTCATCAATCAATCGAATAATAACTAATTTTATTAGAATATTTAGACTCTTATGGAAATTTAAATTTATTCAATGTTTTTATTCATATTATTAAATAAATTGAAATAGTTGGAAAATATAAAGTTGATTTGATTTATTATATCCAGATATTTTCATTCTTGGTTTTGGTTTATTTGATTATCTCATTTTTTTTCCGCTTGACGGATGTTGAAACTTATTTATTTCTGTTTTTTTAATAAATTTTTATATAGATATTTTAAGATATATTTATTGTAAATTGTGTACAATGAATTAATTCTTCATTATCTAAAAGCCTCTAAATTGTATAACAATTTTTTTAAAACAAAACTAGTTTTAAATATATATTAAAATTTATTTTACACTAGTTTTGTTTTAAAAAAATTCTTATACCATTTGGAGGCTTTTAGATAATGAAGAATTAATTCATTGTACATAATGTACAATAAATATATCTTAAAATATCTATATAAAAATTTATTAAAAATAAAACAAAAATAACTAAGTTTCTACCTCCATCAATGGGAAAAAATGAGATAATCAAATAAAACAAAACCAAAAATGAAAATATCTTGATATAATAAATCAAATCAACTTTATATTTTCCAACTATTTCAATTTATTTAATAATATGAATAAAAACATTGAATAAATTTAAATTTCTATAAGAGTCTAAATATATTCTAATAAAATTAGTTATTATTCGATTGATTGATGAACCTTATAATAATCTTGAATATATATAAAACTTTTAGAGTTAAAATTGAGTATTAAAATATTATGTAATTTTGAGAAAATATTAATTATCTAACAAATAAATAAACTTACCCACAATGTAAAGTGTTTCACATAACTATAAAATCAATCACATATTGAAGAAAAAAACAATTATCTAAAAAGAAAAAGACACTAAAAGCCTATGCTAACATATGTGTATTTATATAGATTATAGCATTGACAACTTATATTAAGGAGACAGCATTCACTGCGATATTAATGATGATTAAACTACCAACTAGTTTCTGACCAACTTTACATTAATACATACGCAGTAGAACTGAGCAATTAATTTCCAAACCTGCACAACACTCACCCATACTTTGGTATGACCTTTTTAATTTTTTCACACTAATCCCAACCAAGGATAGGTCCTCATGCATAGAAAGTGGTTTTTGTATACTTTTCATTTTAGTTGAATCTTACACAAAATGATTTATAATCTAATTGATTAACAACTAATTGAAGAACATTAACAAAATCACATGATTGAAATGATATGACCAACGTTTTTAATTAATATTATCATATAAATACATAGATGTTCATGTATTCAATATTAAATATTAAA
Source organism: Nemophila menziesii (assembly GCA_029959085.1). Taxonomy (NCBI): domain Eukaryota; kingdom Viridiplantae; phylum Streptophyta; class Magnoliopsida; order Boraginales; family Hydrophyllaceae; genus Nemophila; species Nemophila menziesii. The sequence continues at coordinate 94,385,277 of JARWIR010000002.1, forward strand.
TATTAAATATTAAATATTAGTATTTATTATAAGTTTTACATGTAATTTATTCTAACCAAATAAACATGAATTTTATATCCATGAAGTCTTTTCTAATTCATAAATATGTACGTATGTGATTAATTCAAATCTATCTTCTATACTCAAATAGTTTTGGGATTATGTTTAAAATTTTTATTGCCTATATGAATACATCAACATGTTAAAAATCAAATTACATATAAAAATATTATTAAAACAAAGAATTCCCAAGTACATGAGAGGACATATTTTTTTATGAAATACATATTGTTTGTACAAAATACAGATCCTGCTCATGAGAGGATTATAACATCAACTTTATAGCATGATGAAAATAAGTAGAAGACTTAACTAAAAAACATTATTCATTATAGTGTAACATGTACCTATAAATTTTTCATATTAGAAAATTTAAACTAAAATTTCTCGCTGCGTTATAATACTTCATAAATATTTGGAATCAAAAAATAAATTAATCATGGTCAAATAATATGCGCAAATGATCATATACAAAACGGTGCTCTTGAACTTATGTCTATTCAAAATGTCGACAAGAAAATTTTAGCCGAATATATAAAGATGTGTTCTGGATGATTTCTACCCATATGGTGAATATGAACGTATGATGACTTATAATTTTCAAAATATATAAACCATTTCATGTGCATTTAAGGTAAAAAAAAATTATCCTATATATGTTATTAGATATAAAAATTCATATGAAATTGTTTCAATTATTAAGTGCGCTTAAATATTTATCCCGAGAAATGTAAATTAGAGTGTCATTATTAGTCTTTAATTGTCTAAAATGTAGTCATATAATGTGTCATGTATATCTGTGTGTCATTTCATATGTATAATAAATAGAGATTGGAAATATTGATAGATAGAGTCTGTAAAAATAGATGATAAATACTGAAAAAATATTTAATTCTATCAGCAATAAAGGCGAATTGGTCCAAGTTGAAGGTGAATTGGTCCAAGTTGAAGGTCTGATTGGAAATCATATCATGTTGACCTCCATACTTGTTATGAACAAAAGATGAAAAATTAGAAACAATTACCTTAGCATGAATAGAACAATTAAATACACATGGAGATTTAATCCAAAATGGTGATTAAAAAAAGTCCCACCAAGCGTGGATGGTTATGGACTTATTTTAATGAATACACATGGAGAATTAATCCAAAATGGTTATTGATAAATCTAAAATGGTGATTAAATACAATTACCTCAGAGAAAGGTTATGTACTTTACGCGAGGAAGGCCTGGTTGATTCAGCAGAGGAATTGAAATAAAAATCTTCCAATTGAAATACATATGGCGATTTGATCTCATGCTGGAGATGGCGGTAATGGTCTGGTTGATGGCGATGTGGTCTTTTCCCGATGTGTCGATGGTGATGGCGGTGATTGTGCAAGTAGATCTAAAACCGAAGATCAAAGTCCTATCAAGAGGGGTTTCTATGAATGAGAAGGTGAAAGGCAGTGATGGTGTGAGTGGCGTTGATGATGCGATCAGGTGTGGAGAGGGAAAGTAGGGTTTTGAAGATCAGACATTTTTTGTTTTTGTTTTGTTCAAAGAAATCAGACAAAATGGGTTTTCTTGTTTTCTTTTTTTTTGCCTTCGAACGTTTTTTTATTGTATTAATGATAAGTGGGGCCAGAAACGATCCTGACCACCACTTATGTTTGGCCAGAATCAATGGCCACCACTTATCATAAAACCTTATAATTAAGTATGGTCTAAAATATTTCCATACTATATTATCAATTATTATGTCCATAAAAATATAAATAAAAGAGATATTTCCATTATTAATAATTTACTTCATATATAATATGGCTTTAAAATGGAACCAACTTGAAGATATGCATTCACATTTAAGGTATATATATTTCGCATAAAATAAATAATAAATATATATATATATATATATATATATATATATATATATTTGATGGATGAAAAAAGTAAGTAGGTAAGGATTATTAGATAGAATGGACCAACACATTAATTTAATGGGATTATAACTACAATAGTATGATTTTTATGGGACTTTAAAATATATTAGGTATAAAAAAATATATAATTAAATATTAATAGGTCCCATAATATTAATTATATATATTTTGGAGCATCCCAACGGTTGATAAGGGGATAAATCCAAGTAACCTTTAATTTAAAACTAATATATATATTTCTACTAATCAAACTTAATGATTTTTTAAATCCGGAATTTGCTAGTTCATTTATATTTTTGCCATCTCCTCATCTATAAATAGATGTTATTCATTCATATTTTTCATCAACACAACAACTATTTCTATATTTTTTTTAGTAGTATCTATTAACAACAACTACAACATATACATCCATTTCTTTGAAACTCTTACAAACATCAAATCCAACTTTAAAGGTATAACAATCTTTGTTATTCTAAACTTCTAGGTAACATAAATGATTACAATCCAATCGTGTTCATGACATTTCATCACAATATATATCTTCAAAAAATAAATGATTGTGATAAAATATCATGATCATCGATTGTGAATTCATTTTAAATTTCTCGTCCATGAATATTTATAGAATTCGTGATATCGAATACAACATTACTACAATTTTATCATAGTAAAAATATATTATCACAATTTTTTTATTGTGATAATGTTATGACATATATCCCCTTCTGACATTATGTTTTCTCCAGTAAAGAAAAATATAATTTAATCAAAATTTTAAAAATCTATATTTTTGTCCTTCAAATAGCCCTATATATCTACAGTAGATCTAACTTTCCATGGCGGATCGGAATAATTTATCTAAGTTTCCAACATAAATTTGTTCTTGAGGTTTTGTTGTTCGTGAATTTTTTATGTTCGTTCTTGGTGTAACCTTATAATATAGCTTCTTATTGTTTAGCCCCCATACTTTACTATATATATATATTCTTCTATTCCGTTTTTTTTCTTTTTTAGGTTCGATCGGACCTTCTTCTCCCTCCCTTCTCACCATTCATATAGAAGAAAACCTTTTCATTCTTATATTATGCAATTGTTTTTATTTTATACTTATCTTTTATTTCCGTTCCTTAAATCTATGGTTAATTTGAGTTATTGAAGGTTTACAAAAATCCATTTTTAACTGGTAAGAACTCATAATATTTATATTTAATTGATTTTCACACAATGTAGTAGAAAATTCTGTGTTTTTAATTTCTTAGGTATAGATCTGTAAATTGTGTGTATAGATATGTATGTTGTGTGTATAGATATATACTTATGTGTGTATAAATTTGTACTTTCGTGTGTAAAAATTTGAATTTTTTGGGTATGATCATATATTTTTTGGGGTATGAATCTTTTTTTTTTGGTAAATACCCACTCTTTTGCATTTTTTGTGGGTAAATACCCACTATTTTGCATATTTGTGGGTATATACCCATTGTTTAACATTTTTGTTCGTATGGAACTTCATTTTGGTGAGTATATATAGTCATTTATATTGATGAACTTGTGTGGTTTTATGTGTGAATTGATGTTTCTATTTTTGTGTAGGAAAACAACACCAAAAACGAAAAAGTAAGTATATCTCCATCATTGATATGGAAATATAATAGACCTAGGGAATAAATTAATATGAAATAGTAAGTAGAATACCCACCGAATTATAGCACGAACATTAAAAAAACTTTGAAAAAAAATCCAAACAATATGTATAATTGTTGGGACTTATAATGCAATTAAAATAAATAGTGGATATATACCCACTATCACACACCAATATTGGGAGAAAGGTAGCAAAGTAAGAACATAAATATTTGAATCCATTTTAAACTAAAATTAAACAAGGCCTTTTAAAAAACTAAAATTTAGTTTAACCTTCAAAAATATTATTTTAGAATTTGAGTCCTCTAATTGTATATTTTAGTATTTTATTTCTATGAATGTTAAGATATACAATCAAATTATATTAGGTACTATATTTACACTTATTTCGAATTATATAGATGCGATAATTTTTTAACCTATCTCGATCTCCTCAAAACCTAAGCCCCGTTTTCAAATTATGTTTTCTCAAAAAAATTAAATATAATTAATTTAAAATTTTAAAAATCTATGATTTTGACCCCCAAATAATCCGATATATCTACAATAGATCTAACTTTCCAAGAGAAACTTATTCATGAGGTTTTTTTGTTCGTGAATTTTTTATGTTCTTTTGTTCTTGGTGTAAGCTTCTAACATTAAGTGAAGTTAATAACTTATTAAGTACTTTATTTTCATTCTTATACATGTGTAACTTTCATTACTCAACTTCTATCTATGTATGCTCAAACTTGTGACAGGTTACGACTTCTCTTATGGCGATGTTAATGATTGGGAGAGAAAGGATGAGTAGGTCCAAGAAGCCCTATATGTCTAGACGAAAGCTAGAAAAGTCGACCTTATGCAATAACTTGAGAGGTGTGAAGTCAAAGCTCTACAATCTAGTTAGAAACAGGCCTACTCCTTTCTCGTGAGTAAGTTTCCTAACATCTTGGTAGCTTTCCCATTTGATAGTCTCCTTAGTTTTCTATGTGTGCCGTAAATTCTTTTGAGATGATTTAGATCCTACCTTCCCTAAATTTTATTAGGACATAGAGGTCTTAGACCAATACATGAAAACTGAGGAAATGGTGGAACGAAATGCTATAACAACAAACCTTCTTCAAGAAACAGAATTATGAAATCAAGCTAATTGGATGATTTGACCCTTAAAGTTATAAAGATCAGCAAGTTGGAATGGAAACCTAAAATCATTTAACACCAATTAAAAGAACTATTTATTATCAATTTCTTATCTAATATAGTGATTCTTGAACATTCTCCAAGAAATGGGAACAACCAATCATCAAAATGTAAAATGTTGTATGCAAAAAAAGAAACTATTCAAATTATCTAAAACGTTACTAAGGTATATAGTTTTAGATTGAGGGAACACTTATCAAGTATATCTAGATCTATATGATCGTCAATTATCTAGGATCTCCATTTCTTTTACCTTTAGGTACTGATGCTTAATTTATTTTTGTACAAAAAAACACGGTAGAAAGGGATCTATATTTTAGCATTTATATTCTTAGTTCTTTAATAAACCAAAATCAAATAGCGAGAAAATTCATTTAATATCTTGATTTGAACCTCTTGGAAATGGGTTAAAAAATCAAAAAAATCTAAAATTAGTTTACACTAATACATTATATCAATATAAAATACACATGAGTATTATGTCCACTAATAAAAATAATCCTAACTAATGATTGACAACAATAATTTTAATTTTTACCATAACAATTGGTCCAGTCCTCTTACTTTATACTAGACATTTCACATTCATTTACTTGTAAACAAGAGAAGGGAAACTGTTCAAATTTTCTAAATCGGTTAGAAAATGATATATGTTGTTTATGGGTAAGTTCATAAGGACCAATTTCAAGGCCTTCAACATTGGAAATGCTGTCAAATGGTTGATATTTGGAGATCCACAAGAGATGTTATCAATTTGTTCGAGTGTTTGTAATATATAGTTACCAACATTATCAATGTTAAATGGAGGCATAGTAGTATCTTCATTTGATAATGATTTAATACCAAAAGTTGTGTTAACCAATTTTAACTGCACATCGTTGTTTAAAAAAGCATCTGGTCAAGTTGGGATAAAATTGTTTTTCTTAACTAGTACGAATCCAAATTCCTCATCAATGGACACTATGAATTGTTTATATTACACCTAGACAAGCAATAAATTGGTGATGTCAGGTACATTAAAACAAATGTTAAAATTTTAAAACAACTCAAATCATAGTAAAAGTTAAATAAAACACACATATGCGTATGTGACCTTAATAATTATTTATTTTTTATTTAAAACTAATTTTGTTTTAAAAAAATTATTATACAATTTGGAGGCTTTTAGATAATTAAGAATTAATTCATTGTATATAATGTACAATAAATATATATCTTAAAATATATATATATAAAAAATTAATAAAAATAAAACATAAACAACTAAGTTTCTGCCTCCGTCATGGGAAAATGAGATAATCAAATAAAACAAAACCAAGAATGAAAATATCTAAACAAATAAAACAAATCAATTTTATATATTCCAATGATTTCAATTTATTTAATAATATGAATAAAAACATTGAATAAATTTAAGTTTCTATAAGAGTCTAAATATATTCTAATAAAATTAATTATTAATTCGATTGATTGATGAACTGGATAATAACCTTGAATATATATAAAACTTTTAGAGTTAAAATTGAGAAATAAAAAATATTTAATTTTAAGAAAATAATAACTAGCTAACAAATACATAAACTTACCCACAATGTAAAGTGTTTCATAGAACTATAAAATCAATCAAATATTTATGAAAAAAAAATCAGTAAGCTAAAAAGAAAAAGTCACTGAAAGCCTATGCTAACTTGTGTGTGTTTATATAGATTATAGCGTTGACAAAGCAATGTGACACGCATTCACTGTGATATTAAATATGATTTAACTACCAATTATTTTTTAACCAACTTTAAATTAATACATACACTGAAGAACTTATCAATTAATTCCCAAACATGCCCAACCCTGCAACCCTACTTTTGATATGGCCTTTTTAACTTTTTCACACTAAGCCCTACCAAGGAAAGGTCTTCATGCATAGAAAGTGGTTTTTGTATTATTTTCATTTTATTTGAATCTCACACAAATTGATTTATAATCTAATTTATTAACGAATGATTGAAGAACAATCAAGAAAATCATATGGACTATATTTTTCTGGTTATTCATTGATTGGTTGTAGTCTTGTATATCTTTATTGTATAATAATATAACAAATTTAATTATGCAGTAGATATATAATTTTTGTTTTTGAGATATTATATAGATATGGGAATTATATTTTAAATAAAATGAAAGGAGGAAAAATCAATTATCACTGAAATTTGTCATAATCTGATTCCTATATAAGCTAAAAAAATTAAAGGACACCACCTACTTTTTGATCCTTACATACTGTATTTCCTTTATGCTAATTTTAAGAAAAACATCAAAATCTAATACACTTATTTTATATAATATCCAAGATAACAATCTAGAAATTTAAATATTGGATTCTTGAATTGTGCATGTAATAACAAAATTTTGTTTTACCATAGCCATTAGTAATGTTAATTGTTGATTTAAATGATATGAACAACGATCTTAATTTAATATTATCTAATGATTACATAGATGTTCCTGTATTCAATATGAAATATTAAATATTAGTAATTATTATAAGATTTACATGTAATTCATTCTAACGTAAATAAACATGAATTTTATACCCATGAAGTTTTTTTCTAATCGATAAATATGTACGTATGTGATTAATTCAAATCTATCTTCTATACTCAAATACTTTTGCGATTATGTTTAAAATATTTATTGCCTATATGAATATATCAACATGTTAAAAATCAAATAACATATAAAACTAATATCAAAACAAAGAATTCCCAAGTACATGAGAAGACATTTCATTATAAAATACATATTTTTTTATGAAATACATATGATTTGCTCAAAATACAAATCATTCTCTTTGTTTTAGATATAGGTTATCAAGATTGATAGGATTATTAAGGAAAAATGTGCTTTATTTTAGATATATGTTATAATAATTGATAGTATTTTTAACGTACGATGGAAATCTCTTCCTTTGTGGTCGGTTTTTCTTCAATTTGCTTTAAATCACAATTTATAGCATATATGTTAATTCAGTTTAGGTAAATATTTAGATATTATATACTTATGTATTTAAAACTGAAATCTCAATCTCATGACAATATATATTAAATTAATTATTAGTGTATACAATAATTTTCTATGTATTAAAAAATAACTTAATTACAAATTCATAAATATATATAATAATAGATTTATATAACATTATACAAATATATAAATAAAATATTCATAGTTAATTAGAAAAATTACAATTATTTAACTCTAACATTTGTTATTAAACCCTTAATAATATATGTGTGAGAATACCTTAATTGTGTATTTTGTGTATATTGGGACGAATGTAAGGTAAAAATTGAACTTATACATTTAAACTTGACGATGGAGATATTGGATTTGGAGGATATGGATTGCGTTCCATCATAAATGACATTTGATCTACAAATTCAAGACTTCATTTTAATGAGTTGAACAGAGGAAGACACCTAGTATACACACGATTTGTTATAAAACTAAAGATAAAAGACTGAGACGACGGCTCTCTATAAATAAGTAAACCCTAATATTCTTCGAAGTGGACTTACTAAATGGTTATCTCTTGTACTCTATTATAACATGACATTATAATATAGCCCAAATGAATATCAATTAATATATATATTTATAACACTTTGCCTAGATAACTATTTTACTACCCTTTTAATATATGATTTGATATTGTCTCATTAAAAACCATACTGCTAATGCTAAATCTAGTGGTCTAAAACATAGTCAAGATAAAAAATTTAGTCAACCCAAGTCAATCTTGTTCGCGAATTGTTTTAGCGTTATTTTAGGTGCATAGGACTACAGGTGCAAAGATATTAGCAAAACTAACCTCTCATGTTGCAAATATAAATACAGTTGTCAAATTATAAACGAAGAACAAACAAACAAATATACATGGAAACCTCCTAAAAAACCTAGAGATATATTAATTAGTACACAATCATATGTGTGCAATAATTATGAAATCAATCTACAAATACAAAGTCATACCATTAATAGACTTTTTTTCTAATTTGTTTTTCTTGTTTTTTCAATCTATTCGATAATTTGTGATTTTTTTCCGCCAAGAAATCAATTCACCACTGTAAAACCACTTTACTCAACCAAAATCAAATTAGTAAAAAATACGTTAGATACGTATAAAGGTTTTCTTTAGGGTTTCAAGTAATGTACTGGATTACGTTTTCTAATCTTGCTTTTAGCTTTACTAGCCACAGTTTTTCCTTATTATTTGCAAAATGATGTTTGGGAGAAGACTAATAGACATGTTAGAGAAGAAGCAGAGGTAGCTAAACTAATATAGGCTTTGATGCATATCGATTTATACCAAGTATAACCAAATATCCCTATATAATTCTAGTACCCCATAATAAATACATACCCTCATGTAGGAAGATGAAAGTTGTTGGTACCTAAAAGAATCAAAACAAAAAAGATATAAATTACATGAGATAAAGAGATTAAAATGGAAAATAATTAAATATGTTTGACAAAATAAAATCCAAATGGTTATCTTTAATACAAAGTGGTATATGATTACTTATATTTATATATTTACCAGGTAAAACCCGTGTCTGAAGATACTAAAGCAAAAATGAATTTCGTTGACAGGAATCGAACCCAGGTTAAAAAAAAAACATGACCCGTGTCTGAAGACACTAAAGCAAAAATGAATTATGTTGACAGGAATCGAACCCAAGGTTCAAAAAAAACCCCGTGTCTGAAGACATTAAAGCAAAAATTAATTCTGTTGACGGGAATGGAACCCAGGTTCCCTGGGTGAAGGGGTCAGAATCAATCATGACCACCACTTATGTTTAACCAGATTAAATCCTGGCCACCACTTATGTTTGGCCACATTTAATCCTGGCCATCACTTATGTGGGTAAATCTGGACCGTAAAAAACTCTGAAATATAATATAGTGTCTGAAGACACCAAAGCAAAAATTAATTCCGTTGATGGGAATCGAACCCAGGTTCCCTAGGTGAAGGGGTCAGATTCAATCCTGGCCATCACTTATGTTTAGCTAGATTAAATCTTGGCCACCACTTATGTTTGGCCAGATTTAATCCTAGCCACCATTTATGTGGGTAAATATGGATCGTAAAAAAACCTTGTAATACAATATAGATTGGGTGATTATTGCTAACTATATCACGGTTATCTTATGCTTAACATCTATAGTTATTGCAGTTTCAGTTGGGTCACATACACCAGCTTACCATTCAGGATGTATATTCCTTATTACTTTGTTTATTAATGAAGATCAATTCTATTGTTTGGTATTGTCAATTACACGAGATTGTTTGTATGCTTGTTTAGTTCTACTTTGATTGAGTATACCTAATGTATATTCGTTCATACGATGTTACAGTTATTATTCCCTATCAAGTATATCATCAAATTCTAAGGCCTTTGTGGGAGGGATCATGGTTTACCTGATTTTCTTTTCATTTTATAGTTCATTTTACTTCACTTTTTTACCTTGATTCCGTTTATTTTTTTTAAACTTTGGTAAAATCAATGTTGTATGTGTTTAATGTAGGTGTGACTACCTAATATATATTAAATTTACTTCAACTTTTTTACCTCGATTACTTTTTCACGTCGTATCTCTTTGTTTTGGTTTTTATAAATTTACTCTTAATTGCAATAGTGTAATCATCACTACTAGTGTAGGAAGTCCCGCATTCTTATAGTTCATAGACTACTTTATTTCTATATTTGTTTCTTTATGTAATCAAATATTGAGTACTGAATAGTACATCAAATTTATTTTGCTTTTTCTTTATATATTTTAGGTCTTAATACTGCCTCTAAGTTAATCTACTTGTTAACTCTCTACATTTCCTTATTTTGAAAGGTAAATTGTCATATGTTTATATCATTTTGGCATATTGAGTTTGTATTCCAAAATTACTTCTATCATATGGTGTGATAAAAATATAAAGGGGTCCTCGATAGTTATTAATAATAGTTTTACTTATTATGAAACTTTTTTTTCTTCTGAAAATAATCCCAAAACCCCCGGCAAAAAAATATATTTTACCATTATATGGGTATGGGTTATAACCCTTATATAAAGGAACTATAGTATTTAATTTTTAGAGATGATAATTTTTGTCTTTCTAAATGTAAGGATAAAATAAAAATGTGTATCGCTTTAAAATTTGGAGCAATCAAGTTAAAATATTATTCAATGAAATAATAAACCTTTTATTTTCCTATTGGGATATTTCTCAAGGCATAGATGGTAGGATTCTTAATGTTTCAGAGAGGTTGTGCAACAGTTCTTTAGGGTGAAACAGTGTTAAACTCTGATTCTTTAATGTGATTTTGTTGATGTTCTTCAATTAGTTGTTAATCAATTAGATTATAAATCATTTTGTGTAAGATTCAACTTAAATGAAAACTATACAAAAACCACCTTCTATGCATGAGGACCTATCCTTGGTTGGGATTAGTGTATAAAAATTAAAAAGGTCATACCAAAGTAGGGTTGCAGTGTTGTGCCAGTTTGGGATTTAATTGCTCAGTTCTACCGCGTATGTATTAATACAAAGTTGGTCAAAAACTAGTTGGTAGTTAAATCATCTTTAACATCGCAGTGAATGCTGTCACATTTATATAAGTTGTCAATGCTATAATCTATATAAATACACACATGTTAGCATAGGCTTTCAGTGTCTTTTTCTTTTTAGCTAACTGGTTTTTTTTTCATCAATATGTGATTGATTTTATAAGTCTGTGAACACTTTACATTGTGGGTAAGTTCATTTATATGTTAGCTAATTAATATTTCTCAAAATTAAATAATATTTTATTACTCAATTTTAACTCTAAAAGTTTTATATATATTCAAGGCTATTATCCAGTTCATCAATCAATCGAATAATAACTAATTTTATTAGAATATATTTAGACTCTTATGGAAATTTAAATTTATTCAATGTTTTTATTCATATTATTAAATAAATTGAAATAGTTGGAAAATATAAAGTTGATTTGATTTATTATATCCAGATATTTTCATTCTTGGTTTTGTTTTATTTGATTATCTCATTTTTTTTTCCGCTTGACGGATTTTGAAACTTATTTATTTCTGTTTTTTTTAATAAATTTTTATATAGATATTTTAAGATATATTTATTGTAAATTATGTACAATGAATTAATTCTTCATTATCTAAAAGCCTCCAAATTGTATAACAATTTTTTTAAAACAAAACTAGTTTTAAATATATCTTAAAATATCTATATTAAAATTTATTTAACACTAGTTTTGTTTTAAAAAAATTCTTATACCATTTGGAGGCTTTTAGATAATGAAGAATTAATTCATTGTACATAATGTACAATAAATATATCTTAAAATATCTATATAAAAATTTATTAAAAATAAAACAGAAATAACTAAGTTTCTACCTCCATCAATGGGAAAAAATGAGATAATCAAATAAAACAAAACCAAGAATGAAAATATCTTGATATAATAAACCAAATCAACTTTATATTTTCCAACTATTTCAATTTATTTAATAATATGAATAAAAACATTGAATAAATTTAAATTTCCATAAGAGTCTAAATATATTCTAATAAAATTAGTTATTATTCGATTGATTGATGAACCTTATAATAATCTTGAATATATATAAAACTTTTAGAGTTAAAATTGAGTATTAAAATATTATGTAATTTTGAGAAAATATTAATTATCTAACAAATAAATAAACTTACCCACAATGTAAAGTGTTTCACATAACTATAAAATCAATCACATATTGAAGAAAAAAACAATTATCTAAAAAGAAAAAGACACTAAAAGCCTATGCTAACATATGTGTATTTATATAGATTATAGCATTGACAACTTATATTAAGGAGACAGCATTCACTGCGATATTAATGATGATTAAACTACCAACTAGTTTCTGACCAACTATACATGAATACATACGCAGTAGAACTGAGCAATTAATTTCCAAACCGGCACAACACTCACCCATACTTTGGTATGACCTTTTTAATTTTTTCACACTAATCCCAACCAAGGATAGGTCCTCATGCATAGAAAGTGGTTTTTGTATACTTTTCATTTTAGTTGAATCTTACACAAAATGATTTATAATCTAATTGATTAACAACTAATTGAAGAACATTAACAAAATCACATGATTGAAATGATATGACCAACGTTTTTAATTTAATATTATCATATAAATACATAGATGTTCATGTATTCAATATTAAATATTAAATATTAGTTCTTATTATAAGTTTTACATGTAATTTATTCTAACCAAATAAACATGAATTTTATATCCATGAAGTCTTTTCTAATTCATAAATATGTACGTATGTGATTAATTCAAATCTATCTTCTATACTCAAATAGTTTTGGGATTATGTTTAAAATTTTTATTGCCTATATGAATATATAAACATGTTAAAAATCAAATTACATATAAAAATATTATTAAAACAAAGAATTCCCAAGTACATGAGAGGACATATTTTTTTATGAAATACATATTGTTCGTACAAAATACAGATCCTGCTCATGAGAGGATTATAACATCAACTTTATATCATGATGAAAATAAGTAGAAGACTTAAATAAAAAACATTATTCATTATAGTGTAACATGTACCTATAAATTTTTCATATTAGAAAATTTAAACTAAAATTTCTCGCTCCGTTATAATACTTCATAAATATTTGGAATCAAAAAATAAATTAATCATGGTCAAATAATATGCGCAAAAGATCATATACAAAACGGTGCTCTTGAACTTATGTCCATTCAAAATGTAGACAAGAAAATTTTAGCCGAATATAGAAAGATGTGTTCTGGATGATTTCTACCCATATGGTGAATATGAACGTATGATGACTTATAATTTTCAAAATATATAAACCATTTCATGTGCATTTAAGGTAAAAAAAAATTATCCTATATATGTTATTAGATATAAAAATTCATATGAAATTGTTTCAATTATTAAGTGCGCTTAAATATTTATCCCGAGAAATATAAATTAGAGTGTCATTATTAGTCTTTAATTGTCTAAAATATAGTCATATAATGTGTCATGTATATATGTGTGTCATTTCATATGTATAATAAATAGAGATTGGAAATATTGATAGATAGAGTCTGTAAAAATAGATGATAAATACTGAAAAAATATTTAATTCTATCAGCAGTAAAGGCGAATTGGTCCAAGTTGAAGGTCTGATTGGAAATCATATCATGTTGACCTCCATACTTGTTATGAACAAAAGATGAAAAATTAGAAACAATTACCTTAGCATGAATAGAACAATTAAATACACATGGAGATTTAAACCAAAATGGTTATTAAAAAAAGTCCCACCAAGCGTGGAAGGTTATGGACTTATTTTAATGAATACACATGGAGAATTAATCCAAAATGGTCATTGATAAATCTAAAATGGAGAATTAATCCAAAATGGTCATTGATAAATCTAAAATGGTGATTAAATACAATTACCTCAGAGAAAGGTTATGTACTTTATGCGAGGAAGGCCTGGTTGATTCAGCAGAGGAATTGAAATAAAAATCTTCCAATTGAAATACATATGGCGATTTGGTCTCATGCTGGAGATGGCGGTAATGGTCTGGTTGATGGCGATGTGGTCTTTTCCCGATGTGTCGATGGTGATGGAGGTGATTGTGCAAGTAGATCTAAAACCGAAGATCAAAGTCCTATCAAGAGGGGTTTCTATGAATGAGAAGGTGAAAGGCAGTGATGGTGTGAGTGGCGGTGATGATGCGATCAGGTGTGGAGAGGCGAAGAAGAGGGGATAGTAGGGTTTTGAAGATCATACATTTTTTGTTTTTGTTCAAAGAAATCAGACAAAATGGGTTTTCTTGTTTTCTTTTTTTTGCCTTCGAACGTTTTTTTAATTGTATTAATGATAAGTGGGGCCAGAAACGATCCTCACCACCACTTATGTTTGGCCAGAATCAATGGCCACCACTTATCATAAAACCTTATAATTAATTATGGTCTAAAATATTTGCATACTATATTATCAATTATTATGTCCATAAAAATATAAATAAAAGAGATATTTCCATTATTAATAATTTACTTCATATATAATATGGCTTTAAAATGGAACCAACTTGAAGATATGCATTCACATTTAAGGTATATATATTTCGCATAAAATAAAT
Organism: Nemophila menziesii; assembly: GCA_029959085.1. Taxonomy (NCBI): domain Eukaryota; kingdom Viridiplantae; phylum Streptophyta; class Magnoliopsida; order Boraginales; family Hydrophyllaceae; genus Nemophila; species Nemophila menziesii. The sequence goes on from JARWIR010000002.1 coordinate 94,400,337, forward strand.
AATAAATATATATATATATATATATTTGATGGATGAAAAAAGTAAGTAGGTAAGGATTATTAGATAGAATGGACCAACACATTAATTTAATGGGATTATAACTACAATAGTATGATTTTTATGGGACTTTAAAATATATTAGGTATAAAAAAATATATAATTAAATATTAATAGGTCCCATAATATTAATTATATATATTTTGGAGCATCCCAACTGTTGATAAGGGGATAAATCCAAGTAACCTTTAATTTAAAACTAATATATATTTCTACTAATCAAACTTAATAATTTTTTAAATCCAGAATTTGCTAGTTCATTTATATTTTTGCCATCTCCTCATCTATAAATAGATGTTATTCATTCATATTTTTCATCAACACAACAACTATTTCTATATTTTTTTAGTAGTATCTATTAACAAAAACTACAACATATACATCCTTTTCTTTGAAACTCTTACAAACATCGAATCCAACTTTAAAGGTATAACAATCTTTGTTATTCTAAACTTCTAGGTAACATAAATTATTACAATCCAATCGTGTTCATGACATTTCATCACAATATATATCTTCAAAAAATAAATGATTGTGATAAAATATCATGATCATCGATTGTGAATTCATTTTAAATTTCTCGTCCATGAATATTTATAGAATTCGTGATATCGAATACAACATTACTACAATTTTATCATAGTAAAAATATATTATCACAATTTTTTTATTGTGATAATGTTATGACATATATCCCCTTCTGACATTATGTTTTCTCCAGTAAAGAAAATATAATTTAATCAAAATTTTAAAAATCTATATTTTTGTCCTTCAAATAGCCCTATATATCTACAGTAGATCTAACTTTCCATGGCGGATCGGAATAATTTATCTAAGTTTCCAACATAAATTTGTTCTTGAGGTTTTGTTGTTCGTGAATTTTTTATGTTCGTTCTTGGTGTAACCTTATAATATAGCTTCTTATTGTTTAGCCCCCATACTTTACTATATATATATATTCTTCTATTCCGTTTTTTTTCTTTTTTAGGTTCGATCGGACCTTCTTCTCCCTCCCTTCTCACCATTCATATAGAAGAAAACCTCTTCGTTCTTATATTATGCAATTGTTTTTATTTTATACTTATCTTTTATTTCCGTTCCTTAAATCTATGGTGAATTTGAGTTATTGAAGGTTTACAAAAATCCATTTTTAACTGGTAAGAACTCATAATATTTATATTTAATTGATTTTCACACAATTCAGTAGAAAATTCTGTGTTTTTAATTTCTTAGGTATAGATCTGTAAATTGTGTGTATAGATATGTATGTTGTGTGTATAGATATATACTTATGTGTGTATAAATTTGTACTTTCGTGTGTAAAAATTTGAATTTTTTGGGTATGATCATATATTTTTTTGGGTATGAATCTTTTTTTTTTTGGTAAATACCCACTGTTTTACATTTTTTGTGGGTAAATACCCACTATTTTGCATATTTGTGGGTATATACCCATTGTTTAACATTTTTTGTTCGTACGGAACTTCATTTTGGTTAGTATATATAGTCATTTATATTGATGAACTTGTGTGGTTTTATGTGTGAATTGATGTTTCTATTTTTGTGTAGGAAAACAACACCAAAAATGAAAAAGTAAGTATATCTCCATCATTGATATGGAAATATAATAGACCTAGGGAATAAATTAATATGAAATAGTAAGTAGAATACCCACCGAATTATAGCACGAACATTAAAAAAAACTTTGAAAAAAAATCCAAACAATATGTATAATTGTTGGGACTTATAATGCAATTAAAATAAATAGTGGATATATACCCACTATCACACACCAATATTGGGAGAAAGGTAGCAAAGTAGGAACATAAATATTTGAATCCATTTTAAACTAAAATTAAACAAGGCCTTTAAAAAAACTAAAATTTAGTTTGACCTTCAAAAATATTATTTTAGAATTTGAGTCCTCTAATTGTATATTTTAGTATTTTATTTCTATGAATGTTAAGATATACAATCAAATTATATTAGGTACTATATTTACACTTGTTTCGAATTATATAGATGCGATAATTTTTTAACCTATCTCGATCTCCTCAAAACCTAAGCCCCGTTTTCAAATTATGTTTTCTCAACAAAATTAAATATAATTAATTTAAAATTTTAAAAATCTATGATTTTGTCCCCCAAATATTCCGGTATATCTACAATAGATCTAACTTTCCAAGAGAAACTTGTTCATGAGGTTTTTTTGTTCGTGAATTTTTTATGTTCTTTTGTTCTTGGTGTAAGCTTCTAACATAGATATCTAAATTGTAACTTTAGAGAGGATTTATTGGTTTCATGAAGTAGATCACCAGAATGATTTAATATCCATTTTGGATTTTTGTAATTTTAATATTGTATAATATTGTATAATTTTATTTTTTCAATATTTTTAATAGATATTTTTCTATTAGGGTTAATAGATTTATTTAGTTATTATTAATTGTTGTATTTTATCCATCATAGAAATAAAATTTGTGCCATTTTTTTCTTTATTTTTTAATACTTATTGTTTTTAGTTAATATTTAGAAAATTCACTAACTATACTAAAAGATTTGTTGAGTATACTCATCGACTTGCTGAGTAATAATAAATTAATTTTCATACTTAGTGATCCGTAGTCATCAATTTTTGTACTAAATGATTTTAGACATAGTGATTTTTGTACTCAAGTGATTTCAGACTTATTATTTTTGTATTCAATGATTTTTTTCTCATAAATATTTGTACTCAGTGATTTCGTACTCTTTAAATTACGACTGGGTGGAGTTATCGGTGGAGGTCGATGGGTAGTGGTTGAAGATAAACAATTTAGATACTAAGCAAGGAGTACGCCCCGGGTGGCGTTGCAGGAAGTGGTGATGTCTGGTGGTCGGAGATGTTAAATACTAATACTTAGGTAGATTTTGATTTATTTGAAAGTATTTTACTATTTGGTCACTTATAATATTAGGTAGTAACATATTTGGAGAAGAAACTAGCCAAATGTTCTCTATTGACGATTAAATTGGTCTCCAAGACACTCTAGGACAATCACCCTGTATAGATCCATATAAAATGTTTATTATCATTTTGAACTAATTGGAATGTGAAAATTGAGTTTGCTTATATTAGGGGAAACTTTGTGCCATACGTGTAACTTTGAGTGTAAGTTTCTTGGATAAAAAAATCTCATACTAAATATTATCGTTTTATTATACCAAAAATGTAAGAAAATCTAATATTTTTCACATTTTATAAACAATTAATTGAAGAAAAGAATAATCAAAGTTTTTTATTTGAAAGGTAAACACGCTATGAGTTGTGTTTCACTGATATCACACAAAATGTGTGAGAGATGATATGTCTTGTTATAACTTTACATTATATCTACAAATCAATGAGTTTTTTTCTTTTGGTTTCACACCTACTATGAAAAATATTTTTTGTCTTTCCTTGATTTCATACCGAATGTGCCATAGATGAAGTTTCTTTACTTGGTTAAACACTACATATGCAAGCGAGCGCATTGTCTTTTTTTACTTATGGGAAAAAATGCTAATATATTTCATATATAAACTCTTCTCTAATAGTGGTAGTAACGGTTAAGCATTACCCTTACCTAAACTGACAAAAAAAGACACAAAAAAGATTTTCTTTATTTTAGGCCCATCATTTTTCTAGTTTGTAAAACTTCCAAGCTTATAAAATACATAAGTAAAGCTTACTTATTTGATTATTTGTGGTAATTAATTTAGGTCTGATACGATGATGTAAACTACACCATGTATATGAAAATAACAAAAAATATACTGACTTCTATATGTCTTAAAATACATATGAGGTCAAAATCGATGAGACAATTTTATTTATAATCATCTCTCGGATAAAATTTACTTTCACTCTATATTGTATGTGTCGTACTAATTTAATACTTTAACTTCTATATGTTAATTAGCCACCAAACTATCCGTGTTGCATTAAGTGTAGACAAATTTGCATCACTAAATGGCTGACTTTTAAAGCTAAGGTCAAGGTTAAGGTTAAGGTTAAGGTTAACTATAAGTTTAAGGTTTAAGATTTAATGCTTAAGTTTTAAGTTTAATTTTTAATAAGATATAAGGTTCAAGGTCAAATATTAGCACGATAAATCTTCATTTGGTAAAGCATAAGGTAAATGGTTAAGATACAAGTTAAGGTTCAGGTATAAAGTTCAAGGTTTTGCACATAATTTTTTTAGAATTTTATATCATTATATTTGAAATTTGTATCATTCTATTTATAGATTGGTTGATTTGAAATATGAAAATATTTAAAATTGTGAAGATCAAGATCAGATTCCAAATTGAAGATGGTCATTTATATGCTCACTTGATGGAAGAAAAATATGCGTTGTACTCTTTTTCCTTTCATCAAGATTTTTTCCAAGGTGTATTTCGTTTATAATGAGCCACATTTAAAAACTTTTAAGGTACTGTAATCTTTTTCTTTCACTGTATTTTTTCCAAAAAGGTTTTTTTAAATGTTTTAACAAGACATGTTCTTAAGGATTAAATATCTAAATGGAACTGTTATAAAACATTATTGTGGATATCTATTCAGCCTATTGACCATAGTCTTGTACATTGATACTAATTTATAAAGTATACATGTTATCTATAAAATGAGTAATTACATATTTTAATCCACACTGTTATAAGATCAATACTAATATACTCTCCCATCTTATTATTTATCTGTTGTTTCTTTCAATACTTTCATAACATACATACATATATATATATATATATATATATATATATATATATATATATATGTGTGTGTATTTATGTGTATATATAATATTAGAATATTAAAAAATTGAGCAATATGAGTAAGTTAACACTTCTTGAAATTTAACATCATATTTATATCATGATGAATGTAAGAAGAATATTTAACTGAAATACATTACTCATTTTAGAGTATCAGGTACCTAGATATTTTAATTATTAAGAAATTTAAATTTCAATATCTCATTTAGTTACACTACTTCACAAATCATATGGAGGCAAAAAAATAAATTTATTATGGTTAAATTATATGCGCAAATGATCATATACAAAGCTATGGTCTTGAAAACAATTCCTTTCAAAATATCAAAAAAAAATTTTTGCCAGCATATAGAAAAATGCGTTCAAGATTATCTATACCCATATGGTGACCATGGCTGTATGATGATTTTTAATTTATAAAATATATAAACATTTAAAGTAAACAAATTTACCGACGTATTTTATAATAAGTAAACATTCATATGATAGTGTTTAAATGACTAAACTCACTTAAAATATAAATCACTAGGTAAAAAAATTAGTCTGTCATCGGTCATTAATTGTCTTATATGTTGTAATATAATGGGTCATGTATATTTATTTGTTATTTTATATGTATAATATGTATTTTTACATAATTATGTGCATAAATATTTGTTATTCTTATTCATATATAATTTTTTCTTTAGTTTTATATCTATATATTTTAAATTCCTAATATCATATCTATATATTTATTGGTTTGAAATATTATATCGTTTAAGATTATAAAGATCATTATCATATTCCAAACTGAAGATGGTCATTGATATGCTCACATGTGAGGGAATTAATATACGTTGTACTCTTTCTCCCCTAATCAATATTTTTTCAAAAAGGTTTTTCCGTTGAAGGTTTTTAATGAGCTAAATTTAAAACATTTAAGGATATTGTAATCTTTTTCCTTCAATACAATCCACGCTGATGTACGATCAATAATATTACACTCTTCTCTAATATAATATTTCTCTTTTCTTTCAATACTTTCATAACATATATATATATATATATATATATATATATATATATATATATATATATGTATAAACATATGTATACATATATATGTATATATATTTATACACATATTTATACATATATATATGTATACATATATATATATGTGTATGTGTGTATTTAATATTAGAATAAGTGAAAAATAATAAAGAACAGTAAAAAAAATTAGTTAACGAATATTGGAGATACTTGACAAGTTGATATTCTATGTTCTTACAACACTATTCTCTGTTCCAACTGTACATTACAGTACTCTTGACGTCTTTTCAAAAAAATTCAAAACATAACCCGACTTCATGTTTGGAAAAAGTCAGATTTTTTTGTTTGCAAACCATGCACAGAAGAAAATGAAAAGACAGCAACAAAAACAATTACATGGTTCATCCAAATATTCCTACATCCATGGAGTAATTCAATATAATCATTCACACTATTACAAATTGTCTTTTGAACGGAAAAAATCGAAAACCCTCTAAACAAGAAAAGAATAAAGAACCCTCACACTCACCAAAGACTCTAATCGCTATAAAATAGTTATACGCTCTCGGTTAACAAACCTTTATAATGAGCTATCACGTCTAAAGCAAATTTCTAATTATAAGAGGGAAAGCTGAAACATATACCTAGAATGTATCTCGATCCTAGTAAAATAATTATTACTCAAATATTAACAATTCATGTATTTTTAATGTAACTAAGTCACATTCAGTTTTAGAGACTCATATTCCCTCTCATATGGATTCTTCTAAATAGACATCTCTTGCAAAAAATATAATGTGGTCGAACTACCAATTCAAAAATATTATACAATTTAGAAATATGAGTAAGTTGACACTTCTTGAAATTTAACATCAACTTTATATCATGATAAAAATAAGTAGAAGACTTAACTGAAAAAAATTATTCATTATAGTGTAACAGGTACCTATAAATTTTTCATATTAGAAAATTAAAACTAAAATTTCTCGCTCCGTTATAATACTTAAAAAATATATGGAATCAAAAAATAAATTAATCATGGTCAAATAATATTCGCAAATGATCATATACAAAATGGTTCTCTTGAACTTATGTCAATTCAAAATGTCGACAAGAAAATTTTAGTCGAATATAGAAAGATGTGTTCAGGATGATTTCTACCCATATGGTGAATATGAACGTATGAGGACTTATAATTTTCAAAATATATAAACCATGTCATGTGCGTTTAAGGTAAAAAAAATTAACCGATATATGTTATTAGATATAAAAATTCATATGAAATGGTTTCATAATATTTCAATTTAATTGATTTTCACAGAATCTAGTAGAAAATTCTATGTTTTTCATTTCTTGGGTATAAATCTATATATTGTGTGTATAGATATGTATGGTGTGGGTATAGATTTGTAATTTATGGTTATAGATATGTACTTTTGTGTGTATAGATATATATTTTTTGTGTAAAAATTTGTATTTTTGTGGGTATGGTTCTATATATTTTGGGGTATGAATCTTTATTTTTGTGGTAAATACCCATGGTTTTGCATTTTTTTGGGGTATATACCCACTGTTTTACATTTTTTTAGTACAAAACTTCATTTTGGTGTGTATATACTCATTTATATTGATGAACTTGTGTGCTTTTATGTATGAATATATGTTTTTATTTTATTGTAGGTAAACAACCCGAAGAGTAGGGGTATATCTCCATCATTGACATGGAAATAACATAAGAGTGGGTATATCTCCATAATTGACATGGAAATAACATAAAACTAAGAAAAAAATTAATTTGAAACCGTGGGTATGATAACCACCGAATTATAGCTCAAACATCAAAAAAAGAACTTTGAAAAAAAATCTAAACAATAGGTATAATTATATGGACGTATAATGCAATTAAAACAAATAGTGGGTATATACCCACTATCACACACCAATACTAGGAGAAAGGTAACAAAGTGAAAACATAAATATTTGAATCCATTTTGAACCAAAATTAAACAAGGCCTTTAAGAAAACTAAAATTTATATAGGCTTTTTAAAATATTATTTTAGAATTTGAGTCCTCTAACTGTATATTTTTGTATTTTATTTTTTATGAATTTTAATATATACAATAAAATTATATTAGGTATTATATTTATACTTATTTCGAATTGTATAGATGCCATAATTTTTTAACCTATCTCGATCTCCTCAAGACCCAAACCTCGTTCTAAAATTATGTTTTCCCAGCAAAGTTAAATATAATTAAATCAAAATTTTAAAAATCTATTATTTTATCCCCAAATATTCCTATATATCTGCAATAGATCTAACTTTCCAAGAGAAACTTCTTCATGAGGTTTTTTTGTTCGTGGATTTTTTATGTTCTTTTGTTCTTGGTGTAAGCTTCTAACATAAATATCTAAATTCTTACTTTGAGGATTTATAGGATTCATGAAGCAGATCATCAAAAAGATTTAACATCTGCATTTTAAATTTTTGTAATTTTAATATTGTATAATACTGTATAATTTTATTTTTTCAATAATTTTAATAGATATTTTTCTTTTAGGTAGAATATATTTATTAAGTTTTTATTTAGTGTTGTATTTTATCCATCATACCAATAAAATTTGTGCCTTTTTTTTCTTTATTTTTTTAGTACTTATTGGTTTTAGTTAATATTTAGAAAAGTCACTAACTATACTAAAAGATTTGCAGAGTATACCCATCGATTTTCTCTTTTTACTATTTATTTAGAAGATTTATAATGAGCCATATTTAAAACATTTAATCACATTTTACTCTTTTTCTCTTCACTGAATTTTTTTCCCTAAAGGTTTTTACAGGAAGGTTTTAATAAGGCATATTCTTAAGTATTGAATATCCAAGGGAAAGTGTTATAGAAGATTTTTATGGATATTCATTCAATCCATTGACCATAGTCCAACCAATTAATACTAAGTCTTAAGGTGTACATATTATCTATAAATAGAGTATTAACATAAATCCACACTGTTGTATGACAAATAATACACACACACATATATATATATATATATATATATATATATATATATATATATATATATATATATATATATATATATATATATATATATATATATATATATATATATATATATATATATATATTAATCAGCCACATTTAATACGTTCAAGGATATTGTACTTTTTTTCACTGTTTTCTCAAAAAAATTCAAGGAAGGTTTTAGCAAGGCATGTTCTTACTTATTGAATATCCAAGGGGAACTGCTATAAAATATTAATATCGATATTCTATCAGCCCATTTACATGCAAGCCAATTAATACTAAGTCTTCAGGTGTACATAGTATCTATAAATAGAATATTTACACAATGTTATATGCTCAATAATACTACACTCTCCCCTCGTAGTATTTATCTCTTGATTCTTTCAATACTTTCATAACATACACACACATATATATATATGTGTGTGTGTGTAAGTGTGTGTATAATATTAGAATCATTGAAAAAGTATAAAGAAAATAAAAAAACTTAATTAATGGATATAGGAGATACCCGAGAAGTTGATGATCTATGTACTTGCAACACTATTCTCTTTTCCAACTGTATTTTACATAGAGATTTTTCTTATTGAGGAACTGAAAAAAAATTGAATATATTTTTTAGCTATAATACATCATAAATAAATGGAATCAAAAGTAAATTGATCATTAAATAAACTACGAAAATGATCATATGTAAATCGATACTCTTGAACCAAAGTCCATTCAAAATGTCGACAAGAATATTTTGGCCAAATATATAAATACGTGTTCAAGATGATTTATACCCATATGGTAGATATTAACATATAATAATTCTTAATTTATAAAATATATAAACGATTTCATCTGTATTTAAGGTAAATAAATGTACAGATATACTTCAATTGCGATAAAGCAATGGTTTATTTGTTGGATTTGCCTAAAATCCTCTCATATTGAAGGGACGTTTGTAATTAGAGTTTCTTCTAGTTATAAAATACTAAATTTTATACAGAGACTTGGGCATCATAGAAAAATGCTATTAAAAGCAAAAACCATAGCACATAATATGGCTAACTAAATAAACTATCAGGATGATATAGTTGAAATACTATATGAATTAAATGACGAAATCAGCTATAAATATTTTTACATACTCTTTCTATATACATTATTTTTTCTAACAATCAATTATTCAAAAGGTGAAGCAAAATTTGTTATATAAAGATGAAATTTGAAGAATTATTGATTACTTACCTCACCATATTCACTAGTAACAACCAGTTCATCTGAATTTTCATATTTTTTCTCATTCCTCTATCACAACATGATATTAAGGGTTTCCATCCAATACAACACAATCATCATCACCACCATCACTACCCATAATAATTTTTTTCTCTTTCTAAATGAGGTATGGTAAAACATCCTCATTTGCGACAACTACATCATCAGAATATTGTATGTATCACAGTAATAGTACTCGGACTCTTAATGTAAAAGATATGATATCCACTTATTGTTGCCATCAAGCTTGTCACCTTTTTTATTAGGGTTTAGTACTTTACATTTTTTTATTTTGATCCTCACATTTGATAAATAATATTTAGGACCTCTTACTTTATTTCACATGTCAAAGAACTAAAACAAGTGGTCGTATACAGAAAACCTTATTCAATTTAGTGCTCTTTTTATGATATAATGGTTTGAATATTTTTGTTACACACTATTTAGTTATATCAAATTTTTGCACTTATTTTGATAATAAATGTACGTTTTAACAATGTAATTTGAATTGCATTATTAATACTTTGATTCGTTAATTCTAATTATGTATTTACAGAGATCTATATATATCTTTAAAAGCAAAATATTTTATATACTTTTTAAATTTTTTTGAAGATTTCCATGTAAGAATTTGTTTTTATGTGGAAGCTCATCATATCCTCTATAGCCAACAAAGGGATTTAATCGAGGATGAGAGTCAGCCTTCAAAGAAAAACAAGATCGTATCTACTAGTCAAGACAACCTATTATAAATATGAAAGGAATATAAAATATGAAGTATCCAGATGAAACAACTTGCATGTTTGGAGGATAATCTAAACCTAGTGTCTCCTAATCATTTTTCTTTAAATTTTGAAGCTTTAGACACATTAAGTGAAGTTAATAACTTATTAAGTACTTTATTTTCATTCTTATACATGTGTAACTTTCATTACTCAACTTCTATCTATGTATGCTCAAACTTGTGACAGGTTACGACTTCTCTTATTGCGATGTGAAGGCCTGGGAGAGAAAGGATGAGTAGGTCCAAGAAGCCCTATATGTCTAGACGAAAGCTAGAAAAGTCGACCTTATGCAACAACTTGAGAGGTGCGAAGTCAAAGCTCTACAATCTAGTTAGAAACAGGCCTACTCCTTTCTCGTGAGTAAGTTTCCTAACATCTTGGTAGCTTTCCCATTTGATACTCTCCTTAGTTTTCTATATGTGCCGTAAATTCTTTTGAGATGATTGTAGATCCTACCTTCCGTACATTTTATTAGGACATAGAGGTCTTAGACCAATACATGAAAACTGAGGAAATGGTGGAACGAATTGCTATAACAACACACCTTCTTCAAGAATCAGAATTATGGAATCAAGCTAATTGGATGATTTGACCCTTAAAGTTATAAAGATCAGCAAGTTGGAATGGAAACATAAGATCATTTAACACCAATTAAAAGAACTATTTATTATCAAATTCTTATCTAATATAGTGATTCTTGAACATTCTCCAAGAAATGGGAAAAACCAATCATCAAAATGTATAATGTTGTATTTAAAAAAAGACACTATTCAAATTATCTAAAACGTGACTAAGGTATATATTTTTAGATTGAGGGAACACTTATCAAGTATATCTAGATCTATATGATCGTCAATTATCTAGGATCTCCATTTATTTTACCTTTAGGTACTGATTCTTAATTTATTTTTGTACAAAAAAACACGGTAGAAAGGGATCTATATCTTAGCATTTATATTTTTAGTTCTTTAATAAACCAAAATCAAATAGCGAGAAAATTCATTTAATATCTTGATTTGAACCTCTTGAAAATTGGTTAAAAAATCAAAAAAATCTAAAATTAGTTTACACTAATACATTATATCAATATAAAATACACATGAGTATTATGTCCACTAATAAAAATAATCCTAACTAATGATTGACAACAATAATTTTAATTTTTACCATAACAATTGTCCAGTCCTCTTACTTTATACTAGACATTTTACATTCATTTACTTGTAAACAAGAGAAGGGAAACTGTTCAAATTTTCTAAATCGGTTAGAAAATGATATATGTTGTTTATGGGTAAGTTCATAAGGACCAATTTCAAGGCCTTCAACATTGGAAATGCTGTCAAATTGTTGATATTTGGAGATCCACAAGAGATGTTATCAATTTGTTCGAGTGTTTGTAATATATAGTTACCAACATTATCAATGTTAAATGGAGGCATAATAGTATCTTCATTTGATAATGATATAATACCAAAAGTTGTGTTAACCAATTTTAACTGGACATCGTTGTTTAAAAAAGTATCTGGTGAAGTTGGGATAAAATTGTTTTTCTTAACTAGTACGAATCCAAATTCCTCATCAATGGACATTATGAATTGTTGATATTACACCTAGACAAGCAATAAATTGGTGATGTGCGGTACATTAAAACAAATGTGAAAATTTTAAAACAACTCAAATAATAGTAAAAGTTAAATAAAACACACATATGCGTATGTGACCTTAATAATTATTTATTTATTATTTAACACTAATTTTGTTTTAAAAAAATTATTATATAATTTGGAGGCTTTTAGATAATTAAGAATTAATTCATTGTATATAATGTACAATAAATATATATATCTTAAAATATCTATATAAAAAATTAATAAAAAATAAAACATAAACAACTAAGTTTCTGCCTCCTTCATGGGAAAATGAGATAATCAAATAAAACAAAACCAAGAATGAAAATATCTAAACAAATAAATCAAATCAATTTTATATATTCCAATGATTTCAATTTATTTAATAATATGAATAAAAACATTGAATAAATTTAAGTTTCTATAAGAGTCTAAATATATTCTAATAAAATTAATTATTATTCGATTGATTGATGAACTGGATAATAACCTTGAATATATATAAAACTTTTACAGTTAAAATTGAGGAATAAAAAATATTTAATTTTAAGAAAATAATAACCAACTAACAAATACATAAACTTACCCACAATGTAAAGTGTTTCATAGAACTATAAAATCAATCAAATATTTATGAAAAAAATTAGTAAGCTAAAAAGAAAAAGTCACTGAAAGCCTATGCTAACTTGTGTGTGTTTATATAGATTATAGCGTTAACTAAGTAATGTGACATGCATTCACTGTGATATTAAATATGATTTAACTTCCAATTATTTTTTGACCAACTTTAAATTAATACATACACGGTAGAACTTATCAATTAATTCCCAAACATGCCCAACCCTGCAACCCTACTTTTGATATGGCCTTTTTAACTTTTTCACACTAAGCCCGACCAAGGAAAGGTATTCATGCATAGAAAGTGGTTTGTGTATAATTTTCATTTTATTTGAATCTCACAAAAATTGATTTATAATCTAATTTATTAACAACTGATTGAAGAACAATCAAGAAAAACATATGGACTATATTTTTCTGGTTATTCATTGAATGGTTGTAGTCTTGTATATCTTTATTATATAATAATATAACAAAATTTAATTATGCAGTAGATATATAATTTTTGTTTTTGAAATATTTTATAGATATGTGAATTATATTTTAAATAAAATGAAATGAGGAAAAATCAATTATCACTGAAATTTGCCATAAACTGATTCCTACATAAGCTAAAAAAATTAAAGAACACCACCTACTTTTTGATCCTCACATACTGTATTTACTTTATGCTAATTTAAAAAAAAACATCAAAATCTAATACATTTATTTTATATAATATCCAAGATAACAATCTAGTAATTTAAATATTGGATTCTTGAATTGTGCATGTAATAACAAAATTTTGTTTTACCATAGCCATTAGTAATGTTAATTGTTGATTTAAATGATATGACCAACTATCTTAATTTAATATTATCTAATGATTACATAGATGTTCCTGTATTCAATATGAAATATTAAATATTAGTAATTATTATAAGATTTACATGTAATTCATTCTAACGTAAATAAACATGAATTTTATACCCATAAAGTTTTTTTCTAATCGATAAATATGTAAGTATGTGATTAATTCAAATCTATCTTCTATACTCAAATACTTTTGCGATTATGTTTAAAATATTTATTGCCTATATGAATATATCAACATGTTAAAAATCAAATAACATATAAAACTAATATCAAAACAAAGAATTCCCAAGTACATGAGAAGACATTTCTTTATAAAATACATATTTTTTTATGAAATACATATGATTTGCTCAAAATACAAATCATTCTCTTTGTTTTAGATATAGGTTATCAAGATTGATAGGATTATTAAGGAAGAATGTGCTTTATTTTAGATATATGTTATAATAATTGATAGTATTTTCAAGGTAAGATGGAAATCCCTTTCTTTGTGGTCGGTTTATCTTCAATTTGCTTTAAATCCCAATTTATAGCATATATGTTAATTCAGTTTAAGAAAATATATAGATATTATATACTTATTTATTTAAAACTGAAATCTCAATCTCATGATAATATATATTAAATTAATTATTAGTGTATACAATGATTTTCTATTTATTAAAAAATAACTTAATTACAAATTCACAAATATATATAATAATCGATTTATATAACATTATACAAATATATAAATAAAATATTAATAGTTAATTAGAAAAATTACAATTATTTAACTCTAACATTTGTTATTAAACCCTTAATAATATATGTGTGAGAATACCTTAATTGTGTATTTTGTATATATTGGGACGAATGTAAGGTAAAAAGTGAACTTATATATTTAAAATTGACGATGGAGATATTGGATTTGGAGGATGTGGATTGCGTTCCATCATAAATGACATTTGATCTACGAATTCAAGACTTCGTTTTAATGAGTTGAATAGAGGAAGACACCTAGTATACACACGATTTGTTATAAAACTAAAGATAAAAGACTGAGACGACGGCTCTCTATAAATAAGTAAACCCTAATATTCTTCGAAGTGGACTTACTAAATGGTTATCTCTTGTACTCTATTATAACATGACATTATAATATAGCCCAAATGAATATCCATTAATATATATATATTTATAACACTTTGTCTAGATAACTATTTTACTACCCTTTTAATATATGATTTGATATTGTCTCATTAAAAACCATACTGCTAATGCTAAATCTAGTGGTCTAAAACCTAGTCAAGATAAAAATTTTAGTCAACCCAAGTCAATCTTGTATGCGAATTATTTTAGCGTTATTTTAGGTGCATAGGACTACAGGTGCAAAGATATTAGCAAAACTAACCTCTCATGTTGCAAATATAAATACGTTTTCTAATCTTGCTTTTAGCTTTACTAGCCACAATTCTTCCTTATTATTTGCAAAATGATGTTTGGGAGAATACTAATAGACATGTTAGAGAAGAAGCAGAGGTAGCTAAACTAATATAGGCTTTGATGCATATCGATTTATACCAAGTATCACCAAATATCCCTAGATAATTCTAGTACCCAATAATAAATACATACCCTCATGTAGGAAGATGAAAGTTGTTGTTACCTAAAAGAATCAAAACAAAAAAGATATAAATTACATGAGATAAAGAGATTAAAATGGAAAATAATTAAATATGTTTGACAAAAAATAAAATCCAAGTGGTTATCTTTAATACAAAGTGGTAGGAGTTCAAGAATTTTGATTATATAGGTTATGGTCGCTGCCCAGTATAAGATTACTTATATTTATATATTTACTAGGTAAAACCCGTGTCTGAAGATACTAAAGCAAAAATGAATTTCGTTGACAGACACTACAGCAAAAATGAATTATGTTGACAGGAATCGAACACAGGTTCAAAAAAACCCGTGCCTGAAGACATTAAAGCAAAAATTAATTTTGTTGACGGGAATCGAACCCAGGTTCCCTGGGTGAAGGGGCCAGAATCAATCCTGGCCACCACTTATGTTTGGCCACATTTAATCCTGGCCACCACTTATGTGGGTAAATCTGGACCGTAAAAAAGCCTCTGAAATATAATATAGTGTCTGAAGACACCAAAGAAAAAATTAATTTCGTTGACGGGAATCGAGCCCAAGTTCCCTAGGTGAAGGGGTCAGAATCAATCTTGGCCATCACTTATGTTTAGTTAGATTAAATCTTGGCCAGATTTAATCCTAGCCACCATTTATGTGCGTAAATCTGGATCGTAAAAAAACCTTGTAATATAATATAGATTGGGTGATTATTGCTAACTATATCACGGTTATCTTATGCTTAACATCTATAGTTATTGCAGTTTCAGTTGGGTCACATACACTAGCTTACCATTCAGGATGTATATTCCATATTACTTTGTTTATTAATGAAGATCAATTCTATTGTTTGGTATTGTCAATTACACGAGATTGTTTGTATGCTTGTTTTGTTCTACTTTGATTGAGTATACCTAATGTATATTCGTTCATACGAGGTTACAGTTATTATTCTCTATCAAGTATATCATCAAATTCTAAGGCCTTTGTGGGAGGGATCATGGTTTACCTGATTTTCTTTTCATTTTATAGTTCATTTTACTTCACTTTTTTAGCTTGATTCCGTTTATTTTTTTTCAACTTTGGTAAAATCAATGTTGTATGTGTTTAATGTAGGTGTGACTACCTAATATATATTAAATTTACTTCAACTTTTTTACCTCGATTACTTTTTCACGTCGTATCTCTTTGTTTTGGTTTTTATAAATTTACTCTTAATTGAAATAGTGTAATCATCACTACTAATGTAGGAAGTCCCGCATTCTTATAGTTCATAAACTACTTTTTTTATATATTAGTTTCTTTATATAATAAAATATTGAGTACTGAATAGTACATCAAATTTATTTTGCTTTTTCTTTATATATTTTAGGTCTTAATACTGCCTCTAAGTTAATCTACTTGTTAACTCTCTACATTTCCTTATTTTGAAAGGTAAATTGTCATATTTGTACATCATTTTGGCATATTGAGTTTGTATTCCAAAATTACTTCTATCATATGGTGTGATGAAAATATGAAGGGGTCCTCGATAGTTATTAATAATAGTTTTACTTATTATGAAACTTTTTTCTTCTGAAAATAATCCCAAAACCCCAGAGACACTGTTTACCATTATATGGGTATGGGTTATAACACTTATATAAAGGAAGTATATTTTTTTATTTTTAGAGATGATAATTTTGTGTTTCTAAATGTAAGGATAATATAAAAATGTGTATCGATTTAAAATTTGGAGCAATCAAAATAAAATATTATTCGATGAAATAATAAACCTTTTATTTTCCTATTGGGATATTTCTCAAGGCATAGATGGTAGGATTCTTGAGGTATCAGAGAGGTTGTGCAACCGTTCTTTAGGGTGAAACAGTGTTAAACTCTGATTCTTTAATGTGATTTTGTTGATTTTCTTCAATTAGTTGTTAGTCAATTAGATTATAAATCATTTTTGTGTAAGATTCAACTAAAATGAAAACTATACAAAAATCACATGCTATGCATGAGGACCTATCCTTGGTTGGGATTAGTGTGAAAAAATTAAAAAAGGTCATACCAAAGTAGGGTTGCAGTGTTGTGCCAGTTTGGGAATTAATTGCTCATTTCTACCGTGTATGTATTAATGTAAAGTTGGTCAAAAACTAATTGGTAGTTAATTCATCTTTAATATCGCAGTGAATGCTGTCACATTAATATAAGTTGTTAATGCTATAATCTATATAAATACCCACATGTTGGCATAGGCTTTCAGTGACTTTTTCTTTTTAGCTAATTGGTTTTTTTTTCATCAATATGTGATTGATTTTACAAGTCTGTGAAACACTTTACATTGTGGGTAAGTTTATTTATTTGTTAGCTAATTAATATTTTCTCAAAATTAAATAATATTTTATTACTCAATTTTAACTCTAAAAGTTTTATATATATTCAAGGCTATTATCCAATTCATCAATCAATCAAATAATAACTAATTTTATTTGAATATATTTAGACTCTTATGGAAATTTAAATTTATTCAAAGTTTTTATTCATATTATTAAATAAATTGAAATATTTGGAAAATATAAAGTTGATTTGATTTATTATATCCAGATATTTTCATTCTTGGTTTTGTTTTATTTGATTATCTCATTTTTTCCGCTTGACGGATGTTGAAACTTATTTATTTCTGTTTTTTTTAAATAAATTTTTATATAGATATTTTAAGATATATTTATTGTAAATTATGTACAATGAATTAATTCTTCATTATCTAAAAGCCTCCAAATGGTATAAGAATTTTTTTAAAACAAAACTAGTTTTAAATATATCTTAAAATATCTATATTAAAATTTATTTAAAACTAGTTTTGTTTTAAAAAAATTCTTATACCATTTGGAGGCTTTTAGATAATGAAGAATTAATTCATTGTACATAATTTACAATAAATATATCTTAAAATATCTATATAAAAATTTATTAAAAATAAAACAGAAATAACTAAGTTTCTACCTCCGTCAAGGGAAAAAATGAGATAATCAAATAAAACAAAACCAAGAATGAAAATATCTTGATATAATAAATCAAATCAACTTTATATTTTCCAACTATTTCAATTTATTTAATAATATGAATAAAAACATTGAATAAATTTAAATTTCCATAAGAGTCTAAATATATCATAATAAAATTAGTTATTATTCGATTGATTGATGAACCTTATAATAATCTTGAATATATATAAAACTTTTAGAGTTAAAATTGAGTAATAAAATATTATGTAATTTTGAGAAAATATTAATTATCTAACAAATAAATAAACTTACCCACAATGTAAAGTGTTTCACATAACTATAAAATCAATCACATATTGATGAAAAAAACAATTAGCTAAAAAGAAAAGGACACTGAAAGCATATGCTAACATGTGTGTATTTATATAGATTATAGCATTGACAACCTATATTAATGTGACAACATTCACTGCGATATTAATGATGATTAAACTACCAACTAGTTTTTGACCAACTTTACATTAATACATACGCAGTAGAACTGAGCAATTAATTCCCAAACCGGCACAACACTCAACCATACTTTGGTATGACCTTTTTAATTTTTTCACACTAATCCCAACAGAGGATAAGTCCTCATGCATAGAAAGTGGTTTTTGTATACTTTTCATTTTAGTTGAATCTTACACAAAATGATTTATAATCTAATTGATTAACAACTAATTGAAGAACATTAACAAAATCACATGATGAAATTATATGACCAACGTTCTTAATTTAATATTATCATATAAATACATAGATGTTCACGTATTCAATATGAAATATTAAATATTAAATATTAGTACTTATTATAAGTTTTACATGTAATTTATTCAAACCAAATAAACATGAATTGTATACCCATGAAGTCTTTTTCTAATTCATAAATATATACGTATGTGATTAATTCAAATCTATCTTCTATACTCAAATAGTTTTGGGATTATGTTTAAAATTTATATTGCCTATATGAATATATCAACATGTTAAAAATAAAATTACATATAAATATATTAAGAATTCCCAAGTACATGAGAGGACATATTTTTTTATGAAATACATATTGTTTGTACAAAATACAGATACTGCTCATGAGAGGATTATAACATCAACTTTATATCATGATGAAAATAAGTAGAAGACTTAACTAAATTACATTATTCATTATAGTGTAACATGTACTTATAGATTTTTCATATTAGAAAATTTTAACTAAAATTTCTCGCTCCGTTATAATACTTCATAAATATATGGAATCAAACAATAAATTAATTATGGTCAAATAATATGCACAAATGATCATATACAAAATGGTGCTCTTGAACTTATGTCCGTTCAAAATGTCGACAAGAAAATTTTAGCCGAATATAGAAAGATGTGTTAAGGATGATTTCTACGGTGAATATGAACATATGATGACTTATAATTTTCAAAATATATAAACCATTTCATGTGCATTTAAGGTAAAAAAAATTAACCTATATATGTTATTAGATATAAAAATTCATATGAAATTGTTTCAATTATTAAGTGTGCTTAAATATTTATCCCGAGATATATAAATTAGAGTGGTCATTATTAGTATTTAATTGTCTAAAATGTAGTCATATAATTTGTCATGTATATTTGTGTGCCATTTCATATGTATAATAAATAGAGATTGGAAATATAGATAGATAGAGTCTGTAAAAATAGATGATAAATATGATAAATACTGAAAAAATATTTAATTCCATCAGCAGTAAAGGCGAATTGGTCCAAGTTGAAGGTCTGATTGGAAATATTACCATGTTGACCTCCATACATTTTATGAACAAAAGATGAAAAATTAGAAACAATTACCTTAGCATGAATAGAACAATTAAATACACATGGAGATTTAATCCAAAATGGTGATTAAAAAAAGTCCCACCAAGCGTGGAAGGTTATGGACTTATTTTAATGAATACACATGGAGAATTAATCCAAAATGGTCATTGATAAATCCAAAATGGTGATTAAATACAATTACCTCAGAAAAAGGTTATGGACTTTAAGCGAGGAAGGCCTGGTTGATTCAGTAGAGGAATTGAAATAATAGCTTCCAATTGAAATACAGATGGCGATTTGGTCTCATGTTGGAGATGGTGGTAATGATCTGGTTGATGGCGATGTGGTCTTTTTCCGATGTGTCGATGGTGATGGCGTGCAAGTAGATCTAAAACCGAATATCAAAGTCCTATCAAGAGGGGTTTCTATGAATGATAAGGGGAAAGGCAGTGATGGTGCAAGTCGTGATGGTGCAAGTCGTGATGGTACAAGTCGTGATGGCGGTGATGATGCGATCAGGTGTGGAGAGGCGAAGAAGAGTGGATAGTAGGGTTTTGAAGATCAGACATTTTTTGTTTTTGTTTTGTTCAAAGAAATCAGACAAAATGGGTTTTCTTGTTTTCTTTTTTTTTGCCTTAGGAAGTTTTTTTATTGTATTAATGATAAGTTGGGCTAGAAACGATCCTGGCCACCACTTATGTTTGGCCAGAATAAATGGCCACCACTTATCAAAAAACCTTATAATATAATATTGATATGGTCTAAAATATTTGCATACTATATTATCAATTATTATGTCCATAAAAATATAAATAAAAGAGATATTTCCATCATTAATAATTTACTTCATATATAATATGGCTTTAAAATGGAACCAACTTGAAGATATTCATTCACATTTAAGGTATATATATTTCGCATAAAATAAATAATAATATATATATATATATATATATCTATATATATATATATATATTTGATGGATGAAAAAAGTAAGTAGGTAATGATAATTAGATAGAATGGACCAACACATTAATTTAATGGGATTATAACTACAATAGTATAATTTTTATGGAACTTTAAAATATATTAGGTATAAAAAAAATATAATTAAATATTAATAGGTCTCATAATATTAATTATATATATTTTGGAGCATCCCAACTGTTGATAAGGGGATAAATCCAAGTCACCTTTAATTAAAAACTAATATATATATTTCTACTAATCGTACTTAATGATTTTTTAAATCCGGAATTTGCTAGTTCATTTATATTTTTGTCATCTCCTCACCTATAAATAGATGTTATTCATTCATATTTTTCATCAACACAACAACTATTTCTATATTTTTTTAGTAGTATCTATTAACAAAAACTACAACATATACATCCATTTCTTTGAAACTCTTACAAACATCGAATCCAACTTTAAAGGTATAACAATCTTTGTTATTCTAAACTTCTAGGTAACATAAATGATTACAATCCAATCGTGTTCATGACATTTCATCACAATATATATCTTCAAAAAATAAATGATTGTGATAAAATATCATGATCATCGATCAGATTGTGAATTCATTTTAAATTTCTCGCCCATGAATATTTATAGAATTCGTGATATCGAATACGACATTACTAAAATTTTAACATAGTAAAAATATATTATCACGATTTTTTTTTATTGTGATAATGTTATGACATATATCCCCTTCTGACATTATGTTTTCTCCAGTAAAGATAAGTATAATTTAATCAAAATTTTAAAAATCTATATTTTTGTCCTTCAAATATCCCTATATATCTACAGTAGATCTAACTTTCCATGGTGGATCGGAATAATTTATCTAAGTTTCCAACATAAATATGTTCTTGAGGTTTTGTTGTTCGTGAATTTTTTATGTTCGTTCTTGGTGTAACCTTATAATATAGCTTCTTATTGTTTAGCCCCCATACTTTACTATATATAAATATATATATATATATATATAT
Source organism: Nemophila menziesii (assembly GCA_029959085.1). NCBI lineage: Eukaryota > Viridiplantae > Streptophyta > Magnoliopsida > Boraginales > Hydrophyllaceae > Nemophila > Nemophila menziesii. The sequence continues at coordinate 94,422,879 of JARWIR010000002.1, forward strand.
ATATATATATATATATATATATATATATATATATATATATATATATATATTCTTCTATTCCGTTTTTTTTCTTTTTTAGGTTCGATCGGACCTTCTTCTCCCTCCCTTCTCACCATTCATATAAAAAAAACCTCTTCATTCTTATATTATGCAATTGTTTTTATTTTATACTTATCTTTTATTTCCATTTCTTAAATCTATGGTGAATTTGAGTTATTGAAGATTTACAAAAATCCATTTTTAACTGGTAAGAACTCATAATATTTATATTTAATTGATTTTCACACAATTCAGTAGAAAATTATGTGTTTTTAATTTCTTGGGTATAGATCTGTATATTGTGTGTATAAATATGCATGTTGTGTGTATAGATATATACTTATGTGTGTATAAATTTGTACTTTCGTGTGTAAAAATTTGAATTTTTTGGGTATGATCCTATATTTTTTGGGGTATGAATTTTTTTTTTTGGTAAATACCCACGGTTTTGCATTTTTTGTGGGTAAATACCCACTATTTTGCATTTTTGTGGGTATATACCCATTGTTTAACATTTTTTGTTCGTATGGAACTTCATTTTGGTGAGTATATATAGTCATTTATATTGATGAACTTGTGTGGTTTTATGTGTGAATTGATGTTTCTATTTTTGTGTAGGAAAACAACACCAAAAACGAAAAAGTAAGTATATCTCCATCATTGATATGGAAATATAATAGACCTAGGGAATAAATTAATATGAAATCGTAAGTAGAATACCCACCGAATTATAGCACGAACATTAAAAAAACTTTGAAAAAAAATCCAAACAATATGTATAATTGTTGGGACTTATAATGCAATTAAAATAAATAGTGGATATATACCCACTATCACACACCAATATTGGGAAAAAGGTAGCAAAGTAAGAACATAAATATTTGAATCCATTTTAAACTAAAATTAAACAAGGCCTTTAAAAAAACTAAAATTTAGTTTGATCTTCAAAAATATAATTTTAGAATTTGAGTCCTCTAATTGTATATTTTAGTATTTTATTTCTATGAATGTTAAGATATACAATCAAATTATATTAGGTACTATATTTACACTTATTTCGAATTATATAGATACGATAATTTTTTAACCTATCTCGATCTCCTCAAAACCTAAGCCCCGTTTTAAAATTATGTTTTCTCAACAAAATTAAATATAATTAATTCAAAATTTTAAAAATCTATGATTTTGTCCCCCAAATATTCCGATATATCTACAATAGATCTAACTTTCCAAGAGAAACTTGTTCATGAGGCTTTTTTGTTCATGAATTTTTTATGTTCTTTTGTTCTTGGTGTAAGCTTCTAACATAGATATCTAAATCGTAACTTTAGAGAGGATTTATTGGTTTCATGAAGTAGATCACCAGAATGATTTAATATCCATTTTGGATTTTTGTAATTTTAATATTGTATAATATTGTATAATTTTATTTTTTCAATATTTTTAATAGATATTTTTCTTTTAGGGTTAATAGATTTATTTAGTTATTATTAATTGTTGTATTTTATCCATCATAGAAATAAAATTTGTGCCATTTTTTTCTTTATTTTTTTAATACTTATTGTTTTTAGTTAATATTTAGAAAATTCACTAACTATACTAAAAGATTTGTTGAGTATACTCATCGACTTGCTGAGTAATAATAAATTAATTTTCATACTTAGTGATCCGTACTCATCAATTTTTGTACTAAATGATTTTAGACATAGTGATTTTTGTACTCAAGTGATTTCAAACTTATTATTTTTGTACTCAATGATTTTTTTCTCATAAATATTTGTACTCTGTGATTTCGTACTATTTAAATTACGGCTGGGTGGAGTTATCGGTGGAGGTCGATGGGTGGTGGTTGAAGATAAACAACTTAGATACTAAGCAAGGAGTACGCCCCAGGTGGCGTTGCAGGCAGTGGTGATGACAGGTCGTCGGAGATGTTAAATACTAATACTTAGGTGGATTTTGATTTATTTGAAAGTATTTTACAATTTGGTCACCTATAATATTAGGTAGTAACATATTTGGAGAAGAAACTAGCCAAATGTTCTCTATTGGTGATTAAATTGGTCTCCAAGACACTCTAGGACAATCACCCTGTATAGATCCATATAAAATGTTTATTATCATTTTGAACTAATTGGAATGTGAAAATTGAGTTTGCTTATATTAGGGGAAACTTTGTGACATACGTGTAACTTTAAGTGTAAGTTTCTTGAATAAAAAAATCTCATACTAAATATTATCGTTTTATTATACCAAAAATGTAAGAAAATCTAATATTTTTCACATTTTATAAACAATTAATTGAAGAAAATAATAATCAAAGTTTTTTATTTGAAAGCACGTGATGAGTCGTGTTTCACTGATATCACACCGAATGTGTGAGAGATGATATGTCTTGTTATAACTTTACATTAGATCTACAAATCAATGAGTTTTTTTCTTTTGTTTCACACCTACTATGAAAAAGATTTTTTGTCTTTCCTTGATTTCATACCAAATGTGTCATAGATGAAGTTTCTTCATTTGGTTAAACACTACATATGCAAGCGAACGCATTGTCTTTTTTTACTTTTGGGAAAAATTGCTTATATATTTCATATATAAACTCTTCTCTAATAGTGGTAGTAACGGTTGAGCATTACCCTTACCTAAACTGACAAAAAAAAGACACAAAAAAGATTTTCTTTATTTTAGGCCCATCATTTTTCTAGTTTGTAAAACTTCCAAGCTTATAAAATACATAAGTAAAGCTTACTTATTTGATTATTTGTGGTAATTAATTTAGGTCTTATACGATGATGTAAACTACACCATGTATATGAAAATAACAAAAAATATACTGACTTATATATGTCTTAAAATACATATGAGGTCAAAATCGATGAGACAATTTTATTTATAATCATCTCTCGGATAAAATTTACTTTCACTCTATATTGTATGTGTCGTACTAATTTAATACTTTAACTTCTATATGTTAATTAGCCACCAAACTATCTGTGTTGCATTAAGTGTAGACAAATTTGCATCACTAAATGGCTGACTTTTAAAGCTAAGGTTAAGGTTAAGGTTAAGGTTAAGGTTAACTATAAGTTTAAGGTTTAAGATTTAATGCTTAAGTTTTAAGTTTAATTTTTAATAAGATATAAGGTTTAAGGTCAAATATTAGCACGATGAATCTTCATTTGGTAAAGCTTAAGGTAAATGGTTAAGATACAAGTTAAGGTTCAGGTATAAAGTTCAAGGTTTAAAGAAAAAAATGCTAAGTTATAGGTTAAGGTTATAATTATGGTTAAAGTTTAGTTTAAGGTTGAGGTTTAAGATTTAATGTTTATGGTTTAAGGTTGAGGTTTAAGGTTTAATATTTATGGTTTAAGGTTTCATTTTATGATTTAAGGTTTAAAGTTTAAGGTTCAACGTTAAAGGTTATGGTAAAAATCGTTAGGGTTAAGGTTAAGGTTTAAAGTTTACGGTTTAATGTTTAAGGTGTAAGGGTTATGGTTAAATTATTGTTAAGTTTAAGGTTAGAGAAGGAAATCACTATGGTGTAGGGTTTAAGGTTTAAATTTAAGGTTTACAGTTTAAGGTGTAAGATTTAAAATATAGGTTAACTTTGAGGTTAAGATTAAGGTTAAGGTTAAATTTGAGGTTAAGGTTAAGTAAAATTTAAGGGTATGGTTAAGATTAAGGTTAAAGTTAAGATTAAAGTTAATGTTAAGGTTAACGTTTTCCTAGTTTAGGTTTAAATTTTAAGTTAAGGTTAAGGTAAATATTAGGTTAAATTTAATAATAATGTTAAGGGTGTGGTTAAGGTTATTAGTTAAGGGGTTTAGGTTAAGGTTTGGTTAAGGAGTAAATTACCACTTATTTTGAAATTTCTAGATGTGATCATTTTTCAATGGATCTTAAAGGGATCTCCTCAAGACCTAAGCCCCCTTTCGAAGTTATGTTTTCTCCCAACAAGGTTAAACCATTAGAATTTAATCAACTTTTTTAATACTATTCCCCTAATATTCTATTTATATATATCTACATATATCCACATTAATCACATTTCTCACCTACAATGTCTAAACCACCTCTCAAAATACTCTTCTCTTCCCACCTACTAAACCCTATAGAAATCTCCCACATGGAGAAAAAACCATGAACGATGATTTTCCAGCTTCCGTTCGTGACACAAGGTAGTAGTGAGGTGGTAAAGCCATAGATCGATATAAAGCTTCAAGACCATTGCAGTGTTTGAGATATGAAGCTTCGTCCATGGAAATGTTCGATATCTCGAACTTTTATAGCGTATGAAGGAATCATTGACGAGATGGCAGAGCAAGGAAGCAATGTCCATGAAAGTTTCGTGTACATTAGATCTGTCTTTACATTGTATATCGGAGTTTGAGCATGCGATTTTAAAATAACAGATCTAACTCTCCATGCGAGAATTTTTTTTTTGATAAGTGGGTTCTAGGCTAGCTTTCGTGAGGTTTTGTTGTTCATGAATATTTGATGGTCTTTTTTACTTGTTATTACCTTCGAACATTCATATATAAATTGTACTTCTAGAGAGGTTTTATTAATTAACCATGAATAGGTTTCGTGAAACAAATCACGAAACAAGATTTTACAGCATTATTTTTTTATTTTTTTCCCTTAATATTGTATAATTTTTTTAATATATTTGTAATATATTTCTTTTGTTATAGGTATAATATATTTATTTTTTATTATGTTTTGTATTTTTTCCATCATAAAAATTAAATTGTGCCATTTTTTTCTTAATTTTTATTTTAATAATCAATATATTTAGACAATATTCAAATATTTCACTAAGTATATTTAGATCTTTGTTGAGTATTCTAAGTAATTTACTATGTATACTTAGATATTAGTTTAATACACTAAATTAATTATTATACTTAGTGACTGCACTAATCAACTATTTTTGTACTCGGTGATTTCTTACTTACTGAATCACTATGTAAGCCCAGGTGACTGGTGGTGGTCGGTGGATGGTGTTTAAAGATAAATAATATAAATACTCAATAGCTTTGTAGTAGTAAATCAATGAGTACGTCCTAGGTGGCGGTGGTCGGTGGGTGGTGGTCGTAGATGAATATTGGTAGTACTTAGTGACTCGGTGGACCGTAGTTATTGTCACTTATTTTTTAGTCATAATAATATTTTTGTTTTATCTAAGGGTATTACAATATGAGGTCACCCATAAGATTAGGTAGTAACTTATTTGGAAAAGAAACTAGCCAATTTTTTTATTGGCGATTAAATTGGTCTCTAAGACACTGTGGGTCAATCAACCTTGATAGATTAACGAAATTGTTTATTGTCATTTTGAAACATTTGAGATGTTAAAAGTAAGTTAGTTTATATTAAGGGATACTTTTTGACATATGTGTAATTTTAAATATATATGTTTCATGAAATAAATTCTCATACTAATAACATAATTAATAATTAAGTGTTATATACAACAAATCCAATATTTTTCACAGTTTGGAAAGAAAGAATTTGAATAAAAGAAGAACAAACGTTATTCTTTGTCCATTTCACACGTGATGAGCTTTGTTTCATTGAGTTCAACAAAAAATGAGACAAATGATATGTCATGTTATAACTCTACACTAAATTTACAAACGATGAGTTTTTTTCTTTTGTTCCACACCTAGTATAAATTGGATTTTTTGTCTTACTTTAATTTCATACCAAATATATCATTGATACACATAATATCAATGCGACACATTATCTTTTTTACTTTTGGTTCGAGTACTTTTATATTAAAGTAGGACACACCTATCTCTTCTTATTAAAAGTAAAAATCCACCCAAACTTCTCATAAGTTCGTTTAATTTCAAATCTTCTCATTTATTATCAAATTAACAACACATCACCCTCCTTTTTTATTATTATAATATTTGTAAGAGTTTAATTTAACTGTTTCAAAATATCTTTAGACACGGGTCATATCTAGTGCCTATATATTTTGTTTATAAACACTCCTTTAGTAGTGGTAGTTACGGTTGAGCATGAACCCAACAAAACATGTCAAAAGAAATGCCCAAAAGGAGGCTTTTCTTTATTTAGATCCAACATTGGTCTGGTTTTTAAGATATAATTATTTAAACGTTATGCCCCCTCAACTCGCTGTCACCCGACTTAACCACCAAAGTTATAAAAATAGGTAAATTCTAAATCTGAATTCTCAGTTTCATTTCATATTTCTCTTCAACAATATTAATTTTTCATATTTTTGTATCACTTCCACTATAACAAATCATCTATACTAGTTAAACGATTTAATACTAGTATACAATAATTATGCTATAAATCTAATTATCTAAGTTGTAATACTTAAATTTTTGTTTATAACATCATTATTTTAATAAAAAAACATTTACTATTTTTATGGATATACCTAATATTTAACATATCTATATAGATCTATATTTTTTGTATAGATCTATATATTTTTATTATTGATCATGCAAAAATTTTATATTTTATATATAGAGAGTTATATATTGTTTATTCTGTTATATACGAAAATATAGGAAAATGTTTTTTTAATATATTATTCTATATATGTGTATTTTTTTAAATCTGGAAATATGTATCTTTTCACACATACACATACACAGACATATATATATATATTCATATATGTATATTAAACACAAATATATTTATCAAACTGATCTATATATAATTATAAGATTTATATATTTATGTTATTTAATTGTGTGTGAAATCTTTTTTTTGTTTTTGTATGTTTGTTGCTATATTATGTATCTCTCTTAAAATATATTTATGTAGGTAAGATTTATTAATTTAAAGTGAATACAAATTTATCTAAATAGAAAGTAAAAAACAATTAATAAATCAATCCACAAACACATATTTTATATTACAATATTTGTTTTATGGAAATTACATGCAACTTTACATATATATATATATATATATATATATATATATATATATATATATATATATATATATATATATTTAAGTTTTATTAAATAAGAATGTAAATATTTGTTTCATATTTGCAGTAACTATTACGGTGTATTTATTTATCGTGCATAATAATAGAAGGTAAGTAAACCAAAAAAACACGAGGTTAATTGTTTCATGAGAATACAAAGAAAAAATAGGATACCATCGCTTTCCTTCTAAAAGTTAATGTTAACTATTTATTAGTGAGATGAATCTTCATTTCGTTAAAGTTATGATTATGGTTAAGGTTTAAAATTTAATGTTTACGGAAAAGTAAATGGTAAACTTCAAGATGAAAGTTAAGGTTAAGGTTAAATTTCAAGATTTATGAAAACTATAAGGTAAAGTTAAAGGTTAAGGTAATGGTTAAATTTAAAGTTAAGGTTAAAGTTTAATGTTAACGGTTTAAGGTTTAAGGTTTAAGGATTAATGTTCAAGGTTAAAGGTTATGGTTAAAGAAGTTAAGATGAAGGTGAAGATAAAATTTAAGGTTAATGTTAAGGGTAAGGTTTAAAGTTAAGATTTAAAGTTAAGGTGAAGGTTAAGTTTATTATTTAAGGTTTGAGGTGTAAATTTAAGATTTAAGTGTTATGTTTAAAGTCAAGGTTAAGGTTAAAGTGAAAGCAAACATGAAGTCGTATGGTTTAAAGTCTACGTTTAAGATTTACAGTTTCAGGTATAAGATTTAAGGTTAAGGTTATGTTTAATGTTAAGATTAAGGTTTAGGTTAAAATCTATGATTAAATTGAAGGCAACAACTAAGTTGTATGGTATAAATTTTACGTTTAAGATTTACGGTTTAAGGTAAAAGACTTAAGGTTAAGGTTAAGTTTAAGTTTAAAATTATTGTTTAGTATAATATTAAGGATAAGATAAATGTTATGGTTAGCAAGATTATGGTCAACGTTGAGGTCAAGGTTAATATTAAGTCGTGGCTAAGTCAAAGATTAAGTTTTAATTTAAGGCTAATGTTAATGTTAATGTTAGGTTAATGTTAAGATACATGGTTAAGGATGTGGTTAAAGTTAATAGTTTAGGGGTTGAGGTTAAGGTTAAAGTTAATGAATAAAGCGTTATGGTTAAGGTTAAGGTTAAGTATCTAGTTCAGAAGTTTCTAGTTCATTTCTATTTTAGCCATCTCATCACATATAAATAGATGTTATTCATTCATATTTTTCATCAACACAACAACTATTTCTATATATTTTCTTAGCATTATCTATTAACTAAAACTACAACATATATGAAACTCTTACAAACATCGAATCCAACTTTAAAGGTATAACAATCCTTGTTATTCTAAACTTCTAGGAAACATAAATGATTACAATCCAATCGCATTCATGACATTTCATCACAATATATGTTATATACTTTTTAAATTTTTTTGAAGATTTCCATGTAAGAATTTGTTTTTATGTGGAAGCTCATCAGATCCTCTACAGCCGACAAAGGGATACAACCTATTATAAATATGAAAGGAATATAAAATATGACATATCCTGATGAAACAACTTGCATGTTTGGAGGATAATCTAAACCTAGTGTCTCCTACTAATTTTTCTTTAAATTTTGAAGCTTTAGACACATTGAGTGAAGTTAATAACTTATTAAGTACTTTATTGTCATTCTTATACATGTGTAACATTCATTACTCAACTTCTATATATGTATGCTCAAACTTGTGACAGGTTACGACTTCTCTTATTGCGATGTGAAGGCTTGGGAGAGAAAGGATGAGTAGGTCAAAGAAGCCCTATATGTCTAGATGAAAGCTAGAAAAGTCAACCTTATGCAACAACTTGAGAGGTGTGAAGTCAAAGCTCTACAATCTAGTTAGAAACAGGCCTACTCCTTTCTCGTGAGTAAGTTTCCTAACATCTTGGTAGCTTTCCCATTTGATAGTCTCCTTAGTTTTCTATGTGTGCCGTAAATTCTTTTGAGATGATTGTAGATCCTACCTTCCGTACATTTTTTAGGACATAGAGGTCTTAGACCAATACATGAAAACTAAGGAAATTGTGGAAGGAATTGCCATAACAACAAACCTTCTTCAAGAATCAGAATTATGGAATCAAGCTAATTGGATGATTTGACCCTTAAAGTTATAAAGATCGGCAAGTTGGAATGGAAACCTAAAATCATCTAACACCAATTAAAAGAACTATTTATTATCAATTTCTTATCTAATATAGTGATTCTTGGACATTCTCAAAGAAATGGGAACAACCAATCATCAAAATGTAAAATGTTGTATGCAAAAAAAGAAACTATTCAAATTATTTAAAACGTGACTAAGGTATATAGTTTTAGATTGAGGGAACACTTATCAAGTATATCTAGATCTATATGATCGTCAATTATCTAGGATCTCCATTTATTTTACCTTTACGTACTAATGCTTAATTTACTTTTGTACAAAAAAACACGGTAGAAAGGGATCTATATTTTAGCATTTATATTCTTAGTTCTTTAATAAACCAAAATCAAATAGCGAGAAAATTCATTTAATATCTTGATTTGAACCTCTTGGAAATGGGTTAAAAAATCAAAAAAATCTAAAATTAGTTTACATTAATACATTATATCAATATAAAATACACATGAGTATTATGTCCACTAATAAAAATAATCCTAACCAATAATTGACAACAATAATTTTAATTTTTACCATAACAATTGGTCCACTCCTCTTACTTTATACTAGACATTTTACATTCATTTACTTGTAAACAATAGAAGGGAAAATGTTCAAATTTTCTAAATCGGTTAGAAAATGATATATGTTGTTTATGGGTAAGTTCATAAGGACTAATTTCAATGCCTTCAACATTGGAAATGCTGTCAAATAGTTGATATTTGGAGATCCACAAGAGATATTTTTAATTTGTTCGAGTGTTTGTAATATATAGTTACCAACATTATCAATGTTAAATGGAGGCATAATAGTATCTTCATTTGATAATGATTTAATACCAAAAGTTGTGTTAACCAATGTTATCTGGACATCGTTGTTTAAAAAAGTATCTGGTGAAGTTGGGATAAAATTGTTTTTCTCAGCAAGTATGAATCCAAATTCCTCATCGATGGACCTTATGAATTATTGATATTACACCTAGACAAGCAATAAATTGGTGATGTCAGGTACATTAAAACAAATGTGAAAATTTTAAAACAACTCAAATAATACTAAAAGTTAAATAAAACACACATATGCGTATGTGACGTTAATATTTATTTATTTTTTATTTAAAACTAATTTTGTTTTAAAAAAATTATTATACCATTTGGAGGCTTTTAGATAATTAAGAATTAATTCATTGTATATAATGTACAATAAATATATATCTGAAAATATATATATAAAAAATTAATAAAAATAAAACATAAACAACTAAGTTTCTGCCTTCGTCATGGGAAAATGAGATAATCAAATAAAACAAAACCAAGAATGAAAATATCTAAACAAATAAATCAAATCAATTTTATATATTCCAACGATTTCAATTTATTTAATAATATGAATAAAAACATTGAATAAATTTAAGTTTCTATAAGAGTCTAAATATATTCTAATAAAATTAATTATTATTCATTTGATTGATGAACTGGATAATAACCTTGAATATATATATAAAACTTTTAGAGTTAAAATTGAGGAATAAAAAATATTTAATTTTAAGAAAATAATAACTAGCTAACAAATACATAAACTTACACACAATTTAAAGTATTTCATAGAACTATAAAATCAATCAAATATTTATGAAAAAAATCAGTAAGTTAAAAAGAAAAAGTCCCTGAAAGTCTATGCAAACTTGTGTGTGTTTATATAGATTATAGCGTTGACTAAGTAATGTGACCCGCATTCACTGTGATATTAAAGATGATTTAACTACCAATTATTTTTTGACCAACTTTACATTAATACATAAACGGTAGAACTTATCAATTAATTCCCAAACATGCCCAACCCTGCAACCCTACTTTTGATATGGCCTTTTCAACTTTTTCTTACTAAGCCCGACCAGGGAAAGGTCTTCATGCATAGAAAGTGGTTTGTGTATAATTTTCATTTTATTTGAATCTCACACAAAATGATATATAATCTAATTTATTAACAACTGATTGAAGAACAATCAAGAAAATCATATGGATTATATTTTTCTGGTTATTCATTGATTGGTTGTAGTCTTGTATATCTCTATTATATAATAATATAACAAATTTACTTATGCAGTAGATATATAATTTTTGTTTTTGAGATATTTTATAGATATGTGAATTATATTTTAAATAAAATAAAATGAGGAAAAATCAATTATCACTGAAATTTGCCATAAACTGATTCCTACATAAGCTAAAAAACTTAAAGGACACCACATACTTTTTTATCCTTACATACTGTATTTACTTTATGCTAATTAAAAAAACATCAAAATCTAATACACTTATTTTATATAATATCCAAGATAAAATTTATTATTTATGTAATATACGGAACGTAAAATCAAGAAAGAATATTGGAAACAAAAATCCGATCGGAAAATCAGAAATTTTAGAAAATTAATATGTAGTTCAAGTTCCGATCTGAAATTTTCGAAGAAATCGGAATTTCGGAGCATTAAACATCTCTTCCGAACAAAACTTTCTAATTGGAAAAAACAGAAATCGAAAATTCCGGATCCGATTTCATCCCCTTCCTCCAGAATACCATGTTCTTTAATGGTCTGAGATGCCATAGTGATACCTTTACCCGTTTTTTTAATTTGCAAATGGATTTATTTCTATTGCAACTACCAGTAAATTTCATCTTTATGGTTATAAAACATAGTTATTAGAAAAGTTTAGTTAATTAGAATGGTTAAATCTACTTTTGATCTAATATCAGGTTTTACTCAACTATTTTTAAATACTATGGATTTTTCCTGTGATCCATTACACCATACAACTATAAACATGAAAGAAGTTGTTTCTCTAAAATGACTCTTTGATCATATCTATGAGAAACATGTTTTTATATATGATTTTTATTCAATTATTTATATAAACTAAATAATGAATTTTGCACTGTCACTTATATTTTTTAAAATTTATTTTAGCCCAAGTACCTGGTATGGGGCATTCCCTAGTATATATATATATATATATATATATATATATATATATATATATATATATATATATATATATATATATATATATATATGTGTGTGTGATGTTATTATTTAGGTTCTACTAAAAAATAAAAGAATCGAAATGACTATCTACACGAGTCGTGCTACAAATCATGTTGTATTTTTCCTACCAAATCCACAACTCATGAACATAGTAAGTGAATATATCTTACACAATATGTAGATTGAAGGTGTAAAATTTATTTGTAATACACCCTTACATTTATTTTTGGGTACAATTCTTTCGTACAAAAAATGTAAATGTAAAGTTAAGGGACGAGGCAGAATTATATCGCATAAAATTTCCACAAGTAAGATAATACAAACTCTTATTTCTAATTACTTTTTTCTAATACGAAATCATTTTCTTAGAATAATAGTTGATTTCGATTATATATGTAGCATTGGAAGAAAATCATGTGTGATGGCTAGATAAAAGGAAAGCGCTTGGTTAGATGAAATATCAACCACATGGTAAAGTTTCTCATAAATTTAACACTAATGTGTATAATATTCAAATTATATGCAAATTTTATATAATCTTCAAATTAACAAGTTATCGTTCAGGTTCCTCAATTGGATGATACGTGTATGTTGACACAACGATATTTGGTATAGTTATGAGATTTATGCACGTATATTAAAAACTCGAGGATTTATGATTCATACATTACCATTCTATTACTTCTAGAGTATTTTGTATTTTAAATTATTTATTAGTTGTTTGATAAATTATACACAGATATATAGTGCATTTGAATTTAATAACCAAACTTTTTTATCTTACTATTGTATTCATTTCATCTACGATTTTTACATTTTTTTGTCAAAAATACATATTCAGAATAAAATATATATTTTTTAAAAACTAAAATAGGAAATTAAATAAATTTTTATGTATCTGAGTGCATTAAGGAAAAAGCTATACCTAGTAATTATACAATTCATTTCTTGTAGCTTTATCTAGAATTCTATATCATTAAACTATTGCATAAAACTTTTTCTGTTTTTTATGAATAAATACCAAAGTTCAGAATAATAGGTGAGTGATCAGACCCAAGAGGGGGTAACACTTTATTCCACGAGTTTGGATAAAGAGCCATCCAATCACTAAGATTCTATCAAGTCTTTGCTTTATCAGCTGGTTGCCATTTCTCTTGTTAGACCAAGATAAATTACATCCTAAAGATGGTAAATCAAGCAAGGCATTAGAATCTATGAATGCATTAAATATAGCCATATTCCTCTTGTGAACAGAGTTTATATTTCCCCCAATTTCTAAGAGGGAAATCTAATCAAATTGAAATCCGCAATAAAGCCCCATTGTTTCTCAACATGTATCAAGTCATTCAATTTCCTCAAAAAATGACTTTTTTCCTCACCTGCAGTAGGGCCATATACAAAGTTAATCTCACATAATTCAATATTAGAACTATAATAGGTGCACTGAATAATGTTTTTATCAGAGCTAACATGAGTGTAGTTACCAGGTTCTTTCACAAAAACTGCTATTCCCCCAGATAAACCAATAGGATCCACTTGTGTAACAAGTGTCAATTTCAGTTTATAACTCAAAGAAATTAAAAAGTCAAGTTTTTGTTTAGTTTCAGAAAGAAAAAGTACCTCTAAATGACGAGTCTTGATCATTTCCACCAAGCTCATTTCTGTCAAGGCTGTTCCAATGCCTTGACAGTTCCAAGCTTGTATCATTGAGGGTTTTGGGGTTGATATGGGTCAACCCCGCAAACCTCATCAGCTTCCATCTCTTCTTGTAACCCTTCTTCATACCATTTTTAAATATTTTCATCAGTGTCAATTTTTTCAAGCTCAAGTGAATCAGCCATCTCATCATCACCACCAGTAATTAGGGTAACAAGAGTTGTTGATACTTGAGAAGTAAGATCATCATCAGTTGAGAGACCAAGGTCCTCCCTGACTTGCTTTGTTCTTGTTCTATTTCTTTCAAGTGAACCAAAACAAATAGTTTGATCTGAATTATCAGTAATAGATGGGTCAATCTTAACTTTATCCTCCAACTCAGTCATGGGACTCAACTTACCATTAACCTCATTAGCCCCACAAAGTTTTAAAATTTCATCACTTTTCAATGGCCTCAATTCAGTTTTAAAAGCAACACCTTGAATAAGAGTTTGATCAAGTTTAACTGTAGGAACAAGTAAAGAGTTCTGAATTGAATTCATTCCTCCTTTTTTAATCATTTCATTTCCATCATTAGTGCCTATCTCTACTTCTTCAAGCACTTCAGCTTTCTTTTTGAATTTATTCTTCAAAGGTTTTTTGATCCTTTGATTAGTATTGGTGTTCTTCACAGCTTTGAACACACATTCTTTCTCTCTTTTCATATTTTCAGAGTATTTTATCCAGTTGCCAAACCTATTTGTAAGGAGGTTAGGATTATCACAGTTCTTCTCTTCATGAGAGATAATACCACATTTGAAACAAAAGTCGAAAAGCTTTTCAAACTTAAAAGAAATCCAAACATTATGTCCTTTTGAAATTTTAAAATTGAATCCCTCCAAAAGAGGTGTTAATACCGAGCTTTCAACCCTAACTCTAATGCTAGGATCCTCTTTATACTTAATCGGATCAGGCAAACAAACCTCAATAACTCTACCAACCTTTGAAGCAATTTTACTAACATTTGATTCTTTAATAAAGAGTGGTGGGACACCATAAATTCGAACCCAAAACGCTGTCTCATCAAGAAGCGAAGGATTAATAATTGTTTCCTCATGTTTTTGAACCAATACATGGAACCCAAATATATGGTAAGGCTGATTATTCCATACAACCTCATAATCTTTTTCTTTGTCAAATTGAATTGTACAAAGATTAATACCTTTATTTTCAAGAGTAATCCTACCTGATATATCCCAGTGATGTATTATAATTTTCTTTAAGTAGCTCAGATTAATAATACATGTTGCTATCACACGAAGAATAAGTTTGGGTTCATCAAACTTTGAATAAATTGCATCTTTGTCTGGTGAGAGACAAAGTTCATCATCATCCTCTTCTTGCTTCCCCTCTTTGATGTTCATGAGAGACGCCATGGAAGAGGGAAGACTAGAAGATTAATGTAAACAAGAACTCAATAAAGCACTTAAAGGTAACTTTTAAGAAGTGAATCTTAGCAAACGTGATGTAGAGAATGCTTAGTTTCATAGATCTAAGAATAGGTCCTAAGGTGAAACTAAGTTACTGAGTGTGAATCGGACGGAGAGAGAGAGAGAGAAGGGTTTATTGGAGAGAGAGAGAGAGGTAGAACAAGGGTTTTAATCGGAGAGCGAAAGGGGTTTTCGTGGTGGTTCGTGGTGGTAAGTGGTGGGGGATCGAGATTCAGACGAAGGGGGAGGGTTTATCGGGAAGTGTGCCTGGGAGCATTTTTAGGTTTTAGTTGGGGTTTTGTTATCTCTTATGAAATATAAATTATCTCAAATTCAAAAACATATATCAATGTGGGCTAGGAAAAGAATCTTGAATAATAGGATTCTTATTAAAAAGAACATTGCTCAGTTGAAAATTATCTTTAATGAGCCATACAGTGATGAGATCAATGATCTTTTTCATTCTCTGAGTATGGAACTTGAAGAATTTTGGAAGAAAGAGGAATTATATTGGTCTTTAAGATCAAAAAATAATTGGTTGAAATTGGGGGATAAAAACTCTAAATTTTTTCATGCCTCAACAAAAGTAAAGAGATCTAGAAATAGAATCTCTAAAATAAAAGATAAAGATGGAGTTTGGATTTCAGATTCAAATGATATATCTAAGGAAATTATTGGATATTACAATAATATATTCAAATCAGTGGGAGAAAAAAATTATCATCCAATTCTGTGTAAGGTCAATAAAGTTGTAACTGATGAAATAAATTGTTCATTAACAAAAAGTGTTGATTGTGATGAGATTAAAAAAGCCATTG
Source organism: Nemophila menziesii (assembly GCA_029959085.1). NCBI lineage: Eukaryota > Viridiplantae > Streptophyta > Magnoliopsida > Boraginales > Hydrophyllaceae > Nemophila > Nemophila menziesii. The sequence goes on from JARWIR010000002.1 coordinate 94,439,049, forward strand.
TTCCTTAGGAAGTGATAAATCCCTAGGACTAGATGGTTTTGGAGGATTCTTTTTTAAAAAGTATTGGAAAGTATTGAAACATGACCTTGTGGCTTTAGTTTCAGATTTTATATTGAATAATTCCTCCTTGGAAGAAATTAATTGTACTATTATTGCTCTAATCCCAAAGTGTGAGAACCCATATTTTGTTGCCTCTTTCAGACCAATAAGTTATGCAAATTTTATATATAAGGTAATTTCGAAAATTTTGACCCTCAGGCTCCAAGAATGGATTGGTAGTTTGGTTTCTGAAACTCAAACTGCCTTCATTCCTAATAGGTCAATTTTTGAGAAAATACTTATAGCTCAGGAAGTTTCACTCTTCCTTAGCAATAAAAGAGATACAAAGAAATACTCTTTGGAAATGAGAATGGGATTTTCTAATAGATGTTCTAACTCAAATGGGATTTCACTCAACTTGGGTACGATGGATAAAAAATTGTGTAACAACTGTAACTTACAAAGTGCAAATTAATGGTGCTTTATTTGATCTTGAAAAACCTCAGAAAGGTCTTAGGCAAGGGGACCCTCTCTCCCCTTACCTGTTCTGTATTGTTACTCAAGCTCTTACACACTTAATAGAGCACTATGTGGAAATTGGTTTGTTTAAAGGTTTTTCAATTGCGAGAGCAGCTCCAATGATTACACATGTTCTATTTGCAGATGACAGTTTATTCTTTCTTGAAGCAAGTGAAAATAATATTGATATATTCAATAACATTATGAACTGGTATACTTATGCATCAGGGTAGAAAATGAATCTCAATAAGAGTGGAGTATTTTTTAGTAAGAATACACCACAAGAATTGAGAACTAAGTTCTCACAGTTACTGAGAATGAATAAAATTGAGCATTTGGGCAAATATCTTGGAATCCCCTCTTCTTGGGGAAAATCTAAAGTTAAATCCCTTGAATGGTTGATTGAAATGGTTTTGAAAAACATGGAGAGATGGGACACAAAAATGTTATCAAAAAGTGGTAAAGAAGTTTTAATAAAAGTTGTAGTTGGGGCTATACCTAACTATATAATGTCAGTCTTCCTTATACCAAAAAACGTTACTTCACATCTAACATCTCTGATCTCTAATTTTTATTGGGATAATCAAGGAGAAGGGAGGTGTCATTGGATTAAATGGCAAACTCTTATGAATTGCAAAGATGATGGAGGGCTCGGGTTTAAAGATTTTCATTGTCAAAACCTTTCTCTCTTAGCCTCAAATGCTTGGAAGTTCAATCTTAATAAGAATTCTTTGCTTTTTAAACTGTTTAAAGGGAAATATTTCCCTACTTCTGAGTTTTTTAAAGCTCAGTTGAGTAGTAATTGTTCATGGGGCTGGAAAAGTCTTATTGAGGGGAGAAATTGTTTTTTGAAGAATATAAAATGGAATGGTGGAAATGGAAAAAGTTTAAACATATGGGAGGATATATGGATACCATATGAAGAACAACTTATTAAACCCAATAGGTGTAATCTGAATTATGTCTCTGAACTTATAAATTCTAATTCTCTATCTTGGAATCTTGAGTTACTTGATCAGTATTTCCCTTCTAAAGCTGTAGCAACCATATCCTCTATACTTCTCTCACAAATTAACCTTGAAGATGTGCCTTTCTGGCCATTCTCTTCAACTGGTAGAGTTACAGTTAGAGAGATGTATAGGAGGACTTGGATGGCTCAGCAACAGATAGAGAAAAATATTGTGAAAAATAAAGGAGAACAATCCTTTATGTTACAATCCCAGGATTGTAAAAGAGTGTGGAGTATGAATGTAATACCCAAAGCTAAAAATTTTGTGTGGAAATTTTGTGAAAATGTATTACCTACAAATGAGAATAGAAAAGCAAGAAAATCATGTACTTCAGACTTGTGTACAATTTGTGGATTGGAAACTGAGAATGTGGAGCATATTATCTTCCACTGTTCATGGGCAAGGGCAGTTTGGCTGGCTAGCCCTTTGAATTTCTGTTCTTTAACTGAACCATCTTTCAACTTAAGAAATGGATTAATTTTATAAGATTAAGCCTTTCTGAAACTGAGTTTAGTAATAATGGACTTGGTGAACTTGCATTTTGTATTGTTTGGAATATATGGAAAGGAAGAAATGGGGCAATTTTTTGAAGGAATGTTCCTCACCCTTTGAATATCTTATCAGAAGCTATAAAATCCAATGATGAATTTATATTATCCAAAAGGATTAAATCTGAGGCTATACAGGATAATAATGTGTTTATGAGGAATTGTGCTTCTCAAAAAGCAAATACTTCATAAATTAATGCAACTCAGGTGCAAACCTTAAGAGAAGGCAATAATGGGCAATGGCAACCACCTTTAGCAGGATGTTTTAAAGTTAATTGTGATGCTTCATATGATTGTAAAACTAATAAAACTTCTTATGCTTGTCTTACCAGGGACAATCAAGGGAAATTAGTTGATGGATGTTCAAATTTTTTTTTTTGCTTATTCTCCACTAGAGACAGAGGCTAGGGGACTTCTACAAGCTTGTTCTATGGCTTCAAAACTTCCTATAGGCAAAGCTGAAGTGGAAAATGATTGTCAAGCCCTTATTCAACAAACTTCAAATAGAGAGAAGATTTTTCGTAACATTAGAGGGCTAATTAATTGTATTCTTAGGCTTAAAAATTGTTGTAATATTAAAATCTCCTTTGTTAGGAGATCAAACAATACTTGCGCAGATTGGGTGGCTAAACAGGAGATTAAAGACTCCTTGTTTAGCCTTTGGAATTGTTTTCCACCTCCCAAACTTGCTTCTCTTTTAGCTAGTGACTTTAACACTATTGGAATAAGGTAATGTGTAATTTTTGAAGTTTCTATTTAATACTTCTTTCGACCAAAAAAAACTATTGCATAAAAGATTGTCAATGATATATTTATACAATTCATTACCTACAAAGTTTGTTTTATTTATTCAACAAAAAAAAATTACCCACAGCTTTCCTCATTAACTAGGCCATCAACTGATTCTAATCTAATGGCCAGTTCTTCAGAACACACAAATTCATACAACTTCCAATTACACTTTTCAAAAACTGACCATCTAAAGAACTGATTATCACTATCCACTATACATTAAAACTAGCTTATAAAACCTACATATCCCATCAATTTGCATTCCCCAATCTAATAATCTATATTTTGTGGGAAGTCGGTCTAAATAGGCAAACCATGCACGATATTGATGACTTACACTAAGTTCAATGGACTCCCAATTCTAGCTAAAAGCTAGAATTAGGAGTTGAATCTACTAAACCCACACTCTAATAGCCTCTCTATTGTGAAGAACTCAATCATTGGGTTTCCATTTTTTAGTTTTTTCTAGCCACATCTATTGAGTCGTAATCTATTTTAGCTACATTTTTTAATTTTATTTAAAATATATTTTATCTATATTTGGTCTATATTTATTTTTTAAATAGGATTACAAAATACTAATTTATTATTAACACTATATACATATATTTCATAACTTAGTAACATAATTTTATTATAAAAAAACGTAATAAAAAAATAAAAACAAAAATAATTAAAATATTATAATTTCATTATTAATTTTGAATATAATTATAATTAATTAAAAATTAGATATATAAATAACATAAATACATAACATATTAACAAATTAATTTAAATAAGAAATTTATTAAAATAAAATGTGAATAGAAATCCTGAAAATTGGGGAGCTGTTGGAGCATGCCTGTTTTTTGGAATTAATATGTGAGAATGAGTGAGTGTTTGACTCCCGATTATAGCTAAAAAAATTGGAAGCTGTTGAAATTAGCCTTAGTAGTTTTTTCCTCTTCCAAATCTAATTAGACCATAGTACACCATAAAACTTTAGATTGTTGTGTTATGAGTTCATCTAGCCCCATACTTGTAATGAATTTTTTTCTTGCAGCAAAAGATTTTCAATTACGCAGCCATAGTATAGAGTCACTACACTCCTCTTGGTTTTGGTAGCTCAATTTCTCGCATAAATCCTATTTGTGGAGGCCTGGCCTCTATCAATAAAGAATTCACTGCCCTGGCCTTATACATGAGAGTCACTCATACTTGTATAAATATCAACAAGTCTCTTGATGAAAAATGTCATTTATCCAAGGATCCCACCATAAATTGGTATATGAGGGTAACCTAAATCCTTGTGCTTCAATAATTTCCACAAACAAAAACGCTAACGGAAATATTTTTCTGCTCCACAATTCAGGCACCAAATAACAAACTTCAAGCTTCATGGCCGCTCAACTCTGGCCGGCAAAAAGCCACAATCCAACCCTTCACCGGACCCATGGTGGAGGCGAGTAGGGCTATGATAACAACTCCAAATGATTCCACCTCTCCAGACCAACACATGACTGATTTTCCTGAATTAACTGCTGCTATCCAAGACGGAAGAACGGGCAAGAGGTCTCGATCAATCTTGGAGGGTGTCGCTGCAGAGAATGGTAGCAAATTGGCGCTGATTGGGCCTGCCAATTCAGTTAGAATGGGAAATGTCTCGCAGGTACCTGATGTGCCAAAAGCCGCGAACCCACCTGTGATTACTGCTGCGCTGTGCCAATTCTGCATAAAGGTAATAGCTCGACCTCTTTTATTAGACCAAACCTTGGTAGTTGGAAAGGAACTGTAACCCGGGAACAATATAATTATTCCAATTATTGAAGATAAAGATGAAATTAAGACTAATCAGGTAATGGGGGAAGAGGATTACTATGAATTAGAAGAATTAATAGAGGATGATGATGAGGATATAATAGTTGACTCGATTCCGACTGTAATTATAACGAGAGAGGAGATTCAAGAGGGGGTGAGATTATGGAGGAATACTGATGTGGTTCATTTATTAGGAAGGGAAGTTGGGTTTACGTATTTGCTTTCGAAATTAAGACAAATCTGTGCCCCGAAAGGGCATTTCGAGCTAGTAGACGTAGACCATGGTTACTATATAGTTAAGTTTGAACAAAGAGATGATTTTGACTTCGCAATTTCTTGTGGTCCTTGGATGATTCTTGATCACTATCTGATTGTAAGGGAATGGACTCCGGCTTTTAATGTAGCGTCTAATCCAATAACAACGACAACGGCGTGGGTAAGAGTCTCGAATGTAGGTATGCAAAATTATACGGCAAGAATCTTGAGAAAAATAGGGGATAAGCTTGGCCGCACTATCAAAATTGACCCTTTGACAAAGGGTAGATTACGAGGTAATTACGCTAGGCTAGCTATCGAATTGGACCTGAAAAAACCTTTGGAACCTGAAGTGAGGATTGGGACGGATATATGTAGGGTGGAATATGAAGGGCTTCACTTGATTTGCTTTGATTGTGGCAAGTTCGGTCACAAAAAGGAAAATTGTCCACCCAACGTAGAGATTAGAATGGAGGTGGATAGGGAAAATATGAAAGAAAAAGAGCCGAGTGTAGAGGGGTTCATTGAAATACCGGCTACTAAGGACAAGTATGGGAAATGGATGACCGTAAGAAGAGGGAATAGAGAGAATGGACGGAATTCCGGGAATAACATGGGAAAAGCACAACTAAATAGCAATCTTTGGAATCGTTTCGATGCTCTAAGAATGGATGAAAACTCGAATGCAATGCGCTTCAATGCTCAGAGTATAACGAGTAAGGGTCAAAGTTCGGGGTCGAAAACAAATGGGAATAAAGGGAAGAGCGTAGTAGGGAATAGTACGGGGAACAAAAAATCTGGGGGAACAAAGGGACACGGGGTAATAACAACACCCAATTTTGAGCAGAGGCGGGTTTTGATAGATGAAGTAGAGGTATGTGAGATTGGGGATGATGAGGTGATTAATGAAGCAAGGATGGGGAATAAAAAGGAAAACAAGAAAGGGACGAAAGAGGCGCGTAATGGTAGTACTTCGAACAAGGGAGGAGCGGTTAGAAGGGTGAATGTGGGTGTTGGTAGCAGCTCCTCGGTGGGGCCTGGAATAAATACATAAGCTGAAGGCTTGGTTGAAATTGTTGTAGCTGCTGCGGAAAATGACCTCAGGGACCGTTTTGCAATTAATGCAAAACTTTCCTTGGCTGTCCGCCGACTTCCCAACACAGGCTGATTACCGCTGCAGAAGCTACTGAAATGGAACCGCCGAGCCACTGTGATGATCAAGAAGTAACCATACCAGCCCCGCGACCACCCGATCCCTTATGGGATGCTATAACTAGTGAAGATTGAGGCGACATCACATGGTTAGAGAGCCAAATCCAGGAAACCTTCGTAGCTAACTCGCAAGAACAGGTACAGGAGGCTAGGAGGATGGACGATGACACGGAAATGGAGACTCGCTCTTAATGCGCGACGAGGTACCCCTTGTATTTTAAATTTATATTTAATGAGGTTGTTGAATGTTTCAGAAAATTTATGGGAGAATTCCAAACATCCCATTAACATTTTAATTTGGAATTGCTATGGAGCGACCAAGCCGAGGTTTAGACAAGTTCTACGAGATATGATGACAAATCACAATGTGTGGCTTACAGACATAGTTGAACCCCGTATCAGCGGTGTCTCAGCCAATAATATTATTAACTCTTTACAGAAGAATAACTCTGTTAGGGTAGATTCAGAATTTATAGCGGTAGGATTTAGTTATTATGGAACGACTCAAACGTTAATATAAAGGTCCTTTTAGCTAGTCGCCGGGTTATTAATATAGAGGTAAGCCAGAATGGGTGTAAATCATGGATTTTCTCATCCGTGTATGCAAACCCGAATTATAAACATAGAGATGTATTATGGGACGCACTACACCATGCTTTCCATAATATACAGTTGTCGTGGCTAGTCGCTGGGGATTTTAACCAAGTTGGATTAGAGATTGATAAGAAGGGGGGACTACCGGAGTATCAAGAAAAATGAAAAAGTTTGAAGAATGGAGGCATAGTTATGGGTTGATTGATCTTGGATTTGAAGGACCTCGGTACACATGGAGCGATTCATGGAATTCGGGTCAGAGAATTATGGAAAGGTTGGATAGGGCTTATGGTAATGTGGAATGGCAGAGTCAGTTTTCGAATACACGGGTTATCCATTTGGCAAGGGTCCAATCGGATCATATGCCAATTTTAATTCAATTTTGCCCGATTCAGAGACCAAAAATTAATTCAAGGCGGTTCAGATTTGAAGCAGCTTGGTGTCTTCATAAAGGGTTTCTAGACTTTGTAATGGAAAATTGGGAAGGTGATAAGGTGGGTATTGGAGAAGGTATAGTAGCTATTCAGAGTCAAATAAATAAATGGAAAACGGAGGTTTTTGGGGACCTCAATCGCAAGAAAAGAAAACTAACAACAAGAATTAGATGTATACAAAAATCGCTTCAGGTTTCGTACAACTCCTCACTTAGACAAATGAGTTATCAATTCACAAAGGAGTATGAAAGTTTGATTGAGCAAGAGGAAATGATGTACTTCCAGAAATCGAGAGATAAGTTGGTTGTATCCGGGGATAGAAATACACGGTTTTATCAGATTGCAGCTTCTGTACGTAAGAAAAAGGCTAATTGCACAAGATTGCTTAATAATTTAGATACTTGGGTTGAAGAGGAGGATAGTCTTAAGTCTATGGTACGGGATTATTATATATCTCTGTACGCAGAACCGGAAGATCTCATGGCGGGGTGTACCTTACCGATTATTGGACCCCTCGATAGAGAGTTTACAAGAGGTCTAGAATAGCCGTTCTCCGATTTGAATTGTAGTATTTCAATCTAATCCGACTAAAGCTCCTGGTCCGGATGGTATGTCAGCAGCGTTCTACCAAAAGTGTTGGTCTTCAGTGGGTCCTTCAGTTTGTATGATGGTTCGGGAAGCAATTGTTACAGATCATATACCTCTGGGGTTGAATGGGACTCTCATACACCTTATTCCGAAAGTACCTGACCCGAGTCGGGTGTAGTTGTTTCACCCGATTAGTCTTATAAATTGCCTGGTGAAGTTCATAATGAAGGCGATGGTCAATAGGCTACGGCCCATTCTTTCGGGTATTATTGGGCCTTGTCAAAGTAGCTTTCTACCTGGTCGTTCCACGGTTGATAATGTAGTGTTGTTCGGGAGGTGGACCATAAGATGCGTCATCTCAAGGGTAAAAAAGGTATCTTGGACGTGAAGATCGATCTTGCAAAAGCATATGATAAGATTCGATGGGAATTTATTGAGGAAACGATAAGGTATTTTGGTTTCCCGGAGAGTTGGGTCAAACTTATCATGACTAGCATGAAAGAGAATGAAATAAGGGTTCTTTGGAATGGGGAGTCGTTAACCCCTTTTACCCCTCATTGTGGAATCCGTCAAGGGAACCCCCTATCGTCATATATCTTCGTCTTGTGTATGGAGAGGTTATCCTTATCAATTCAAGAGTTATGTAATACGGGGAAGTGGAAAGAGATTCAGATTGGTCGCCAAGGTCCCAAGTTATCTCATTTTTTTTTTGCGGATGATCTAATTTTGTTTGGTGAGGCTTCTTTTTTGCAGGTACACGTAATAAAAGAAGCGATGGATACTTTCTGTAAAGAGGCTGGACAGACAATTAGTGTGGAAAAATCTTTGATTTACTTCTCGCAAAATGTTCCGGAACAAATACAAAACGAGCTTGCCTTGGCTAGTGGGTTTTGTCATACTAGCTCGATTGGTACGTATCTTGGAGTGCCTATTCTTTCGGGGAGGCTTCCTAAGGGGTTTTATAAAGGAATAGTGGAAAAAATGCGTGGTAAACTAGCTACATGGAAAATAAAAACACTATCTCTTGCCGGTCGTATCACGCTAGCCCAGTCGGTGTTAAATGCAATGCCAGTCTATCACATGCAAGTGTTAAAATTTGATAGGAATTTGGAAGAATGTTCTGAATCAAACTTATAGAGCTTTCCGAGACGATCAGTTTCAATTTTGGAACGCGTCAAACAGATAAGTATTGAAGGAGTTACGGCCAAAATAAAACAACACCATAATCTTACCTTTTCTATATTTTAGGGTTACGAATTGAGTTGGGATAGAGTCCAAGTTACTTGTCTTCCACTCCAAGAAAAAGTTTTAGGGTTTCCTATACCTTATAAATACACCATTTAATCAGATTAAACACATCATTGGCAAACCTTAAGCCAAGAGGAAGCTTACAACACAAGAAGAGAAGTCCGGAAGGAGCTGAACACCATATCATGTCGTCTTCAACCTTCAAATTTGTAATTCTTTTCTTTTCTTTATTTAGTATGAACTAAATAATATTTAGCTTGAGATTTAGCATATATGTATGAACCCTAGTTCTTGTTTTAAATCTATCTAATTTGGGATACCATCGTATTTAATTTAAATTCATGTTTTATTCTCTGCTTATGTGTTTTGATGTATTGATTGTTTTCCTTGCGGAGGCCTACGTATAGGATTACCTTAATAGTAGTTAGATTGTCGTCCGGAAGGGTTGTTTAACTATTGAAACACCACATAATGTCTAGAATAATGATTTGGTCCTGACAACACCATCCTAACTAAATAATCATTAATGTTTGTTTTAATTACCATATCACCAATTGAAGGAAAGATCTGCTTAGGAACCTAGTGGCGTAGAATAACCCTATTTAAGGTCACCTCATGGTTGTGCCGTAGCCTACCTACTCGCTCTCCGGGTGTAGGTAGGAATTTAGAATCCTGATTATTGCAATACTACATGATTCACCCTTACATGTTTAGAATAAACAAGACTAGTGGGGATTACTTGCTAATTACTCGAGCTAAACTCTCATACTATCTTTTCTTTGCTTATTTACTTTTCTGTCTTTAATTTATTAGTTTAATTTTATATTACAAAAACCAATCAAAAATCTCTTTAGTCTTTTATTTTCCTGCGTATTATCTGATCTATCTTACTTATTTGCACTTGATAAATTGCATAAGTTCTCTCTAACTTTCGTAGTCTATGAGGAATGAATCTTATTTATCAGTAAAACTTGCATACGTCCTTTATACTTGCAGAATCGTGCTCAGCCTAGGGTGTTTATTTTTGCACTTATTTTATCTATTATTTTATCACGCCCTAGGCGACACCACAAGTACTAAGGGCAGATATTAAAAGAAACACCAAAGCTAATAAATCTCTTAAAAAAACAAGTTTATCAAAAACCCTCAATCGAATTTTGGAAACCCTAAGTCTCCAACAAACCCTAATTTTTGAAATAAATAAAACAATTTCGCAATACCAAAACCCTCAAGATCTTTCATAGGTCTATTGCATATCAAAATAAAAATCCTAGAAAGGTTTCAGTAAAGATACAAAATAGATTTTATAAAAGCTCGGATACCACTGTTGTAAAAACCTTTATATCCTTGGTTGAAAATCGTATGATTCAAGAACAAACAAAGAAAACTGCGGAAATTAAAGAACACACAACCTTATCGTGGTATAGCAAAAAATGACCTATATCCACGTTGAACTTCAATTAGAGTAGTTCTATAACTATGACACCTCGAGGTTACAAATCTCAGACCAATCTCAAACATTACACCACATTAAGTGAATGAATATGCCTCTACTCAGAAATCTCTAACCTACCAACAAAGTTGAAGGCTAACGGGTGAAGAATCAAGATGATTCTAACCTATTACAAGAGATATTACAATCTAGAAGCTAAACTACCACAAACCTAATGCTAAAATCTGAAACCAAAGGTTTCAAATAAACTAGGGGTTGAGAGACGAGAGAGAGAGAGAGAGAGAGCATGAAAACTTCAAAAGACGTGAGTGAATGATTATTCATCCTCGGTCAACAAGAGAGCTATTTATATGAGACAAACATGGGAGCAACTCTGAAGCGTTGATGAAGTTAACCTTCAAGGGATGAAAGTGTGCCATGTGTCCTTGGGGCCCGAAGGTGTCAAATAACTCGACACAACTTAAACACTTCAAATAAGAATGTGTGTATATATATATATACTAGGTAAAACCCGTGTCTGAAGACACTAAAGCAAAAATGAATTTCGTTGATGGGAATCGAACGCATGTTCCCTGGGTGAAAGTCAAGGTTAAGGTGAAGATTAAGGGTTTAAGGTGTTTGGTTTAAGGTTAAGGTTTAGCTTAAGTTTAAAGTTAAGGTTAAGGTTTAGTTTAAGTTTAAAGTTAATGTTAAGGTTAACGTTAAGATTGAGGTTAATGGTAAAGTTAAGGTTAAGGTTAATGTTGGGATAAGTTTAAGGATAAGTTTAAAGATATGGTTAAGGTTAATGTTAAGGTTTAGTTAACGTTAAGGGGATACCGTTATGGATAATTTTACGGTTAAGTTTAAGGTTATATTTAAGGTTAAGGTTGTGGTCAATTTTAAGGTTAAGGTTAAGGTTAAAGTTAAGGTTAAGGTTAATTCTAAGGTTAAGATTAAGATTAAAGTTTAGGTTAGGATAAGGTTAAGATTAAGTTTGAGGTTAAGATTACAGTTAAGGTTAATGTTGAGGTTAAGGTTAAGGTTAAGTTCTAAGGATAAGGCTAAGGCTACAACTAAGGCTGAGGCTGAGGTTGAGGCAAAGGTTAAGGCTGAGGTTGAGGCAAAGGATGAGGTTGTGGCATTAGACTTAGGCTAAGGCTATTCTATAGAGAAAATATTATAGACAATTTTATGTGACTTACCTTGATAAAAATGAAATTATGGTGGTAAAAAAAAATATGTTGAAACACAAATCTATATTTAAAAAAAAAATTATAAAATTTCTGTTTGATTTGAGACATAATAAGTAAAGATCTTTTATTTTTGATAATTAAATAGTATTTTCATGAAAAAATGTATGTCTTTTTCAACAATTTTTCTCGTTTTTTTTTAGAATGTTTAATTATTATTTTTTTGCAATCTAATTTTTTTCTCTTTTAAATTATTAACAATATATATGTTTCTTTTTAAGATGTACCAAATAAAAATATTACCTATGACAAAGAGTTAATCTTATCATAATAAATTATATTACACATAAGAAGTAAAGTATAAGATTTATTATATGTTATTGAATATTATGTTTTATAAGATTTTTTGTTTTAAAAAGAGTAATAAATATTTAATAGTATTAATGATAGGTGGGGCCAGAATCAATTATGGCCACCACTTATCAAAAACCTTGTAATATAATATAGACTAGGTATTACCCGTGCCTGAAGTCACTTCGGGAAAAAAATCCAATTCATCGTTAATTTTACTTACTTTGAGTTGCCATGTTGAGAAGTTACGATATGATAAAATTGCACAAAGAATGTATATTCAATAATAAGTGTCTCAAACTCCCTTACTAACAAATAATATACCTCGTTCATTCGTTAGTATTATAGCTCAACTTTTGTTTAGGTTAGGTTCAATCTGGTTAATGTTAGGTGGAGGTGGTGATTGATCACTGTTGTTTGTTGTTTGTATTTTTGGTTCATCAAGAATATTATCAAGTATAATACTTGTCTAACATGTCAAGTTGGACTTACCTCTTGCAAAAGATGGTAGAAACACAAATTAGATGGATTACAACGATGTAAATTAGAAAATATTGAAAGTAGATTGTACATTTTATTTTATTTTTGTTTTACTTAAAGATTTAGTTCTGAATACTTTCACAATTGAGTTTCTCTTTTTAAAGGTAAATTAGAAAATATTTTATGTGACAAAGACTACTATACGAATTAGAGAAGTAAAAGTGTATATATATGTATAAAAAATGAAAGAGCGCAACATTAAACACCGAATAAATAAACTTTTTTTTAAGATTAAAAACAAACTGAAGAAAGATAAGATTGCACTTTGAAAAAATTACTTTTGAAAATACATTAAATACCAAATAAATAAACATTTCTTGACATTAAAAAAAACTGAAAAAAAAAAGCTTTTATTGTTAATTTTTTTTAATTAGGATAATACTTTTTGGAATTATGATTTTATTATTAAGTTACCTATAATTTGGCTTGGAAACTGGAACTAATCTTTACGTCTTAGTATCATATGAGGACCGCATTACAAACACTTATGAATTCAAACTATTTAGTTCCATTGACAAAGTAACAAAACAACCAACAATCCATTCATACTTGAGAAATCTTATATATATAATACAACCCCTATTCTCTTAAAAAAATATACATTACTTCGTTACAATTAATTAATGATTTTCTTTATTTGTTTGAGTGCAGACAGACCACCTGTAAAACCAGACATTCTTTAAGTTAATCTCATTTATGAACGAAATATTCCAAATACTATATAATTGCCCCATTAATGCAAAAGGGGTATTAGATGTTAAAAAAAATACTTCTACGTGAAATATAAGTATTCAGAAAAATTTAGAGAGTAATGATTATAATTAACCATTGAAAATACACCTCACTGAAATTCCTGATTTGTATTGCGGAGCAAACAAAGACGCACATTTTTAAATTTCAAACCTACCATTTCACACGCTCAAAGACTACAAATTGTAAAAAGTACATATGGCATTATCTGAAAATTATAGTCGCGTTCTGCAACATTTTAATACAATTTAAAGTCCCCATCACATTTCAAATTTGTTTAAAGAATTCAATTTCTTACTTCCTCGGAGAATAATATACCCTTTGCTTTTTTAATGGCTTCTGCCCTGCAAATCAGAAACCACCTCATTTACTTTTTTTTTTCTTTTTTTTCTTTTTTTCTAGACAAAAAAGTAATAATATACACAACAGTTACTTACATGTCCCCACCTTCGCAGTAGCCGATGATAATGCATACATAACACCCCTAGATGCAAAATACTTCAATATACTAATATTCAGAAAAATTAAAAATATTAGCACCAAGGCATTAATAAAGATGAAAAGAATTAAAAATTGTTTGTTAGACCTTCTCGACCCAAGAATCTCTATATTCCACATTAAATAGATTTTTCATGTTGGAAATAAGCTCCATCTGCAAAGTGGAGTAAGAAATTGTGAACCATTCAGTTCTTAAAATCAAAAAAAATAAAATAAATAAAATAATAAAAACACAAACCTCTTGGTGTGCAGATCTGCGAGTCCTATCTGTTTGGCGAGCAAGGCGAACTTTCTTCAGCACATACCTAAGTATTTAAAGGCATATTTTATTATAACACATAGGATCAAAATAACTTAAAGAAATAAAAATGAATTTTTTGTAAAATCAATGCTCACTTCTTCTTTTCATGTTTGTGCCTCACAAAAAGGGCGGAACCAAATGCTCCTTTTCCAATTTGTTCAAGTACATCATATACTGATCCATCGACTATTAAATCCTATCTTTGCAAAACTATTTTCAAAATCCAATATCAAATACATAAAATCAACACTACTTGTCATAAACTAATCTAAAAGTTAAAGCAAGAACAAAGTATATATCTGAGAATAATACTTTCGAATATGGAACACAATCTATTGAATTTACTATGTATGTCAATGATTAGATTATAGTATTATGATTTTTTTTTACAGTTTTGCCCATCTATATAGCAGTAATAAAGCAAGTGAGCATATGAATCACATTCTTTCTCTAATTAATAAATCAAGCAACTAAGAGAACAAAGTTATGAACTTAGTATTGAAACTTTAAAAGTATCAAATTTAGAATTTGAAAAAGCATTTCTTTCAGAATCCTTCACAATCTAATAAATTAATCATCTGAATTCCCCTGCATATTAACTTTAAGGACTTATAATGAATATATAATTTGCGATCAGTTAATATATGATTTTAAAAAGAATGTGAGAACCAAGCCGGTGGATTTCTTGTGCCAAACACAGAGAAAATACACTATGAAAAAACTAATCATTTAATACCTGGAGCATCGTAAATTGTATCTTTCTACTTTCAAGTTTAAATCTCATCTTTCTTGGTGGGAAGGTTGAGTTTGATATTGATTTGGGTTCTTCGATTGTTGATTAGCCAAGCCGGGTTAATGATGGTGAAGAATGGTCACTGAAACAATTTAAAAAATGCAGTATAAGAAAATTGCACAATAGGTCCCTGATGCACTATATGTCCCTGTATTGTGCTTAAAATCCCTCAAAATGCGACCAATGAGTGTAATAAAACTGAAAATATTATTTGATGAAAAAAATAAAAAATTAGATTACCTTGATGAAAGGATCAACACAATAGATGTATATTAGACTATTTTGCATAACACAGAGTTCAATGATGCAAATAACCTGAATAATTATGATAAATCAACACAATTAAGATTCCAAATCTACATTCCGTATCAAAGTATAATCATTTTGCTAATAATCAAAATATAATAAGCTAGAGAAGTGATGAGAAGATTTGAGATTTATACCTGCATAAATAGATTGGGAAGGAGGCGAGTATCTACACCAGTAGATGCATGTGGAGAGCCAAGATGCTGTAATCCAGCAGACTGCATCTCCAGCATCGCCGACATTGCTAGTAGCAGCGCTGGTGGCTGGGTGATGCATTGCTCTGAACTCCATAAAATTGACACCAAGTAACTGAACAGTGTGAAGAATAAAGAAAGCCACTTGTATGAAGGAACTAAAATTAGAAAAATGTGAAAAGACTTGTGTTAGAGGAAGATGTGAAAAACTGTTTACTTTGCCAATATGAGATCAATATTATCCTTACTTCATATGCCTGACTTAAACATAGAACGTAAATAGAATATTCTAATGATCTCTATCTGGTTTATATATACCTTTCCAGAAACTCAATTGTTTGAAACCAAATACAAACCATAACAGATTTGTTCACCTTTTTCTTGATAACCAACTTCTGTTGGGGAGAAAGATGAACAATGATTGAATCATCCTCCACAAAATCTCTTTTTAATATTCCTCTATTTCATCTTCTATTAATTCTTGTATTAACCTCTTTACAGGTCGTGCTCCAAAATCTGGATCAAAACCCAACTTTGCCAAAAGATTGACAGCCTCTTTTGTGTAGTGAAGATCAATGTCTTTCTGTTTTGTTCTATCTTTTACACGATCCATCTGCAAAATCAATATTCTATTAGTGCCTCGAGCAGTAACAAATAGGATTGTTTACCAAAGAACTTCAGGTATTAATTTTTTAAGATTTTATATAAATTTTAATTTTACTAATTATTGTTTTGTTTTACTTGTAGCACTTATACTCCTTTACCTTCTGAGTATGATTTAGTGGATCATATTGATTTAATTACTGAAGCAGTAAAAAGAGATGAAGATTTGAAAAAATATGAGGTTTGTAATGTTTTTTTCTTTTTCTTTTTTTGTGAGAAAAAAAATTGACAAAATTTGTTTCGTGCCAGGTTTTAGCTATGTTTTTTAAGAAAAACCGGAAAAAAAAAGTACGAAGAGGTAATTAATAAAAGAAAAATTATTTGATTTAACAGTCTGTATTAAGTTTTTGTAATTTGCTGATGTGGCAGGATTGTGGGCCCTCAAATTTGTCGGGTTTTATTGATGATAATGAAGAAATAAATGAAAAAGAATCAAAAAATGAAAATGGAGAAGATTCAGATGAAGATGATGGTGGATTTGATTCTGTTTGTGCTATATGTGATAATGGTGGAGATCTTTTATGGTATGTTTGATTCTATAAAGTTTTCATAATTGCACGTTTAGTCCCTGTAGTTTTATATGTGTTTTTCTAGTCCTTGTGCTCTAAAAATTCCATCTTTTTTAGTCATTGTGGTCTAAAAATGGCGTTTTTAGAGTATTTTAAAAACTACAGGAACTAAATGTGCAATTAACCTCAAATTATTCCATTTATTCATAATTGCACGTTTAGTCTTTGTAGTTTTCGAAATACATGTCTTTCTAGTCCCTATCCTCTAAAAATGCCATTTTTAGAGCACATATGCTCTAACAATGCCACAGGGACTATAAGAGTCAAACTACAGGGACTAAAAGTGAAATTAAACCAAATTTATGCAATTTTTTAATATTTTAATTTATATTTATATTTCACAGCTGTGAAGGAAGATGTTTAAGATCCTTTCATGCAACACTTAAAGCAGCTGGTGAAGATTCAACTTGTGATTCTCTTGGATTTTATGAAGAAGAAGTTAAAGTAAGTTCACATTTATACCCTTATACTTTCACAAAATGTCAAAAATACCCAAATATATGAATATTCATTAACATTATTCTCTTTTTTTTACAGAAACTTCAAAATTTTCTTTGCAAAAATTGTGAATTTTATCAACATCAATTTCACGCTTATGGTAGGATCCTCTGAGAAAGTGCAAATTATTCCACCCAATATTAGCTATCAAGCAACTTAAATTAATAAGCACAATCTAAACCAAAGTAGTTGCAATTTTGGTCCCTGTATTATGCTAATATACCCATGTTATTCCCAAATTCCTAGCTCCAAGGGTAAATTGGAAATTCAATATATAAGAAAACACATAGAATTAATACTATAAGAACCTATTTGCAAAAATGAAAACATATTAAACTCGAAAAAACTAACCAGAAAAATCAGGGAAACAGCCTGCAAGATAAGATGTTGTGTCAGCAATATAAGAAGCAGCTTCATAGAGCAGGTACAGAAGGAAAAAGCTGAGGCTTAATCCCATAGTTATTTTCACTATTTGCCTGCAAAATATAGTATAATAAAAAGACCTTTAGTGCAATTATTTCAGATATTTTGTATAATATAGGGACTTCTTGTGCAATCAACTTAAAAACAAAATCACCATAAGAATATGTTGTTTTCATATGTATACGAATATATACAACTAAGAAATTACCATGAATGGGAAGCTTGATTCTCCATTTCCGCGATTTCTTCTGTCCATAAGTCAGAATTGAAACTGAATTAACTGTATAAAGAAGCAAACGTAATTCAATACTTCGATTATTTTCTCCAAAAATAAACAGAGATTTGTAAATTATGATATTAAAAGTAGGTGAAGCTAATAAATGTAGGTGAAGCTATTGATCAAATTCTATAAAGAAATTTTTATATAATAAAGGGATTTATAATGCAACTTTTGCATAACACAGGACCTTTAACGCAATTTTGCATAACACAGGGACATATAACACAATTAACTCAAATATATTGGGCTAAAATGACAGTAGGTCTCTCAGTATTTAACTCTTTATGCAACTCGAATATTACACATCCCTTCTAAATGAAAAATAAAATTAGAAAGGCTAATTGCATTCAGTACCTTAGCTATACAATTAAGCCATTTTACCTTTTAGTTTTATGGAAGTGTCTCTCGCCCATTTGGTCGAACATCTCTAGCACGAAATGTGAATAGGTCTTGGGATGTTTGTGATCTCTGTAATTCTCCAACACCCAAGATTGTCATCATCTACAATAAACATACGATGTTACTGACCAGTAATACATCCAGTTCCTAGAATCAATTCAGTTCGAATTGACCTTTAACACAACTAAACACAACTAATAGAAACTGTGCATTTTTTCCTTTTCTTTATAATTGAAGATGAGCTCTAAAAGATTGAATCTTCCCATAGATTTGGTGGAATTAGCTTCAGCTGGTGATTATATGACAATCTTCAATAATTTTTGAAAGTTAGTCAATAACCTTCAGTGTAGCTACTTCTTTTGTGGCTGAAGATATCTCAAAAAATTCAAGCAAACCTGTAAATGGTGTAACAAAGGCAATAATTATGTTCTGTGAATGATGAGAGGAATGAGAACTCGCCGATGAGAACTCGCCATGGTGGTGAGAACGGGTTGGGCGAGATCGAAATGTGAAGGTGAAGCTTATTTTTAGACAAAAGAAAAAGACATGTGATTGGAGAGAGAAGAGAGAAGAGAGAAGAGAGGAGAGAGAAAGTGTGTAATGAGTTTTGAGGTGTTATTTTTAGTTTTAGTAGCTTATATAGTAGGGGCATTTTTGGAATATTTTAATTGCTTAAGTAACGGAACGATCTGGAGCGTCGCTCGTGACATATTTTTGGCTAAGAATCAATCCCGGCCCTTCTTTATACCCCCTTAGGGATAATATATATATATATATATATGGATATATATATAGCCTGATGTAGATTTTATACTATCTTGGCATCCCGTAAAATCGGAGTCTGAATAACCGATAATCTCCAACTGGTCTAATTTCTTATATGTGTGCATAAAATCTTCTGTTCTCTTCAAGTATCTCATTACCCGCTTGGCTACTTTCCAATGTTCCATACCAGGGTTGCTAAGATATCCGCCAAACATGCCAACAATGTACGTAATGTCCGGACCTGTACACACTTGAGCATACATTAGATTCCCAACTCCTGATGCATATATAATCTTCTTCATTTCTTGAATTCCAAGGTTTCCTTAAGGGAATTGACTTAAACTTAGTTTGTCTCCTTTAGCGACAAGGGTGTCAAATAGCCTACTGTTTTGCATGCCAAATCTTTTAAGTACTTTATCAATATAACTCTTTTGTGATAATCCAAGAATGCCTTGAGAACGATCACTATATATTTGGATTCCCAATACAAAAGAGGTGTCTCAAGATCTTTCATCTCAAAATTCTTCGAAAGAAATTTCTTAGTTTCGTGCATAATGCTTATATCATTAGTTGCCATTAGTATGTCATCGACATACAAAACAAGGAATATGAACTTACTCCTACTGAACATGTGATATACACAATCATCTACTGCATTTATCTCAAAACCAAATGAGATAATGACTTGATGAAACTTGTGGTACCATTGACGAGAAGCTTGATTGAGTACATAGATGGATTTAGTTAACATTGCAAACCATATTCTTTAAATCTCCCGAAATAAAGTTTTCTGGTTGTACTATATAAAATTGTCTCATCAATGTATCCATTTAAGAACATTGTCTTAACATCCATCTATTGTACCTCAAGGTCAAAATGAGCAACAAGTGCCATAATTGTCCTAAAAGAGTCTTTTGATGATACTAGAGAAAAAGTATCTTTAAATTTAATGCCTTCCTTTTGAGAAAAGCCTTTAGCTACAAGTTGAGTCTTAAACCTTTCCACATTACCATTCACATCCATTTTAGTTTTATATATCCACTTACAACCAATTTGTTTTGCACCTTTTGGTAAACGTAACAAGTTCCCAAAACTTATTGTCTTGCATAGACTTATACTCATCATACATAGATTCATACAGTTTTGGGAGTTAGACCTTTTTATGGCATGATAAAATTTGACTTGATCATCTTCCATCGTGCAATTTTCTTCCTCGTGTTCTTTGAGATACACAATATAATAATCTGGAACTGCATTTCTCCTTTTTCTAGTGCATCGCCTTATTGGCATAGGTTGTTGAGGTTGTTGAATTTGTTCTTCTTGAATAAATATTTCATATTGCATAGGAAGTTGATAAAATGTTGACTTGTTGAGGTCCCGGATCAACTTCTTGATCAATGACTAGTGTAGGAACTTGTACATTGTCAAAGGTGATAATAGAAATAGGATTTAAAACTGATTCCTCCTCAATGGCAACGTCTAACCTTATTTCTCCCCAAACCCAACATCCTATAATAGTATTGCATTTCCCATCTCAAATATGTTCTTCACTGTAGGATCATAAAATTTGTACCCTTTTGATCACTCAGAATAACCAATAAATTAGCTACTTACTATTTTGGAATCCAGTTCTCTCTCTTTTGGCCTATAAGGCCTTGTCTCTACTGGACATCCCCAAATATGGAAATTCTTTAGAGTAGGTGTTCTACCTGTCCAAAGCGCATAAGGTGTTTTAGTAACTGCTTTAGTTGGTACTTTGTTAAGAATATAAGTTGTTGTCTTTAATGCTTCTCTGCATAGTGACTCTGGTAAGGTTGAACGACTCATCATACTCCTTACCATATCCTTAAGAGTCCTATTTTTGTCTCTCAGCAACACCATTCATGCTAGGCGATCATGACATAGTGTATTGTGGAATGATACCGCATTTCTCTAGATATATAGCAAAAGGTCCTAAACGTTGTTCACCTGATTTGTCATTTCTACCGTAATATTCATCACCACGGTCAAATCTTATGGCTTTTATTGTTTTGTTAAGTTTATTTTCAACTTCAGACTTAAAAGCATTGAACACGTCTAGAGACTGATATTTCTCATGAATTAGATATAGGTTCCCATAACGAGAGTAATCGTCTATGAATGATATACAATATTGTTGACCCTTCCAAGAATACGTAGGTAATAGTCCACTGGTCACTCCTATAGTGTGATATAAATTCAACACTAAATAAGAGAAGCAACTAACTGCAAGTGTACGGGTCATTCCAAGTAATAGATAAGTAAATACGGTATTCGTCTCCATAGGGATTTAAGTAGTTATTCCTAATTCGTTTTCAATAGTAGAATAGATGCTTGTAAATGTTTTGACTATAAAGACAAGCAAAGTATTTTGTTTCCTAATAAATTAAAAAAAATATTAAATTTATGCAATTAAGATAAGGAGATCCAAGTATGAACCTATCCTTTTAATTTAATGATTCCTAAGAATAAGGGTGAACGGGTAATTTTACAATAGTCAGGACTCTAACATCTTCCTAAATCCCGTCAGGGTAGACTTAGGAAGATATCCTATGGTATTACTGACCCCGTCAGGGTGAATATAAGCTACATTTAGGTGATTAAAATTTTATCCAATTGGATACGTGGTTATATAAGGCCGTTAGGCTCAATAATGGATACCACACGTCTATATCCTAGTTCTATAATTAGACCCCCTCTTCTGGATGATCGTTGCCATTAACAAATAATATAATTACTAAGGGTATACCTAATTGATCAGAGAAGATATATAGTAATTAATACAAGAACATATTCAATGAAAATTAATTAATAACCAAATCAATTAAATACTAAAATCCCATAATAATCAATTGTTCATATAATTACAATCCTAAAGATAAATTATGCATAATGGACTTTGGAATAAATAGCTTAAAAATTAATCATAGACAACATATATATAATACTAATTTACCCAATGAATAGAGAGGGGGAAGTGTATAATTGATGCGGTGAAACTCCAACTCTTGATTCATCCTCTTCTAGATTCCCCTGATTGCTTTTATGATGATTTATTAATGTATATTAAAGTTAGGTAGTGCAGAGATGATTTTATAAGGTTAGGAACTAATATATATAGATGTTAGGTCTAAATCTTGGAGTGTAGAACAAGTCTTGAAGTCCTAATCGAACTAAAATTCGTATTCCTAAGTTATAGGACAGGATAAACACATAATATTGAAAAAATCATATCTCGTTCGTTACTGGGCCAAATTCAGTGTGCCACATATCAAAACGGCCAAAATTCAAAGATCTATATGACCCAAAAAGGGATCCTACACATTTGCAATGAATTTTCAGCATTCTTCAAAACAGACGTCCATACAGCTTTGCATATTTATTTGGCAGGTTTTCCTTTTCTAAATCAACTTTGTTTCTTTGTAACTCTTTATTTCTCCTTGGATATTCTTTTCTCAACTCCATAATATTTATTTGGAATCTAATTAAATCAATTTACCTAATAACTTCACATTTAACACACAAATCACAATAAAATGCACTAAAAGTTATAATCTTCCAAATCGAGGAAAAAAACAAAAATATATCAAATAATAGAGAAAATACATTAACTTATCATATAATACACCTAAATGATCTCTCACGATTAGATCAATTCACCACAAATAGGGAGACATCATCCACAAATATCTGTGTGAATCAATTCTAAGACGTCTAAAATTATATTCGCACCCAATTGCTTTGTTTTGGTTTGTTTTACCTTAATGTGTTCAATACAAATATTGAAATCCAAAAATTAAATGGAATTCAAAATTCCATCAGACACAATTCGCTCAATTCTATTTTTTGAAATATGACCTAAGCGCTTATGCAATGATGATGCTGAATTTTCTTGATTTATCTTGCGTTTAGTACCACGTGATTCGACATTCAACATTCCATTATAAGATGTGATTGTATCAAGTAAATATAAATTTTCATATTCACTTAGTGAACCGGTTCCCACAATATTAGCATTTAAAGACAAATTAAATTTATTGTTTCCAAATGAACAACAATATCATGATTTGTTCAATAAAGAAACTAAAATCAAATTATACCTAAAAGAGGATACAACAACATTATATCTTCATTTAAATAACAACCAGTTCCTAATAACAATCTAAAATGACCAATCTCCTCCACCCCTACCGATTTTCTGTCGCCCACAAAGATGTGTCTTTCACCATCACTTGGATTCTGATAACTCAGGAAACCTTGCATAGAAATACTTATATGAGTAGTAGCACTAGAATCTATCACCGAGTATTTCTAGGTACTAAAGCTAAATTCACCTCAGAATAGACCAAATTAAGAATTATACCTTTCTTAGCACGCCAAGTGTGATATTTTGTACATTCTTTCTCATATGTCAAAACTTATGACAAAAGTAACAAATCCCTGGTTCTTGTTTTTGTTTCTTTTTTTTTTTGGACCCTTAGCAGATTTACTCTCTGATTTACTTTTCTTGACCTTATCTTTAGAGGTGCTTTCCAGGTGAGCACTTTCAATTCTTTCTTTCTTCAACTTTTCTTCCTCTTGCACACAGTATAAAATTGAGCTCATTAAGAGTCCATTTCTCTTTTTGACAGTTATAACTGACCTTAAATTGATTGAATTGTGGATGAAGTGATATCAATACTAGACGCACGAGCAAGTCATTAGACATGTCGAGTTTTAGAACCTTAAGTTTTGAAGCAATGTGTGTAATCTACATGATGTACTCCCTTATATTGAATCTTACCTTATATTTCATCTAATCAAGCTTGATAGAAGCGTGATTGTTTCACCTTTTCGTTTTTCGAAAAACGTTTCTCAGTTTCAGCAATAAACTCCTTGGCATTAGTAATTCCTTCACAATCTACACCTCCAAACGCTTTTGAAATTTCATGCTTGATGTTCATTCGATTCATGCGATATGAACGGTCCCACTTCTCATGTTCATTTTTCTCTTCAAGAGAATTATCCTGAGTGAGAGGTTGGGGTTGTTCAACCCTTAATGCAAAGTCCAGATCCATACAACTGAGAACAATTAGAATGTTCTCTTTCCGATCCTTGAAATAATACCCATTAAGCATGAGAATCGAGTTGACATTCGCAGATATTGTAGTAGCAGATGAACTAGTTGAATTAAAAAATAACAGAATTAAACAATGCTCACAATATCATCATTCCCCAATCTGTAAATTCAAAGAATGATTAACTCCATCTTAAGATTCCGGACACAACATTAATATTAATTCTTTGGACAATATACTAATTGAAATTAGTATTGTTGATGTAATAATAAAATACTGAAAATAATGCATGTCAAGTAATGAGTTTATCGTTAGATCAAATCATTATTTACATAGAAACTTAATAATCATCACATACCTTTAGGCCGACTAATACTCGCATGAATAACACATTCACAAATATCAAACATTTTTCCTGATTAATTTACACAAGAGCGGTCACTTTGGTGACATCTAATTTAAACTAATTCATTCAAAATGATAGATATGGATTATTTGTATTTGAGTTAAACGTTATAACAACCAAATGTATAATAAAATTTGTTAACCAAATTATTATATAATTATATTAAAAATTAAAATTTAACTAAATTCATGATAAATGAAAATAAAAATTTATCGCAATTTAACTCATAAAAAAATCATTCTGTCATTCCATAAGAATATAAAATGAAACCATATATAAGTTATACGTTAAAAGCCACAATTCAAATCAACTTTTCTTATTCGAAACTTTACCATAATAATAATAAAAAACAATCAACTGCAGCCTTACATCATCTTCATCCTTTCTTATATAGACACAAACATTGTTTGTCCACTATGTAAAGCATTAAAATACAAATAAAACCATAGTTTGTCCATTACATATGATGTAAAGCATTCGATTAAAAAAGGAATATAAAAAAAACCATACATCATCAATTTAAGAAGTTCATATATTGAAATTTAATATACTATAACTATACACCTTACTATACACGACTTCATCCATAATTAATAAAACCTAGGAATAGTTTTCTCATGTTGATAAAATTTGTACAAAAAAATATATATACGAAAGAATCATATCAAACAAAAAAATAAAATCAATCTTAATTAAAAGATTTATCCTAACTTATTTAATAATAAATTCAATATAGGAGGCTCGGATACCGCTGTTGGTTTTTAGTATTTAATACATAACACATAAATAATTATATAATCCATACTGAATAATACTAAGAATAAAAGAGAAGA
This sequence comes from Nemophila menziesii, assembly GCA_029959085.1. NCBI lineage: Eukaryota > Viridiplantae > Streptophyta > Magnoliopsida > Boraginales > Hydrophyllaceae > Nemophila > Nemophila menziesii. The sequence continues at coordinate 94,464,357 of JARWIR010000002.1, forward strand.
TAAGTGGAAGCGTACCCGAAGTCATGATTACGTTGTTTGATTATTTGGAGTGGGTAATGACTCTTCCAGATCTATACATTCTGGATTTTTAATTTTATCTATAGATGGGGAGTGAGAGTATGAAACAGACTGTATGATATGGGGATCATAACCCCTTCTTATAAATTTGAACGCGTGTTAAGATAAGAATGAGAAGTTCTTAGCAGTTAATAAGTACTATTATTTCCAGTTTGACCCCTCAATAGACTAGAAATAACATAATAGTATCTAAAATTTAATTCCATGATATTTTTATTCTCCTAATCCAATTATAAGCCTTATTAGACCATAATCAATTGGATTAAACTTACGATAACACTACACATTTTATATTTACATATGTGAGCCCATAATTATTAGATTTTTCCAACATATAAATATATGACAAGAACAAGACTATATCATTCAAAAGAGACTCAAAATCCTAATTTAATCCTTGAAAAGAGACAAAAATGATGTATTTGTCTTGTAGAATGCACAAACAAAATGTGGGCATCATAGTCCTACATTATCTCTAGCCAATTTTTATAAATAAGTTAGTCATTCCCTGATAATAGATGACTGAAATTTAATATTTAATCTTAGTTTATATCCATAAATCATTATGAGTAACTAAACACCTAAATCTTAGGCGTTTAAAAGCATTTCCATCATGAGAAAGATTAGTTTTTACTGACATCTAGACAAATGAGCCTTCAACTTTACAAGCGGTAAGTTATCGGGGTTTATGATCATTCACCTAAGGATTGAGATCAATCCCAACAATATCCAAGTGATATTCAACTTATCCCCACCATAATCTATCAAGGAAGTCTAGTCCTTGGCAGGGAAAATAGCATCCTTCATCGAATTCATGTCAAAATTGGCAAAGAATTATGCCCCTTTGTTAATAAACCTTACCCAAGCCTAAAAGACTCTAATTGATTGAGTAGTGCAAAATAGATTTTGAATATATGAAGGCTTACCTAGTATCTCCAAAAATTAGAAGAACGAGATCAATATAAATATAAAAATGTGGTAATTTAAAAAATAAATTAAAATTATATAGAAGACAAACATATAACTATTTTTTTTTTTGGAAAACTTATTAATGAACTCTAAAGCAAATTATATAATGTATGAAAGTTTATGGGCCAGATGTTGAGTTAAAGTTGTTAATCCTATCACCCAACTTAAAAAAAAAATCCCATTTTCCAACACATAGATAAACGTTCTTAAGTTTCACTAAACCCTAACACCACACATCTCTATGGTTTTCTCTTTAATGTGCCGCTTCCAACGCATGCTCTCTCTCTCTTCTCTCTCTCTCGTTGATTAGTGAACGATTTGGCTACACCAACAGTACATGTTTTCTATTATTATCTATACAAATATTTTCTTTCGTCGTTCTCAAACATAATAATTCTTTGATTCTTATCACAAATTTAAAGATTCTGTGGGAGATCTAGATGATTTAAATTTCAGACTTGGAAAGTATAATCACCCTGTAAGAAATTCAATGACTTCGTTTAATTTTTATAATTACAATATGAACTTTAATATATTTTTATATGTATTTATTATTTTGTATGTTTCGTATATAATGTTTAAGGCGTCCATTTTGCAACTACTCTTAAATATAGTAATTTTAATAGAGAACATTATTATATGTCATTTGTAGGTATATATTTTTATTTACGTTCAAGAATTATGGTTTAATTATTATTTGCCTAAACTAAATTTATTTTAAACATTGTTATTTTGTGAAATTTAAGGATGTGTCGACATATATTTGAGCCTCTCTTATTTTACGAATCAATTTTTTTTCATGTATAAATAAAATGAATAGCCGCTAAATTTTGTTTTTTCATCCCAAACTATTTAGTACGAGAGCAAAATTTATTACAATACCATTATTTTTATGTAAAATTATAACTAATATCAAATATTTTAAAAGTCTTTTTATGAGTCTTCAACATTATTGAATGTGTCGAAATTATTCCCCTCAGTAATGTTCATCCTAAATTACTATGAAAAATTGTTAGGGAACAATATGTGAAGTATACTCTAAATTTTTGGGTAGATTTAAGTATAAAGTTTAAATCTAAAATTATGGTAGAAAGTTTATTTTCAGGTTTTCATTAGAATTTTATAAATTATAGTATGATTTGATCATTTTTAGTAAATATTAAGATTCATAAAGTGATTTTCGCACAACCGTATATGAAATGAAATTTCAATTTAGTATGTGAAGTCTATTTCAAATAAACTGGTCATGTGCATAAAGATATTTATTTCACTTTACACCAGATAGAATTTTATTGGTAAAAACTTTTAATTTTATGAACATCTGAGGCCTATATCTTTATATATGTTTTAGCATAAGTTAGAAAATAGGCTAGAATGAACGTACGTGTGAAATCATAAGAATAATGATGTTTGTCGTCTCTTTTATATTCCCTTTTCATCATAGTTATATATATATATATATATATATATATATATATATATATATATATATATATATATATATATATATATATATATATATATTCTCTTCATAATTTTATCATCTCTTACATACCATTTATATGTTCAAATAAAGTAATTTTTTTCTTTCATTAAAGAAATCGAGTCATAGATTTAAGGGGTGATAAAAAAAATATGACATATAAGTTCTTATAGTATCTCATATGTGTATGCGTATATGGTCCAATGATATAATTTTTTATCCTAATAATAAAACTAACCTCAATATTATTTAGTATAATTTAAATATAAACATATGAGATGGTAACTGAATAAAAAGAGTGTCATTAATTATATATGAAATATATTTTAAAACTTTGAATTTTTTCTAGTTTAAGACAATTTTTTTATTGACTTTAGATTTAGATTAATATGGTAAATATACCAATATGATATGCATACATATACCATTCAGATTAATAGAATTAAAAATATAATCAACTTTCAACTTATATATGCATTATAAATTTATCCTTCACATGTACGAATCGAGTCAATAATTCCAATTTTAAAGTGGCTCTGTGATATATTAATTTATTTATACTTACCATTTATTTGGTCATAGTAAATTACGTTCATAAATATTTAATAAATATATCTTTTTGCAGGTCAATCAATATAATAGGGAATTACTATCATATCGAGAAGAAGATCGATGTTCTTGACATTTCAATCAAAGATAAAATATTTACATATAGCATGGTAAGTCAAACTTATAAATTTACAATAAAATGTATAATTAGAATATATAAGCTTACAACATAGATGCCTAATTAAAAAAAAAATATACAACACTACGTAATATATTGGATTACATGGGTATGTGCGGGACAGTTTGGAGTAAAAAAATGTTTAGCCCGCAAACCACATGCAAGTTCTTGTGTCGGTGTAGAAAAATCAGACACACAGTCGTACAATGACTAATACCTACCCTAATTTTTTATTTTTAAATTTTAAACCTCCCCTATCCAAAATTATACCTAAATACCCCATGAACAATTCTCAAGATACCCACTCGCCCACTACTCTTAAATTCTTATAGTTATTATTAAATATCCGTAGTTTCTTAATAGAAACCATTAAGATTAAAAAAAAATTAAAAAATTACTACCACACTACTACTACTTCTTCGTCGCCATTAACTCATTGAAAAATAATGGAACATAAAACTTCCAAATTCTTTGAGAATCGTGAATCACACCAAACTAAAAATGAATTGGAGTGAACCACATTAAGTAATATATTGACATGAATTAACACCCTACAATTCATTATATATATTTTATATTATATGATATTTGGTTTGCTGATTTCTTTAATTTTTTTGATCAATTCCTTTAAATTGTTGATTCTTAAATTTGATATTAAATAAGAAACTTGAAACATTCTTTTTTTTATTGTAGTTTACTTTTGGTTGTTAGATCCCACTCAAAAAGGATTTATGGAGTGTGAAGAGGTAACTTTAGCTTCTTATTTAGTTTCTTTTGCATGCATATTTGTTTCACTCAAGTAACTTTTTTATGTTGCGATTTTGTATAGGTTAAACAAATGGTTGTAGCTACACTTTCTGAATCTGGAATGCATCTTTAGATGATGTAATAGAGAATATTATCAACCAAGTAAGCTTTCATTATAAAAGTTTTCAATCGAGTCATAATTTGCCACATTTTTGTATCTTTTGTGTCAAATTTAAATGTTCTATTATGAAAAGAAAACTTTTCCCTTGAGATTTATAAATTAAAGTTTCATACAGTAGTTTCAGCTAAAAATTTGTAGCCTTTTTTAATTACGCAAATAACTTGTACTATTTATATATATACTTTGTAGTGTTTTACTTTACCTTCTTTGATCAATCTTAGACACTTTAGGAAGCTAATATAAATCGAGATGGAAAGATTGACAAAGAGGAGTGGGGGAATGTGGCTTTGGCGTACCCTTATTTGTTGAGGAACATGACTTTAACTTACCTCAAGTAAGTTTACTTGTTCTTCTTATAAATTATCTAAAATATTCATTTTAATAAATTCTTTCTGGGACTGATTTTTTATGTTTTTTGAATGAATAGGGACATGACTAGTATGTTTCCAAGTTTTGTGTTCAAATCAACTGTGGCAGATGATGTAGCAGCATGGGGTGGGTTGTAGATGATTAAAGGAGTTTATGAGATAATTTAAGAATCCGGATAGTTAGTAGCACATGATTAGGTTGAAGAACAGGATTAGAGAATTATAGATATTAGTTCTATTTATTTAATTTAATCAATGCGATGTAATAAAGATTTATTTATTTTAATAAAATGTTATTTTACTTATTTTAGTGAAATGTAATTTGTGTAGATGATGACGTTCAATTGCATTCCACAAACACTTTTCCTTTTCTGGAGAATATTTGCAAATTAATCCATGATGCTTTAACTTTGGACATTATTCGAAAAATCGGCTTAGGCGGTAGTCTAGGTGATAGAAGGTAGTCTACCTTCTAGAAAAGGTTCATGCGGTTGCAGTTGGTCCTATGTGGACCAAGGTGCCCTTTAGACGGGCCCTATCGAGGCTAGGTAGTCTGGACTCAATAAAATTGAAAAAATTGGTTGTTTAACCTAACAAAAAGTACAAAATAACCTATTTTGAAAAAGAAAATTAAACTCAAAATGATAAAGAGACACCCAAATAAATGATGAAATGTAATTAATTATCCTTAACCTCACTTGAATTAATTTTTAAATTTAAGAACTAATATATAATTCTGTGAGTTTTTCAAAGTGTGTTTCCCTATTCGTTTGAATAATTTTGGTATATTTAAAAGATAAACATAAATTAAATTTGTCTAGGGGGGAAACTAGGCTCCATCCTAGTACTCTAGGCGTTCGAAGGTGGTTGACCGCCCTCCTAATGTCTAGTGCTTTTTAGAACACTACTCTTAGATATAATTCCGAGAAAGAGATTTGAAACTTTTTTACAGACAATGATAATACTCATAGGGATTGCGAGAAAGATTTATCTAATGGAAAAATTTGAATTCATCATTCGTGAAATGGATCTCTTTGTATTTGAATTCAAACTTTGTGTTTCATTTTCAATGGAAAAACTAAAATGGTGAAAAGTTATTCATATTGTTGACCTGGACTTTAATGGTGGAATTTTTCAATTGAGAAGTTTGGAAACTCGGTAAGCCTGCATATTGCTATTTGATTTGCCTTTATTTTTACTGAATGTATGGGCCATGATTTTTAATTAAAATCTGGGAAATATTGTTGGTGATGATGAATGTGATGGTTTTAGTGACATCTGTGTAGTTGTGGACTGGTATTACAATTATGGCGATTTCGGTAATCAACATGGAAGGGGTGCATGAAAAAATGATGATGGGAGATGGGAGTTTTTAAAACCAAGATGATGTATATTGTTTTTAATGTAAAATGTCCAAAATACCGTAAAAACTAACTATCATGCCATCAATGTTGGAAGGTGATGAATTAAAAAATTACAAGGGGAGATATGCTATAATTAAAAGAAAGATAAGACAACTAATTGGATAATAGATAATATAATTTTACTCTACTCAATCAACATGTTCAAATATTTTTGTTTTTCCTTACATTTTTTTGATACAAAATGAACTATGATACTACTATTCTGAGTAGAGGATTTTCAAAATACTAGATATACTATATAGGTTCAATGAAGAAAGACACAAACTCTTGACATCCACAAGAATACTTTCAAACTACTCCTAATTATAATGAATTGTCTTGATCCATTGAGTAACCTTGATTCACTAATACACAACATGTCTTTAAACTACTCTTAAGTACAATGAATTTTCATGATCCACTAAACAACCTTGATTCTATGAATGTCCACGATAAAGTTTAATTATCAACACTCCCCTTTAAACATGATGCTTGTATCCTGAGACAACTCTTCAAATTCTCGAACACTTCCTTTCTTAGGGGGATTCTGAATATGTCTTCCACGTGATCATCGGTCTTCACATTATTGACTTGAACATCCTTCTTTTTAACAAACTTTTTTGTCGAAATGAAAACGAGCATCTATGTGTTTATTTCTATCATAAAATACTAGGTTATTTTCTAAGGATATTGCTGACTTGTTATCGACATGAATATCGGTTGATTCAAGTGAACTAAATCCCAATTTCTTAAGTGCATGACAGACGCTCGATATTGCAGCTGCATATAGAGTTTCAGATGTCAACAATATGGCAATTGGTTGCTTCTTTGAATCCAAGTGAAAGCAGCTTCACCAAAGTAGAAAACGTAACTTGTTGTACTCTTTCGATCATCAGTATCTCTTGCCCAAACAATATTGTTATATCCTACCAACTTCATATTTCTAGAAGTATGATATAAATTTCCATGATCTAAAGTACCTTTTATATATCAGAGTATCCTTTTTTCTATTTTACAATGATTGATAGTCGAATTCTCTTGGTGGCTGCAAAGGTGTGATAAAATACAGCTAATTGTAGTTAATAACAAAGGACACACACCCTATACTACCACGAGAAACTTATTATAAGTGCACAGATCGTTTGCAAGTTATAGTTAATAAGTAAGATTTGGTCTCAGGGACTTATCGGTTAGCTCAGACTCGTGTTTAGATAAGAAGGAGCAGTAGAGATTGATTGTGAAACTAAAAGACGATAATAAAGAGATAAATATTTGTTGGGTTTCAGATAAGGAAGTAAATACAATAATAAAACTAATGGAAATAAATAAACTAAGAGAATGGAGATGAGAATAAAGCTTAGGTCTGCCAGTATGCACCTATCCTTCTAAATCCATATTCCAATTTGGATCAGTTTCGGAAAAGTAAGGTCCGTGGACAGGATGTCGTCTTCCATCTCAAACCCACTCCGTGTACTCCTCCTCCATTGGCGTTTGATCCTTTTTGTCCCCACATTCTCCCCTGGTTCCATTAGCTCCATTTCCAACGCCTCAAACTGAAGAGATTTTAGTACCACTCCATTAAAGGCTTCCTTATACGATTTCGGATTTGGCATGCATGTATCCTAATTTGGCAGGCTATCCATTGTACCTGGTGTAATACCTGCAATAGAGGATAAAACAGTAAGGGCATTCGATATGGAGTCAGGAAACGTACCTACGGATGATTGATGTTGCTCGCTTGTTGCGATGTTCTCCTCCGAATTCCCTTCCTCGAGGTGTGAAGATGGGTCATGGCCAATTCTGTTTCCTCTTCGTTAACCTCATTTGCAAAAGTTGGGTTCTCAATTACTAGCATAGACTCTAATGGTTGTAATAGCAACTGCTCCTAACCAGCCTGACTTTCATCATTCCCTGATGGTTCGTTATTACCTCCGTTGAAGATCACGATACTCTTTCCACCACCGTCGAGAATTGGAGATAGTGGTGGGTCCTAGTGTGTTATAAAATTAAGTACAGAAAATAAAGGAACCACAATACCGCAAGTGTACGGTTGTCCAAGTAATACTCCGATAAGTCGGGTTTCGTTCTCAGGGATTGGACTAGTATAACCCAAGTGTTCAACAAATAAATAGTAATAATTGCAAATACAGAAAATAAAAGATAAAATATATTTTTTGGTTTTTATATTAATCCTAAGAATGCAAGAAAATAAATTATTGAAAATAAATACTAAAGGACTAAGACGCAGATATGAGTTATACTTGAGTCTTGCTAGGGAATCACCTAAACTTACCTAATTAATGCTTTCGTTAAGGGCAGAACTGATATTTCTATATTAGTCGGGATTCTATAATCTCCTAGCCCCCGTCAGGGTGGACCTAGGAGCTATTCTTAGGTGTTACAAACCCTGTCAGGGCGATTATAATCCACCTTCGAATGAATACTATTTTACCCAGTTGGCTATAAGGTTAACTAAGTCCGTCAGGATCAATAATTTCTACCTTACGTTTATTATCTAGTTCAGTAATTAAACCCCCCGTCAAGGCGATCACTTCCCCACCAAAGTGAATAGCTTAATTACTATGACCTATCTCCGATTAGCTAATTCATTGATAGTGAAATTAATATAAAATAAGAAACAATATGAAATACCTAATTCAAATTAAACTAGAAGCTAATCCCAAATTGAAATACATGAATTAAACAAATTAGGGTTCATCCCATTACGATTCTCAAGTAATTAAGGTTTAGCTCATATTGAAAATAAAAACAGAAAAGAAATTAATAATATACATGTCCTAATAACAGAAATAAATTAAGAACCTAGATTGAGGAATTGGCTTGAACTGTTGTTGGAGGAAAATAATTCTCCAGCTATTGCTCTTGCTTCCGCCTCTTGACTCTCTCTCTCTCTAAGGATGTATATATTGAATGAATTATGAGAGGTACCGAATAATGAGGTCTAAGAGGTGTATTTATAGGTGTTAGCAAGCCCTAGGTCGAATTACTTGGAGTGGAAGACAAGTCAAGAACTCTTTAATTCGTAACCCTAAAATCTAGGAAAGGTAAGATTCTGCTGCTGATTTGATTTGGTCATATCTTTTTCAATACTTATCCGTTTGAGGAGTTCCAATATATGAAACTGCTTGTCTTGGAAAGAGCTTTCTATTGGTGCAGATCACTCGTCCAGATTCCTAGCCAATCGTAAGTTATGGACAGATCTTTAAAACGTGGCTGGAATTTCATATTCATAAGGCAGTTTTATCTTTTCCTTCTTTGCATATATCTTTCCTAAATCTTCTTATTTCCATGTAAATCTTCTTTCTTTTAATTCTTTATCTTGACTTGGTCTCTAAGTAATTACCATTTATCTTTTAAAGCTTCACATTAAATAAATAATTAAATCGCATATGCTTAAAAAGAATAAATCAAGAAATCAAGAAATAGAAATAGGAAAGTGCACTCTAAAAATAGAAACTCTAGTAAAAACATTTCCTAACACTCTAAAATACACTAAGACTTTATTCTCACTTCTTCTCCTTGGATTAGTCTTTCATGGAATTCAAGAACCGATTAACTTTGCATTAAAAACAATCAAATTTACGCACAAAAGCTCAGATTCTGCAAATAGTTAATTTCCAAGGGGAGAAAGTGCAATATGATCAATTAAGCCTAAAAGTCTATCAAATAAGTCATTTATTCACCTAAAAGGATGTCTCCAAAGGTCTAATAATTAGAACAAATAGGGAGACATCAGATAGCTCGTCTCTGTCAAGATAATTGAGCGCTCGCTTCGGGACCCTACTCTTCCATGTTCCCATACCATCCCCGCCCTTGGAGAACAACCGAAGTCTCTTCATCGATAGCTTCCTTACATAGTTTGTGGCTTCTTTGGAGGGGTCAGTTTTAACGGTGGGTGTGGCCGGAAGAGAGGCAGTCGTCTTAGGGGACAATCCAGTGGGTCTCCATCTTTTTCCGGCGTTCTTTTCATGTTGCTGGGGCAGTGGGGGCTTCCCTGTTGCACCATTCTTGTGACCGTTAGTCACCAGCAAAGGAAAGTTTTCCCAAGAAGGAAGGTAATTTTGACCAAAAAGGAAATAGGAATGCGAAAAGCTACCTAAAATAGTTGAAACCAAGACTAGACTAGAGAGAGAATTTTTAAAACCAAGACTAGATTAAGAGGATTTTGTTAGTAAATGTTTTTTATATCAATTATAATCATATCAGTATGTATCAATCATTTAATTAATTTTATTAATCATGATTGTATTAATTCGAAAATAATACTTTTAGTTTTAAGAATTTATTTAGTATTGTAAGTTAAGATAAACGTTGTGGGCATGTATTAGTAGCCATGGAGATTATTGGACAAAAGATTTAAATTTGAAGTGAATAAAAAACCGAACAAAAATGAACCAGTCCGAAACTAAAAACCGAATGTAGATCAAATATGAACTGGTTTGGTTTTATATAAATGTGAACCAGTTTGGTTTTTAAATTATATAAAACTAAATTATTCGGTTCCGGTTTAGACCAAAAATCAAAACGAACTAAACTATACTCGTCCTTAATTTAAATATAAGCACTCATTTTGAAAGCTTTTAAAACTTTTTTTTGGTACATGGGTGATCCGGGATTGTTTGGGCGCACCACGACTAATCGCACGGGGATATACACGCCTCCCCATGTATGTTCCCAGGTAAATCTAAACTAGGTTACCCATATTCAGGGAGAGGTTCGAGTCTTGTACCTTTTACTTTACACTCGTTAGGAAAGGGATTCGAACTTTAAACTTTCTCTTTAAATGCTTAAAAAATAGAAAGACTTTGGCCAATTGAGTTAACCCAATTACTTAAAGCTTTTAGAACTTGAACTACCATCCGTATAAGAAAATTTAAAGAATTCTCTAGAGCATATTTATGGTTTATTGATAATTTTTCCTTCTATAAACTTAATTATTATTGGTCAGTATAAGGATTTCTTTTGAAATCGTCTTTATAATTGATATTAGAGAATTCGCTAGAACCTATAACTATTTTGAAGTAAAAGTATTCCTTCTGGAATTTTAATATAAGTCCTTTTATAAACTTAGCTACCACCTGTCTTAGAGGATTTGACAGAACCTATACATCACTTAAATGGTTAAATTACAAATATTCCAACAAACTTAGCTACCGTCGGTCATTATATAAGTAATCATTTTGGAAGCTTAGTTGTCATCGGTTCCAGAGGATTTGACGGAATCTATAGATCACGTAAATGGTAAAGTATGGGTAATTCTCATGGAGGTTTAGCTACCATTGATCTCGGAGGATTTTAAGTGAGCCTCTAGATCACATGTTAAGGATTTAAGTACAAGCATTTTAGCCTAGCTTGGCATGCATAAAATTACGAGGTTATTTTTGATAACATCCTCATTAAACTAAAGTTTGAGATCATAAAAAAAGTCAAATGAGAGTCAACAGTGCTCCTCCTTCTCTCTAGGTTTTACATTTGTTTCTCTCTCTAGGTTTTCTGAATTTTCTTTTTCCGGCAGCTTTTTACACTAATCTCTCCGTTTCTTCTCTTCACCTCCGCTCTTGCTCATCGGAATCTCTCGTTGGGATTTACGGTGAGAGGGGCTTTCTATTTTTATTTTTTTGCCGCGTTCTCTTCTCTTCTCCACACTCTATTCTTCACCTAAACATTAAACCAAACACATAAACCACATCAGTTTACCTCACAAAACTGATAAAATTCCACCCAGAAAAGCAAATAAAAAGAAACAACTAGACCTGGAGGAGTATGCAGTCTCACCTGAAAAAAGTGTAACAGTTCAAAGTAACAAATCTGTGAATGAAAGAGGTAGATCTGCAATTCCTCAAATGAAAACATCTAAGATTACACCTGGAAATCCAAAGATTTCTGAGAATACTAAACAAGGGAGTGTACAAATCAATAGACCCATCAACCCTATTGAAATTGAAGCTTTCCCATCTTTACAAGCACAAAGTACATTGGGTAAGAATTCACAAGTAAGAATAGCTGATATTAACCTAGATCCTGGCTCAGATCAAGTTGGAAAACAGTCATCACAGCCAGGAGGAACTCAAGACCCGGTGACTGCAATAATTGAGTCTCCAAAAAGGTCCTGGTCCACTTTGTTTGATGGAAACATAAGGGAAGACTTCAAACTGGATTATGTTCAACCTGGAAAACATAATGGGAGAATCAGAGTTACACCATCTGAGGAAATCAAAGATGAAGGGTGTAAGAAATGGCAAACTAGTATAGTGGGCCAATTCCTTGATAAACCACCACCATTCTATATGGTAAAATACATGGTTGAAACACAGTGGAAACAATTTGGCAAAGTGCAAATAAGCACATCTGAACAGGGACTATTTGTGTTTAAAATGGAATCAGAAGAAGCCTGTTTCAAAGTTTTAGGAGAGCTTTGGCATGTAAATAACCGCCCTCTAATACTTAGAAGGTGGAAACCAAACACCCACTTTGAAAAATTTAAAATAGACAAAGTACCTGTGTGGGTAAAATTAAGAAAAGTACCATGGGAACTATGGACTAAGAGGGGATTGAGTGTAGTAGCTAGTGCAATTGGTAAGCCTCTACAAATGGATGAAATAACTGCTAATCATACCAGGTTAAGTTATGCCAGGGTATGTGTTGAAATGGACATAAATGCTGAAATCATTGAATCATTTGAGATTGATATGGGTGAGGAACAAATTGAAACAGTAGAAGTGGAATATACTTGGAGGCCAACAGTTTGCAAAACCTGCAAAATTTTGGGCCACAGTGAGAAAACTTGTAGAAACACAAAACAAATATGGGTTGAAAAGAAGAAAACAACTGAGGAAGATAAAGGAAAAGAAATACATGTGCCAAGCAAGGAACCAAAAGAAAAAGAAACTGCTCAAGGGGTAATGTGGTCACAAGTGGTGAGAAGGAGAAACACCTTGTCTCCAGCTCCAAATGAGGGAAACAACATTGCATCTACTTCAAACAGTTTTGAAATATTGGAGAAGGAAAGTGATACAGTGGAGAACCTCATGAATCAAATAATTAATGGTAACACTAATGGAGGAGTGCAAGAGATACCTCCTGACCCCAACTTTAAATGATTATAACATGGAATGTTAGGGGCATCAATAAAAAGCTTAAGCAAATAAATTGCTTAAAGCAAGTAAATAAGAACAATGTTCATCTTTTCAGTTTTATTGAAACAAAGGTTAAGCAGCCTAAAGCAAATAATATTTGGAACTCTACTTTCAACAAATGGCAAGTAGTAAATAATTATACTCACCACACTTTGGGTAGAATCTGGACCTTTTGGGACAACAAAGTGTACAATTTATCAGTTTTGGAAAGTACTATCCAAGCTTTACTATGCAAGGTAGTACATCTTCCAACTGGTACTGAATTCTTTTATACTCCTATATATGCCATGAACAAGCCAGAAGAGAGAATTGCTCTTTGGGATACATTAAGGAGATGGGGACCTATTGTTAATAAAGAGGCCTGGATAGTACAAGGTGACTTTAATGAAGTGATGCATTTTGAGGAAAGACTTAGTGCCACTGATCAAGCTGAAGGGTCTAAAGAGATGGTACAATGTGTTGAAGACCTAGAGCTAATAGATTTGAAATATACAGGGCCTAAGTATACATGGACTAATAAATCTGCTGAAGGTGATATAAGAGCCAGTAGAATTGATAGGACCTTAGTCAATGAATGGCTAAAAAGATTCCCAAGTACATCACTTCATCTCAATAGTCCCATACTATCAGATCATTGCTGCCAGATACTAAGTTTTATGAAAAAACAAAATGGTAGAAAACCACCGTTTAAATTCTATAATATTTGGACAGGTCACCCAGAGTTTATACCACTGGTAGAGGAGGTATGGAAAACAGAAATCCGAGGGACAGCTATGTATAAGGTTACAAGAAAGCTCAAGCTATTGAAAGATACACTTAAAAAATTCAATGAACTCCACTTCAAATACTCACAAGGTAAAATCATTAATATACAGGAAAAGTTGAGTGCTACTCAGGAAGCTAGGCTTCAAGGCAACAACTCTGTGGATCTTTTAAAGAAAGAGAATGATCTCATAAATGAGCTTAATGATGATTTAATTAAAGAGGAGTCCATTGCAAAACAAAAGTCAAGGGATCAATGGGTGGAGGAAGGTGATTTAAACACTGCCTACTTCCAAAAAATCATGAGAGGAAGATATGCACAAAATAACATTTATTCCATTAAAGATAGTAATGGAAAGTTCACCTCAGATGAAAGTGAGATTGCTAAAATATTTGTCAATCACTTCACTCAGATCCTGGGTACAAGGGACCTACAAGTTGAAAATATAAGTGTTAGCCAAATCCAAGAAATATGTGAAAATAAAATTAGTAAAGAAGAAAAGGATGAGCTTACAGAACCCATAACTGATAGTGAAATTAAAAAAGCCTTGTGGTCTATTAATAGCACAGAAAGTCCTGGTCCAGATGGATTCTCAGCTGGTTTTTTTAAAGCATCATGGGACATTATAAAGGAGGATCTATGTAATGCAGTTAAGAGTTCTTTCTCAGATGATCAGATCCTGAAGGAAATCAATTCTGCAAATATCTCATTAATACCAAAGGTGAAAAATCCAAACCTCGCCAAAGAATATAGACCTATTGCCTGTTGTAATGTAATCTATAAGATTATATCAAAAATTATAGCAAACAGGCTAAAGAGTACATTACAAGGTATTATATCACTGAATCAATCAGCTTTTATACCAGGAAGATTAATTGGAGAGAATATACTAATTGCCCAAGATATTGTAAGAGGCTACTCAAGACAAAATATTTCTAAAAGGTGCACCTTAAAGCTTGATTTAATGAAAGCTTATGATTCAGTGAACTGGGAGTTCATATTAAAAACTTTGAAAGCTTTTGATTACCCGGATAAATTTATTAGATGGGTGAGTATGTGTCTTACCAGTACATCATACTCAATTATGATTAATGGTAGCCCTCAAGGTTTCTTTAAAGGGGCAAAAGGCCTCAGGCAAGGGGACCCACTGTCACCATACTTATTTGTTATTGGTATGGAAGTGTTATCACAAATTTTCAAGCATATTGGAAATAAAAAAGAGTTTCAGTGGCACCCTAACTGTGGTAAAATAAAGCTCAATAATTTAATGTTTGCTGATGACTTACTTGTTTTCTTTAAATATTCAAAGGAATCAGCTATTCTTGTTAAGAAGGGACTTACATTGTTTGGAAAAATATCAGTGCTACATATCAGTGATAATAAAAGTAATATCTTCTATGGAGGTTGTATAGAGCAAGATAAAAGGAATCTGGAAGATATACTTAACATACCTGAGGGCTTCCTCCCTATGAAATATCTGGGGGTTCCCCTCATAACAGGTAGATTAAGCATATCTGATTGTTATCCTCTAATTGAGAAGATGTCTACCAGGACTGATCATTGGGCCTCAAAGCACCTCTATTATGCAGGTAGAATCCAACTTATTAAATCAGTTTTAACTAGTATAGCTAGCCATTGGTGTAATGTTTATACTCTCCCAAAAAGGGTGGTTAAACAACTTCAGAGTAAGATTATGGCTTTTTTGTGGTGTGGTAAAAGTAACTATGAAGGAGGTGCTAAAGTCTCTTGGGACCAGGTGTGCAAACCTATAGAGGAAAGAGGGTTGGGTATAAAAAATATTTATGTTCAAAATCAGGTGGCTACACTTAAACTACTTTGGGGATGTTGTATTCCTAAAGATAGTATATGGTCAAAATGGATCAACATTAATCATTTAAAGGGTAAGTCTTTTTGGCAGGTTAAGATTCCAATAGACTGTTCATGGGGTTGGAGAAAAATCTTGAAGTGTAGAGATATAGCTAAGAGTCTGATCAAGTATATTGTAGGTAATGGTAAAAACATCTCAATGTGGTGGGACTACTGGTTACCTAATAATACAAACCTATTTGAGGTGAAAAATAGTAACTTTGCTTCAGGATACTATGACAACAGTAAACTATCTCAATTTTACTGTAATGGTAGATGGAAATGGCCGCCGATGCTGAGTTTTATGAAGGACTGGGTAAAAAACATCACTATAACAGAAGCTAATGATGCAATAAAATGTACCCGTACAAAAAAAAAGGTAATTTTGTTACATCTGAAGTATATAATCATATTAGACAAAAGGGAACTACCAATAACTGGTCTAATATTATATGGAAGAACAAGAGTTTATTCAAATATAAAGTTATTTACTGGTTGGCACACATAGATAAACTACCAACTAAGCAAAGATTAATGAATTGGGGACTTATCTCTAGCACAATATGTGAATTCTGTGGGCTGATGAGTGAGGACAAAAACCACCTCTTCTGGAGCTGTTCATTCACAGCTCGTATATGGAATAAATGTCGGATTAAAGCTGGAATTAAATGTAGTTCTATCGATTGGAACACAATCATTGAAGATCTTGCTCGGAGCAAAAAGAAAACCCTAAAGGCCGATGTTGCGAATATGATTCTACCAATAGCTGTACACTCGATCTGGATTGAACGAAATAATAGATTATTTAATAAAATATATATGAGTGAAGAGGAAATTAACGAGAAGATAGTGAATTACCTGATTGAAAACCTTGTAAAGCTGAAATCATACGGCAAAGATAAGATTTCTGAAGAGGCGATTCGATGGAGAAGATAAAATGAAGAGAGAGAAATTAGGGCAAGAGTAGATATGTTTGTACTTGTATGTTTTGTCTGAAAGTAGAGAGTCAAAGTGTTTTTTGTTTTATTATGTTTTGGTCTATTGGACCGATGTGAGTTGTAATGTTTGGGCCCTCTAAAATGGGCTTTGTACTGGACTGGTTTGTTCTTAATGATATAAAATTGGCTGGGCTTGCTAACAAAAAAAAATCCTCATTAAACTATCTAATTGTTCTTTTATGCCTTCAATAATTTATTTTATAAAAAAATGCCTAATGAAGTAAATATTTATAGAAAACATCCCCTTTATATTTTCCATACTTTTACTACCCTTATTATTAAATATATTATTTTATTTTAATACAATATTAATTTTTAAATATTAAACAAATAATAGGGTACTTCTTTCTCCACCACCACCACCACCACCATCACCACCACCATCACCACCACCATCACCACCACAACCACCACCACAACCACCATGTATGTAACCACCACTATATCCACCACAACCATCACCACCTCCACCACCACAACCACCACCACCACCACCACCACCACCACCTACTACTATTACTAATTCCATCGCACGCGCGCGTCCGTGGATTTTTTTTTTAAATCGTTATAACTAATTCAAAAAAAATCAGAAAATTAAAAAAAATGTATTTTTGAATAAAGCAAATTAATATTTACGTCTATGAATTTTTTTGATTTTTTTTGAATTTTTTCGAATTTTTTTAATTGTTTTAATTTTTTTCGCAGAAACATGGAATTCCGTGTTTTAAACCGTGAAATAAACATGAAATTCCATGTTTTAAACATGAAATTCCATGTTTAAAACATGAAATTTCGTGTCTGCCAAAAAAAAATTAAAAAATCAAAAAAAATCAAAAAATTCAACGTAAATATTAATTTGATTTATCCAAATATATTTTTATTTTTTTTGATGATTTTTTAATCGGAGAGCGAAAGGGGTTTTCGTGGTGGTTCGTGGTGGTAAGTGGTGGGGGATCGAGATTCAGACGAAGGGGGAGGGTTTATCGGGAAGTGTGCCTGGGAGCATTTTTAGGTTTTAGTTGGGGTTTTGTTATCTCTTATGAAATATAAATTATCTCAAATTCAAAAACATATATCAATGTGGGCTAGGAAAAGAATCTTGAATAATAGGATTCTTATTAAAAAGAACATTGCTCAGTTGAAAATTATCTTTAATGAGCCATACAGTGATGAGATCAATGATCTTTTTCATTCTCTGAGTATGGAACTTGAAGAATTTTGGAAGAAAGAGGAATTATATTGGTCTTTAAGATCAAAAAATAATTGGTTGAAATTGGGGGATAAAAACTCTAAATTTTTTCATGCCTCAACAAAAGTAAAGAGATCTAGAAATAGAATCTCTAAAATAAAAGATAAAGATGGAGTTTGGATTTCAGATTCAAATGATATATCGAAGGAAATTATTGGATATTACAATAATATATTCAAATCAGTGGGAGAAAAAAATTATCATCCAATTCTGTGTAAGGTCAATAAACTTGTAACTGATGAAATAAATTGTTCATTAACAAAAAGTGTTGATTGTGATGAGATTAAAAAAGCCATTGTTCCTTAGGAAGTGATAAATCCCTAGGACTAGATGGTTTTGGAGGTATCTTTTTTAAAAAGTATTGGAAAGTATTGAAACATGACCTTGTGGCTGTAGTTTCAGATTTTATATTGAATAATTCCTCCTTGGAAGAAATTAATTGTACTATTATTGCTCTAATCCCAAAGTGTGAGAACCCATATTTTGTTGCCTCTTTCAGACCAATAAGTTATGCAAATTTTATATATAAGGTAATTTCGAAAATTTTGACCCTCAGGCTCCAAGAATGGATTGGTAGTTTGGTTTCTGAAACTCAAACTGCCTTCATTCCTAATAGGTCAATTTTTTAGAACATACTTATAGCTCAGGAAGTTTCACTCTTCCTTAACAATAAAAGAGATACAAAGAAATACTCTTTGGAAATCAGAATGGGATTTTCTAATAGATGTTCTAACTCAAATGGGATTTCACTCAACTTGGGTACGATGGATAAAAAATTGTGTAACAACTGTAACTTACAAAGTGCAAATTAATGGTGCTTTATTTGATCTTGAAAAACCTCAGAAAGGTTTTAGGCAAGGGGACCCTCTCTCCCCTTACCTGTTCAGTATTGTTACTCAAGCTCTTACACACTTAATAGAGCACTATGTGGAAATTGGTTTGTTTACAGGTTTTTCAATTGCGAGAGCAGCTCCAATGATTACACATGTTCTATTTGCAGATGACAGTTTATTCTTTCTTGAAGCAAGTGAAAATAATATTGATATATTCAATAACATTATGAACTGGTATACTTATGCATCAGGGTAGAAAATGAATCTCAATAGGAGTGGAGTATTTTTTAGTAAGAATACACCACAAGAATTGAGAACTAAGTTCTCACAGTTACTGAGAATGAATAAAATTGAGCATTTGGGCAAATATCTTGGAATCCCCTCTTCTTGGGGAAAATCTAAAGTCAAATCACTTGAATGGTTGATTGAAATGGTTTTGAAAAACATGGAGAGATGGGACACAAAAATGTTATCAAAAAGTGGTAAAGAAGTTTTAATAAAAGATGTAGTTGGGGCTATACCTAACTATATAATGTCAGTCTTCCTTATACCAAAAAAAGTTACTTCACATCTAACATCTCTGATCTCTAATTTTTATTGGGATAATCAAGGAGAAGGGAGGTGTCACTGGATTAAATGGCAAACTCTTATGAATTGCAAAGATGATGGAGGGCTCGGGTTTAAAGATTTTCATTGTCAAAACCTTTCTCTCTTAGCCTCAAATGCTTGGAAGTTCAATCTTAATAAGAATTCTTTGCTTTTTAAACTGTTTAAAGGGAAATATTTCCCTACTTCTAAGTTTTTTAAAGCTCGGTTGAGTAGTAATTGTTCATGGGGCTGGAAAAGTCTTATTGAGGGGAGAAATTGTTTTTTGAAGAATATAAAATGGAATGGTGGAAATGGAAAAAGTTTAAACATATGGGAGGATATATGGATACCATATGAAGAACAACTTATTAAACCCAATGGGTGTAATCTGAATTATGTCTCTGAACTTATAAATTCTAATTCTCTATCTTGGAATCTTGAGTTACTTGATCAATATTTCCCTTCTAAAGCTGTAGCAACCATATCCTCTACACTTCTCTCACAAATTAACCTTGAAGATGTGCCTTTCTGGCCATTCTCTTCAACTGGTAGAGTTACAGTTAGAGAGATGTATAGGAGGACTTGGATGGCTCAGCAACAGATAGAGAAAAATATTGTGAAAAATAAAGGAGAACAATCCTTTATGTTACAATCCCAGGATTGTAAAAGAGTGTGGAGTATGAATGTAATACCCAAAGCTAAAAATTTTGTGTGGAAATTTTGTGAAAATGTATTACCTACAAATGAGAATAGAAAAGCAAGAAAATCATGTACTTCAGACTTGTGTACAATTTGTGGATTGGAAACTGAGAATGTGGAGCATATTATCTTCCACTGTTCATGGGCAAGGGCAGTTTGGCTGGCTAGCCCTTTGAATTTCTGTTCTTTAACTGAACCATCTTTCAACTTAAGAAATGGATTAATTTTATAAGATTAAGCCTTTCTGAAACTGAGTTTAGTAATAATGGACTTGGTGAACTTGCATTTTGTATTGTTTGGAATATATGGAAAGGAAGAAATGAGGCAATTTTTCGAAGGAATGTTCCTGACCCTTTGAATATCTTATCAGAAGCTATAAAATCCAATGATGAATTTATATTATCCAAAAGGATTAAATCTGAGGCTATACAGGATAATAATGTGTTTATGAGGAATTGTGCTTCTCAAAAAGCAAATACTTCATAAATTAATGCAACTCAGGTGCAAACCTTAAGAGAAGGCAATAATGGGCAATGGAAACCACCTTTAGCAGGATGTTTTAAAGTTAATTGTGATGCTTCATATGATTGTAAAACTAATGAAACTTCTTATGCTTGTCTTACCAGGGACAATCAAGGGAAATTAGTTGATGGATGTTCAAATTTTTTTTTGCTTATTCTCCACTAGAGACAGAGGCTAGGGGACTTCTACAAGCTTGTTCTTTGGCTTCAAAACTTCCTATAGGCAAAGCTGAAGTGGAAAATGATTGTCAAGCCCTTATTCAACAAACTTCAAATAGAGAGAAGATTTTTCGTAACATTAGAGGGCTAATTAATTGTATTCTTAGGCTTAAAAATTGTTGTAATATTAAAATCTCCTTTGTTAGGAGATCAAACAATACTTGCGCAGATTGGGTGGCTAAACAGGAGATTAAAGACTCCTTGTTTAGCCTTTGGAATTGTTTTCCACCTCCCAAACTTGCTTCTCTTTTAGCTAGTGACTTTAACACTATTGGAATAAGGTAATGTGTAATTTTTGAAGTTTCTATTTAATACTTCTTTCGACCAAAAAAAAACTATTGCATAAAAGATTGTCAATGATATATTTATACAAATCATTACCTACAAAGTTTGTTTTATTTATTCAACAAAAAAAATTACCCACAGCTTTCCTCATTAACTAGGCCATCAACTGATTCTAATCTAATGGCCAGTTCTTCAGAACACACAAATTCATACAACTTCCAATTACACTTTTCAAAAACTGACCATCTAAAGAACTGATTATCACTATCCACTATACATTAAAACTAGCTTATAAAACCTACATATCCCATCAATTTGCATTCCCCAATCTAATAATCTATTTTTTGTGGGAAGTCGGTCTAAATAGGCAAACCATGCACGATATTGATGACTTACACTAAGTTCAATGGACTCCCAATTCTAGCTAAAAGCTAGAATTAGGAGTTGAATCTACTAAACCCACACTCTAATAGCCTCTCTATTGTGAAGAACCCAATCATTGGGTTTCCATTTTTTTGTTTTTTCTAGCCACATCTATTGAGTCCTAATCTATTTTAGCTACATTTTTTAATTTTATTTAAAATATATTTTATCTATATTTGGTCTATATTTATTTTTTAAATAGGATTACAAAATACTAATTTATTATTAACACTATATACATATATTTCATAACTTAGTAACATAATTTTATTATAAAAAAAACATAATAAAAAAATAAAAATAAAAATAATTAAAATATTATAATTTCATTATTAATTTTGAATATAATTATAATTAATTAAAAATTAGATATATAAATAACATAAATACATAACATATTAACAAATTAATTGAAATAAGAAATTTATTAAAATAAAATATGAATAGAAATCCTGAAAATTGGGGAGCTGTTGGAGCATACCTATTTTTTGGAATTAATATGTGAGAATGAGTGAGTGTTTGACTCCCGATTATAGCTAAAAAAATTGGAAGCTGTTGAAATTAGCCTTAGTAGTTCTTTCCTCTTCCAAATCTAATTAGACCATAGTACACCATAAAACTTTAGATTGTTGTGTTATGAGTTCATCTAGCCCCATACTTGTAATGAATTTTTTTCTTGCAGCAAAAGATTTTCAATTACGAAGGCATAGTATAGAGTCACTACACTCCTCTTGGTTTTGGTAGCTCAATTTCTTGCATAAATCCTATTTGTAGAAGCCTGGCCTCTATCAATAAAGAATTCACTGCCCTGGCCTTATACATGAGAGTCACTCATACTTGTATAAATATCAACAAGTCTCTTGATGAAAAATGTCATTTATCCAAGGATCCCACCATAAATTGGTATATGAGGGTAACCTAAATCCTTGTGCTTCAATAATTTCCACAAACAAAAACGCTAACAGGAATATTTTTTCTGCTCCACAATTCAGGCACCAAATAACAAACTTCAAGCTTCATGGCCGCTCAACTCTGGCCGGCAAAAAGCCACAATCCAACCCTTCACCGGACCCATGGTGGAGGCGAGTAGGGCTACGATAACAACTCCGAATGATTCCACCTCTCCAGACCAACACATGACTGATTTTCCTAAATTAACTGCTGCTATCCAAGACGGAAGAACGGGCAAGAGGTCTCGATCAATCTTGGAGGGTGTTGCTGCAGAGAATGGTAGCAAATTGGCGCTGATTGGGCCTGCCAATTCAGTTAGAATGGGAAATGTCTCGCAGGTACCTGATGTGCCAAAAGCCGCGAACCCACCTGTGATTACTGCTGCTGTGCAAATTCTGCATAAAGGTAATAGCTCGACCTCTTTTATTAGACCAAACCTTGGTAGTTGGAAAGGAACTGTAACCGGGAACAATATAATTATTCCAATTATTGAAGATAAAGATGAAATTAAGACTAATCAGGTAATGGGGGAAGAGGATTACTATGAATTAGAAGAATTAATAGAGGATGATGATGAGGATATAATAGTTGACTCGATTCCGACTGTAATTATAACGAGAGAGGAGATTCAAGAGGGGTGAGATTATGGAGGAATACTGATGTGGTTCGTTTATTAGGAAGGGAAGTTGGGTTTACGTATTTGCTTTCGAAATTAAGACAAATCTGTGCCCCGAAAGGGCATTTCGAGCTAGTAGACGTAGACCATGGTTACTATATAGTTAAGTTTGAACAAAGAGATGATTTTGACTTCGCAATTTCTTGTGGTCCTTGGATGATTCTTGATCACTATCTGATTGTAAGGGAATGGACTCCGGCTTTTAATGTAGCGTCTAATCCAATAACAACGACAACGTCGTGGGTAAGAGTCTCGAATGTATGTATGCAAAATTATACGGCAAGAATCTTGAGAAAAATAGGGGATAAGCTTGGCCGCACTATCAAAATTGACCCTTTGACAAAGGGTAGATTACGAGGTAATTACGCTAGGCTAGCTATCGAATTGGACCTGAAAAAACCTTTGGAACCTGAAGTGAGGATTGGGACGGATATATGTAGGGTGGAATATGAAGGGCTTCACTTGATTTGCTTTGATTGTGGCAAATTCGGTCACAAAAAGGAAAATTGTCCACCCAACGTAGAGATAAGAATGGAGGTGGATAGGGAAAATGTGAAAGAAAAAGAGCCGAGTGTAGAGGGGTTCATTGAAATACCGGCTACTAAGGACAAGTATGGGAAATGGATGACCGTAAGAAGAGGGAATAGAGAGAATGGACGGAATTCCGGGAATAACATGGGAAAAGCACAACTAAATAGCAATCTTTGGAATCGTTTCGATGCTCTAAGAATGGATGAAAACTCGAATGCAATGCGCTTCAATGCTCAGAGTATAACGAGTAAGGGTCAAAGTTCGGGGTCGAAAACAAATGGGAATAAAGGGAAGAGCGTAGTAGGGAATGGTACGGGGAACAAAAAATCTGGGGGAACAAAGGGACACGGGGTAATAACAACACCCAATTTTGAGCAGAGGCGGGTTTTGATAGATGAAGTAGAGGTATGTGAGATTGGGGATGATGAGGTGATTAATGGGGCAAGGATGGGGAATAAAAAGGAAAACAAGAAAGGGACGAAAGAGGCGCGTAATGGTAGTACTTCGAACAAGGGAGGAGCGGTTAGAAGGGTGAATGTGGGTGTGGGTAGCAGCTCCTCGGTGGGGCCTGGAATAAATACATAAGCTGAAGGCTTGGTTGAAATTGTTGTAGCTGCTGCGGAAAATGACCTCAGGGACCGTTTTGCAATTAATGCAAAACTTGCCTTGGCTGTCCGCCGACTTCCCAACACAGGCTGATTACCGCTGCAGAAGCTACTGAAATGGAACCGCCGAGCCACTGTGATGATCAAGAAGTAACCATACCAGCCCCGCGACCACCCGATCCCTTATGGGATGCTGTAACTAGTGAAGATTGAGGCGACATCACATGGTTAGAGAGCCAAATCCAGGAAACCTTCGTAGCTAACTCGCAAGAACAGGTACAGGAGGCTAGGAGGATGGACGATGACACGGAAATGGAGACTCGCTCTTAATGCGCGACGAGGTACCCCTTGTATTTTAAATTTATATTTAATGAGGTTGTTGAATGTTTCAGAAAATTTATGGGAGAATTCCAAACATCCCATTAACATTTTAATTTGGAATTGCTATGGAGCGACCAAGCCGAGGTTTAGACAAGTTCTACGAGATATGATGACAAATCACAATGTGTGGCTTACAGTCATAGTTGAACCCCGTATCAGCGGTGTCTCAGCCAATAATATTATTAACTCTTTACAGAAGGATAACTCTGTTAGGGTAGATTCAGAATTTATAGCGGTAGGATTTAGTTATTATGGAACGACTCAAACGTTAATATAAAGGTCCTTTCAGCTAGTCGCCGGGTTATTAATATAGAGGTAAGCCAGAATGGGTGTAAATCATGGATTTTCTCAGCCGTGTATGCAAACCCGAATTATAAACATAGAGATGTATTATGGGACGCACTACACCATGCTTTCCATAATATACAGTTGTCGTGGCTAGTCGCTGGGGATTTTAACCAAGTTGGATTAGAGATTGATAAGAAGGGGGGACTACCGGAGTATCAAGAAAAATGGAAAAGTTTGAAGAATGGAGGCATAGTTGTGGGTTGATTGATCTTGGATTTGAAGGACCTCGGTACACGTGGAGCGATTCATGGAATTCGGGTCAGAGAATTATGGAAAGGTTGGATAGGGCTTATGGTAATGTGGAATGGCAGAGTCAGTTTCCGAATACACGGGTTATCCATTTGGCAAGGGTCCAATCGGATCATATGCCAATTTTAATTCAATTTTGCCCGATTCAGAGACCAAAAATTAATTCAAGGCAGTTCAGATTTGAAGCAGCTTGGTGTCTTCATAAAGGGTTTCTAGACTTTGTAATGGAAAATTGGGAAGGTGATAAGGTGGGTATTGGAGAAGGTATAGTAGCTATTCAGAGTCAAATAAATAAATGGAAAACGGAGGTTTTTGGGGACCTCAATCGCAAGAAAAGAAAACTAACAACAAGAATTAGAGGTATACAAAAATCGCTTCAGGTTTCGTACAACTCCTCACTTAGACAAATGAGTTATCAATTCACAAAGGAGTATGAAAGTTTGCTTGAGCAAGAGGAAATGATGTACTTCCAGAAATCGAGAGATAAGTTGGTTGTATCCGGGGATAGAAATACACGGTTTTATCAGATTGCAGCTTCTGTACGTAAGAAAAAGGCTAATTGCACAAGATTGCTTAATAATTTAGATACTTGGGTTGAAGAGGAGGATAGTCTTAAGTCTATGGTACGGGATTATTATATATCTCTGTACGCAGAACCGGAAGATCTCATGGCGGGGTGTACCTTACCGATTATTGGACCCCTCGATAGAGAGTTTACAAGAGGTCTAGAATAGCCGTTCTCCGATGAAGAAATTCGAATTGTAGTATTTCAATCTAATCCGACTAAAGCTCCTGGTCCGGATGGTATGTCAGCAGCGTTCTACCAAAAGTGTTGGTCTTCAGTGGGTCCTTCAGTTTGTATGATGGTTCGGGAAGCAACTGTTACAGATCATATACCTCTGGGGTTGAATGGGACTCTCATACACCTTATTCCGAAAGTACCTGACCCGAGTCGGGTGTAGTTGTTTCACCCGATTAGTCTTATAAATTGCCTGGTGAAGTTCATAATGAAGGCGATGGTCAATAGGCTACGGCCCATTCTTTCGGGTATTATTGGGCCTTGTCAAAGTAGCTTTCTACCTGGTCGTTCCACGGTTGATAATGTAGTGTTGTTCGGGAGGTGGACCATAAGATGCGTCATCTCAAGGGTAAAAAAGGTATCTTGGACGTGAAGATCGATCTTGAAAAAGCATATGATAAGATTCGATGGGAATTTATTGAGGAAACGATAAGGTATTTTGGTTTCCCGGAGAGTTGAGTCAAACTTATCATGACTAGCATGAAAGAGAATGAAATAAGGGTTCTTTGGAATGGGGAGTCGTTAACCCCTTTTACCCCTCATTGTGGAATCCGTCAAGGGAACCCCCTCTCGTCATATATCTTCGTCTTGTGTATGGAGAGGTTATCCTTATCAATTCAAGAGTTATGTAATGCGGGGAAGTGGAAAGAGATTCAGATTGGTCGCCAAGGTCCCAAGTTATCTCATTTGTTTTTTGCGGATGATCTAATTTTGTTTGGTGAGGCTTCTTTTTTGCAGGTACACGTAATAAAAGAAGCGATGGATACTTTCTGTAAAGAGGCTGGACAGACAATTAGTGTGGAAAAATCTTTGATTTACTTCTCGCAAAATGTTCCGGAACAAATACAAAACGAGCTTGCCTTGGCTAGTGGGTTTTGTCATACTAGCTCGATTGGTACGTATCTTGGAGTGCCTATTCTTTCGGGGAGGCTTCCTAAGGGGTTTTATAAAGGAATAGTGGAAAAAATGCGTGGTAAACTAGCTACATGGAAAATAAAAACACTATCTCTTGCCGGTCGTATCACGCTAGCCCAGTCGGTGTTAAATGCAATGCCAGTCTATCACATGCAAGTGTTAAAATTTGATAGGAATTTAGAAGAATGTTCTGAATCAAACTTATAGAGCTTTCCGAGACGATCAGTTTCAACTTTTGGAACGCGTCAAACAGATAAGTATTGAAGGAGTTACGGCCAAAATAAAACAACACCATAATCTTACCTTTTCTATATTTTAGGGTTACGAATTGAGTTGGGATAGAGTCCAAGTTACTTGTCTTCCACTCCAAGAAAAAGTTTTAGGGTTTCCTATACCCTATAAATACACCATTTAATCAGATTAAACACATCATTGGCAAACCTTAAGCCAAGAGGAAGCTTACAACACAAGAAGAGAAGTCCGGAAGGAGCTGAACACCATATCATGTCGTCTTCAACCTTCAAATTTGTAATTCTTTTCTTTTCTTTCTTTAGTATGAACTAAATAATATTTAGCTTGAGATTTAGCATATATGTATGAACCCTAGTTCTTGTTTTAAATCTATCTAATTTGGGATACCATCGTATTTAATTTAAATTCATGTTTTATTCTCTGCTTATGTGTTTTGATGTATTGATTGTTTTCCTTGAGGAGGCCTACGTATAGGATTACCTTAATAGTAGTTAGATTGTCGTCCGGAAGGGTTTTTTAACTATTGAAACACCACATAATGTCTAGAATAATGATTTGGTCCTGACAACACCATCCTAACTAAATAATCATTAATGTTTGTTTTAATTACCATATCACCAATTGAAGGAAAGATCTGCTTAGGAACCTAGTGGCGTAGAATAACCCTATTTAAGGTCACCTCATGGTTGTGCCGTAGCCTACCTACTCGCTCTCCGGGTGTAGGTAGGAATTTAGAATCCTGATTATTGCAATACTACATGATTCACCCTTACATGTTTAGAATAAACAAGACTAGTGGGGATTACTTACTAATTACTCGAGCTAAACTCTCATACTATCTTTTCTTTGCTTATTTACTTTTCTGTCTTTAATTTATTAGTTTAATTTTATATTACAAAAACCAATCAAAAATCTCTTTAGTCTTTTATTTTCCTGCGTATTATCTGATCTATCTTACTTATTTGCACTTGATAAATTGCATAAGTTCTCTCTAACTATCGTAGTCTATGAGGAACGAATCTTATTTATCAGTAAAACTTGCATACGTCCTTTATACTTGCAGAATCGTGCTCAGCCTAGGGTGTTTATTTTTGCACTTATTTTATCTATTATTTTATCACGCCCTAGGCGACACCACAAGTACTAAGGGCAGATATTAAAAGAAACACCAAAGCTAATAAATCTCTTAAAAAAACAAGTTTATCAAAAACCCTCAATCGAATTTTGGAAACCCTAAGTCTCCAACAAACCCTAATTTTTGAAATAAATAAAACAATTTCGCAATACCAAAACCCTCAAGATCTTTCATAGGTCTATTGAATATCAAAATAAAAATCCTAGAAAGGTTTCAGTAAAGATACAAAATAGATTTTATAAAAGCTCGGATACCACTGTTGTAAAAACCTTTATATCCTTGGTTGAAAATCGTATGATTCAAGAACAAACAAAGAAAACTGCGGAAATTAAAGAACACACAACCTTATCGTGGTATAGCCAAAAATGACCTATATCCACGTTGAGCTTCAATTAGAGTAGCTCTATAACTATGACACCTCGAGGTTACAAATCTCAGACCAATCTCAAACATTACACCACATTAAGTGAATGAATATGCCTCTACTCAGAAATCTCTAACCTACCAACAAAGTTGAAGGCTAACGGGTGAAGAATCAAGATGATTCTAACCTATTACAAGAGATATTACAATCTAGAAGCTAAACTACCACAAACCTAATGCAAAAATCTGAAACCAAAGGTTTCAAATAAACTAGGGGTTGAGAGACGAGAGAGAGAGAGAGAGAGAGAGAGAGAGAGAGAGAGCATGAAAACTTCAAAAGACGTGAGTGAATGATTATTCATCCTCGGTCAACAAGAGAGCTATTTATATGAGACAAACATGGGAGCAACTCTGAAGCGTTGATGAAGTTAACCTTCAAGGGATGAAAGTGTGCCATGTGTCCTTGGGGCCCGAAGGTGTCAAATAACTCGACACAACTTAAACACTTCAAATAAGAATGTGTGTATATATATATATACTAGGTAAAACCCGTGTCTGAAGACACTAAAGCAAAAATGAATTTCGTTGATGGGAATCGAACGCATGTTCCCTGGGTGAAAGTCAAGGTTAAGGTTAAGTTTAAGGATACGGTTAAGTTTAAAGTTAAGGTTCCTGGTTAAGGTTAATGTTTAGGTTATGTAGGTTAAGGTTAAGGTTAAAGTTAAGGTTTAAGATTTAGGGTTTCAAAATTAAGGTTAAGGTTTAAGGTCGAATATTAGCGTGATGAATCTTCATTGGTTAAGGTTAATGTTAAGGTTAATGTTAAGCTTAACATGATGGTTAATGTTAGGTTGTGGTTGAGATTAAGGCTAAGGTTAAGGTTAATGTTAAGGTTATGGTTAATTTTTAGGTCAAGGTTAGGTTAAGGTTAAGGTTTAAATTAAGGTTTAAGATTTAACATTTAAGGTATAAGGTTAAGGTATTATAAGATATAAGGTTTAAGATTGAATATTACCGCGATGAACTTTAATTTGGTTACAGTTAAGGTTATAATGCAAGTTAAGGTTAAGGTTTAAATTTCAAGGTTTAATGTATAGTTCGAGGTTAAATGTTAACATTTAGTTATGCTTAAATTTAATGTTAAGGTTAAGGTTTACAATTTAAGGATCAAGGTTCAAGGTTAAGGTTAAGGTTAAAAAATTAAAGATGAAGATTAAGGTGCATGTAGGTTAATGTGAAGGATTATGTATAAGGTTTAAGATTAAGGTTAATATTTAAGGTTTAAGGTTTAAGGATTCGTAATTAAGGTTAAAGTTAAGGTTAAGATGAAGGTGAAGATTAAGGGTTTAAGGTGTTTGGTTTAAGGTTAAGGTTTAGCTTAAGTTTAAAGTTAAGGTTAAGGTTTAGTTTAAGTTTAAAGTTAATGTTAAGGTTAACGTTAAGATTGAGGTTAATGGTAAAGTTAAGGTTAAGGTTAATGTTGGGATAAGTTTAAGGATAAGTTTAAAGATATGGTTAAGGTTAATGTTAAGGTTTAGTTAACGTTAAGGGGATACCGTTATGGATAATTTTACGGTTAAGTTTAAGGTTATATTTAAGGTTAAGGTTGTGGTCAATTTTAAGGTTAAGGTTAAGGTTAAAGTTAAGGTTAAGGTTAATTCTAAGGTTAAGATTAAGATTAAAGTTTAGGTTAGGTTAAGGTTAAGATTAAGTTTGAGGTTAAGATTACAGTTAAGGTTAATGTTGAGGTTAAGGTTAAGGTTAAGTTCTAAGGATAAGGCTAAGGCTACAACTAAGGCTGAGGCTGAGGTTGAGGCAAAGGTTAAGGCTGAGGTTGAGGCAAAGGATGAGGTTGTGGCATTAGACTTAGGCTAAGGCTATTCTATAGAGAAAATATTATAGACAATTTTATGTGACTTACCTTGATAAAAATGAAATTATGGTGGTAAAAAAAAATATGTTGAAACACAAATCTATATTTAAAAAAAATTATAAAATTTCTGTTTGATTTGAGACATAATAAGTAAAGATCTTTTATTTTTGATAAATAGTATTTTCATGAAAAAATGTATGTCTTTTTCAACAATTTTTCTCGTTTTTTTTTTTAGAATGTTTAATTATTATTTTTTTGCAATCTAATTTTTTTCTCTTTTAAATTATTAACAATATATATGTTTCTTTTTAAGATGTACCAAATAAAAATATTACCTATGACAAAGAGTTAATCTTATCATAATAAATTATATTACACATAAGAAGTAAAGTATAAGATTTATTATATATTATTGAATATTATGTTTTATAAGATTTTTTGTTTTAAAAAGAGTAATAAATATTTAATAGTATTAATGATAGGTGGGGCCAGAATCAATTATGGCCACCACTTATCAAAAAACCTTGTAATATAATATAGACTAGGTATTACCGTGCCTGAAGTCACTTCGGAAAAAAAATCCAATTCATCGTTAATTTTACTTACTTTGAGTTGCCATGTTGAGAAGTTACGATATGATAAAATTGCACAAAGAATGTATATTCAATAATAAGTGTCTCAAACTCCCTTACTAACAAATAATATACCTCGTTCATTCGTTAGTATTATAGCTCAACTTTTGTTTAGGTTAGGTTCAATCTGGTTAATGTTAGGTGGAGGTGGTGATTGATCACTGTTGTTTGTTGTTTGTATTTTTGGTTCATCAAGAATATTATCAAGTATAATACTTGTCTAACATGTCAAGTTGGACTTACCTCTTGCAAACGATGGTAGAAACACAAATTAGATGGATTACAACGATGTAAATTAGAAAATATTGAAAGTAGATTGTACATTTTATTTTATTTTTGTTTTACTTAAAGATTTATTTCTGAATACTTTCACAATTGAGTTTCTCTTTTTAAAGGTAAATTAGAAAATATTTTATGTGACAAAGACTACTATACGAATTAGAGAAGTAAAAGTGTATATATATGTATAAAAAATGAAAGAGCGCAACATTAAACACCGAATAAATAAACTTTTTTTTAAGATTAAAAACAAACTGAAGAAAGATAAGATTGCACTTTGAAAAAATTACTTTTGAAAATACATTAAATACCAAATAAATAAACATTTCTTGACATTAAAAAAAACTGAAAAAAAAAAGCTTTTATTGTTAATTTTTTTTAATTAGGATAATACTTTTTGGAATTATGATTTTATTATTAAGTTACTTATAATTTGGCTTGGAAACTGAAACTAATCTTTACGTCTTAGTATCATATGAGGACCGCATTACAAACACTTATGAATTCAAACTATTTAGTTCCATTGACAAAGTAACAAAACAACCAACAATCCATTCATACTTGAGAAATCTTATATATATAATACAACCCCTATTCTCTTAAAAAAATATACATTACTTCGTTACAATTAATTAATGATTTTCTTTATTTGTTTGAGTGCAGACAGACCACCTGTAAAACCAGACATTCTTTAAGTTAATCTCATTTATGAACGAAATATTCCAAATACTATATAATTGCCCCATTAATGCAAAAGGGGTATTAGATGTTAAAAAAAATACTTCTACGTGAAATATAAGTATTCAGAAAAATTTAGAGAGTAATGATTATAATTAACGATTGAAAATACACCTCACTGAAATTCCTGATTTGTATTGCGAAGCAAACAAAGACGCACATTTTTAAATTTCAAACCTACCATTTCACACGCTCAAAGACTACAAATTGTAAAAAGTACATATGGCATTATCTGAAAATTATAGTCGCGTTCTGCAACATTTTAATACAATTTAAAGTCCCCATCACATTTCAAATTTGTTTAAAGAATTCAATTTCTTACTTCCTCGGAGAATAATATACCCTTTGCTTTTTTAATGGCTTCTGCCCTGCAAATCAGAAACCACCTCATTTACTTTTTTTTTCTTTTTTGTCTTTTTTTCTAGACAAAAAAGTAATAATATACACAACAGTTACTTACATGTCCCCACCTTCGCAGTAGCCGATGATAATGCATACATAACACCCCTAGATGCAAAATACTTCAATATACTAATATTCAGAAAAATTAAAAATATTAGCACCAAGGCATTAATAAAGATGAAAAGAATTAAAAATTGTTTGTTAGACCTTCTCGACCCAAGAATCTCTATATTCCACATTAAATAGATTTTTCATGTTGGAAATAAGCTCCATCTGCAAAGTGGAGTAAGAAATTGTGAACCATTCAGTTCTTAAAATCAAAAAAAATAAAATAAATAAAATAATAAAAACACAAACCTCTTGGTGTGCAGATCTACGAGTCCTATCTGTTTGGCGAGCAAGGCGAACTTTCTTCAGCACATACCTAAGTATTTAAAGGTATATTTTATTATAACATATAGGATCAAAATAACTTAAAGAAATAAAAATGAATTTTTTGTAAAATCAATGCTCACTTCTTCTTTTCATGTTTGTGCCTCACAAAAAGGGCGGAACCAAATGCTCCTTTTCCAATTTGTTCAAGTACATCATATACTGATCCATCGACTATTAAATCCTATCTTTGCAAAACTATTTTCAAAATCCTGTATCAAATACATAAAATCAACACTACTTGTCATAAACTAATCTAAAAGTTAAAGCAAGAACAAAGTATATATCTGAGAATAATACTTTCGAATATGGAACACAATCTATTGAATTTACTATGTATGTCAATGATTAGATTATAGTATTATGATCTTTTTTTACAATTTTGCCCATCTATATAGCAGTAATAAAGCAAGTGAGCATACGAATCACATTCTTTCTCTAATTAATAAATCAAGCAACTAAAAGAACAAAGTTATGAACTTAGTATTGAAACTTTAAAAGTCTCAAATTTAGAATTTGAAAAAGCATTTCTTTCAGAATCCTTCACAATCTAATAAATTAATCATCTGAATTCCCCTGCATATTAACTTTAAGGACTTATAATGAATATATAATTTGCGATCAGTGAATATATGATTTTAAAAAGAATGTGAGAACCAAGCCGGTGGATTTCTTGTGCCAAACACAGAGAAAATACACTATGAAAAAACTATTCATTTAATACCTGGAGCATCGTAAATTGTATCTTTCTACTTTCAAGTTTAAATCTCATCTTTCTTGGTGGGAAGGTTGAGTTTGATATGGATTTGGGTTCTTCGATTGTTGATTAGCCAAGCCGGGTTAAGGATGGTGAAGAATGGTCCCTGAAACAATTTAAAAAATGCAGTATAAGAAAATAGCACAATAGGTCCCTGATGCACTATATGTCCCTGTATTGTGCTTAAAATCCCTCAAAATGCGACCAATGAGTGTAATAAAACTGAAAAAATTATTTGATGAAAAAAATAAAAAATTAGATTACCTTGATGAAGGGATCAACACAATAGATGTATATTAGACTATTTTGCATAACACAGAGTTCAATGATGCAAATAACCTGAATAATTATGATAAATCAACACAATTAAGATTCCAAGTCTACATTCCGTATCAAAGTATAATCATTTTGCTAATAATCAAAATATAATAAGCTAGAGAAGTGATGAGAAGATTTGAGATTTATACCTGCATAAATAGATTGGGAAGGAGGCGAGTATCTACACCAGTAGATGCATGTGGAGAGCCAAGATGCTGTAATCCAGCAGACTGGAGCCTCCGTGCCATTACTGCATCTCCAGCATCGCCGCCATTTCTAGTAGCAGCGCTGGTGGCTGGGTGATGCATTGCTCTGAACTCCATAAAATTGACACCAAGTAACTGAACAGTGTGAAGAATAAAGAAAGCCACTTGTATGAAGGAACTAAAATTAGAAAAATGTGAAAAGACTTGTGTTAGAGGAAGATGTGAAAAACTGTTTACTTTGCCAATATGAGATCAATATTATCCTTACTTCATATGCCTGACTTAAACATAGGACGTAAATAGAATATTCTAATGATCTCTATCTGGTTTATATATACCTTTCCAGAAACTCAATTGTTTGAAACCAAATACAAACCATAACAGATTTGTTCACCTTTTTCTTGACAACCAACTTCTGTTGGGGAGAAAGATGAACAATGATTGAATCATCCTCCACAAAATCTCTTTTTAATATTCCTATTGCTATTTCATCTTCTATTAATTCTT
Organism: Nemophila menziesii; assembly: GCA_029959085.1. Lineage (NCBI taxonomy): Eukaryota > Viridiplantae > Streptophyta > Magnoliopsida > Boraginales > Hydrophyllaceae > Nemophila > Nemophila menziesii. The sequence continues at coordinate 94,499,263 of JARWIR010000002.1, forward strand.
GTATTAACCTCTTTACAGGTTGTGCTCCAAAATCTGGATCAAAACCCAACTTTGCCAAAAGATTGACAGCCTCTTTTGTGTAGTGAAGATCAATGTCTTTCCGTTTTGTTCTATCTTTTACACGATCCATCTGCAAAATCAATATTCTATTAGTGTCTCGATCAGTAACAAATGGGATTGTTTACCAAAGAATTTCAGGTATTAATTTTTTCAAGATTTTATATAAATTTTTAATTTTACTAATTATTGTTTTGTTTTACTTGTAGCACTTATACTCCTTTACCTTCTGAGAATGATTTAGTGGATCATATTGATTAAATTACTGAAGCAAGTAAAAAGAGATGAAGAGTTGAAAAAATATGAGGTTTGTTATGTTTTTTTCTTTTTCTTTTTTTGTGAGAAAAAAAATTGACAAAATTTGTTTCGTGCCAGGTTTTAGCTATGTTTTTTAAGAAAAAACCGGAGAAAAAAAAGTACGAAGAGGTAATTAATAAAAGAAAAATAATTTGATTTAACAGTCTGTATTAAGTTTTTGTAATTTGCTGATGTGGCACATTGTGGGCCCTCAAATTTGTCGGTTTTATTGATGATAATGAAGAAATAAATGAAAAAGAATCAAAAAATGAAAATGGAGAAGATTCAGATGAAGATGATGGTGGATTTGATTCTGTTTGTGCTATATGTGATAATGGTGGAGATCTTTTATGGTATGTTTGATTCTATAAAGTTTTCATAATTGCACGTTTAGTCCCTGTAGTTTTATATGTTTTTTTCTAGTCCCTGTGCTCTAAAAATTCCATCTTTTTTAGTCATTGTGGTCTAAAAAAGGCGTTTTTAGAGTATTTTAAAAACTACAGGGACTAAATATGCAATTAACCTCAAATTCTTTTATTTATTCATAATTGCACGTTTAGTCCCCTGTAGTTTTCAAAATACATGTCTTTCTAGTCCCTATCCTCTAAAAATGCCATTTTTAGAGCACAGATGCTCTAACAATGCCACAGGGACTATAAGAGTCAAACTACAGGGACTAAAAGTGAAATTAAACCCAATTTATGCAATTTTTTAATATTTTAATTTATATTTATATTTCACAGCTGTGAAGGAAGATGTTTAAGATCCTTTCATGCAACACTTAAAGCAGCTGGTGAAGATTCAACTTGTGATTCTCTTGGATTTTATGAAGAAGAAGTTAAAGTAAGTTCACATTTATACCCTTATACTTTCACAAAATGTCAAAAATACCCAAATATATGAATATTCATTAACATTATTCTCTTTTTTTACAGAAACTTCAAAATTTTCTTTGCAAAAATTGTGAATTTTATCAACATCAATGTCACGCTTGTGGAGAATTAGGATCCTCTGAGAAAGTGAAAATTATTCCACCCAATATTAACTATCAAGCAACTGAAATTAATAAGCACAATCTAAACCAAAGTAGTTGCAATTTTGGTCCCTGTATTATGCTTATATACCCATGTTATTCCCAAATTTCTGGCTCCAAAGGTAAATTGGAAATTCAATATATAAGAAAACACATAGAATTAATACTATAAGGACCTATTTGCAAAAATGAAAACATATTAAACTCGAAAAAACTAACCAGAAAAATCAGGGGAAACAGCCTGCAAGATAAGATGTTGTGTCAGCAATATAAGAAGCAGCTTCATAGAGCAGGTACAGAAGGAAAAAGCTGAGGCTTAATCCCATAGTTATTTTCACTATTTGCCTGCAAAATATAGTATAATATAAGGACCTTTAGTGCAATTATTTCAGATATTTTGTATAATATAGGGACTTCTGGTGCAATCAACTTAAAAACAGAATCACCATACGAATATGTTGTTTCATATGTATACGAATATATACAACTAAGAAATTACCATGAACGGGAAGCTTGATTCTCCATTTCCGCGATTTCTTCTGTCCATAAGTCAGAATTGAAACTGAATTAACTGTATAAAGAAGCAAACGTAATTCAATACTTCGATTATTTTCTCCAAAAATAAACAGAGATTTGTAAATTATGATATTAAAAGTAGGTGAAGCTAATAAATGTAGGTGAAGCTACTGATCAAATTCTATACAGCAATTTTTGTATAATAAAGGGATTTATAATGCAAATTTTGCATAACACAGGACCTTTAACGCAATTTTGCATAACACAAGGACATATAACACAATTAACTCAAATATATAGGGCTAATATGACAGTAGGTCTCTCAGTATTTAACTCTTTATGCAACTCGAATATTACACATCCCTTCTAAATAAAAAATAAAATTAGAAAGGCTAATTGCATTCAGTACCTCAGCTATACAATTAAGCCATTTTACCTTTTAGTTTTATGGAAGTGTCTCTCGCCCAATAGGTCTTGGGATGTTTGTGATCTCTGTAATTCTCCAACACCCAAGATTGTCATCATCTACAATAAACATACGATGTTACTGACCAGTAATACATCCACTTCCTGGAATCAATTCAGTTCGAATTGACCTTTAACACAACTAAACACAACTAATAGAAACGGTGCATTTTTTCCTTTTCTTTATAATTGAAGATGAGCTCTAAAAGATTGAATCTTCCCATAGATTTGGTGGAATTAGCTTCAGCTGGTGATTCTATGACAATCTTCAATAATTTTTTAAAGCTATTCAATAAACCTTCAGTGTAGCTACTTCCTTTGTGGCTGAAGATATCTCAAAAAATTCAAGCAAACATGTAAATGGTCTAACGAAAGGCAACAATTATCTTCTGTAAATGATGAGAGGAATGAGAACTCGCTGATGAGAACTCTCCATGGTGGTGAGAACGGGTTGGGCGAGATCGAAATGTGAAGGTGAAGCGTATTTTTAGACAAAAGAAAAAGAAATGTGATTGGAGAGAGAAGAGAGAAGAGAGGAGAGAGAAAGTGTGTAATGAGTTTTGAGGTGTTATTTTTAGTTTTAGTAGCTTAGGGGCATTTGTGGAAGATTTTAAATTCTTAAGTAACGGAACGATCTGGAGCGTCGCTCGTGACATATTTTTTGCTAAGAATCGATCTCGTCCCTTCTTTATACCCCCTTAGGGATATATATATATATGGATATATATATAGCCTGATGTAGATTTTATACTATCTTGGCATCCCGTAAAATCGGAGTCTGAATAACCGATAATCTGCAACTGGTCTGATTTCTTATATGTGTGCATAAAATCTTCTGTTCTCTTCAAGTATCTCAGTACCCGCTTGGCTACTTTCCAATGTTCCATACCAGGGTTGCTAAGATATCCGCCAAACATGCCAACAATGTACGTAATGTCCGGACCTGTACACACTTGAGCATACATTAGATTCCCAACTCCTGGTGCATATATAATCTTCTGTATTTCTTGAATTTCAAGGTTTCCTTTAGGGAATTGACTTAAGCCTACTGTCTTGCATGCCAAATCTTTTAAGTACTTTATCGATATAACTCTTTTGTGATAATCCAAGAATGCCTTGAGAACGATCGCTACATATTTGGATTCCCAATACAAAAGAGGTGTCTCAAGATCTTTCATCTCAAAATTCTTCGAAAGAAATTTCTTAGTTTCGTGCATAATGCTTATATCATTAGTTGCCATTAGTATGTCATCAACATACAAAACAAGGAATATGAACTTACTCCTACTAAACATGTGATACACACAATCATCTACTGCATTTATCTCAAAACCAAATGAGATAATGACTTGATGAAACTTGTGGTACCATTGACGAGAAGCTTGCTTGAGTACATAGATGGATTTAGTTAACATTGCAAATCATATTCTTTAAATCTCCCGAAATAAAGTTTTCTGGTTGTACTATATAAAATTGTCTCATCAATGTATCCATTTAAGAACATTGTCTTAACATTCAACTATTGTACCTCAAGGTCAAAATGAGCAACAAGTGCCATAATTTTGCTAAAAGAGTCTTTTGATGATACTAGAGAAAAAGTATCTTTAAATTTAATGCCTTCCTTTTGAGAAAAGCCTTTAGCTACAAGTTAAGTCTTAAACCTTTCCACATTACCATTCACATCCATTTTAGTTTTATATATCCACTTACAACCAATTTTTTTTTGCACCTTTTGGTAAACGTAACAAATTCCCAAAACTTATTGTCTTGCATAGACTTATACTCATCATACATAGATTCATACAGTTTTGAGAGTTAGACCTTTTTATGGCATGATAAAATTTGACTTGATCATCTTCCATCGTGCAATTTTCTTCCTCGTGTTCTTGGAGATACACAATATAATAATCTGGAACTGCATTTCTCCTTTTTCTAGTGCATCGCCTTATTGGCATAGGTTGTTGAGGTTGTTGAATTTGTTCTTCTTGAATAAATATTTCATCTTGCATAGGAAGTTGATAAAACGTTGACTTGTTGAGGTCCCGGATCAACTTCTTGATCAATGACTAGTGTAGGAACTTGTACATTGTCAAAGGTGATAATAGAAATAGGATTTAAAACTGATTACTCCTCAATGGCAACGTCTAACCTTATTTCTCCCCAAACCCAACATCCTCTAATAGTATTGCATTTCCCATCTCAAATATGTTCTTCACTGTAGGATCATAAAATTTGTACCCTTTTGATCACTCAGAATAACCAATAAATTAGCTACTTACTGTTTTGGAATCCAGTTCTCTCTCTTTTGGCCTATAAGGCCTTGTCTCTACTGGACATCCCCAAATATGGAAATTCTTTAGAGTAGGTTTTCTACCTGTCCAAAGCTCATAAGGTGTTTTAGTAACTGCTTTAGTTGGTACTCTGTTAAGAATATAAGTTGTTGTCTTTAATGCTTCTCTGCATAGTGACTCTGGTAAGGTTGAACGACTCATCATACTCCTTACCATATCCTTAAGAGTCCTATTTTTGTCTCTCAGCAACACCATTCATGCTAGGCGATCATGACATAGTGTATTGTGGAATGATACCGCATTCCTCTAGATATATAGCAAAAGGTCCTAAACGTTGTTCACCTGATTTGTCATTTCTGCCGTAATATTCATCACCACGGTCAAATCTTATGGCTTTTATTGTTTTGTTAAGTTGATTTTCAACTTCAGACTTAAAAGCATTGAACACGTCTAGAGACTGATATTTCTCATGAATTAGATATAGGTTCCCATAACGAGAGTAATCGTCTATGAATGATATACAATATTGTTGACCCTTCCAAGAATACGTAGGTAATAGTCCACTGGTCACTCCTATAGTGTGATATAAATTCAACACTAAATAAGAGAAGCAACTAACTGCAAGTGTACGGGTCATTCCAAGTAATAGATAAGTAAATACGGTATTCGTCTCCATAGGGATTCAAGTAGTTATTCCTAATTCGTTTTCAATAGTAGAATAGATTCTTTCAAATGTTTTGATTATAAAGACAAGCAAAGTATTTTGTTTCCTAATAAATTAAAAAAATATTAAATATATGCAATTAAGATAAGGAGATCCAAGTATTAACCTATCCTTTTAATTTAATGATTCCTAAGAATAAGGGTGAACGGGTAATTTCACAATAGTCGGGACTCTAACATCTTCCTAAATCCCGTCAAGGTAGACTTAGGACGATATCCTATGGTATTACTGACCCCGTCAGGGTGAATATAAGCTACATTTAGGCGATTAAAATTTTATCCAATTGGAAACGTGGTTATATAAGACCGTCAGGCTCAGTAATGGATACCACACGTCTATATCCTAGTTCTATAATTAGACCCCCTCTTCTGGATGATCGTTGACATTAACAAATAATATAATTACTAAGGGTATACCTAATTGATCAGAGAAGATATATAGTAATTAATACAAAAACATATTCAATGAAAATTAATTAATAACCAAATCAATTAAATACTAAAATCCCATATTCAAATTAAACTGAAAAAACAATAATCAATTGTTCATATAATTACAATCCTAAAGATAAATTATGCATAATGGACTTTGGAATAAATAGCTTAGAAATTAATCATAGACAACATATATATAATACTAATTTACCCAAAGAATAGAGAGGGAGAAGTGTATAATTGATGCGGTGAAACTCCAACTCTTGATTCATCCTCTTCTAGATTCCCCTGATTGCTTTTATGATGATTTATTAATGTATATTAAAGTTAGGTAGTGCAGAGATAATTTTATAAGGTTAGGAACTAATATATATATATATATATATATATATATATATGTTAGGTATAAATCTTGGAGTGTAGAACAAGTCTTGAAGTCCTAATCGAACAAAAATTCGTATTCCTAAGTTATAGGACAGGATAAACACATAATATCGAAACAATCATATCTCGTTCGTTACTGGGCCAAATTCAGTGTGCCACATATCAAAACGGCCAAAATTCAAAGATCTATATGACCCTAAAAGGGATCCTACACATTGCAATGGATTTCTACATTCCTCAAAACAGACGTCGATACAGCTTCGCATATTTATTTGGCAGGTTTTCCTTTCCTAAATCAACTTTGTTTCTTTGTAACTCTTTATTTCTCCTTGGATATTCTTTTCTCAACTCCATAATATTTATTTGGAATCTAATTAAATCAATTTACCTAATAACTTCACATTTAACACACAAATCACATTAAAATGCACTAAAAGTTATAATCTTCCAAATCGTGGCAAGAAACAAAAATATATCAAATAATAGAGAAAATACCTTAACTTATCATATAATACACCTAAATGATCTCTCACGATTAGATTAATTCACCACAAATAGGGAGACATCATCCACAAATATCTGTGTGAATCAATTCTAAGACGTTTGAAATTATATTGGCACCCAATTGCTTTGTTTTGGTTTGTTTTACCTTAATGTGTTCAATACAAATACTGAAATCCAAAAATTAAATGGAATTCAAATTCCATCAGACACAATTCGCTCAATTCTATTTTTTGAAATATGACTTAAGCGCTTATGCAATGATGATGCTGAATTTTCTTGATTAATCTTGCGTTTAGTACCACGTGATTCGACATTCAACATTCCATTATAAGATGTGATTGTATCAAGTAAATATAAATTTTCATATTCACTTAGTGAACCGGTTCCCACAATATTAGCATTTAAAGACAAATTAAATTTATTGTTTCCAAATGAACAACAATATCATGATTTGTTCAATAAAGAAACTAAAATCAAATTATGCCTAAAAGAGGATACAACAACATTATATCTTCATTCAAATAACAACCAGTTCCTAATAACAATCTAAAATGACCAATCTCCTCCACCCCTACCGATTTTCTGTCGCCCACAAAGATGTGTCTTTCACCATCACTTGGATTCTGATAACTCATGAAACCTTGCATAGAAATACTTATATGTGTAGTAGCACTAGAATCTATCACCGAGTATTTCTAGGTACTAAAGCTAAATTCACCTCAGAATATACCAAATTAAGAATTATACCTTTCTTAGCACGCCAAGTGTGATATTTTGTACATTCTTTCTCATATGTCAAAGCTTATGACAAAAGTAACAAATCCCTGGTTCTTGTTTTTGTTTCTTTTTTTTTGGACCCTTAGCAGTTTTACTCTTTGATTTACTTTTCTTGACCTTATCTTTAGAGGTGCTTTCCAGATGAGCACTTTCAATTCTTTCTTTCTTCAACTTTTCTTCCTCTTGCACACAGTATAAAATTGAGCTCATTAAGAGTCCATTTCTCTTTTTGACAGTTATAACTGACCTTAAATTGATTGAATTGTGAATGAAGTAATATCAATACTAGATGCACGAGCAAGTCATTAGATATGTCGAGTTTTAGAACCTTAAGTTTTGAAGCAATGTGTGTAATCTACATGATGTACTCCCTTATATTGAATCTTACCTTATATTTAATCTAATCAAGCTTGATAGAAGCATGATTGTTTCAACCTTTTCGTTTTTCGAAAAATGTTTCTCAGTTTCAGCAATAAACTCCTTGGCATTAGTAATTCCTTCGCAATCTACACCTCCAAACGCTTTAGAAATGTCATGCTTGATGTTCATTCGATTCATGCGATATGAACGGTCCCACTTCTCATGTTCATTTTTCTCTTCAAGAGAATTATCCTGAGTGAGAGGTTGGGGGTGTTCAACCCTTAATGCAAAGTCCAGATCCATACAACTGAGAACAATTAGAATGTTTTCTTTCCGATCCTTGAAATAATACCCATTAAGCATGAGAATCTAGTTGACATTCGCAGATATTGTAGTAGCAAATGAACTAGTTGAATTAAAAAATAACAGAATTAAACAATGCTCACAATATCATCATTCCCCAATCTGTAAATTCAAAGAATGATTAACTCCATCTTAAGATTCCGGACACAACATTAATATTAATTCTTTGGACAATATACTAATTGCAATTAGTATTGTTGATGTAATAATAAAATACTGAAAATAATGCATGTCAAGTAATGAGTTTATCGTTAGATCAAATCATTATTTACATAGAAACTTAATAATCATCACATACCTTTAGGCCGACTAATACTCGCATGAATAACACATTCACAAATATCAAACATTTTTCCTGATTAATTTACACAAGAGCGGTCTATTTGGTGACATCTAATTTAAACTAGTTCATTCAAAATGATAGATATGGATTATTTGTATTTGAGTTAAACGTTATAACAACCAAATGTATAATAAAATCTGTTAACCAAATTATAATATAATTATATTAAAAATTAAAATTTAACTAAATTCATGATAAATGAAAATAAAAATTTATCGCAATTTAACTCATAAAAAAATCATTCTGTCATTTCATAAGAATATAAAATGAAACCATATATTAGTTATACGTTAAAATCCACAATTCATATCAACTTTTCTTATTCGAAACTTTACCATAATAATAATTAAAAACAATCAACTGCAGCCTTACATCATCTTCATCCTTTCTTATATAGACACAAAAATTGTTTGTCCAATATGTAAAGCACTAAAATACAAATAAAACCATAGTTTGTCCATTACATATGATGTAAAGCATTCGATTAAAAAAGGAATATAAAACAAAACCATACATCATCAATTTTAGAAGTTCATATATTGAAATTTAATATACTATCGAACAGAACTACACACCTTACTATACACGACTTCATCCATAATTAATAAAAGCTAGGAATAGTTTTCTCATTTTAATAAAATTGGTACAAAAAAAAATATATACGAACGAATCATATCAAACATAAAAATAAAATCAATCTTAATTAAAAGATTTATCCTAATTTATCTAATAATAAATTCAATATAGGAGGCTCGGATACCGCTGTTGGTTTTTAGTATTTAATTCATAACCCATAAATAATTATATAATCCATAATGAATAATACTAAGAATAAAAAAGAAGATAAGTGGAAGCGTACCCGAAGTCATGATTACGTTGTTTGATTATTTGGAGTGGGTAATGACTCTTCCAGATCTATACATTCTGGATTTTTCATTTTATCTATAGATGGGGAGTGAGAGAATGAAACAGACTGTATGATGTATGATATGGGGATCATAACCCCTTCTTATAAATTTGAACGTGTGTTAAGATAAGAATGAGAAGTTCTTAGCAGTTAATAAGTACTATTATTTCCAGTTTGACCCGTCAATAGACTAGAAATAACATAATAGTATCTAAAATTTAATTCCATGACATTTTTATTCTCCTAATCTAATTATAAGCCTTATTAGACCATAATCAATTGGATTAAACTTACGATAACACTACACATTTTATATTTACATATGTGAGCCCATAATTATTAGATTTTTCCAACATATACATATATGACAAGAACAAGACTATATCATTCAAAAGAGACACAAAATCCTAATTTAATCCTCGTAAAGAGACAAAAATGATGTATTTGTCTTGTAGAATGCACAAACAAAATGTGGGCATCATAGTCCTACATTATCTCTAGCCAATTTTTATAAATAAGTTAGTCATTCCCTAATAATAGATGTCTGAAATTTAATATTTAATCTTAGTTTATATCCATAAATGACTATGAGTAACTAAACACCTAAATCTTAGGCATGTAAAAGCATTTCCATCATGAAAAAGCTTAGTTTTTACTGACATCTAGACAAATGAGCCTTCAACTTTACAAGCGGTAAGTTATTGGGGTTTATGATCATTCACCTAAGGATTGAGATCAATCCCAACAATATCCAAGTGATACTCAACTTATCCCCACCATAATCTATCAAGGAAGTCTAGTCCTTGGCAGGGAAAATAGCATCCTTCATCGAATTCATGTCAAAATTGGCAAAGAATTATGCCCCTTTGTTAATAAACCTTACCCAAGCCTAAGAGACTCTAATTGATTGAGTAGTGCAAAATAGATTTTGAATATATGAAGGCTTACCTAGTATCTCCAAAAATTAGAAGAACGAGATCAATATAAATATAAAAAGTGGTAATTTAAAAAATAAATTAAAATTTTATAGAAGACAAACATATAACTATTTTTTTTTTGGAAAACTTATTAATGAACACTAAAGCAAATTATATAATGTATGAAAGTTTATGGGCCAGATGTTGACTTAAAGTTGTTAATCCTATCACCCAACTTAAAAATGAGAAAACCCATTTTCCAACACATATATAAACGTTCTTAAGTTTCACTAAACCCTACCACCACACATCTCTATGGTTTTCTCTTTACTGTGCCGCTTCCAACGCATGCGCTCTCTCTCTCTCTTCTCTCTCTCTCGTTGATTAGTGAACGATTTGGCTACACCAACAGTACATATTTTCTACTATTATCTACACAAATATTTTCTTTCGTTGTTCTCAAACATAATAATTCTTTGTTTCTTAGCACAAATTTAAAGATTATGTGGGAGATCTAGACGATTTAAATTTCAGACTTGGAAAGTATAATCACCATGTAAGAATTTCAATGACTTCGTTTAATTTTTATAATTACAATATGAACTTTAATATATTTTTATATGTATTTATTATTTTGTATGTTTTCGTATATAAAGTTTAAGGCGTCCATTTTGCGACTACTCTTAATTATAGTAATTTTAATAGAGAACATTGTTATATGTCATTTGTAGGTATATATTTTTATTTATGTTCACGAATTATGGTTTGATTATTATTTGCCTAAACTAAATTTATTTTAAACATTGTTATTTTGTGAAATTTAAGGATGTGTCGACATATATGTGAGCCTCTCTTATTTTACGAATCAATTTTTTTCATGTATAAATAAAATGAATAGCCGGTCGCTAAATTTTGTTTTTTCATCCCAAACTATTTAGTACGAGAGAAAAATTTATTACAATACCATTATTTTTTATGTAAAATTATAACTAATATCAAATATTTTAAAAGTCTTTTTATGAGTCTTCAACATTATTGAATGTGTTGAAATTATTCCCCTCAGTAATGTTCATCCTAAATTACTATGAAAAATTGTTAGGGAACAATATGTGAAGTATACTCTAAATTTTTGGGTAGATTTAAGTACAAAGTTTAAATCTAAAATTATGGTAGAAAGTTTATTTTCAGGTTTTCATTACAATTTTATAAATTATAGAATGATTTGATCATTTTTAGTAAATATTAAGATTCATAAAGTGATTTTCACACAACCGTATATGAAATGAAAATTCAATTTAGTATGTGAAGTCTATTTCAAATAAACTGTTCATGTGCATAAAGATATTTATTTCACTTTACACCAGATAGAATTTTATTGGTAAAATACTTTTCATTTTATGAACATCTGAGGCCTATATATTTATATATGTTTTAGCATAAGTTAGAAAATAGGCTATAATGACCCTACGTATGAAATCTTAAGAATAATGATATTTGTCGTCTCTTTTATATTCCCTTTTCATCATAGTTATATATATATATATATATATATATATATATATATATATATATATATATTCTCGTCATACTTTTATCATCTCTTACATACCATTTATATGTTCAAATAAAGTAATTTTTTTCTTTCATTAAAGAAATCGAGTCATAGATTTAAGGGGTGATAAAAAAATATGACATATAAGTTCTTATAGTATCTTATATGTGTATGCGTATATGGTCCAATGATATAAAAAATTTATCCTAATAATAAAACTAACCTCAATATTATTTAGTATAATTTAAATATAAACATATGAGATGGTAACTGAATAAAAAGAGTGTCATTAATTATATATGAAATATATTTTAAAACTTTGAATTTTTTCTAGTCTAAGACAATTATTTTATTGACTTTAGATTTAGATTAATATGGTAAATATACCAATATGATATGCATACATATACCATTCAGATTAATAGAATTAAAAATATAATCAACTTTCAACTTATATATGCATTATAAATTTATCCTTAACATGTTCGAATCGAGTCAATAATTCCAATTTTAAAGTGGCTCTCTAATATATTAATTTATTTATACTTACCATTTATTTGGTCATAGTAAATTACGTTCATAAATAATTAGTAAATATATCTTTTTGCAGGTCAATCAATATAATAGTGAATTACTATCATATCGAGAAGAAGATCGATGTTCTTGACATTTCAATCAAAGATAAAATATTTACATATAGCATGGTAAGTCAAACTTATAAATTTACAATAAAATGTATAATTAGAATATATAAGCTTACAACATAGATGCCTAATTAAAAAAAAAAATACAACACTAGGTAATATATTGGATTACATGGGTATGTGCGGGACAATTTGGAGTAAAAAAATGTTTAGCCCGCAAACCACATGCAAGTTCTTGTGTCGGTGTAGAAAAATCAGACACACAGTCGTACAATGACTAATACCAACCCTAATTTTTTTTTAAATTTTAAACCTCCCCTATCCAAAATTATACCTAAATACCCATGAACAATTCTCAAGATACCCACTCGTCCACTACTCTTAAATTCTTATAGTTATTATTAAATATCCGTAGTTTCTTAATAGAAACCATAAAAATTAAAAAAAAAAAAATTAAAAAAAATTACTACCACACTGCTACTTCTTCTTCGTCGCCATTAACGCATTGAAAAATAATGGAACATAAAACTTCCAAATTCTTTGAGAATCGTGAATCACACCAAACTAATAATGAATTGGAGTGAATCACATTAAGTAATATATTGACATGAATTAACACCCTACAATTCATTATATATATTTTATATTATATGATATTTGGTTTGCTGATTTCTTTAATTTTTTGGATCAATTCCTTTAAATTGTTGATTCTTAAATTTGATATTAAATAAGAAACTTGAAACATTCCTTTTTTTATTGTAGTTTATTTTCGGTTGTTAGATCCCACTCAAAAAGGGTTTATGAAGCGTGAAGAGGTAACTTTAGCTTCTTATTTAGTTTCTTTTGCATGCATATTTGTTTCACTCAAGTAACTTTTTTATGTTGCGATTTTGTATAGGTTAACCAAATGGTTGTAGCTACACTTTCTGAATCTGGAATGCATCTTTCAGATGATGTAATAGAGAATATTATCAACCAAGTAAGCTTTCATTATAAAAGTTTTCAATCGAGTCATAATTTGCCACATTTTTGTATCTTTTGTGTCAAATTTAAATGTTCTATTATGAAAAGAAAACTTTTCCCTTGAGATTTATAAATTAAATTTTCATACAGTAGTTTCAGCTAAATATTTGTAGCCCTTTTTAATTACGCAAATAACTTGTACTATTTATATATATACTTTGAAGTGTTTTACTTTACCTTCTTTGATCAATCTTAGACACTTGAGGAAGCTAATATAAATCGAGATGGAAAGATTGACAAAGAGGAGTGGGGGAATGTGGCTTTGGCGTACCCTTATTTGTTGAGGAACATGACTTTAACTTACCTCAAGTAAGTTTACTTGTTCTTCTTATAAATTATCTAAAAAATTCATTTTAATAAATTCTTTCTGGGACTGATTTGTTTATGTTTTTTGAATGAATAGGGACATGACTAGTATGTTTCCAAGTTTTGTGTTCAAATCAACTGTGGGCAGATGATGTAGCAGCATGGGGTGGGTTGTAGATGATTAAAGGAGTTTATGAGATAATTTAAGAATCTGGATAGTTAGTAGCACATGATTAGGTTGAAGAGCAGGATTAGAGAATAATAGATATTAGTTCTATTTATTTAATTTAATCAATGTGATGTAATAAAGAGTTATTTATTTTAATAAAATGTTATTTTACTTATTTTAGTGAAATGTAATTTGTGTAGATGATGACGTTCAATTGCATTCCACAAACACTTTTCCTTTTCTGGAGAATATTTGCAAATTAACCCATGCTTTAACTTTGGACATTATTCGAAAAATCGGGTTAGGCGGTAGTCTAGGTGATAGAAGGTAGTCTACCTTCTAGAAAAGGTTCATACGGTTGCAGTTGGTCCTATGTTGACCAAGGTGCCCTTTAGACGGGCCCTATCGAGGCTAGGTAGTCTAGACTCAATAAAATTGAAAAAATTGGTTGTTTAACCCAACAAAAAGTACAAAATAACCTATTTTGAAAAAGAAAATTAAACTCAAAATGATAAAGAGACACCCAAATAAATGATGAAATGTAATTAATTATCCTTAACCTCATTTGAATTAGTTTTTAAATTTAAGAACTAATATATAATTCTGTGAGTTTTTCAAAGTGGGTTTCCCTATTCGTTTGAAATATTTTGGTATATTTAAAAGATAAACATACATTAAATTCGTCTAGGGGGAAACTAGGCTCCATCCTAGTCCTCTAGGCGTTCGAAGGTGGTTGACCGCCCTCCTAATGTCTAGTGCTTTTTAGAACACTACTCTTAGATATAATTCCGAGAAAGAGATTTGAAACTTTTTTACAGACAATGATAATACTCATAGGGATTGCGAGAAAGATTTATCTAATGGAAAAATTTGAATTCATCATTCGTGAAATGGAACTCTTTGTATTTGAATTCAAACTTTGTGTTTCATTTTCAATGGAAAAACTAAAATGGTGAAAATTTATTCATATTGTTGACCTGGACTTTAATGGTGGAATTTTTCAATTGAGAAGTTTGGAAACTCGGTAAGCCTGCATATTGCTATTTGATTTGCCTCTATTATTTATTGAATGTATGGGCCATGATTTTTAATTAAAAACTAGGAAATATTGTTGGTGATGATGAATGTGATGGTTTTGGTGACATCTGTGTGGTTGTGGACTGGTATTACAATTATGGCGATTTCGGTAATCAACGTGGAAGGGGTGCATGAAAAAATGATGATAGGATATGGGAGTTTTTAAAACCAAGATGATGTATATTGTTTTTAATGTAAAATGTCCAAAATACCGTAAAAACTAACTATCATGCCATCAATGTTGGAAGGTGATGAATTAGAAATTACAAGGGGAGATATGCTATAATTAAAAGAAAGATAAGACAACTAAGTGGATAATAGATAATATAATTTTACTCTACTCAATCAACATGTTCAAATATTTTTGTTTTTCCTTACATTTTTTTGATACAAAATGAACTATGATACTACAATTCTGAGTAGAGGATTTTCAAAATACTAGATATACTATATAGGTTCAATGAAGAAAGACACAAACTCTTGACATCCACAAGAATACTTTCAAACTACTCCTAATTATAATGAATTGTCTTGATCCATTGAGTAACCTTGATTCACTGATACACAACATGTCTTTAAACTACTCTTAAGTATAATGAATTTTCATGATCCACTAAACAACCTTGATTCTTTGAATGTCCACGATAAAGTTTAATTATCAACACTCCCCTTTAAACATGATGCTCGTATCTTGAGACAACTCTTCAAATTCTCGAACACTTCCTTTCTTAGGGGCTTTCTGAATATGTCTTCCACGTGATCATCGGTCTTCACATTATTGACTTGAACATCCTTCTTTTTAACACATTTTTCTGTCGAAGTGAAAACGAGCATCTATGTGTTTATTTCTATCGTAAAATACTAGGTTATTTTCTAAGGAAATTGCTGACTTGTTATCGACATGAATATTGGTTGATTCAAGTTAACTAAATCCCAATTTCTTAAGTGCATGACAGACGCTCGATATTGCAGCTGTATATAGATTTTTAGATGTCAACAATGTGGCAATTGGTTGCTTCTTTGTATCCAAGTGAAAGCAGCTTCACCAAAGTAGAAAACGTAACTTGTTGTACTCTTTCGATCATCAGTATCTCTTGCCCAAACACTATTTTTATATCCTACCAACTTCATATTTCTAGAAGTATGATATAAATTTCCATGATCTAAAGTACCTTTTATATATCAGAGTATCCTTTTTTTTCTATTTTACAATGATTGATAGTCGAATTCTCTTGGTGGCTGCAAAGGTGTGATAAAATACAGCTAATTGTAGTTAATAATAAAGGACACACATCCTATACTACCACGAGAAACTTATTATAAGTGCACAGATCGTTTGCAAGTTATAGTTTATAAGTAAAATTTGGTCTCAGGGACTTATCGGTTAGCTCAGACTCGTGTTTAGATAAGAAGGAGCAGTAGAGATTGATTGTGAAACTAAAAGACGATAATAAAGAGATAAATATTTGTTGGGTTTCAGATAAGGAAGTAAATACAATAATAAAACTAGTGGAAATAAATAAACTAAGAGAATGGAGATGAGAATAAAGCTTAGGTCTGCTAGTATGCACCTATCCTTCTAAATCCATATTCCAATTATAAGGTGATTTAATCTTTAAGCAAGTATAAATAGCCAGGCTTCTGTAATCTTCCGAACTCCCGTCGGGGTAGACTTAGGAAGCAACCTCAATACTACTAGGGGACTTCGGTAAGGGGACCCTGTGCAATGATCGGTGGTTAAATTAAACTTTAATGGCTATCTAGTTAGGCAAGCCTGTCAGGATCACTACCACACACTAGACAATTATGTGGTGTTGTCAATAACTGAATCCCCTGTCATGTCAATAATCCAACTATTAA
The DNA here is from genome assembly GCA_029959085.1 of Nemophila menziesii. NCBI lineage: Eukaryota > Viridiplantae > Streptophyta > Magnoliopsida > Boraginales > Hydrophyllaceae > Nemophila > Nemophila menziesii. Next base: position 94,516,266 of record JARWIR010000002.1, read on the forward strand.
GGGTAGTCCTAAGATTGCCAGATATAGGTATGGAATACGTCAAAGGACATAATGCAGATATGTGAATAAGAAGTTTAACCAATTTACTGTCACTTCCCCAAATAACATAGAATATAGAAACATGATTCAAAGATTATACATAATGTGATACCCTGTAAGAAAAGTTTAATTTTAAACATAGTAATTGAAGTTAAATTATTACTTTAGAAAATTCATATTTATAATATACATAATTAGGTCTATAATTAATTAAAAGATTTAAACCATTAAATTAGAAAAGAGAAGAAGTAAAACAATAAAATAAAAGTCTTAAAAGAAATTGATTAGAAAAATTAAAAAAAAGAAATTAAACACTTTATTGATTAACCCCTTTATTTCTCCACTGTCAAACCACCTCCCCAATTCCTATATTTGATAGTACTTGTAGCTTTTCATTTTATTATGTTTATATTTTATAATAATAAATCAGCTTCTTAGTAAACCCAGTTATCTTTTCCTAAATCATATTTCCATTACTAACCAATTATCCTTTTATTTGTTACATTGACCAGTTGACTAACGTTTGGTCATCCATAGCACCCATATATTACACCTAATAATCTTATTATTAGTCATTAGTACATTTGTCCTCTCCCCAATTCCGTGTAGTAAATCGCCTCCCATCTTTTCTAACATATACTACTATACTACATCCAAGGATAACAAAAATATCATTAGTAGTACCTCTCTATTATAAAAATCATTCCTACATATTCTTAGCAACACGAGATAATAAGACACTCCTATAAATATCAATATAATGTTATTTTATTATTAGAAAAGAGATTTAAATAATATGGCCGAGCACATATACAAAATAGGGAATTGGCGGTTCCAATTAGGATGGCCGCCACTTAATAAATTACATGTTCATAGCCTCTTAATCAGGTAAGAGTTTAAATAATCTTTAATATTTTTATCTTTAATCCTATTTAAATTATTCAGTAATATATTTAATTCGATGATTTTGGAATCTGTGTGTTATTATTTATCTGAATTATATTGTCTCGTTATTATTGAGTTGATTGTATTATTTCGTTATCATATGATCAACTGTATATTTGGGATAGCACGACCTACTTTATCGTCTATCCATTAATTGTTGATTGCTATTGTTGTTGAACCGACCTACTTAGTCAATTCATATTTGATATTTCATATATCTATCGATCGATTGTTCGACATGGTACAATCGTGTTAAACTAGGTGGAAGTGGGCTGCCAGGGTTAACACGACTACCATGATCTATTTCCACCTGGCGCATGTGACGGAGAGTTCCTTGGCCAGTGGTCCGTAGGTTCGGTTTACCCGGGGTATTACCAGTGGTTGTGATAAGGGATCGAGAGTTATTGCGGGAGTTATAAGGGAAAGACCACAATATCCTTTGCAACGTGATTATTACTTGCTAGTGTATCTATCCTGTTGGGTAGTATGGGCTGCCTAGTTGGATATATACACTTATCTGATTTATTTATCGCTTTATGAATGCATATTTTATATCCTTTACCAGTTCAATGACAACGTATTAATATAATTACTGCCCCTAGGTTAAAGTCTACATATGACCATTATTTATTTTCTCGCTGAGCTAGTGGAGGCTCACCCCCCTTTCCCCACTCTTTCAGGTTATGATAACTTAAGGACTTGGGTAGTTTTCAGTAGCACAGGAGCAGGTTGCTGAACAAGAATAGATTTTTGAATTTATTAGTTGTACTTACTTAATTTTAACTAGTGTAATGTAATCAATAGTCAATTATTGTAATAAAAAATGATTTTAATTATTTTAAATTAGATAGAATAGTCGTGTTTTTCGGGGCGGGACAAGTTGGTATCAGAGCTTAGAGTAGTCTCTAAGCGTAACTAGGGATAGGATTCTCAGATTGTGGGAAATACTCTTACGTATTACTATCTAGGGGCTTTGAATGGTAGAAATATAAAATAAAACATATATAAATTAAAAATTTGATCTAGTAATGGTTGTCATTGAACCAACCCCAAGATAACTCTCGAGGTTGATCCCTAATCTAGTGCTAAATATGATTATATTTTCTGGAGTCTGGCCAGCTCGAGGGAGTGTCATTACTTTTGGTTACTGGATTGACCTATGTTTGGAAACTTAAGATCTTAATAGAAAATTAATCAAAAAATAATTATGTGAATTCGGCTAAGTGTTTGAATTTTTTTTGTATTTGTACTTGATAATTATCATGATTTATTTAAAACTGTATCTGTGTGCTATATTTAACTGTATGATCTTGATATATGAGGTTAGTCTAAAATTAAATATCAAAAAATTTATTATTAAAATTAAAAATTTAATCGTAAGATGAATATTGAAGGTAAAATTCTAATAAGGTGGAGTGAATGTGATACCCTGTAAAAATAGTTTAATTTTATATATAGTAATTGAAGTTAAATTATTACATTAGAAAATTCATATTTATTTAATATACATAATTAGGTCTATAATTAATTAAAAATTATTAAATTAGAAAAGAGAAGAAGTAATACAATAAAAGAAAAGTCTTAAAGAAATTGATTAGGAAACTAAAAAATTAAGAAATTTAACACTTCATTGACCAACCCCATTATTTCTCCACTGTCGAACCACCTCCCCAATTCCTATAGTTGATATTACTTGTAGCTTTTCATTTTATTAAGTTTATATTTTATAATAATAAATCAGCTTCTTAATAAACCCAGTTATCTTTTCATATCTCATATTTTCATTACTAACCAATTATCCTTTTATTTGTTACATTGACCAGTTGACTAACGTTCGGCCATCCATTTCCCTTAGCACCCATATATTACACCTAATCATCTTGTTATTAGTCAATAGGAAATTTGTCCTCTCTCCAATCTGTGTAGTAAACCGACTCCCATCTTTTCAAATATATACTACTATACTACTTCCAAGGATAACAAAAATATCATCAGTGATACCTTTCTATTATAAAAACCATTCCTATATTTTTTAGCAACACGAGATAATAAGACACTCCTATAAATATTAATATAATGTTATTTTATGATTAGAAAAAAGATTTAAATAATATATGGCCGAGCAAATATACCAAATGGGGAATCGGTGGTTCAGGTTAGGAGGGTGACCACTTAATAAATTACATGTTAATAGCCTCTTAATCAGTTGAGGGTTTAAATAATCTTTAATATGTTTATCTTTAACCCTATTTAAATTATTCAGTAATATATTGTATATTTTGGATAGCACGGCCTACTTTGTCATCTATCCATTAATTGTTAATTGCTATCGTTTTTTAATCGACCTACTTAGTCAATTCATATTTGATATTTGATATATCTATCGATCGATTGTTCGAAATGGTACAATCGTGTTACACTAGGCGGCAACGGGCTTGCCAGGGTTAACACAACTACCATGATCTATTCCCACATGGCGCATGTGACGGAGAGTTCCTTGGCCAGTGGGTCGTAGGTTAGGTTTACCCGGAGTATTACCAGTGGGAGTGATAAGGGATCGAGAGTAGAGGCGGGAGTTATAAGGGTAAGACCACAGTATCCTTTTCAACGTGATTATTACTTGCTAGTGTATGTAGCCTGCTGGGTATTATGGACTGCCTAGTTTAATATATACACTTATCTGATTTATTTATCGCTTTATGAATACTTATTTTATATTTTGACCTTTACCAGTTCAATGAAAACGTATTAATATAATTACTGCCCCTAGGTTAAAGTCTACATATGACCATTATTTATTTTCTCGCTGAGCTAGTGGAAGCTCACCCTCCTTTCCCCCACCCTTTCAGGTTAAGATAACTCAAGGACTTGGATAGTGGTCAGTACCACAGGAGTAGGTTGCAGAACAAGAATATATTTTTGAATTTATTAGTTGTATTTACTTAATTTTAACCAGTGTAATGTAATAAATAGTCAATTATTGTAATAAAATATGCTTTTAATTATTTTAAATTAGATAAAATAGTCGTGTTTTTCAGGGCGTGACGCATAATGCAAACCCAAGCTATGGGAAAAATTAGTTCATACTTGAAGTAATAAAACTAATGATAACATACATATTGTCAGCTTGCTTCTCTAGATGATTAAACTTGATACTAAGGAAGTAAGTACAAGCAAGACTGAGAAAGGGAATGTTTAAAAAGGTAGGTAGTCATATATATAGGTGTTAGGTCGAAATCTAGAATGTTTCCCAAGTTATAGAGTCAAAATTCAACTATAACTTATTTTCCTTAATTGTAGGAAAGGGTAACCTTTTAGAGTTTTAAATAATTATAACTCCTTCGTTCGGTACAACTCGAAATCCAGTGATCTTGGTATCGAAACGACCTAAATTTAATGACTTTTCCAAATATAAAAGGGTTCCTTCAAATTTCTTCTCTATTTTGCACACCATCAAGAATACTACACGTCTTTACAGCTAGACAACAACTTTTGGCAGTTTTTTCACTTTCCTAAAACCATTTTCTTTCCTTTTAACTCTTAATTTAGCTTTTGATCTTTATTCCTTAACACCTTAACATTGACTTGGCATCTAATATCATAATTATATCTAAGAGATTCATATTTATCACACAAATTACACTAAAAATGCTCTAAAAGTAATAATCCTCCAAATTAAGGCATGGATTAAGAATCTATCAATTAATAGGAAAAATCTCTCAACTAAGAACATAACACACCTAAAATGATGTCTCTAAGCTAGCTTAATTAATCACAAATATGGGGATACCAAGACTCCCAACTCAAAGTTGTATCGTCCCGATACAATAAAGAATAAGAACATAGGTAAGTCTCCAAACATATGACTTACTCAATTAAGCATAAAGGAAGCAAATAGAAGAATGTGGGTAATAATCCCAAAGAAACTAGTTAGAAAATTTAAATTAATAATATTTACAAACTAATCATCTATATACACTTATCATGTAGACAATCAACACTAATTTCAAAATCATATTAGCTTTGCAATGCATGAAGGAATGGTTCTTCACTTAGTTTGATATGTAGGCTATAGAGTATTCATTGATCCTAACTAGTATTTGATGATCCACTTAACTACTCTCTATTGGTTCAATTGTTTCTAAATCACATAGCCTAGAATCATAATGTCTTTAAGATTGTAATGTTAGTCTTAGGGGCGGTATGATCGTGTATTTTGATAATGTAGAGTGAGCTTTTGGCTCTTTCCTTACTAGCCATCAACGAATCGCCCTAGAGAGCTTGAGTTACTGATAGATGTTCCCACTCAACCCAATAATTTGATGCACTATTTAGCATCCCCAATAACTCAATATAAAGCTTTAAGATGATCACATAAAATTCCACTTTGGTGGTCCAAATCATATAATATTTTCATATCGGTTTTCTTTCTTTTGTAAGCTAGCTATGACTCTCTTTCTTATGTGAGATATCATGCTACTTCTTTCAATATATTTCTTTTCTTTTCAATACTTTTTCTTTTCTTTTACCCCGGTAAAAGGTTACGATAGATATCAGTGAATCATCATCAAGAGCACAATACCTAAGCTCAAAAATACCCAACCCAACAATATTTCCTGTAATTTGAACCTACCTCATCAAATCAAGCTCTGAAACGACTGTCGAAGTATCGCGATTCGAGTGTAGGTCATATAGAAAAGTCCTATAATCCAAGGAATATTTGTGGGTCCTATAGTGTGATAGAAATCAACCTTAAATAGAATTAACTAACAACAAGTATACAGTTTGCTCCAAGTAATGGAGTAAGTGTTTAATATTTACAGTAGAAGTAATTGTAATAATAAAAAAAAGTAGATATTTGTTTTGTTTTTGAGTTATTAAAGACTAATGCAAGAATGGAAATTAAACTAATGATTAAAAATAAATTAAACTAAAGGAGATTAATTAAGTATGAGAGGCATACTCGAGTCTTGCTAGGGTATCACTAAATTTAGCAATCTAAAACTATTATTTAAGGGCAAAGTCGGTAATTGATACGAACCGGGATTCTAATATCTTCCTAAATTCCGTCAGGGTAGATAAGAAGCTATTCTACAGTATTAATGACCTCGGAAGAGTGACACTAAAGTTACTTTCAAAAATTTAAGCTGTAAACCCAGTTGACCTATGTGGTTAGTTAATACCGTCATATTCTATAACGCACACCACGCGTCTATATTCTAGTTTTGTATTTAACCCCCCCTCCCCCCCCCCCCCTCTGGATGATTGCTCCCACAACGAATAGCCCAAATAATAAAACATATCACTAATTCTCCAAATTACTAATAGTAAACAACCATAAGAATATAGTCATATGAAATGCTCGACATAATTTAAATTGAAACAATCCCAAAGTCAAAAGACTTTAAATTAGAAAACTAAGGTTCATCCCATAAACGCGATTCTCAAGTATTAAATGCTTAGCTCATAATTAAATAAACAATATAGATACAATTATTTAATGATATAATTTCTAAAATAGAAAATAAACTAAAAAGAACCTAAAGGTGGAATGGTTGAGCTGTTGTTTGAGAAGAATGGTCTTTTCCAACCTTTTCTCCTTTGCTTCAGCGTTCTGGCTTCCTCCCTCTATCAAATTAATGATATATTACTTAGTATACTTATTAATGAGATCTAAGAAGCTTTTAATAATGATTAAAATTGGATTAGACCCACATGGGCTTAGTAAGTAATTAAAGGGTGAACATCTGGTTTTAATTTTATCGTACTACACCACACCACTTCAGTGAAAAGGCTGTAACCCTTGCATAGTATGTCCAAATCCACTTATTAAACTTCTCAAATTTTTCTAACTCCAAGGCCCATCTTTTTCAGTTGAGCTATAAAGTCTGAATCCTACACCGTTTGGGATCGGGAAGTGAAACAAGTGACAACTTGACTCAATCTAGAACTCTTCCACCTTCACTAAAGTGATTTCTTTTGCTCCTATAACTCTTTTTCTTGTTCTTGGACTTAAACCTTCACTTCTTCTCTTCATCTTGATGCCCCCTATCATCGATATACCTATGAACTTCACACTAAACAACCAAATTAATGCACAGAATCTCTACAAGTAAAAATAAGTCTGAAATTATTGAAGAAAGTGCATTATCGCGAAATTCGATTATTAATCAAGTAAAATAAGTCCAATTTACACCAAAAATGATGTCTCCAAAGGGGATTTTTCTATCACAAAAAGGGAGACATCAGGTATTGCTTATAATGTGGATAATTAAAAGGCTTTAGAAAGGCTAGAAGGGGCTGGGACAGATATAAAAATATTAAATTTGGACAACAAGCTAAAAAGCAACAAAGGGCTTATCGAAGAACCGCCTTAATCACTTTCTAAACTATGCAATTTTGTTACTTTCTCGCCTCTAGCATGTCTATTAAATGGGTTTATCAACTAGCTCGGGTCTCATGACCTACAAACCCCTCAAGACGCCCTAAGGTCAAACTTACTTCTACCACATTGCTCTTTAATCCTTTCACTTAATTCTCTCTCATGATAGCTTTCTTCCTTTGGGGGATTATTTACACATGCTCATCTTAGAATTGTTTTGATCCACACATTGTTGATATTGTTTCTCAATTTGTACATCAATTTCTCACTCTCACCAAGGTTCGCATTCTCTTTCCTCAATAGGCAAGTGATCATTGTTGGATATATCATATTAAACAATGATTTTGAGCGGTTGCAAATCGCATCACCTCATCAAAGATCAACTGTTCCACATCTACTTCTTTCCCTCATAAAACGCAATTCAAAAAGATGGCAACTTTCTTACTTACATCCAAGGTTTGTGTGTTACCAAAGGCATTTGGTGTGAGGAAATTGTGCCACATTTTCGTATTGGGTAGAAGGTACTTGTAAGGCCAAGGTTCCCTCAAATCTCCATGGTGTTCTTGTACTAGCTATTCACTCAACACATGATCATATAATTGGGTCCAATCAAAGTTCTTGATATTTTCCTCTGCTTCTCGATACTTGCATGGTCCAACCAATTTATTAAACTCGAAGTGGTTTTGAATCACTTCAACTATGAAAAGAACTAATTTTCCTCATACTGGAACTCGACCCACTATCTCGATGATGTATCCCAATTTTTCATGAATTAATCCTACTTGGAGACATCATTTTAGTTTTATTTATCAGTTTATAGGTTGATTTTCACATGATTTAGTACACTTTCCTATTTTGTTTCTTGAATTAATTATTTATTATTTTTAGAGTATATTGGGTTTAATTATTTATTTAGTGTGAAGCTTTAATGATATATGGTAATTAATTAGAGTCCAAGTTGGTTCTAAGAGCTAAAGGAAAGAATATAAACATGGAAATTGAAGATAAGGAAGTAAAAGCTAAAAATATGGAAAAAGAAAAAGTTGCCATAAATCTGAATTCCAGCACCTACGACCACTAATCAGCTCATATCTCAAAACATCGGTGAGGAATCTGGAGAAATGGTCAAGATAAAAGTTAAATATCTTTCCGAGACGATGAATTTGGACTACTCATACGCGTCAAACGGATAAGAATTGAAGTTGTTAGGACTAAAACAAAAACAGGGCTGATTTCATATTTTTGGGCTACGAATTTGAGTTGGGCTAGGATTCCACTACTTACCTTCTCCTTCAAGAAAACGAATAAGGTCTTCCTATACACTATAAATACAACCTCTTATAATTATAAAATCATCATTGGCAAAACCTTAAGCCAAGAGGAAGCCGCAACACAAGAGAAGAAGTCTGGAAGGAGCTGAACACCATATTATGTCTTCTTCCATCTTTAAATTTGTAATTTCTTTCATTTCTTTCTCTAGTATGAACTAATTTACTTTTAACTTGAGATTTAGCATTTATGTATTAATCCTAGTTTTTCTATTTGATTTGGGATACTACGGTATTTAATTGGAATTTATGTTTTATGTTATGTTTATGTGTTTTGATTTATTGTCTGTTTTCCTTGCGGTGCGCAACGTATAAGATTACCTTAATAGTAGTTAGATGATCACCTTAGCTAGGTGTCTAATTATTGAAACACCACATAACGTCTAGAACAAGGTTTAGACCTGACAAATCAACCTAACTAGATAATCATTAGGGTATGTTTTCACCAATATCATCATGTTTGGAATTGAATTGCTTAGGGCCTCAGTGGTATTTGATAACCCTAGGTTTAGGCTGCCTCATGATGTGTCCGTAGCCCCCTTAGTCGCTCTCAAAGTCTAAGGTATGGGAATTTAGAATCCTGGTTATTTCATAATACATAATTCACCCTTAGACAATAGAATAACCAAAACTAGTGAGGATTACTTGCTAATATCTCGAGCTAAACTCTCATACTACTTGCTTCTCTCTTTTATTTAATTTCCTGTCTTTTAATTTAGTAGTTTAATATCGAGTTTTAAAAGCAATCAAAATCTATTTTCTATTATTTTCTTGCGTATTAATTGTTCTAGCTTCTTAATATCTGTACTTGAATATTTGCATAAGTTCTTCTTAACCTTCGTAGTCTCTGAGGAACGAATTCTACTTATTTATTAAAACTTGCATACATCCTGTATACTTGCAGAACTGTGCTAGCCTAGGGTGTGTATTTGCATTTATTTATCTATTAATTTATAACACCTTAGGTGACACCACTCGACTAAAGAGGCCTAAATAGAACTCGGAAACTTACTCCATACATAAACTCGATCGCCTCATCATGAATATGGTCCATCCCAATCTCTCTCCCGTCTCTATCAATATCTTGTAATCTCCTTCTACAAATTCTTTTTCAAATATCCTTTATAGCTAGTGTTAATCAGGGCAAATTTTATTTAGCGGTAGCTAATAAGGCCTTAGAAGTTTTTCTCATCTCGGGTATAAAGATCTCAATTTGGAGAGGATGTAGTGTTTTCTCCTTGAAAGTTGTAATTGCTTTTCTCTTTGATTTCACCACTGTTGGCTTCTCTCTAATTACTCGACCTGATTTACCCTTTTTTTTTGTTCTCACTCTTGCACCAATATCAATATTTTTCTTAATCTCACCCAATACCTTTCTTTAATTCTTCTTTATCATCCTAACACTAGACATTGTCTCCTTTCTTTTTTTTCATCTCTTTTGACCTCCAACTCAAAGGTTTAAACACTCTTGAACTACCCTTTAATTATAGATAGATAAGGTGTTATTTGGGTTAGTAAAGGTGTAAGGATGATTATTCTTTATGTGGGTATGATGAACTTTTGCTTGGAAAATATTTGTTTAAGAAAATGGGGAAAAACATTTGGAAAATTTTGATTTTGATTATTGGATTTTAGGTGTTTTGGATTGATCCGGGTGGTTGAATATTGTTTTTAGGAATGTAAGGAAGGATTTGGGTATGAATTTATGGTGATTTGGTGTTGATTTGATGCGAGGTGAATGTTTGGTAAAGCTTTAATGGAGTTTGGGTTGCTTGGAGAAGAAGGAGGCTTAAGGTTTCGGAGTTGTAATATGAACATACCTATTTTCTTGTTGGTCGCGTGTCGTGTGGTATACCACATGGTGAGGCGCGGTATACCGCAACATTCTTCTATTCAAGACCGTGTCATGGTGTATCGTGAGTGATGACATGGTATTTTGGTGCGGTGTACCGCAGGGTCGTCTAGTCTATCACATAAACTTGCTTACCCTCGCATGTGAACCTGATTACATGTACTATGGGGACTTTTTTTGACCTATGGTGTACCGCAAGTACCTGCTGTTACTCGCGATTTATTTTCTTGTTTTCACCCCAAAACTTATTTTCTATGTTACCTACACATTAAAAACACTAATACCTTCCTCATTATTGCAATATTTACTAAAACACATAAAACATTACGGGTTGTCTCCCGGACAACACTTTTGTTAAGTTTGACGCATTACCTCCTTTAATTTATGAGTATATAGCCTCCCCAACTACTAGTTAGACTATGAACATCAACCATTTAGATCTTTTGACCTCCCTTGGATCGTATTTCAATCACTTTTGCTGACACAACTTGTGTGACAACAAATGGTCCCATCCACGCGTTCTTATAACCTCGTGGCTTATTCTTGGATTTGAGGGCCTTCCACGAAACTTCATTGCCTGCCTCAAACTCACCTTTTGATCTATTCTCCATAGGTTTTGTGTGGACTTCCTCTTGGACCTTTTCCTTCGTCGCAATTTGAATGACAGGGACTGTGGGGCATACCTTCCTTGGAATATTACCCAAGACATAGAATGTCTCAGATACATTGCTTGCGCAGAGGGTCACTATTCCCTCTTGGAAGTTTATGATGCTTTAACTTGTGGCCAAGAATTAATGTACATTTATGATCGGAACCTGCTTATCTGCATCATAATCAAGTATAAAAAAGTTAGTAGGGATAGTCAAATTACCTCCACGTTTCCCTATGTCTTTGTTACTAAGCTATTCGCAAATTGTAATTTTATTCAAATGCTGACTTGGGCATAAGGTTCACACTCGAACCCACATCACACATTGATTTCACCTTGAGCTTAGCACTTATTTGAATAGAAGGTTAAAACTTCTAGGATCTTGAAGCTTAAGTGGTTGCTTATTTTCAACTTTCTTTGATCTCAGCATGAGCCACAGTCTCGACCCTGGCTTGTACACTCGCTCCCTATTCTGGAATAGCTTTCGTGAATACATGTTGCGGTATAATCCGTTTCTCAACAATCTCAAGCACTTGGGAGCTGATTTTCTCTTTACTGAACGCCTTTACAAATGCCTTGAGCTCAATTTCACTAGGTGGTGATTCCACCTTTCTCTCGTCTTCTTCTTGCATTTCAGGTGCAACCACTTCTTCCTTCTTCTCAATTAAGGCTTCTTCCTTTTTTCCGATAGTTTTGCTAGCTTGAAACTCAAAAACTGCTTTAATATTCCTGCATTTCTTTGAGTAGAAGTCCAAAATATGATTCTTCCGGGCTAGGCTTGGTTGGTTCTTCATTAATCTATGGAACCTCTACGACAATTTCTGCAGCTGGTGGTGATTCCACAACTTCTTCAGGTTAAGGCAAATAGCCTTACATGCTTCGAACCCAGCACTGCCATCGCCATTGTCTATGTCCTTTAAATAATTCTTCATACCTAGGACCAACTGCGGAATATATGTTTGAAACTTCTCGAAAGCATTAGTTACTTGTGTAACTTGCGTTGTTAATATATTTATTGCAGTGGATTGTTCATCGAATCTTGTGTTATTTATCTGCATGTTTTGTTGAGTGAAAGACTAGAAATCTTGCATTTTTTTTCTGAAATCAAATCTAGATCCTTCTTATGGATGTTGTGGAAAGGCTTTCTGAGCTAAACTATCGGTATAAGCATCATATGTTGGTTACGGTGGTGGTTTATTGTCATATTCCCTCTGTGTGTAGCATAGACTAGCTGACCATTAGGTAAAGTAACAGGAATTCTAACCATATAAACATCATGAGTATAGCAAGATGGAGAGTAAATTAAGTGATCAGTAGCTCTTGTATCAAGAATCCAAGAAGAGGTAGTAGGATTACCTTCTTAAAGAGATACTTGATGAACAGCTGGTGTTGTTGAGGATGCACCATGAGCTAGAGCCATTAATTTGCTGACTTCTTCAGGTGTGAACTCATAGAGGTTAAGTGACTTGCTCTCAGTTTGAGCCTCATCATTGATTACACAGTGAGATTTGGATTGTGAGTTGTTCAGGTTCCTCTTGCCTTTAGGTCCACTCCATCCAACAGGGTAGCCATAAATTTGGAAGCATTTCTCCACTATGTGACCATTATAACCACAATGAGTACAAACAACTTTCTTCTTATCAGAAAAGTAAGTCGGTTTTGAGTTATTCTTCACATAGAAAGCTTGATTGTAAGATTGTTGAGTAGCATTTGTAATAGACCTCTGACTTTCCTCTTGAATAAGCATAGCAAACACAGAATTGATGTGAGGCATAGGATCCATTAGCAAGATTTGACTCCTAATAGCAGAATAAGAGTCATTCAATCCGATGAAGAACTTGATCACAAAATCGTGTTGCTGTCTCTCAACAAGTGTATCAAATAATTTGCAAGTATACTGAGCCATGATTCCACAAGAACATGAAGAAAGATGTCGAAAATGTAAGTGTTCATCCCATAGAGTTTTGAATTGAGCAAAGAACTCAGATATTGAAGATGAGTTCTGTGTAATTGAACTCAAAGCTTTTTCAAGTCGAAAAACTCGAGTGCCATTTGGTGTCTCCTAGTGTATTCTAAATAAACACATCTAAAAAGGCAAGACACGTACCGCAAGTGTACGGGTCGTCCAAGTAATATCCGGTAAACGGGATTTCGATCTCAGGGACGGATTAGGTATGATTAAAGTGTTATGCAATAAATGGAAATAGTTGCTTGAATGAAAATTGAAAGTAAAGAAAAAGATTTTTATTTTGTTTTTGATTAAGGGACTAAAGTGCAATTAAAGTAAATATTAAACTAAAATTAAAACTAATGTAAGAACGTAAATATGAAGAGACTAAAAGATGAGAGAATAGTACTTGAGTCACGCTAGGTTTTACCAGAATAAACTTAATCAATGCTTCTTCTAAGGGACAAATTAGTAAATAGTAATAGTCGGGATTCTAGATTCTCCTAACCCCCGTCAGGGTGGACTTAGGAGCTATTCTCAGGTGTTACAAACCCCGCCAGGGCGATCATAATCCACCTTCGAATGTCAGGTTCTCTACCCAATTGGCTATAAGATTAACTAAGTCCGTCAGGATCAATAATTTCTATCTTACGTTTATTACCTATGTCAGTAATTAAACCCCCCGTCAAGATGATCAATTCCCCACCAAAGTGAATAGCCTAATTACTCAAACCTATGTCTAATTGATCAGATTAAATATAGTGAAATTAACTTACGATAACAAACAATACCAATTCGAATTAAATTATAAAAATCCCAAATCAGAAAGCATGAATTAAATAAATTAAGGTTCAACCCTTATAGCGATTCTCAAGCACTTAAGAAGTTTAGCTCATAATGGAAAATAAAACTAAAACAATGAAATTAAAAGACATAATGTTTTACAGAAAGAAAATAAATAAACCTACTTAAGAGGGTAGGTTTGGCTTTGAATCGGAGATATAGACAGTCTCCAGCTCTCAGCTCTCTTCCTTCCTACTTGCTCTGACTTGAATCCTTAAGCCTCTTTGATAATGATATGAAGTGTGTGTAAAAGAGGAGGCTACAGGGTGTATTTATAGGTGTTAGGAGCCTCTAGGTCGAATTTACTTGGAGTGGAAGACAAGTCAAGGACTCTTAAATTCGTAACCCTAAATTCTAGAAAAGATAAGCTGATTTGATTTGGTCATATCTTTTTCAATACTTATCCGTTTGAGAAGTTCCAATATATGAAACCACTTGTCTTGGAAAGCTCTTTCTATTGGCTCGGACCATTCGTCCAGAATCTTTGCCAATCTTTAATTATGAATTAATCTCTAAAACGTGGCTGGAATTTCAGATTTCAAAAGGCAGCTTTATCTTTTCCTCCTTCGAATAAATCTTTCCTAAATCTTCTTATTTCCATGTAAATCTTCTTTCCTTTCATATTTATCTTGACTTGGTCTCTAAGTAATTACCATTTATCTCTTAAAGCTTCACATTAAATAAATAATTAGACCGCATATGCTTAAAAGAGTAAATAAATAAATCAAGACAACGAAATAGGAAAGTGTACTCTAAAAATAGAAACTCGAGTAAAAATCATTCCTAACACTCTAAAATACCCTAAGACTTTATTCTCACTTCTCCACCTTGGATTGGTCTTTCATGAAATTCAAGAACCTATTTAACTTTGCATCAAAAATAGTCAAATTTACGCACAAAAGCTCAGATTCTGCAAATAGTTAATTTCCAAGGGGAGAAAGTGCAATATGATCAATTAAGCCTAAAAGTCTATCAAATAAGTCATTTATTCACCTAAAAGGATGTCTCCAAAGGGCTAATAATTAGAACAAATAGGGAGACATCAAGACCCCAAACTCAAACCTTTGTCGTCCCGACAAAGTAAAATAAAAACAAAGGATCTTTTAGGTGAACGCAGAAGGTAGAATCTAGTAAATAATCCCAAAGCACAACTTAAAACAAATCTCATATAGTCTAACCTAGGAATTAATATACACCTACACTTATCATGCAAAATCAAATACAAAACAGTATCAATCCAAAATTAATTTCACAATGCTAGAAGGTTACGCTTATTACTTATCTCAAGATGGTGGCTATAGGGTGTTCCTCGATCTTTACTTTCTTTGAACGCTCCACTTAGCATATTCCCTATTAACTCACTGTGTATCTAGGAATCACGAGGTCTTTACGGTTTTAATATCGGCTTATGGACGGTATGATATAAAAATTTGGTAAATTTGAAGTGAGCTTTTGGCTCTCTCCTCACTTACCATCATAAACCTGTCCAAGAGCTTGAGTTTACACTCGAATATGTCTTACTCAACCCATTGACGCTCTAATTTAGCGTTCCCAAATTAACACAATAAGCACTAAAGATGATTCACCTAAAATTTTCCACTTTGCCGGTCCAAATATATATTCTTTTCATATAACTTTTTGTTTCTATATATATTTTTTCTTTTGTATAGCTATGACTCTCTTTTTAATGTTGAGATATCATGCTATTTTTCTTCATGCCTATTCATGATATTAGCTTTTATAGCTTCTTTTCCATTCACTATTACCCCGGCAAAGGGTTACAATATCATAAACCTGTGAATCATCAAAATATATAACTGAGCACAATTGATAAGCTCAAAAATCCCAACCCAATAAATTCCCATAATGGTGGACCCACCACCCCAAACTCAAGCTCAAGACAGGAAGTCTCAGAATCGTGATTCAAGTGCGGGTCATATGGTCATGCCTAACAATCTAAAGGGATATTGGCTTATAATGTGGCGACAAAAGAAAGGCTTAAAGGCTAAAAATTTGGCTAAGAAGGATAAAATTAATTCAAGGATAGACGGCCAAAAAGGATTCAAAGGGCTAACAAAGTACTGCCTCTATCATTTTCCTATCTACACAACTTGCCTCTAGTTCATACCTAAGTGGGTTCTCTACTCATTTAGATCTCACGTTCTACAAACCACTCATTATACTTAAGCACAAGTTTACTTCTGTTGCATTGTTCATTAATTCTTCCTATCAATTATCTCATGTTTGCATGCAATCAAAGTGTGTTTTATACTAACTCCTAAAGTCAACTATTTTCTATCATAAATTCATAAAAAGCATGCTAGATGGGGGCATTTAAAACACTCTACAGTCAAACGCAACCCTAAAAAAAAAATCTTTCTGAAAAGCATGTAAAACACAAAAAATTGGGATGAGCAACGAACCCCACCCCAAACTCAAAAGTGAGTCGTGTCCCCACGACTCGAAAAAGACTCAATAAAGCAATAAAAACTAAACTACCTAGTGCCTACCATCAATTAAGAAGAAGAATTAGAACGAGGTACCTGGCCATTAAGATCCATCATATCCTCCGAAGAAGAAGAAGAATTATTATCAATATCCATGTTCAAAGTTACCTTACTCCTTGTTGAATTCATCTTGGCAATTTCCTCCCAAAGTGCTAAAACTTGTTTCCTTAAATGATCGATTTGTTGTTGATGTTTGATAGCCCATTGGGGTGTGTAAGAATTATTCGGAGAAGAAGAAGAAGAACCTTGATCTTGGATTTGTGTCTTTTCTTTAGGCTTTGATGGTACCTTTATCCTAGCTGTGAATTTCTTGTGTAGTGGTGGTGCAGGTGCCTTTTCTTCTTGTTCTTCAGTAGGCTCATCGAGATTGATGGCCTTTTCAATTGTGGAACCAGGCAAATTCTTGTTCTTCCCTAGGATGCAACACTTCCTCTTATAATCCATAGCATCTGTTTTGTTTGTCATGGTTGAATTGACCCCAAACTCAAGTTATACCAAGGATAGAATAAAGTTAAGAAAACTTGGTGTAGCTTGAGTTTCTTGCTTGGATTAGATTAAGGAAGGTGGTTTCTTGATTGCTCTTGGAAGAATTCTTGGAAGCTTGATGATCTTGAAGGTGTTTAATGGTGTTTTGTGATGGATTTGATGAAGAAGATGTGTTTGTGGAGGATGGAGGAGATAATTGTTGATGTTATTGTGTTTGTTGTAGAGGTTTAATCAAGCTTCAAGGTGTTTTTATAAGGTTGGGAGCTGGAAAATTCGTGTGGGAGAGGCTAGAGTTTATCTCTTTAAGGTTAGAAGTTGACTGGGCCTTGATCTCTTCACAAACCGCCTGGCGCGGTGCATGCATGTGGTGCATGAGTGTACCACGAGGGTAGTCCGTGCGCAACAGCTGTTGAAATTTTTGTCCTCTGCCTTGTACCCGTGCTAGCACCCCGTGGCACGTGTTTTGTGCCTGCGGTATAGGGGTGCGGTGCATGGGTACTCCGCGCCTGCTTCGTGAAAAAACCCGCGGTGCATACCCCGTGGCACGCGTTTTGGGCGTGCGGTGTAGGGTGCGGCGCACCGCGCCTATCAGCTTCTCTTTTTTTCTCGCCTCTGGATAAGACTCGTGGTGCGCGACCCGTGGTACGGGTTTTTTGGGCGCGGTACATCCCTGCGGTATAGGGGGTACACCGCGGGGGTAGTCCGCGCCAGACTTTGAATCTCTCCAAAAAATTTCATCGCGTTTCCTAGCACCCCAAACTCGATTCCTGCACCATTAACACACTACCTTTCTCATTTCTTTTAAAAGTAGACACTAAATCTCGACACTAACTTAGAATTATACACTAGGAATAAAAAAACTTAAAGCAATAAACTAATATACAATGAATTGGCTTTTGTTTAACGTCGTTAAGCTCGACGGGTTACCTCTCGCGTCACTTTTTCACATAACCTCCCCAGCAGTGAGTGAGGTCATCAATGTTTGCTACACGGAACTTGCATCCCTTAGCTTTTATTACCACCAATTAATCAGAGATAACCCTTGTGACCATGAATGGTCCTTGCCAAGAACTCTTGGCTTTGCGCGCTTTCGGAGGGGGATCAGGCTTCTTCATTGCGACCTCTTCGCCTACACTGAATGCCCTCTTCTTTCTTTCTTTCTTAGGTTCTTTTGGAACCTTCGTAGCTCGCACCTTTTATTTCTTCTTTGCATGGTCAAGGTGTGGATTTTTCTTAGGATATGGAGGAAGTTTGTTAGGTGGTTTCTTTCTGAGCTCTCTTTCCTCCATCCCTAAGGTTCCCACAACCTTAGTTGGCTCTTGTTCAATCACATCTATTCGGAAGCACTCCTCCTTGGATTCCGGAAACTTCATTGGTCTGAACACGTTAAACTTCACTTCCTCGTCTTGGATTCGCATCGTCAATTCTCCATTCTCTACATCAATTATAGTACGCCCCGTGGCTAGGAATGGTCTTCCCAAAATAATGGGGACATTCCTATCCGCGTCGTAGTCAAGTATAACAAAATCAACTGGAAAAATTAATGTACCTGCCTTGACGAGGACATTTTCTACTCTTCCCTCTGGATGCACGAGGGATCTGTCAGTCATTTGCAAGACCATAGAAGTTGGTCTTGCGTCTCCTATCTTCAACTTTTCAAAAACTGATTTGGGCATAAGATTAATACTTGCTCCCAAATCGCATAAAGCTTTTGCTTGCCATTCATTACCAATAGAGATGGGAATAGTAAAACTCCCAGGATCAAGTAACTTCGGTGGTAACTTACTCTGGCATATCGCACTGCATTCTTCTGGCAAGCCTACCATTTCATTCTCAAGATACCGACGTTTGTTTGTGAGAGCTCTTTTCAGTAATTTCAAGTATTTTGGTACCTCCTTGATAGCCTCTAAGAAAGGTATATTAATATTGAGCTTACTCACCATGTTCATGAATCTTTCATATTCAGCAGTATCTCCTTTCTTCTGAACTCTGGAGGGGAATGGTGGAGGAGGACGGGTTTCTATAATATCTTTCTTCTTTGTCTTTTCCGGAGTCTTCTCCACCTCTACCACTTCAGGTTCTTCTTTTTCTTCCACCTCTTCTGATGATTTTTCTTTTCTAGTTACTTCCTTTTCTTTCATAACCGCGAAAAGTGGTGGTGGAAGCTTCTTCCCACTTCTGAGTGTGATCGCGTTACAACTTTCAAATTGCTTAGGAACCTCCGTATCAGTTGGAAGTTGGCCTTGACCTCGAACATTTAAACTATTGGCGATCTTTGATATTTGAGTCACTAAGACTTTTAACGAAGCGGAATGAGAGTTTAATGTTTCTTCCATCCTATTTTCTCTCTTGTGGGTTTCCTCCATGAATCGAGATAGCTGGTTTTCAATTATCTCCGACCTCTTATCCGCATGGGATATGTATTGCGTCAAAGTAAGTGCTAACTCACTTGCGGTAGTCGCGCCTTCTTGAGGTCGAGAGGGAAGTGCTTTTTGAGCTAATGTGTCGGCATAAGCATCTTGATCGGCTCTAGGTTGATTCTGTGATTTGAACTGGTAGTTGTTCCCTTGAGGCCTTTGTTGATATGTTCCAGGATTGGCTGCCCCATGTGGATTTGAATACTGAAAGCCTGGATGATTTCTGTTTTGATTTCCATACCCTTGACCACCTGAATAGTTACCTCGCTGATTAACGAAGTATACGGATTCTGGGTTGTTGGCACATTCTTCCCAGCCATGATCATATCCTCCACAACTAGAACATAATTCTGGTTCATTAACAACGTTTACCACAGCCTTATTCGACATAGATAATTGTTTCAGCTTGTTCTCAAGTGCAGCAATCTTAGCGTTCAATGCAGTTTCTGTATCCAAATTCAGAGTACCTCTTTCCGAAGCTCTAACCGATGATTTTGAGGATTGCCAACTCATTTCATTCTTCACAATTTGGTCCATGATAATCAGAGCTTGATCAGTTGTGACCATCATGAGACCACCTTGGCACATGGTATCGATTTTGTCTTTTGCAGCGTCACCTAAACTTCGATAAAATATTCCAATTTGTAATTCAAGAGAGTACCCATGTAATGGGCACTTGCGTAATAATGTTTGAAAACGAGTCCATGCAGCACCTACAGTTTCTCCTGTCTCTTGGCGAAAATAAACAATATCTAATTGCCCACTGAGTCGAACACTTTGAAGATAGTACCTATCGAAAAAGGCTGTCTGAAGTTGATCCCAAGTCACAATCGCGTTGTGTGGCTGTTGATCATACCACTCACTTGCTCCTCCGGTGAGGAAGAATGGAAACATATGAAAGTACATTTGTTCTTGGGTTACTCCAGGGGTCACATATGCATCACAGATTTGCATAAACTTATACATAGCACGTATAGGATCTTCACGAGCTGCACCACTATAGTGTCCCACGGTCGTAAACTGGTTGATCATCCCTGCGTCTGGTCTGAATCGAACTCCTTGAATTGCAGGAGGACGGAGTCCTAGTAGTGGTAGAAGGAAAGGTCCATGGTTGTTCGGTTGAAAGATCTGCGGTCCATGATCTTGAAGTACTCCACCATTATTGTTGACTTGTTGTTGATTTCTGGGAGGAGCTGGTAATTGGACTCCTACCGGTGGAATTGGTAATTGAACTCCTACCGGTGGAGCTATTGGTAGACCGTTTTCATCCAACTGAATCACGGGATCTTGAGCATTATCTTCTGCCATTGCTTTTTCTAACTTTGCTTGTTCTCTTGCTTCTTTATCTCTTTTGTTTTTCTCTCGTACTAGGCGTTCGGGATTATCAAGGATCACGATATCTCCAAGCATATACCAAAACCTGTAAATCTGAGAAAACAAGAACAACCCAAAGCGTAAAACTGAAAAATAAAAATCAAAACTAAACTAAAAACTAGCAACTAAAACACTTACGGCTAACACCGTGGTCACACGCTACTGTCCCCGGCAGCGGCGCCAAAAACTTGGTGTCTCCTAGTGTGTTCTAAATAAACACACCTAAAAAGGCAAGACACGTACCGCAAGTGTACGGGTCGTCCAAGTAATATCCGGTAAACGGGATTTCGATCTCAGGGACGGATTAGGTATGATTAAAGTGTTATGCAATAAATGGAAATAGTTGCTTGAATGAAAATTGAAAGTAAAGAAAAAGATTTTTATTTTGTTTTTGATTAAGGGACTAAAGTGCAATTAAAGTAAATATTAAACTAAAATTAAAACTAATGTAAGAACGTAAATATGAAGAGACTAAAAGATGAGAGAATAGTACTTGAGTCACGCTAGGTTTTACCAGAATAAACTTAATCAATGCTTCTTCTAAGGGACAAATTAGTAAATAGTAATAGTCGGGATTCTAGATTCTCCTAACCCCCGTCAGGGTGGACTTAGGAGCTATTCTCAGGTGTTACAAACCCCGCCAGGGCGATCATAATCCACCTTCGAAAATCAGGTTCTCTACCCAATTGGCTATAAGATTAACTAAGTCCGTCAGGATCAATAATTTCTATCTTACGTTTATTACCTATGTCAGTAATTAAACCCCCCGTCAAGATGATCACTTCCCCACCAAAGTGAATAGCCTAATTACTCAAACCTATGTCTAATTGATCAGATTAAATATAGTGAAATTAACTTACGATAACAAACAATACTAAATTACTCAATTCGAATTAAATTATAAAAATCCCAAATCAGAAAGCATGAATTAAATAAATTAAGGTTCAACCCTTATAGCGATTCTCAAGCACTTAAGAAGTTTAGTTCATAATGGAAAATAAAACTAAAACAATGAAATTAAAAGACATAATGTTTTACAGAAAGAAAATAAATAAACCTAATTAAGAGGGTGGGTTTGGCTTTGAATCGGAGATATAGACAGTCTCCAGCTCTCAGCTCTCTTCCTTCCTGCTTGCTCTGACTTGAATCCTTAAGCCTCTTTGATAATGATATGAAGTGTGTGTAAAAGAGGAGGCTACGGGGTGTATTTATAGGTGTTAGGAGCCTCTAGGTCGAATTTACTTGGAGTGGAAGACAAGTCAAGGACTCTTAAATTCGTAACCCTAAATTCTAGAAAAGATAAGCTGATTTGATTTGGTCATATCTTTTTCAATACTTATCCGTTTGAGAAGTTCCAATATATGAAACCACTCGTCTTGGAAAGCTCTTTCTATTGGCTCAGACCATTCGTCCAGAATCTTTGCCAATCTTTAATTATGAATTAATCTCTAAAACGTGGCTGGAATTTCAGATTTCAAAAGGCAGCTTTATCTTTTCCTCCTTTGAATAAATCTTTCCTAAATCTTCTTATTTCCATGTAAATCTTCTTTCCTTTCATATTTATCTTGACTTGGTATCTAAGTAATTACCATTTATCTCTTAAAACTTCATATTAAATAAATAATTAAACCGCATATGCTTAAAAAGAGTAAATCAATAAATCAAGACAACGAAATAGGAAAGTGTACTCTAAAAATAGAAACTCGAGTAAAAATCATTCCTAACACTCTAAAATACCCTAAGACTTTATTCTCACTTCTCCACCTTGGATTGGTCTTTCATGAAATTCAAGAACCTATTTAAATTTGCATCAAAAATAGTCAAATTTACGCACAAAAGCTCAGATTCTACAAATAGTTAATTTCCAAGGGGAGAAAGTGCAATATGATCAATTAAGCCTAAAAGTCTATCAAATAATTCATTTATTCACCTAAAAAGATGTCTCCAAATGGCTAATAATTAGAACAAATAGGGAGACATCACCATTACTTTTCGAGAATCGAATCTTGATTTCCTTATATAGATCAAAGGCAGAATTGACATACAAGAGACTACCTCGAATTTCTTTGGAAATTGAATTGATTAACCATGAGAGAAAAAGGTTATTTGCACGATTCCAAGCGTTGAATAGAGCTAGATCAGTCAAGGATGGTTGAGTAATTTCTCCATTGACAAAGCCGAGCTTGTTCTTGACAGCAAGCGCGATTTCAATGGCGCGAGACCAGGAAAGATAGTTGTCACCATTGAGAACCTCAGCAACAAGAGAAGCTCTGGTGTTTTCACTTGGATTAAGATAGTAAAGGCTAGTAAAGTCTTCAAGAATTGAGGAGTTTTGAGGCATTGTAAATGGAAGAGAAACTGAATTAGAAAGAGTTTAAGTGTCGCGGAAGATAGCTTTCATCTGATACCATGTAAGAACTTGGAATTCACCATTGAAGAACAGAGGTTGAGCTCGAGAATTGCAGAGAGTAAAAGATGAGGAAGAAGAAAGAAATGAGAGAGAAATAGAATTTTAGCTCATTTCTTATTGAATGAATGATCTTTACATGTTTATGTATATATATATATATATATATATATACAAGTATAGAAGCATGAATTTAATCTATAATCTAGTCTAAATTCATTTACAACTACTCTAACAACTTTGTAACTAACTGTTGACTCGGTTGACTTGAATTCCATTATTTGCATCTACAAGTCCCTGCAGTAATAATCTTTACTTCTTTATCCTCTATTGTTTGTGTTATATTCCAATATTAAGTACAAGCATTCTAGCCTAGCTAGGCATGCATAAAATTATATATGTGTTGATCTTTCATCCCGTGTATTGATAAAACCTTAAATTCATTATCTAGCTCACCTCTCTTGTGTGAATACTTCCAGAAACTAGCATCATTTATATATACAAACAATTTCTATGTATTTACAAACCAAAGAGATCATTCAATCAGGATGCCGAATCTTTGGTTTCTTGAATTTCAAGTTCATGTTGTGCCACCATTACACAAGAATCGGCTTCCAGAGCTGTGTTTTTGTCCTTGGATGAATTAAGCATGTCAGTTGTACACATTACATCAGGTGTTATGCCAAATTGATCAATGTCATGAAGACCGGGAGACAAATACTTTACAGCTGTAATAAATAGTGTTGATCTATCATGCAGCTCTGTAACACTCTGCAAGATGTTACATTATTTTATGATGCGATGTGTATCTAAATTTAATGAAGGAAAGGATTACCAAATACCAATTAACTGCTACAAGTTTGTACATAGAGAACTAATTACCTGTATTTTACCCTTTCCAAAAGTCTTACTTCCCACGAGAAGTGCTCTGCCATTGTCATGTAAGGCTCCTGCTAAAATCTCACTAGCACTTGCACTCCCCTCATTTACATGTTACAATTTGAATATCATGTATGTTTCAGAATAAGCGTGTCCACCCCGAGGTTCCACTCTACCCATAGGTGTTATATCCTCCTTCTCCGTTTGTGCAATTCCACTACTCTCACCTATATCAGTAGAAGCCAATATCTCAAATCTAGACCCATTACTTATCTCATTTGCTACTGATGTCTCTTTCTTGTTCGGTGTTGCCGTAACTTTCCTTGGTCTTGTTAAACCCCCCTTCGGAATAGTTTTGTTTTCTTGATGGCCACTGTTATATCGTGGTCTAAGCTTCCCTAGGTCAACTGTCATCCATTCCCCATAAAAGTGAGGTGGTTTATCCATTGCGATAGTCGTGGAGGTCACGTGACTACTAGTCCTTCCTAAATCATTCGCCTTACCCGTTGATTCATTAGATATGCCTAATCCCCTTTGACATGCCCAAATTTTCCACAACTGAAGCAAATGAGATAAAGGCCCTCATATTCTATATTTTGGAGATGGTTTTGTATACGGATAATCGAAATAAGAGGTTTATCTAATTCAACCTCGACTGTTGTTCTCGCCAAACTTTCTCTTACACGCGATCTAGTGACCGGGTCGATTTTAACCATCCGACCAATAATATTACCTAATGACGTAAGAATCTCTTCCGTATAATTTATTAGAGGCAGCCACGGTAATCGGACACATACCGTGGTTCTAACAACGGGTGCGTCCTGCGGCATGAATGATGGGTCCCAGGCTCGAACAATTAAATATATGTCTAAAATCATCCACGCCCCCCCCCCCCCCCACCCCCAAGTGCATTCTCATAATCCTCGGAGCTTAGGAATTGTGATAAGAAATACCCGAATCCCACATCAACTAGATCCATATGAGCTTTGGGGGCCCATATTTGGTGTAGTTTATTGAGGAGATACTTGAATCCAACGTTATGGCCAAGTAGACGAATAATGAGCGAATGACGCCATACCTTACAACCGTTGCGCTTTTGTTCCGCCATTTGGATCAGTTTTGGAAAAGTAAGGTCCGTGGACGGGATGTCGTCTTCCATCTCAAACCCACTCCGTGTACTCCTCCTCCATTGGCGCTTGATCCTTTTTGTCCCCGTATTCTCCCCTGGTTCCATTAGCTCCATTTCCAACGCCTCAAACTGAAGAGATTTTAGTACCACTCCATTAAAGGCTTCCTTATACGATTTCGGATTTGGCATGCCTGTATCCTAATTTTGCAGGCTATCCATTGTACCTGGTCTGATACCTGTAACAGAGGATAAAACGGTAAGGGCATTCGATATGGAGTCAGGAAACGTACCTACGGATGATTGATGTTGCTCGCTTGTTGCGATGTTCTCCTCCGAATTCCCTTCCTCGAGGTGTGAAGATGGGTCATGGCCAATTCTGTTTCCTCTTTGTTAACCTCATTTGCAAAAGTTGGGTTCTCAATTACTAGCATAGAATCTGATGGTTGTAATAGCAACTGCTCCTAACCAGCCTGACTTTCATCATTCCCTGATGGTTCGTTATTACCTCCGTTGAAGATCACGATACTTTTTCCACCACCGTCGAGAATTGGAGATAGCTCGTCTATGTCAAGATAATTGAGCGCTCGCTTCGGGACCCTACTCTTCCCTGTTCCCATACCATCCCCGCCCTTGGAGAACAACCGAAGTCTCTTCGTCGATAGCTTTCTTACATAGTTTGTGGCTTCTTTGGAGGGGTCAGTTTTAACGGTGGGTGTGGCCGGAAGAGAGGCAGTCGTCTTAGGGGACAATCCAGTGGGTCTCCATCTTTTTCCGGCGTTCTTTTCATGTTGCTGGGGCAGTGGGGGCTTCCCTGTTGCACCATTCTTGTGACCGTTAGTCACCAGCAAAGGAAAGTTTTCCCAAGAAGGAAGGTAATTTTGACCAAAAAGGAAATAGGAATGCGAAAAGCTACCTAAAATAGCTGAAACCAAGACTAGACTAGAGAGAGAATTTTTAAAACCAAGACTAGATTAAGAGGATTTTGTTAGTAAATGTTTTTTATATCAATTATAATCATATCAGTATGTATCAATCATTTAATTAATTTTATTAATCATGATTGTATTAATTCGAAAATAATACTTTTAATTTTAAGAATTTATTTAGTATTGTAAGTTAAGATAAACGTTGTGGGCATGTATTAGTAGCCACGGAGATTATTGGACAAAAGATTTAAATTTGAAGTGAATCAAAAACCGAACAAAAATGAACCAGACCGAAACTAAAAACCGAATGTGGATCAAATATGAACCGGTTTGGTTTTATATAAATGTGAACCGGTTTGGTTTTATATAAATGTGAACCGGTTTGGTTTTTAAATTATATAAAACTAAATTATTCGGTTCCGGTTTTGACCAAAAATCAAAACGAACCGAACTATACTCGTCCTTAATTTAAATATAAGCACTCATTTTGAAAGCTTTTAGAACTTTTTTTTTGGTACATGGGTGATCCGGGATTGCTTGCGCGCACCACGACTAATCGCACGGGGATATACACGCCTCCCCATGTATGTTCCCAGGTAAATCAGAACTAGGTTACCCATATTCAGGGAGGGGTTCGAGTCTTGTACCTTTTACTTTACACTCGTTAGGAAAGGGATTCGAACTTTAAACTTTCTCTTTAAATGCTGAAAAAATAGCAAGACTTTGGCCAATTGAGCTAACCCAATTACCTAAAGCTTTTAGTACTTGAACTACCATCCGTGTAATCCGTATAATCCGTATAATCCGTATAAGAAAATTCAAAGAATTCTCTAGAGCATATTTATGGTTTATTGATAATTTTTCCTTCTATAAACTTAATTATATTGGTCAGTATAAGGACTCCTTTTGAAATTGTCTTTATAATTGATTTTAGAAAATTCGCTAGAACCTATAACTATTTTGAAGTAAAAGTATTCCTTCTGGAATTTTAATATAAGTCCTTTTATAAACTTAGCTACCACCTGTCTTAGAGGATTTGACAGAACCTCTACATCACTTGAATGGTTAAATTACAAATATTCCAACAAACTTAGCTACCGTCGGTCATTATATAAGTAATCATTTTGGAAGCTTAGTTGTCATCAGTTTCAGAGGATTTGAAGAAATCTATAGATCACGTAAATGGTAAAGTATGGGTAATTCTCATGGAGGTTTAGCTACCATTGATCTCGGAGGATTTTAAGTGAGCCTCTAGACTATGCTGTAGATTTTCTCGCCTAGGCGCGTCTAGGCGCCGCCTAGGCGTCAACTCCCCCCTTAGTCGTTTACGCCTAGTTAAAATTCTAGGCGTTTTTGCCTAACGCCTTAGTCGCCGTGGAATAGGCGTCTAACCCGTCTAGGCACCGATTAATGGAAAAAAATGGCCGCCTAGGCGCCGATTAATGGAAAACCATGTCCGCATAGACCGTTTGTTATTTTTCTTATTCTCTAGAATTCTTTCATTGATATTATAACTTGATTTTCAGTATTTTTATATTTACTATAGTGTTGATAGATAAATTTTATGACCTAAATAATTAAAATTTCTATAATTACTACATATATATTACTAAATATACAAAATTACACATCGGGATTTAAAAACCGTTTAATTCCGCCTAGGCCCCGTATAATCCCTCCTAGGCGCTAGGCCCCGGTCGACCGCTTAGCGCCCAAAACCGAGATCTACAACATAGCCTCTAGATCACATGTTAAGGATTTAAGTACAAGCATTCTAGCCTAGCTACGCATGCATAAAATTATATATGTGCTGAGCTTTCATCCCGTGTATTGATAAAACCTTGAAGTCATTATCTAGCTCACCTCTCTTGTGTGAATACTTCCAGAAACTAGCATCATTCATATATACAAACAATTTCTATGTATTTACAAACCAAAGAGATCATTCAATCAGGATGCAGAATCTTTGGTTTCTTGAATGTCAAGTTCATGTTGTGCCACCATTACACAAGAATCGGCTTCCAGAGCTGTGATTTTGTCTTTGGATGAATTAAGCATGTCAGTTGTGCACATTACATCAGGTGTTATGCCAACTTGATCAATGTCATGAAGACCGGGAGACAAATACTTTGCAACTGTAATAAATAGTGCTGATCCATCATGCAGCTCTGTAACACTCTGCAAGGTGTTACATTATTTTATGATGTGATGTGTATCTAAATTTAATGAAAGAAAGGATTACCAAATACAAATTAATAGCTACAAGTTTGTATATAGAGAACTAATTACCTGTATTTTACCCTTTCCAAAAGTTTTATTTCCCACGAGAAGTGCTCTGCCATTGTCATGTAAGGCTCCTGCCAAAATCTCACTTGCACTTGCACTTCCCTCATTTACCTGTTACAATTTGAATATCATGAACGTTTCAAAATAATGCATAAGAATGAGTAAAAAATATGTATCTTCAAGTCCTCACAAGTACGACTAGTGGATCATGTGTAATAGCGTGTCCATTAACCATATGGATAGGTAACATATTACCATCCCTATCAATTGTATTTACAAGAGTCTCATCTCCATCAAGCCATATTTGTGC
Source organism: Nemophila menziesii (assembly GCA_029959085.1). NCBI lineage: Eukaryota > Viridiplantae > Streptophyta > Magnoliopsida > Boraginales > Hydrophyllaceae > Nemophila > Nemophila menziesii. The sequence goes on from JARWIR010000002.1 coordinate 94,544,973, forward strand.
AACATCGAGTCCCGCATTAACCAAACCTCCCTGCAATTTGTGAATTAATTAATGTTAAGACAAAAAAGTCTAAAATAAAAAATAAAAAAAAATCACTCTTACAGGATTGTTTCGCAGATCCAATATGTACGACTCTACTCCTTGATTTTCCATTTCAAAAATAGTATTTTCCATATCCATGGCAGCAGTCTGGTTGAAAGTATTATAAGTATATATAAATATAAAAATGGAGTGTACTGCGTATATATTATTATTTATTATATATATATGTACCTGGGAAAAGGCTAATAACTTTACATATCCTGTTCTCGTGAGACGCCCATCGGGTGTTGTATGTGAAATTATAGCGCTGGATATGGGTGAAAGCTTAATCACTTCACGAGATATATTCACCTAAAAGAGCCAAAATTGTGAAAAATAAAGAAGATTTATAAATAATGAATAAATACCTCTCTTAAACGTGAATTTCCCAAGTCATTACTCTGGAAAACGAGGAATTAAATGATTTAGTTACTGGAAAAGGTAATATTGTGCATTATATTTACATACATTTCTAACTTTCACTGTAACAGTTGTTCCAACACGTCCCCGTAGTTTTTGAGCAGCTGTTTCAGTCTCCATTCCAGTGAGTACCTCACCTGATAGTTAATGGTTTATCTTTAATTCCACGTGTACCAATTATAAAGGTCATTACATAATACATACCATTAATTTCTACTAGCTCATCTCCTTTATGAATCCCAGCACGTGCAGCTGGACCATCCTTTAGGCATGAGGAGACAATCTAATTACATCATTCAGAGACAAGTCAATTTAGAGACTTCAACTATGTCAGGTATATTATGTTTAGAATTATACAGACCAGGTGTCCTGTGTTTGGATCTACACCAATGAAGAGGCCTACACCTTGTAAATTTCCGTCACTTCCAATGCGGAAACTTTGGTATTCCTGCATCGAATATGAGTGATTATTTATTAATCGGATTCAAATTTGGAATAAAGATAAAATACCTTTGGACTGATAATACGTGTATATGGGTCCCCAAGAGTAGAAAGCATTCCCTTCACCTTGTTATATGCTGCATCTTCTGATCTTAGAGGAAACATTTCTACCATTGTTTGTTGCAATTTCATATCCCAATCTGTATTTTAATTAGAATATATTATTTATATCTCAGCTAAACAACATAAATACCCACCCCATTATCAGTTTATCACTCAATACCTTGATGGTTAAAAGTAGGATCTATGAAAGTCTCTCGGATCAAACCCCAAGCCTCCACAAGAGTTCTCTGTACTGTATTAACCTACGAAGCAAAGCATAATTTACTTTTTACCATCCATCAAGTAACAATTACAGAAAAAAAAAAAAAAAGATAAAATTGATAACCTCACGTGTATGAGAAACAGGAAATGCCACAGTCAAAGACTCAGCTAAAGCTGCTTCTGGAGAACCAATACTTATAGACACTGCAGCAGCAAAAGCAAGAACACCTCTTCCAACCCATTTAACAATTCGTTCATTCTTCATTTCTCTATTATTACTTTTCACTTTAATCAAACCTTTACATTTTCCATTTCTTTTATATATCAAGCCTGAAGACATTCTGCAAGGATTCAGCATTTTTTTGGAGATTGGAGAAAGGATTGATGAGTTCAAATCAAAATTTGGGGGAAGAGCTTCCATGGTTATGTGAAGTTAGTAAATTCTTTATGCCATTTTTAGGTCTTTTTAATGGAGTTGAATTTTGACTATTTTATTGTGATTCTAATGAATCTTTTGGTTTGTGGTAGTTAAGTCTGTTGCGTATCTTAGTATCTTGAGTGGACTTGAGAAGAACAATTCTAGTTCCGCAAGTAATAAACACAAGCTTCCGAACAAAAAAAATAAAGTAATGTGAGATGTGACACAAGTATCTTTCCAGTTTTATAAAGAAAAAAAAATTTTGAACAAAAAAAAAAAAAAAGTTTTATAATAATTACTTAAATGTCTTTTTGATAAATTTGTCCCCTATATTTTATTTTATTTTGGAAAATAGAGACAAAAGAAGGAATTCCACGGTCAGTCGATATCTAGTCTCGAAAAATGGCGTCTACTTGGAAGCGGCTCAACCCTCGTGCGACTCTCCGTCTAGCCATGTGCGCCACCCTATCGGCCAAATTGTTGTAACGTCTGGGCAAATGTTTGAACTTCATGTTTCCATTCGCTTCCGCAATCTGACCATTACGCAAATCAAACGGTATTTCGATTAGTTTTCACCTTATAGGTAGATCAACGAGTGTCCCATCTGGCATTTCGATTTGTAGGCTATCAATCGGGGGATCTATTGCATCAATATCAATAATAAGGACTCTTGTGTACGATTCTCTTAATCATATTTCTATTTTGGATATACATCTCGATTGGTGTCCCGGTCGATGTCGCTATCTTGTTGAGGCATTCTTTCATCCATGTTTCACCGTCTAGCCATGTACGCAACCCTGTCAGCCAAATTGTTGTAACGTATGAGAAAATGTTTGAACTGCATGTTTCCATTCGCTTCCGCAACTGACCATTATGCAAATCAAACGATATTTCGACTAGTTTCCATACCTTATAGGTAGATCAACGAGTGTTTCATCTGACATTTCGATTTGTAGGCTATCAATCGGGGGATCTCTTGCATCAATATCAATAATAATTACTCTTGTGTACGATGCTCTTACTCATATTTCTATTCTGGATATACATCTCGATTGGTGTCCCATTCGATGTCGCTATCTTGCTGAGGCATTCTTTCATCCATGTTTCACCTGACAAAAATTCAAATTGTATCCAAATTTGTACTTTTGACATTTCATGGTAATCAAACGTGAAAAAATTTGGCAAATTTTCGAGCATGAGTTTCCTACTGAAGATGTGGCAGAATCCCTGAAATAACACCTTTGCTCTATCCTTTTCAGCATTTAATTCAAATAATAGCCATCCGCTTTGATGAAAGCAAAGTTCACAACTAACTCCCTATGTCTTTAGCAATATTTCTATTGCCTCTCTACCGGGGAATTTCACGATGACATAACTATTGAGTGCATATTCATAGGCATGTTTCGTCATCATGACGTCTTCATATGTGAGTTTAGCAGATTTTCCACTTTGAATCGAGTATTGTTTCAATATCATGTCGTGTTTTGGTTTTGTCTTTGGTTTGCTGGTAAGAGTTTCAGTAAACATGGCACTGTTTGTGCTAGTGCTTGCCAACAAGCTCTTGATACTACGAATCATCCACGATTTCTTGTGTTGCAGTCTCATGCAAAAATAACAACTTTTTTACGCTTTCTTGACACTAAAAATTTGTCGTTCCGTGCAGGATTTGGTTTATACCAAGGATAGGGGTGGTATATCGTGATTCCATGAACCACTACATGTGGTGGTATACCGGGTGAAGTTGCATTAAGTTTTTTTAAAGCTCATTTTCTTTTTAAACCACTCAAATCTTGTTTTTTCGATGTGAAATCAATGGAAATAGTCGTAGAAGATGATTGTTTACCATTTTGGTAAATTTTTCTTCTTTTCCATGTCTGGATCATTAGAATTCAAAGTTAGGGCACATGAAGGACATAAACTTGGTTGCTTGGTAGATTGTTTTCGTCAATGTTGTTTGACTTTTCGAAATGGCATGAACCTCCAAGTGTTGTGGATGTTACTTCGGTATGATTATGACGAAGGTGCAAGGATTCTTGTGATGATGATGATGTTACTCCATTCGGTCTTATCATTATTATTATTATTGGGGTAGGTAATAATAATAATAATAATAATAATAATAATAATAATAATAATAATAATAATAATAATAATAATAAGTGGGGTAGGTATCAAAATAAATATATTTTACTTTCCTTTCAATATATAATATCTTTTCCGGAAAAGAAAAACTTATTAATCAAAATCCCAATATCATATAATGATTAATTGCTACTTTGGCATAACACTGACTGATGACACATATAACCCTATAAAATTATATTGCTCAATAATCGTCTTCATCAAATTGAATTTAATGACAAAGAAAAAGATATATCTTCTGAGAATATCAAACCAATTCTGAATTCTCGTACTGGTTCAATGATGAAAACAGATTATCACACTTCACTAAAACTACGTATTAAAAACAAAACTTCTAGAGAAAATATGGGTTAGCTAGTACAATAAGTTACTGCCCAAGTGGGTAAGCAAAAAAAAAAAAGTCCTTGTTCTGCCATGAGAAGAAAGAAAGTGATACTATCTCCTTAAAGGTAGTATAAGCATGGTGTCTTAATAAAAATACTTCTATTCACCAATAATCTTTGCAAGAACATACCCCATCATTAAAATGATGAAATCTACTACGATCTCTTACAACAATTTCTCGATCATACACTTTCGATATCAACTTAATTGCAGCGTGACAATCCGCACAAACCCTCAAATTCTTTATAATTCTAATAGGTGTCTTAGGAGGTGTATTAATTAACATAAACGCAAGTGCAATCTTCTCACTATGATAACACAAAGCAGCCTCTTTTTCCTCATCTTCAATATCAGCTAACACGTTTAAAGTATGAGGGACATAGCCTTTTAATCTCAATAATCTTGTCATTTCCTTAAGTTTTGCATATATAGCTTCAGTTTGAGGATGAGTTGTATCACCCATAAGAAACTCATGTACACAATTTCCTAACTCAACAAAACTATACCCAGGTACTTTTTTCACACCTTCTTTATCCATTGTTTTTCTTACTTTATGAACATCTGACCATCGTTTCTCAGTTGCGTAAAGATTAGCAATAAGTACATAATCTCCACAATGTTTCGGTTCAAGTTTCGTGAGTTCATCTCTTGCAAACTCACCTAAAGATAAATGTTTATGTATCGTACAAGCGCCTAGTAAAGTCCTCCAAATTACAGCATTAGGTTTTATTGGCATGTTTTGGATATATTCATATGCTTGTAATACTAACCCGGCTCTTCCTAATAAATCTACCATACAACCATAATGTTCAGCTTTAGGAACTATTCCAAACTCATTTTTCATCCTTTCGAAATAAGCAAAACCTTCATCAACCATACCACAATGACTACAAGCATATAAAACCCCAACAAAAGTTATTTCACTAGCTATAAAACCTTGTCTTTCCATTTCCTTGAAAAGATCAAGCGCTTTGATACCAAACCCATTAACAGCTAGTCCAACAATTAGAGAAGTCCATGACACCACGCTTTTCACTTCCAATTCATCAAACACTTTATGTGCGTCCTTAATGTTTCCACATTTAGCGTAAAGATCCAAAAGGGAATTTGCAGCATGTGAATTAGATTTCAACCCAACCTTTAACATGTACACGTGTGCCCTTCTACCCAAAGCCAATGCCCCAAGCTCAGCAGAAGCTGTAAGTAAACTAACCAAGGTAAATCCATCAGGCTTAATATCACCCTTCTCAATCATTTTCCTGCAAAGTGTTAACGTTTCATTAGGTCGGCTATTTACAGCATACCCGTTAATCACTGAGTTCCAACCCACAAGATTCTTCTCAGTCATTAACTCAAACAACTTATGTGCATTCTCAACTTGACCACAAGCACCATAAAAGTTAATCAATCCATTCTGCACATACACTAAAGAGTCAAACCCATTTTTTACCGTAACACAATGCACCTTCTCGCCTTCTCTCACATCCAACACCTTAGCAATGGCTTTAATAAGAAAAGGGTAAGTATGCGTATCAGGTTCAACGGACCTTAAACGCATTTGTTTATGTAAATCAATAGCTGGTGCTGGATTTTGACTTTCAGCATACCCCCTAATCATCGTATTCCAAGTAAATATATTTGGGTTTTGGATTCGACTAAATATATTTTGAGCATAAGACATTGGTCCATTATTGAGAGAAACGATTGTGAAAACCAAGTATTTTCCCATGTCTGGGTTTGTGAGAGGGACACCATTTTTTATTGAGAAGGCGTGTACTTGTCTGAGTTTAAATTTTGATGAGGCACATGAAAGCAATATGGCTATACATTTCTTCAGTATATATGGCTTTGGATTTTCGATGGAATTAGTTTTTAGATTGTTGTGAGAAGAACTTGGCATAATTACATAAACGTATAATGCTTTAGAAAATAAGTTTCAACCACCGAAGTCCGAATGGCATCTCCATCCGAAATTTGCAATATAGAATATTAGCCAAAAATTTATACAATTAAAATATCATAAGTATTACTCCCTCCGTCCATTTTTATTTGTCCACCTTTTTGGTGCACAAATATTAAAAAGAGCATTTAATGCTCTTCTATTTTACACAATTGCCCATAATTAATATACATAGGGTCATTTATTGCAACACTCTTTATACTATTTAATTAGGGGTATTTTTGGAAAAAATAGAGAAAAAGTGTTTTGATATTACAAATTGGACAAATAATATTGGACACCTCCTTTTAGAAAGATGGACAAATAAAAATGGACGGAGGGAGTAATTTTTAATTTATTAAGAAATGTGATCTCAAAAACTAGGAATAGGATATTAGAACACTCATACATCTCTCTAGAATCTTTCTATATGCTAGCCTTCACTTTACGGTTAGGGTGGGTTATTTTCATCAATTTAATCAAAAAGTTTCATGTTGATTTTATTTGGGGTTGTGATTATGAGGTGATAAGGTGATCGAATATGATTGGAGAATTTCTTTCATTTGGTTCGTTTTCACTATTTTATACATTATGTTTATGTTTCTTTTAATACTTTACATTAATAAGGGTAATATGTATATCATTAAAAAGGATTATGGGTATGGTTGAATGTAAGACTAGAAAGGTATAACTACTATAACAGGATTAGGTGCTTTTTGAATGTTGTCTCTTGTTTTCTGGAATCGGGAAGTGTTAATCCATCTGGCTAAATTTGAAATTTAAAACGAGAATGGATATTATGACGGTGCAGGAGGGTGTTAAGGACAACGTGAATTTAGATTGTCAGGAGAGAGGTCAATTGCAAATAGTTATGTTCATTGTAGAAGGTTGTCTGGGTTTTTGTTATGTGCTTAAGGATGGTAGTTGTCTTGCATTAAAGAGTTCGGGTATCAACTTTAAGACTAAGATTAAGAAGATAAATGGGTTTATCTCTGGATGGGGTTTATATAGGGTTTTGATATACAATCATATGATTGTATGCCAAAGATTATATTTAAAGTTGAAAAGATTAGTAGCTTGCGTGAGTCAGAGGCTAGGGACAAATAGCCACCATGCAACTTGGGGTTCTCTTCTTTGATAGGTTGATTGATGTGTGAGTGGGGATGTCAGATTTATTTGCATGTAGGCTACAGTTCATGGAAATGTAGAAGGACACATTAACAACATCATATTCAATTTGCAATATTTTTATTTCCACTGCAAAGTTGAAAGGGCTTTCAATAGAAATTTGGCCATTTTATATCATGATTCTTTTCATTTTATGTCTAGTAGGATATCACATATTAACTACTAGCTGCTTAGGGTTTGTGGCTATGTTTTTTCTATCAAATATCATTATTGCAACACAATTTGTCATACTTGTTTCTCGATCTTTGTTGTTTGTCTTTTACGTTTTAAAGATTGTAATCTTGTGTGTGTAAGTTTTGATTATGCCTTCCAATATTTTATGAGTATGGGTGATAGTAATAGGCACAAGTTACCTTTGATTAAGTTGAATAAAGGTAACGCAAAGAGCATGTGGGTGTTTAACATCGATATAATGACTTGATCTATTAAGCATTAGAGTGAAGGGTGTGATCTTGTCTTGCATTTTATTAGAGCTCCTAGGGGTTTTGCTATGGGATTTTGTAAATATATACGAGAGAAGTGGATGGTGGAAGGAGGTATAAGGTGCACAGAGCTAAGGAAAAATATGTTTAAACCCTAGAGAACTTTTTATCTCCAATCCTACGAAAAAATTCAGTGAACACTTACATACAAAGGGAAAAAAGGTAAGGAGATAAGGAATCTCCTTTCCTTAAGCACATCTCCCCATTAATGCAAATAGAGTATACGTGGAATCAAGATAGGTAACATGCTTGTTAGGTACCGTGGTGTTACATTGAATTCTAAAAAGTTTAGTGTTAAAGATAGTAATGTTCTTGTTGAGAAAATTTGTCAAAGTATATCACTATGGAGTTCTAAGTTCTTGTCATTTGCAAGAAGAGCTTAGCTTGCTAAAATTTTCCTTGTTAGCAATATTTTGTTTTGGTGAAGAGTTTTCTTACCTAAGCAACTAATTTACAAAGAGGGACAAAAAATAAATAGTTTTATATGGAAGGGTAATGTAGATGGAGCTCATGGGGCAAAAATAGCTTGGACTTCTATTTGTACTAAGAAATGTGAATATGGGCTTGGAATTCCGAATCTTGAGGAATTAATAAAGTTTGTATATGCATGTGTTTCTGGAGTATGTATTAAAAAGATACAAATCTATCGAGTAGTTGGGTGCATGTTAATTACATAAATAATAGATGTGTTTGGAGTTTTAGTATCAAGAAAGAGTTTACATGTATTTGGAAGAAAATTATGAAGACTATAGATAGTGTCTACAATTTTATTATTCATATAGTAAGGAATGTGAAGGATACTTATGTAGTTTGGGATAGGAGGATTATTGGTAAAAGTGTTGAAGATATTTTCCAAAAAGATGTTTTATAAAGAAGTTTTATGCCGCAATAAAACTGTGAATACTTGTATTATAACTAGAAGATGTCATTTTCATCCAGTTATGAAAGGTTCACCTCATCACCTCAATGGGTCACTCTTAGGCTTAATATATGACATTATTAGATGGTCTGAAAATATGAAGTCAAGATTTTCATTCAAGAAAACACTTGAGAAGATTAGAATGAAGAATGATAAAGTTAGTTGGAATAAGATTTTTTTGGATTAACTCCGATATTCCTAGATGTAGAGTTTTTAGCTAGTTAGCTTGTCTTGATAGGGGCCTTAACATTAATCCTTTGTGCGGATTTTCATCATGGTTGTATTGAAGATCAAGACCATGTCTTTCTCGAATACTCTTTCAGTAAGAGAATTCTACATATTTGTCTTGAGAAATATATTTGTAAGTATATTACTCTATCTTGGGATAATCACATTGAATATAACCTAAAGTTATGTTCAAGTAAATTCCTCGTAGTACATGGTTGTTGGTTAACCTACAATACACACATACACATAATATATATATATATATATATATATATATATATATATATATATATATATATATATATATATATATATATATATATATATATATATATATATTATTTGGACTGAAAGAAACTCTAGAATTCATGGTAGTAATTTCATGATAATGATCAAGTAATTGCCAAGATTTAGTCTTTAGTATCTCTGAGGCTTAAGCATTGAAATCTTGGTAAATAAATAATAAAAAATGAATATTGCTTGTAAATGGGGGATAGAATAATGATTAGTGCTTCTTTTCCAATATAAATCTGAAGAGATATTTGACGAACTGTTAAGTTAATTAATGCTTGTTACACAATTAGTTGACGTCCTTATTTCTAATAGAAAATGTGAAGAAGGATTGAGAAAATAGTGTGATTTACTTAGAAAGTTATGCTTTTTATATCATTGATGATTTGTTTAAAGTTTTGATATTTCCCATTTCCTAATAGAAACACGAAGAAAGGTTTGAAGGATTGGGATGGTATTGCTTAAAGGTGTTGTGATTTGTTTGTTAAATCTGGACAACTCGCGTCGTCTTGCCAAAATGTTCGTAACTTATTCGTTTCAACTCGGAATCACATTATAATTCTTCTCACGTAAAATAGACTTCAAAAATAACTTGTGGTAAAACAGATTACTCAAATTCCTTCCCAATTATTTGTATTATGTTCTCTAAGTTGACGAAGACGTGTTTCCAATTTTGGTGTTTTAGCTTCTATTGACATATTGGATTGTCTTGGTCTATTTAACAATCATATTGGGTGCTTACTTAGATTCTTGAATCGTTATCTTATCGTTTACATCTTGTATTCTCCATGTGTCCTAAAGGTACACAATCAACACACAACCTTTAACCTCTTTAAAACACGGTAAATCTCCAAAGATAGCTAAGAATTCAAAAATATTCTAAATCAAGGGATACATCCCAACTTTTAAAGACAAAATCACCCAAAATGATGACTTGGAAGTATCCAAAATGCATCATACAAGGTGAGAAATCAGAGATATATAGATTACCCAGGAGGGAAGATGGGAATGTCTCAATGCTCCACTGTGCACTAGTTGTTGTATCAAGAACGAAAGTCTTTCCATTCTTAGAATAAAAAGATATGATGACAAGAGTTCACTCCGATGGATACCCCGATGGGGTTTAAAAGGCAGAAGTTGGTCACCATGTCTTACCCACAATGTCTTCATGTGTTGTTGTTGATTAGGAGAAATACCAAAGTAGAAAAAGTCTTACCCACAATGTCTTCATGTGTTGTTGATGATTTATCTCTTCGCGTATCTGACGATACCTTAAAATGGATACTAGGTCAAGACCACAGTGAGGTTTAAATTGTATTATGAATAGAGATTACCCATTTTGGAAGATGTGCATGGGGTATTTATAGATATTATGTGTCTGTAGAGGCTTTTACGGGCCTGCGTTCCCGGCTATTTATAATGCGATGAGATAATATCTTTAGACGCTAAGTATATGTATAGTCATTCCATCCGCCAAATCATGTCAATTCTTACCTATGTTGTAGATATCGCCGCCTAGGCGTCAACTCCCCCCTCAGCCGCTTACGCCTAGTAAAAATGCTAGGCGTTTTAGCCTAGCGCCTTAATCGCCGTGGAAGAGGTGCCTAACCCGCCTAGGCACCGATTAATGGCAAAAAATGGCCGCCTAGTCCCTCTTTTAATTTTTTTACTCTCAGAAATTCTTGAATTGATATGATAACTCTAATTTTTGTATTTTTCATATTTAATATAGTGGTGTTAAATGAATTTTATGACTTAAATATATAAAATGATTACAATTTATACACATGTATTACTAAATATATAAAACTACATAGCGGGATTCAAAACCGTGTAATCCCGCCTAGGCCCCGCGTAGTCCCTCCTAGGCGCTAGGCCTTAGTCGACCGCCTAGGCCGTGGATTCGATATCTACAGCATAGATTCTTACTCAACCTTTAATTACAAGGGTGACCCCTTAGGTGGACCAATATTAAAAGAGAGAAAAATGATAAATTAGGATACAAGAATTATATGATTGGTTCATTTAAGATCCACTTAAGAGGTGATAAAAAAATAACTTGATCTAGAGTGATATCCAACATTACTCTTTCGAAAAACTAGTAATTATAATTCTTTATTGTGTAATAATTTATGCCGTGGGTTTTATAATAATATTATATAAATAAAAACCTAAGTACAACTGTACAAGTAGAAAGTAGTATAATAATTTACCAAAAATGTTCTAATCTTTCATTTACATTAAAATTTCATATTCAAACTTACATTAACATCAAAATCGTTTTATTTAAGATCAAGATCAAGCTATTTAATCGTAGATCGATCTACATCATGAATTATTCTTGACTTTTCTGACTGGATTTTGGTATGAATTCAGATTTGGGGTCTTTTAATGGTCCTAACTCACTTAGATGGAAGATATTTTGAAGAAATTAAAGTATTTTTCACTGATGAAGGTCATTGTTATTGTTCATTAATCATAATTAGGATCCTCTACTTGATTTTTAGGATTTTTTTTCAATCTTTGTTGGTCACTCAACAACGTGGACTTGAATGCATGGTTATATTACTCAGATTGTTATTGAGGGGAAGAGATAATTTTCTGTTTTGTTAATTGTTATTTATGACTGGTCTCTGTTATGAATAAAATCACTTTTCTTGGAAAAATTAGAAACCGTTTGGAATTGCTTATCTTAGTGTTAAAAGCGTTTTTTTCTATAAAATTTAAAATATTTGTAAAAAATATTATTTCTCTTAAAAATGCTTTTAGATGTCTATTAATCATTTTAGAGTTAAAAGTGTTTTTTAAAAAAAATATTTATAAAATATATTAATAAATATTTTGATATCTAAAATTATTTTAAATAATTTAAAAAAAAATCACATATCCAGTATTTTAAAAATTAAAACCACTTTTAAATTTTTTTTAGAAAAGCAATCCCAAACATCATTGTTGAAATAGGAGCTTTTGAAAAAAAAAAGTGGTCCATAAATTGATGGGAGAGCTTCACGGCGTGGAATGGAGAAAACAGGATAGTCAACCGAGAGCAGAACAAATGGAAACTGAAGATACACGATGGAGGATGAAGGTCCTACGAGAAGCGATATTACTTTCTTTTACTACGCTTCCTTCTCCAACCGAGCAGAGATAATAGGGATTGAAATTGTACAACACCACGACCGAGCCCAACAAATCATAAGCAACTTTATGGAAACCCAGAGATGTGACACAATACTGGAGGGAGAGGCGTTAGCGGTTCTCTCGGCTACCAAAAAATGCAAAGATTTCACAGGGGAAACAAAGACGATCTCTTCTGGTAACCTTGAGTTAATCCAAGGTATTAGGCAGGCATCAGCAGCGAGATGGACTATTCTACCGATCATCCAACAAATCTGGAGGAGGATATGGAAATTAATGATATTATTATTGGGATTTCGAAGATTGGAATAGGCTAAACCGGAGTTAAGCCCGTTATCCTCCGACAAAAAAAAAATGGTTCCAAACGGTTTTAAATAAAGAAATTCTCAAACAAATAAACGACACCGTTTCACACTATTAACATCAATCTCCTCAGTATTAATTTTTATATACATAAAACAAGACACGTGTACATATTTTTGGTCAAATATGTTGATCGTTCAAACTCGAGCAAAATATTTTTAGCTATGGCGATTGCAGCGGCAGTTGTTGTCGTCCCATTGGGTGTTCTGTTCTTCGTCTCCGGCCTCGTCGTTAATCTAATTCAGGTATAATTTTTTTTTCTTTTTTTTGTTCGAAATCAAAATTATATCACATACATAAATGTAGCTCTATAAATTTGATTTGCTAAAATTGAGAGCTAGTTCGGAGCTATTTATCTAGTTTTGTTTCCTAATTTTAACTCTATTTGCTTCACAAGCATTATTTTTAACATTTGTTCATATTTGTTAGGCTATATGTTTTATTACTATCCGGCCAGTTTCGAAGAACACATACAGAAGGATAAATAGGTGTGTGGCGGAATTACTGTGGCTGGAGCTTGTATGGCTCATTGATTGGTGGGCTGGGGTAAAGGTATAAATAATTTAGCTTCAGCTTTTCATAATAATATAGACATGATTGAAGCTGTTTTTTGTTTCAGATTCAACTATTCATTGATCCAGAAAGCTTAAGTTTAATGGGTAAGATTAGTAAGTTTAGATATATATATTGATTATTATAAGTAAAAACATATTTACAGGTAAAGAACATGCTCTTGTTATATCTAATCACAGAAGTGACATTGACTGGCTTGTTGGTTGGATATTAGCTCAGGTTAGCATTTAAATTATTTTTTTAATTAAATAATATTAAAATATATTTGTAATTAATTAACAGAGATTTGGATGCCTTGGTAGCACATTAGCTGTAATGAAGAAATCATTAAAGCTCCTCCCAGTTATAGGTTGGTCTATGTGGTTTTCTGAATATCTATTTCTTGAACGAAACTGGTCCAAGGATGAAACTACACTAAAGGTATATACATATATATATATATATATGTGTTATACCTGAATATTGATTTTGAACATGTGTGTATGTACAGTCAGGTATTCAAAGGCTAAAAGATTTTCCTCAACCATTTTGGCTAGCACTATTTGTTGAAGGCACTCGTTTTACACAGGGAAAACTTTTAGCTGCTCAAGAATACGCATCATCAGCAAACTTACCTATACCTAAAAACGTGTTAATTCCTCGTACTAAAGGTTTTGTTACATCAGTAAATAATATGCGTACTTTTGTTCCCGCTATTTATGAAGTTACTGTCGCTATTCCTAAAACTTCACCACAACCTACAATGTTAAGACTTATTAAAGGACAACCTTCTGTGGTACATGTACATCTCAAAAGACATCTCATGAAGAATTTACCAGAAAATGATGAATCTATTGCTCAATGGTGTAAAGACGTGTTTATAGCTAAGGTGAATTTATTTTTTATTTTTTATTATTTATTCTTGTTTTTATTCACCTTTAATGTATATTTTCAAACCAGGATAAGTTGTTGGATAAACATATAGCACTCGACACTTTTAGTGACCAACCGCTTAAAGAACTGATGAGACCAGTTAAATCTCTTTTGGTTGTTGCTTCATGGACATGTTTAGTACTCTTTGGAGCGATTAAATTCTTTCAGTGGTCTTCAATTCTTTCATCATGGAAAGGACGAATATTTGGAATACTTATTTTGGGATTACTTACGTTTGTTATGCATGTCATGATTCAATTCTCTCAGGCAGATCGTTCAATACCGTCAAAGGTTGTCTCTGCTAAGTCTAAAAACGAGGGAGATGATAAACAACACTAGTTTATATATTTAGATGTTAGTTAGTCTTTCTATTTCAGGAGTTTTTTGTTAACATTCCTTGACATGTTTATATGATGTAACTGAACAAGTGATTTTAGTATAAGCAGTAAACCTATAACTGGATATTCTTTTGGATTAATAGCACCAGACTCCCTTATAGTCTGGCCCCACCAAACCTCCTCTACGCTTTAAAATATAAAATTTTGAGTTTCTTTATACACACTTAGACCACAACCACCATCAAATTCTGCTTCGCACAAACTCAGGTGAGCCATTACCTCATCACTGTATGAGTTTCTTCTTTGCACTTTTTTGCCTTTTGAATATTTTAGTATAGCTGGAGGCGAGCCACCAAGATTTTCATTACTCTCCCATCAAACGGTCACCACCACCATCAAATTGTAGAGCATTCTCTGCACAACACAACACCAATAAGTAGTTGTAAATTATTTTCTACTTAATATCCAATTATAATCAAGAATATTAAAATATACTAATGATAGGCTCGGTCATACCGTGTCGAGCATAACACTCATATTAAACTCATGATCGATTATGCGATCTTTGTCTATATTACACGACCAAAGCAAAAAAAAAAAAACTCTAAACAGAGTCTCGAGAAAATGCATCTGATTTCGCCTTCGTTTGAGGATATTGCCTCTTATGCTCCCCGTACAGAGAATACGACAAAATTCCAATTTAGTATAGTGGGCTTTCATTATGTATACATATCCATGTCATGCGCCTAAAAAGGTATCACATATGTTTCAATGTTAATTAATACAATTTGATCTAATTCTATATATTTTCCTCGGTTCTCTGTCCCATACTGAATTGACCGTCGAAGTACAATCGAGAGGCACATTCCATATGGTCATGACCTTTGTTTGATTTTGTCACTACGTTCGGCTGAACATAACTTCGCTTCAGATTTCAGCAATAATAGATATTGAAGTTCCACCAGTCGTATATCTTTATTGATCGGGCATTTTACACTCTTACAATTGATGTCCTCTATGGGAACAAAGTTTCCAAATCCATTGAGAATTTTTTTAATGAAAATCAGGTCTGAATTAGATTTGTCAAGGCAAGCAAAGATGGAGATTCCTCAACCGGTCATCACCCAATGCTAAAATGGAATTACTTTCAGACTCTCATTAGTCGAGAACGGAGGCCCACAGAGGGATGATCTCAAAATTTCTCCAAGTGTCAAGCATCACCCCCTCTATCAGGGGAATTGCAAGTATTTACCAACCATTTGGTGGTTGAGGCAGAAACACTTTATCCTATGTTATCTAGACACTTTCATCTTGTTACAACAAGCTTTGGATCAGTTTCACATCTACAGGTACAACCGCCAAAAAGTCCTCTTGTCACTAACATCCGTGATGACGACTCCAAAATAAGTAAGAGCCTGGGCAAAAACCATGAGATATACTCCAGGCTAATCGAGTATCAATCATTAACGTAACGTCCTTTTTCTTGAAACATACTCGATACCATCATATATTTCATAAGTTCAAAACCCCTACCATTCTTAACTTCAATGGCTTGTCAAAAGAGAGAGTTGCGCTCGACATGTCCCGAATTTTAGGTCTTAAGATCAACTATCTAAAGAGTGAATTATACTTTGGTGGAACTTCTAAGAGTATATAAGTTGACATTTCTTCTATCCTTAACATCAAAGTTGGAAATATACCAATTAGATATTTAGGTGTTTCTCTTATTCAAAAAAGCTGAGTGTCAGTAATGGTAATTTTCTTGTTGACAAAATTTTCCATAACATTAATCAATAGAACTCAAAGCTTATTTCTTATGTTGGAAGAATAGAGTTGATCAAAGTTGTGTTTATCAGTAAAATCATGTTTTGATGCAGAGTATTTCTTCTACCTAAGCAAGTCATCTATAAACTTAATCAAAAGATGTCTAGCTATATATGGAAGGGTACCCTCGATGGAGCACAAGGAGCTAAGATTGCATAGGTTGTATGAGAAATAAGTATGGAGGTCTGTATATTCAAAATTTAGAGGATATTAATAGAGTTTGTTTACTCTATATATTTCGAAGAATGTGTTCTAGAGGTGATACTAATGGAGCAAGTGAGTTCATATACTAACATTATTCAAGGAAGGTGTATTTGTATTTTGGAGCATGAACATCAAACATAGCTCTACTTGGATTCGGAAGCAGATTTTGAAAATTAGGAATGTTGCCTACAATTTCATTTCATCATAAGGTTAAAAATGGCAAATACATATACATCTTACAGGATAAATGGATTCAGAAGAATAAGGTTGCTGAATTTCTTAATAAAGAGGTTCAAAAAGAGAATTCACATTGTAATAGAATTGTGTTTTCTTGCACAAATAAAAACCGATAGAGATTACCTCTAATCATTGGTGATCTTCTGCCCTATCTACATAATGTATCTCTATCTTAATGAGATATCGCACAAAATACATAAACTTGAAAAATTTGTGCTTGATATTTCACTGATAATTCTCCCTACTAGAGACAACTCTTACTCAAAATCATAAGGGAAAAGACACAACTATGAACATTTGATATAACCACCACTATCTTTAACTTAACTGAATACGAAATATTGGTCAAAATCTCACTCGGATACATAGATAATTAAACCAAATTTGGTAAATTGGGCACAACTAATCCTGTTCAATGTAACATTCAACATTACTGTTCCTCTTGAAAATAAATAAATACAACCTAAACAGAAATTAATCCTTCCTCCTCCAAAAAAAAAAAAAAAACCCCAACAAAATGAACATAATCATGAAGTAGTAGCTTCAGCACCATCATGAAGAGCACAAGAAACAGTTGCTTTATGATGACCTTGATATACTTTTATATCTTTTCCTGTAGACATTGACCATAATCTTGCTGTTGTATCTGAAGAAGCTGTAACAACAAACAAATCATATATATTATATATTTATATATATTCCCTTAATTAAAATAAATTAATTAATTACCTGTAATAAGAAAAGCACCATCTACAGAAAATACACAATCCCAAACCCATCGTTCATGTCCTGTAAGTGTTTTCTCTAAAGTAAAACCATCTACATTCCATATCTTAACAGTATGATCAGAAGATGCAGTTGCAAGATATCTACATTTCATATAATTAAACAAATTAATAATTCAAATAAAACGTAAAAAAACTATAACTATAACTATAACTAACCTTTGAGGTTCACATAATTCAGGTGAAAGTAGACACTTAAGTATATACCCATCATGAGCTTGTAACTTATGAAGTGGCTCAAAGTTTGACATAGTCTACAAATACAATCAGACGATTTTAATTAAAAATAAAGAAATAGAAGAGTTTTAAATAATTAATTAATTAATTAATTACCTGGGTTCCTCGTAATAAGCGCCAAACATAACATGTTCCTTTATTATTTGCAGCAACAACTAAACTTCCATCCCACATTACAGTTAGAGAACGTACAGCTGTATCTACTTCTGGAACTAATTCACAGCTACATGAATTTGCAGTTAAATCCCATACACGAATATTTCCATTTTGATCCCCAGAAATTAACTCAGTCTAATTACAAAAATACACAAAAATCAGCTAAGATTTCAAGATTTTTGGAATTTTAGGCAAAAGAAAATAAAACCTGATTTGGATGTAAAATAACTGTATTAACAGCTGCACGGCTTTCATATTCTCTTTGACAGCCTGGGGCTCTATAAAAAGATAATTTTACAATTAAGGTAAATAAAAAATTATATATTAATAAGTTAAAAAAAAATACCTTAAGTCCCAAATTTTGACTGTGCCATCTTCTGAACCAGAATACATCCATTTACCATCACGTTGAAATCCCACAGCCATAACATTATTAGTGTGGGAATCATAGCTCATTAGCTTGTAATGGAAATAAAAAAAGATTTTTTAAATATGTGGAAAATAAATTTGAAATAGATACTAAAAGATGAGATATATACAGGTTGTGTACTGCTTGAATTGATGTCAAATAATCTAATGTGAGGATTCCCAGCTGCAGCTAAGAAACGTTTGTCTGGAGTTATCTCTAGACGGTTAACTTGCTGTACATATAAAAATTCATGAATGAATATCTTAAATTTGAGATCTTTCTACTATAATTGATTAGCAATTGTACAATTAAATCAATAATCTTCATCCTTTACTAGGGCGTCTAATTACAGATGTATAAATGAAGTGAAAACAATGAAAAACAAATTACTGATTCTGGGTATTGAAGTGTTCTATAACAACGTCCACTTTTTGCCTCCCAAAATCGAATAGTATGATCATAGCTAGCTGTAGCTAAGATCACTGATGGCTGCTGACTCATATTGCTTAAATGTATATTTCTATAGACTTTCCTGATCAAAAATGAAAATCATAATAAACAACATACAAAAAGTCAAATACATAAAATTGATTACCCTGGGTTGTAGAAAATGAAAAAAAAAAACGTGAGTTGTAAAGAATTTAACCTGGATTGAATAAGATGTGTTAGATGATTAGATGGGGATTTTTGGGTGAATAGGGTTTGGAAAGAGAAGGGTATAAGCTCATGGCGAGGAGATGAATGAGCTTCAGGTTGAAAGCTTAAGAAAGTTTGAGACGGAAAGAAGGGTTTAATTCATTTTCATTTGGGTTTTCTTTTTATAAAATGTTTTTTCTTTGGAATCTTTATTTTAATAAACCTGAGAGGTTTTTTTATTTTTTTAGAAATAACTATCCTTTATAAAGAAAGGTTATATAAAAGAAAAGTATTACATATACATATTTCTTTGGAAAAAAAATATTTCACATATAACTTTTTTTTTTTGTCAAAGTACTTGAATTTAAAATGCAATAACGTCTTACAAGGAAAAAGAAAATACCTTGTCCAATTCCGCTAGGAGGGAGAGTTAAACAGAAAACCTGCGAGTTAGTTAGGAGGGTTAAAGACCCTATCCCAAGGCAATATACGAAGAAGTTGTTGCCTTGCGACCCAATCCGTACTCATATTGTCTATTCTACGAATAAAATAGAACGATAATAATCTATTACAACAAAGATGTTTAATATCTAAAAGGAAGCTCTTGAGCCTAGCATTTAAAGGAGCTTTAGTTTGGTTGAGCAGGTCCACCACCACCTTGTTATCACTCAAGATGCAAATGTCTTGACGATGTAAGTTAACTGCAGAACTTAGACCATTGCGCACTCCAATAAGATAGGCTTCTTCAGGGCTGAAACATGAAAACGACCACGCATGACCATGAATTAGTTTGTTATCCTTATCCTGTACAATACAAGCAGAAGAGGCTGTAAAATCCTTCTTAAAAGAAGCATATGTATGAATAATAATAGTATTTCTACTCGTATTATGATTCCAAATATCACTTTTTGTTTTACTAGACTTTTTACCTTTTTGCCCTCTAGTATTCATTTGTTTTACCTGATTTTGATGACAGAAATTTTAAGGAGCAGGAGATTCATTTGGTTGTTGTATACCAATTGCCTCAGAGATTTGTTTATTACATTGCATATATTCATCATAGGCAATTGTTGTTTGTTTTAGCACTTGTATTGTATCAGGGACCATTCCTTCAAATATATATGTATTCCTTGTATTCCAAATATGCCATAGCAGAAATATACCAAAGTTATAAAGGTTTCTACCTCTTAAATCATGTTGTGTTTTTCAAAATTTCATATCAGTGAACCAGTTTTCAATTCTAGCTGTATAGTTAGAGTCAGACATCTGTATAGGATATATTAACCATATTGCTCTCACCTAAGAACAGTTAAAAGACATATGTTCAATGGATTCCACATGTTTACCACACATTTAACATAGAGGATTCTTAACACAATTTTCTTTTAAATTTTAATTCCTCAGAAGGAATCTTTCTTTTCACAACTTTCCAAATAAAGTTTCTCACTTTAGGAGGTACCATGAGGCTCCAAACATCCTTCCAAATATAATTTGGGGTTGTATAGGAGCCAACGCCTCTTTTTTCATTTCAATTTCTTTCAAGTGCCCATATACATCTTTGGATGTAATTTCTCCATTTTTTTTTAGATTCCAGAACAAATTATCCTCACAAATAGTAAAATGGGTTATAATATTCAATTTTTTTTGCTTAATAGTGTTATCAAACCATTCAGAAATAAGATCATGATCCCAAATATTGGAATCTTTATAGAAAAGCTCAGAAACTTTTATGAGAGGACAATTAGTAGGGCATATTAGACATTTAATACCTGGTATCCAACTATGATCCCAAATATTAATCATATTACCATTACCCACTTTCCAAATCTAGTCTTTTCTAATATTATTTTCCAAGCATTTCTAGGGAGCAGAGCTAAGTTTTTGAGTCTCATACTTTTGAAACCCATACCCCCATTACTTTTGTTAACAGTCATATGTTTCCATTTTATCCAGTGTTGCCTTTTCTTCTTATTATTATTCCACCAAAAGAGGCAATATCCGAATCTATTTTATCACAAATATTAATAGGAAGCATGAAAGCAGCCATAGTATAAAAAGGTATAGCACTTATAACAAATTTAACAAGGGTTTCTTTACCTTCTTCAGAAAGATATATAGTATTCCAGTTCTCAACTTTTTTTATTAAAAATATCAATCATCCAATTTAGAGCTTTAATTTTTTATCTTCCCCCGTCAACTGGTAGACCAAGGTACTTTCCTAAATTGGAAAGCTTATTCATTCTAAGGCAATTTAAAATAGCTTGACTTTTATCAGAATGCGTATTTTTGCAAAAAACAATTCCACTTTTGTTTAAGTTGATATTTTGTCCAGAAGCATGACTATATTCATTAAGGATATTATTAAATTGTTCAACATCCTCAAGTTCTGCTTTAAGAAAGAATAAACTATCATCAACAAAAAATATATGACTTAATAAGGGGCAGTTTCTATTCATTTTAAGTCCCCTAATCAGATTATTTTCAATTTTATCATTCATCAAAGAGGTAAGGCTTGGGTTATAAGACAGAAGAGAAAGGGTGATAGAGGGTCACCCTGCCTCAAGCCTTTAGCAGGATTATCCAGTTGTATATGTTGACCACTAAGGAGAACATTGTATGAAACCGAGGTGACACAACCCATTATCCATTTTATCCACAAATTACTAAAGTTCATTTTTTAGGGTAGCTTCTAGAAAATCCCATTATACATTCTCATAGGCTTTTGCTATATCAGCTTTAATAGCCATATAGTGGATATCAGTTTTTTTTTCTTTAAGAAGTGACTCATTTCATGTGCAAGTAGAATATTTTTAGTAATCTCCCTTCCAGGTACAAAAGCACATTGTGTTTCACTGATGATCATAGTCATATATTTTTGTAATCTTTTAACATGAATTTTCGAAAGTATTCTATAAATCACATTAGAGCAACTGATTGGTCTGTAATGGGAAATTTTCGAAGGAGAATTAACTTTAGGAATTAGAGTAATGACAGTTTTATTAATCTCATAGAGATTCCCATCATTCCACAGATAATTTGAGATACACCTCAAAATATCAAATTTAAGAATATCCCAATGTTTTTAAAAAAGTAGACTAGATACCATCAAGCCCAGGGGCCCTATCATTGCCCATATCCCATAATGCATCCTTAATTTCATTAATATTCACAAGTTTAGTGAGATAAGAGTTAATCACCTCAGTTACACATTCTTTTAAGGTCATAATTACAGGAGAAAAATCTCTTGGTCCTTTAGAGCTAAAGATATTTTTAAAGTAAGTTTTTATTTCAGTTTCCATCTCCCCTTTTGTTTCAACCCACTTATTATCCTCAGTGAGGTATCTAGTAATTTTATTTCTTTTTCTCCTACCTTTAGGGTATGTTTGGATTGAGAGAAATGGAAAGAAAGTAAAGGAATAGAAATGATTTTCTATTTTTTACAATGTTTGTATTAGAAAAATTTATAATAGAAAAGAAAAGAAATGATTCCAAAAATCACTCTATTTTTATAATCACTCCAAATTAGAGTCAAATGGAGAGAAGATAATTTTATTAATGATTAAAGGCTAAAATTAATTTTTCATTCTCTTTTATTTTGTATTTTTTTCAATTCAAACAAAAGATATCCAAAATCAGGGAAGAGGTGGTCCCACTCTTTATTGATAGTACATTTATTAATTACTTGTTTGATAAGTTCAAATTTGCTCCTTTTATTATACCAAGTGAATTTACAGCCTTTAGTGTTTAAGTCAGTCATATTGATTATATTAAACCAATCATTAAGTCTATCCATATTGACCTTATTAGGGCCCACTCTTCCTAGTTTTTCAGAGGAGTTTCTATACATATTAAAATCCCTTATGATGTTCCAAGCTAGGTCAGGATAAAACCTATCACAATCTTTAATAGCTTTAAAGACAACATAATTCAAGTTATCATCAGAAGGTATATAAACATAGGTAGTTCAATATTTATCCTTTTTATTTGTGTAATTTAAGCAATGTATATAGTAGTCAGTAGATTCAAGAATTTCCATATCAATATTCAGCAATTTTAGAAGAGCTAGCCCCCTACTAGTAGCCTTAGGGTCTATAACACAAGAGATATCATAATTCATTTCATCAGCAATTTTTTTTCACATAAGGAGATTTATTTTTGGTTTCAGAAAGGAATATTACCTCTGGGTGATACTGAACAACAATATCTTTAAGTATTAGAACAGTTAGGTCCGAGACAAGACCTTGACAGTTCCAACTCAGTTGTGTCATTGTTGATCTTGGGGTTGATCTGGTTCAACCCCGCAAAACTCATTATCATAATTCTTTCTTTCCACCTCTTGATCACCTTTATAATCCATATCTCTAATACTTTGTTCCTCATCTACTTGGAGTTCTATTTTGTTTGCTCCCATAGCCGGGGTCCATCTCGCACTCCACATCTTTTCATTCTCAGATTTTTCACCCATTTGATGATAAGCACTTAATCTTCTCATTCTATTTTACTCTCTTAGGCCCCGTTTGGTTCATGAAAATAATGGGTATTTTCTGTTTTCATTTTCTATATTTTTCAAAATGCTAATGAAAACGTGTTTGGCTAGAAAAAATGAAAACAGATTTCTAGAAAATTAAATGAAAACACTGCTATATTGGCGAATGTGAAATCGATGTTTTCCATATTTTCTAATTTTTTTGAAAAGAAAACAAAAATCATTTTTTGAAAATATATTTTGAAACCAAAAACAGAATATGTTTTCGCAAACCAAACATGGCCTTAGCTTTTCATTTCCAAAATTTCCTTTAATCTTTTCCATTCTTTCATCCTCATCTTCTTCGTACACCAAGTTGAAATTGATCGGGTTAGGGTTGAGTTTCGAGACCTCTTCATTGTTGATTGAGAAATTTGGGGGTTGATCTTTTATGTTTTGGGTAATTGGGCTGGTGTTATAATTATTGTTGGGTCGAATAGTTGGGCTATTAGTTGATATTATAAACCCGACTTTTGGTTCAGCTGGCATTGCTCGGTCCACTTCACTTTTATTAATAGACCCGAAGGATAAGTTGTGAAGCCCAGATTCATTAATTGTTCCACTTTTTATAGGCCCAATAGGGTTTTTGGGCTCCACTTCACTAATAATATTTGGACTCATAAATTATCCAAATATATTTTCTAACGGGTCAGAAACAGCCTCAAATTCCATACCCACTACTTTGTCCTTTCTCTTCTCCACTATCTCGTACTCCTTGTTTTTTGCTGTATTATTTGCCGCCTTGGTCTTGTCCTTCTCATAGTACCGAGTCAGACTCTATTGTCCTTTCTTGACTTGTTATTGTCACTCAGTTTTGTATTCATTGAATTCGAGTTATGACTCGGCCCTTCCTTCAACGCCGTGAAGACAAAATTCATTGGTTGCTCCTCAATCATTTTAAAATCCTTTTCATTTCCATGAATCCACGTACCCAAGCGTTTTTAAGCCGTATTCTGTTGCTACAGTCTTCCTCAGTATGCTGTAATTGACCACAAGCAAAGCAAAATTCACCCAATCTTTCAAATTTGAGTAAACCGGTAAGACTTCTATGTTCTGAGATATTGAAAGAGTACGATAAACACAGACGTTGATTGACATTCCATTCAATTCTAGCTCTACAATTGCTTATTTCTTTGAAGGATTTGATAGGTGGTAATTGGATTTCAGTAACTTCATTGAATCTTTTAGCAATGAACTCAACATTTTCTTCAGAAATATAATTTCCTGGTAAGCCATGAATCTGAATCCAGAAAATTGTTGTATTGATAGTATCTATAGCATGATTTTCATTTTCCTTCCATTCTGTGATAAGTATGTGTTTTCCAGCTAAGTTCCAAGGTCTTCTATTCAGGATGGTTTGGTAATCTTCATCGGAACTGCACTTGATCAGACAAGAGTTGAAGCCCATTTTCTCGGTAGTGATTCCTTCATTTAAACCCCATGATTTGTTAATAGTTTTCTAAGGAAGTTGAAGCTGATGGGTTTATTACTGACAATTCTAGCAAGAAGTTTGGATTTTTCAATAGTAGCATAAATCGAGTTATGGACTAGTTTAAGGATGAATTTGCTTGGTTTCAGTTTATGTTTGATGTGTGCTAGTGGTTTTTCCATGATTTTGGCGAAAAC
Organism: Nemophila menziesii; assembly: GCA_029959085.1. Lineage (NCBI taxonomy): Eukaryota > Viridiplantae > Streptophyta > Magnoliopsida > Boraginales > Hydrophyllaceae > Nemophila > Nemophila menziesii. The sequence continues at coordinate 94,570,193 of JARWIR010000002.1, forward strand.
AGAGTTTAGGGAAATGGATGCAGAGAGAGGGCGGAGAGAAGGGGAAGAGGGTAAGGAAGGGAGAGAAGGAAATCGAAGGACTAACCTGGTTAAGAATTGAAATCTGAGAGAAATCAGTGGAAGGAGGAGGACAAATTTTTGATTTGGTGGTGTTTTTGGTAGTGGGAGGGTTTTTTAGTGGTGGTGGGGTGCGAGGATTCTGGCATTCTTCCTTGAGTTAAGTGCTCCAACAACTCACTTCTTTTACATACATATAACCTTGACTATATCAAACTTTGGAAAAAAAAACCAAATATGGGATTTTATCTTACTAGTGTTAAAAAGGCTTGTTTTTGCAATAAATGGGATATTTGGATAAATAAGGGTCAATGCCCCAAAAAATCAAAATAATATTATACTTGCCCCAAAGAATCATCCATTAACTTACTATTATAAGATTACATATTTACCCTTACACCATAAGAACTATTCCCATCACGGACGATTCCTGTCACCGACGATTCCCGTCACGAACGATTCCCGTCACGGACGATTCCCGTCACGGACGATTCCCGTCACGGACGATTCCCGTCACGGACGATTCCCGTCACGGACGATTCCCGTCGCGGACGATTTCCGTCGCCGACGATTCCCGTCACCCGACGAATCCCGTCAACGCGACGAATAATGTATAACATAAGTAGGGATAGTATAGTCGAATAATGTATAAAATAATTCAATTGATGATTTTATTGGGCAGAAATTTTGTCATTGATGTTATTGGGCTGAAAATAATATTATTTTGATTTTTTAGGTCATTTTCCCGATAAATAATTGTAATTCTACGGTCTTTTTTCAAATTAATATAAATGGTGGACGAATAGCAAAATTTATACCAGGTAGAGGAATCAACAAAGTGACCCCTTTAAAGGGGATAAAGCAAGAGATACATTGTTCGAATATCTTCCCTAAACATGGGTAACTTAGTTCTAATTTACCTAGGAATATGCATGGGCCATGGGGAGGCCCGGACAACCCTGTATAAAAAAAACAAAGTGACCCCCTATCTCCGTTCCTTTTTATTATCATGACTGAATCCTTAATAAGTTTATTCAATTATTACGTTCAAAGTAAACAAATTCAAGAAGTATCCAAATAAATAGAAACTACTCTACTATCTCACATTTACTTTTCGCAGATGATTCTCTTTTTTTATGACTCTTGATGACACATATATCCAATATTTTAAGAACTGTCTTAACGAATACTACGATGGATCTGACATAGAATCAGTTTTGACAAATCAACCATTTCTTTAGTAAAGACCCCCCCAAAATTTACGTTATTTAATTGTAACTGAGATAGACATTAAAGAAACGAATGATCTTGGAAACTATTTATGTATCCCCTTATGTAATAAAAGATCCAAGGTAGAATCCCTAGAGTGGATTGCCAGGAAACTGTTCAAAAAAACTGAAGGATGGAAAGCAACATTGCTATCGGAGGGAGGAAAATGTGTTAATTAAGGCAGTATTGCAAGTTATCCCTAACTATACCATGTCGATTTTATCTTATCCTTTAAATTTTTGTAATACACTTATTTCTGCAATATCTAACATTTGGTGGAACTTTGGAGAACGAAACATGACACACTGGATGTCTTGGGAGAAACTAGCAATTGGAAAACTGTTGGGAAGAATTGGTAAAAATGAAAATAGCACTGTTGGCAGCACATGCATGAAGGATAATAAATAATCCTTCTTCCTTTGCAGCAAAAGTCCTCAAAGCTATTTATTTTCCTAACAATGATTTCATGAATGTTAAACTTCGTCAAAGTAGAACTTGGAGTTGGGCTAGTGATGTCTCCCGTTTTGTTCTAAATATTATCCCTTAGGAGACATCATTTTAGGTGATTAATTGACTTATTTAGTAGACTTTTAAGTTTAATTTATTATATTGCGATTTTCCCTTGAATTTATATTATTTTCATTTAGAGCTTTTACGCGTTAATTTGTTTGTTTTTAGTGTAAAGTTCTTAGGTCCATGGAGTAGATGGAGCACCAAGACAAGGAGAAGAAACGGGAATTAAGTCTTAGATTGAGTGTAAAAGTCAAAGGCGAGAATAGTTAATTCGAAGAATTTAATAGATGGGAATAAAATCTGGAAGGATGTTACAGATCACTGTTTTTGAGCCACTTAGCCACTGATTCAGCCTAGGGTTGTGAAATAAGAATTATGCATCTTTGAGTCAGGAAGATTTTGCAAGTTGAACAGAGTGATTCCGAGTCCCGCAAAAGTTACAACTGTTTTAGTAACAGCTGCACATCAGTTACGGGATTTCATTTAAGGATTGGGCTTTTATTTCATTTAACCTATTCCCTTTTAAGAGTTGAGCCCAATCCGTTTTTCCCATCATATATAAGCCTTGGACTTAATTTTTTACAACACACATCATATTTTACAAGAACAGAACGCCAGAAAGAAGTCAGGAGCAAAAGGAGAGAAGAAAACTGAAGCTGGAGAAGTCTATTTCTTCCACAATCAGTTAAAATCAATCCTTTAATTAGGTTACCCATTTCATTCTTGTAATTGAATATGACTATCATCTTTTATTTCAGTTTTAATTACATTATGAGCTAAATACATTAGTGCTTGAGAATGCAATAAAAGGGATGAACCCTAATTAATTTCGTTATTGTTTCTGAATTTGGGATTTCCATAATTTAAACCGAATTGGGTAATTTATATTGGTTGTTACTTTGTTGTTATTTACTAATTCTTTTTGGTACAAATAGAATTAGGTATTAGTATTTGGGCTATTCACTTTAAGTGGCAAAAGTGATCATCCGACTGGGGGGTTCTAATACGTAATTAGGTAATAACCGTGTAATGTTCGTCATTGAGCGACATGCTTGACTAGTTGATGTCTCCCTATTTGTTCTAATTATTAACCCTTTGGAGACATCATTTTAGGTGAATATTTGACTTATTTGATAGAATTTTATGCTTATTTCGTCATATTGCACTTTCTCCCCTTGGAATTAGACTATTTGCATTTTTAGAGTTTTTGTGCGTTAATTTGATTATTTTTAGTGCAAAGTTAGTAGGTTCTTGAATGTCATGAAAAACCAATACAAGGAGGAGAAGTGAGAATTAAAGTCTTAGGGTATTTTTAGTGTGATAGGAAGTATTTTACTCGAGTTTCTAATTTTAGAGTGCACTTTCCTATTTCTAGTCTTGAATTATTGAATTTATTATCTTTAAAGCATATGCGGTTTAATTATTTATTTATTGTGAAACTTTAAAAGATATATGATAATTAATTAGAGACCAAGTCAAGTCAAATAAGTAAAGGAAAGAAGATTTACATGGAAATAAGAAGATCAAGGAAGGATACATGCAAAGAAGGAAAAGATAAAGCTACCAAATAAATCTGAAATTCCAGCCACGTTTCAAAGACGAGCTCATAACTTAATATTGGCTAAGAATTTGGGAAAATGGTCTGCACCAATGGAAAGAGCTTTCCGAGACAAGCGGTTCCGACTATTGCAACACGTCAAACGGATAAGTATTGAAGGAGATATGACCAAAACAAATCAGCAGCAGAATCTTACGTTTCCTAGATTTTTGGGCTACGAATTTAAGAGTTCTTGCCTTGTCTTCAACTCCAAGTAAATTAGAATTAGGGCTTGCTAAAACCTATAAATACACCCTTTAGCCTCCTCTTTTCACACACTTCAGAGAATTACACAAGAGGCTTAAGGTTTTCAAGTCAGAGCAAGAAGGTAAGGAGGAGCTAGTGTTGGAGGAGTCCTGTTCTTCCATCAACAGTCATCCTACCCTTTAGGTTATCAATTTATCTTTTGTATTTGAACATGAATTCCTTTTATTTATTTTTAGTTTTTAATTCCGTTATGAACTAATTTCTTTAGTACTTGAGAATCACTATATGGGTTGAACCCAACTCTGTTTAATTTATATTTTCTGAATTTGGGATTTAAGGTTTAAATTACACTAGGTATTTTGTGCTGACTATTATTTTGTTTTAATCACTAATTTTGAAGTCATGAATCAAACTTATCTCATAGTAATTAGGCTATTCCATATAGTGGCGTATGGATCACCTTGAAGGTGGGGGGGGGGGGTTTAATTACAGACTTAGATAATAGACGCATAGTATCTGTTATTGACCCTGACGGGCTTAACTAACCTTACAGCCAATGAGGTAAATTAGTATTCATCTGAAAGTAGCTTATATTCACCCTGATGAGGTTTGTAATACCGTAGGATAGCTCCTAAGTCCACCCTGACGGGGGTTAGGAGATATTAGAGTCCCGACTAGCACAATAATACCAGCTTAGCCCTTAAACAGAAGCATGATTAGATAGGTTAGGTGAAACCCTTGCGAGGATCAAGTACTATTTCTCTTCTGAAGTTTCAATTCTCTTTTACTTGCTTTATTTTATTTCTGTAGTTTATTTTCTTGCATCTTGTAATTTATAAAAACCAAACAAAAATCTTATCTTTTATTTTTCTGTTAAGCAATTACTACTACTATCTGATTAATACTAGAGTTATACCTAATCCGTCCCTGAGAACGACCTTGATTATCATATATTACTTGGGACAACTGTACACTTTTAGTTTGTGGTTCCTCTATTCTATCTTTATTATTTTCTAACACACCAGGACCCACCAAGTTTTTGGCGCCGCTGCCGGGGACGGTAGCGTGTGACCCCGATGTTAATCTTTAGTAGTTTAATTATTAGTTTAGTTTTAGTTTTATTTTTTAGTTTTACGCTTTGGGTTGTCTTTCTTTCTCAGGTTTACAGGTATATGCTTGAAGATCTTGTGATTCTTGCGAATCCCGAAAATCTAGTTTGAGAAGCAAACAAAATAAAGAGTGAGGCTAAAGCAAAAGAAAAAGAGGAGAAATTAGAAAGAGAAGCAATGGATGAAGAACATGAGATCGATCCTCCTCTTGTTCCTCTTGTTCCACAAGTTCAACCTCCTCAGAACAATGATCCATGGTTTGTTAATGGCCTTGAACAAGCTCCATTTTGAGCTCCTGCCCTCGGAATTGACCCTGCAAATATTAACGTCGAGAGATTCAGACTCGATCCTGGTATGTTAGCTCGATTTCAAAGTTATGGCAATTTTCAAGGAGCACCTGGCGAAGATCCAATCTGTGCTGTACAGAAGTTCATGCAAATCTGCGATTCCTTATTACGCAAGGAGTAACAAGAGATCAGATGTATTTTGCGAATTTTAGGTATTTCGTTATTGATGGAGAAAGTGAATGACATGATTCTCAAGAACCTAGATCAATCACAACATGGGACGCATTACAAACTGCGTTCTTCGATAGATACTACCCAACGAATATGAGATTAGATGCGCAAGTTGAATTGACTTCGTTCAAACAAGATCAAGATGAGACTTTGGGTAGAAGTTGGACAAGATTTCAGATTTTCTTGAGAAGAGCCCCTGATCATGGCCTCACACAGATTCAACTGATGAAGATATTCTACAGAGGACTTGATGGCTCTTCAAGAAAAGATCTAGACTTGCTTTGTGGTGGTGGATTTTTACAGGTACAACCAGTCCATGCGAAGATTATTTTAAATAGAACAGTTACGAATGAGATGGGTTGGAATACCGTGAGAACACCTATCCGAGGTGGAAGAGAAAATAGTGCATTCATTGAAGAAAAATTCACTGCCATGGAGAATAAACTTGAGCAACAATTGAAACAGCTTACTCTAGCTGTTACAAAAAGTTTTGCAGATAGAAAAGCAGATGTTAATGTTAACAAGAAGTTTATGGGTGTTCTAACTGTGGTGTACAAGATCATGACTGGGAGCATTGTTAAAACAATCCGGAAGCCGTAATGTTTGTTTCTAACCGAGGGAACTATAATTCAAGTGGTCAAGGCTATCAACCGAATAGAAACCATCCGGGTTTCCAATATTCAAATCCAAATGGGGCTGCTAGTCCTACTTATGCATATCAACCGCTTCCCCAAGGCAATAACTATCAACCAAGACCACATAAAATTTACCAAGGTGGACAAGCTTACGGGAATCAAGCTCAGAGACAACCTCCTCAAGACGCTTACACCGAGACCATGAACCAGAAAGCTCTACCTGCTCAACCTCAAGAAGGTGCATTTGATGTTCAGCAAACCTTGTTGACATTAATCAACATTCAAACAAAAGCTAGCCTAGAGAAACAAGCCACATCCGCAGCACTTAAGATGTTAGAAAATTAGTTAGCTCAGGTGTCAAGGCAATTAAATCAAAGTCAACAAGGACAATTACCAAGTGACACTGAAGAACCAAAGCAAAGAGAAGATTGTAATGCAGTGACACTTAGATGTGGTAAGAATCTCTCACCACCTCCTTTTCCCGTGATGAAAGAAAAAGAAACAACTGTGAAAGAAAAACCGGTAAAAGATGTGGTGGAGAAAGAAGATGAACCTGAAGGAGTGGAAGTGGAGAAGATTTTGGAAAAGCCGAAGAAGCAAGATACTATAGTAACCCGTCCTCCTCCACCTTTTCCCTCGAGAGTTCAGAAGAAAGGCGATATGGCTGACTATCAGATTTTCTTGAACGTGGTAAGAGGTCTTAACATTAACATTCCATTATTAGATGCCATTAGAGATGTGCCAAAATATATCAAATTCCCGAAGAGAGCCATCGCAAACAAAAGCCCATACCTTGAGAATGAGATGATAGGTTTGCCTGAAGAATGTAGCGCTATATGCCAAGCAAATTGCCACCAAAACTACTTGATCATGGGAGTTTTACGATTCCTATTTCCATTTGCAATGAGTGGCAAGGGAAAGCTTTGTGTGATTTGGGAGCAAGTCTCAATCTCATGCCCAAATCAATTTTCGAGATGTTGAAGATAGGAGAAGCAAGGCCGACATCCATGGTCTTGCAAATGGCTGTCAGATCCCACGCACATCCAAAGGAGCGTGTAGAAGATGTCCTCGTCAAGGCAGGTACTTTAATTTTTCCTGTTGATTTTGTTATACTTGAATACGACGCGGATAGGAATGTCCCTATCATCTTGGGACGACCATTCCTAGCCACGGGGCGTACTGTGATTGATGTAGAAAATGGAGAATTAACAATGTGAATCCAAGACGAGGAGGTAAAGTTCAACGTGTTTAGGGTTATGAAGTTTCCAGATTCTCGAGAGGATTGTTTCCGATTGGACGTAATTGACCTAGCCACACGAGAAGTATGGGAATACATGAATTTTGGAGATGTCTTGCAAGCTGCCCTAACACTTGACTTACCAAAGCCAATAGAAGAGTTAGCCGAAACAGTGGCAACTCGTAACTCTAGATATCCGAAGCATAAGCGCCTCACTTATGAACCTGTTAGAGAACCAGGAGAGATAGTGCTTAAAAATAAACCATCTATTGAAGCTCCCCTGAAATTAGAAGAAAAGCCGCTCCCGACACACTTGAGGTATGCATATTTAGGTACTAACAAAACTATGCCTGTTATTGTTTCAGCTACTTTAACAGGTCTTCAAGAAGAAAAACTGTTGCGCATACTAAGAGCTAACAAAGAGGTGATTGGTTGGACTATTGCTGACATCAAAGGTATTAGTCCTTCCTATAGCCAACACAAAATCATTATGGACGATGAAAGTGCGCGCTCAATTGAAGGACAAATAAGATTGATGCCAGCTATGAAGGAAGTAGAGAAGAAAGAGGTTATCAAGTTGCTAGACGCAGGAATCATTTATCCTATTGCTAGTAGCGAATGGGTGAGTCCAGTTCAATGCGTTCTGAAGAAGGGTGGTATTACTACCATCTTGAATGAACAGATTGAAGCCATACCCTCGAGGACCGTTGTTGGTTGGAGAGTGTGTATGGATTACCGTAAGTTGAACAAGGCCACCAGAAAAGATCACTTCCCTCTTCCGTTTATAGATCAGATGTTAGACAAGTTAGCTGGAAGAGAATATTATTGCTTTTTGGATGGGTATTCAAGATACAATCAGATTTATGTAGATCCAAAAGACCAACATAAGACCACCTTTACATTTCCTTTTGGTACCTTTGCTTTTCGAAGGATGCCATTCGGATTATGTAATGCACCTGCTACTTTTCAAAGATGTATGATGGCAATATTCTGGGACATGATCGATGATTTCCTTGAGGTATTTATGGATGTCTTCTTTGTGTTTTGTGATAACTTTGATGAGTGTTTGTGGAACTTGGAGAAGGTTTTGATTAGATGCAAGGAGACTGATTTGGTTTTGAACTTGGAAAAATGTCACTTTATGGTTCGAAGTGATCTTGATTGGAAAATTCCGTTTGAAGTTATGTTTGATGCTAGTGATCTTGCTATGGGTGCTGTTATGGGTCAGAAAAAAGATAAGGTATTTCATTCCATCTACTATGCTAGTAAGGTCTTTACAAGTGCTCAAGTAAATTATACCGTCACTTAGAAGGAGTTAGCAGCTGTAGTGTATGCATTCAACAAATTGTGTTCCTATCTTCTTGGGGCGAAAGTTTTTGTGTTTACTGACCATTATGCGATTAAATACCTTATGGAAAATAAAGATGCTAAGACGCGCTTAATCAGATGGGTGTTATTGTTACAAGAGTTTGACTTAGAAATCCGAGATCGAAAGGGTTGTGATAATCAGGTTGCAGATCATTTGTCACGTCTTGAAGGTTCAGAGCTTAATAGTGATCCTGAGTTGGTTTGAGAAGAGTTTCCTGATGAAAGTTTATTTGCTATATATGATGGTACTCCTTGGTATTGCAGACATTGCGAATATTATTGTGAGTGGTAACTTTTCTGAAGGAGCTACATCACAAGATAAGAAGAGACTAAGTCATCGTGCTAAACAGTTCTTTTGGGAGGATCCCTTCCTCTACAAAGTTTGTAGTGATCAAATGGTGAGAAGATGCATACCAGAGACAGATTTTTGGGCAGTGGTTGCGAGTTGTCATGATTCTCCATATGGAGGACACTTCAAAGGTGACCGCACAACTGCTAAGGTACTACTGTCCGGTTTCTATTGACCTACTTTACATAAGGATTGTCATGAGTATGTTCAGAAATGTCATAGATGCTAGTTTATGTGAAATATATCCAAGAGGGATGAGATGCCACGTAATAATGTTCTTGAAGTTGAGATATTTGATGTATGGGGTATTGATTTCATGGGTCCTTTCGTACCATCTAATGGAAATCAATACATCCTATTAGCTGTTGATCACGTGTCCAAATGGGTAGAGGCTATGGCTCTACCAACTAATGATTCGTGAGTAGTGATTAAATTCTTAAAATCCCACATCATCACTAAACATGGTACACCTAGAGTTATTATTAGTGATGGAGGTACACACTTTGTGAACAAATATCTGAAGACAGTTCTAGAGAAGTATGGTGTGAGGCATCGTGTATCTACCGCGTATCATCCACAAGCCAATGGTCAAGCTGAGGTCTCTAATCGAGAGGTCAAATCTATTCTGGAAACAACTGTTGGCCCCACACGAAAAGATTAGTCTATGAAGCTAGATGATGCGTTGTGGGCTTATCGTACTGCGTTCAAAACTCTAGTTGGTGCATCTCCGTATCATATGGTTTTTGGTAAGGCTTGTCACTTACCTCTTGAACTTGAATTAGGTGCATATTGGGTGATAGCGCAGTTGAATCTAGATCCTACTTTGGCCGGTGAGAATCGTATGATGAAGCTGAATGAACTTGATGAGTTTCGATTACATGCCTATGAAAATGCAAAACTTTACAAAGAAAACACAAAGAGGTGGCATGATAATCGCATTAGTGCAAAGACATTTGAAGTTGGACAGAAGGTCCTGAAATACAACTCCAAGTTCAGTAATTATCGGGGAAAGTTGAGATCGAAGTGGTCCGGTCCTTACATTGTGACCAAAGTTACGCCTCATGGAGCTATAGAGATTGAGCATCCAACTGAACACCGCACCTTTATGGTGAATGGTCATCGTCTGAAAATTTATCATGGAGGCGAGGATACTAATCGCATAGTGGATCCACATCCTGGGGAGGTCATGTATCTCCTTGAAGATGAATAGTTGCTAGAGGTAACCCGTCGAGCTTAACGACGTTAAACAAAAGCCAGTTCATTGTATATTAGTTTATTGCTTTATGTTTTTCAATTCCTAGTGTATAATTCTAAGTAATAGTCGAGTCTTAGTGTCTACTTTTAAAAGAAATGAGAAAGGTAATGCATTAATGGTGCAGGAATTGAGTTTGGGATGCTACGGAATGAAAAGGGAAAAATCTGCTGCGCTGGCCGGCGAGCCGGTCAGATCACCGACATGCCGGTGGAGCAGAAACATGTGCCCACGGGTCTAAGGCTCGGGTTGTTTGCCGAGAGGTAGGAAAAATTGAATAGTCGCACCGGCGTGCCGACATGAATTCCGGTATGCCTGCCAGATGGAAAACACGTGCCCACGGGTTGCTCGACACGGGTATTTTGACAGAGCACGATTATGTGAAGACCAGCGCACCGGCATATGCCGGTGAACACCGCCGGTATGTCGGCACCCAAGAACACGTGGCCTAGGGTAGTGGACTCGGGTTCGAGGCAGAATGTTACAAAAAGAACGATGTCCAGCACCGGTATGCCGACCATTATCCTCGGTATACCGGTCAGTAGGTCGGTTTGAAGAGTTTGTTGCCTTATACACTTCTTACCTTATCAAGTGCAAACCCTAGCCTACCCATACGAATTTTCCAGCTCCCAACCTTATAAATAGACCTTGAAGCTTGATTAAACCTCTACAACAAACACAATAACATCAATAATTCTCTCCTCCATCTTCCATAAACACAATTTCTTCATCAAATTCATCACACTACACCATAAATCACCATCAAGATCATCAAGCTTTCAAGAATTATTCCAAGAATTTTCAAGTAACCTTCTTCTTTCATCAAATCCAAGCAAGAAACTCAAGCTACACCAATCTTTCTTAACTTTATTCTATCCTTGGTGTAACTTGAGTTTGGGGTCAAATCAAACATGACAAACAGAACAGATGCTATGGATTATAAGAGGAAGTGTTATATCCTAGGGAAGAACAAAAATTTGCCTGGTTCTACAATTGAAAAGGCCATCAATCTTGATGAGCCTATTGAAGAGAAGCAAATGGAAGAGGCACCTGCACAACCACTACACAAGAAATTCACCGCTAGGATGAAGGTATCATCAAAGCCTAAAGAAAAGACACAAATTCAAGATCAAGGTTCTTCTTCTTCCTCTCAGAATAATTCTTGCACACCCCCATGGGCTATCAAATTGCAACAACAAGTCGATCATCTAAGAAAACAAAACATAGCACTTTGGGAGAAAATTTCCAAGATGAATTCAACATTGGGTGAGGTAAATACGATCATGGACATTGATAATTAATCTTCTTCGGAGGAGTAGGACATGATGGATCTTTATGGCCAGGTACCCCGTTCTAATTTTTCTTCTTAATTGATGGTAGGCACAGGTAGGTAGTTTAGTTTAATTTTATTGCTTTATTGAGTCTTTTTCGAGTCGTGGGGACACGACTCACTTTTGAGTTTTGAGTGGGGTTCGTTGCCTCATCCCAATTTTTTGTGTTTTACATGCTTATAATAAAATTAATCTTAGGGTTGCGTTGAATGTAGAGTATTTTAAATGCCCCCATCAAGCATGCTTTTTATGAATTTAGGATAGAAAATAGTTGACTTTAGGGATTAATGTAAAACGCACTTAGATTGCATGCAAATATGAAGTAATTGATAGGAAGAATTAATGAACAATGCAAAAGGAGTAAACTTGTGCTTAAGGACAATGAGTGGTTTGTAGAACGTGAGATCTAAATGAGTAGAGAACCCACTTAGGTATGAACTAGAGGCAAGCTGTGTAAATAGGAAGATGAAAGAGGCAGTTATTTGTTAGCCCTTTGAATCCTTTTTGGCCTTTTATCCCAGAATTAATTATATCCTTCTTAGCCAATTTTTTAGCCTTTTTTGTCGCCACATTATAAGTCAATATCCCTTTAGATTGTTAGGCATGACCATATGACTCGCACTTGAATCACGATCCTGAGTCTTCCTGTCTTGAGCTTGAGTTTGGGGTGGTGGATCCACTATATGGGAAATTAAATTGGGTGGGGATTTTTTGAGCTTATCAGTTGTGCTCTGTGCTATATTTTGATGATGATTCACAGGTTTATTACATTGTAACCCTTTGCCGGGGTAATAGTAAATGAAAAAGAAGCTAAAAAGCTAAAGTTAAGAAAAGGCATAATTTATGAAAAGATAGCATGATATCTCAACATCAAAAAGAGAGTCATAGCTATACAAAAAAAAAGAAAAAAAAAGAAAATTCATATGAAATATATTTGGACCGGCAAAGTGGAAATTTTTATGTGAATCATCCTTAGTGCTTATTGGGTTAATTTGGGGACGCTTCATTAGCGCGTCAAATGGGTTGAGTGAGAACGTTATTCGAGTGTAAACTCAAGCTCTTGGACAGTTTGTTGATGGTAAGTGAGGAGAGAGCCAAAAGCTCACTTCATATTTACCAAATATACATACCATACCGTCCTTCAGCCGATATTAAAACCGTAAAGACCTCGTGATTCCTAGATACACGGTGAGTTAATAGGAAGTATGCTAAGTGGAGCGTTCAAAGCAAGTAAAAATCGAGGAACACCCTATAGCCACCATCTTGAGATAAGTAGTAAGTGTAACCTTCTAGCATTGTGAAATTAATTTTGAATTCATATTATTTTGTGTTTGATTTTGCATGATAAGTGTATGTGTATATTAATTCCTAGATTAGACTATGTGAGATTTGTTTTAAGTTATGCTTTGGGAATATTTACTAGATTCTAACTTCTGCGTTCACCTAAAAGATCCTTTGTTTTTATTTTACTTTGTCGGGACGACAAAGGTTTGAGTTTGGGGTCTTGATGTCTCCCTATTTGTTCAAATTATTAGCCCTTTGGAGACATCCTTTTAGGTGAATATTTGACTTATTTTATAGACTTTTATGCTTATTTCGTCATATTGCACTTTCTCCCCTTGGAATTAGACTATTTGCATTTTTAGAGTTTTTGTGCATTAATTTGATTATTTTTAGTGCAAAGTTAGTAGGTTCTTGAATATCATGAAAAACCAATACAAGGAGGAGAAGTGAGAATTAAAGTCTTGGGTATTTTTAGTGTGTTAGGAAGTATTTTACTCGAGTGCCTAATTTTAGAGTGCACTTTCCTATTTCTAGTCTTATATTATTGAATTTATTATCTTTAAAGCATATCCGGTTTAATTATTTATTTATTGTGAAGCTTTAAAAGATATATGGTAATTAATTAGAGACCAAGTCAAGCCAAAGAAGTAAAATAAAGAAGATTTACATGCAAATAAGAAGATTAAGGAAGGATATATGCAAAGAAGGAAAAGATAAAGATGCCAAATAAATCTGAAATTCCAGCCACGTTTCAAATACGAGATCATAACTTAAGATTGGATATGAATTTGGGAGAATGATCTGCACAAATGGAAAGAGCTTTCCGAGACAATCGGTTTCGACTATTGGAACGCGTTAAACGGATAAGTATTGAAGGAGATATGACCAAAACAAATCAGCAGCGGAATGTTACCCTTCCTAGATTTTAGGGCTACGAATTTAAGAGTTCTTGCCTTGTATTCCACTCCAAGTAAATTCTAATTAGGGCTTGCTAACACCTATAAATACACCCCTTAGCCTCCTTTTTTAACACACTTCATAAAATTACACAAGAGGCTTAAGGTTTTCAAGTTAGAGCAAGAAGGCAAGGAGGAGCTAGTGCTGGAGGAGTCCTGTTCTTCCATCAACCGTCATCCTACCCTTTAGGTTATCAATTTATATTTTGTATTTGAACATGAATTCCTTTTATTTATTTTTAGTTTTAAATTCCGTTATGAACTAATTTCTTTAGTACTTGAGAATCGCTATATGGGTTGAACCCAACTCTGTTTAATTTATGTTTTCTGAATATGGGATTTAAGTGTTTAAATTAGACTAGATATTTTGTGTTGACTATTATTTTGTTTTAATCACTAATTTTGAAGTCATGAATCAAACTTAGCTCATAGTAATTAGGCTATTCCATATAGTGGCGTATGGATCACCTTGACGGGGGTTTAATTACAGATTTAGATAATAAACGCATAGAATCCGTTATTGACCCTGACGGGTTTAACTAACCTTGCAGCCAATGAGGTAAACTAGTATTCATATGAAAGTAGCTTATATTCACCCTGACAGGGTTTTTAATACCGTAGGATAGATCCTAAGTTCACCCTGACGGGGGTTAGGAGATATTAGAGTCCCGATTAGCCTATGCTGTAGATCTCGGTTCCGCGGCCTAGGCGGTCGACTGGGGCCTAGCGCCTAGGAGGGACTACGCGGGGCCTAGGCGGGATTACGCGGTTTTGAATCCTGTTATGTAATTTTATATATTTAGTAATACGCGTGTATAATTATGATAATTTTATCTATTTAAGTCATAAAATTCATCTAACACCACTATATTGAATATGAAAAATACTAAAATTAGAGTTATAATATCAATTCAAGAATTTCCGAGAGTAAAATAAATTTAATGGAGGGCCTAGGCGGCAAGTTTTTACCATTAATCGGTGCCTAGGCGGGCTAGGCGCCTCTTCCACGGCGACTAAGGCGTTTGGCAAAAATGCCTAGCATTTTTACTAGGCGTAAGCGGTTGAAGGGGGAGTTGACGCCTAGACGGCGCCTAGGCGCGCCTAGGCGGGGATATCTACAGCATAGCGATTAGCACAATAATACCAGCTTAGCCCTTAAACAGAAGCATGAATTAGATAGGTTAGGTGAAACCCTTGCGAGGATCAAGTACTCTTTCTCTTCTGAAGTTTCAATTCTCTTTTACTTGCTTTATTTTATTTCCGTAGTTTATTTTCTTGCATCTTCTAATTTATAAAAACCAAACAAAAATCTTATCTTTTATTTTTCTGTTAATCAATTACTACTACTATCTGATTAATACGAGAGTTATACCTAATCCGTCCCTGAGAACGAACTTGATTATCATATATTACTTGGGACAACTTTACACTTGCAGTCTGTGGTTCCTCTATTCTATCTTTATTATTTTCTAACACACCAGGACCCACCACTAGTTACATAGCCAATAGGGTAAGACCTTCACATCCGAAGAGGTATATTTGGCCGATCGGTGTTTATAACATTTTAGGATAGCTTCTAGGTCCACCCGACAGGGGGCTAGGAGATATTAGAATCCCGACTAGTATTAAAATACTGATTTTACCCTTAAACAGAAATGTTAATTAAATTGATTAGGCGGAACCCTTGCGAGACTCAAGTACACTTTCTCATCCTTGCGTCCACTCATTTTAACTTTACTTTCATTTATGTTACTTGCGTCCATTTACTTACTTTAATTTAGTACTTTAATTTATTTGCGTCTTAGTCCTAAAACAAAACCCAACAAATATTGTATCATTTATTTTCTTGTCATATAACAACTACTCTCACTTATTGCATAACATCATTAGTCATATCCATCAGCCCCTGAGATCGATTCCCGTTTACCGGATTATTACTTGGATGACCCGTACACTTGCGGTTCGTGTCTCTCCATTTTGGGGGTGTTATTTTATAACACACCAGGAGACACCAAGTTTTTGGCGCCGCTGCCGGGGACGGTAGCGTGTGACCACAGTGTTATCCTGAAGTGATTTAGTTGTTATTTTTATTTTATTTTTCGATTTTACGCGTTTCTTTGTTTTGTACTCAAACCCTGAGAGGTTTTTCCGAGATAAAAACAAGAGAGAGAGAGAGAGAGAAGCAAGAGAAAAAGAAAGAAGAGAGAGAAATGGATGATCTGAACATTCATAATGTTGACGATCCCGGACTTGAGTTGGATGAAAATTGCAACCCGATAGTGCCCCCATTTGTGCAAGATCCACCGGTAGGGAATCAAAACGCTCAATTCCAAATCCCTCAGGGAGGTCAAATTCCGCTTAACAATAATGGTGTAGGAATTCAAGAAGATGTGCCGCGATTCGCCCAACCTAACGAATATAGACCTTTCCGTCTACCACCACTGGAACTCCATCCACCCGCAATTTAAGGAATCCGATTCAGAGTAGACGCGAATATGATTAATCAGTTTATCAATATTGGACAATATAGTGGTGCGGCTCGCGAAGATCCTATCCGAGCCATGTACAAATTTATGCAAATCTGTGATGCATATGTCACTCCTGGAGTAACCCAAGAACAAATGTACTTTCATATGTTTCCGTTCTTCCTCACCAGAGGAGCAAGTGAATCGTATGACTAGCAACAACACGGTGAGCTCTTAACTTGGGATCAACTTCAGACTGCATTTTTCGACAAGTATTATCCTCAAAGTGTTAGACTTAGTGGGCAATTAGATGTTTCTAGTTTCCGTCAAGAACAAGGAGAAATTGTAGGAGTTGCTTGGACTCGTTTTCAATCTCTGTTACGAAAATGCCCATTACATGGGTATTCACTTGAATTACAGCTTGGGATATTTTATTGAAGTTTAGATGAAGCTTCAAAAGAGAAAGTAGATATTATGTGTCAAGGTGGCCTCATGACGGTCACAACTAATCAAGCTTTAGCTATTATGGATATAAATGTAAAGAATGAAATGAGTTGGCAACCTTCGAGATCATCAGTTAGAGTTTCGGAAAAAGGTACTTTGAATGTAGACGCAGAAACAGCCTTGAACGCTAAGATTGTTGCACTTGAGAATAAATTAAAACAACTACTTATGTCGAGTAAGCAAGCTATTGTGAATGTGGTACAAAAACCAGAGATATGTCCTAGTTGTGGGGCAGTTGATCATAGTTGGGAAGCATGTGCTAATAACCCATAATCTGTGTGTTTCGTCAATAATCGAGGTAATAATTATTCAGGTAGTCAAGGGTATGGTAATAAACAAAGGAATCATCCAGGCTTTCAATATTCGAATCCACAAGGGGCTTCCAGTCCAGGAAATTATCAATCAAGGCCCCAAGGAAACAATTATCAATTCAAGCCACAAAACCAATACCAAGGAAATTTACCTAGAGCCGATTATGAAGCTTATTCCGATACATTAGCTCAAAAGGCACTTCCGTCCCCACCTCAAGTGCATCACCGTAGCTGATTTAGTCCTTAACTTGACGCAATACATGGCAAATGCCGATAGTAGATCAGCCTTACTTGAAGATTAGTTATCTATATTCATGAATACAACAACCTTTAAAGAGAATAAGATGGAAGAAACTTTAAACTCGCATACCACATCGTTGAAAATCTTAGAATCAAATATCGAAGATTGCTAATTCTTTGAATGTTAGAGGCCAAGACCAACTCCCAAGTGATACCGAGGTTCCTAAATAGAGGGAGGATTGTAATGCGATTAGAACGAGAAGCGGTAAGCAATTGCAACCACCACCTTTTCCGGTTATGAAAGAGAAAGAAACAACAGTGAAAGAGAAAACGGTGGAATATGTGGTTGAGAAAGAGAGTGAACCGGAAGTGGAGGAAGTACAAGTTGAGAAAATTCCATAAAAGCCTAAGAAGAAAGATATTGTTGTAGAAGAGAAACGACCTCCTCCACCTTTTCCTTCAGGAATTCAAAAGAAAGGAGATATGGCAGATTATAAAAAATTCATAAATATGGTAAGCAAGCTTAATGTTAATGTACCATTCTTAGATACTATTAGAGACGTGCCAAAATACGTAAAATTCTTGAAAATATCCATCTCTAATAAACTCCCTTACTTGGAGAATGAAATGATTGGCTTACCCTAAGAATGTAGTGCGATTTGCCAAAGTAAGCTACCCCCCTAAATTGCTTGATCCTGGTATTTTTACAATCCCTATTTCTATTGGGGATGAGTGGAAAGGAAAGGCTTTGTGTGATTTGGGTGCGAGTATTAATCTCATGTCTAAGTCGATTTTTGAGAAGTTGAAGATAGGAAACGTAAGACCGACCTCTATGGTCTTGCAAATGGTTGATAGATCCCTCGCACATCCGGAGGGACGCATGGAAGATGTCCTCGTTAAGGTAGGTACTTTAATTTTTCCAGTTGATTTTGTTATACTTGAATACGACGCGGATAGGAATGTCCCCATTATTTTGGGAATACCATTCCTAGCCACGGAGCGTACTCTTATTGATGTAGAAAATGGAGAATTAACCATGTGTATCCAAGACGAGGAGGTGAAATTCAATGTATTCAGGGCAATGAAATTCCCAGACCCCATGGAGGAGTGTCACCGGGTCGACGTGATTGAACGGTCAACGCAAGAGGTATTTGATGATATGAATTTTGATGATATCTTGCAGGCAACCCTGGTACTTGACTTACAAGGTATGATGGAAGAGCTTGCCGAAACTGTGGCAGCTCTAAATTCAGAATATGCAAAGCATAGGCGTCTAGCCTATGAACCCTTACGAGACGCGGGGGAGATCGAACCTCAAAAGAAACTGTCCATTGAGTCTCCGCCGAAGCTAGAAGAGAAACCATTACCGTCACATTTGAGGTATGTGTATTTAGGTACTAATGATACTTTGCATGTTATTGTGTCAGCTCATTTAACAGGTTCTCAAGAAGATAAACGGTTGCGTGTACTCTGAGCTCATAAAGAGGCAATTGAATGGACCATTGCTGATATCAAAGGTATTAGTCCATCCATTTGCCAGCACAAAATCATTTTGAAGGATACAGGTGCACGCTCAGATGGAGGTCAAAGAAAATTAATGCCAACCATGAAGGAGGTGGTCAAGAAGGAAGTAATAAAGCTACTAGATGCGGGAATCATCTTTCCCACAGCTAGTAGTGATTGGGTAAGTTCGGTTCAGTGCGTACCAAAGAAGGCTGGTATCACTACTGTCCTCAATGATCAAAACGAAGCCATACCCTCGAGAACCGTAGTTGGTTGGAGAGTGTGAATGGACTATCACAAGTTGAACAATGATACTAGAAAATACCATTTTCCACTCCCCTTCATAGACCAAATGTTGGACAAGTTAGTAGGTAGGGAATATTATTGTTTATAGATGGCTATTCATGTTACAATCAAATATTCGTAGATCCGGATGACCAGCACAAAACTACATTTACATGTCCTTTTGGCACTTTCGCATTTCGAAGGATGCCATTTGGATTATGTAGCGCACCTGCCACTTTTCAACGTTGCATGATGGCAATATTTAAAGATATGATCGATCAATTCTTGAGGTATTTATGGATGACTTCTCTGTTTTTGGTGATAACTTTAATGATTGTTTGCAAAATCTAGAGAAGGTATTATTAGATGCAAGTAAACCGACTTAGTTCTTAATTGGGAGAAGTGTCATTTCATGGTTCGTGAAGGAATAGTCATGGGACACAAAGTTTCGAGTTTAGAAGTTGATCATAATAAGATAGAGGTAATCAAGACTCTTCCCCTTCCTATTTCTGTGAAAGGGGTGAGAATTTTCTTAGGACATGCTGGGTTTTACCGTCTCTTTATTAAAGACTTATCTAAGATTGCTAAGCTGTTGTGTAACTTACTCGAGAAGGACGCCAAATTCCTTTTTGATGAAGCTTGCATGGAGGCATTCAAAGAGATCAAGGAGAAACTCATTTTAGCCCCCATTGTATTACCTCCCGATTGGAATATACCATTTGAAGTTATGTGTGAAGCTAATGACCTTGCTATGGGTGCCGTTTTGGGTCAAATGAAAGATAAGGTATTTCACTCCATTTATTACGCTAGTAAAGTCTTCACAAGTGCTCAAATTAATTATACCGTGACGGAGAAAGAGTTACTAGCTGTGGTGTATGCATTTGACAAATTCTTTTCCTATCTCCTTGGAGAGAAAATTGTCGTGTACACCGAACATTCCACTATCAAATACCTTATGGAGAAGAAATATGCAAAGCCGCGTTTGATCATACGGGTCTTGTTGTTACAAGAGTTTTATTTGGAAGTATGAGATAGAAAAGGTTGTGATAATCAGGTAGCTGATCATTTTTCGCGTCTTTAAGGTTCCGAATTCTATAATGGTCCCGAATTGGTTAATGAAGAGTTTCCTGATGAGAGTTTGTTCCGATATATGCAAATGGTATTTCGTGGTATGCAGACATTGCGAATCTCATTGTGAGCGGTTATTTTCCTCAAGGAACCACTTCACAAGAGAGTAAAAGATTAAGTCACCGTGCGAAGCAATTATTTTGGGAAGATCTTTTCCTCTACATAACATGTAGTGATAAGATGGTGAGAAGATGCATACCCGAGAGTGAGATTCAGTCGGTAGTTTCTAGTTGTCATAATTTACCCTATGGAGGACATTTTAAAGGTGATCGTACAGCCGCAAAGGTACTCCACTCTGGTTTTTACTGGCCACTATACATAAAGATTGTCATGAATATGTTAAGAAGTGTCATAGGTGCCAATTTACTGGAAACATATCTACGAGAGATGAAATGCCACGTAATAATATTCTTGAAGTTGAAATATTTGATGTTTGGGGTATCGATTTCATGGGTCCTTTTGTACCATCTAACAGAAATCTTTAAATCATACTAGCTGTTGATTACGTGTCCAAATGGCTAGAGGCTGTAGCTCTACCAACCAATGATTCGCGAGTAGTGATTAAACTCTTGAAATCACACATCTTCACTAGACACGACATGCCTCGAGTTATTAGTGATGGAGGTTCTCATTTTGTTAACAGATACTTGAAGACGGTCTTAGAGAAGTATGGGGTGAGACATCGTGTATCTACTGCGTATCATCTGCAAGCTAATGGTCAAGCGGAGGTAATCGAGAGATCAAATCCAATCTAGAGAAGACAGTTGGTTCCACACGCAAAGATTGGTCAACAAAGTTAGATGAAGCGTTGTGGGCATATCGTACTTCCTTCAAAACACCCGTTGGTGCATCTCTGTATCGCATCGTCTATGGTAAGGCTTGTCACTTACCTCTTGAACTTGAATTAGGTGCATATTGGGCGATAGCGGAGATGAACATGGATACCACTCTAGCTGGTAAGAATCGCATGATGAAGCTAAATGAACTTGCCGAGTTTCGATTTCATGCCTATGAGAATGCTAAGCTTTATAAAGAAAAAACAAAAAGATGGCATGATAATCCTATTCGTGAAAAGAAGTTTAAAGTTGGACAGTTGGTCCTTGATGTCTCCCTATTTGTGATGAATTAATCTAGCTTGGAGACATCATTTTAGGTGTATTTATTAGGGTATATGTCGATTTTCTTATGATTTACTGTTCTTTCCAATTTTTTGTCTTGATTTGATTATTTATTATTTTCAGAGCATATTGGGTTTAATGTATTTATTTATTTTTAGAGCATATTGGGTTTAATTTATTTATTTAGTGTGAACCTTTAAAGATATATGGAAATTAATTAAATGAAAAATCGATTCTAAGAGATAAATGAAAGAAGATATGCATGAAAATTGGAGATAAAGGAAAGAAATGATAAGTATGGAAAGATAAAGTTGCTAAATAAATCTGAATTTCACCAGCCATGTTTATAAAAGTGATCATAACTCAAACACGGCTAGGAATTTGGAAGAATGGTCTAAGAAAAGTGATATATCTTTCCGAGACGACCAGTTTTGATATAAAGAACGCGTCAACCGGAGATGAAACGAAGAAGTTATGGCCAAAACAAAACAACAACAGTTTATTACTTTTCCTATAGTTTAGGGTTGCGAATTTGAGTTGGGGTAGAAGTCCAATACTTTTCTTCCACTCTAAGAAAACGTTTTAGGGTTCCCTATACCCTATAAATACACCCTCTAATCAGTAGAAACACATCCTTGGCGAAACCTTAAGCCAAGAAGAAGCTTACAACACCACATCATGTCTTCACAAGCCTTTGAATTTGTAATTGTTTTCTTTTCTTCTTATAGTATGAACTAATTTACATTTAGCTTTAGATTTATCATATTGTATGAACCTTAGTTCTTGTTTAAACGTCTATCTAATTTGGGATACCATCATATTTAATTTGAATTCATGTTTTATTCTCTGTTTTATGTGCTTTGATTTATTGACTGTTTTCCTTGCTAGTGCACGAGTATAGGATTACCTTAATAGTAGTATGCTGGTCATCTGGAAGGGGTGTTTAACTATTGAAACACCACATAAACGTCAAGTATACAGAATTTATCCTGACAAGATTTGCCTAACTAGATAATTATTAAGGTTTATTTTAATCACCAATCATCATTAGTAGGTCAAACTACACCTAGGACCCTGGTGGCGCATGATAACCCTATTTTGAGTCCCCTCGTGATTGTGAGGTCGCCGCCTTAGTTCGCTCTACGGGGATATGGAGAAATTTAGAATCCTGATTATTGCAATTCTACATAATTCACCCTTACATGTTTAGAATAAACAAGGCTAGTGGGGATTACTTGCTAGTTTCTCGAGCTAAACTCTCGTACTATTGTTCTTTCTCTTATTTAATTTTCCGTCTTTATTTTATTAGTTTAATTTCATCTTTAAAAACCAAACAAAAATTCTACTTGTCTTTTCTTTATCTGCGTATTATCTGATCTAGCTTTCTTATTTGCACTTGATAATTTGCATAAGTTCTCTCTAACTTTCGTAGTCTATGAGGAACAAATCTTATTTATCAGTAAAACTTGCATACGTCTTGTATACTTGCAGAACCATGCTAGGCTAGTGTGTCCACTTTTGCACTTATTTACATCATATTTCTATCACACCCTAGTGCACACCAGTCCTCAAGTATAACTCCAAGTTCAGTAACTATCTGGGTAAGTTGAGATCCAAATGGTCTGTTCCTTTTGTGGTGACCAAGGTAACGCCTCATAGAGCGAAAGAAATCGAAAACCCAACAAATACTGTATCATTTATTTTCTTGTCATATAACAACTACTCTCACTTATTTCATAACATCATTAGTCATATCCACCCGTCCCTGAGATCGATTCTCGTTTACCGGAGTATTACTTGGACGACCCGTACACTTGCGGTTCGTGTCCCTCCATTTTAGGGGTGTTATTTTATAACACACCAGGAGACACTAAGTTTTTGGCGCCGCTGCCGAACAACGCACCTTTATGTGAAGGGACATCGGTTAAAGATTTATCATGTAGGTGAGGATACTAATCGCATGGTGGATCCACATCCTGGGGAGGTCATGTATCTCCTCGAAGCCGAATAGATGCGAGAGGTAACCCGTCGAGCTTAACGACGTTAAACAAAAGCCATTTCATTTGTATAATAGTTTATTTCACTCATGTCTTTTAATTTCGTAGTGTAAAATAGCTTAATTTATGGTTCTTAGTGTATACATTTAAAAAGAAATGAGAAAGGTGGAGTGTTTTTGATGATTACAGGCACTTAATACTTGAGTTTGGGGTAACAGGTGTGAGACGCACGAGATTGTGTATTTTTGGTAAAAAATTTGATCACTTGCACCGGTTAGCCGGTCAGCGGACCGGTATTCCGGTCAACGAGGATGATCACGTCGCCAACTTACTGTTGGCTGACCACTTACACGCAACTTCAAACTGCGTCGCCGGGAAAACGCGTCGCGCGACCAGTAAGCTGGTCCCCTCACCGGTATACCGGTCAATAAAATTTGTTACGGCGCGAGCTACTGGTTGTGGAGAAATTACACGCAACTTCAAACCGCGTCGCCGAAAATTCAAAGGTTGCGACAGATAAGCCGGTCCCCTGACCGGTATACCGGTCAAGAAGAGTTGTTACAACGCGAGCTACTGTTCCAAAGCCACTTACACGCAACTTCGTTTTGCGTCCCTAGAAAAAATTATATTTCGAAAATTTCCATTTGTGAGCGGCACCCGGCCACACGACCATAATTAGGAGCCACCGGCTAGCCGGTCAACTCAGTGTAATGGAGCACGATACACGCAGCTATGTTTTGCGTCCACGAGATGTACAAAAAATTGACGAGAAATTTGGGGCCGGTAAGCCGGTCAATCAACCGGTATATACCGGTGCGGCAACCGACTTAAAACCCTAATGTCTATATTACCATATTTTCTTCTCTTGGACACAGCCTCTCACACAAGACACCATTATTGACAAACCATAACTCAGAAAGTACCTATAAACACCATAAAAACACCCAAATACTTCACATCCTTCTCTCAATTCAATTCCTAACACATACAAAACATTAAATTCTTCCACAAAAAACCAAAATTCTTCACTTTAATCCTTCTTTTTCCTTTATCAAAGCTTCAATTCCATCCATTAAACATTCATTACACATCTCATATCATACCTTCAACTATCTTTCTATAAACTTTTCTCTAGTTTTTGAATTTTTGAAGTTTTGAGTTTGGAGTTCATTGAGATGACAAACATGTTTGATTCCTTATGCTATAACTAGAGAGCAGGAGTTAATCCTAACACTATGGGAGTTACTCCAACTAATGCCATTGACATTTCATATGCGAGCTATTGTTGGGAGAGCACTTACACGCAACTATAAATTGCGTCCCTAAAAAAAATTGTGTCGACAAAACCCATCTGCGACTGGCTAGCCGGCCTTCTGACCGGTATGCTGGTCAAACTCACTGTAATGAGACACAATACATGCAACTATAGATTGCGTCCATGAGATGAACGAGAAAATGACGAGATTTTGGGGCCGGTAAGTTGGTCGATCCATCGGGATACCGGTGCGGCCGCCGACTTTGAAACCCTAAAGCCTATATTACCATATTTACTTCTCTTGGACACAGCCAGTGGTGGATCCCTGTTAGGGCTAGGTGGGCTTGAGCCCACCCTCAACTAAACCGCTTATATTATATTATATTTATACAAAAGCTTTTGTATTAAACATACTTTAAAATAAGATTTATTAAGTACTTATCAATTTTTTATGATTTCTCCTTCAATTCAAGGTATTTATTTATTTCAATTTCAATATGTAATTTAAGTTTATATAATCCTTGTACTAATTTATAAATCTTTTGATTAAAATTATATAGAATATATATTTTATTGTACATAATTTTGTTTTACTGTACATGATTCTGTTTAATAATGTTGTCTATTAGATCATATATACTTTTTATGTTTATAGGACAAAGAAAATTATTAGTAGTAAATAAAAACAACTATCTGTTAGTTGAAAACCTACACAATTAAGCCAACTATTATGCAATAATTATTTGTTGTTTATAGTCTTGAAAATTTACAAAAGGTACGATTTACCATCTTTTTTTATGTGTTTTTTGGTCAAACACCCAAAAAAGAATTCGAAAGCGTTGCCCCTAAACCCCTTACAACCTTAAGCCCACCCTGGAATCTAATCCTGGATTCGCCACTGGACACAACCTCTCACACAAGACACCATTATTGACGAAACAAAAATCATTAAGTACCTTTAAAACACCTCTCAAACACCAAAATACCACAAACCCATCCCTCTAATACACTCCTAACACACGATCAACATCAAATCCTTCCACATATCGCCAAAATTCTTCACTTTAATCCTTCTTCTTTCTTCACCAAAGCTTCAATCTTTCCCATTAAACCTCTCCTACTCCATTAAATATTCATTACCCATCTCATAAAACACCTCCAACCATCTTTCTATATCCTCAAAATATCAAAATTCTAAACTTTTCTCTAGTTTTTGAATGTTTGAAGGTTTGAGTTTGGGATTCATTGAGATGACAAACATGACTGATTCCTTATGTTATAACCGAAGAGCAAGAATTAATCCTAACACTATTAGAGCCACTCCAGCTAATGCCATTGACATACCGGATTCGAGTTCTAAACCGATTGGTGAGGTAGTTGAGAATACTATGAAGAGGAAGGAGAATCCAAGTACTGTTGTTCCTGAAGAGCCTATAATGGATGAAGAAAAAGATAAAGAAAACGAGGTAAGTGAACCGATTATCCCTCCACGTGCTGTAAGAAGAAAAGAAATGGCTATGAAACCTAATCCTAAGAAGCCATTTGTACCTTGGAAAGAACAAGTTCATGAGAGGTTTGCTAGTATTTCCTTTGGTGTTGGGAAAGGATTTCCGTTGAACATAATGGACGGTGAATTCAAATATTACGCGGTTGCATGTGACGAGTTTGGATGGAAAGAGTTGAGAGAAAGAGATTTGAGCTATATTCCGACTTTGGTTCGAGAATTTTATGAAGAATTAATCTTTGCGAATGGTAATTCTATTGAACTACGTAAGAAGATTATTCCTTTCTCAATTGAGCATATTCGTAAGGTATTTAACTTACCAAACTTGAGCGGTCCATGCCAATACCAAGAGGAGCTTAATAATACAACATGCGAATGGGAATCGTTTTATCAAAGTGTTCTGATTCATAGGATTCCGCCAATTCCCAAAGGTGCTAGATACGAAGGTCAGGCCTTTAGTAGTATTTTACTACCGCGTGCTAGAGTGTGGTACCGTTTCATTATTCCTACATTCTTTGCTAACAATCACATATCCGAGGTAACACGTGAACAACTCATCTTCATTAAATGTATTATTGAGAAGAAGGGGATTGATGTAGCTCGCATAATATATAACTCCATTATGGCTTATACAAAGAATCCCATTTGTGCACGCAACCTCAAGTTCCCATGCACTATCACCAGAATTTGTTTTGCCGCAAGGGTGACACTTCGGAACATTAAGGATGAACCGGTAGAAAAAGGTGTTAATCTCAAAATCATCTCAATTTAAAATATTCACAATGAGGCCAAAAAGAATGGGATTGAGTTAGACATGCCGTTTGGACAAGAAGACAAAGCGAGATCTCATAAACACAAGGTTAAAGTTGCCAAAGATCCTGAGGTTATTGAAAGATTGAAAGCTTTAGAGGAGAGACATGAAGAGGTGTTGAAAGCTATAGGAAGCGTCACACGAGAGTTGGTCTTTATGAAAAACAAATTGGATAGGTTGGGTGACTCCCAACATGCAGTTTACACAATGCTTAAGAAAATGACCCAACCTGGACGCAACACTGAAAACCAGCCTAGTGCTGGTTAAGATACGTTTTCCTAACTTTTTCTCATTTAGTAGTGTATACTAGTTTAATTAGTTTATCAAGTCTTTTTGAGTCGTGGGGACACGACTCATTTTTGAGTTTGGGGTGGGGTTTGTTGCCTCATCCCAATTTCTTGTGTTATTTGTTTTAGTTGCCTTAAACAAAATCAATTTTAGGGTTGCGTTTGACTGTAGAGCATTTTAAATGTCCCTATTTAGCAAACTTTTTATGAATAAATGATAGAAAATAGTAGACCTTAGGAACTAGTATAAAATGCACTTAGATTGCATGCACATATAGGTAATTGATAGGAGAAATTAATGAACAATGTTAAAGAAGTAAACTTGTACTTAAGGAAAATGCTTGGTTTGTAGAACGTGAGATCCGAATTAGTAGACAACCCACTTAGGTATGAACCAGAGGCAAGCTATGTAACTAGGAAAATGATAGAGACAATTTTTGATAGCCATTTGAGACTTTTTAGCTTTCTATCCCTTAATTTAATATTATCCGTCTTAGCCCCATTTTTAGCCTTTAAGCCTTTCTTTTGTCGCCACGATATAAGCCCATATCCCTTAGATTATTAGGCAATACCATATGACCCGCACTTGAATCACAATCCTGAGACTTCCTGTGTTGATCTTGAGTTTTGGGTGGTGGGTTATTTATTGGGAGATTAAATTGGGATGGAATTTGTATGTGTTTGTATTTATGCGCAATTGTTGATGATGTATTATTTGTAACCCTTTGCCGGGGTCTTTGAAAAAAAAGAGAAAAGAAAAGAAAAAAAATATATAAGAGACATGACTATTCACATTAAAATGATGGTCATGGGTATCGTATACAAAAAAAAGAAGAAAAAAAAAATATATATGAAAAAGAAAGTGACCATCAAAGTGGAAAGTTTTGGAAATCATCTTTAGTGCTTATTGGGTAATTTTGGGGACGCTAAATTAGTGAGTCAAATGGGTTGAGTGAGAACAATATTCGAGGATAAACTCAAGCCCAAGGACAGTTTGTTACTGGTAAGTGAGGAGAGAGCCAAAAGCTCACTTCAAATTTACCAAATATACATTTCATACCATCCCTAAGCCTATGCTATAACCATAAAGTCCTCGTGATTCCTAGATATATAGTGGATTTTTAATTCAGCTAATAGGGAGTATGCTAAGTGGAGCGTTCAAAGTTAGTAAGGATCGATGAACACCCTAAAGCCATCATCTTGAGATAAGTACAAGCGTAACCTTCTAGCATTGTGAAGTTAATTTTTAATTAATTATTTGTATTTTATTTTTGCATGACATGTGTATGTGTATATTAATTTATAGGTCATACTATATTAGATTTGTTTAAAGTTGTGCTTTGGGTGTTATTCATTAGACTCTACACTTTTGTGTTTCACCTAAGGCCCTTGTTTTTATTTTACTTTGTCGGGACAACAAAGGTTTGAGTTGGGGGTCTTGATGTCTCCCGTTTTCTTCTAAGTATTAGCCCTTAGGAGACATCATTTTAGGTTATTAATTGACTTATTTAGTAGAATTTTAAGCTTATTTGGTCATATTGCGATTTCTTTCCTTGAATTTATATTATTTTCATTTTAGAGCTTTTGCGCGTTAATTTGTTTGTTTTTAGTGTAAAGTTCTTAGGTCCATGGAGTATATGGAGCACCAAGACAAGGATAAGAAATGGGAATTAAAGTCTTAGATTGAGCGTAAAAGTCAAAGGCAAGAAAAGTTAATTCGAAGAATTTATTAGATGGGAATGAAATCTGGAAGACTGTTACAAATCACTGTTTTTGAGACACTTAGCCACTGATTCAGCCTTAGGGTCGTGAAATAAGGATTATACATCTTTAAGTCAGGAAGAGTTTGCAAGTTGAACGGAGTGATTCTGAGTCTGAACGCAAAATCTACAGCTACTTTAGTAATAGCTGCACATCAGTTACGAGATTTCATTTAAGGATTGGGCTTTTATTTAATTTAACCTATTTCCTTTTAAGAGTTGAGCCAATCCGTTTTTCCAATCATATATAAGCCTTGGATTTCATTTTTTACAACACATATCATATTTTACAAGAACAGAACGCCAGAAAGAAAGGAGCAAAATGAGAGAGGAAAACTGAAACGGGAGAAGTCTATTTCTTCCATTATCAGTCAAAATCAATCCTTTAATTAGGTTACCCATTTCATTTTTGTAATGTGATATGACTATTTCATCTTTTATTTTATTTTTTAATTACGTTATGAGCTAAATACATTAGTGCTTGAGAATCGCAATAAAAGGGATGAACCCTAATTAATTTCTTTATTGTTTCTGAATTTGGGATTTCCATAATTTAAACCGAATTGGGTATTTTATATTGGTTGTTACTTTGACGTTATTTACTAATTCTTTTCGGTACAACTAGAATTAGGTAGTACTATTTGGGCTATTCACTTTAAGTGGCAAAAGTGATCATCTGACGGGAGGGGGGGGGGGGGGTTTGAATCACTCCGTTCTGAGTCAATGACACTAATTAGAAGTTAGAAAGATCTAATAAATGTTATATCAACAAAACCAATCAATTTTTGAAACATGACTCTTATCAATGGGACAACAAAATTCTTGATAACTTATTTTCAAAACCCATTATTCCATGCATTATCAGAATTCATATTTTTGATAATGGATTTAAAGATAAATTAATTTGTCTTTTTTAGAAAGATGGACAATATTCTACTAAAACAGGTTACGTAGTCCTATCTGAAGAACATGTTTTTCACCAACCACAATCTGCAAGTACCTCTGAAGGGATACATACAAACGTGTGAAAAACTATTTGGAAATCAAAGATTCCAAAAAATATAAAAATATTCATATAGAAGGCAAACAACAGTGCGATTCCTACGTAACAAAATCTCTATAAAAGTAAATACGCGGACACAAACATATGTATATGGTGTCAAGAAAACATCGAGGCAGTGCCACAGTGATAGGGTCAATCTCAGTCTATAGGACATACATACTTTAAAATCACACGCATTATAATATATATCAAACATGATATTATTAGAAGAAAGGTCAATCTTTTTCGTAATAATATCATGTTTGATAGGGACAATCTCAGTCTATAGGACATACAGGGCCGGTCCTGACATATTTGGGGCCTAAGCGAATTCCATAATAGGGGCACCTATATATTTACGTTAAAAATATTTATAAAAAAATCGAGAAACTATTTTATAATAAATTTATTTCGGGTCAAGAATCAAACCTTAAATCTCTCATAAGGAAATATATCATTTTTTTTGTTACATTGGAGAGCCACTTTGGACTCGGAGTCATTGACTCGGTTCGAACCTGCACCACTAGATTGGTAGACCAAGGCCCTAGCCAGTGAGCTAATCCCATCTGGTTGAAATATATGATTTTACCAATAAGCTAACTTATGATTCATGCTACTTTACTAAATTCAAATATATAACTATATGTACATATAAATATTTAATTCTCCAGAAATGGGGACCTTAAAGATAACAAAATGTTGGGGGCCCAAGGCGGTTGCCTCCTGTACCTATGCCCAGGACCGGCCCTGAGGACATACATACTTTTCTAATAGGATGTCATCCACTTATAGAGATAAAGTTATGAAATTTTCCTTGGAATGTCTAACATAAACACAGTGGTCTTCACTTATCACCTCAAATCCATTTGATGAAATGACTTCATGGAATCTCAAATTCCACTGTCTCGAGACTTCCTCAAGGCCATAGATTGATTTTAACAATCCACATACTTTATTTTCTTGATCTTTTGTAATGAAACCAGGGGGTTGTTCCATGAAAATAACCACTTCCAAATCTCCATTCGGAAATACACTTTTAACATCCATTTGGTGCAACTCCAGATTGAGATGCACCACAATAGCTACAATAAAATTTATTGAGGTAAATCTAACAATGGGAGAAAAAGTTAACTCAAAATCTACTTTTCCCCGTTGAATATATCCTTTCGCTACCAAGAGATCTTTATACCTATCAATAGAATTGTTAGGTTTCCTCTTTATTTTGAGAACTTATTTATTCCTAATGCTTTACGTCCCTTAGGGAGATCAACTAGTTCCCAAACCTGGTTTTTCTTCATTGACTTCAATTTTTCTTCCATTCCTGTTCGCTATTCATTCTTAGCTGGACATGAAAGTGGTTTATCAACTGTTAAAGGTTCTTCTTCTTCTTGTGGATTTATCATAAATACTTCTCATTTGATTTCAAACCGAAGACGAGGAACTAAACCTCTAGCACTTTTCTTAGGTTGAGAATCCTGAGAAATAGAATTACTAGATGATGCAATGGTTTCTTCCGTCTCAAAATGTAGAGGAGTGTCAGTCTCTACTTCTTGAGTATGTGTTACCTCATAAGGTGTCACATTTGTTTGCATATCATCATCCTGAATCTCATTTAATTCACATAAAATAGAATTTTTGTCAACCTCACCTCTGCTACGAAAATCATTCTCTAAGAATGTGACATCTCATGACTCAATTTCAGTAAGACCTCCATCGTTATGTTCACCAATAAACACATATCCTTTAGAGTGATATGGGTATCTAGTAAAGTACATGTCTTTCCTCTTGGACCTAACTTACCATATTTATGAGATAGATCATGAACATAACCTGCCGACCCCCAGGCACGCAAGTATAATGGGTTACGTTTCCTACCTGTCCACAGTTCATAAGGAGTTGATGGAACAATATTTGTGGGTACTCGGTTAAGTATATAACTAGTGGTAATAAAGGCATCTCGGTAGTTAGATATTAGAATATTAGCTTGTGCCATCATAGACCTAACCATTTCTAGGAGTGCTTTATTCCTCCTTTCAGCCACACTATTCCGTTGTGGTGTTCTAGGAATTGTAAGTTGTCTTACTACCTCTTTTTCATCACACATTTCTTTAAACTGATCAGATAGATATTCACGTCTATAATCGGTTCTTAAGGTTTTCACCTTACTATCTAACTGATTTTCTACTTCATTGATGAATGTCATAAAACATTTCAATTCTTCAGATTAGAAATCAGGTAGTCATAACCACGTCTAGTTTGAACACTTTTTGCGTCACTGGTGTCTTAGTAAATTACTTGCAATGTACTCGACTAGTTTAGCCTTTCCAAATGGTTTTCGTTTTGTTTTACTTGCTAGACAATTTTCACAAGTTGGAAAGTTGACTTTAGTCAATGAACCCAAAAATTTCACCTTAGACAACAAATTCATACGGTCTTGACCAATATGACCTAGTCAAGCATTGCATACACTTTCTTCTACTTCAGAATTAGTAGAGTAAGTATTAGTATAAAAGCAACTACTTATATAATAACTATTAAACGAGTTATCATCAACTAGTACAACTAAACCATGAGAACCAGAACCAGAACCATATACTTAGCGTCATAATAGATATCTACTTGTTTGTTATGAAAATACATATTAAAAACTAATCCTAGAAGAATAGTGACCGAGGCCAAGTATCGTTGAATGTCAGGTGCGCAAAGTACATCATGCAGGTACAAGGTTTGACCACCTTGAAAGTGAAAACTCCTTTGACTTCAAACTTGTTGTTGTCTCCAGCATATATCCACCTCGTACCTTCTACAATCCGACAATACTCTACATATGCCTCTCGGTCTTTGGCTACATGGTTTGTCGCTCCTGAATCCACACTACACAAAGGATTAGAATCAGCAAGCAATACAGTACGGGTAACATAAGTATAATTACAAGAATTAAATGGAATTGCTACATTTCTAGGCTCGTTGCACTCGCGAGCGAAGTAACCCATCTTGTCACAATCATAGCATTTTGCTTTAATCTTGTCTTTCTTCTTACGAAACGTTTTCCCTTATTGTTACCACAATTCTTGTTCTTCTTGGAAGCATTCTCATTTTTGTTTTTCTTCTCATTGTTCTTGTGCTTATTGACATAACCTTTGTGGGAACTTGATTCAACAACATAAGCCTGACCCTGAGGCTGAATTGCATTTAGACATTTATCTTCCAACGTCACATGACGAGCGGCATCATCAAAACTTTTGATATTGTCATTGTGAGTTAAGTTTATCTTCAAATGATCCTAGTTACTTGGAAGAGATCGGATCACAACTTGAACGCAGTACGACAAGGACACAATGCATCATCTAACTTTGTTGACCAATCTTTTCTCGTGGGGACAACAGTCTTCTCCAGAATAGATTTGACCTCTCGATTAGAGACCTCAGCTTGACCGTTGGATTGTGGATGATAAGCGCTAGATACACGATGTCTTATCCCATGCTTCTCTAGAATTGTCTTCAAATACTTGTTCACGAAGTGTGAACCTCCATCACTGATAATAACTCGAGGTGTACAATGTCTAGTGAAGATATGAGATTTAAAAAACTTAATTACTACTCGCGATTCGTTCGTTGGTAGAGCTACAGCTTCTACCCGTTTAGACACGTAATCAACTGCTAAAAGGATGTATTGATTTCCATTGGATGGTACAAAGGGACCCATGAAATCCATCCCCTAAACATCAAATATTTCTACCTCAAGAACGTTGTTACGTGGCATCTCATCCCTCTTGGATATATTACCAGTGAACTGGCGTCTATTACATTTCTTTACATACTCATGACAATCCTTATGTAATGTAGGCAAATAAAAACCAGATTGTAATACCTTAGCAGCTGTGTAGTCGCCTTTGAAATGTCCTCCATAGGGTGAAGCGTGACGACCTGCAACTATTGAATAAATCTCACTCTCAGCTATACATCTTGTTACCATTTGGGCACCACATTCTTTGTAGAGGAAAGGATCCTCCCAAAAGAATTATTTAGCCCGACTGATTAATCTCTTCTTGTCTTGTGAAGTAGCCCCTTCAGGAAAAGAACCACTCACCATAAGATTTGCAATATCTGCATACCAAGGAGCTCCATTATAAATAGCAAATAAACTCTCATCTGGGAACTCCTCTCTAACTAACTCAGGACTACTATTCGATTCAGAACCTTCAAAACGAGACAAATGATCTGCAACCTGATTATCACAACCCTTACGATCTCGAATCTCTAAATCAAACTCTTGAAGCAATAAAACCCATCTGATTAACCGTGGGTTAACATCTTTCTTCTCCATAAGGTTCTTAATAGCGGAATGATCGGTGAATACGATAATTTTCGCCCCAAGAAGATAGAAACAGAATTTATCAAAGGCATAAACAACCGCTAAAAGTTCCTTCTCAGTCACTGTATAATTAATCTGAGCACTAGTGAAGGTTTTACTCACATAATAGATAGAATGAAATACCTTATTCTTTCTTTGACCCAACACAACATCCATAGCTAAATCACTAGCATCACACATAACTTCAAATAGAATCTTCCAATCAGGAGGCAACACAATAGGTGCAGTGATAAGATTCTCCTTTAACTATTGAAATGCCTTCATGCAAGCTTCAACAAAAAGGAATTCGGTGTCCTTTTCGAGTAAGTTACACAAAGTTTTTGTCATCTTGGAAAAATCTTTGATGAAACGGCGATAAAACCCAGCATGGCCTAAAAAACTTCTTACCCCTTTTAAAGAAATGGGAGGGGGAAGAGTTTTTATTACCTCAATCTTAGCACGATCAAATTCTAAGCCTGCAGTTGAAACCTTGTGACCCAAAACTATACCTTCACGAACAATAAAATGACATATTTCCCAGTTTAACACCAAATAAGTTTCCCTGCATCTAATCAACACCTTCTCCAAGTTCTGTAAACACTCATCAAAGTTATCACCAAACATAGAAAAGTCATCCATAAATACCTCAAGGAAATTATCGATCATATCCCAAAAAATCGCCATCATACATCTTTGAAAAGTCGCGGGTGCATTACACAATCCAAATGGCATCCTTCGATAGGCAAAGGTACCAAAAGGACATGTAAAGGTGGTTTTGTGTTGGTCGGCTGGATCTACATAGATTTGATTGTACCATGAATAACACTCCAAAAAGCAATAATACTCTCTACCAGCCAATTTATCTAACATCTGATCTATGAAAGGAAGAGGGAAGTGGTCTTTTCTCGTTGTCTTGTTCAACTTACGATAATCCATACACGCACTCCAACCAACAACGGTTCTCGTGGAAATGGCTTCATTCTGAGCATTTAGGATGGTAGTCATACCTCCCTTCTTTGGTACGCATTGAACTAGACTTACCCACTCACTACTAGCTATGGGATAGACGATTCCCGCATCTAGTAGCTTGATAATTTCTTTCTTCACCACTTCTTTCATTGCTGGCATTAGTCTCCTTTGAAAGTCCAAGAGGGGGGGGGGGTGAATAGGATTACTAATAAGATTAATGCCTAATTAAAAATCTTTTGGACAATTATAAGTATTAGAGAGAAACTACTAAGTGAACTAAATATATTAAACTCTTAAGGGATCATACAATGGATAAGCTAGAGGTTCGATATATAAGTGATACAAGTAAAACGAGTTTCTAATCTCTTACTACTCTAGATAACAATAGGTTTGATTAACTAGGTAAAGATTATTACGATATTTATACTAGCATGTAATCAAACATATAAAGTGCGGAAATTAAATAGAGTAGGGATAGAAAGTACTCAACGATGTATAGTGGTTCGGTTATCCCTACATCCACTACCTAAGGAAGCCTCCTTAGGATTTCAAGCTTTTCACTAAGCTCCCGTGTCTCTCTTAACCGGGTCGAGAACACAATAACCCTTACAACCTCTTCAATACCTCGAAGGACAAACTCTTGTGCTATCCCAACACAAGGACAACGAGTAAACTCCCGATACTCTAATTTTCTCTTGATCTATCTCTTACAAGAACTAGACTAAGAGGATAGATACAAAGTGTTTAAGTGGTGAAATAACTTTGCTAAACAATCTCCTAAAGAGTAGATATAACTATAAGCATGAAAACTCATCTTGAGTAGATAATGACTTTGAAGCTTCTTGGTTTAAGCTCTTGATCAAGCTTGGATGATTAACTTTGATAGCTTGAGACCTCTAATTTTGTAGGAGAATGATATGTATAATAGTTGAAGTGTAAGAGGTAAGTTTCTCCTTCAAAGAGGCCATATTTATAGCACAAGAAAGTTCCCAACGGTTATAAAGTTGGTGGGATACTTTGTGCCAAACAGGGTTCCCGGTTTCCCAAATGCGGGTACCCGGTTTCAATTACAACGGATATATAATGGCTATAAGAAGCTTGATGTTGACTTGAGCTATGCAAAACTGGGTGCCCGGTTTCACCCAATGCGGGTACCCGGTTCCTACTGACATAGGAATTTTGACATTTTGATTCGGTGCTCAGATGGAAAAGTTTTCTTCACGAGAGTTGTAGGAAACATCATTTTAAGAAACTTTGTAGTTGATCGTGAAAGCTAATTCTCAATGTATACAAAGATAAGGTTAAAAGTATTGGTATGAAAATTAGCTTCTTAGGATATGACAATAAAGCTTTGATCTAAATGATAAAGATTGTGCTTTTTGATGAATTAGAGTGCAAGATAAAGCATATAAATAAAGTATAAATAGCACACTAAACATTAGAGGATTTGTCACATTAAAACAACTTATCGATCGGGGCAATATGCCAACAATCTCCCCCATTTTGATGATGACAAATCCTTCACTAAAACACCTTAGGAATGATATGAAAGTTTAATCTCTAAAGGAGTTATGCTCCCCCTATCAATGTGCATACAAGATGTTAAGGAATAAAGCACATATGGAGTCTAACTCCCCCTCACAACAAGCATTAAGTCAAAGTGTATTTTTATGAAAATGAAATTCATTTGTGAGTTTTGTAAAGTGCAATTTGGAGAGTTTTAGTGCACATATTTCTCCCCCTTTGTGTTCATCAAAAAGACGGGATAATAAATGTATAACCCATAACTAAAGAAGAAGAGCTAAAACTCAAGTGAATAGATTTTAGAAAACAATATAAAGAGTATATAAGTTTAGAGCAAATAAAACATTTTAACTAATTGAAATGCACAAAGATCAATTAGATGAAGCATGAAAGAAAAAAATAAGGGATAGATATTTCACCGACTTCAAGAACGAAAGAGTTTATATCTTTTTAGCTTTCTTGCAAAAGCGTAAAAAATATGGTGTTAAAAGGATACACTCCAAGCTTTAAACAACAAAAGAGATTAGTGCAAGTGATTATGTAATCACAAGATATATATAGGGAGACTAACGATCTTTTTAGAAAGAGTTAAAAATTTTAGTTCTAAAGATAGTTGAAAAAGGAGATTTATTTGAAAGAGTGTAGGGGGCAAACCCATTTGAAACAAGTTTAATTAAATTTTTTCCTCCTTTGTTAATAAAAAGAACCAGTGATAAAGTTTTAAGCCATAAAGAGTAAAGATGTAATTTTGTATAATGTAGGGGTCAATATGCTATTTTTTATAAGTTTTAAAAGATGCAATACTTCAAAGGTTTTGGACAAAATTAGCTAATAATTTCATTTGAAAGATTATGAAGTCCAATCTTTAGCACTTTGGTGTGATTTTATAAAAATGTGGGGACAAAGTGAAATAGTCGAAATTCAAGAGGCTAAAATGCAATTTGTATGATTTAGAAGATCTAGATTGCAATATCACCTACAATACCAAGATATAATTAGAAACACAAGATAATAATCAAAATAAGGTAAAAAACATGATTCCAACACAAATAATTTAATCCAAAACACAACCAATCAAAATTAAAACAAATTCATAAACATAAACCATAATGTCAAATCGTTATAAACCGGAACATAGAGAGATCAAACTAACAAAATATGAAAGTAAGCAAGTCCAAACAAAGCAAATTCAACAAACGAAACTAAAGACATAAAATAAAAACAAATACTAAAAGATAACGAAGTCAAACTTTTTCTTGAAAAAACAACCCAAAAATTCCAAGCGAGAGAATCAAGAATTCCGAGGAGAGCGACTCCTAGACCTTCTTCCACTTCCAACATCATTACGAAGACATGAAACTTCGTTCTTTAAACCCTCAATTCGATTATTCATATTTTCAAACCATCCTTTGATTTCCGTAAAACCATCTTTGAAAACATTTAGCAAGGTAGATTCAACTTTATCAAGATCATCTTTAGTTGCAAAGTTTGAAGAAGAACCAATAGAAGATTTAGGACGGGAAGTACGATAAACCGGAGGAGGAGCAATAGGAATAACCTCACGGGAAGGAATGTTAAGAGACTCAATAGTGGGACCCGAGGAGGTGATATTTAGCCCAATATCATTCATGATAGTTTTTCGAAGATTTTCGGGAAGATGATCAAAGATATGTTTATCAATGTATTCTCCATTGTAAATGAAAATTTTCATAGTTTTCAAAAAAAGAATATCAAACCTCCAAGTTGGTTCAAAATCACGAGGGTCAAGAGAGGGAGATATTTTCTTAACATGGACCAAAAAATAACTAAGAGCAATCCCGTATGGTAAAGTAGAGTCCGAATGAGCACGATAATCCATGTTACGAATGAAAATTTTACACAAATTGATAGGCCTTTTTGAATAAAGAAGAAATAGAAGGATTGCTTCATAGGGAGCAATTGTTCCATCCTTTCTATCCTTTCCTAAAAGACAAAACAAGACAATTTTATGTGCCAAACGAATATCCGGAGAGAATAAACTCGATAACCAAGGTTGAGTATGGAATTGAATCATTTTCGATGACATAAAAGCTTCAACCTCGTTTTTCAAAGGAATATCAATAATTTCTTTACTTCTATTCCAACCCGAGACAATAAAATTCTCATATCCACTATTTTGAAGTTTAAAAGCTTTTTCAATAGTTTTCGGATTAATTGAAAGGCTTTTGTTTGACGCACTTGTTTTGAAAGAGCAAGATTCACAATCTAGAGGATGGATGTTTTTGTAAAATTCACTAACCAAGGATTGATAAGTAATATTTTCTAAAGATAGGAAAATATCTAATCCTTGAAATTGAAATAAATGGAAAAGATTAGAATTGGATCCATTTACCAAAGATATAGAGGCACTTAGTGAAAGAGGTGAAATTGATCTTCCCCAAAGAACCTTGATGTTTTTCCTCACCATTCTTTGTTTTGTGGGTTCTTATTCAATGTCTAAATCATCTTCTTCATCTTCATAAATTGAATCCATTTCAATTTCTTCTTCTATGATTTTTTTATTTTTGTAAGCCGTTGAAGCTCTTGAAGCTTTGGAAGATGAAGAAACCATGTGAGCTTTGTCTTTGGAAGCCATGGCCAAAGAGATGATGAAGGTTTAATGGAGTGGGTAAGGGTTTTGAAAGATGGATTTTCGTTTTTGAGAGAGATAAGAGAAGAAATTGTTTTGAAAAGTGAAAGAATAAAAGAGAAGGAGAAGGGTTTTGACCAAATCGGGTTGTACACAACACCGAAACCGGAGTCCTGCATTCACCAAAACCGGGTACCCGGTTTCCTTTCTTAGGCCTCGACAAAATGGGTTAAAAATGGAAAAGAAGCATTTTGCAAATCACCCGAAACCAACTCGAAAGCCCCCCAATAGTTTATAAATGTTATAAAACTCCCAAAGTAGTTTTTGTTGTGAAAAAATATGAAGTGGAAATCACGAGAATTATGAAAACAGTTTATTACACAAAGACCCCTATATTTTCTAAAAAGGCAAAAAGACCCAAAACAAAAACCAAGCATTTTTAAGCATGAAGAGGTTAAGACCTAAAAGATATTACCACAAATGAAACAAAACACATATACACATAACAAAGCACAAATAAAACACGAGATATAGAAAGAAATCACCGGATTTTTCTTTTACGAGATTTAAGCATCCTTTAGAATATTATTCCATTTTCTTGATGCTCAACACCTACAATGAATATTACTATGGTATCCGAGGTGGAGTGGATCCGGAAATATGATTAGTACTTTTTACGATCCATGTCGGTTTTTCCCACGAGGGTATTAAAGACCCGTATTCAAGTTGTTTGTGGTAATGTCACGTAGAAACATGATGACCGGGTTTACCACAATAA
This sequence comes from Nemophila menziesii, assembly GCA_029959085.1. NCBI lineage: Eukaryota > Viridiplantae > Streptophyta > Magnoliopsida > Boraginales > Hydrophyllaceae > Nemophila > Nemophila menziesii. The sequence continues at coordinate 94,610,317 of JARWIR010000002.1, forward strand.
TTGCAAGTACTTCTTTTTCGAATAGAAATATCACGAGAATGTTTTGAACACGAATTTTTCTCGTTCTTTTGTATAACCAAATTTTCATCCAAAAATAATTTTTCTTTAAAAAGATCATTTGCATCAAATGGAGTGACATTTAAATAGGGATGATTTTCTAATGTTTTAAGAGCAAGGGAAAATGCTTCATCCACTTTTTTAAAACCTTCATAATTTTTCTTCATAAGATGTTGACTTTTATTAGAAGAGAAAATATTTTCAAAACAAGGGTTTTTAGTATTTCCCAATATATCATCTAAAGTGATACAACAATTAAAACAATTATTTTGCTCAACTTTAGCCTTTTTCAACATAAGGTTATTCAAATGGATTTGAGAGTCAAGAATATTTAGAAGGGATGAAATGTGCCTAATATCATCATAATTATATGGAGGTGACAAAGAGTTAGGATAGATTGCTACCTCATTGTTTGGTTTAGGATTGTCATGAGATTCATCATGGATTAAGCTTTCTTTTTCTTCGTCATTCTCGACAATCCCATATAGAAACTCCAAACGATCCCAAAGCACTTTTGCCGAATTACAATCTAACATTTTTTAGAAAATCTCTTCAGATAGTCCACATATTAGAGTGTACATCGGGTTTGCATTTTGAGTGAGTTTAGCATTATCCTCATCGGTGAGTTCATCATAATCTTTTTCTTCTTGATTTAACTTAAGAACTCCCGCTTCATTTAACTCCTCTTTATATGGAACGAATGGACCTTCCATAACTATTCTCCATTGATCGCGAACTTCGGTTTTGATAAATTCCTCCATTTTTGTTCTCCAAGCAAGATAGTAAGTGCCTACAAAAAGTGGAGGTTGGGTAGAAGACGACTCTTCCAAAAGATTAAATTCCATATCGTTTACTCTACTAACGATTAAGCTATTCATGTAGAGTTAGGCTCTGATACCAATTGAAAGTCCTAGAGGGGGGGGGGGGGGGTGAATAGGATTACTAATAAGATTAATGCCTAATTAAAAATCTTTTGGACAATTATAAGTATTAGAGAGAAACTACTAAGTGAACTAAATATATCAAACTCTTAAGGGATCATACAATGGATAAGCTAGAGGTTCGATATATAAGTGATACAAGTAAAACGAGTTTCTAATCTCTTACTACTCTAGATAACAATAGGTTTGATTAACTAGGTAAAGATTATTACGATATTTATACTAGCATGTAATCAAACATATAAAGTGCGGAAAGTAAATAGAGTAGGGATAGAAAGTACACAACGATGTATAGTGGTTCGGGTATCCCTACATCCACTACCTAAGGAAGCCTCCTTAGGATTTCAAGCTTTTCACTAAGCTCCCGTGTCTCTCTTAACCGGGTCGATGGTGGTCCTTTGTGTGTTCTAAAAATGAATGCAAATGCTAATAGAACCACAACCGCAAGTGTACGGTTGTCCCAAGTAGTATGTATGATAATACAGATTCGTTCCAAGGACGGATGGTTGATCACGATGTTTAGCAAGTAGTGATTGATGCACTTATGAAAAATAAAAGATGATAAAATGTTTGTTTGGTTTTGTTGATTAAAGCTAAGGAATAAAAGACAAATAATTAAATGCAAGTAGAAGCTAAGACGCAAGTAAAATAAGTGAAAACGCAATATGAGATGAAGTACTTGAGAACGCAAGGATCCTCCTAATTTTACTTCCAAACTTATGTTGTTTAAGGGCTAAATCGGTCAATTACAATGGTCGGGATTCTAAAATCCTTATACCCCCGTCAGGGTGGACTATAAGGCAATCCTAAAGTGTCACTAGTCCCGTCAGGGTAAATATGATCCACCGTTGGATGATTAAGATTTATTACCACTTTGGCCCTAGGATTAACTAAGTTCGTCAGAATCAATAGTTTTTATCCCAGATTGAACAATTAATTCTGTATCTAAACCCCCTGTCAAGATGATCCACACGCCACATATGTGGAATAGCTTAGATACTAATACCTAATTTTAGTTCGCGACTCTAAAATCAGTAAATAATCACAAATTGTCGAAAAGAGTAAAAGACCTGATTTAATTTAATTTAACAGAAACCCAAATTCAACATTCGTTATAAAATAAAACTAGGATTCACCCATTGTTTGTTCTCAAGCACTAATGAAAGCTTAGCTCATATTAAAATTAAAAACTAAATTAAAATAATTGGAATTCATATTGTTTACAAAATTAAAATACGAAAAGAACCTAATTTCCGGAATTGGAATGACTACGAACGGAGCTATACACCCACTCCAGCTCTTGTAGCTTCTTCTTTCTTCCTTCTGTTGCTTCTCTCTGGTGTTTAATCTTGTGGAATGTGAATTGTGTGAAAAATAGAAGTCCAGACCTCCTTTTATAAGCATAAAATCGTTCTAGGGCTTGGACCAGAAAATAGAATATTAATTAAATGTCCAAGCCCACTTTCTAAGCCCAAAATCCCGTAACTGCTGATACACCTTCACTAAAACGGCTTTTCCCGATGCGTTATGACTCCGATTGACCTCATTCCAGGTGCTAAATTTCCGTAACTCGATAAGGAATGTTTTCTCTTCAAAGGTCAGCGGCTAAATCATCGCTTAAGCACCTCAAAATCAGCACTCTATGGCCTGGAAAATGGATTTTCAGCTCTAAAAATAATATCTTTGGGATTTATCTTCAAGTCTTGACTCTAATTCACGATCTTTGACTTTCTCCTCGGATTCCTCTCCTAGTTAACATCTAAAACCTGTAAACTTTACACTAAAAATACCAATATTACGCGCAAAAGTTTAATAAATTAAAAATGCTAGAAATAAAAAGGGAATTCCGGATTATTGCAATTTAAGTCCAAAAGTCTATCAAATTAATTAAATAAACACCAAAAATGATGTCTCCTAAGGGTCTAAAATAAGAACAATTAGGGAGACATCAAGACCCCCAACTCAAACCTTTGTCGTCCCGACAAAGTAAAACAAAACAAAGGGGTAGAAGTAAGCGTATAAACAAGTAGAAGCTAGCAAATAAACCCTAAAGCAATTCTCAAAATAAATCTCATATAGCAAACTCTAGAAACTAATATACACATACACTAATCATGCAACATCAAACATAAATAATCTCAATCATAAAATTAAAGTCACAATGCTTGAAGGTTACACTTGTACTCATCTCTGTATGATGGCTATAGGGTGGTCATTAATCCTAACTCGCTTTGAACGCTCCACCTAGTATATTCCCTATCAACAGAATAATAAATTCACTACGCACTTAGGAATCACGAGGTCTTTACGGTTATAATATTGGCTTAAGGACGGGTGTGGATGTATATTTGGTAAATTTGAAGTGAGCTTTTGGCTCTCTCCTCACTTACCATCAACAGTGTCCTCGAGCTTGAGTTAACGCTCAAAAAGATGTTCTCACTCACCCATATACGCAACAATTTAGCGTCCCATGTCTACCCACTATAAATAAGATGATTTTTAGAAAAATTCCACTTTGCCGGATGTTTTATTCATATGTATTTTTTTTTTTTTTCGTTTTTTTCTCATTCCTGGCAAAGGGTTACAAGTATATATCATCTGCAATTGTGCTACAATACAAAGCACATCAATCCCAACCCATTAAATTCCCCATATGTGGTCCCACCACCCCAAACTCAAGCTCGAGACATGTCTCAGGATTGTGATTCAAGTGCGGGTCATATGGTCATGCCTGATAATCTAAGGGATAATGGCTTATATCGTGGCTACAAAGAAAAGGCTAAAGGCTCAAAGTGGGCTAAGACGGATAATAATTAATACAAGGGATAGAAGGCTAAAAAGGCACAAATGGCTAACAAAGAACTGCCCCTATCATTTTCCTAAGTACATAGCTTGTCTTTAGTTCATATCTAGGTGGGTTCTCTACTAATTAGGATTTCACGTTCTACACACCAAACATATTCCTTGAGTACAAGCTTACTTCATTTGCATTGTTCATTAATTTTTCCTATCAATTACCTATGTTCGCATGCAATTGTAAGTGCGTTTTATATCAATCCCTAAAGTCCACTATTTACTATCATAGATTTATCAAGAGTATGCTTAAAGGGATATTTAAAAATTTCTACAGTCAAACGCAACTCCGAAAATTCTTTTATTGAAAGCAAATAAAGCAAATAACACATAAAAATTGGGATGAGGCAACGAACCCCACCCCAAACTCAAAAACGAGTCGTGTCCCCACGACTCGAAAAGACTCAATAAAGCATTTAAACTAATGTACACTAAGAGGAAAGTTTAGAAAACGTATCTTAACCAGCGCGAGGCTGGTTATCGGTGTTGCGTTCTGGACCTTTATCTCGCGTAACAGCATCATAAATCGCGTTTTGAAGTGTATTTACGCCTAGGATTAAGTTTCGAAGCAGGTCCAATTCTTTTGTAACGTTTCCCAAAGTAGCAATCATCTTCTCCTGATTCTCTTCCAACCCCTGAATCTTCGACTCCAACTCAGGAACAGTTTTCGCTTTCTTTGATTGAGGAGTTCTTGGACTTCTTGTAGCTCGTGTTGCCTCTTCATGGATGTTCTTGATTGTGCTCAAAGATATACTCACACCAACTGAAACAATGTCAATATCTGCGTTCTTACGCGGAATCTTTTCGTCTAGACACAACTGAGTAATAGTACAAGGAAACTTCAGATTTTGTTGTTTCATTGGTGATTTCGCGAACTCCATGATTGTATCATAAATGATCTTAGCAACATCAAATGGTCTCTCCTCCAAAATACACTTAATAACAAATATGTGCTCTTTCTTCAACTCGGAAGTGTGTTTAATACCAAAGAAAGTGGGTATTATGAAACGAGACCAAACCTTAGCACGAGGTGTCAAACTACTGCTGTAGAACTGTCCAGGATACCTTTCACCTTCAGGAATTGGGCTAGTCCCATTAACAAGCACGGTCCCCCAAAGGGATTCAAAATCATAAGAAGGGTCATTAAGAGTTTCTTGGAAGGGGCATGTTCCAGAAAAGTTGGGTAGTTTCAATGATTTCCGAATACGTTCAATAGAGAAAGGAACTACCTTTTTGCGGATATCAATGGCATCATGTGAGGTAGCTAAACCTTCGTAAAATTCATGCACAAAAGTAGGAATAAACTCAAGTTTCCTTTCTTGTAACTCTTTCCAACCAAACTTAGCACATGTCACAGCATATTCCTTGTAATCACTACTCATAATATCCTTAGGAAAATTTGTCTCCTCACCAAATTTCAAAAATTCAATTCTTTCACGAACCTGAGTATTCTAACAAGTGTAAACCCTCTTAGGCTTGTGGGCCCACATCTTCATACGCGGAGGTTTTTGAACGGGTGCTTCCGGAATCTCTTGTTCAGTTTCCTTCTCAATGTTCTTCGTAATTTCCTCGTCTGGTTCCTTCTCACTTTCAATCTCATCAATCAATCTTCTCTTTAGACCCGTGATTTCTTTTCTGTTAGAATCAAGCTTAACTTCGTCAATTTTTCGTTTAGGACGCGAATCAGGAATCTCAATAGCCTGTTCTTGGGAACCACCAATGGTGGTCTTTCTTCTAGGAGCAGTTCTTCGGAAATCACCGGTTCTGTTAGTCATCTCTTTTCACCCCAAACTCAAAACTTCAAATAATGAAAAACTTAGGGAAAAGTTTAGAATTTTGATGTTTTGAGGTTTAAGAATATAAGAACTAGGTTAAATATGAGATGGGTCTTGGTTAATTTGTATGGGAGAAGAAAGAATTGGGTTTAATTTAAGGAATTGGGTGAAGAAGAATCTTGGGAAAAACTAAGGATTTGATGATATTTTGGAGAGGAGGTGAGTTGATCTTATGTTTTTGTGGTGAAAGAGGGTAGGATTTGATGATATATAGTGTTTTGGTAGATGAATTTCGGAGGTGGGGAGGCTATTGGTGCGTTTTAGGTATATACTTGCAAAAGAGGCTAAGAAAACTAGGTTAAAATACCCAAAACCGCCTCTCACAGCTTTCAAACCGGGTTCCCGGTTCCGCGTCGCTGTGACGGCGCGGAAAAATATTTGTGGACTTTTTTTTTTTTTTTTTTTTTTTTTTTTTTTTTCAAAACGCACCAAAACGCTAGACCCCAAGACGCGGGGTCAGGGATTTTACTCGCCGAAACCGGGTACCCGGTTCTGTGGAATGCGGGTTCCCGGATTTTCTCGATGGCGCGAGTCAAAACGCGCCAAAACGCAGCACCTCAAAACGCTGGACCAGAGAAATTTGAAGACAACAGCTCCGAAACCGGGTACCCGGTTCTGCCAAATGCGGGTACCCGGATTTGTGTCAATGGCGCGAATCAAAACGCACGAAAACGCAAGCCACCAAGACGCTGGGTCAGGGATTTTCAGAAATCACAGCACCAAAACCGGGTACCCGGTTTTGCCAAATGCGGGTTCCCCGGTTCCGACGCTGTGATATTACCCCAAAACGCCAAGTGTTGCGTTAAAATGGTTGGTACCAGCTCCAAAACCGGGTTCCCGGTTTTGCGAAACCGGGTTCCCGGTTTTGCGAAACCGGGTTCGCGGTTTCTCCTGGACATCCAACCAATTTTTCTTCTGTTTTCGCCAAATCGACCCCAAACTCAAGTCCTTTTTACCCCTGAAATCATCAAAAACAACTACCCTTCCTCATTTCTTAATAAAAACAATAACATTACGAAAATCAAACTAATCTAAATTGCAAAAATGTAAAAACTCAGCTAATATACAAGTAATTGGCTTTTGTTTAACGTCGTTAAGCTCGACGGGTTACCTCACGCTTCTAAGGAGTCTCGAGGAGATACATGACCTCCCCGGGATGTGGATCTTCCGAGCGATTGGTATTTTCACCTCCATGGTATATCTTCAATCTGTGACCGTTAACCATAAAGGTACGGTTCTCTAGCGGATGTTCTATTTCTATCGCCCCATGAGGTGTAACTTTGGTCACTATGTATGGACCTGACCACTTAGATCTTAACTTACCCGGAAAATTGCTGAACTTTGAATTATACTTCAATACTTTTTGCCCCACTACAAAGTTCTTTGTACGAATCCGATTGTCATGCCATTTCTTTGTATTTTCTTTGTAAACTTTAGCATTTTCATAAGCATGCAATCGGAATTCGTCAAGTTCATTAAGCTTCATCATACGATTCTTTCCGGCTAAGATATGATCTAAGTTCAACTGCGCAATCGCCCAATAGGCACCCATTTCAAGCTCTAAAGGTAAGTGACAAGCCTTACAATACACCATACGATAGGGAGATGCACCAACTGGAGTCTTAAACGCAGTACGATAGGCCCACAACGCATCATCTAACTTCATTGACCAATCTTTCCTTGTAGGACCAACGGTTTTCTCTAGGATTGACTTGACTTCGCGATTCGAAACTTCAGCTTGGCCATTGGATTGTGGATGATATGCAGTAGATACACGGTGTCTAACTCCATATTTCTCTAGAACAGTCTTCAGATATTTATTAACGAAATGAGATCCCCCATCACTAATAATCACTCTAGGTGTGCCATGTCTAGTGAAAATATGTGACTTCAAGAACTTAATCACCACTCGTGAATCATTAGTAGGTAAAGCCACCGCTTCTACCCACTTAGATACATAATCAACGGCTAATAAGATATAGAGGTTACCATTTGAAGGAACGAAAGGGCCCATAAAGTCTATGCCCCACACATCGAATATCTCAACCTCTAACACATTATTACGCGGCATCTCATCCCTCTTAGATATGTTTCCGGTAAACTGGCATCTCGAACACTTCTTAACATATTCATGATAATCTTTAATAAGAGAAGGCCAGTAAAAACCTGATTGAAATACCTTCGCAGCAGTTCTGTCTCCTTTGAAATGTCCTCCATATAATGAATCATGGCATCCAGCTATAATGGCTTGAGTCTCTTCCCTTGCTACACATCTTCGTATCATTTGGTCAGCACAAACTTTATAGAGGAACGGATCCTCCCAAAAGAACTGTCTAGCACGATGAGCTAACCTCTTTCTTTCTTGATAAGTAGAACCTTCAGGAAAAACACCACTCACCACTAAATTCGCAATATCTGCATACCACGGAGCTTCATAATCTCGAACAACGAATAAACTCTCATCAGGAAACTCTTCTCTAACTGCTTCAGTACCACTATTCATCTCTGAACCCTCTAAACGCGATAGATGATCTGCCACTTGATTCTCACAACCCTTTCTATCCTTGATCTCTAAATCGAACTCTTGAAGTAATAACACCCATCTGATTAACCTTGGTTTTGCATCTTTCTTCTCCATAAGAAATCTGATCGCGGAATGATCTGTATAAACAATAACTTTCGCTCCAAGAAGATAAGAGCGAAATTTATCAAACGAATATACAACTGCTAGCAACTCCTTTTCTGTAACTGTGTAATTAATCTGAGCACCACTAAAAGTTTTACTAGCATAGTAAATTGAATGAAAAACTTTCTCTTTTCTCTGTCCTAATACAGCTCCCATACACAAATCACTCGCATCACACATAACCTCAAACGGTAAATTCCAATCTGGAGGTAACACTATAGGAGCAGAAATAAGCTTTTCTTTGATTGCTTTGAAGGCCGCTAAACAAGCTTCATCAAAAAGGAATTTGCAATCCTTTTCGAGTAAGTTGCATAACGGTTTAGCAATCTTAGAAAAATCCTTAATAAAACGCCTATAAAAGCCAGCATGGCCAAGAAAACTCCTTACCCCTTTAACAGAAACAGGAGGGGGAAGAGTTTTAATTACCTCTATCTTTGCTCTATCAACCTCTAAACCAACACTCGAAACTTTGTGACCCAGAACAATACCTTCGCGAACCATGAAGTGACACTTCTCCCAGTTGAGCACCAAATCTGTTTCCTTGCATCTCACTAACACTTTCTCCAAGTTATCCAAACATATATCAAAATCATCACCAAACACGGAGAAATCATCCATGAACACTTCAAGGAAATTATCTATCATGTCCCAGAAGATGGCCATCATACACCTTTGAAAAGTAGCGGGAGCGTTACACAACCCAAATGGCATTCTGCGATATGCAAAAGTACCAAATGGGCATGTAAAGGTAGTCTTATGTTGATCTTCTGGAGCCACGTAAATCTGATTGTACCCGGAGTAACCATCCAAGAAGCAATAGTACTCTCTTCCGGCTAATTTATCTAACATTTGATCAATGAAGGGCAAAGGGAAATGATCTTTTCTGGTGGCCTTATTCAGCTTTCTGTAATCCATGCAAACTCTCCATCCAACTACCGTTCTTGAAGGAATCGCTTCATTTTTATCATTAAGAACTGTTGTAATTCCTCCTTTCTTCGGTACACACTGAACTGGGCTCACCCATTCACTACTCGAAATGGGATAGATAATCCCCGCATCTAAAAGCTTAATCACCTCCTTCTTCACCACATCCTTCATGGCTGGCATTAATCTTCTCTGACCTTCAACTGAGCGTGCATTAACATCTTCTAGTATGATTTTGTGTTGACAATAGGATGGACTAATGCCTTTGATGTCAGCAATTGTCCAGCCTATTGCTTCTTTGTTGGCTCTTAACACACGCAACAGTTATCTTCTTGAGGACCTGTTAAATTAGCTGAAACAATAACAGGTAGAGTTTCATTAGTACCCAAATAAGCATACCTTAAGTGGGCTGGCAATGGTTTTTCTTCCAATTCCGGAGGAGATTCAATTGAAGGTTTCTTTTTAGGAATAATCTCCCCCGGTTCTCTCACAGGTTCATAGGCAAGATGCCTATACTTCGGATTTTCAGAATTTAGAGCTGCAACTGTTTCTGTAAGCTCCTCCATCATCTCAGGTGAATCTAATGTCAAAGCAGCCTGCAAGATATCATCAAAATTTAAACAATTAAATACCTCTTGCGATGCTTGTTCTACTACATCCATTCTGAAACAATCTTCCTGAGAATCTGGGAATTTCATGGCTCGAAATACATTGAATTTCACTTCCTCATCTTGTATCCTCATCGTTAATTCGCCATTCTCTACATCGATCAATGTTCTCCCTGTAGCTAGGAACGGTCTACCCAAAATAATGGGGACATTTCTATCTGCATTGTATTCAAGAATTACGAAATCAACAGGAAATATAAGTGTACCTGCCTTAACAAGGACATCCTCAATACGGCCTTCAGGATGAGCAAGAGACCTGTCCGCCATTTGCAAGACCATAGAGGTAGGTCTTGCGTTTCCAATTTTTAGCTTATCAAAGATTGACTTGGGCATCAAGTTGATGCTAGCCCCCAAGTCACATAGCGCTTTTCCTTTCCATTCTTCTCCAATCGATATGGGAATCGTGAAACTCCCCGGATCAACTAACTTCGGAGGTAACTTACTCTGACAAATCGCACTACATTCTTCAGGAAGGCCAATCATCTCATTATCACAATAAGGCCTTTTGTTAGTGAGGGCCCTCTTTAAAAACTTCGTATACTTAGGAATATCTCGAATCGCCTCAAGTAACGGAATATTAATACTTAGACCCCTCACCCTATTAAAGAATTTCTGAAAATCACCCAAATCACCCTTTTTCTGAACTCGCGATGGAAACGGTGGTGGAGGGCGATTGCTTACAATTTCATCTCTCTTTTTCGGAATTTCTCTTGGTCTTTCTATTTCTTCAACCTCACTATCTTTCTCATTCTCTTTCTCTTTCTCACCCACTTCCTTTTCTTTTCTTGGAACTTCTTTCTCTTTCATAACGGGAAAAGGAGGTGGAGGGAGGTTCTTACCACTTCTTAATGTAACAGCCTTGCATTCTTCACGTTGTGTTGGATTTTCCGTATCGCTAGGAAGTTGCCCTTGTGGACGCTGATTCAGCTGTTTATTAATTTGGCTTAGCTGATTCTGGAAAATCTTCATATTTGCTTCAGCTGCGTTCTGACGTTCCAAAGCTTGTGTCTGAAGAGCAATTAAATTTTCAACTGTCTTCTGAAGGGTAACGACTCCTTCTTGTGGATGGGCAGGTAAAGCTTTCTGGTTTAATGTTTCATCATAGGTATTCTGAGGAGCTTGTCTTTGTACGTAATTGTTTTGATTCTGTCCTCCTTGATAATTGTTGTGTGGTCTTGGATTATAGTTGTTGCCTTGAGGACGCGGCTGATACGCGTAGGTAGGATTAGCTGCTCCATTAGGATTTGAGTATTGAAACCCAGGATGGTTTCTGTTAGGCTGATATCCATTACCACTTGAATTGAAATTATCTCTATTGGACATAAACATCACTGATTCTGGGTTATTCAGACAATTTTCCTCATCATGATCATCCACCTTACAAATCGAACACATATAAACCTCTTGTGCAGCATGCACAGCTACCTTCTTACCTGAAAATCATTCTTTTACAGCTAGAGTAAGCTGCTTCAACTATTGCTCTATAGTATTCTGAATCTTATTCTCAAGCGTAGCAAATTTCTCTTCCATGTCAACATTATTTACTCCCTTAACTGGTGTTCTCACTGAGCTCCACCCAACTTCATTCTTAACTGTTCTCTCTAAAATGATCTTGGCATGAGCGGGTTGAACTTGAAGAAAACTTGCTCCACATAGCGTATCCAATTTCTCTCTTGAAATTCCATCAAGGCCTCTATAAAAGATCTTTAACTGTTGTTGTTCTGAAAAGCCATGATTAGGAACTTTACGCAAACACATCTGAAATCTTGTCCAACTCCTACCCACAGTTTCATCATATTCTTGACGGAAATGCGTCAACTCTAATTCAGCATCTAACCTCATGTTACTTGGGTAATACCTGTCAAAGAAAGCAATCTCTAATTGGTCCCAATTAGTAATCTTCGTAGGATCTTGCGTATCGTGCCATTCACTTGCTCCCTCAGTAACAAAGAACTTAAAAGCAGCAAAATACATCTGTTCTCTTGAAACCCCTTGTGTGATATAAGAATCACATATCTGATTGAATTTCTGTACTGCCCTAAGAGGATCTTCTGATGGTCTACCACGAAAATTACCAAAATTCTGGAACTGAGCTAACATACCAGAATCTGGACGGAAACGCGGAACATTAATATCTGGAGCACCTACTCCTATAGCTGGAGCACGGAATGGAACTTCTGCAGGACCATTAGTAAACCACGGATCATGATTCATCACTATCTGAACTTGAGGATTAGGAACCACTGGTGGAGCTGGAGGAATAACGCCTGGAGCTAAAGGTTGGCCATTTGCATCTAACTGGCCTTGTCCATTCTGTTGACCTTGAATAATGATATTCTCCATTCTGTTACTTAATTCTTCTACTTCTAAAGCTTCTCGTTCTCTTCTTCTTCTGTTCGCAAGTCTGATCAACAATTCTGGATTACTAAGGATCGGAGGTGCTGGCTCTAGATCCTTGAATAGCCTTCTTCGCATACACCAAACCTAAAAACCTGAAAAAGCTAACAAACAAAAAGCGTAAAACTGATAAAATAAAATAAATGCACTTATCACTAAAGGATAAACACCGTGGTCACACGCTACCGTCCCCGGCAGCGGCGCCAAAAACTGGGTTCGTCCTTTGTGTGTTCTAAAAATGAATGCAAATGCTAATCGAACCACAACCGCAAGTGTACGGTTGTCCCAAGTAGTATGTATGATAATACAGATTCGTTCCAAGGACGGATGGTTGATCACGATGTTTAGCAAGTAGTGATTGATGCACTTATGAAAAATAAAAGATGATAAAATGTTTGTTTGGTTTTGTTGATTAAAGCTAAGGAATAAAAGACAAATAATTAAATGCAAGTAGAAGCTAAGACGCAAGTAAAATAAGTGAAAACGCAATATGAGATGAAGTACTTGAGAACGCAAGGATCCTCCTAATTTTACTTCCAAACTTATGTTGTTTAAGGGCTAAATCGGTCAATTACAATGGTCGGGATTCTAAAATCCTTATACCCCCGTCAGGGTGGACTATAAGGCAATCCTAAAGTGTCACTAGTCCCGTCAGGGTAAATATGATCCACCGTTGGATGATTAAGATTTATTACCACTTTGGCCCTAGGATTAACTAAGTTCGTCAGAATCAATAGTTTTTATCCCAGATTGAACAATTAATTCTGTATCTAAACCCCCCGTCAAGATGATCCACACGCCACATATGTGGAATAGCTTAGATAATAATACCTAATTTTAGTTCGCGACTCTAAAATCAGTAAATAATCACAAATTGTCGAAAAGAGTAAAAGACCTGATTTAATTTAATTTAACAGAAACCAAATTCAACATTCGTTATAAAATAAAACTAGGATTCACCCATTGTTTGTTCTCAAGCACTAATGAAAGCTTAGCTCATATTAAAATTAAAAACTAAATTAAAATAATTGGAATTCATATTGTTTACAAAATTAAAATACGAAAAGAACCTAATTTCCGGAATTGGAATGACTACGAACGGAGCTATACACCCACTCCAGCTCTTGTAGCTTCTTCTTTCTTCCTTCTGTTGCTTCTCTCTGGTGTTTAATCTTGTGGAATGTGAATTGTGTGAAAAATAGAAGTCCAGACCTCCTTTTATAAGCATAAAATCGTTCTAGGGCTTGGACCAGAAAATAGAATATTAATTAAATGTCCAAGCCCACTTTCTAAGCCCAAAATCCCGTAACTGCTGATACACCTTCACTAAAACGCCTTTTCCCGATGCGTTATGACTCCGATTGACCTCATTCCAGTTGCTAAATTTCCGTAACTCGATAAGGAATGTTTTCTCTTCAAAGGTCAGCGGCTAAATCATCGCTTAAGCACCTCAAAATCAGCACTCTATGTCCTGGAAAATGGATTTTCAGCTCTAAAAATAATATCTTCGGGATTTATCTTCAAGTCTTGACTCTAATTCACGATCTTTGACTTTCTCCTCGGATTCCTCTCCTAGTTAACATCTAAAACCTGTAAACTTTACACTAAAAATACCAATATTACGCGCAAAAGTTTAATAAATTAAAAATGCTAGAAATAAAAAGGGAATTCCGGATTATTGCAATTTAAGTCCAAAAGTCTATCAAATTAATTAAATAAACACCAAAAATGATGTCTCCTAAGGGTCTAAAATAAGAACAATTAGGGAGACATCAGTCGAGAACACAATAACCCTTACAACCTCTTCGATACCACGAAGGACAAACTCTTGTGCTATCCCAACACAAGAACACCGAGTATACTCCCGATACTCTAATTCTCTCTTAATCTATCTATTACAAGAACTAGACTTAAGAGGATAGATACAAAGTGTTTAAGTGGTGAAATAACTTTGCTAAACAATCTCCTAAAGAGTAGATATAACTATAAGCATGAAAACTCCTCTTGAGTAGATAATGACTTTGAAGCTTCTTGGTTTAAGCTCTTGATCAAGCTTGGATGATTAACTTTGATAGCTTGAGGCCTCTAATTTTGTAGGAGAATGATATGTATAATAGTTGAAGTGCAAGAGGTAAGTTTCTCCTTCAAAGAGGCCATATTTGTAGCACAAGAAAGTCCCCAACGGTTATAAAGTTGGTGGGATACTTTGTGCCAAACCGGGTACCCGGTTTCCCAAATGCGGGCACCTGGTTCCTACTGACATAGGAATTTTGACATTTTGATTCGATGCTCAGATGGAAAAGTTTTCTTCACGAGAGTTGTAGGAAACATCATTTTAAGAAACTTTGTACTTGATCATGAAAGCTAATTCTAAATGTATACAAAGATAAGGTTAAAAGTATTGGTATGAAAATTAGCTTCTTAGGATACGACAATAAACCTTTGATCTAAATGATAAATATTGTGCTTTTTGATGAATTAGAGTGCAAGATAAAGAATATAAATAAAGTATAATTAACACACTAAACATTAGAGGATTTGTCACATTAAAACAACTTATCGATGCAACTGAGCGTGCACTATCATCTTCAAGAATGATTTTGTGTTGGCAATAGGAAGGACTAATACCTTGATATCAGCAATATTACGACCAATCGCCTCTTTATTAGCTCTTAGTACACGCAAAAGTTTATATTCTTGAGAACCTATTAAATTTGCTGAAACAATAGCAAGTAAAGTATCATTAGTACCTAAATACGCATACCTCAAGTGTGCTAGCAATGGTTTTTCTTCTAACTTCGCAGGAGATTCAATGGATGGTTTATTTCTAATGACCATCTTCCCCGGTTCTCTCACAGGTTCATAGGCAGGACGCCTATACTTTGGATTCTCAGAATTAAGAGCTGCCGCTGTTTCGTCAAGCTCTTCCATCATCTCAGGTATGTCTAGTGTCAAAGCAACCTGCAAGATATCATCATAACTAAAACAATCAAATACCTCTTGCATGGCATGTTCTGCTATATCCATTCGGAAGCAATCTCCTGGAACATCTGGGAACTTCATAGCTCTGAACACATTGAAATTTACTTCCTCGTCTTAGATTCTCATGGTTAATTCTCCTTTTTCTACATCAATTAAAGTACACCCCGTGGCTAGGAATGGTCGTCCCAAAATGATGGGGGCATTCCTATCCGCGTCGTATTCAAGAATAACAAAATCAACAGGAAAAACTAAAGTACTTGCCTTGACGAGGACATCTTTGATTCGTCCCTCAGGATGCACGAGGGATCGATCAGCCATTTGTAAGACCATATAGGTAGGTCTCACATCTCCCATTTCCAACTTATCGAAAATTTATTTGGGCATAAGATTGATACTCGCACCCAAATCGCATAGAGATTTTCCTTACCACTCATTACCAATCGAAATCAGAATTGTAAAACTCCCAGGGTCAAGCAACTTAGGTGGCAACTTACTTTGACAAATGGTGCTACACACTTCAGGAAACCCTATCATCTCATTATCAAAATATGGTCTCTTGTTGGTGAGGGCTCTCTCAAAAACTTCACGTACTTCGCTATGTCTTTAATAGCTTTTAACGAAGGAATGTTAATGTTAAGACCTCTCACCCTATTCAAAAATCTTTGGTACTCAGCCATATCTCCTTTTTTCTGAACTCTCGAGGGAAAAGGTAGACGAGGACGGGTTTCTACAACATCTTTCTTTTTCTGAACTTCCGGAATCTTCTCCAATTCTACCACTTCAGGTTCATCTTCTTTTTCTTCCACCTCTACTACTGGTTTCTCTTTATTTGTCACTTATTTCTCTTTCATAACCGGAAAAGGAGGTGGAGGGAGATTCTTACCACTTCTTAACGCGATAGCATTACAATCTTCGGTTTGTCTTTGGACTTCGGTGTCACTAGGGAGTTGTCCTTGTGGACGCCGATTTAATTGTTTTGACAACTGAGCAATTTGACTCCCCATTAATTTGATTGCAGCTTCAGAAGCTTGCTGACTTTTAATATATTATGCCTGGAGTTCCATTAATCTATCTACATTTTGACGAAGATCATCTGTACCTTCTTGAGGTTGAGCAGGTAAGGCTTTTTGATTCTTGGTGTCATTATAATTATTTTGAGGAGGCTGTCTCTGAACATGATTTCCATATTTGTCCTACTTGATAATTATTTTGTGGTCTAGGTTGATAAGTGTTACCTTGGGGACGCGGTGGATAAGCATAAATAGGATTAGCTGCCCCATTAGGATTCAAATATGGGAAACCAGGATGGTTTCTATTGGGTTGGTATCCTTGACCACTTAAATTGTAACTCCCTCTATTAGAAACAAACATTACAGCTTCAGGGTTACTTTCACAATGATCCCAGTCATGGTCTTGAACACCACAATTCGAACATCCATACACCTCTTGAGTAACATTAACACTTGCCTTCTTACCTGAAAAAACCTTCTGTAACAGCTAAAGTGAGTTGTTTCATTTGTTGTTCCAATGTACTCTTCAACTTGTCCTCCAAAGAGGAGAATTTCTCATCAATACCCATATTACTTCCGTTTCTACCTCGGATAGGTGTTCTTACTGTACTCCAACCTCTCTCATTTGTTACTGTTCTATATAAAATAATCTTCGCATGTACTGAAGCTACCTGTAAGAATCCACCACCACATAATAAATCGAGGTCTTTTCTTAATCCTCCATATAGGCCTTTATAAAAGATTTTCAACTGTTGTTGTTCTGTGAGGCCATGATCAGGAACTCTTCTCAAACATGATTGAAATCTTGTCCAACATCTTCCCAAAGTTTCTTCTTGTTCTTGGACAAACGATGTCAAATCAACCTGTGCGTCTAATCTCATATTCGTCGGATAGTAACGATCAAAGAATGTTGTTTGTAATTCATCCCAAGTATTTATTGTTCCAGGTTCTTGCGAATCGTGCCACTCACTAGCCGCATCTATCACGAAAAATCTGAAATTAGAGAAATACATTTGCTCTTTGGTCACTCCTTGAGTTATATACGAATCACAGATTTGCATAAAACTCTGAACTGCACAAATAGGGTCTTCTCCAGGCACTCCTCGAAAGTTTTCGAAATTCTGAAATTGGGATAGCATACCAGGGTCGGGTCTATACCGTGCAAAATTGATATTTGCAAGACCAATACCAAGAGCAGGAGCGCGATAGGGAGCTTGCTCTGGACCATGCACAAACCATGGATCATAATACATAGGAGGTTGAGCTTGTTGCATAGGTGGATGATTTTGTTGATTGTTGAGAACTAGATTAGGAATGATTGGGGGATTTGGAATGATTGGTGGCACTAATGGTTGGCCATTTGCATCCAACTGAATGCAAGGATCCTCAACGTGATGAAGATTCAAATCCTCCATTTCTCTCTCTCTCTCTCTCTCTCTCTCTCTCTCTCTCTCTCTCTCTCTACTTGTTCTCTTGCTTCTTTTTCTATTTTGTTTCTTTCTCGCACTAACCTCTCAGGGTTTGAGTACATGCACCAAACCTGTAAGACCTGAGAAAGAACAAAGAAAAGAAAAAGCGTAAAACCGAAAATAAAAATAAAAAATGTAATTAAAACACCAAAGGATAAACACCGGGGTCACACGCTACCGTCCCCGGCAGCAGTGCCAAAAACTTGGTGGGTCCTTGTGTGTTATAAAATAGTGAGATAAAGATTAAGGACTCACAAACTTGGTGGGTCCTTGTGTGTACGGTTGTCCAAGTAATAAATCGATAAGTCGGATTCGTTCTCAGGGACGGAATAGGTTGACTCTAATGTTATCAAATAGTAGAATAATTGCGAATACGAAAAAACAAAAGATATGATGTTTGTTGGGGTTTTTAATTAACAACTTAAGTGCAAAAGTAATTTAAATACTAAATTAATTATACTAGAATAGAAATAACGCAAGTAAATGAGGTAGACGCGAGAGAAAAGTAGTACTTGAGTCACGCTAGGGTTTCACCGCAAAAATTTCCTAACTAATATTTTCTTTTTATGGTTGAATTAATATTATTACGCTATTCGGGATTCTAAAATCTCTTAGCCCCCGTCAGGGTGTACCTAAAATCTCTCCTACGGTCTTCTAAACCCCGTCAGGGAGATTAAAACCACTTTCAGATGATTAAAACTTACCACTTTGGCTATTGGCTAGTCAAGCCTATCAAGGATATTGGCTGATACCAACGGAAAATACCTAGTTCTATACCCAAACCCCCCGTCAAGGTAATCCATACGCCATTATATGGAATAACCTAGGTACTGAAACTTAACCCTAGTTCATGACTCTAAGGATAATAAATAAGCATAAAGTATAAGCCAACGTAAAATAAAAACTCAAATTAAATTATTCAATCCCAAGTCGGAAAAACACTAATTATTCAAGAATTGGTTCAACCCATGTTGCGATTCTCAAGTACAATGAAAACTTAGCTCATAATTGAAATTAACACGAAAGAAATAAATATAAGGGAATTCATGTTTTACAGAAAGAGGATAAAATAAAAGACCTAATTAGGATGTTGGATTTGGCTGTTGATTTGGAGATGTTGAATTCTCCGGCTCTTGGCTTCTTCTTTCTTCCTAACTATGCTCTTTTCTCTGACGCTCTGAATTTTTAGAAAATGAATTATGTGTAAAAATAAAGTCAAAAAGCCTATTTATACTATTAAGTTCGAACTTGGGCTATTTCAAATGACTTAAATAAATATTGAATGGCCCAAGTCCACTTTTCAAATCCAAATCCCGTAACCGATGTGCACCCTCCACCAAAAAGGCTGTAACTTTCTCAATTTAACTCCGAATTGACTAATTCAACTTGCTAATTCTTCGTAACTTGATAAGGCACAAATATTCTTTACAACTCAGAGGCTGAATCCACGTTTAAGTAGATCGAAATAAGCAATTACGACCAGCCTTCCAGATTTGCAGCTCAAATTTGTCAACTTTTCGGGATATTTCTTCTAGCTTTTGACTTCTTTAAATGATCTAAGACTTCTATTATTGATTCCTCTCCTTGCTAGTATTAGAAACCTACAAACTTTTCACTAAAACAAACTATTTTACGCGCAAAATTTTAATAAATCAAAAATACTAAAATCGAAGGAGAGAAAATGAAATATAACATATTATCGCTTAAAGTCCACCGGATTAGTCAAATAATAACTAAATTTGATGTCTCCTAAAGGCATATAAATAGAACAAAAGAGGAGATATCACCAACGCTTGTAGTTAGAACCATTAAGGGGTTCCAACTTGTTCACGTCGAGAAGTGGCTTTGCGTTCAAAGTAGAACCAACAGCCGAAATAGGAAGAGTCATTTCAGAAAGAGTAATGATATTTGTCACCCTTTTTGTATCACCTTTTTATCACCTCCTATGTGTATGCCTACATGGACCAATGAATTGATTTCTCTATCCTATTTAATTTTTCTCTATCTTCTATTCAAGGAAATCAATACATATATATAGAAGGGTGATAAAAGGGTGATATGAAAAGGGGTGACATATATCATTACTCTTTCAGAAAATAATCGGTGAGTAAAGAAAATGAATATCTTTTTAAATTGTGATTAAAAAATCAATGGTTTTGACAAAACGGAAATGGACTTCCAGAAAACAAAAAAACAATTTCAATAAAAGTAAACTCTAACTATTACAAGAATTGAAATACAAACATAAACGAAACAATTACATGAAAAATAGAAAAGAAAACAATTACACAAAAAAATGTTGTTAAAAAGATATTTCGGCGTACCGGTTACGTCTAACGGAGAGACTACGTCTATTACAATATTTCAGAGAATAAGAGGGGTAGAGTTTTCTTTTCGTATATGTTTCGTAACTGGTATTGGTAGAGTGGGAGCTCTTTATATAGGGGAGAGGTGAATAGTCAATCCTGAGTCAATCCTTTGACAGCAGAAACGTCCCCATTAAGTCCATTGATTACCTCCCGTAATTGACTTGATCGGGTTGACGGTTTTGATTGGCTCTTAATCACCACGTTTTTGATATTTTGTAACAACTACTTGACTTGATATTCCCACATGTTGACTATCTTCTTGTAACACCTGATGGAATATTCTCCTTAATGCGTGCGTGATTGGTGGAGACTTGTCTTTACGTTTATCTTCTGGTTGAGTTTGAATTGTCAACGACCACACTAAGAGCTGATAGGAAAACTCATTTCATTTTTTGACTCCCCCTTCTCCCCAAACCCCCCAACGACCCAACGACCCACGACCTACGCCCCACGCCGTCGCCGGGCCAGGCCGGGCGGGTGGTGATGGTGGTGCGCGCGTGTGGGGCTTTATTATTCCATTTTAGCTTCCATAGTGAGTAGTTATTTTGATAGGAATACATAGGTAAGTTATTTTATATAGATACAATTTCTTACTCACCTCCTATGTGGGACAAAATCCTTCACAAATTTTGTCTTTTCCACTTTTCAAAGGGAATAGGAAGAGTCGTAGTTAATCCTCTATATTAATCTATGTCTCTTCCACTTCTCCTAAAAGAACATGATCAGATTATAGATTATACTCTTAAATTAATAATTGTATAACTTTAATCCAACAATAATCATATCAGACTAAAGGATTAGGCTTGTAACGTGGCTAATACAGAAATAGACTTAGTCCTAAATGAGCTTTAGTGATACAAAAAAATACTTCATTTGGATAAATTAAGGGAACAAGTGATTTATTAAAGATTCGTCTTAATCATTTTCACATATATGGTCTCAGTAATCTATTTCGTCTCAAGGTTGTACGTAAATTGGTTTTAGATTAGGTAAGGTCTCAAGGTCTACACACCACACTCGTTTCGCCTAAGTTCAAGCTACCTATTATCCATTGCTAGCTAAAACTTGACACACACAACACTTTTCAATACAAAAATTAATCATGACAAAATGTTATCCATTGCTAGCTAAAACTTGACACACACAACACTTTTCGATACAACAATTAATCATGACAAAATGTTGACTTGTTTAAAGCATAGACTTAAATTAATATAATCACATTCATGCTTTACACTACACGTTTCATCATTTCACAATTTCGATTTATTTTATTTTATTTACAACTATTGGAAAACATGAAACGGGAATAAGGGACAGCGAATGTCCCCACCCAAATTTAAAAGTGAATTATGACCCCATGATTCAAAAAGACTCGCTAAGGCGAAAAACTTATAAAAATGCAAGTGGCTAAATAAAATCTATCATAAATAAAATGACAATAAGAGAGATCAAAGGAGACGTCTTTTGCGAGAATCGTTCAATCCCAAGTTAGGGGTTGATGTTCTTGATCTATGTCGCTCGAGGTGGTGATGTGTGTGGAGTTCCTCCATGAGAAGGGAGCAACATTCGAAGCATGTCTTTGATTTCTGTGGAATCGGCTAGCAAATTATCCACCTTGGCATTCAATTCCACAATCTCTGCATGTAATATATCTACCTTAGCTGTCAATTCCATAATCTCGGACATTACGTTCTTCTGCGAGGCATGCTCACGTATGAGTGGCACGATTTCATTGTCCATTATGGCCATTGAGCAAGGTCCCATCTCATTTTTATCCTCTAACTCATGGTCTGATTCATCTTCTGACACGTCATACGATTTATCCCCTGACTTGTCTCGAATACGTAAGTCTCTAATCGATGGTAACTCCAAAGTACCTCTTAAAACTGACTCCGAAAACTACAGATTCTCTCCCTCACGCTCTTTTTCACCCTTTCTTGGAGAAACTTCCATGTTTAAACACATAGAGGTAATTAGGGCGGGAAACGGTATCTTCTTTGTCTTCTTCGAGTTGAAACTCATGATTTCACTCCAAATGATAGCGCCAAGATTGACCTTTTAATCCGCCATAAGGAGATAGAGTAAGTGAATTTGTTGCCTTTTTAAATCGGAGATATAACTCGTTGGGATAACAAACTTGGCCATAAACTTCCAAAATGCTTTTGAGATAGGCTTCAAAAACTTTTTTTGAGTTTCCTCCTTTGCCCTATTCCTATCACATAACGAGCTCCCAATTTCTCTATTAATTAAAGTACTTTGTCCAAATTAATCTCATCAATGGTTTTAGACACGTACCATGCATATTCACATGTATTCGGTGGTAGGACTATCCCTAGAAACTTATTGATCGCACTGAAGGAAGATGGAACCAATTTGTTACACACTTTAACTATCACATGTGAATCGACTTTATCTAAGTTGGTGTAGAATTCACGTCCTATGTTAGAAAATGCCACATTTAAAATGCCTCGATTCAATCGAGAAATATTTTTTAACTAATACGTCGTCCCCCACTCTTTGGAGAATGTTAGAAAAATATATTCTAGTAATTACGGAAACCATCAATAAAAAGGTCAGCAAAGATTTCAACAATTGGCTGGTGAATATTCATATAGTGAGTCAAAACATAGGCCAACTCGCAATTGGACACGACTCAACAACTTGGAAAAGAGAGGAAGAAATGGGAATTAAATAACGCCAAGTGGAGAAGCATAAACGTTTAAGCTTAAGAGATTGTGTTAACTCACTTGAAGAATAGGTCGATGATGGAGTTAACTTGATGTTGGGATTTATATTAATATTGAGTATTAATTAAGTCCATTCATGTTTTTTGGAGAAATGGACAAGACATTTTATTGAAGAAAACGTCTAACATAGGAAGTGAAGTAGAAAAAAGGTTAGAATATAATATCTTACCTCTATTCCTTACAAAATAACTAAAGGCTATACAAGCCAAAACGTAACATGCAAAGCCCCACATGCGTGCACCTCCACCACTACCACCACCACCATCGGCCCGGCGACAACGACAACGTGGGGGGGGGGGGGGATTGGGGAGTCAAAAAAATGAAAAATGAAACAAGTTTTCTGAAGTGATTTTGGTGGAGGATGGTTGGTACTTATAGTGGTCGTTGACAATTCATAACCTTCCAGCCAGAAGACAAAAGGTCCACCAATCGAAGACTCATTAAACCAAAATATTCTTTATTCAAAGCTCAGTTGTTATAGGACTTGGTCAATACGGGAACAAATCAGAAGTTAACAAAGTGTCCAGGTTCATTACTGGAATTTGAAAAGATGTAACAGATGTAACATTCAAAATATTAGCAATTATGAGCCATTGAAGACCATTTATTCTAACGATTTTGAAAGAGCCTCTCCTCACCTATAAATACAGGTCCTCTCCCATTTGCCAAAGCTACGAACCTGAATCAGAAAAGAACTTCTACTTCTCTCTAATAGTATTTTGGAAATATTATTCTATAGTACTAGAAAAACTCTGCTAGAGATAACCGGCAAGATTGGAATATCTTTTTAACGCCAGAATTACCGTGTAAATTTTTTCTTTACGATCTCGTGTACGTTTTGTATTATTTCAATTATTGTAATAGAATAATTTTACTTTAATCGAAATATATTGTTTTTTGGATTTCCATTTCTATTATTTTTTAAACCGGTGATTTACTATTTTTACAACTCTTAATTGGTGATGAAACCAAGGGCGGTTACAGTTTTGGTTGTGGTGGATTGTTAGTTGATTTAACATTGTTATAAGGGCTTATCATATAAATCAGACCATAGGGCTTGAGGATCGATTCAATCAGTACTATTTTGATTATCAGGGGTAATTGACTTTGGATTTAACGTATCATTTATGACTCTATTTCTCGAATCCATCAATTTTTCTTTGCATAAATTGCTAATTATTTTGTGGTAGAGGATTTCATTTTTAGAATTGGAGGAGGCTAGATATCGAATTTAGAGGTGGAGAACTTATGGGATATTGTTGTGAGTAAGATGTGTTATGTATTAATGGATCAATTTTCAAGAGTGCATATTGATGTGAGTTTGAGACATTTGATGGAGCACTGGATGATTTCTATAGTAAAATTGAGAGACGGTGTTATGAACTTTAGCAAATGGCAAAAGAAAGCTCTGCAATGCAAAAAAAAGACAAAATTCGCAATGATCAGGTTTATATCACATATATGTTTGGTTTGCTATTATTTGCGATATACCTGTGGAATCAGATTTTTGTATGTAACAAGAAACATGTCTACATAAACTAAAGAGAGAGGCTAAGGTTTGTGTAAATAAGGCAAACATTGAAAGAATATAAGATAAAATATATTGATGCAGTAATATTAAATGTGCATGAATTTTGAATGTGCAATTTTTTGTTACATATATGTGTGAAGTATGGCAGTCGAGTTTGAGAACTATTTCATGGATTTATCTCATAACCACCACTTTTTATGTTGGGTTTGAGTATGTTGCAACATTAGATTGAATTTTTTTCCCTCTATACGAACCACCTCTAATTTCGACCACCCACCCTGGCTCATTGGGATTCCTCGAAAGTCTACGACGAACTTTACATACCTGAAGTATAAAAATGAATTTTACAATATGTCAGAAGAATTGATGTCTCCATATTTGTGATATATTATTCTAGTTTTGATACATCATTTTAGGCGTTTTTCATTAATTGTTAAGGGATTTTTTCCCGTTATTAGATAATTTCTTAATTAATACCTTGATTTGGAGATTTATTACTTTTGTAACGTTTTTGGTATAATTTGTGTGTTATTTTGAAACTCTTAAGTAAAAGGAAATATTTAGAGGTCAAATCAATACATTTAATGATAACAAATAAATTCCATCAGTAATTGATGGAAAAAAACCTAATATATTTTTTGAAATTATATAATAATATTTGACATTAATTTATAGAACTTAATGATCCATAATAATCTTTTTCGTTTGATTTTATGTCTCAAACACAATTTGTTTTTTTTGAAAAACCCTCTATTGTAATAATAAAAATAAATTAAAAAAACTCTTAAATAAGATTTTTTTTTAAAATTCAGTATATTATAAACAAAAAATCTTACACAATATTTTTCTTAAAAGAATGGAAATTTTTTATATTTCAAATTTAATTTATTGTCTAAATACAAAAAGATAATTATATATTCAAGTGATAAAATAAATTTTAAAAATTGACAAAAATTTAATTGATTAATCAGTTATTAAAAAAATAAAGATAAAAAAAGAGATAACTAACTATTAAATAAAATAAGATATCATGAAGAAGAATAAAATTAAAATAACAAAAACATGAACTGGTGTTGGATTATAAAATTGCAAGGGTTAAACAAATGAAAGTAAATAAACAAACCATTAGATTTTTTTATAATTCCACCTTTTGTAGGCGTGGCTTCACTACTGGGAATGGAGTAGAGAAGACTGAAACGGAATAAGGAATAAAGAATAAGAACTGGTATTTGTATTACATACAAAGAGATCTATAAGATCCTCGTAAGAACTCTTTCGTAAATATACATTTTTCTTGCAAAAAAGTAGGTATCCCTTCGGTTATTGTCGAGATAAATGAAAAGTTAATATGAACACAAAGAAGCCTAATCACACAGACTTTTCTTGTGTTTTTGCATATATTCACGTAGCTGAGTCCCCAAATTTTTTCTTTACGCATGAACTTCAAAAGAAATGTGAAATAGATGTTCATCAAGTTCGCTCAAGGATAATTTGGCTGTTTTATTCACAAAGTCACTATCTACACTGATATTTAAGAAATTGATACACAAGATTGACATGACTTCAATATATATTTTCTGAGATGCTGACAAGAACAAGAGAGGGAGAAAAATAATAATTTTAGAAAGCGTATAATTTTTTTTACTTTTTTTCCATCACTAAATTTTTTTCTACTAATTTTTGTAGAAATATTGTAACTAGTCATATTATTAGGATTGAATATAGAAGAGAGTGTTATAAACTCACAGGAGTTGAAGGAAGCCCATAAAGACTAAGATTTAGAATAGAATACTATTATTTCTTTTTCTTCGTCATTCATAACATTTTATAAGGATGAATATTCAACCCAACCCATGGATTTGAAGTAAGCCCATAAAGAATAGGGTTTAGGATAGAATACTATTATTTCTTTTTCTCCGCCGTTCATAACACTTCAAGGTAAAATACTGTTATTTCTTTCTTTCCACCATTCATAAAATTTTCCAGATTGCAAAATACAATCAAACTAGCCACATCATAAAAATTCCAACCTGTAGTATAAAAATTTATATATTAGGGTATACATAAATAATAAAACAGTTTTATTACCTCAAGTGAGTCAGAACTTTACCCTAGAAGATATGAAGCGGCTACATCTAAATAGTTCTAAACATATCTTAAACATGGATAAGCTGAAGAAGAAAAAGGAAAACAAAAACAAATTATCTCTAATTCTGCAACTTGATCATGTCATTTCTAATGGGTAAATTTTTTTAAGTTTTTCTATACGATTTTTGTTTGTCTAGTTGCGATCCAATTTTCTTAAAATAAAAGAATTTTATTATAATAATCTAAGTTCTGGATTAAAATATCAACTTTATGTTAAAAGATTGATATAAAAATTATAAATTGGTAATTTATTGATTTTTTTGTCTTTGATTAAAAAATTTCTTCAAATTTTTTTTTTGTTTTTTTTGTTTTGCAATTTCAATTCTTATATTGAGAAATTGGATTAAATTTTTTATTACATTAAAATCTTATGTATATTCTATAAAATGATAGAAGAGTTGATTTGTTAATTTTTCTAGGTTAAAATATTTGTTTTTTTCTTAATTAATTTGGTAAACATAGTAGAAAAAATGAATTCTAAATCTTGTTAAAATTCTTATGTATATAAGTTAAAATTCTTTCGAATTGTTATTGTTTGGTGAGCTCTCTAGTTAATTGAAGTATTGCTAATGATTTGATATTTATAATTAGCTAATAAGAATCACATTAAAATATAATATGATTTTTTATTTTTGGTATTTTGATTTATTTACAGAAATAAGATCGATGATCGTGACATTTCAGTCTATATTATCTTGGTAAGTTTTATCCATTTTAATAATTATGTGATATTAATATAGAAAATATATAGTATTATTGTTACCAGAATTCCTTTGCATTATTTATAAATTACTTCATTATGAATCTGATATGTATTTTGTTTTCTATTATTTTAGAATTTTGTTTCTTAGGTATTCATTAAATAAGCTTTATTAATTATAAAATATGGTAAGAGCATAATAAATAAATAAATTAGCATACATAACACCTTCATATCTTATCTGAACTTCAAAGGTGTCATACTAGTTTAATCATGTAATCAGATCTTGCGCATCTATCATATATGTTATTATTGTTGTGAAAAAAAAAAGAATTTAAAGAAGTTATTATCGTGGATCTAGAATTTTTTTTAGGTAAGAATTGTTACTATTAGTTTATTAAAAGAGACCAGATATGTGCTAAAGAGTTTTTAATAAAGTGAAGCATTATTGCCTAATCTTTGCTCTGTTTATAAAATCCAAACATAGTGTTATTAGTATTGCTATGTTTATAAAATCGTATGCTTTTTAAAAAAAGCATACGGATCACATGGTTATTACTTATTAGTATATGTAATTAAGTGTTATTATTATATATTGTTAGTCTTTGTATACAGCTGATTACCCACTGTTAATAAACTTTTACTAACATTTCTACATATAATGTGCAGATTGAGAAAAGAAATATGGTTAAAAAGGCACGCTATGTGAGAACCCCTGGACCCTCCACCAATAAGTTGGCTTGAGTACTTAAAAATTGATCCCAAACAAGTGATTCCGGTGGGACCACTCTTCCAAGCTGAGATACCTGATTTAGAGGAGAATGAATCAAACGGTTTAGAGCGGCTGGGTACTCAGATATGGCCACCTACAAGCAAAAGCCTGGGAACCTACAAGCAAAAGCCTGGGAGTTACTGGAAGGAGGAAATTGAAGATAGACGATATTGGGAAAGGAAGGCCTGATTTTTGCTCATGCAAGTTCCCTGGATCTGTTGAGTTTGTTAAGAAGCTTGTTGAAGATGAAAAAATTAAATTGCAAAGTGAACTTGGGCCTGTGTTTTGGGTATGGAAATTCAATGAGATTGGAGAAGGTTCTGCCAATAATCTATGGACAGTTAAGGAGCAGAAGGTATTCGAGTCTATAATGAAGAAGAATCGACTAACAAAGGGTAAAAGGTTTATAGTACCTGCTTTAAAAAGACTAACAATATTGAGATAGTTAGGGTATGTTGAACAAAATACAGACAGATCATTAATCTACCACTGTAAAAGTAGTTATTTTGCTAATTTGTAAAATTATATATACATCTCATCTAACTAGTTAAAAATTGAATCTTTGCCAAAATACTCAAAATAATCTTAGGAATTTCAATCACTCTTTATCTCTTGGGATTGCGCTACATACTAGATTGGCCATAGCAATAACTCTACACCTCTTTTCACCAAGCAATATACAACCATTAGCATCTCTACACATGTACCACCTTATTCCATATCCATACAACCACATAATATGTTATTGCACAAAACCTAGAGTCTGCACAAACTTAAGGGAAATTGTCTTAATCCACAATACTTAAAGGCCATAATATAGTGCACTCAACTCTGATAAATTAAAATTAAATCCACTACACACGCTTGTTTGACACAATTGATTAAAAATTTATTTTCCTGTACTCCCAAACCCCAATGTAACTTGTTTACTAGTTCCATTTATCTTGACTCAGAGATTAAAGATGCTACATATATATTGAGAGGTTCACATTGTCAGCCAACCTATTGGGGAATCCATTCTTAGGACTAGAAATTGGTCGTGCTGTTGTACTATATCATGTAGCATTTTTTTATTTATTTAAAATATGTAGTTATGTGTGTGTTTTTTCCTCATCTTTTAGTCATTATGTTAGCACTCATAAAAATGTAGTTTCATCTGTTTTATATTATATGATTGATTCGATTTTCACGGTGAATCCTAACCTACCAAATCTTTGAACTCTGCTGCCGTCTATGGCTGCGCATCCTACTGAACCACGTGGCGGTACCGCCGGAAAACACTTCACTAATGCCTAACGTGAATGATGGTACTTCCATGGAGGAGCATGATACTGCTGAGGAATTTCCCAAACAGACGGATGCCATAGAAAAAGTTCGGCAAGGTAAGAGACACCGATCCCGGAAGGTAGTTGTTGACAGAGATTCTAATGGGCCGGTCTAGTCCAATCTAGTGGCCTCTCAAGCGACAACATTACTGAAACAAGGCAATGCAAAGAGTTTTCTTCATGCACCTACGTCGAGTAATTACCATGCAAATGCATCCAAAAGCAATGGTACTAATCCGAGTTTAAAATTAGGTG
Source organism: Nemophila menziesii (assembly GCA_029959085.1). Classification (NCBI taxonomy): domain Eukaryota; kingdom Viridiplantae; phylum Streptophyta; class Magnoliopsida; order Boraginales; family Hydrophyllaceae; genus Nemophila; species Nemophila menziesii. The sequence continues at coordinate 94,639,989 of JARWIR010000002.1, forward strand.
GATCGATGGGCTCTTTAATTAGGAAGAATTGGAGTTTGAAGAACTAATAGAGGATGATGTACTAGATGAGAACGAGACAATTCCAATGATTCTCAGGACTCGTGAGAAAATTTAAGAAGGTATAAGGTTGTAGAGAAACACTGTAGTAGTGAGGTTACTCGGACGGAGGTAGGATTTACATACCTGTCAAATAAGTTGCGACAAATCTGGAATCCGGTTGGACTTTTGGAATTAGTGGATGTGGGGCATGGCTAATATATGGTAAAGTGTGCGGCCCGGAAAGATTTTGAGTTCGCTATTTTGGGAGGGCCATGGATGGTTTTGGATCATTACCTTATCATAAGAGAGTGGACGCCAAGTTTCAATGCTATTACGAACTCGATTACTACTACGGTAGCGTGGGTAAGAATCTTAAATGTAGGTATGCACAATTAAACTGCGAGAATACTAAGGAAAATTGGTGATAAAATTGGCAAAACAATTTCCATAGTCCCACTCACGAAGGGAAGACTTAGAGGTAACTATGCAAGATTGTCCGTTGAGATTGATTTCACGAAGGGAAGACTTAGAGGTAACTTATGCAAGATTGTCCGTTGAGATTGATTTAAGTAAACGTTTAGAGCCCAAAGTGTGCACAAGTTTGGATTTATGTAAAATGGAGTACGAAGGGCTGCACCTTATCTGTTTTGGGTGTAGAAAGTTTGGGCATAGGAAAGAAATTTTCCCTCCGAATTCGCCTAAACATCATGGGCCTGGAGAGGGGGAGACTTTAGCTCAAGCTCTGGTTGTTCCGAAGGCGAATACTTTATCGGCTCCGACTGAGAAATATGGTGAGTGGATGATAGTCCGAAGGGGTAACCGCGGGTATGGAAAAGGTAAAGGGTCGAGTGGACAAAATACACCAAAGTCAAACATTCCTAATGGGCTGGGGTCGCGTTTTGAAGCACTAAGAATGGAAGAAGTAGAAAATAATGGAACAGGTAGAAGTGGAAAACTGATGTCTCTCCATTGTGATGATTTAATCTTAGTTGGAGACATCATTTTAGGTGTTTTAGGAAAGCTTATACTCGACTTTTATTAGTATTAATGTATTTCTTATTTCTTGTCTTGATTTGATGATTTATTATTTTCAGAGTATATTTTGGTTTAATTGTTTGATAAATGTGAAACTTTAATGATATATGGTATTTAGATGCCAAATTAATTCCAAGAGATAAAGAAAAGAAGATAATGATGGAAATTGGAGATAAAAGAAGGAAAAAAATAAAATAGGAAAAGAAAAGTTGTCAAGTAAATCTAAATTTCATTAGCTACGACCATAAAAGTGATCATAACTCAAGATTGGCTAGGAATTTGGAAGAATGGTCTGAAGAAAAAGTGCATAGCTTTCCAAGACGATCAGTTTCGATATAAAGAACGCGTCAATCGGAGTTGTATTGAAGGTGTTACGTCCAAAACAAGACAACAACAATTTATTACCTTTTCTATATTTAGGGTTGAATTTGAGTTGGACTAGAAGTCTAATTACTTGTCTTCCACTCCAAGTTTGGTGAAGCCTCTTTCTCACAGGTGAATCTAACCGAAGAAACTTAGATATTTTCTGTAAAGAAGTTGGGCAAGCGCAGAAAAGTCTCTTATTTATTTTTTTAAAAATGTATCCGGAGAGGTATATCTTGAGTTGGCAGGGGTAAGTGGTTTCTGTCTTAGCGAATCATTTGGAACTTACTTGGGTGCACCTATCCAACCGGGAAGCCTTCCAAAATGGTTTTACAAGAGAATTATGGAGAAGATGAAAGGGAAGCTGGCGGCTTGGAAAGCAAAAATGTTATCGCTAGCTGGAAGAGTCACTCTTGCGCAATCGGTTCTTTGTGAAATTCCTACTTATCAAATGCAAGTTATGAAGTTACCGTTATATGTGTGTGATGAGATTGATCGAATCGTTCGGTATTTCGTTTGGGGATCTTCGGAGGAGGGCATGAAGATTCATTGGGTTTCGTGGGCTCAAATATGCAAGCCTAAGTCAGTGGGTGGTTTGAGTCTACGCGTCGCTAGAAATTATAATGTGGCATTGTTAGCGAAGCTTGGGTGGAAATTACTTCAGAATTAACAAGTTGCGTGGGTGGACCTCTTTTGGAACAAATATTTCAAGGAGGTATACTCGAAAGAGAAAACAAAACTAGTGATTCGAGCATTTGTAGAGCAATTCTTGGGGGGGGGGGGAATTACTCAAACAAGGTGTGGTAGAGGTGAGGGATGGTGACAGGTTAAATTACAAGTGGAGGAGTGAACCTTCGGGTCACTTTTCTGTGAAATCAGCCTTTGCGTGTATAGAAAATATTTCGCTAGATACATCATTTAAGTGGGGTCGTATTTGGAAGTTAAATTGCTCCCAAAAGATACGTTTATTATTTTGGAGAATTGCACATAATCATATTCCCTCTGTTGCAAATTTAATCAGAAGGAAGGTGATTGATTGTGAGGCTTGTAGTATATGTGGTGCAAGGGTAGAGGATGTGATGTTGGATTAAAGTTATACAATTATTAATTTAGGAGTATAATCTATAATCCGATCATGTTCTTTTAGGAGAAGTGGAAGAGACTTAGATTATTATAGAGGATTAACTAAGACTCTTTTCATTTACTTTGAAAAGTGGAAAAGACAACTTTTGTGAAAGATTTTGTCCCACATAGGAGGTGAGTAAGAAATTTTATCTATATAAAATAACTTACCTATGTATTTCTATCACAATAACTAGTCACTATGGAAGCTAATAGGGAATAAGGAAGCCCCACACGCACGCACCACCACCACCCACCCGCCCGGCCCGGCGACGGCGTGGGTCGTGGGTCATTTGGGGAGTTTGGGGAGTCAAAAAATGAAAAATTAAACGAGTTTTCCTATCAGCTCTTATAGTGGTCGTTGACAATTCGAACTCAACCAGAAGAAAAACGTAAAAACCAGTCTCCACCAATCACGCACGTGTTAAGGAGAATATTCCATCAGCTGTTACAGAATATAAAAACGTGGTGATTAAGAGTCAATCAAAACCGTCAACCCAATCAAGTCAATTACAGGAGGTAATCAAGGGACATAATGGGGACGTTTCTGCTGGCATAGGTTTGACTCCTCACCTCTCATCTATATAAAGAGCTCCCACTCCACCAATACCAGCTACGAAATACACCAGAAAAGAATAACACCCTGCCTCTCTTTCTCTCAAGTTAGTTTCGTTTTTCCGTTAGAGATACCGGTACGCCGGAATATCTTTTTAACAACTGTAGGTGTAATTGTTATTGCTTTCTTTCCATGTAAGTGTATTTCATTTTCTTGTAGTCGTTATTCATTTTTCTGTAATAGTTAGTTTACATTAAAATCGAATTTTATTTCTTTTGTTTTTTGGAAACCATTTCTATTTTGTTAAAACTGGTGATTAGTTTAATCACAATTTAAAAAGATATTTCATTTTCTTTTCTCACCGGTTATTTTCTGAAATGGCTCTTACTATTTGGGCTGTTGGTTCTACTTTGAACGCAAAGCCACTTCTCGACGTGAACAAGTTGGAACCCCTTAATGATTTCAACTACAAGCGTTGGGCGCAAAAATTATGATTTGTCTTGAACAGTATGAACTCGACTTTGCTATAGTCGAGGATCCCCCACTTATGGAAATTGGAGCTCATACTGAACAAGATCTAGCTTGACATGCTGCCCCCGAATCTAGGTTCAAAAGAGCTAATAACATGGCTCGGGACTGGATGTTAAACAACGTTACTAATCCCATCTTTGATCTCCTTGCCAAAGAGAAATCGACAAAGGTCATATGGGAAACTCTCGAGAAGAAATATGGGGCTGATGATTCTGGTAAGAAAAAGTACGTCACTGGGAATTGGTATAATTTTAGACTCATGGATCAGAAACCCGTGATTGAACAACTTCATGTGTACGAGAACCTATGCGCGGAGGTAATTGTAGAAGGCATGAAGATGTGCGAAGTTCTTCAAGCCAACATTTTGCTTGAGAAATTTCCCCCACCTTGGAGTGAATACCGCAACCACCTCAAACATAAAAAGAAAGAAATGACCCTCCAAGAACTCATCAGCCACATACAAGTCGAAGAAGCCAATCGACCCAAGGATAAGTCAATCTCTTTCCCTTCTCATTCCTCGAAAGCTTATCTCGTCGAAGGTTCTGGCCAAGGTAACAAAGACAGGTTCAAAGGGAAGGGAAAGCAACAAGGCTCCAACAAGCCTAAGTCTGGGGGAAACAAGAACCGCGACAACTCCAGCAAACAAGGTGGAGGATTCAAAACTTCTGGTATGATTCAAAAACCTAAAGGGGCCTTTTATTGTTGTGGTAAGGAAGGACATAGATCTTTCGAATGTCCCCTCAGGACTGGCCAGGGTCCCAAAGCTGTCGTTAATCTGAATGAGACCGAAGAAATAATTGCCACGGTAATGGTTGAGGTAAACTTGGTAGAGAACAAGAGTGAGTGGATCCTTGACACTGGGGCTTCTCTACACTTCTGTGCAAACAAAACCCTGTTCAAGAAATTCTAAAAAGCAACTGATGGTGAGTGTGTGTACTTGGGTGACTCTTCCATTGCTACAGTTCTCGGGAAAGGTCAGGTTCCTCTCAAACTCACCTCTGGTAAGATTATTGAACTGAATGATGTTCTCTTCGTCCCCTCTCTCCATAGGAACTTAGTTTCCGGGGCGCTTCTTAACAAACTATGTCTCAAACTTGTTTTCGAGGGGGGGGAAAGTCATTATCACAAAAAATGATGAGTTCATGGGGAGGGTACTTAAATAATGGCTTGTTTGTTTTAAACACTGTAACCCTTAATGAGAATGCATCTAATTTTGCTTATATTGTTGAGTCTGTTCAAACGTGGCATGGTAGACTAGGTCATTTAAATATTGCGTCTATTAAAAGGCTTAAAAATCTTGGACTAATACCCCTTCACAATGTGGATGACTTTGAAAAATATCAAATATGTGTAGAGTCCAAACTTGCGAAAAAACCTTTTGAATCCATTACCACGAGACAGACTAAATTGCTTGAATTTGTTCATTCGGACTTAGCTGATTTTAAAAACTCTGCTAGTAGAGGAGGAAAACTTTATTACATAACCTTCGTAGATGAATACTCTATGTTTACTAAAGTGTATCTTCTTAAAACTAAAGATGAGGCGGAAAATGCGTTTTTAAAATATAAAGCCGAAGTTGAAAACCAACTAGACTGTAAAATCAAACGACTTAGGTCCGATAGAGGAGGCGAGTATAGTTCTAATTAACTTAAAGAGTTTTGTGAAACCAATGGGATTATCCACGAACTTAGTGCCCCTTATACCCCCCAACAAAATGGCATAGCAGAAAGAAAGAATAGGTACCTTAAAGAGACCATGAATGCCATGTTAATAAGTTCAGGTTTACCAAACAACATGTGGGGGGAAGCTGTCTTATCAGCATGTTATGTACTTAATAGGGTACCACATAAATCCCTAGAAAAGACCCCTTATGAGATGTGGAAGGATTTTCCACCAAACCTAAAATTTTTAAAAGTGTGGGGGTGCCTAGCCAAAGTCAAACTACCTGATTTAAAATTGTCACTGTTGGACCCAAAACCGGTTACTCAATTTTCGTAGGGTACGCTCAGAATAGTGTGGCATATAGATTCTTATCCTTAGATGATAACTCTATTTGTGAATCTAGAGATGCTGAGTTCTTTGAAAATGTTTTCCCTTTGAAAAATTTAAATACTGTCATTGCTTCTTTACTTGTTCCCTTTGGTACTTTTGCATATCGTAGAATGCCATTTGGGTTGTGTAATGCACCTGCTACCTCTCAGAGATGTATGATGGCTATCTTCTGGGATATGATTGATAATTTCCTTGAAGTTTTTATGGATGATTTCTCTGTGTTTGGTGATGATTTTGATAAATGTTTAGATAACTTGGAGAAAGTGTTAATCAGATGCAAGGAAACAGATTTGGTCTTAAACTGGGAGAAGTGTCATTTCATGGTTCGCGAAGGTATAGTTCTGGGTCACAAGGTTTCGAGTGCTGGGTTAGAGGTTGATAGAGCGAAGATAGAGGTAATTAAAACTCTTCCCCCTCCTGTTTCTGTTAAAGGGGTAAGAAGTTTTCTTGGCCATGTTGGCTTTTATAGGCGTTTCATTAAAGACTTTTCTAGGATTGCTAAACCGCTATGTAACTTACTTGAAAAGGACTCCAAATTCCTTTTTTATGAGGCTTGCTTAGCGGCTTTCCAAGAAATCAAAGAAAAACTTATTTCTGCTCCTATAATGAAAAATAAAAAAATTAATTAAAAACTACTACTCGAAATAGATAGCCCACACGCTAACGAGACACAAGTCCCCGGCAGCGGCGCCAAAAACTTGGTGTTGCCTAAGGTGTGATAAAAATAAGATAAATATGAGTCAAGAAAACTACGCACTCTCACCCTAGACAGGCACAGTACTGCAAGTATTACAGGACGTATTGATAAGTTGAGTTCGTTCTCAGGGACTTAGTGTGCTAGTAGAATGGGTAGCAATAACTAGTAAGAAGTAAATAATTAAAAGACAGAAAAAAAATAGAGAATAAATTTCGAATTACTAAATTAAACTAAGAAAATAAAGACAGTAAATCAAATACGAAGAAATATGAGATGAGAAGTATAGCTTAGTTTTTGCTAGTATGCACTAATCCTTCTAATTCTTTCTATTAGATCTAGTTAATAAGGGAGATAATTAGCTCTTGTATACTTAGTCAGGATTCTAAATTCTCATACCTTAGACCTTGAGAGCGACTAAGGGGGCTACAGACACACTACGAGTGAATAAAGATATGATGTTTATTGGGGTTTTTAATTAACAACTAAAGTGCAAAAGTAATTTAAATACTAAATTAATTATACTAGAACAGAAATAACGCAAGTAAATGAGGTAGACGCGAGAGAAAAGTAGTACTTGAGTCACGCTAGGGTTTCACCGCAAAATTTCCTAATTAATGTTTTCTTTTTATGGTTGAATTAATTTTATTACGCTTGTCGGGATTCTAAAATCTCTTAGCCCCCGTCAGGGTGGACCTAAAATCTCTCCTACGGTCTTCTAAACCCCGTCAGGGTGATTAAAACCACTTTCGGATGATTAAAACTTACCACTTTGGCTATTGGCTAGTCAAGCCTATCAAGGACATTGGCAAATACCAAAGGAAGATACCTAGTTCTATACCCAAACCCCCCGTCAAGGTAATCCATACGCCACTATATGGAATAGCCTAGGTACTGAAACTTAACCCTAGTTCATGACTCTAAGGATAATAAATAATCATAAAGTAAAAGCCAACGTAAAATAAAAACTCAAATAAAATTATTCAATCCCAAATCGAAAAAACACTAATTATTCAAGAATGGGTTCAATCCATGTTGCGATTCTCAAGTACAATGAAAACTTAACTCATAATTGAAATTAAAACGAAAGAAATAAATATAAGGGAATTCATGTTTTACAGAAAGAGGATAAAATAAAAGACCTAATTAGGATGTTGGATTTGCCTGTTGATTTGGCTGTTGATTTGGAGATGTTGAATTCTCCAGCTCTTGGCTTCTTCCTTCTTTCTAGCTATGCTCTATTCTCTGACGCTCTGACTTTTTAGAAAATGAATTATGTGTAAAAATAAAGTCAAAAAGCCTATTTATACTATTAAGTTCGGACTTGGGCTATTTCAAATGAATTAAATAAATATTGAATGGCCCAAGTCCACTTTTCAAATCTAAATCCCGTAACTGATGTGCACCCTCCACCAAAAAGGCTGTAACTTTCTCAATTTAACTCCAAATTGACTAATTCAACTTGCTAATTCTTCGTAACTCGATAAGGCACGGATATTCTTTACAACTCAGAGGCTGAATCCACGTTTAAGTAGCTCGAAATCAGCAATTACGACCAGCTTTCCAGATTTGCAGCTCAAATTTGTCAACTTTTCGGGATAATTCTTCTAGCTTTTGACTTCTTTACACGATCTAAGACTTCTATTATTGATTCCTCTCCTTGCTAGTATTAGAAACCTACAAACTTTTCACTAAAACAAACCATTTTACGCGTAAAAGTTTAATAAATAAAAAATACTAAAATCTAAGGAGATGAAATAAAATATAACATATTATCGCTTAAAGTCTATCGGATTAGTCAAATAATCACTAAATTTGATGTCTCCTAAAGGCATATAAATAGAACAAAAGAGGAGACATCACCAACGCTTGTAGTTAGAACCATTAAGGGGTTCCAACTTGTTCACGTCGAGAAGTGGCTTTGCGTTCAAAGTAGAACCAACAGCCGAAATAGGAAGAGCCATTTCAGAAAATAACCGGTGAGTAAAGAAAATGAATATCTTTTTAAATTGTGATTAAAAAATCAATGGTTTTGACAAAACAGAAATGGACTTCCAGAAAACAAAAAATTAATTTCAATAAAAGTAAACTCTAACTATAACAAGAATTGAAATACAAACGGAAACGAAACAATTACACGAAATTTAGAAAAGAAAACAATTACACGAAAAAATATTGTTAAAAAGATATTTCGGCGTACTGGTTACCTCTAACGGAGAGACTACGTCTATTACAATATTTCAGAGAATAAGAGAGGTAGAGTTTTCTTTTCGTATATGTTTCGTAACTGGTATTGGTAGAGTGGGAGCTCTTTTATATAGGGGAGAGGCAAGGAGTCAATCCTGAGTCAATCCTTTGCCAGCAGAAACGTGCCTATTAAGTCCCTTGATTACCTCCCGTAATTGACTTGATTGGGTTGACGGTTTTGATTGGCTCTTAATCACCACGTTTTTGATATTTTGTAACAGCTGGTTGACTATATATTCCCACATGTTGACTATCTTCTTGTAACAGCTGATGTAATATTCTCCTTAATGCGTGCGTGATTGGTGGAGACTTGTCTTTACGTTTATCTTCTGGCTGAGTTTGAATTGTCAACGACCACTATAAGAGTTGATAGGAAAACCCATTTCATTTTTTGACTCCCCCAACTCCGCAAACTCCCCAACGAACCAACGACCCACGACCTACGCCCCACGCCCCACGCCCCACGCCCCACGCCCCACGTCGTCGCCAGGCTAGGCCTTGGTGGGTGGTGGTGTGCGCGTGTGGGGCTTTATTATTCCATTTTAGCTTCCATAGTGACTAGTTATTTTGATAGGAATACATAGTTAAGTTATTTTATATAGATACAATTTCTTACTCACCTCCTATGTGGGACAAAATCCTTCACAAAATTTGTCTTTTCCACTTTTCAAAGGGAATAGGAAGAGTCGTATTTAATCCTCTATATTCATCTAAGTCTCTTCCACTTCTCATAAAAGAACATGATCGGATTATAGATTATACTCTTAAATTAATAATTGTATAACTTTAATCCAACAATAATCTTATTAGACTAAAGGATTAGGCTTGTAACGTGGCTAATAAAGAAATAGACTTAGTCTTAAATAGGCTTTAGTGATACAAAAAATACCTCATTTGGATAAATTAAGGGAACAAGTTATTTATTAAAGATTCGTCTTAATCATTTTCACATATATGGTCTCAGTAATCTATTTCTTCTCAAGGTCTCAAGGTCTACACACCACACTTGTTTCACCTAAGTTCAAGCTACCTATTATCCATTGCTAGCTAAAACTTGACACACACAACACTTTTCAATACAACAATTAATCATGACAAAATGTTATCCATTGCTAGCTAAAACTTGACACACACAACACTTTTCGATACAACAATTAATCATGACAAAATGTTAACATGTTTAAAGCATAGACATAAATTAATATAATCGCATTCATGCTTTACACTACACGTTTCATCATTTCACAATTTCGATTTTTTTGATTTTATTTACAACTATTGGAAAACATGAAACGGGAATAAGGGACAACGAATGTCCCCACCCAAATTTTAAAGTGAATCATGACCCCACGATTCAAAAAGACTCGCTATGGAGAAAAACTTATAAAAATGCAAGTGGCTAAATAAAATCTATCATAAATAAAATGACAATAAAGAGAGAGCAAAGGAGACGTCTTTTGCGAGAATCGTTCAATCCCAAGTTAGGGGTTGATGTTCTTGATCTATGTCGCTCGAGGTGGTGATGTGTGTGGAGTTCCTCCATGATAAGGGAGAAAACTTCGAAGCATGTCTTTGATTTCTGTGGAATCGGCTAGCAAATTATCCACCTTGGCATTCAATTCCACAATCTCCGCATGTATATTATCTACCTTAGCAGTCAATTCCACAATCTCGGACATTACGTTCTTCTGCGAGGCATGCTCACGTATGAGTGGCACGATTTCATTGTCCATTATGGCCATTGCGCAAGGTCCCATCTCATTTTTATTCTATAACTCATGGTCAGATTCATCTTCTGACACGTCATACGATTCATCCCCTGACTTGTCTCGAATACGTAAGTCTCCAATCGATGGTAACTCCAAAGTACCTCTTAAAACTGACTCCGAAAACTACAGATTTCTCCCTCACGCTCTTTTTCACCCTTTCTCGTAGAAACTCCCATGTTCAAACACATAAAGGTAATTAGGGCGGGCAAAGGTATCTTCTTTGTCTTCTTCGAGTTGAAACTCTTGATTTCACTCCAATTGATACCGCCAAGATTGACCTTTTTATCCGCCATAAGGAGATAGAGTAAGTGAATTTGTTGCCTTTTTAAATCGGAGATATGACTCGTTGGGATAACAAACTTGGCCATAAACATCCAAAATGCTTTTGAGATAGGCTTCAAAAACTTTTTCTGAGTTTCCCCCTTTGCCCTATTCCTATCACATAACGAGCTCCCGATTTCGCTATTAATTCAAGTACTTTGTCCCAATTAATCCCAACAATGGTTTTAGACACGTACCATGCATATTCACATCTATTCGGTGGTAGGACTACCCCTAGAAACTTATAATTGCACTGAATGAAGATAGAACCAATTTGTTACACACTTTAACCATCACATGTGAATTGACTTTATCTAAGTTGGTGTAGAATTCACGTACTACGTTAGAAAATGCCACATCTGAAATTCCTCGATTCAATCGAGAAATATTTTTTAACTAATACGTCGTCCCCCACTCTTTGGAGAATGTTAGAAAAAGATGTTCTAGTAATTAAGGAAACCATCAATAAAAAGGTCAGCAAAGATTTCAACAGTTGGCTGGTGAATATTCATATAATGAGTCAAAACATAGGCCAACTCACAATTAGACACGACTCAACAACTTGGCAAAGAGAGGAAGAAATGGGAATTAAATAACGCCAAGTGGAGAAGCATAAACGTTTAAGCTTAAGAGATTGTATTAACTCACTTGAAGAATAGGTCGATGATGGAGTTAACTTGATGTTGGGATTTATATTAATATTGAGTATTAATTAAGTCCATTCATGTTTTTTGGAGAAGTGGACAAGACATTTTATTGAAGAAAACGCCTAACATAGGAAGTGAAGTAGAAAAAATGTTAGAATATAATATCTTACCTCTATTCCTTCCAAAATAACTAAAGGCTATACAAGCCAAAAGGGAACATGCAAAGCCCCACATGCGCGCACCACCACCACCACTACCACCACCACCACCGGCCCGGCGACAACGTGGGGGGGGGGGGGGGTTGGGGAGTCAAAAAAATGAAAAATGAAACAAGTTTTCTGAAGTGATTTTGGTGGAGGATGGTTGGTACTTATAGTGGTCGTTGACAATTCATAACCTTCCAGCCAGAAGACAAAAGGTCCACCAATTGAAGACTCATTAAACCAAAATATACTTTATTCAAAGCTCAGTTGTTATAGGACTTGGTCAATACGGGAACGAATCAGAAGTTAACAAAGTGTCCAGGTTCATTACTGGAATTTGAAAAGATGTTACATATGTAACATTCAAATATTAGCAATTATGAGCCATTGAAGACCATTTATTCTAACGATTTTGAAAGATCCTCTCCTCACCTATAAATACAGGTCCTCTCCCATTTGCCAAAGCTACGAACCTGAATCAGAAAAGAACTTCTACTTCTCTCTAATAGTATTTTGGAAATATTATTCTATAATACTAAAAAAACACTGCTAGAGATAACCAGCAAGTTGGGAATATCTTTTTAACGCCAGAATTACCGTGTAATTTTTTTCTTTACGATCTCGTGTACGTTTTGTATTATTTCAATTATTGTAATAGAATAATTTTACTTTAATCGAAATATATTGTTTTTTGGATTTCTATTTCTGTTATTTTTAAACTGGTGATTTACTATTTTTCACAACTCTTAATTGGTGATGAAACCAAGGGCGGTTACAATTTTGGTTGTGGTGGATTGTTAGTTGATTTAACATTGTTATAAGGGCTTATAAATCAGACCATAGGGCTTGAGGATCGATTCAATCAGTACTATTTTGATTATCAAGGGTAATTGACTTTAGATTTAAGGTATCATTTATGACTCCATTTCTTGAATCCATTAATTTTTCTTTGCATAAATTGCTAATTATTTTGTGGTAGAGGATTTCATTTTTAGAATTGGAGGAGGCTAGAGATCGAAGTTAGAGGTGGAGAACTTATGGGATATTGTTATGAGTAAGATGTGTTATGTATTAATGGATCAATTTTCAAGAGTGCATAATTGCTGTGAGTTTGAGACATTTGATGGAGCACTGGATGATTTCTATAGTAAAATTGAGAGACGGTGTTATGAACATTAGCAAATGGCAAAAGAAAGCTCTGCAATGCAGAAAAAGACAAAATTCACAATGATCAGGTCTATATCACATATATGTTTGGTTTGCTATTATTTGCGATATACTTATGAAATCATATTTTTGTATGTTACAAGAAACAGGTCTACATAAACTAAAGAGAGAGGCTAAGGGTTGTGTAAGAAAGGCAAAAATTGAAAGAATATAAGATAAAATATGTTGATGTAGTTGTATTAAATGTGCATGAATTTTGAATTGAGAAATTTTCTCTTACATATATGCGTGAAGTATGGCAGTCGAGTTTGAGAACTATTTCATGGATTTATCTCATAACCACCACTTTTTATGTTGTATTTGAGTATGTTGCAACATTAGATTGAATTTTTTTCCCTTTATACGAACCACCTCTAATTTCGACCACCCACTCTGGCTAAGTTGGGATTCCTCGAAAGTCTACGACGAACTTTACATACCTGAAGTATAAAATGAGTTTTACAACATGTCAGAAGAATTGATGTCTCCATATTTGTGATATATTAATCTAGTTTTGATACATCATTTTAGGTGCTTTTCATTAATTGTTAAGGGATTTTTTCCCGTTATTCGATAATTTCTTAATTAATGCCTTGATTTGGAGATTTATTACTTTTGTAACGTTTTTGGTATAATTTGTGTGTTATTTTGAAACTCTTAAGTAAAAGGAAATATTTAGATGTCAAATCAATACATTTAATGATAATAAATAAATTCCACCAGTAATTGACGGAAAAAATAAACCTAATATATTCTTTGAAATTATATAATAATATTTGACATTAATTTATAGAACTTAATGATCCATAATAATCATTTTCATTTGATTTTATGTCTCAAACACAATTTGTTTTTTTTTGAAAAACCCTTTTGATTGTAATAATAAAAATAAATTAAAAAAATTCTTGAATAAGATTTTTTTTTTAAATTCAGTATATTATAAACAAAAAATCTTACACAATATTTTTCTTAAAAGAATGGAAATTTTTTATTTTTAAAATTTAATTATTGTCCAAATACAACAAGATAATTATATATTCAAGTGATAAAATAAATTTTAAAAATTGACAAAAAATTTAATTGATTAATTAGTTATTAAAAAAAATAAAGATAAAAAAGAGATAACTAATGAATAAATAGAATAAGATACCATGAAGTAAAATAAAAATAAAATAAGAAAAACATGAACTTGTGTTGGATTATAAAATTGCAAGGGTTAAACAAATGAAAGTAAATAAACAAACCATTAGATTTTTTTATAATTCCACCTTTTGTAGGCGTGGCTTCGCCGGGAGTGGAGTAAAGAAGACTGAAACGGAATAAGGAATAAGGACTGGTATTTTATATTACATACAAAGAGATCTATAAGATCCTCATAAGGAATCTTTCGTAAATATACATTTTTCTTGCAAAAAAGTAGGTATCCCTTCGGTTATTGTCGAGATAAATGAAAAGTTAATATGAACACAAAGAAGCCTAATTACACATATTTTTCTTTTGTTTTTGTAGATATTCATGTAGATGACTTCCCAAATTTTTTCTTTACGCATGAACTTCAAAAGAAATGTGAAATAGATGTTCATCAAGTTCGCTCAAGGACAATTTTTTCATTTTATTCACAAAGTCACTATCTACACTGCTATTTAAGAAATTGATACACAAGATTGACATTACTTCAATATATTTTCTGAGATGCTGACAAGAACAAGAGAGGGAGAAAAATACACACTATATTATTTTCCTTCATCACAGTTTTATCCTAATAGGTTTTCTTTGATAGAGGTTTTCAATAAGATAATTTTAGAAAGCCTATAAAATTTTTTACTTTTTTTCCTTCACTAAATTTTTTTCTACTAATTTTTTTAGAAATATTGTAACTAGTCATATTATTAGGATTGAATATAGAAGAGAGTGTTATAAAGTCAAAGGATTTGAAGGAAGCACATAAAGATTAAGATTTAGAGTAGAATACTATTATTTCTTTTTCTTCGTCATTCATAACATTTTGTAAGGATGAATATTCAACCCAACCCATGGACTTGAAGTAAGCCCATAAAGAATAGGGTTTAGGATAGAATACTATTCTTTCTTTTTCTCCACCTTTCATAACACTTCAAGGTAAAGTACTGTTATTTCTTTCTTTCCATCATTCATAACATTTTCCAGATATTGCAAAATACAATCAAACTAGCCACATCATAAAAATTCCAACCTGTAGTATAAAAATTTATATATTAGGGTAATAGTTTTATCACCTCAAGTGAGCCAGAACTTTGGCCTAGAAGATATGAAACGGCTATATCTAAATACTTCGAAACATATCTTAAACATGGATAAGCGGAAGAAGAAAAAGGAAAACAAAAACAAATTATCTCTAATTCTGCAACTTGATCATGTCATTTCTAATGGGTAAATTTTTTTAAGTTTTTTTATATGATTTTTGTTTGTCTAGTTGCGATCCAATTTTCTTAAAATAAATGATTTTTATTATAATAATCAGAGTTCAGGATTAAATTATCAACTTTATGTTAAAAGATTGATACAAAAATGATAAATTGGTAATTTATTGATTTTTTGTCTTTTATTAAAAATTTATTCAAATTTTTTTGTTTGTTTTTATTTAGCAATTTCAATTCTTATATTGAGAAATTGAATTAAATTTTTTATTATATTAAAATCTTATGTATATTATGTAAAATGATGAAGAGTTGATTTGTTAATTTTTCTAGGTTAAAATATTTGTTTTTTCTTAATTAATTTGGTAAACTGAGTAGAATTAAGAAATTAAATTGAATTCTAAATTTTGTTAAAATTCTTATGTATATAAGTTAAAATTCTTTCGAATTGTTATTGTTTGGTGAGTTCTCTAGTTAATTGAAGTATTGCTAATGATTTGATATTTATAATTAGCTAATAAGAATCACATCAAAATATAATATGATTTTTTATTTTTGGTATTTTGATTTATTTACAGAAATAAGATCGATGATCGTGACATTTCATTCTATATTATCTTGGTAAGTTTTACCCATTTTAATAATTATGTGATATTAATATAGAAAATATATAATATTATTGTTACCAGAATTCCTTTGCATTATTTATAAATCACTTCATTATGAATCTGATATGTATTTTGTTTTTTATTATTTTAGAATTTTGTTTCTTAGGTATTCATTAAATAAGCTTTATTAATTATAAAATATGGTAAGAGCATATTAAATAAATAAATTAGCATATATAACACCTTTATATCCTATCTGAACTTTATAGGTGTCATACTAGTTTAATCATGTCATCAGATCTTGCGCATCTATCATTTATGTTATTATTGTTGTGAAAAAAAAAGAGAATGAAGTTATTATCGTGGATCTAGAATTCTTTTTAGGTAAGAATTGTTACTATTAGTTTATTAAAAGAGACCAGGTATGCACTAATCTTTGCTCTGTTTATAAAATCCAAACATCTGTGTTATTAGTATTGCTCTGTTTATAAAATCGTATGCTTTTTAAAGAAAGCATACGATCACATGGTTATTACTTATTAGTATATGTAATTAAGTGTTATTATTATATATTGTTAGTCTTTGTATACAGTTGATTACCCACTGTTAATAAACTTTTACTGCCATTTCTACATATAATGTACAGATTGAGAAAAGAAATATAGTTAAAAAGGCACGCTTTGTGAGAACCCCAGGACCCTCCACCAATAAGTTGGTTTGAGTACTTCCAGTGGGACCACTCTTTCAAGCTGAGATACCTGATTTAGAGGAGAATGAATCAAACGGTTTAGAGCGGCTGGGTACTCAGATATGGTCACCTACAACAAAAGCCTGGGAACCTAAAACCAAAAGCCTAGGAGTTACTGGAAGGAGGAAATTGAAGATAGACAATATTGGGAAAGGAAGGCCTGATTTTTGCTCATGCAAGTTCCCTGGATCTGTTGAGTGTGTTAAGAAGCTTGTTGAAGATGAAAAAATAAAATTGCAAATTGAACTTGGGCCTGTGTTTTGGGTATAGAAATTCAATGAGATTGGAGAGGGTTCTGCCAATAATCTATGAACAGTTAAGGAGCAGAAGGAATTCGAGTCTATAATGAAGAAGAATCGACTAACAAAGGGTAAAAGGTTTATAGAACCTACTTTAAAAAGACTAACAATATTGAGATAGTTAGGGTATGTTGAACAAAATACAGAACAGATCATTAATCTACCACTGTAAAAGTAGTTTAGCATAGAAAGTTTATTGCCCGGACTATGTGTTGGTTGGGCAAGTAAAGTCTTGCCAATAAATTTTGATCAGTGATTGGATGTTGTATCGTGATCGACTGGTATAGGTAAAACATCTTCGCCGACTAATATTTTGATTCGAATCTCTGGATAAAATGAGGGAAATCATGGAGGATTTCAATGGAGCTAGAAGCCATTGCTGGATGATCTTGAATTTCAAAGTACAACACCTATTAGTCCTGATTATCTGTAAAGATTTTGTCCATTAATATAATTATTTTGCTAATGTGTAAAATTATATATACATCTCATCTAACTAGTTAAAAATTGAATCTTTGCCAAAATACTCAAAATAATCTTAGGAATTTCAATTACTCTTTATCTCTTGGGATTGCGCTACATACTAGATTGGCCATAGCAATAACTCTACTCCTCTTTTCACCAAGCATTATACAACCATTAGCATCTCTACACATCTACCACCTTATTCCATGTCCATGTAGTATATCCATACAACCACATAATATCTTATTGCACAAAATCTAGAGTCTGCACAAACTTAAGGGAAATTGTCTCAATCCACAATACTTAAAGGCCATAATATAGTGCACTCAACTCTGATAAATTAGAATTAAATCCACTACACACGCCTGACAACAATCCACATACAAACAGGCCATTGGTATCACTGAATAAATCTCAATTACCTGCCATGTTATGATGACACTCAAAACAACTTCTTTATTCAGCTTAATCCCAATTTTTTTGTTTGACACAATTCATTAAAAATTTATTTTCCTGTACTCCCAAACCCCAATGTAACTTGTTTACTAGTTTCATCTAACTTGACTCGAGATTAAAGATGCTACATATATATTGAGAAGTTCACATTGTCAGCCAACCTTTTGGGGAATCCATTCTTAGGACTAGAAATTGGTTGTATACTATATCATTTAGCATTTTCTTTTGATTTAAAAGATGTAGTTATGTGTGTTTTTTTCCTCATCTTTTAGTCATTATATTAGCACTCATAAAAATGTAGTTTCATCTGTTTTATATTATATGATTGATTCGATTTTCACGGTGAACCCTAACCTACCAAATCTTTGAACTCCGCTGCCGTCTATGGCTGCGCATCCTACGGAACCGCCAGGCAGTGTAATACCGCCGTAAAACACTTCACTAATGCCTAACGTGAATGATGATACTTCCGTGGAGGAGCATGATACTGCTGAGGAATTTCCCAAACAGACGGATGCCATAGAAAAAGTTCGGCAAGGTAAGAGACACCGATCCGGGAAGGTAGTTGTTGACGGAGGTTCTAATGGGCCGGTCCAGTCCAATCGAGTGGCCTCTCAAGCGACAACATTACTGAAACAAGGCACTACAAAGAGTTTTCTTCATGCACCTACGTTAAGTAATTACCATGCAAATTCATCCAAAAGCAATGGTACTAATCCGAGTTTAAAATTAGGTGGATGTATGGGTTCTTTAATTGGGAAAATTGTTGTTATCCCTGTAATTGAAGATGACAAAGAAGGAAACAAAAAATCAGTCACAGGAGAGGAGGAAGCATTGAAGAACTAATAGAGGATGATGTACTAGATGAGAACGAGACAATTCCAATGATTCTCAGGACTCGTGAGGAAATTAAAGAACGTATAAGGTTGTGGAGAAACACTGTAGTAGTGAGGTTACTCGGGAGGGAGGTAGGATTTACATACTTGTCAAATAAGTTGCGACAAATCTGGAATCCCGTTGGACCTTTGGAATTAGTGGATGTGGGTCATGGCTAATATATGGTAAAGTTT
This sequence comes from Nemophila menziesii, assembly GCA_029959085.1. NCBI lineage: Eukaryota > Viridiplantae > Streptophyta > Magnoliopsida > Boraginales > Hydrophyllaceae > Nemophila > Nemophila menziesii. Next base: position 94,658,816 of record JARWIR010000002.1, read on the forward strand.
GCGGCCCGGAAAGATTTTGAGTTAGCTATTTTGGGAGGACCCTGTATTTTGGGAGGACCCTGTATGGTTTTGGATCATTACCTTATCGTAAGAGAGTGGACGCCAAGTTTCAATGCTATTACGAACTCGGTTACTACTACGGTAGCGTGGGTAAGAATCTTGAATGTTGGTATGCAGAATTACACTGCGAGAATACTGAGGAAAATTGGTGATAAAATTGGCAAAACAATTTCCATAGTCCCACTCACGAAGGGAAGACTTAGAGGTAACTATGCAAGATTGTTCTTTGAGATTGATTTCACGAAGGGAAGACTTAGAGGTAACTTATGCAGGATTGTCCGTTGAGATTGATTTAAGTAAACGTTTAGAGCCTGAAGTGTGCATAAGTTCGGATGTATATAAAGTGGAGTACGAAGGGCTGCACCTTATCTGTTTTGGGTGCGGAAAGTTTGGGCATAGGAAAGAAATTTTCCCTCCGAATGCTCCTAAGCATAATGGTCCTGGAGAGGGGGAGACTTTAGCTCAAGCTCTGGTTGTTCCGAAGGAGAATACTTTATCGGCTCCAACTGAGAAATATGGTGAGTGGATGACAGTCCAAAGGGGTAACCGCGGGTATGGAAAAGTTAAAGTGTCGAGTGGAAAAAATGCACTAAAGTCTAACATTCCTAATGTACTGGGGTCGCGTTTTGAAGCACTAAGAATGGAAGAAGTAGAAAATAATGGAACGGGTAGAGGTGGAAAACTGATGTCTCCCCACTGTGATGATTTAATCTTAGTTGGAGACATCATTTTAGGTGTTTTAGGAAAGCTTATACTCGATTTTTATTAGTATTATTGTATTTCTTATTTCTTGTCTTGATTTGGTGATTTAATATTTTTAGAGCATACTTTGGTTTAATTGTTTGATAAATGTGAAGATTTAAAGATATATGGTAATTAATTGGATTCCAAATCAATTCCAAGAGATAAAGAAAAGAAGATAATGATGGAAATTAGAGATAAAAGAAGGAAAAGATAAAATAGGAAAAGAAAAGTTATCAAGTAAACAATTAATCATGACAAAGTGTTACCATGTTTAAAGCATAGATATAAATTAATATAATCGCATTCATGCTTTACACTACACGTTTCATCATTTCAAAATTTCGATTTTTTTGATTTTATTTACAACTATTGGAAAACATGAAACATGAATAAGGGACAACGAATGTCCCCACCCAAATTTAAAAGTTAATCATGACCCCACGATTCAAAAAGACTTGCTAAGGCGAAAAACTTATAAAAATGCAAGTGGCTAAATAAAATCTATCATAAATAAAATGACAATAAAGAGAGATCAAAGGAGACGTCTTTTGCGAGGATCGTTCAATCCCAAGTTAGGGTTTGATGTTCTTGATCTATGTCGCTCGAGGTGGATATGTGTGTGGAGTTCCTCCATGAGAAGGGAGCAACCTTCGAAGCATATCTTTGATTTCTGTGGAATCGGCTAGCAAATTTTCCACCTTGGCATTCAATTCCACAATCTCCGCATGTATATTATCTACCTTAGCAGTCAATTCCACAATCTCGGACATTACGTTCTTCTGCGAGGCATGCTCACGTATAAGTGGCACGATTTCATTGTCCATTATGGCCATTGATCAAGGTCCTATCTCATTTTTATCCTCTAACTCATGGTCTGATTCATCTTCTGACACGTCATACGATTCATCCCCTGACTTGTCTCGAATACGTATGTCTCCAATCGACGGTAACTCCAAAGTACCTGTTTAAACTGACATCGAAAACTACAGAGTCTCTCCCTCACGCTCTTTTTCACCCTTTCTCGGAGAAACTCCCATGTTCAAACACATAGAGGTAATTAGGGCGGGAAACGGTATCTTCTTTGTCTTCTTCGAGTTGAAACTCTTGATTTCACTCCAAATGATACCGCCAAGATTGACCTTTTTATCCGCCATAAGGAGATAGAGTATGTGAATTTGTTGCCTTTTTAAATCTGATATATGACTCGTTGGGATAACAAACTTAGCCATAAACTTCCAAAATGCTTTTGAGATAGGCTTCAAAAACTTTTTTTGTGTTTCCTCCTTTGCCCTATTCCTATTACATAACGAGCTCCCGATTTCGCTATTAAATCAAGTACTTTGTCCCAATTAATCTCATCAATGGTTTTAGACACCTACCATGCATATTCACATCTATTCGGTGGTAGGACTATCCCTAGAAACTTATTGATCGCACTGAAGGAAGATGGAACCAATTTGTTACATACTTTAACCATCACATGTGAATCTACTTTATCTAAGTTGGTGTAGAATTCACGTACTACGTTAGAAAATGCCACATTTAAAATGCCTCGATTCAACTGAGAAATATTTTTTAACTAATACGTCGTCCCCCACTCTTTGGAGAATTTTAGAAAAATATATTCTAGTAATTAAGGAAACCATCAATAAAAAGGTCAGCAAAGATTTCAACAATTGGCTGGTGAATATTCATATAGTGATTCAAAACATAGGCCAACCCACAATTGGACACGACTCAACAGCTTGGCAAAGAGAGGAAGAAATGGGAATTAAATAACGCCAAGTGGAGAAGCATAAACGTTTAAGCTTAAGAGATTGTGTTAACCCACTTGAAGAATAGGTCGATGATAGAGTTAACTTGATGTTGGGATTTATATTAATATTGAGTATTAATTAAGTCCATTCATGTTTTTTGGAGAAGTGGACAAGACATTTTATTGAAGAAAACGTCTAACATAGGAAGTGAAGTAGAAAAAAGTTTAGAATATAATATCTTACCTATATTCCTTCCAAAATAACTAAAGGCTATACAATCCAAAAGAGAACATGCAAAGCCCCACATGCGCGCACCACCACCACTACCACCACCACCACCACCACCACCACCACCACCATCGGCCCGGCGACAACGACAACGTGGGGTGGGTGGTTAGGGAGTCAAAAAATGAAAAATGAAACAAGTTTTCTGAAGTGATTTTGGTGGAGGATGGTTGGTACTTATAGTTGTCGTTGACAATTCATAACCTTCCAGCCAGAAGAAAAAAGGTCACCAATTGAAGACTCATTAAACCAAAATATTCTTTATTCAAAGCTCAGTTGTTATAGGACTTGGTCAATACGGGAACAAATCAGAAGTTAACAAAGTGTCCAGGTTCATTACTGGAATTTGAAAATATGTAACAAATGTAACATTCAAAATATTAGCAATTATGAGCCATTGAAGACCATTTATTCTAACGATTTTGAAAGAGCCTCTCCTCACCTATAAATACAGGTCCTCTCCCATTTGCCAAAGCTACGAACCTGTATCAGAAAAGAACTTCTACTTCTCTCTAATAGTATTTTGGAAATATTATTCTATAGTACTAGAAAAACTCTGCTAGAGATAACCGGCAAGATTGGAATATCTTTTTAACGCCAGAATTACCGTGTAATTTTTTTCTTTACGATCTCGTGTATGTTTTGTATTATTTCAATTATTGTAATAGAATAATTTTACTTTAATCGAAATATATTATTTTTTGGATTTCCATTTCTGTTATTTTTAAACCGGTGATTTACTATTTTTTACAACTCTTAATTGGTGATGAAACCAAGGGCGGTTACAGTTTTGGTTGTGGTGGATTGTTAGTTGATTTAACATTGTTATAAGGGCTTATCATATAAATCAGACCATAGGGCTTGAGGATCGATTCAATCAGTACTATTTTGATTATCAGGGGTAATTGACTTTGGATTTAAGGTATCATTTATGACTCCATTTCTTAAATCCATCAATTTTTCTTTGCATAAATTACTAATTATTTTGTGGTAGAGGATTTCATTTTAGAATTGGAGGAGGCTTGATATCGAAGTTAGAGGTGGAGAACTTATGGGATATTGTTGTGAGTAAGATGTGTTATGTATTAATGGATCAATTTTCAAGAGTGCATATTGATGTGAGTTTGAGACATTTGATGGAGCACTAGATGATTTCTATATTAAAATTGAGAGAGGGTGTTATGAACATTAGCAAATGGCAAAAGAAAGCTCTGCAATGCAGAAAAAAGACAAAATTCGCAATGATCAGGTTTATATCACATATATGTTTGGTTTGCTATTATTTGCGATATACTTGTGGAATCATATTTTTGTATGTAACAAGAAACAGGTCTACATAAACTAAAGAGAGAGGCTAAGGGTTGTGTAAGAAAGGCAAAAATTGAAAGAATATAAGATAAAATATGTTGATGCAGTTATATTAAATGTGCATGAATTTTGAATTGAGCAATTTTCTCTTACATATATGCGTGAAGTATGGCAGTTGAGTTTGAGAACTATTTCATGGATTTATCTCATAACCACCACTTTTTATGTTGGGTTTGAGTATGTTGCAACATTAGATTGAGTTTTTTTTCCCTCTATACGAACCACCTCTAATTTCGACCACCCACTCTGCCTCAGTTGGGATTCCTCGAAAGTCTACGACGAACTTTACATACCTGAAGTATAAAAATTAATTTTATAATATGTCAGAAGAATTGATGTCTCCATATTTGTGATATAGTAATCTAGTTTTGATACATCATTTTAGGTTCTTTTCACTAATTGTTAAGGAATTTTCCCCGTTATTAGATAATTTCTTAATTAATGCCTTGATTTTGAGATTTATTACTTTTGTAACGTTTTTGGTATAATTTGTATGTTATTTTGAAACTCTTAAGTAAAAGGAAATATTTAGAGGTCAAATCAATACATTTAATGATAACAAATAAATTCCATCAGTAATTGACGGAAAAAAAAAACCTAATATATTTTTTGAAATTATATAATAATATTTGACATTAATTTATAGAACTTAATGATCCATAATAATCTTTTTCATTTGATTTTATGTCTCAAACACAATTTTTTTTTTAAAAACCCTCTATTGTAATAATAAAAATAAATTTAAGAAAATAAGATTTTTTTTTAAATTCAGTATATTATAAACAAAAAATCTTACACAATATTTTTCTTAAAAGAATGGAAATTTTTTATTTTTCAAATTTAATTTATTGTCTAAATACAGCAAGATAATTATATATTCAAGTGATAAAATAAATTTTAAATATTGACAAAAATTTAATTAATTAATCAGTTATTAAAAAAATAAAGATAAAAAAAGAGATAACTAATGAATAAATAGAATAAGACACCATGAAGTAAAATAAAAATAAAATAACAAAAACATGAACTGGTGTTGGATTATAAAATTGCAAGGGTTAAACAAATGAAAGTAAATAAACAAACCATTAGATTTTTTATAATTCCACCTTTTGTAGGCGTGGCTTCGCCACTGGGAGTGGAGTAAAGAAGACTGAAACGGAATAAGGAATAAGGACGGGTATTTTATATTACATACAAAGAGATCTATAAGATCCTCGTAAGGTCTCTTTCGTAAATATACATTTTTCTTGCAAAAAAGTAGGTATCCCTTCGGTTATTGTCAAGATAAATGAAAAGTTAATATGAACACAAAGAAGCCTAATCACACATATTTTTCTTGTGTTTATGCAAATATTCATGTAGATGACGCCGAATTTTTTTTCTTTACACATGAACTTCAAAAGAAATGTGAAATAGATGTTCATCAAGTTCGCTCAAGGACAATTTGGCTGTTTTATTCACAAAATCACTATTTATATACTGATATTTAAGAAATTGATATACAAGATTGACATGACTTCAATATATTTTCTGAGATGCTGACAAGAACAAGAGAGGGAGAGAAATACACACTATATTATTTTCGTTCATCATAATTTTATCCTAATAGGTTTTCCTTGATAGAGATTTTTAATAAGATAACTTTAGAAAGCGTATAACTTTTTTTACTTTTTTTCCTTCACTAAATTTTTTCTACTAATTTTTGTAGAAATATTGTAACTAGTCATATTATTAGGATTGAATATAGAAGAGAGTGTTATAGACTCACATGATTTGAAGGAAGCCCATAAAGACTAAGATTTAGAGTAGAATACTATTATTTCTTTTTCTTCGTCATTCATAATATTTTTTAAGGATGAATATTCAACCCAACTCATGGACTTGAAGTAAGCCCATAAAAAATAGGGTTTAGGATAGAATACTATTTTTTTTCCTCCGCCGTTCATAACACTTCAAGGTAAAACACTGTTATTTCTTTCTTTCCATCATTCATAACATTTTCTAGACATTGCAAAATACAATCAAACTAGCCACATCATAAAAATTTCAACCTGTAGTATAAAAATTTATATATTAGGGTATACATATTAAATAAAACAGTTTTATCACCTCAAGTGAGCCAGAACTTTACCCTAGAAGATATGAAGCGGCTACATCTAAATACTTCGAAACATATCTTAAACATGGATAAGCGGAAGAAGAAAAAGGAAAACAAAAACAAATTATCTCTAATTCTGCAACTTGATCATGTCATTTCTAATGGGTAAATTTCTTTAAGTTTTTTTTATATGATTTTTGTTTGTCTAGTTGCGATCCAATTTTCTTAAAATAAAAGAATTTTTTTATAATAATCTGAGTTCAGGATTAAAATATCCACTTTATGTTAAAAGATTGATATAAAAATGATAAATTAGTAATTTATTTATTTTTTGTCTTTGATTTAAAAATTTCTTCAGATTTTTTTTGTTTGTTTTTATTTTGCAATTTCAATTCTTATATTGAGAAATTGAATTAAATTTTTTATTACATTAAAATTTTATGTATATTCTGTAAAATGATGAAGAGTTGATTTGTTAATTTTTCTAGATTAAAATATTTGTTTTTTTCTTAATTAATTTGGTAAACTGAGTAGAATTAAGATATTAAATTGAATTCTAAATCTTGTTAAAATTCTTATGTATATAAGTTAAAATTCTTTCGAATTGTTATTGTTTGGTGAGCTCTCTAGTTAATTGAAGTATTGCTAATGATTTGATATTTATAATTAGTTAATAAGAATCACATTAAAATATGATATGATTTTTTATTTTTGGTATTTTGATTTATTTACAGAAATAAGACCGATGATCGTGACATTTCATTCTATATTATCTTGGTAAGTTTTATCCATTTTAATAATTATGTGATATTAATATAGAAAATATATAATATTATTGTTACCAGAATTCCTTTGCATTATTTATAAATTACTTCATTATGAATCTGATATGTATTTTGTTTTCTATTATTTTAGCCCTGCCGAATCTGGAAGAAAGAATAAAAGAGATACTAGGAGGGCCGGTTACTGTGCAAGCTCAGGAGGATATGGCGAAATTATTGAGCATGTACGACGCTTTTGTTTGCAAATAGAAATTATAATGTTAGGAAGCCTTTCATAAAGTTCTGTGAAGATCTACACAACATGAAGAGGTACGATTGGGCTTCGGCTATTGTGGATGATACGATGGTGGGGATAAATACTTTCACGGACGTGCATTCCGTTACTGGTGGATTGTGTATACTTATGGTAAGTAGTACTTTGATTTAAATTTGTCCTTGCTCAGAGCATTGTTCAAAAACAACAGGGCAGTTTAGATTGTGGTGTCTTCGTTCTCATATGGGCAAAGAACTTCTATAAGGCAGTAAAATTCTCGAGCTACCCAATCAAACAGAGTGTGGTAAATTCAATGAGGGCCGAGATTGAGAGTAAATTGTTACGCCACGATGAGTTTTCTCAGAGAATCACTTGTGATTGAAAATCAGGACTTTTAAATCTTTTGTCATTTAAACTCAAAAATTTTATCATTCTAACTCAAAACTTTTGTCATCCAAACCCATAACTTTGATGATGTATTATTTTGTTTGAACTAATCTTTATCGTATTTTATCGTACTTGTATGTTTATGGTTCAATTGATGTTTATCATATTTGAATGTTTATCGAATGTTTATCGTATTCGAATGTTTATTGTTTAATTGATGCTTTTAGAACTCTAAGTAATCAACAAAGTGTAGAAAATGTAATCAACAAAGTATAGGATAAAACTACTGAGTATAGTGTACATACTCAGAAAAATCTTGACAAGCGAAAAAAACGCGCTAAAAATGCTAAGTAAAAAGTTCTGAGAATAAACTAAGTATAGAAGGATAAACTAAGTAAACTAAAAATGAAAATATGAAAATTCAATGTAAAAAAACCTAAGTAAAAAGTTCTGAGCAAGAAAACTAATAAAAAAGTTCAGAGCATAAGCCATGAACTCAGAAATGTTCTGAGTATGTATAGAATGTTATGAAATTCAAATGTAAAAAAAACTAAGTAAAAAGTTTTGAGTAAGAAAACTAATAAAAAAGTTCTGAGCATAAGCCATGAACTCAGAAAGAGTTCTGAGTATGGGCTATAGACTCAGAAAAAGTTTTGAGCATGGACTGAATAATAAAAAAAACAAAAGTTCATTACAAAAGAATCATATGGCAGCCCTGCATGTTAAGCGGTTGTGAGTTCCAATCTTGTGATACCTTCCACATCGCATGAGCCTAACTGGTTTCTCGGTAAATGAACGATGACGCTTAGACTGAGGCCTGCCAGGTGGAACTCTACATGGAGGAGGATGGATAATCACAGAATCATCTAGTGGGACGGCTACCTCAAAAGTCGACATGGGAGGAATATTCTTTGCATAAGATTTTCTGTAGGAATCAACATGAAAATACGACTCAACGTATTCAAAAGGGTTAACAACTCCAGCAGACGACAACACACATATCGCGTGTTGGCAAGGGAAACCGAGTTCTTGCCATGAACAACAAGAACAAGTCCGAGCTACGATGTCTGCAACCATAACGGGATTTGACCCGACCTGGTACAGATTAAGAGTTGACTGTTTAACGGCCCATGTGGAGCTAAGTCCAACATTTGTATTGTAAAGTGTCATAATAGATGGGCATAGTGGCGTGGTCCACTTAGATGAGGTTAGCGAACGATCGTGGTACCATTGCATCAGTTTAACTCGCAACGCATCGATAAGCTGTGAAATGGGAAGACTCCTTTGCTCTAATATCCAATAATTGAAAGATTCAACTGCGTTTGAGGTCATCTCACCGTAACGTCGCCCAGGGAAGTGAGCATTAGCATAGTTCTCCTTCGGTAATGAACTGAGAAAATCGATAATCTTTTTTTTCCCTTCAAGAAGCCATATTGAAATAAAGTGGTCATAGTGTTGAGTCGTTGGAGCGCGTGCAACTGTGTTCATAAGATGAACCATTCGATCCTTGAAAAACGTTGAACCCTTCACCAAGACACGAATATTTTTCTCTATATGTTTTGTACAGAAACTATGGCTTTCATTCGGGAAAACAGATTTCACCGCGTTTAATAGTCCCTTATTACGGTCAGATATGAAAGTAAGTGGTCGACCGCTTACGAGAGGTTTCAAGAATTCTAGGAATCCGGTCCAGCTAACTGTATCTTCACCGGGAACTACACCAAAAGCAACAGGAAATAACCCTGTGTACATACAAAAAGAACTGAGTATGGTCAAAAAAGTTCTGAGCATGTGCCATTGGCTCTGAAGAGTTCTGAGCAAAGAACCATGGACTCAGAATAATAAGTGGGTAAACTATGTATTAAACATCAAAACTTGGTGTCATGCTGAGTATGGACCCTAAGACTCAACAAGTTACTGAGTATAAGTTGAATACTCATGAAAGTTGAATACAAAAAGTAAAGTGCTAACCTTGGTTACCATCTTTAGCAGTAGCAACAACTAACATTCCCTTGTATTTGGATTTCAGGAAAGTGCCATTCAAAAATAACATCGGACGACATGATCCAAAACCAGCTAGGGATCCACCAAAAGCAAAAAAACAACGATGGAATACACGAGAAACAGGATCACACTCGACCGAAAACGCTGTATCCGGGTCAAGCGCTTTAAGCTTCTCAAAATAAGTTTGCAAATGATTAAACGAGGAATCGATATCGCCGAATAGATGGTCCTTCGCCTTGTTGACCGTGCCCCAAGAAGTTTTGTAAGAAATATCAAAACCGTAGCTCTCCTTTAGAATAAATTGAATTTCTCTTGGCCTAAGAGAAGGATTCGCATGAACCTCGTCTGAAGTAACATGAGATAACACACTAGAGTCCAACATATCGCTAGACATCTTCTTGTAAACGTGTCCGCATGTATGAGTAGGCCTAAAAGTCCTCACGTACCAAAAAGCGTTAAATTTCTCTGGAGAAACATAGACGTACCATTTGCAGCCCTTGCTAACCTTATAAAAGCATTGTGCGCTAATACGACTCTTATTGTTATGAATAAAGTCAAAATCAAAACCTTCAACTGCGGCTTGTTTACAAAGAATTAAGCGAAATTGTTCGGCACCGCCCATAAAACACTGCCCTTTATATTGTAAACCAGATTTCCACGAGTCGCTTCTTAAATCCTTTACTTCGTGTGTGAAAAAAGATGGATCAGGGTCGGATATGAAAGGGTCGGGAATAGATTGTATAGGCGCGGGTTGAATGAGTTGAACAGCTGAACGGGATGAAACGGTGTAAGGTTTACTAAAAGGTAAACAAGCTCGTTTGTCGGAAACACAAATATCCATCTTATCGTATTTGCTACCCTCCAAAATCCACTTGATTGTGGTGAAATCAGATTCATTATCTAGTCTGGAATCTTTGTAATCACCAATAGTATACGATAAACTAACAGAACCGTCAAACGAACCCCATCTTTTGACTGCAAAATCCTTTATCGAATTGAAGTCGACCAACTTGTTGAAAGGCAAAAAGACATGCTCTATACCAGCCTTGAACACAACAAGAACATCGAAATCCATATCACCTGGAAATTGAGAACTCAGTAAACAAAAAACTTATACACACAACAAACAAATTTCTAAGCATAGGCGTATAGTACTGAGCATAAGAGTAACTAGTGCTGAGCATAGGCATAACAAAACAAAAAAGTGCTGAGTTTTAACTAATGCAATAACTAGTGCTGAGCATAAGATAGTGCTGAGCATAAGATAGTGCTGAGCATAGGCATAACACAACAAAAAGTACTAAGTATAGGCATAACTAGTACTGAGCGTAAAACAACGCAAAAAAGAAAGTGCTGAGTATTGACTAATGCAATAACTAATGCTGAGCATAAGATAGTGCTGAGCATAGGCATAACACGACAAAAAGTACTGAGCATAAGAGTTAGTAGTGCTGAGCATAGGCATAACACAACAAAAAGTCCTGAGTATAGGCATAACTAGTACTGAGCGTAAAACAACGCAAAAAGAAATTGATGAGTATTAAATAAAAAACAGATAATTACTGAGAATGAATGCATGCAAGTACATAAACACGTATGATAATCATAAACGAGCAAAAATCTTCTGAGAGTGTGCATTAAACAGAAGATTAATGAGATACAAAGCATATCGCATGACGTAACAGAGAAACAATAGAAAACTCACGATGAACAAAAAAATTCGATGAACACAAACGATGAATAACGATAAACAACTACTCAAACACGCAACAATTAACAAAATAAACAATTCTAGCAAAACAAACACAGAATCAAAGAAAAATAAAAAAAAACCCAGCTAAAACAAGCTAACAAGGAAGAATACAGTAACTTACGTGAGCGCGAGAGGGAGAAGAACAAATTTGATAGCGAGAGAGAGAAGAATACCGCGAGAGAGAGCAGATGAAGATTATGAGCGATAGAGAGAAGAAACCAGCGAGAGACGAAGATGAAGATAGAGAGCGAGAGAGAGAGAGAGAGAGAGAGAGAGAGAGAGAGAGACCGGAGCTTTAGTGTCTTATCATGGATAGAGAGAGAAACGTGTTACTATGTGTTAGTTATGTGTTAGTTATGTGTTAGTTATGTGGGAGAGTGTGATAGGGATTTATAATTTATTATATATAGTGTCCAAAAAACAAAGAAAAACATTTGAGGGTAGAAAAGTAATTGCAAAATTAGGGTTATAGTGTTAAAATTAGTTTGTGGCCTTTAGTAAGAAGAGCCAAAAGAGGCGGTCTCCTAAGGTCACGAGGTGGTCTTTTCAAGACCCTTTGGGTAATAATATCTTAATTATAAAATATGATAAGAACAAAATAAATAAATAAATTAGCATACATAACATCTTTATATCCTATTTGAACTTGAACTTCAGAAGTGCCATACTAGTTTAATCATGTCATAAGATCTTGCGCATCTATCATATATGTAATTATTGTTGTGAAAAAAAAGAAGAGAATTTAAAGAAGTTATTATCGTGGATCTAGAAGTCTTTTTAGGTAAGAATTGTTACTATTAGTTTATTAAAAGAGACCAGGTATACGATCACATGGTTATTACTTATTAGTATATGTAATTAAGTGTTATTATTATATATTGTTAGTCTTTGTATACAGTTGCTTACCCACTGTTAATAAACTTATACTGCCATTTCTACATATAATGTGCAGATTGAGAAAAGAAATATGGTTAAAAAGGCACGCTATGTGAGAACCCAGGACCCTCCACCAATAAGTTGGTTTGAGTACTTCCAGTGGGACCACTCTTTCAAGCTGAGATACCTGATTTAGAGGAGAATGAATCAAACGGGTTAGAGCGGCTGGGTACTCAGATATGGCCACCTACAACAAAAGCCTGGGATCCTAAAACCAAAAGCCTGGGAGTTACTGGAAGGAGGAAATTGAAAATAGACGATATTGGGAAAGGAAGGCCTGATTTTTGCTCATGCAAGTTCCCTGGATCTATTGAGTGTGTTAAGAAGCTTGTTGAAGATGAAAAAACAAAATTGCAAAGTGAACTTGGGCCTGTGTTTTGGGTATGGAAATTCAATGAGATTGGAGAAGGTTCTGCCAATAATCTATGAACAGTTAAGGAGCAGAAGGAATTCGAGTCTATAATGAAGAAGAATCGACTAACAAAGGGTAAAAGGTTTATAGAACCTACTTTAAAAAGACTAATAATATTGAGATAGTTAGGGTATGTTGAACAAAATACAGAACATATCATTAATCTACCACTGTAAAAGTAGTTTAGCATAGAAAGTTTATTGCCTGGACTATGTGTTGGTTGGGCAAGTAAAGTCTTGCCAATAAATTTTGATCGGTGATTGGATGTTGTATCGTGATCGACTGATATAGGTAAAACATCTTCGCCGACTAATCTTTTGATTCGAATCTCTAGATAAAATGAGGGAAATCCTGGAGGATCTCAATGGACCTAGAAGCCATTGCTGGATGATCTTGAATTTCAAAGTACAACACTTATTAGTCCTGATTATCTGTAAAGATTTTGTCCATTAATATAATTATTTTGCTAATTTGTAAAATTATATATACATCTCATCTAACTAGTTAAAAATTGAATCTTTGCCAAAATACTCAAAATAATCTTAGGAATTTCAATCACTCTTTATCTCTTGGGATTGCGCTACATACTAGATTGGCCATAGCAATAACTCTACTCCTCTTTTCACCAAGCATTATACAACCATTAGCATCTCTACACATCTACCACCTTATTCCATGTCCATGTAGTATTTCATACAACCACATAATATCTTATTGCACAAAAATCTAGAGTCTGCACAAACTTAAGGGAAATTGTCTCAATTTACAATACTTAAAGGCCATAATATAGTGCACTCAACTCTGATAAATTAGAATTAAATCCACTACACACGCCTGACAACAATCCACATACAAACAGGCCATTGGTATCACTGAATAAATCTCAATTACCTGCCATGTTATGATGACACTCAAAACAACTTCTTTATTCAGCTTAATCCCAATTTTTTTGTTTGACACAATTGATTAAAAATTTATTTTTCTGTACTCCCAAACCCCAATGTAACTTGTTTACTAGTTTCATCTAACTTGACTCGAGATTAAAGATGCTACATATATATTGAGAAGTTCACATTGTCAGCTAACCTTTTGGGGAATCCATTCTTAGGACTAGAAATTGGTTGTATACTATATCATTTAGCATTTTCTTTTGATTTAAAAGATGTAGTTATGTGTGTTTTTTTCCTCATCTTTTAGTCATTATATTAGCACTCATAAAAATGTAGTTTCATCTGTTTTATATTATATGATTGATTCGATTTTCACGGTGAACCCTAACCTACCAAATCTTTGAACTCCGCTGCCGTCTATGGCTGCGCATCCTACTGAACCGCCAGGCAGTGTAATACCGCCGTAAAACACTTCACTAATGCCTAACGTGAATGATGATACTTCCGTGGAGGAGCATGATACTGCTGAGGAATTTCCCAAACAGACGGATGCCATAGAAAAAGTTTGGCAAGGTAAGAGACACCGATCCGGGAAGGTAGTTGTTGACGGAGGTTCTAATGGGCCGGTCCAGTCCAATCGAGTGGCCTCTCAAGCGACAACATTACTGAAACAAGGCACTGCAAAGAGTTTTCTTCATGCACCTACGTCAAGTAATTACCATGCAAATTCATCCAAAAGAAATGGTACTAATCCGAGTTTAAAATTAGGTGGATGTATGGGTTCTTTAATTGGGAAAAATGTTGTTATCCCTGTAATTGAAGATGACAAAGAAGGAAACAAAAAATCAGTCACAGGAGAGGAGGAAGCATTGAAGAACTAATAGAGGATGATGTACTAGATGAGAACGAGACAATTCCAATGATTCTCAGGACTCGTGAGGAAATTAAAGAAGGTATAAGGTTGTGGAGAAACACTGTAGTAGTGAGGTTACTCGGGAGGGAGGTAGGATTTACATACTTGTCAAATAAGTTGCGACAAATCTGGAATCCCGTCGGACCTTTGGAATTAGTGGATGTGGGTCATGGCTAATATATGGTAAAGTTTGCAGCCCGGAAAGATTTTGAGTTAGCTATTTTGGGAGGACCCTGTATGGTTATGGATCATTACCTTATCGTAAGAGAGTGGACGCCAAGTTTCAATGCTATTACGAACTCGATTACTACTACTGTAGCGTGGGTAAGAATCTTGAATGTTGGTATGCAGAATTACAGTGCGAGAATACTGAGGAAAATTGGTGATAAAATTGGCAAATGTAAATCGAACCACAACCGCAAGTGTACGGTTGTCCCAAGTAGTATAACTGATAATACAGATTCGTTCCAAGGACGGGATGGTTGACTACAATGCTTATCTATTAATGATTGATGCACTTATGACAGTAAACAAAGATAATATGTTTGTTTGGTTTTGTATTAATGCTAAGTAAATGAAAGACAATTATTAAAATGCAAATAAAAGCTAAGACACAAGTAAAATGATGTAAAACGCAATATGAGAAGTAGCACTTGAGAACGCAAGGATCCTCCCAATCTTATTTCCTAACTTATGTTGTTTAAGGGCTAAATTGGTCAATTACAATGGTCGGGATTCTAAATTCCTTATACCCCCGTCAGGGTGGATTATAAAGCGATCCTAAAGTGTCACTAGTCCCGTCAGGGTAAATATGATCCACCGTTGGATGTTTAAGCTTTATTACCTCATTGGCCCTAGAATTAACTAAGTTCGTCAGAATCAATAGTTTCTATCCTAGATTGAATAAATAATTCTGTATTTAAACCCCCCCGTCAAGATGATCCAATCGCCACTAATTGGAATAGCATAAATACTAATACCTGTTCCTAGTTCATGACGCTAAAAACAGTAAATATTCTCAATTTATCGAAAAGAGTAAAAGCCCTAATTTAGTTTAATTTAACAGAAACCCAAATTCAACATTCGTTAATCAATAAAATTGGGATTCACCCATTGTTTGTTCTCAAGCACTATGAAAAGTTGAGCTCATATTAAAACTAAAAACTAATTTAAATGTAAAGGAATTCATATTGATTACAAAATTAAAAGATAAAAGAACCTAATTTCCGGAATAGGAATGACTACGAATGGAGATATAGACCCTCTCCAGCTCTTGTAGCTTCTTCTTCTTCCTTCAGTTGCTTCTCTCTGGTGTTTTTAATCTTGCAGAATGTGAATTGTATGAAAAATAGAAGTCCAGACCTCCTTTTATAAATGAAAATTCGGACTTGGACCTAGGCTTTTAATTAAATGAAATATAGAAGGCCCAAGTCCACTAACTTAGCCCAAAATCCCGTAACTGCAGATACACCTTCACTAAAACGGCTTTTCCCGATGCGTTATGACTCCGATTGACCTCATTCCAGTTGCTAAAGTTCCGTAACTCGATAAGGAATGTTTTCTCTTCAAAGGTCAGCGGCTAAATCATCGCTTAAGCATCTCGAAATCAGCAATATATGGCCTGGAAAATGGATTTTTCAGCTCTAAAAATAATATCTTCGGGATTTCTCTTAAAGTCTTGACTTTATCTTTTGATCTTTGACTTTCTCCTCGGATTCCTCTTCTAGCTAACATCTAAAACCTGTAAACTTTACACTAAAGATACCAATATTACGCGCAAAAGCTTAATAAACTAAAAATGCTAGAAATAAAAGAGGAAAATCATAATATTGCATATTTAGTCCAAAAGTCTATCGAATTGATTACAAAAACACCAAAAATGATGTCTCCTAAGGGTCGAAAATACGAACAATTAGGGAGACATCAAGACCCCCAACTCAAACCTTTGTCGTCCCGACAAAGCAAAACAAAACGAAACAAGGGGTAGAAGTAAACGCAAGAACACATAGAAGCTAGCAAATACACCTAAAGCAATTCTTAAGATAAATCTCATATAGCAAAACTTTAAGAACTAACATATACATACACTAATCATGCAACATCAAACATAAATAATCTCAATCATAAAATTAAAGTCGCAATGCTTGAAGGTTACACTTGTACTCATCTCTGTATGATGGCTATAGGGTGGTCATTAATCCTACCTCGCTTTGAATGCTCCACCTAGTATATTCCCTATCAACAGAATTATAAATTCACTATGTACTTAGGAATCACGAGGTCTTTATGGTTTTAATAATGACTTAAGGACGGTATGGATGTATATTTGGTAAATTTGAAGTGAGCTTTTGGCTCTCTCCTCACTTACCATCAACAATGCCCTCGAGCTTGAGTTTACGCTAAAAAATGTTCTCACTCACCCATTTGACGCGCTAATTTTGCGTCCTCAATGTCAACCCAAATAAACTAAGATGATTTCCAAAAATTATTCCACTTTGCCGATTTATTTATTCTTTCTTTTTATTTTCTTTTCTTCTTTTCTCTTTTTTTTTGTACAAGATTCCCATGACCATCATTTTGATGTGAAAAGTCATGTCTCTTATAATTTTCTCTTTTTTTTTTCTTTTTCAAATATCGGCAAAGGGTTACAAATAATCATATCATCTTTCATTTTTGTGCCTCAATACAAACACATATAATCCCTTCCCAATGTAAATTCCCAAATATGGACCCTCCACCCCAAACTCAAGCTCGAGACAAGTCTCAGGGTTGTGATTCAAGTGCGGGTCATTTGGTAATGCCTAATAATCTAAAGGATAATGGGCTTATATCGTGGCTACAAAAGAAAGGCTTAAGGCTCAAAATTGGGCTAAGACGGATAATATTATAATAAGGGATAGCAAGCTAAAAGGCTTCAAATGGCTAACAAAGAACTGCCCCTATCATTTTCCTAAGTACATAGCTTGTCTTTAGTTCATATCTAGGTGGGTTCTCTACTAATTAGGATTTCACGTTCTACACACCAAACATATTCCTTAAGTACAAGCTTACTTCATTTGCATTGTTCATTAATTTTTCCTATCAATTACCTATGTTCGCATGCAATTGTAAGTGCGTTTTATGTTATTCCCTAAAGTCCACTATTTACTATCATTGATTCATCAAAAGTATGCTTAAAGGAACATTTAAAATCTTCTATAGTCAAACGCAACTCCGAAAATTATTTTATTGAAAGCAAATAAAACACATAACACATAAAAACTGGGATGAGGCAACGAACCCCACCCCAAACTCAAAAATGAGTCGTGTCCCGACGACTCGAAAAGACTCAACGCAATAAAAATAAACTAAACTAACTAAAACGCGAAAGGGATAGAAAACGTATCTTAACCAGCGCGAGGCTGGTTATCGGTGTTGCGTCCATGAACTTTCTCTTGCGTAAGTATACCATAGGTGGCGTGTTGAATTGTGCTCACCCCCATTAACATGTTTCGGAGAAGTTCTAACTCTTTTGTAACGTTTCCCAAAGACGCAATCATTTTCACTTGGTTCTCTTCTAACACCTTCACTTTCGCTTCCAACTCGTTATTGGTATGCATCTTCTTCTTTGGAGGAGCTCTAGGATTTCTTGTTGCTTTTAACACCTTATCATGAATGTTCTTGATCAAAGGTAAACCCATACTCTCACCCACTACAACACGATCAATCTCTGCGTCTTTACGCGGAACCTTTGCGTCTAAGCACAAAGTAGTGATGGTACAAGGAAATTTGAGATTTTGTTGCGAAGTAGGAATTCGAGCAAATTCCATGATGGTATCATATATCACGCGAGCAACATCTATAGGTTTCTCCTCAATAATACAGTTAATGAACAAAAGATGCTCCTTCTTCACTTCCGATATGTGTTTAACTCCGAAGAAGGTAGGGATTATGAAACGTGACCAAATCTTAGCACATGGTAGCAAATTACTACTATACATCTGTCCAGGATATCTCTCCCCTTCGAGAATTGGGCGGGCCCCATCAATAAGCACTTCCCCCCAAAGGGATTCATAATCAAACGAAGGTTCTTCTAGAGACTCTTGAAACGGACATACTCCAGAAAATTCGGGTAATTTCAATGATTTACGAATAAGCTCAACGGAGAAAGGAACTACCTTTTCGAATAATAACAGCTTCCTTTGAGAAGGCGATTCCTTCATAAAAATCTCGCACCAAGGTAGGAATATACTCAAGCTTCCTTTCTCTTAATTCAGTCCAACCCAATTTATCACAAGTAATACCATAATTTTTATAAGCACTAGTCATAATACCCTTAGGAAGATTCATCTCCTCACCAAACTTCAAAAATTGAATTCTATCACGAACCTGAGTATCCCATGGAACGAAGACTCTTTTAGGCTTTTGAGCCCAAGCTTTCCTACGCGGAGGTTTTGGTTGTTGTACTGGTTCTTCGGGAACTTCTTGTTCAGTTTCTTCCTCAATCTCTTCTTCAACTTCTTCCTCACTTTCTTCATCACTTTCATCAATTAACCTGCTCTTTTTCGGATTAGCCTTACTTGGATTTTCTTTTCGTTTTGGAGCAATTGGATTTTGGACAGTCTTTTTGGATCGCGAATCCGGAATCTCAATTGCTTGGTCTGGGCTAGCTCCAACATTGTTCCTGTTTCTTGGTATGTTTCTTGGTATGTTTCTTCGGTAGTTACACATGGAATCGGTTCTGTTAGTCATCTCTTTTCACCCCCAAACTCAAAACTTCAAATAGAGAAAAAGCTAGAGAAAAGCTTTGAAATTTGATGTTTTGAGGTTTAAAACATGAAGAATTTAGTGTTATATGAGATGGGTTAAGGTTATTTGAGAGGAATAGGGAAGTAATTGGGTTTAATTTCAAGGTTCGGAAGAGAGAATTTATGAAGAAAAGTTGAATTTTGGTGATGTTTTGGAGAAGCTATGAGTTGATTTTGTGTTTTCGTGATGAAAGAAGGCTTGATTTGATGATTTTATAGTTTTTTGTTGATGATTTTCGGAGTAGGTGGAGGCAAGGATTCAGAATATAAGGTTTGGCTTGGAAAAGAGGTAAAAAAACTAGGTTTAGGAAACACAAAACCGCCTCTCGCAACAGGTGGCCGGCTAGCCAGCGGTTTCACCGGCATGCCGGTCGAGAGGGCGGCGGAAAAAATTACTAAATTCGACTTTTTTTTTACCTCGAAACGCAAGCACCTTGCGTCGTCGCTGACGCAGTGATCAGAGAATCCACTTTTCTTCACCGGCTAGCCGGCGGATTCACCGGCATGCCGGCGAAACCTCGATGGCGCAAATGATGACGCAAGCACCTTGCGTCGTCGCTGACGCAAGGATCAGAACTTCCACCTTTTTTGGCCGGCATGCCGGCGGAATCTCGATGGCGCGAAGTGGGACGCAGCAAAGCTGCGTCATCGCTGACGCAGTGATCAGAGAGTTGGGGTTCTTCAGCTCGTTTGGCCGGTATGCCGGCCAGCTCGCCGGTCAAACCTGCTGTGGACTTCAAATTTATTCGTTTTCTCATCGTTTTGACCCCAAACTCATGACCATTATACTCCTGAAATTATCAAAAACAAACACCCTTCCTCATTTCTTAAAAATAAAAACTAAAAACAACGAAAATTCAACTAATTTACACTACGGGAATTGAAATACTTAAACTAATATACAAGAAATTGGCTTTTGTTTAACGTCGTTAAGCTCGACGGTTTACCTCACGCTTCTAAGGAGTCTCGCGGAGGTACATGACCTCCCCGGCATGTGGATCTTCCGAGAGATTGGTATCTTCACCTTCATGGTATATCTTTAACCTATGACCGTTCACCATAAAGGTACGGTTCTCTAACGGATGTTCTATTTCTATCGCCCCATGAGGTGTAACTTTGGTCACAATGTATGGACCTGACCACTTAGATCTTAACTTACCCGGAAAATTGCTGAACTTTGAATTATACTTCAATACTTTTTGCCCCACTACAAAGTTCTTTGTACGAATCCGATTGTCATGCCATTTCTTCGTGTTTTCTTTGTAAAGTTTGGCATTTTCATAAGCATGCAATCGGAATTCGTCAAGTTCATTAAGTTTCATCATACGATTCTTCCCGGCTAAGATCGGATCTAAGTTTAATTGTGCAATCGCCCAATAGGCACCCATTTCAAGTTCTAAAGGTAAGTGACAAGCCTTACCATACACCATACGATAGGGAGATGCACCAACTGGAGTTTTGAACGCAGTACGATAAGCCCACAACGCATCATCTAATTTCATTGACCAATCTTTTCTTGTAGGACCAACAGTTTTCTCTAGGATTGACTTGACTTCACGATTCGAAACTTCAGCTTGACCATTGGATTGTGGATGATATGCGGTAGATACACGGTGTCTTACTCCATATTTCTCTAGAACAGTCTTCAGATATTTATTAACGAAATGAGATCCTCCATCGCTAATAATCACTCTAGGTGTGCCATGTCTAGTGAAAATATGTGATTTCAAGAACTTGATCACCACTCGTGAATCATTAGTGGGTAAAGCCACCGCTTCTACCCACTTAGACACATAATCAACAGCTAATAAGATGTAGAGGTTACCATTTGAAGGAACGAAAGGACCCATAAAATCTATACCCCAAACACAAATATTTCAACTTCTAAAACATTATTACGTGGCATCTCATCTCTCTTGGATATGTTTCTGGTAAACTGGTATCTCGAGCATTTCTTAACATATTCATGACAATCTTTAACAAGAGAAGGCCAGTAAAAACCTGATTGAAATACCTTCGTAGCAGTTCTATCTCCTTTGAAATGTCCTCCATATAGTGAATCATGGCATCCAGCTATGATGGCTTCAGTCTCTTCCCTTGCTACACATCTTCGTATCATTTGGTCAGCACAAACTTTGTAGAGGAAAGGATCCTCCCAAAAGAACTGTCTAGCACGATGAGCTAACCTCTTTCTTTCTTGGTAGGTAGAACCTTCAGGGAAAACACCACTCACCACTAAATTCGCAATATCTGCATACCACGGTGCTTCATAATCTCGAACAACGAACAAACTCTCATCAGTAAATTCTTCTTTAACTGCTTCAGTACCACTATTCATCTCTGAACCCTCTAAGCGCGATAGATGATCTGCAACCTGATTCTCACAACCCTTTCTATCTTTGATCTCTAAATTGAACTCTTGAAGTAGTAACACCCATCTGATTAACCTTGGTTTAGCATCCTTCTTTTCCATAAGGAATCTGATCGCGGAATGATCTGTATAAACAATAACTTTCGCTCAAAGAAGATAAGAGCGAAATTTATCAAACGAATATACAACTGCTAATAACTCTTTCTCTGTAACTGTGTAATTAATCTGAGCACCACTAAAAGTTTTACTAGCATAATAAATCGAATGAAAAACTTTCTCTTTTCTCTGTCCCAATACAGCTCCCATACACAAATCACTCGCATCACACATAACCTCAAACGGTAAATTCCAATCTGGAGGTTATACTATAGGAGCAGAAATAAGCTTTTCTTTGATTGCTTTGAAGGCCGCTAAGCAAGCTTCATCAAAAAGAAATTTGGAGTCCTTTTCAAGTAAGTTGCATAACGGTTTAGCAATCTTAGAAAAGTCTTTAATAAATCGCCTATAAAAGCCAGCATGGCCAAGAAAACTTCTTACCCCTTTAACAGAAACAGGAGGGGGAAGAGTTTTAATTACCTCGATCTTCGCTCTATCAACTTCTAACCCAGCACTCGAAACTTTGTGACCCAGAACAATACCTTCGTGAACCATGAAATGACACTTCTCCCAGTTTAAAACCAAATCTGTTTCTTTACATCTGATTAACACTTTCTCTAAATTCTCTAGACATGTATCGAAATCGTCACCAAATACAGAGAGATCATCCATAAACACTTCAAGAAAGTTATCGATCATATCCCAGAAGATAGCCATCATGCATCTTTGAAAGGTAGCAGGAGCATTACATAACCCAAATGGCATTCTACGATATGCAAAAGTACCAAATGGGCATGTAAAGGTTGTTTTATGTTGATCTTCTGGAGCCACGTAAATTTGATTATACCCAGAATAACCATCCAAGAAGCAATAGTACTCTCTTCCGGCTAATTTGTCTAACATCTGATCTATGAAGGGTAAAGGGAAATGATCCTTTCTGGTGGCCTTGTTCAGCTTTCTGTAATCCATGCAAACTCTCCATCCAACTACCATTCTTGAAGGAATCGCTTCATTTTTATCATTTAGAACTATTGTCATTCCTCCTTTCTTCGGTACACACTGAACCGGGCTCACCCATTCACTACTCGAAATGGGATAGATAATCCCCGCATCTAAAAGCTTGATCACCTCTTTCTTCACTACATCCTTCATAGCGGGCATTAATCTTCTTTGACCTTCAACTGAGCGTGCGTTAAAATCTTCAAGTATAATTTAATGTTGACAATAGGATGGACTAATGCCTTTGATGTCAGCAATTGTCCAATCTATTGCTTCTTTGTTGGCTCTTAACACACGCAACAGTTTATCTTCTTGAGGACCTGTTGAATTCGCTGAAACAATAACAGGTAGAGTTTCATTAGTACCTAAATATGCATACCTCAAGTGTGCTGGTAACGGTTTTTCTTCCAATTCCGGAGGAGATTCAATTGAAGGTTTCTTTTTAGGAATAATCTCCCCTGGTTCTCTCACAGGTTCATAGGCAAGACGCCTATACTTCGGATTTTCAGAATTAAGAGCTGCCACTGTTTCGGCAAGCTCTTCCATCATCTCAGGCAAGTCTAAAGTACAGGCAGCCTGCAAAACATCATCAAATTTAAACCCTTAAATACCTCTTGCGATGCTTGCTCAACTACATCCATTCGGAAGCAATCCTCTTGAGAATCTGGAAATTTCATAGCTCGAAATACATTGAATTTAACTTCCTCATCTTGTATCCTCGTCGTTAGTTCCCCATTCTCTACATCGATTAGTGTACGCCCTGTAGCTAGGAATGGTCTTCCCAAAATAATGGGGACATTTCTATCTGCATCGTACTCAAGTATTACAAAATCAACGGGAAATATAAGTGTACCTGCCTTAACGAGGACATCCTCAATTCGGCCTTCAGGATGTGCAAGAGACTTGTCCGCCATTTGCAAGACCATAGAAGTGGGTCTTGCTTCTCCAATTTTTAACCTATCAAAAATCGATTTGGGCATCAAATTGATGCTTGCTCCCAAATCACATAACGCCTTTCCTTTCCACTCCTCTCCAATTGATATCGGAATCGTGAAACTCCCCGGATCAACTAACTTCGGAGGTAACTTACTTTGGCAAATCGCACTACATTCTTCAGGAAGGCCAATCATCTCGTTATCGCAGTAAGGCCTCTTGTTAGTGAGGGCCCTCTTCAAAAACTTCGTATACTTAGGAATATCTCGAATCGCCTCTAGTAACGGAATATTAATACTTAGACCCTTCACTCTATTAAAGAATTTCTGAAAATCACCTAAATCACCCTTTTTCTGAACTCGAGATGGAAACGGTGGTGGAGGGCGATTGATCACAACATCATTTTTCTTCTTTGGAATCTCGGTTGGCCTCACTATTTCTTCAACTTCACTATCTTTCTCATTCTCTTTCTCTTTCTCACCCGCTTCCCTTTCTTTTCTCGGGACTTCTTTCTCTTTCATAACGGGAAAAGGAGGTGGAGGAAGGTTCTTACCACTTCTTAATGTAATAGCCTTGCAATCTTCACGTTGCAACGGATTCTCAGTATCGCTAGGAAGTTGCCCTTGTGGGCGTTGATTTAGTTGTTTATTGATTTGACTCAGCTGATTCTGTAACAACTTCATATTTGCTTCATGTGCATTTTGACGTTCCATAGCTTGTGTTTGAAGAGCAATTAAACCTTCAACTGTTTTCTGAAGGGTAACCACTCCTTCTTGTGGATGGGCAGGTAAAGCTTTCTGGTTCAAATTCTCATCATAAGTATTCTGAGGAGCTTGTCTCTGTACATAATTGCCTTGATTTTGTCCTCCTTGATAATTGTTGTGTGGTCTTGGATTATAGTTGTTACCTTGGGGACGCGGCTGATACGCATAGGTAGGATTGGCTGCCCCATTAGGATTTGAGTATTGAAACCCAGGATGGTTTCTGTTAGGCTGATATCCATTACCACTTGAATTGAAATTACCTCTGTTGGACATAAACATCACAGACTCTTGGTTATTCGGACAACTTTCCTCATCATGATCATCTACCCTACAAATCGAACACATATAAACCTCGTGTGCAGCATGCACAGCTAACTTCTTACTCGAAAATCCTTCTTTTACAGCTAAAGTAAGCTGCTTCAATTGTTGCTCTAAAGTATTCTGAATCTTATTCTCAAACGTAGCAAATTTTTCTTCCATATCAACATTATTCACTCCTTTAACCGGTGTTCTTACTGAATTCCACCCAACTTCATTCTTGACTGTTCTTTCTAAAATGATTTTAGCATGAGCGGGTTGAACTTGAAGAAAACCTGCACCACATAACGTATCCAATTTCTCTCTCGAAGTCCCATCAAGGCCTCTATAAAAGATTTTTAGCTGTTGTTGTTCTGAAAAGCCATGAGTGGGAACTCTACGTAAACACATCTGAAATCTTGTCCAACTCTTGCCCACAGTTTCATCATACTCTTGACGAAAATGCGTCACTTCTAATTCAACATCTAATCTCATGTTACTTGAGTAATATTTGTCAAAGAAAGCAGTCTCTAATTGGTCCCAGTTGGTTATCTTCGTCGGATCTTGTGTATCGTGCCATTCACTCGCTCCATCAATAACAAAGAATTTAAACGCAACAAAGTACATCTGTTCTCTTGAAACTCCTTGTGTGATATAAGAATCACATATCTGTTTGAATTTCTGTACTGCTCTAAGAGGATCTTCTGATGGTCTTCATTCCCAAAATTTTGGAATTGAGCTAACATACCCGAATCTGGACGGAATCGCGGAACATCAATATCTGGAGCACCTACTCCTATAGCAGGAGCACGGAATGGAACTTCTGGTGGCCCATTAGTAAACCACGGATCTTGATACATCACTATCTGAACTTGAATTAGGATTCAATGGTGCGATTGGAGGAATAACGCATGGAGCCAAAGGTTGGCCATTTGCGCCTAGTTGTCCTGGTTGTTGATCTTGAAGATTTATCTCTTCCATTCTGTTACTTAATTCTTCTACCTCTAAAGCTTCTCGTTCTCTTCTTCTCTTGTTAGCAAGTCTGATCAACGAATCTGGATTATCGAAGATTTGAACTGGGGGTTCAAATCTAAGCCTTCTTCGCATATACCAAACCTAAAAACCTGAAAAGATGAACAAACAAAAAGCGTAAAACTGATAAAATAAAATAAATGCACTATCACTAAAGGATAAACACCATGGTCACACGCTACCGTCCCCGGCAGCGGCGCCAAAAACTTGGTGGTCCTTTGTGTGTTCTAAAATAAATGCAAATATAAATCGAACCACAACCGCAAGTGTACGGTTGTCCCAAGTAGTATAACTGATAATACAGATTCGTTCCAAGGACGGTATGGTTGACTACAATGCTTATCTATTAATGATTGATGCACTTATGACAGTAAATAAAGATAATATGTTTGTTTGGTTTTGTATTAATGCTAAGTAAATGAAAGACAATTATTAAAATGCAAATAAAAGCTAAGACGCAAGTAAAATGATGTAAAACGCAATATGAGAAGTAGCACTTGAGAACGCAAGGATCCTCCCAATCTTATTTCCTAACTTATGTTGTTTAAGGGCTAAATTGGTCAATTACAATGGTCGGGATTCTAAATTCCTTATACCCCCGTCAGGGTGGATTATAAGGCGATCCTAAAGTGTCACTAGTCCCGTCAGGGTAAATATGATCCACCGTTGGATGTTTAAGCTTTATTACCTCATTGGCCCTAGAATTAACTAAGTTCGTCAGAATCAATAGTTTCTATCCTAGATTGAATAAATAATTCTGTATTTAAACCCCCCGTCAGGATGATCCAATCGCCACTAATTGGAATAGCCTAAATACTAATACCTGTTCCTAGTTCATGACGCTAAAAACAGTAAATATTCTCAATTTATCGAAAAGAGTAAAAGCCCTAATTTAGTTTAATTTAACAGAAACCCAAATTCAACATTCGTTAATCAATAAAATTGGGATTCACCCATTGTTTGTTCTCAAGCACTATGAAAAGCTTAGCTCATATTAAAACTAAAAACTAATTTAAATGTAAAGGAATTCATATTGATTACAAAATTAAAAGATAAAAGAACCTAATTTCCAGAATAGGAATGACTACGAACGGAGATATAGACCCTTTCCAGCTCTTGTAGCTTCTTCTTCTTCCTTCAGTTGCTTCTCTCTGGTGTTTTTAATCTTGCAGAATGTGAATTGTATGAAAAATAGAAGTTCAGACCTCCTTTTATAATTGCAAATTCGGACTTGGACCTAGGCTTTTAATTAAATGAAATATAAAAGGCCAAAGTCCACTAACTTAGCCCAAAATCCCGTAACTGCTGATACACCTTCACTAAAACGGCTTTTCCCGATGCGTTATGACTCCGATTGACCTCATTCCAGTTGCTAAAGTTCCGTAACTCGATAAGGAATGTTTTCTCTTTAAAGGTCAGCGGCTAAATCATCGCTTAAGCATCTCGAAATCAGAAATCTATGGCCTGGAAAATGGATTTTTCAGCTCTAAAAATAATATCTTCGGGATTTCTCTTCAAGTCTTGACTTTATCTTTTGATCTTTGACTTTATCCTCGGATTCCTCTTCTAGCTAACATCTAAAACCTGTAAACTTTACACTAAAAATACCAATATTACGCGCAAAAGCTTAATAAACTAAAAATGCTAGAAATAAAAGAGGAAAATCATAATATTGCATATTTAGTCCAAAAGTCTATCGAATTGATTACAAAAACACCAAAAATGATGTCTCCTAAGGGTCGAAAATACGAACAATTAGGGAGACATCAACAGTCCAAAGGGGTAACCGCGGGTATGGAAAAGTTAAAGGGTCGAGTGGAAAAAATGCACTAAAGTCTAACATTCCTAATGTACTGGGGTCGCGTTTTGAAGCACTAAGAATGGAAGAAGTAGAAAATAATGGAACGGGTAGAAGTGGAAAACTGATGTCTCCCCACTGTGATGATTTAATCTTAGTTGGAGACATCATTTTAGGTGTTTTAGGAAAGCTTATACTCGATTTTTATTAGTATTATTGTATTTCTTATTTCTTGTCTTGATTTGGTGATTTAATATTTTTAGAGCATATTTTGGTTTAATTGTTTGATAAATGTGAAGATTCAAAGATATATGGTAATTAATTGGATTCCAAATCAATTCCAAGAGATAAAGAAAAGAAGATAATGATGGAAATTAGAGATAAAAGAAGGAAAAGATAAAATAGGAAAAGAAAAGTTATCAAGTAAACAATTAATCATGACAAAGTGTTACCATGTTTAAAGCATAGACATAAATTAATATAATCGCATTCATGCTTTACACTACACGTTTCATCATTTCAAAATTTCGATCTTTTTGATTTTATTTACAACTATTGGAAAACATGAAACAGGAATAAGGGACAACGAATGTACCCAACCAAATTTAAAAGTTAATCATGACCCCACGATTCAAAAAGACTTGCTAAGGCGAAAAACTTATAAAAATGCAAGTGGCTAAATAAAATCTATCATAAATAAAATGACAATAAAGAGAGATCAAAGGAGACGTCTTTTGCGAGGATCGTTCAATCCCAAGTTAGGGTTTGATGTTCTTGATCTATGTCGCTCGAGGTGGATATGTGTGTGGAGTTCCTCCATGAGAAGGGAGCAACCTTCGAAGCATGTCTTTGATTTCTGTGGAATCGGCTAGCAAATTATCCACCTTGGCATTCAATTCCACAATCTCCGCATGTATATTATCTACCTTAGCAGTCAATTCCACAAACTCAGACATTACGTTCTTCTGCGAGGCATGCTCACGTATGAGTGGCACGATTTCATTGTCCATTATGGCCATTGATCAAGGTCCCATCTCATTTTTATCCTCTAACTCATGGTCTGATTCATCTTCTTACACGTCATACGATTCATCCCCTGACTTGTCTCGAATACGTAAGTCTCCAATCGACGGTAACTCCAAAGTACCTGTTTAAACTGACTCCGAAAACTACAGAGTCTCTCCCTCACGCTCTTTTTCACCCTTTCTCCGAGAAACTCCCATGTTCAAACACATAGAGGTAATTAGGGCGGGAAACGGTATCTTCTTTGTCTTCTTCGAGTTGAAACTCTTGATTTCACTCCAAATTATACCGCCAAGATTGACCTTTTTATCCGCCATAAGGAGATAGAGTATGTGAATTTGTTGCCTTTTTAAATCGGATATATGACTCGTTGGGATAACAAACTTAGCCATAAACTTCCAAAATGCTTTTGAGATAGGCTTCAAAAACCTTGTTGTGTTTCCTCCTTTGCCCTATTCCTATTACATAACGAGCTCCCGATTTCGCTATTAATTCAAGTACTTTGTCCCAATTAATCTCATCAATGGTTTTAGACACGTACCATGCATATTCACATCTATTCGGTGGTAGGACTATCCCTAGAAACTTATTGATCGCACTGAAGGAAGATGGAACCAATTTGTTACATACTTTAACCATCACATGTGAATCGACTTTATCTAAGTTGGTGTAGAATTCACGTACTACGTTAGAAAATGCCACATTTAAAATGCCTCGATTCAACCGAGAAATATTTTTTAACTAATACGTCGTCCCCCACTCTTTGGAGAATTTTAGAAAAATATATTCTAGTAATTAAGGAAACCATCAATAAAAAGGTCAGCAAAGATTTCAACAATTGGCTGGTGAATTTTCATATAGTGAGTCAAAACATAGGCCAACCCACAATTGGACACGACTCAACAGCTTGGCAAAGAGAGGAAGAAATGGGAATTAAATAACGCCAAGTGGAGAAGCATAAACGTTTAAGCTTAAGAGATTGTGTTAACCCACTTGAAGAATAGGTCGATGATGGAGTTAACTTGATGTTGGGATTTATATTAATATTGAGTATTAATTAAGTCCATTCATATTTTTTGGAGAAGTGGACAAGACATTTTATTGAAGAAAACGTCTAACATAGGAAGTGAAGTAGAAAAAAAGTTAGAATATAATATCTTACCTATATTCCTTCCAAAATAACTAAAGGCCATACAATCCAAAAGAGAACATGGAAAGCCCTACATGCGCGCACCACCACCACTACCACCACCACCATCGGCCCGGCGACAACGACAACGTGGGGGGGGGGGGGGGGTTAGGGAGTCAAAAAAATGAAAAATGAAACAAGTTTTCTGAAGTGATTTTGGTGGAGGATGGTTGGTACTTATAGTGGTCGTTGACAATTCATAACCTTCCAGCCAGAAGAAAAAAGGTCACCAATTGAAGACTCATTAAACCCAAATATTCTTTATTCAAAGCTCAGTTGTTATAGGAGTTGGTCAATACGGGAACGAATCAGAAGTTAACAAAGTATCCAGGTTCATTACTGGAATTTGAAAATATGTAACAAATGTAACATTCAAAATATTAGCAATTATGAGCCATTGAAGACCATTTATTCTAACGATTTTGAAAGAGCCTCTCCTCACCTATAAATACAGGTCCTCTCCCATTTGCCAAAGCTACGAACCTGTATCAGAAAAGAACTTCTACTTCTCTCTAATAGTATTTTGGAAATATTATTCTATAGTACTAGAAAAACTCTGCTAGAGATAACCGGCAAGATTGGAATATCTTTTTAACGCCAGAATTACCGTGTAATTTTTTTCTTTACGATCTCGTGTATGTTTTGTATTATTTCAATTATTGTAATAGAATAATTTTACTTTAATCGAAATATATTATTTTTTGGATTTCCATTTCTGTTATTTTTAAACCGGTGATTTACTATTTTTTACAACTCTTAATTGGTGATGAAACCAAGGGCGGTTACAGTTTTGGTTGTGGTGGATTGTTAGTTGATTTAACATTGTTATAAGGGCTTATCATATAAATCAGACCATAGGGCTTGAGGATCGATTCAATCAGTACTATTTTGATTATCAGGGGTAATTGACTTTGGATTTAAGGTATCATTTATGACTCCATTTCTTAAATCCATCAATTTTTCTTTGCATAAATTACTAATTATTTTGTGGTAGAGGATTTCATTTTAGAATTGGAGGAGGCTTGATATCGAAGTTAGAGGTGGAGAACTTATGGGATATTGTTGTGAGTAAGATGTGTTATGTATTAATGGATCAATTTTCAAGAGTGCATATTGATGTGAGTTTGAGACATTTGATGGAGCACTAGATGATTTCTATATTAAAATTGAGAGAGGGTGTTATGAACATTAGCAAATGGCAAAAGAAAGCTCTGCAATGCAGAAAAAAGACAAAATTCGCAATGATCAGGTTTATATCACATATATGTTTGGTTTGCTATTATTTGCGATATACTTGTGGAATCAGATTTTTGTATGTAACAAGAAACAGGTCTACATAAACTAAAGAGAGAGGCTAAGGGTTGTGTAAGAAAGGCAAAAATTGAAAGAATATAAGATAAAATATGTTGATGCAGTTATATTAAATGTGCATGAATTTTGAATTGAGCAATTTTCTCTTACATATATGCGTGAAGTATGGCAGTCGAGTTTGAGAACTATTTCATGGATTTATCTCATAACCACCACTTTTTATGTTGGTTTTGAGTATGTTGCAACATTAGATTGAGTTTTTTTCCCTCTGTACGAACCACCTCTAATTTCGACCACCCACTCTGGCTCAGTTGGGATTCCTCGAAAGTCTAAGACGAACTTTACATACCTGAAGTATAAAAATGAATTTTATAATATGTCAGAAGAATTGATGTCTCGATATTTGTGATATAGTAATCTAGTTTTGATACATCATTTTAGGTGCTTTTCACTAATTGTTAAGGAATTTTCCCCGTTATTAGATAATTTCTTAATTAATGCCTTGATTTGGAGATTTATTACTTTTGTAACGTTTTTGGTATAATTTGTATGTTATTTTGAAACTCTTAAGTAAAAGGAAATATTTAGAGGTCAAATCAATACATTTAATGATAACAAATAAATTCCATCAGTAATTGACGGAAAAAAAAAACCTAATATATTTTTTGAAATTATATAATAATATTTGACATTAATTTACAGAACTTAATGATCCATAATAATCTTTTTCATTTGATTTTATGTCTCAAACACAATTTTTTTTTAAAAACCCTCTATTGTAATAATAAAAATAAATTTAAAAAAATAAGATTATTTTAAATTCAGTATATTATAAACAAAAAATCTTACACAATATTTTTCTTAAAAGAATGGAAATTTTTTATTTTTCAAATTTAATTTATTGTCTAAATACAGCAAGATAATTTTATATTCAAGTGATAAAATAAATTTTAAATATTGACAAAAATTTGATTAATTAATCAGTTATTAAAAAAATAAAGATAAAAAAAGAGATAACTAATGAATAAATAGAATAAGATACCATGAAGTAAAATAAAAATAAAATAACAAAAACATGAACTGGTGTTGGATTATAAAATTGCAAGGGTTAAACAAATGTAAGTAAATAAACAAACCATTAGATTTTTTATAATTCCACCTTTTGTAGGCGTGGCTTCGCCACTGGGAGTGGAGTAAAGAAGACTGAAACGGAATAAGGAATAAGGACGGGTATTTTATATTACATACAAAGAGATCTATAAGATCCTCGTAAGGTCTCTTTCGTAAATATACATTTTTCTTGCAAAAAAGTAGGTATCCCTTCGGTTATTGTCAAGATAAATGAAAAGTTAATATGAACACAAAGAAGCCTAATCACACATATTTTTCTTGTGTTTATGCAAATATTCATGTAGATGACTCCGAAATTTTTTTCTTTACACATGAACTTCAAAAGAAATGTGAAATAGATGTTCATCAAGTTCGCTCAAGGACAATTTGGCTGTTTTATTCACAAAATCACTATCTATATACTGATATTTAAGAAATTGATATACAAGATTGACATGACTTCAATATATTTTCTGAGATGCTGACAAGAACAAGAGAGGGAGAGAAATACACACTATATTATTTTCCTTCATCGTAATTTTATCCTAATAGGTTTTCCTTGATAGGGATTTTCAATAAGATAATTTTAGAAAGCGTATAACTTTTTTTACTTTTTTTCCTTCACTAAATTTTTTTCTACTAATTTTTGTAGAAATATTGTAACTAGTCATATTTTTAGGATTGAATATAGAAGAGAGTGTTATAGACTCACATGATTTGAAGGAAGCCCATAAAGACTAAGATTTAGAGTAGACTACTATTATTTCTTTTTCTTCGTCATTCATAATATTATTTAAGGATGAATATTCAACCCAACTCATGGACTTGAAGTAAGCCCATAAAAAATAGAATATTCATAACACTTCAAGGTAAAACACTGTTATTTCTTTCTTTCCATCATTCATTACATTTTCTAGATATTGCAAAATACAATCAAACTAGCCACATCATAAAAATTCCAACCTGTAGTATAAAAATTTATATATTAGGGTATACATATTAAATAAAACAGTTTTATCACCTCAAGTGAGCCAGAACTTTGCCCTAGAAGATATGAAGCGGCTACATCTAAATACTTCGAAACATATCTTAAACATGGATAAGCGGAATAAGAAAAAGGAAAACAAAAACAAATTATCTCTAATTCTGCAACTTGATCATGTCATTTCTAATGGGTAAATTTCTTTAAGTTTTTTTTATATGATTTTTGTTTGTCTAGTTGCGATCCAATTTTCTTAAAATAAAAGAATTTTATTATAATAATCTGAGTTCAGGATTAAAATATCAACTTTATGTTAAAAGATTGATATAAAAATGATAAATTAGTAATTTATTGATTTTTTGTCTTTGATTTAAAAATTTATTCAAATTTTTTTTGTTTGTTTTTATTTCGCAATTTCAATTCTTATATTGAGAAATTGAATTAAATTTTTTATTACATTAAAATTTTATGTATATTCTGTAAAATGATGAAGAGTTGATTTGTTAATTTTTCTAGATTAAAATATTTGTTTTTTTCTTAATTAAATTGGTAAACTGAGTAGAATTAAGAAATTAAATTGAATTCTAAATCTTGTTAAAATTCTTATGTATATAAGTTAAAATTCTTTCGAATTGTTATTGTTTGGTGAGCTCTCTAGTTAATTGAAGTATTGCTAATGATTTGATATTTATAATTAGTTAATAAGAATCACATTAAAATATGATATGATTTTTTATTTTATGTATTTTGATTTATATACAGAAATAAGATCGATGATCGTGACATTTTATTCTATATTATCTTGGTAAGTTTTATCCATTTTAATAATTATGTGATATTAATATAGAAAATATATAATATTATTGTTACCAGAATTCCTTTGCATTATTTATAAATCACTTTATTATGAATCTGATATGTATTTTGTTTTTTATTATTTTAGAATTTTGTTTCTTAGGTATTCATTAAATAAGCTTTATTAATTATAGGGTGAATTACCCAGGGTCTTGAGAAAAATTAGTGTGCCACCTAGAAGCTACCAAATTTCTCTCTCCTACTTAGAGGCCACAAAAATGTAAAATGTCATCATTACCCTTACAATTTAAAAATCATTAAAATATTATAGAGACTCTTCGTTACCCGCTCAAAACACTTCTCAACACTACACTCTCTCTCCTCTCACTTTCTGCAACTCTCTCTCTCTGATTACCACGGCCACTGAAGCGACACTCAGCACTCCGGTGACCGCGAAGCCTGTAACCACCGCTCAGAACTCCGTTAACATCTCTAAACAACAACCGATCAACGTCCGATCAAAACTCAGAACTGTAACCGACTTTCTGAGGAAAAGCAGAGCACCGATCAACAATACAGCGGCGATAGACGTGAAATATTCAAGCGCGACGGTAGATTACTGATTAAATCGACGAGTTACTGATTAAACTCAGAAAAATGGCTAGTTCATCGCGCGCCAAGAGTTCGAAGAAGGATAAAAAGGTAACTGAGCTTTATTTTGTAATATTTGCTGTGTTTTTCGTATTTTGTTGAGCATTAATACGAATATTAGGATTATGTTAGGTTTTGATTAATGCTCAGCAAAATAAGAATGTTTAATTTCTGTGCATGTTACGATTTATGTTTAGATTGTGTTGATTAGGCTTTGCATGTTCTGATTATGTTAGATTTTCTTATGAACTGTTAGATTTTGTTTTTAATTTGAGTATATTTTAGGAAAATCCATTGAAAATTACCTAATTTGGTCATACTTAGTGAAATTGAATAGTTTAGTTGATAACAGTAAGATTAAAAGCTCAGAAAGATTGAAATTGTATGATGTTTGGTTAATAATACTAGTTAGAATGTTGAGAAAGATTATAATTATTACATTAGTATGCTCAATATGTTGTTTATGAGATGATAGATGCCATACTCAGAACTTTTTAACAAATACTCAGAACTTTTTGCGCATACTCAGAACTTTTCTGCTTATGCTCAGAACTTTTGCTCATATTCCCCAGGCTTTATTCATAATGTTATGCCCCAGAACTGCTATGTTAAGTAGTGTTATGCTCAGAACTTTAATGCTCAGAACGGTTATGCTCAATAAAATTTGTTATGCTATATGTTGTTGCAGGAGAAAAAGGAACCCAAGGCTAGGTCTGATCTACAATACAGATCAACAGTTGTTGGATTGTTCTCTATAATAAAGAATGACAAGTTCAGGGTAGAGTTCCTCGGGAAATCCGACAAGACACCCTTCCACAGACTGTGGATGGGTTTATTCGAGAAAAGAGATGAATACAAGATTTTTAAGAAATCTGATCTCGTTACTA
Organism: Nemophila menziesii; assembly: GCA_029959085.1. Classification (NCBI taxonomy): domain Eukaryota; kingdom Viridiplantae; phylum Streptophyta; class Magnoliopsida; order Boraginales; family Hydrophyllaceae; genus Nemophila; species Nemophila menziesii. The sequence goes on from JARWIR010000002.1 coordinate 94,694,483, forward strand.
GACAACTTATAGAAACTTTCGACAGAGAAAAGCAAAGATTCATCATTGCGGGTAAGCGATTGAAAATTACTGCGAAAGAAGTCAAGATTCTTATGGGTATAGAGTGTGGGAAGGTTCAGTTGCCTGATTTCGCAACAGATGAACTAAACGAGCACAGTGAATGGTACACACGAAACTTTGGAGATATAAATAAGGGAAACTTAGCCCTGCCGAATCTGGAAGAAAGAATAAAAGAGATACTAGGAGGGCCAGTTACTGTGCAAGCTCAGGAGGATATGGCGAAATTACTGAGCATGTACACAGTAACGGCGCTTTTGTTTGCAAATAGAAATTATAATGTTAGGAACCCTTTCATAAAGTTGTGTGAAGACCTACACAACATGAAGAGGTACGATTGGGCTTCGGCTATTGTGGATGATACGATGGTGGGGATAAATACTTTCACGGACGTGCATTCCGTTACTGGTGGATTGTGTATACTTATGGTAAGTAGTACTTTGATTTAAATGTGTCCTTGCTCAGAGCATTGTTCACTCAACACTTTTTTGCCCATACTCAGTACTTTAACTAATGATCATCTTTAAACCTTGCAGGCATGGTACTATGAGCATGTTGAGGTCGGTTGTTTGAGGGACGCAGCTGCGAAACCAAGATTTTTAAAATGGGATTACTTCACTGGCTTTAGAAAGACAGACCCACTTCGGGTCACCGCGGACAAGGTAAATAAAGAATAGTATGTTTTTTTTTATTTTACTGAGTATGAAATATTAGTGGTTAATTTTGTTGTGTAAACGTTTATAGGTGCATAGAAGGAAACTACAGCCAACTGAGGAAGAAGAACAATGTCTTGTAGTACCCATAATACCCGAAGCTGAAGTACGGAATCAGGACAATGTTGAGGATAATCAAGGTGTTGAGCTTGAGGGTGGTAATCAAGCTGTTGATGTTGGTAATCAAGCTGTTGATGGTGTTAATGAAGGTGTTGAGGCTGCTAATGAAGCTGTTGGTGGTGGAGTTGATAATCAAGATGTTGGTGTTGGTGTTGGAGTTGATAATCAAGATGTTGGTGTTGGAGTTGATAATCAAGATGTTGGTGTTGTTAATCAAGGTGTTGAGTCTAGTAATGTAAATTTTGATGATGTTGTTGTTAATCAAGGAGTTAATACAGATGATTACATAAATGAAGATGAGGGTTCTAATAAAGATGCTGTTGAGGTTGATAATGATAAAAATGAAGATGATAATGAAGATATTGGAGAAGGTGGGAATGATGAGCCTGTGGATGATTGGATTAACTCTCATGGGGATGGTGAAGAGATTGTTAGGGAAGAGATGGTTAATAATGAGATGATTGACGATGAAGAGCGACAAACGGATGTATCGAGTGATCCAGAGGAGATGGTAGTGGAGGACTCGTTAGAAGACGGTCCACCAAAAGGAGGTGAAGACGAGAAGATGGAAAGTGCTGAGTTCTCTGAGAAAGCCAACACAGATGAGCCTGAGGGAGTTAAAACCGGCAAAATGGTGGAAAACAAGGAGGCGGGCTCTTCAAAATACAGATCCTGTGGTGCAAAAGAGATGGGATCGGGGTCGAAGAATCCTTTAGTGTTGAGCATGCGTGAGAGAATAAACGATGCCGTGTGTGAAATTGAAAGATTGACAGAGGAGATTTAGACCCTAGAGAATGAAAAAATGGCGTTAAAGGTGTTTGAGAATAAAAATGTTGACCTTCAGATAACTAACAAATAACTGAGCAGGAGGCTGGATTCAGTTGTAGTAGAAATGAGGGAGACTCAAAAGAAGTGTGAATCACAGGAAAAAGAGATAAATAGACTCGTTGAAGAGAACAAGAATCTGAGCGATAGACTCAGAACAATAGAAAAGGAATACAAAATAATGGAGGAAGGACATGAATCGCTTGTTAATGGAGCTTTGCAGATAGATGAAGAAAATAAAAAACTCAAACAAGAGATCGCATCGCTCAATGAAATTAACAAGATGGTGAGAAGAGGGGAGGTTGAAGTGGAAGAAGAAGATGAGGAGAAAAAGGAGGGGGAGGGAGATCAGGTTATGAGTCGGGAGGAGGAGGTTAAATTCGATGGTGTGGTAAAGATGGCGTGTGAGAAAAACCAGGGGACCACGAGTCAGACAGTTGCGGGACCCAGCAAAAAACAAGATACAAAGAAAGAATATCGAACATATACTCCGGGATCGATTACCTGGAATGTAAAGTTAAATAAGCGATCTGTGAAGATCGCTTACCCGGATATCGTGGAAGATCAGCCGGCTAAAGTAGCAGAGAAAAGGAAGAGAGTAACATTACGAGAGAAAAAACCTGCAAAACTTGTCAAGAGTATCACAAAGCCTGAGGAAATCAGATCATCGCAACCACGATTCGATCTTCTGAGTGCAACACAGGACGATGATGAACAGACAAATCTGACAAAAATGAAGAAGCCACTCGAGAAGCCGGATAAGGGCAAGCAGGTAATTGTAGAAGAGGAGAAAGGTCCAAAATGGTTCTTTAAGAGTGTTGCAAACAAAGTAGATTTTGATTGGTTGATAAAGAAGACGAAAAAGCAACGGAATGACCCCGTATAGGCGAAAGATGCAATTGCGGTATCAGGAAACGAAGCACTGAATGTTGCACACAGAGGTGCATTGCCATCTGAGGTATGAATTCTCACCAAGTTAAACAAAACAACACTCAACAAATAGTTCTGAGTATTTAATATATACTCAGCAGAACACTGGGGTATAGTTGAAAACTCAGAACTATTGTTGAGTGCAAACTCAGAACTTTTGTCATGCAAAACTCAGAACTTTTTTATAATCTCAGGTACTTGAAGCTATGCTTTTCATGATGCATGAAGAATTTGGTGATGGAAAGACAGGTCTTCTACACAGAGTTACGTATCAAAACACAGAATGCTACGTAAGTGAATCATATACAATTACATAAAAGAATAGTTTTAATAAAGTAAACTACTATAATTGATAATTGTATTGTGTTTTTTAACAGCAATACATAGACCGGGATATGGAAGAGTCAAAGAATGTGTTGGTAAAGGGAGCTTTCGCTAAGAAGTGCAAGGACGCTGCTGCCAATTTTCGTAAAAGACGGTGTTGGAGCTTGATGGTGTATGACAAGCAGTATTGTACCTTCAACCACTACAACTCGATATGCAATAAAAGCGAAGGGTCGATAGGTTTAAAGACAGAAATGGCTGCACAAAGATATCGAGATTACCCAGTGGATTCGGTGCTCAAGGCAAATAATCAAAACCCATGAGAAGTATACAAACTATTTCACATGGAATCGCCTCAGCAACAACAGGGCAGTTTAGATTGTGGTGTCTTCGTTCTCATATGGGCAAAGAACTTCTATAAGGCAGGAAAATTCTTGAGCTACCCAATCAAACAGAGTGTGGTAAATTCAATGAGGGCCGAGATTGTGAGTAAATTGTTACACCACGATGAGTTTTCTCAGAGAATCACCTGTGATTGAAAATCAGGACTTTTAAATCTTTTGTCATTTAAACTCAAAACTTTTATCATTCTAACTCAGAACTTTTGTCATCCAAACCCAGAACTTTGATGATGTATTATTTTGTTTGAACTAATCTTTATCGTATTTTATCGTACTTGTATGTTTATGGTTCAATTGATGTTTATCATATTTGAATGTTTATCGAATGTTTATCGTATTCGAATGTTTATTGTTTAATTGATGCTTTTAGAACTCTAAGTAATCAACAAAGTGTAGAAAATTTAATCAACAAAGTATAGGATAAAACTACTGAGTATAGTGTACATACTCAGAAAAATCTTGACAAGCGACAAAAACGCGCTAAAAATGCTAAGTAAAAAGTTCTGAGAATAAACTAAGTATAGAAGGATAAACTAAGTAAACTAAAAATGAAAATATGAAAATTCAATGTAAAAAAACCTAAGTAAAAAGTTCTGAGCAAGAAAACTAATAAAAAAGTTCAGAGCATAAGCCATGAACTCAGAAATGTTCTGAGTATGTATAGAATGTTATGAAATTCAAATGTAAAAAAAACTAAGTAAAAAGTTTTGAGCAAGAAAACTAATAAAAAAGTTCTGAGCATAAGCCATGAACTTAGAAAGAGTTCTGAGTATGGGCTATAGTCTAAGAAAAAGTTCTGAGCATGGACTGAATAATAAAAAAAACAAAAGTTCATTACAAAAGAATCATATGGCAGCCCTGCATGTTGAGCGGTTGTGAGTTCCAATCTTGTGACACCTTCCACATCGCATGAGCCTAACTGGTTTCTCGGTAAATGAATGATGATGCTTAGACTGAGGCCTGCCAGGTGGAACTCTACATGGAGGAGGATGGATAATCACAGAATCATCTAGTGGGACGGCTACCTCAAAAGTCGACATGGGAGGAATATTCTTTGCATAAGATTTTCTGTAGGAATCAACATGAAAATACGACTCAACGTATTCAAAAGGGTTAACAACTCCAGCAGGCGACAACGCACATATCGCGTGTTGGCAAGGGAAACCGAGTTCTTGCCATGAACAACAAGAACAAGTCCGAGCTACGATGTCTGCAACCATAACGGGATTTGACCCGACCTGGTACAGATTAAGAGTTGACTGTTTAACGGCCCATGTGGAGCTAAGTCCAACATTTGTATTGTAAAGTGTCATAATAGACGGGCATAGTGGCGTGGTCCACTTAGATGAGGTTAGCGAACGATCGTGGTACCATTGCATCAGTTTAACTCGCAACGCATCGATAAGCTGTGAAATGGGAAGACTCCTTTGCTCTAATATCCAATAATTGAAATATTCAACTGCGTTTGAGGTCATCTCACCGTAACGTCGCCCAGGGAAGTGAGCATTAGCATAGTTCTCCTTCAGTAATGAACTAAGAAAATCGATAAAAAAAATTTCCCTTCAAGAAGCCATATCGACATAAAGTGGTCATAGTGTTGAGTCGTTGGAGCGCGTGCAACTGTGTTCATAAGATGAACCATTCGATCCTTGAAAAACGTTAAACCCTTCACCGAGACACGAATATTTTTCTCTATATGTTTTGTACAAAAACTATGGCATTCATTCGGGAAAACAAATTTCACCGCGTTTAATAGTCCCTTATTACGGTCAGATATGAAAGTAAGTGGTCGACCGCTTACGAGAGGTTTCAAGAATTCCATGAATCCGGTCCTGCTAACTGTATCTTCACCGGGAACTACACCTAAAGCAACAGCAAATAACCCTGTGTACATACAAAAAGAACTGAGTATGGTCATAAAAGTTCTAAGCATGTGCCATTGGCTCAGAAGAATTCTGAGCAAAGAACCATTGACTCAGACTAATAAGTGGGTTAACTATGTATTAAACATCAAAACTTGGTGTCATGCTGAGTATGGACCCTAAGACTCAACAAGTTACTGAGTATAAGTTGAATACTCATGAAAGTTGAATACAATAAGTAAAGTGCTAACCTTGGTTACCATCTTTAGCAGTAGCAACAACTAACATTCCCTTGTATTTGGATTTCAGGAAAGTGCCATCCAAAAATAACATCGGACGACATGATCCAAAACCAGCTAGGGATCCACCAAAAGCAAAAAAACAACGATGGAATACACGAGAAATAGGATCACCCTCGACCGAAAACGCTGTATCCGGGTCAAGCGCTTTAAGCTTCTCAAAATAAGTCTGCAAACAATTAAACGAGGAATCAATATCGCCGAATAGATGGTCCTTCGCCTTGTTGACCGTACCCCAAGAAGTTTTGTAAGAAATATCAAAACCGTAGCTCTCCTTTAGAATAAATTGAATTTCTCTTGGCCTAAGAGAAGGATTCGCATGAACCTCGTCTGAAATAACATGAGATAACACACTAGAGTCCAACCTATCGCTAGACATCTTCTTGTAAACGTGTCCGCATGTATGAGTAGGCCTAAAAGTCCTCACGTACCAAAAACCGTTAAATTTCTCTGGAGAAACATAGACCTACCATTTGCAGCCCTTGCTAACCTTATAAAAGCATTGTGCGCTAATACGACTCTTATTGTTATGAATAAAGTCAAAATCAAAACCTTCAACTGCGGCTTGTTTACAAAGAATTAAGAAGAATTAAGCGAAATTGTTCGGCACCGCCCATAAAACACTGCCCTTTATATTGTAAACCAGATTTCCACGAGTCGCTTCTTAAATCCTTTACTTCGTGTGTGAAAAAAGATGGATCAGGGTCGGATATGAAAGGGTCGGGAATAGATTGTATAGACGCGGGTTGAATGAGTTGAACAGCTGAACGGGATGAAATGGTGTAAGGTTTACTAAAAGGTAAACAAGCTCGTTTGTCGGAAACACAAATATCCATCTTATCGTATTTGCCACACTCCAAAATCCACTTGATCGTGGTGAAATCAGATTCATTATCTAGTCTGGAATCTTTGTAATCACCAATAATATACGATAAACTAACAGAACCGTCAAACGAACCCCATCTTTTGACTGCAAAATCCTTTATCGAATTGAAGTCGACCAACTTGTTGAAAGGCAAAAAGACATGCTCTATACCAGCCTTGAACACAACAAGAACATCGAAATCCATATCACCTGGAAATTGAGAACTCAGTAAACAAAAAACTTATACACACAACAAACAAATTTCTGAGCATAGGCGTATAGTACTGAGCATAAGAGTAACTAGTGCTGAGCATAGGCATAACAAAACAAAAAAGTGCTGAGTATTAACTAATGCAATAACTAGTGCTGAGCATAAGATAGTGCTGAGCATAAGATAGTGCTGAGCATAGGCATAACACAACAAAAAGTACTGAGCATTAAGGGTAACTAGTGTTGAGCATAGGCATAACACAACAAAAAGTACTGAGTATAGGCATAACTAGTACTGAGTGTAAAACAACGCAAAAAGGAAAGTGCTGAGTATTAACTAATGCAATAACTAATGCTGAGCATAAGATAATGCTGAGCATAAGATAGTGCTGAGCATAGGAATAACACGACAAAAAGTACTGAGCATAAGAGTTAGTAGTGCTGAGCATAGGCATAACACAAAAAAAAGTCCTGAGTATAGGCATAACTAGTACTGAGCGTAAAACAACGCAAAAAGAAAGTGCTGAGTGTTAAATAAAAAACAGATAATTACTGAGAATGAATGCATGCAAGTACATAAACACGTATTATAATCATAAACGAGCAAAAATCTTCCGAGAGTGTGCATTAAACAGAAGATTAATGAGATACAAAGCATATCGCATGACGTAACAGAGAAACAATAGAAAACTCACGATGAACAAAAAAATTCGATGAACACAAACGATGACTAACGATAAACAACTACTCAAACACGCAACAATTAACAAAGTAAACAATTCTAGCAAAAAAACACAGAATCAAAGAAAAAAAAAACCCAGCTAAAACAAGCTAACAAGGAAGAATACAGTAACTTACGTGAGCGCGAGAGGGAGAAGAACAAATTTGATAGCGAGAGAGAGAAGAATACCGTGAGAGAGAGCAGATGAAGATTATGAGCGATAGAGAGAAGAAACCAGCGAGAGACGAAGATGAAGATAGAGAGCGAGAGAGAGACCGGAGCTTTTGTGTCTTATCATGGATAGAGAGATAAACGTGTTACTATGTGTTAGTTATGTGTTAGTTATGTGTTAGTTATGTGGGAGAGTGTGATAGGGATTTATAATTTATTATATATAGTGTCCAAAAAACAAAGAAAAACATTTGAGGGTAGAAAGGTAATTGCAAAATTAGGGTTATAGTGTTAAAATTAGTTTGTGGCCTTTAGTAAGAAGAGCCAAAAGAGGCGGTCTCCTTAGGTCATGAGGTGGTCTTTTCAAGACCCTTTGGGTAATAATATCTTAATTATAAAATATGATAAGAACAAAATAAATAAATAAATTAGCATACATAACACCTTTATATCCTATTTGAACTTGAACTTCAGAAGTGCCATACTAGTTTAATCATGTCATAAGATCTTGCGCATCTATAATATATGTTATTATTATTGTGAAAAAAAAGAGAATTTAAAGAAGTTATTATCGTGGATCTAGAAGTCTTTTTAGGTAAGAATTGTTACTATTAGTTTATTAAAAGAGACCAGGTATGCGCTAAAGAGTTTTTAACAAAGTGAAGCATTATTGCCTAATCTTTGCTCTGTTTATAAAATCCAAACATCGTGTTATTAATATTGCCCTGTTTATAAAATCCGTATGCTTTTTAAAGAAAGTATACGATCACATGGTTATTACTTATTAGTATATGTAATTAAGTGTTATTATTATATATTGTTAGTCTTTGTATACAGTTGCTTACCCACTGTTAATAAACTTTTACTGCCATTTCTACATATAATGTGCAGATTGAGAAAAGAAATATGGTTAAAAAGGCACGCTATGTGAGAACCCCAGGACCCTCCACCAATAAGTTGGTTTGAGTACTTCCAGTGGGACCACTCTTTCAAGCTGAGATACCTGATTTAGAGGAGAATGAATCAAACGGTTTAGAGCGTCTGGGTACTCAGATATGGCCACCTACAACAAAAGCCTGGGAACCTAAAACCAAAAGCCTAGGAGTTACTGGAAGGAGGAAATTGAAGATAGACGATATTGGGAAAGGAAGGCCTGATTTTTGCTCATGCAAGTTCCCTGGATCTGTTGAGTGTGTTAAGAAGCTTGTTGAAGATGAAAAAACAAAATTGCAAAGTGAACTTGGGCCTGTGTTTTGGGTATGGAAATTCAATGATATTGGAGAAGGTTCTGCCAATAATCTATGAACAGTTAAGTAGCAGAAGGAATTCAAGTCTATAATGAAGAAGAATCGACTAACAAAGGGTAAAAGGTTTATAGAACCTACTTTAAAAAGACTAACAATATTGAGATAGTTAGGGTATGTTGAACAAAATACAGAACAGATCATTAATCTACCACTGTAAAAGTAGTTTAGCATAGAAAGTTTATTGCCCGGACTATGTGTTGGTTGGGCAAGTAAAGTCTTGCCAATAAATTTTGATCGGTGATTGGATGTTGTATCGTGATCGACTGGTATAGGTAAAACATCTTCGCCGACTAATCTTTTGATTCGAATCTCTGGATAAAATGAGGGAAATCATGGAGGAGCTAGAAGCCATTGCTGGATGATCTTGAATTTCAAAGTACAACACTTATTAGTCCTGATTATCTGTAAAGATTTTGTCCATTAATATAATTATTTTGCTAATTTGTAAAATTATATATACATCTCATCTAACTAGTTAAAAATTGAATCTTTGCCAAAATACTCAAAATAATCTTAGGAATTTCAATCACTCTTTATCTCTTGGGATTGCGCTACATACTAGATTAGCCATAGCAATAACTCTACTCCTCTTTTCACCAAGCATTATACAACCATTAGCATCTCTACACATCTACCACCTTATTCCATGTCCATGTAGTATATCCATACAACCACATAATATCTTATTGCACAAAATCTAGAGTCTGCACAAACTTAAGGGAAATTGTCTCAATCCACAATACTTAAAGGCCATAATATAGTGCACTCAACTCTGATAAATTAGAATTAAATCCACTACACACGCCTGACAACAATCCACATACAAACAGGCCATTGGTATCACTGAATAAATCTCAATTACCTGCCATGTTATGATGACACTCAAAACAACTTCTTTATTCAGCTTAATCCCAATTTTTTTGTTTGACACAATTGATTAAAAATTTATTTTCCTGTACTCCCAAACCCCAATGTAACTTGTTTACTAGTTTCATCTAACTTGACTCGAGATTAAAGATGCTACATATTTATTGAGAAGTTCACATTGTCAGCCAACCTTTTGGGGAATCCATTCTTAGGACTAGAAATTGGCCGTGCTGTTGTATACTATATCATTTAGCATTTTCTTTTGATTTAAAAGATGTAGTTATGTGTTGTTTTTTCCTCATCTTTTAGTCATTATGTTAGCACTCATTAAAATGTAGTTCCATCTGTTTTATATTATATGATTGATTCGATTTTCACGGTGAACCCTAACCTACCAAATCTTTGAACTCTGCTGCCGTCTATGGCTGCGCATCCTACTGAACCGCCAGGCGGTGTAATACCGCCGGAAAACACTTCACTAATGCCTAACGTCAATGATGATACTTCCATGGAGGAGCATGATGTTGGCTTCATTTTCTGTCCATAGGTGTAGCATGTGGGTTTTACTTCTTTTCCCACATCGGTGGTGGGAATGGGTCTAAACCCATTTAAATGCTAAGTGATCTTATTAGCTACCAAAAGACTAACACCCATGCACATGAAAGGATAATGGGAAAGGCCACACGCGCACCACCACCACCACCCACCCGGCCCAGGCCCGGGTCCGGGTCTTGGGTCTTGGGATAAAAATAAAAATAAATTTTTATACCAGCTTTTATTTATTTTGTAACTCCCATTTTTTTCTCCCACGTTTTAAACATTTAATCACGTACCCCTTGATTCCAGCTTGTAACATGTGCGGATTTTCTGTGCCTTGATGATTCCCGTAACAGCTCTATTCTTCTCCTATATAAAGAGCTCTTCTTCATTTCAGAAACACACCTCTCACAAACGAAATTCCTCTCCAATATTCTTCTCCTCCTTCCTACTGTTCTTGAGCGATTATATACAGATTCCAAACCATCTTTCGTGAGTGCACGCTTAAGTTGGTCAGTAGTGTTGAATCCTTGGGGAACGTTCGGATAAACAGTTTCGCACCTCGGCTGTCCCGGAATTCGTTCTTAAGGCAGTGGCTCCTCCACGGCACTACTTCTCGTCTTCATCAACACCAGTTTCCGGTTTGTCTTTTCTCTTCCTCGGTTTTAAATTTCCGTCACTTTATCTTTCCGTCATTTTATTTTCCGTCTTTTACAACTTCACTATTTGTTAAAACCTTTTTCGTAACTCGGTTTTTAAAAGTTACCATTACAGTTCCGAACTTTTTACCTACACATGATACTGCTGAGGAATTTCCCAAATAGACGGATGCCATAGAAAAAGTCCGGAAAGGTAAGAGACACCGATCCGGGAAGGTAGTTGTTGACGGAGATTCTAATGGGCCGGTCCATTCCAATCGAGTGGGCTCTCAAGCGACAACATTACTGAAACAAGGCACTGCAAAGAGTTTTCTTCATGCACCTACGTCAAGTAATTACCATGCAAATTCATCCAAAAGCAATGGTACTAATCCGAGTTTAAAATTAGGTGGATGTATGGGTTCTTTAATTGGGAATAATGTTGTTATCCCTATAATTGAAGATGACAAAGAAGGAAACAAAAAATCAGTCACAGGAGAGGAGGAAGCATTGAAGAACTAATAGAGGATGATGTACTAGATGAGAACGAGACAATTCCAATGATTCTCAGGACTCGTGAGGAAATTCAAGAAGGTATAAGGTTGTAGAGAAACACTGTAGTAGTGAGGTTACTCGGGAGGGAGGTAGGATTTACATACCTGTCAAATAAGTAGCGACAAATCTGGAATCCGGTTGGACCTTTGGAATTAGTGGATGTGGGGCGTGGCTAATATATGGTAAAGTTTGCGGCCCGGAAAGATTTTGAGTTCGCTATTTTGGGAGGACCCTGGATGGTTTTGGATCATTACCTTATCGTAAGAGAGTGGACGCCAAGTTTCAATGCTATTACGAACTCGATTACTACTACGGTAGCGTGGGTAAGAATCTTGAATGTAGGTATGCACAATTACACTGCGAGAATACTAAGGAAAATTGGTGATAAAATTGGCAAAACAATTTCCATAGTCCAACTCACGAAGGGAAGACTTAGCGGTAACTATGCAAGATTGTCCGTTGAGATTGATTTCACGAAGGGAAGACTTAGAGGTAACTTATGCAAGATTGCCGTTGAGATTGATTTAAGTAAACGTTTAGAGCCTGAAGTGTGCATAAGTTCGGATGTATGTAAAGTGGAGTACGAAGGGCTGCACCTTATCTGTTTTGGATGCGGTAAGTTTGGGCATAGGAAAGAAAATTTCCCTCCGAATGTGCCTAAAAATCATGGGCCTGGAGAGGGGGAGACTTTAGCTCAAGCTCTGGTTGCTCCGAAGGTGAATACTTTATCGGCTCCGACTGAGAAATATGGTGAGTGGATGACAGTCTGAAGGGGTAACCGCGGGTATGGAAAAGGTAAAGGGTCGAGTGGACAAATTGCACCAAAGTCTAACATTCTTAATGGGATGGGGTCGCGTTTTGAAGCACTAAGAATGGAAGAAGTAGAAAATAATGGAACGGGTAGAAGTGGAAAACTGATGTCTCCCCACTGTGATGATTTAATCTTAGTTGGAGACATCATTTTAGGTGTTTTAGGAAAGCTTATACTCGATTTTTATTAGTATTATTGTATTTCTTATTTCTTGTCTTGATTTAATGATTTATTATTTTTAGAGCATATTTTGGTTTAATTGTTTGATAAATGTGAAACTTTAAAGATATATGGTAATTAATTAGATGCCAAATCAATTCCAAGAGATAAAGAAAAGAAGATAATGATGAAAATTGGAGATAAAAGAAGGAAAAACTAAAATAGGAAAAGAAAAGTTGTCAAGTAAATATGAATTTCATTAGCTACGGCCATAAAAGTGATCATAACTTAAGATTGCCTGGGAATTTGGAAGAATGGTCTGAAGAGAAAGTGGAAAGCTTTCCGAGACGATCAGTTTCGATATAAAGAACGCGTCAATTGGAGTTGTATTGAAGGTGTTACGGCCAAAACAAGACAACAACAATTTATTTCCTTTTCTATATTTAGGGTTACGAATTTGAGTTGGACTAGAAGTCCAATTACTTGTCCTCCACTCCAAGTTTTGTGAAGCCTCTTTCTCACAGGTGAATCTAACCGAAGAAACTTAGATATTTTTTGTAAAGAAGTTGGGCAAACAATAAGCGCAGAAAAATCTCTTGTTTATTTTTCGAAAAAATGTATCCAGAGAGGTATATCTTGAGTTGGCAAAGGTAAGTGGTTTCTGTCATAGCGAATCATTTGGAACTTACTTGGGTGCACCTATCCAATCGGGAAGCCTTCCAAAATGGTTTTACAAGAGAATTATGGAGAAGATGAAAAGGAAGCTTGCGGGTTGGAAATAAAAAACGTTATCGCTAGCTGGAAGAGTCACTCTTGCGCAATCGTTTCTTTGTGAAATTCTTACTTATCAAATGCAAGTTATGAAGTTACCGTTATATGTGTGTGATGAGATTGATCTAATCGTTCGGTATTTCGTTTGGGGATCTTCGGAGGAGGTTTCGTGGGCTCAAATATGCAAGCCTAACTCAGTGGGTGGTTTGGGTCTACGTGTCGCTAGAAATTATAATGTGGCATTGTTAACGAAGCTCGGGTGGAAATTACTTCAGAATCAACAAGTTGCGTGGCTGGACCTCTTTCGGAATAAATATTTCAAGGAGGTATACTCGAAAGAGAAAACAAAACTAGTGATTCGAGCATTTGTAGAGCGATTCTTGGGGGGAATTACTCAAACAAGGTGTGGTAGAGGTGAGGGATGGTGACAGGTTAAATTACAGGTGGAGGAGTGACCTTTCGGGTAACTTTTCCATGAAATCAGCCTTTGCGTGTATAGAAAATATTTCGCCGGATACATCATTTAAGTGGGGTCGTATTTGGAAGTTAAATTCCTCCCAAAAGAACCGTTTACTATTTTGGAGAATCGCACATAATCATATTCCCTCTGTTGCAAATTTAATCAGAAGGAAGGTGATTGATTGTGAGGCTTGTAGTATATGTGGTGCAAGGGTAGAGGATGTGATGTTGGATTAAAATTATACAATTATTAATTTAGGAGTATAATCTATAATCCGATCATTTTCTTTTAGGAGAAGTGGAAGATACTTAGATTATTATAGAGGATTGAGTAAGACTCTTTGAAGCCCTTCATAACAAGTCTCGCTTTGAATTTTTCTATTGAGCCACCAGGTTTCAACTTTTTCTTAAAAATCCATTTGCTACTAATAGGTTTGCTACCCCTAGGTAAGTCGGTTAATTCCCACATATGGTTACTTTTAATAGACTCAAGTTCACTATGAATAGCCTCTTTCCAAAAACTAGCATCTATAGATTTTAAAGCATCGTCATAAGTTTTTGGGTCTTCCTCCATGAGGAGGCAGTTGACTACCTGTTCGTTTAATAGGTCAATGTGAAAACCATCGGTCATAAAGGCTGTTATAAAGTCAGGGCTGAAGCTAGACTCGATTCTACGCCTCTTACTTCTCCAAGGTTCTTTCTCGGGAATACTACTAGGCTTCATGGAAGTGGAGGGGTCAGGGAAAACATCATTAGTTTATAAGTTATCAACAGGTAAAGAAGCATTGATAGTATTTAATTTTTTCAAAGGGAAAACATGTTCAAAGAACTCAGCATCTCTAGATTCACAAACAGAGTTATCATCCAAGGACAAGAATCTGTATGCCGCACTATTCTGAGCGTACCCTATGAAAATTGAGTCAACGGTTTTGGGTCCAACGGTGACAGTTTTAAAATCAGGTAGTTTGACTTTGGCAAGGCACCCCCATACTTTTAAAATTTTCAGGTTTGGTGGAAAACCCTTCCATATCTCAAAAGGGGTCTTTTCTAGGGATTTATGTGGTAACCTATTAAGTACATAACATGCTGATAAAACGGCTTCCCCCCACATGTTGGTTGGTAAACCTGGACTTTTTAACATGGCATTCATGGTCTCTTTAAGGGACCTATTCTTTCTTTCTGCTAAGCCGTTTTGCTGGGGTGTATAAGGGGCAATAAGTTCGTGGATAATCCCATTGGTTTCACAAAACTCTTTAAGGGAATTATAACTATACTCGCCTTTTCTATCAGACCTAATTTGTTTGATTTTACTCTCTAGTTGGTTTTCAACTTCGGCTTTATATTTTAAAAATGCATTTTCTGCTTCATCTTTAGTTTTAAGAAGATACACTTTAGTAAACCTAGAGTAGTCATCTACGAAGGTTATGTAATAAAGTTTTCCTCCTCTACTAGCGGAGTTTGTAAAATCAGCTAAGTCCGAATGAACTAATTCAAGCAATTTAGTTTGTCTCGTGGTAATGGATTTAAAAGGTTTTTTTCGCAAGTTTGGACTCGACACATATTTGACATTTTTCAAAGTCATCCACATTGTGAAGGGGTATTAGTCCAAGATTTTTAAGCCTTTTAATAGATGCAACATTTAAATGACCTAGTCTACCATGCAACGTTTGAACATACTCAACGATATAAGAAGAATTAGATGCATTCTCATTAAGGGTTACAGTGTTTAAAACAAACAAGCCATTATTTAAGTACCCTTTCCCCATGAACTCGTCATTTTTGGTGATAATGACTTTTTCCCCTCGAAAAAAGTTTGAGACCCACTTTGTTAAGAAGTTTGGGGAGTCAAAAACTGAAAAATGAAATGAGTTTTCCTATCAGCTCTTATAGTGGTCGTTGACAATTCAAACTCAACCAGAAGAAAAACATAAAGACCAGTCTACACCAATCACGCATGCGTTAAGGAGAATATTCCATCAGCTGTTACAGAATATAAAAACGCGGTGATTAAGAGCCAATCAAAACCGTCAACCCAATCAAGTCAATTACAAGAGGTAATCAAGGGACTTAATGGGGACGTTTCTACTGGCATAGGTTTGACTCATCACCTCTCCCCTATATAAAGAGCTCCCACTCCACCAATACCAGCTACGAAATACACCAGAAAAGAATAACACTCTGTCTCTCTTTCTCTCTAAAAAATGCTAAGTTAGACTTGTTTTTCCGTTAGAGATACCGGTACGCCAGAATATCTTTTTAACAACCGTAGGTGTTATTATTATTGATTTCTTTCCGTGTAAGTGTATTTCATTTTCTTGTACTCGTTATTCATTTTTCTGTAATAGTTAGTTTACATTAAAATCGAATTTTATTTCTTTTTTTTTTTGGGAAACCATTTCTATTTTGTCAAAACCGGTGATTAATTTAATCACGATTTAAAAAGATATTTCATTTTCTTTTCTTACTGGTTATTTTCTGAAATGGCTCTTTCTATTTCGGCTGTTGGTTCTACATTGAACGCAAAGCCACTTCTCGACGTGAACAAGTTAAACCCCTTAATGGTTCTAACTACAAGCGTTGGGCGCAAAAAATTATGATTCGTCTTGAACAGTATGAACTCGACTTTGCTATAGTCGAGGCTCCTCAACTTATCGAAATTGGAGCTCATACTGAACAAGAGCTAGCTAGACATGCTTCCCTATAATCCAGGTTCGAAAGAGCTAATACCATGGCTCGGGGCTGGATGTTGAACAACGTTACTAATCCCATCTTTGATCTCCTTGCCAAAGAGAAATCGACAAAGGTCATATGGTAAACTCTCGAGAAGAAATATGGGGCTGATGATTCTGGTAAGAATAAGTACGTCACTGGAAATTGGTACAATTTTAGACTCACGGATCAGAAACCCGTGACTGAACAACTTCATGTGTACGAGAACCTATGCGCGGAGGTAATCGCCGAAGGCATGAAGATGTGCGAAGTTCTTCAAGCCAACATTTTTCTTGAGAAATTTCCCCCATATTGGAGTGAATACCGCAACCACCTCAAACACAACAAGAAAGAAATGACCCTCCAAGAACTCATTAGCCACATACAAGTCGAAGAGGCCAATCGACTCAAGGATAAGTCAATCTCTTTCCCTTCTCATTCCTCTAAAGCTAATCTCGTCGAAGGTTCTGGCCAAGGTAACAAAGACAGGTTCAAAGGGCAGGGAAATCAACAAGGCTCCAACAAGCCTAAGTCTGGGGGAAACAAGAACCGCGTCAACTCCAGCAAATAAGGTGGAGGATTCAAAACTTCTGGTAAGATTCAAAAACCTAGAGGGGCCTATTATTGTTGTGGTAAAGAAGGACATAGAGCTTTCGAATGTCCCCTTAGGGCTGGCCAGGGTCCTAAAGCTGCCGTTAATCTGACTGAGACCGAAGAAATAATTGCCGCGGTAATGGTTGAGGTAAACTTGGTAGAGAACAAGAGTGTGTGGATCCTTGACACTGGAGCTTCTCGATACTTCTGCACAAACAAATGCCTGTTCAAGAAATTCGAAAAAGCAACTGATGGTGAGTGTGTATACTTTGGTGACTCTTCCATTGCTACAGTTCTCAGGAAAGGTCAGGTTCCCCTCAAACTCGCTTCATTCTGAGCATTTAGGATGGTAGTCATACCTCCCTTCTTTGGTACGCATTGAACTGGACTTACCCACTCACTACTAGCTATGGGATAGATGATTCCCGCATCTAGTAGCTTGATAACTTCTTTCTTCCTTACTTCTTTCATTGTTGGCATTATCCTTTGGCCTTCAACTGAGCGTGAACTATCATCTTCAAGAATGATTTTGTGTTGGCAATAGGAAGGAATAATACCTTGATATCAGCAATATTACAACCAATCGCCTCTTTATTAGCTCTTAGTACACGCAACAGTTTATATTCTTGAGGACCTGTTAAATTTGCTGAAACAATAACAGGTAAAGTATCATTAGTACCGAAATACGCATACCTCAAGTGTGATGGTGATGTCTCCTTAATTGTTCTTATTTTCGACCCTTATGAGACATCATTTTTGGTGTTTATTTGACTATTTAGATAGACTTTTGGTGCTAATATGCAATAATATGATTTTCCTCTTTTATTTCTAGCATTTTTGATTTATTAAGCTTTTGCGCGTAATATTGGTATTTTTAGTGAAGATTTTACAGGTTTTAGATGTTAGCTAGAAGAGGAATCCGAGAAGAAAGTCAAAGATCGTGATATAGAGTCAAGACTTGAAGATAAATCCCGAAGATATTATTTTTAGAGCTGAAAATCCATTTTCCAGGCTATAGATTGCTGATTTAGAGGTGCTTAAGAGATGATTTAGCCGCTTACCTTTGAAGAGAAAACATTCCTTATCGAGTTACGGAACTTTAGCAACTGGAATGAGGTCAATCGGAGTTGTAACGCATCGGGAAAAGCCGTTTTAGTGAAGGTGTATCAGCAGTTACGGGATTTTGGGCTTAGAATTTGGGCTTGGACATTTAATTATTGATTTATTCCTAAGTCCAAGCCCTAATCCGTTTTTAACATTATAAAAGGGCTTTAGACCTCTATTTTTACAGACTCTTCATATCCTTTTCATAATACAACATACGCTTAAGAGTCAGACACCAGAGAAGAAGCTAGAGGCAGGAAGAGAAGAAGCAAGAGCTGGAGAAGGTCTATATCTCCACTTCTCAGCCAATTCAATTCCGTAATTAGGTTCTTCTATTTTATTCTGTAAAACATGTTGAACCTATTTATTTCTTTAGTTTTTGTCTTTTCAATTATTATGAGCTAAACTAAATTAGTGCTTGAGAACGCATAATGGGTTAATCCCAATTTGATTTCGTTTTATACATTTGGATTTGGGATAATTATTATTTAAATCAAATTGGGTGAATTGTATTTTTCTTTAATTTGCACTTTATCTACTATTTTTGACCTGATCAATCAATGATAGGACTTAGTATCTAAGCTATTCCAATTAGTGGCGATTGGATCACCTTGACGGGGGGTTTAGGTACCGAACTAGTTAATGAATGTAGGTTAGAAATTATTGACTCTGACGAGCTTAATTAAACCTATGGCCTATTGGGTAATTTGAACTTAAACACTTGAGAGTGGACTATAATCACCCTGACGGGGTTTGTAGCATTTGAGAGTTGCTCCTTAGTCCACCCTGACGGGGGTAAGGAGATTATAGAATCCCGACCAATACAAATTTACCGATTTGTCCCTTAAACAATGTATGAAATGAATGATAGTTAGGTAAACCCTTGCGCCTCTCAAGTACTACCTGCTCTTACTTGCGTATCACTTTTATTTACTTGCGTCTTAGTTATTTATTTACATTTTCGCATTAGTCTTTCATTCCTTAGGATTAATACAAAACCAAACAAACATATTATTGTCTTTTATTTTCATAAGTGCATCAATCACTATTTGCTAGACATTGTGATCAACCATTCCGTCCTTGGAACGAATCTGTATTATCAGATATACTACTTGGGACAACCGTACACTTGCGGTTGTGGTTCGATTATTTTTGCATTTATTTTAGAACACACAAAGGACCACCAAGTTTTTGGCGCCGCTGCCGGAGACGGTAGCGTGTGACCACGGTGTTTATCCTTTAGTGATAGTTGCATTTATTTTTATTTTTGTTTTTATCAGTTTTACGCTTTTTGCTTGTTTAGTTTTCTCAGGTTTTTAGGTTTGGTGTATGCGAAGGAGACTCTTTAAGGATCTAGAGCCAACACCTCCGATCCTTAATAATCCAGAATCATTAATCAGACTTGCTAACAAGAGAAGAAAAGAACAAGAATCCTTAGAAATAGAAGAATTAATTCACCAAATGGAGAACGTTAATATTCAGAACAATAACGGACAAGCTCAAATCGTGATGAATCAAGATCCTTGGTTTACTAATGGCCCACCAGAAGTCCCATTCCGTGCCCCTGCTATAGGAGTAGGTGCTCCAGATATAAATGTTCCGAAGTTTCGTCCAGATCCGGGTATGATAGCTCAATTCCAAAACTTTGGAAATTTTCGTGGTAGAGTTGGAGAAGATCCTCTTAGAGCGATACAGAAATTCAAACAGATATGTGATTCTTACATCACACAAGGAGTTTCAAAAGAACAGATGTACTACGCTGTGTTTAAATTTTTTGTTATTGATGGAGCAAGTGAATGGCACGATACGCAAGATCCGACGAAGATTACTAATTGGGACCAATTAGAGATTGCTTTCTTTGACAGGTATTACCCAAGTAACATGAGGTTAGATGCTGAATTAGAGTTGACGCATTTCCGTCAAGAATATGATGAAACTTTGGGTAGGAGTTGGACAAGATTTCAGATGTGCTTACGTAGAGTCCCCAATCATGGCTTTTCAGAACAACAACAATTAAAAATATTTTATAGAGGCCTTGATGGGACTTCAAGAGAGAAATTGGATATGCTATGTGGTGCAGGTTTTCTTCAAGTTCAACCCGCTCATGCAAAGATCATCTTAGAGAGAACAGTCAAGAATGAAGTTGGGTGGAATTCAGTAAGAACACCAGTTAAAAGAGTGAATAATGTTGATATGGAAGAAAAGTTTGCTACGCTAGAGACAAAGCTTCAGACCACACTAGAACAACAATTGAGACAACTTACTCTAGCCGTGAAAGAAGGTTTCTCGAATAAAAGAAGTGAGGTAAAGGTTGCACAAGAGGTATATGGATGTGAGTATTGCGGTGTCAATGATCATAGTTGGGAAAATTGTCAAAAGAATCAAGAATCCGTGATGTTTGTGTCCAATAGAGGTAACTTTAATTCAAGTGGTAATGGATATCAGCCTAACAGAAACCATCCGGGGTTTCAATACTCAAATCCTGATGGGGCAGCAAATCCTAATTATGCGTATCAGCCGCGTCCCCAAGGTAACAACTACAATCCAAGACCACACAACAATTACCAAGGAGGACAGAATCAAAATTATGTTCAGAGACAAGCTCCTCAAGACAATTATGATGACACAATGAATCAGAGGGCCTTACCTGCCCATCCGCAAGAAGGAGTTACTCTTCAGAAAACAGTTGAAAGTTTAATCGCTCTTCAGACACAAGCTATGGAACGTCAAAATGCAATCGAAGCTAATATGAATTTGTTCCAGAATCAACTAAGCCAAATAAATAAACAACTGAATCAACGTCCACAAGGGCAACTTCCTAGCGATACTGAGAATCCAATCCAAATCGAAGATTGTAAAGCTATTACTCTCAGAAGTGGTAAGAACCTTCCTCCACCTCCTTTTCCGGTTATGAAAGAAAAAGAAGTTAGAAAAGAAAAAGAGGTGGTGAATGAAGATAAAGAAGTTGAAGTAGAAGAAGTGGAGAGGTCGAGTGAAGTTCCGAAAAAGAAAGATGATACTATAATAAACCGTCCTCCTCCACCATTTCCATCGCGAGTTCAAAAGAAGGGTGATATGGCTGATTATCAAAAATTCTTTAACAAGGTACGAGGTCTTAGCATAAATATTCCGTTGCTAGAAGCTATTCGAGATGTACCCAAGTATGCAAAGTTTCTGAAAAGAGCCCTCACCAACAAACGGCCGTATTGTGATAATGAAATGATTGGCTTACCTGAAGAATGTAGTGCTATTTGTCAAGGTAAATTACCTCCAAAGTTAGTTGATCCTGGGAGCTTTACAATTCCGATATCTATTGGTAATGATTGGAGAGGTAAAGCACTATGTGATTTGGGTGCAAGCATCAATATTATGCCCAAATCTATCTTTGATAAGCTTAATATTGAAGCAAGACCCACTTCTATGGTCTTGCAAATGGCGGATCGATCTCTTGCACATCCAGAAGGCCGAATCGAAGATGTCCTCGTTAAGGCAGGTACGTTAATTTTTCCCGCTGATTTCGTTATACTTGATTACGACGCGGATAGGAATGTCCCCATTATTTTGGGAAGACCATTCCTAGCCACGGGGCGTACCTTGATTGATGTAGAAAATGGTGAAATGATTATGAGAATCCAAGACGAGGAGATGAAGTTTAATGTGTTCAGACCTATGAAGTTTCCGGATTCCAAGGAAGAATGTTTTCGTATAGATGTAATGGAACCGGTAAGAAAAGAGCCAATCAATGTTGTGGACACTTTAGGGGTGGGAGAGAAAGAGTTACGAAAGAAACCACCGATCAACGTTCCTCCAAATCCTAAGAGAAATCCACCACTCAACCATGTAAAGAAGAAAGAGAAAACACGTGTCACGAAGGTTCCGAAAGACCCTACGAAAGAAAGAAAGAAAAAGGAGTTTAAAGTAGGCGAAGAAGTTGCTATGAAAAAGCCTAAACCTCCTCCAAAGACATGTGAATCAAAAAGCTCTTGGCTAGGACCATTCGTGGTTGCAAAGGTTATCTCAGATAAACTAGTGGGCGTAAAAGCTAAGGGATGCAAATTTCGAGTTGCAAATATTGACAACCTCACTCACTGCTGGGGAGGTTATGTCAATGACTAATGAATGAGGTAACCCGTCGAGCTTAACGACGTTAAACAAAAGCCATTTCTTGTATATTAGTTAAGTATTTCAATTTCGTAGTTTAGTTTAGTTTGATTTTCGTTAATTTAGTGTTTATTATTAAGAAATGAGGAAGGGTAGTTGTTTTTGATGATTTCAGGGGTATAATGGTCATGAGTTTGGGGTCAAAACGATGAGAAAACGGAAAATTATGGAGTCAACAGCAGGTTTGACCGGCTAGCCGGCGGATACGCCGACATACCGGCCAAAAACGCTGAAGACCCCCAAACTCTCTGACCACTGCGTCAGCGATGACGCAGCATTGCTGCGTCACCATTCGCGCCAGCGAGAAATCCACCGGCATGCCGGCGAATCGGCCGGCTAGCCGGCCAACTGGAGGAAGAGTTTCTGGTCCTTGCGTCAGCTACGACGCAAGGTTGCTGCGTCTTGAAATGCGCCATCGACATTTCGCCGGCATGCCGGCGTATCCGCCGGCTAGCCGGCCGAAGAAGATGGACTTTCTGATCACTGCGTCAGCGACGACGCAAGGAGGTTGCGTCAGAGGTAAAAAAAAAAAAAAAAAAAAAAAAAAAATTCGAAAATTTATTTTTTGCCAACACAGTGACCGGCATGCCGGTCGACTGCTGTAATAGGCGGTTTTAAGGGTTCAAACCCTATATTTTTAGCTTCTTTCACCAAGCCTACCTCTCATTGACGAATCCTGGCCTCCTACCACTTCGAAAATCATCATCAAAACAACATCATACCACCAATCCTTCCCTCTAAACATCATCCAAGATCACAATCAAACCATTAAACTTCCAAAATACCAAATCTGTACACTTTAAACCAATTTTTCTTTCACCAAAGCTAAAATTTATCCATTAATCCGTTCCCAAACCTTGAAATATCCATGACCCAGCGCTAAACAATCCATAATTCAAACCCAAACCTTCAAGAACACTAAAATCACAATTTTATCCAAGGGTCTTGAAGCTTTGAGTTTGGGGTCATCGGAGATGACCATGAAGGTAGGAAAAGGTACGAAGAACATGGTGAAGAAAGAGAATTGGGTATTGAGGAAAGATTTTACTATAGGAGATGATGCTTAGAGGGCAAGTAATAAATGAAAACGTGAGAAATTTGAAGAAGTTCGAGGTGACGAAGAACACTTTAAAAGCAACCATTGATAAAAGAATTCAAAACCTTAACTTGGACGCAACACCGACACCAGCCTCGCGCTGGTTAAGATACGTTTTCTTTCCCTTCTCATTTAGTGTAAATTATTTTATTGCTTTGAGTCTTTTCGAGTCGTGGGGACACGACTCATTTTTGAGTTTGGGGTGGGGTTCGTTGCCTCATCCCAGTTTTTATGTGTTTATTTGCTTTAAATTGCTTTCAATAAAATAATTTTCGGAGCTGCGTTTGACTATAGAAGATTTTAAATGTCCCTTTAAGCATACTTTTGATGAATCAATGATAGTAAATAGTGGACTTTAGGGATTGATGTAGAACGCACTTACAATTGCATGCGAACATAGGTAATTGATAGGAAAAATTAATGAACAATGCAAATGAAGTAAGCTTGTACTTAAGGAATATGTTTGGTGTGTAGAACGTGAAATCTTAATTAGTAGAGAACCCACCTAGATATGAACTAAAGACAAGCTATGTACTTAGGAAAATGATAGGGGCAGTTCTTTGTTAGCCATTTGAAGCCTTTTAGCTTGCTATCCCTTATTATAATTTTATCCGTCTTAGCCCAATTTTGAGCCTTAAGCCTTTTCTTTTGTAGCCACGATATAAGCCCATTATCCTTTAGATTATTAGGCATGACCAAATGACCCGCACTTGAATCACAACCCTGAGACTTGTCTCGAGCTTGAGTTTGGGGTGGTGGGACCACATTTGGGAAGATACATTGGGAAGGGATTATATGTGTTTGTATTGAGGCACAAAAATGTAGAGGATATTATTATTTGTAACCCTTTGCCGGGATTAAAAAAAAAAATAAAAAAAAAAAAAAAAGAAGAAAGAAAAATTTATAAGAGACATGACCTTTCACATCAAAATGATGGTCATGGGTATCTTGTGCAAAAAAAAGAGAAGAAGAAAAGAAATGAAAAAAAAGAAATAAAAAGAAAGAAAGAATAAATAAATCGGCAAAGTGGAATATTTTTAGAAATCATCTTAATTTGGGTTGACATGGGGACGCAACATTAGCGCGTCAATTGGGTGAGTGAGAACACTTTTGAGCGTAAACTCAAGCTCGAGGACATTGTTGATGGTAAGTGAGGAGAGAGCCAAAAGCTCACTTCAAATTTACCAAATATACATCCATACCGTCCTTAAGCCATTATTAAAACCATAAAGACCTCGTGATTCCTAAGTGCATAGTGAATTTATGATTCTGTTGATAGGCAATACACTAGGTGGAGCGCTCAAAGCGAGTTAGGATTAATGACCACCCTATAGCCATCATACAGAGATGAGTACAAGTGTAACCTTCAAGCATTGCAACTTTAATTTTATGATTGAGATTATTTATGTTTGATGTTGCATGATTAGTGTATGTATATGTTAGTTCTTAATGTTTTCTATATGAGATTTATCTTTAGCATTGCTTTAGGGTTTATTTGCTAGCTTCTATTTTCTCTTGCATCTACTTCTCTCCCCTTGTTTTTAGTTTTGCTTTGTCGGGACGACAAAGGTTTGAGTTGGGGGTCTTGATGTCTCCTTAATTGTTCTTATTTTCGACCCTTATGAGACATCATTTTTGGTGTTTATTTGACTATTTAGATAGACTTTTGGTGCTAATATGCAATAATATGATTTTCCTCTTTTATTTCTAGCATTTTTGATTTATTAAGCTTTTGCGCGTAATATTGGTATTTTTAGTGAAGATTTTACAGGTTTTAGATGTTAGCTAGAAGAGGAATCCGAGAAGAAAGTCAAAGATCGTGATATAGAGTCAAGACTTGAAGATAAATCCCGAAGATATTATTTTTAGAGCTGAAAATCCATTTTCCAGGCTATATATTGCTGATTTAGAGGTGCTTAAGAGATGATTTAGCCGCTTACCTTTGAAGAGAAAACATTCCTTATCGAGTTACGGAACTTTAGCAACTGGAATGAGGTCAATCGGAGTTGTAACGCATCGGGAAAAGCCGTTTTAGTGAAGGTGTATCAGCAGTTACGGGATTTTGGGCTTAGAATTTGAGCTTGGACATTTAATTATTGATTTATTCCTAAGTCCAAGCCCTAATCCGTTTTTAACATTATAAAAGGGCTTTAGACCTCTATTTTTACAGACTCTTCATATCCTTTTCATAATACAACATACGCTTAAGAGTCAGACACCAGAGAAGAAGCTAGAGGCAGGAAGAGAAGAAGCAAGAGCTGGAGACGGTCTATATCTCCACTTCTCAGCCAATTCAATTCCGTAATTAGGTTCTTCTATTTTATTCTGTAAAACATGTTGAACCTATTTATTTCTTTAGTTTTTGTCTTTTCAATTATTATGAGCTAAACTAAATTAGTGATTGAGAACGCATAATGGGTTAATCCCAATTTGATTTCGTTTTATACATTTGGATTTGGGATAATTATTATTTAAATCAAATTGGGTGAATTGTATTTTTCTTTAATTTGCACTTTATCTACTATTTTTGACCTGATCAATCAATGATAGGACTTAGTATCTAAGCTATTCCAATTAGTGGCGATTGGATCACCTTGACGGGGGGTTTAGGTACCGAACTAGTTAATGAATGTAGGTTAGAAATTATTGACTCTGACGAGCTTAATTAAACCTATGGCCTATTGGGTAATTTGAACTTAAACACTTGAGAGTGGACTATAATCACCCTGACGGGGTTTGTAGCATTTGAGAGTTGCTCCTTAGTCCACCCTGACGGGGGTAAGGAGATTATAGAATCCCGACCAATACAAATTTACCGATTTGTCCCTTAAACAATGTATGAAATGAATGATAGTTAGGTAAACCCTTGCGCCTCTCAAGTACTACCTGCTCTTACTTGCGTATCACTTTTATTTACTTGCGTCTTAGTTATTTATTTACATTTTCGCATTAGTCTTTCATTCCTTAGGATTAATACAAAACCAAACAAACATATTATTGTATTTTATTTTCATAAGTGCATCAATCACTATTTGCTAGACATTGTGATCAACCATTCCGTCCTTGGAACGAATCTGTATTATCAGATATACTACTTGGGACAACCGTACACTTGCGGTTGTGGTTCGATTATTTTTGCATTTATTTTAGAACACACAAAGGACCACCAGATGGCAATGGTTTTTCTTCTAACTTTGGAGGAGATTCAATTGATGGTTTATTTCTAATGACCATCTCCCCCGGTTCTCTCACAGGTTCATAGGCAGGACACCTATACTTTGGATTCTCAGAAATAAGAGCTGCCACTGTTTCGGCAAGCTCTTCCATCATCTCAGGTATGTCTAGTGTCAAAGCAGCCTACAATATATCATCATAACTAAAACAATCAAATACCTCTTGCGTGGCATGTTCTGCTATATCCATTCGGAAGCAATCTCTTGGAACATCTGGGAACTTCATAGCTCTGAACACATTGAACTTTACTTCCTCTTCTTGGACTCTCATGGTTAATTCTCCTTTTTCTACATCAATTAAAGTACGCCCCATGGCTAGGAATGGTCGTCCCAAAATGATGAGGACATTCCTATCCGCGTCGTATTCAAGAATAACAAAATCAACAAGAAAAACTAAAGTACTTGCCTTGACGAGGACATCTTCGATTCGTCCCTCAGGATGCACGAGGGATGGATTAGCCAATTGTAAGACCATAGAGGTAGGTCTCACATCTCCCATTTCCAACTTATCGAAAATTGATTTGGGCATAAGATTGATACTTGCACCCAAATCGCATAGAGATTTTCCTTACCACTCATTACCAATCGAAATCAGAATTGTAAAACTCCCAGGGTCAAGCAACTTAGGTGGCAACTTACTTTGACAAATGGTGCTACACTCTTCAGGAAACCCTATCATCTCATTATCAAAATATGGTCTCTTGTTGGTGAGGGCTCTCTTCAAAAACTTCACGTACTTCGCTATGTCTTTAATAGCTTTTAACAAAGGAATGTTAATGTTAAGACCTCTTACCCTATTCAAAAATCTCTGGTACTCAGCCATATCTCCTTTTTTCTGAACTCTCGAGGGAAAATGTGGAAGAGGATGGGTTTCTACAACATATTTCTTTTTCTGAACTTCCAGAATCTTCTCCACTTCTACCACTTCAGGTTCATCTTCTTTTTCTTCCACCTCTACTACATGTTTCTCTTTATTTATCACTTTTTTCTCTTTCATAACTGGAAAAGGAGGTGGAGGGAGGTTCTTACCACGATAGCATTACAATCTTCGGTTTGTCTTGGGACTTCGGTGTCACTAAGGAGTTGTCCTTGTGGACCCCGATTTAATTGTTTTGACAACTGAGAAATTTGACTCCCCATTAATTTGATTCCAGCTTCAGAAGCTTGCTGAATTTGAATATATTGTGCCTGAAGTGCCATTAATCTATCTACATTTTGACGAAGATCATCTGTACCTTCTTGAGGTTGAGTAGGTAAGGCTTTTTGATTCTTGGTGTCATTATAATTATTTTGAGGAGGCTGTCTCTGAACATGATTTCCATTTTTGTCCTACTTGATAATTATTTTGTGGTCTAGGTTGATAAGTGTTACCTTGGGACGCGGTGGATAAGCATAAGTAGGATTAGCTGCCCCATTAGGATTCAAATATTGGAAACCAGGATGGTTTCTATTGGGTTGGTATCCTTGACCACTTGAATTGTAACTCCCTCTATTAAAAACAAACATTACAGCTTCAGGGTTAATTTCACAATGATCCCAGTCATGGTCTTGAACACCACAATTCGAACATCCATACACCTCTTGAGTAACATTAACACTTGCCTTCTTACCTGAAAAACCTTCTGTAACAGCTAAAGTGAGTTGTTTCATTTGTTGTTCCAATGTACTCTTCAACTTGTCCTCCAAAGAGGAGAATTTCTCATCAATACCCATATTACTTCCTTTTCTACCTCAGATAGGTGTTCTTACTGTACTCCAACCTTTCTCATTTGTTACCGTTCTATTTAAAATAATCTTCGCATGTAGTGGAGCTACCTGTAAGAATCCACCACCACATAATAAATCGAGGTATTTAATTAATCCTCCATATAGGCCTTTATAAAATATTTTCAACTGTTGTTGTTCTGTGAGGCCATGGTCAGGAACTCTTCTCAAACATGATTGAAATCTTGTCCAACATCTTCCCAAAGTTTCTTCTTGTTCTTGGACAAACGATGTCAAATCAACCTGTGCGTCTAATCTCATATTCGTCGGATAGTAACGATCGAAGAATGTTGTTTATAATTCATCCCAAGTATTTATTGTTCCAGGTTCTTGCGAATCGTGCCACTCACTAGCTGCGTCTATCACGAAAAATCTGAAATTAGCGAAATACATTTTCTCTTTGGTCACTCCTTGAGTTATATACGAATCACAGATTTGCATAAAACTCTGAACTGCACAAATAGGGTCTTCTCCAGGCACTCCTCGAAAGTTTCCGAAATTCTGAAATTGGGATAGCATACCAGGGTCGGGTCTATACCGTGCAACATTGATATTTTCAAGACAATTACTAAGAGCGGGAGCGCGATAGGGAGCTTGCTCTGGACCATGCACGAACCATGGATCATAATACATAGGAGGTTGAGCTTGTTGTATATGTGGATGATTTTGTTGATTGTTGAGAACTGGATTAGGAATGATTGGGGGATTTGGAATGATTGGTGGCACTAATGGTTGGCCATTTTCATCCAACTGAATGCAAGGATCCTCAACGTGATGGAGATTCAAATCCTCCATCTCTCTCTCTCTCTCTCTCTCTCTCTCTCTCTCTCTCTCTCTCTCTCTCTCTCTCTCTCTCTCTCTCTCTCTCTCTCTCTCTCTCTCTCTCTCTCATCTCTCTCTCTGCTTGTTCTCTTGCTTCTTTTTCTCTTTTGTTTCTTTTTCGCACTAACCTCTCAGGGTTTGAGTACATGCACCAAACCTGTAAGACCTGAGAAAGAACAAAGAAAAGAAAAAGCGTAAAACCGAAAATAAAAAATAAAAATGTAATAAAACACTAAAGGATAAACACCGGGGTCACACGCTACCGTTCCAGGCAACAGTGCCAAAAACTTGGTGGGTCCTTGTGTGTTATAAATAATGAGATAAAGATTAAGGATTCACAGACCCCAAGTGTACGGTTGTCCAAGTAATAAACCGATAAGTCGGATTCGTTCTCAGGGACGAAATAGGTTGACTCTAATGTTATCAAATAGTAGAATAATTGCAAATACGAAAAAGCAAAAGATATGATGTTTGTTGGGGTTTTTAATTAACAACTAAAGTGCAAAAGTAATTTAAATACTAAATTAATTATACTAGAATAGAAATAACACAAGTAAATGAGGTAGACGCGAGAGAAAAGTAGTACTTGAGTCACGCTAGGGTTTCACTGCAAAATTTCCTAATTAAGTTTTCTTTTTATGGTTGAATTAATATTATTACGCTAGTCGGGATTCTAAAATCTCTTAGCCCCCGTCAGGGTGGACCTAAAATCTCTCCACGGTCTTCTAAATCCCGTCAGGGTGATTAAAACCACTTTCGGATGATTAAAACTTACAACTTTGGCTATTGGCTAGTCAAGCCTATCAAGGAAATTGGCGGATACCAACGGAAATTACCTAGTTCTATACCCAACCCCCCCGTCAAGGTAATCCATACGCCACTATATGGAATAGCCTAGGTACTGAAACTTAACCCTAGTTCATGACTCTAAGGATAATAAATAAGCATAAAGTAAAAGCCAACGTAAAATAAAAACTCAAATTAAATTATTCAATGCCAAATCGGAAAAACACTAATTATTCAAGAATGGGTTCAACTCATGTTGCGATTCTCAAGTACAATGAAAACTTAGCTCATAATTGCAATTAAAACGAAATAAATAAATATAAGGGAATTCATGTTTTATAGAAAGAGGATAAAATAAAAGAACTAATTAGGATGTTGGATTTGGCTGTTGAATTGGCTATTGATTTGGAGATATTGAATTCTCCAACTTTTAGCTTCTTCCTTCTTCCTAGCTATGCTCTTTTCTCTGACGCTCTGACTTTTTAGAAAATTAATTATGTGTACAAATAAAATCAAAAAGCCTATTTATACTATTAAGTTCGGACTTGGGCTATTTCAAATGAATTAAATAAATATTGAATGGCCCGAGTCCACTTTTTCAAATCCAAATCCCGTAACTGATGTGCACCCTCCACCAAAAAGACTGTAACTTTCTCAGTTTAACTCCGAATTGACTAATTCAACTTGCTAATTCTTCATAACTCGATAAGACACGAATATTCTTTACAACTCAGAGACTGAATCCACGTTTAAGTAACTCGAAATCAGCAATTATGACCAGCCTTTCAGATTTGCAGCTCAAATTTGTCAACTTTTCGGGATATTTCTTCTAGCTTTTGACTTCTTTACACGATCTAAGACTTCTATTATTGATTCCTCTCCTTGCTAGTATTAGAAACCTACAAACTTTTCACTAAAACAATCCATTTTACGCGCAAAAGTTTAATAAATCAAAAATACTAAAATCTAAGGAGAGAAAATGAAATATAACATATTATCGCTTAAAGTCTATCAGATTAGTCAAATAATCACTAAATTTGATGTCTCCTAAAGGCATATAAATAGAACAAAAGATGAGACATCACCAACGCTTGTAGTTAGAACCATTAAGGGTTTCCAACTTGTTCACGTCGAGAAGTGGCTTTGCGTTCAAAGTAGAACCAACAACCGAAATAGGAAGAGCCATTTCAGAAAATAACCGGTGAATAAAGAAAATGAATATCTTTTTAAATTTTGATTAACAAATCAATGGTTTTGACAAAACATAAATGGACTTCCAGAAAACAAAAAAATAATTTCAATAAGTAAACTCTAACTATTACAAGAATTGAAATACAAACGGAAACGAAACAATTACACAAAAATTAGAAAAGAAAACAATTACACGCAAAAATGTTGTTAAAAAGATATTTCGGCGTACCGGTTACCTCTAACGGAGAGACTACGTCTATTACAATAGTTTAGAGAATAAGAGAGGTAGAGTTTTCTTCCGTATATGTTTCGTAACTGGTATTGGTAGAGTGGGAGCTCTTTATATTGGGGAGAGGCGAGGAGTCAATCCCGAGTCAATCCTTTGCTAGCAGAAACGTCCCCATTAAGTCCCTTGATTACCTCCCGTAATTGACTTGTTTGGGTTGACGGTTTTGATTGGCTCTTAATCACCACGTTTTTGATATTTTGTAACAGCTGGTTGACTTGATATTCCCACATGTTGACTATCTTCTTGTAATAGCTGATGTAATATTCTCCTTAATGCGTGCGTGATTGGTGGAGACTTGTCTTTACGTTTATCTTCTGGTTGAGTTTGAATTGTCAACGACCACTATAAGAGCTGATAGGAAAACCCATTTCATTTTTTGACTCCCCCAACTCCCTAAACTCCTCAACGACCCAACGACCCAACGACCCACGACCTACGCCCCACGCCGTCACCGGGCCAGGCCGGGCGGGTGGTGGTGGTGGTGCGCGTGTGTGGGGCTTTATTATTCCATTTTAGCTTCCATAGTGACTAGTTATTTTGATATGAATACATAGGTAAGTTATTTTATATAGATACAATTTCTTACTCACCTCCTATGTGGGACAAAATCCTTCAAAAAGTTTGTCTTTTCCACTTTTCAAATGGAATAGGAAGAGTCGTAGTTAATCCTCTATATTAATCTAAGTCTCTTCTACTTCTCCTAAAAGAACATGATCGGATTATAGATTATACTCTTAAATTAATAATTGTATAACTTTAATCCAACAATAATCTTATCAGACTAAATGATTAGTCTTGTAATGTGGCTAATAAAGAAATAGACTTAGTCTTAAATGGGCTTTAGTGATACAAAAAATACTCCATTTGGATAAATTAAGGGAACAAGTAATTTATTAAAGATTTGTCTTAATCATTTTCACATATATGGTCTCAGTAATCTATTTCGTCTCAAGGTTGTACGTAAATTGGTTTAGATTAGGTAAGGTCTCAAAGTCTACACACCACACTCGTTTCACCTAAGTTCAAGCTACCTATTATCCATTGTTAGCTAAAACTTGACACACATAACACTTTTCAATACAACAATTAATCATGAAAAAATGTTATCCATTGCTAGCTAAAACTTGACACACACAACACTTTTCAATACAACAATTAATCATGACAAAATGTTAACATGTTTAAAGCATAGACATAAATTTATATAATCGCATTCATGCTTTACACTACACGTTTCATCATTTCACAATTTCGATATTTTTTATTTTATTTACAACTATTGGAAAACATGAAACGGGAATAAGGGACAACGAATGTTCCCACCCAAATTTAAAAGTGAATCATGACCCCACGATTCAAAAAGACTCGCTAAGGGGAAAAACTTATAGAAATGCAAGTGGCTAAATAAAACCTATCATAAATAGAATGACAATAAAGAGAGATCAAAGAAGACGTCTTTTGCGAGAATCGTTCAATCCCAAGGTAGGGGTTGATTTTCTTGATCTATGTCGCTCGAGGTGGTGATGTGTGTGGAGTTCCTCCATGAGAAGGGAGCAACCTTCGAAGCATGTCTTTGATTTATGTGGAATCGGCTAGCAAATTATCCACCTTGGCATTCAATTCCACAATCTCCGCATGTATATTATCTACCTTAGCAGTCAATTCCACAATCTCGGACATTACGTTCTTCTGCGAGGCATGCTCATGTATGAGTGGCACGATTTCATTGTCCATAATGGCCATTGATCAAGGTCCCATCTCATTTTTATCCTCTAACTCATGATCTGATTCATCTTTGACACGTCATACGATTCATCCCCTGACTTGTCTCGAATACATAAGTCTCCAATCGATGGTAACTCCAAAGTACCTCTTAAACTGACTCTGAAAACTTCAGAGTCTCTCCCTCACACTCTTTTTCACCCTTTCTCGGAGAAACTCCCATGTTCAAACACATGGAGGTAATTAGGGCAGGAAACGGTATCTTCTTTGTCTTCTTCGAGTTGAAACTCTTGATTTCACTCCAAAAGATACCGCCAAGATTGACCTTTTTATCCGCCATAAGGAGATAGAGTAAGTGAATTTGTTGCCTTTTTAAATCGGAGATATGAATCGTTGGGATAACAAACTTGGCCATAAACTTCCAAAATTCTTTTGAGATAGGCTTCAAAAACTTTTTTTGAGTTTCCTCCTTTGCCCTATTCCCATCACATAACGAGCTACCGATTTCACTATTAATTCAAGTACTTTGTCCCAATTAATCTCATCAATGGTTTTAGATACGTACCATGCATATTCACATCTATTCGGTGGTAGGACTATCCCTAGAAACTTATTGATCGCACTGAAGGAAGATGAAACCAATTTGTTACACACTTTAACCATCACATGTGAATAGACTTTATCTAAGTTGGTGTAGAATTCACGTACTACGTTAGAAAATGCCACATTTAAAATGCCTCGATTCAATCGAGAAATATTTTATAACTAATACGTCGTCCCCCACTCTTTGGAGAATGTTAGAAAAATATATTCTAGTAATTAAGGAAACCATCAATAAAAAGGCCAGCAAAGATTTCAACAATTGGCTGGTGAATATTCATATAGTGAGTCAAAACATAGGCCAACTCGCAATTGGACACGACTCAACATCTTGGCAAAGAGAGGAAGAAATGGGAATTAAATAACGCCAAGTGGAGAAGCATAAACGTTTAAGCTTAAGAGATTGTGTTTACTCACTTGAAGAATAGGTCGATGATGGAGTTAACTTGATGTTGGAATTTATATTAATATTGAGTATTAATTAAGTCCATTCATGTTTTTTGGAGAAATGGACAAGACTTTTTATTGAACAATACGTCTAACATAGGAAGTGAAGTAGAAAAAAGGTTAGAATATAATATCTTACCTCTATTCCTTCCAAAATAACTAAAGGCAATACAAGCCAAAAAGGAACATGCAAAGCCCCACATGCGCGCACCACCACCACCACCATCGGCCCGGCGACAACGACAACATGGGGGGGGGGGGGTTGGGGAGTCAAAAAAATGAAAAATGAAACAAGTTTTCTGAAGCGATTTTGGTGGAGGATGGTTGGTACTTATAGTGGTCATTGACAATTCATAACCTTCCAGCCAGAAGACAAAAGGTCCACCAATTGAAGACTCATTAAACCAAAATATTCTTTATTCAAAGCTCAGTTGTTATAGGACTTGGTCAATAAAGGAACGAATCAGAAGTTAACAAAGTGTCCAGGTTCATTACTGGAATTTGAAAAGATGTAACAGATGTAACATTCAAAATATTAGCAATTATGAGCCATTGAAGACCATTTATTCTAACGATTTTGAAAGAGCCTCTGCCCACCTATAAATACAGGTCCTCTCCCATTTTCCAAAGCTACGAACCTGAATCAGAAAAGAACTTCTACTTATCTCTAATAGTATTTTGGAAATATTATTCTATAGTACTAGAAAAACGCTGCTAGAGATAACCGGCAAGATTGAAATATCTTTTTAACGCCAGAATTACCTTGTAATTTTTTTCTTTACGGTCTCGTGTACGTTTTGTATAATTTCAATTATTGTAATAGAATAATTTTACTTTAATCGAAAGGATTTCCATTACTGTTATTTTTAAATCGGTGATTTACTATTTTTCACAACTCTTAATTGGTGATGAAACCAAGGGCGGTTACAGTTTTGGTTGTGGTGGATTGTTAGTTGATTTAACATTGTTACAAGGGCTTATCATTTAAATCAGACCATAGGGCTTGAGGATCGATTCAATCAATACTATTTTGATTATCAGGGGTAATTGACTTTGGATTTAAGGTATCATTTATGACTCCATTTCTTGAATCAATCAATTTTTCTTTGCATAAATTGCTAATTATTTTGTGGTAGAGGATTTCATTTTTAGAATTGGAGGAGGCTAGATATCGAAGTTAGAGGTGGAGAACTTATGGATATTATTGTGAGTAAGATGTGTTATGTATTAATGGGTCAATTTTCAAGAGTGCATATTGATGTGAGTTTGAGACATTTGATGGAGCACTGTATGATTTCTATAGTAAAATTGAGAGACGGTGTTATGAACATTAGCAAATGGCAAAAGAAAGCTCTGCAATGCAGAAAAAAGACGAAATTCGCAATGATCAGGTTTATATCACATATATGTTTGGTTTTCTATTATTTGCGATATACTTGTGGAATCAGATTTTTGTATGTAACAAGAAACAGGTCTACATAAACTAAAGAGAGAGGCTAAGGGTTGTGTAACAAAGGCAAAAATTGAAAGAATATAAGATAAAATATTGTGATGCAGTTATATTAAATGTGCATGAATTTTGAATTGAGCAATTTTCTCTTACATATATGCGTGAAGTATGGCAGTCGAGTTTGAGAACTACTTCATGGATTTATCTCATAACCACCACTTTTTATGTTGGGTTTGAGTATGTTGCAACATTAGATTGAATTTTTTTTCCCTCTATACGAACGACCTCTAATTTCGACCACCCACTCTGGCTCAGTTGGGATTCCTCGAAAGTCTACGACGAACTTTACATACCTGAAGTATAAAAATGAATTTTACAATATGTTAGAGGAATTGATATCTCCATATTTGTGATATATTAATCTAGTTTTGATACATCATTTTAGGTGCTTTTCATTAATTGTTAAGGGATTTTTTCCGTTATTAGATAATTTTTTAATTAATGCCTTGATTTGGAGATTTATTACTTTTGTAACGTTTTTAGTATAATTTGTGTGTTATTCTGAAACTCTTAAGTAAAAGGAAATATCTAGAGGTCAAATCAATACATTTAATGATAACAAATAAATTCCATCAGTAAGAAAAAAAACCTAATATATTTTTTGAAATTATATAATAATATTTGACATTAATTATAGAACTTAATGATCCATAATAATCTTTTTCTTTTGATTTTATGTCTGAAACATAATATGTTTTGTTTTTGAAAAACCCTCTATTGTAATAATAAAAAAAATTTAAAAAAATTCTTGAATAAGATTTATTTCATTAAATTCAGTATATTATAAACAAAAAATCTTACACAATATTTTTCTTAAAAGAATGGAAATTTTTTATTTTTCAAATTTAATTTATTGTCTAAATACAACAAGATAATTATATATTCAAGTGATAAAATAAATTTTAAAAATTGACAAAAATTTAATTGATTAATCAGTTATTAAAAAAATAAAGATAAAAAAAGAAATAACTAATGAATAAATAGAATAAGATACCATGAAGTAAAATAGAAATAAAATAACAAAAACATGAACGGGTGTTGAATTATAAAATTGAAAGGGTTAAACAAATGAAAGTAAATAAACAAACCATTAGATATTTTAATAATTCCACCTTTTGTAGGCGTGGCTTCGCCACTGGGAGTGGAGTAAAGAAGACTGAGACATAATAAGGAATAAGGACTGGTATTTTATATTACATACAAAGAGATCTATATGATCCTCGTAAGGTCTCTTTCGTAAATATACATTTTTCTTGCAAAAAAGTACGTATCCCTTCGCTTATTGTCGAGATAAATGAAAAGTTAATATGAACACAAAGAAGCCTAATCACACATATTTTTCTTGTGTTTTTGCAGATATTCATGTAGATGACTCCCCAAATTGTTTCTTTACGCATGAACTTCAAAAGAAATGTGAAATAGATGTTCATCAAGTTTGCTCAAGGACAATTTGGCTGTTTTATTCATAAAGTCACTATCTACACTGATATTTAAGAAATTGATACACAAGATTAACATGACTTCAATATATTTTCTGAGATGCTGACAAGAACAAGAGAGGGAGAAAAATACAACACTATATTATATTCCTTCATCACAGTTCATCACAGTTTTATCCTAATAGGTTTTCCTTGATAGAGGTTTTCAATAAGATAATTTTAGAAAGCGTATAAATTTTTTTACTTTTTTCCTTCACTAAATTTTTTTCTACTAATTTTTGTAGAAATATTGTAACTAGTAATATTATTAGGATTGAATATAGAAGAGAGTGTTATAAACTCACGGGATTCGAAGAAAGCCCATAAAGACTAAGATTTAAAGTAGAATACTATTATTTCTTTTTCTTCGTCATTCATAACATTTTTTAAGAATTAATATTCAACCCAACCCATAGACTTGAAGTAAGCCCATAAAGAATAGGGTTTAGGATAGAATACTATTTTTTTTCTCCGCCGTTCATAACACTTCAAGGTAAAATACTGTTATTTCTTTCTTTCCATCATTCATAACATTTTCCAGATATTGCAAAATACAATCAAACTAGCCACATCATAAAAATTTCAACTGTAGTATAAAAATTTATATATTAGGGTATACATATTAAATAAAACAGTTTTATCACCTCAAGTGAGCCAGAACTTTGCCCTAGAAGATATGAAGCTGCTACATCTAAATACTTCGAAAAATATCTTAAATATGGATAAGCGGAAGAAGATAAAGGATAACAAAAACAAATTATCTCTAATTCAGCAACTTGATCATGTCATTTCTAATGGGTAAATTTTTTTAAGTTTTTTTTATATGATTTTTGTTTGTTTAGTTGCGATCCAATTTTCTTAAAATAAAAAAATTTTATTATAATAATCTGAGTTTAGGAATAAAATATCAACTTTATGTTAAAAGATTGATATAAAAATGATAAATTGGTAATTTATTGATTTTTTGTCTTTGATTAAAAAATCTCTTCAAAATTTTTTTTGTTTGTTTTTATTTCGCAATTTCAATTCTTATATTGAGAAATTGAATTAAATTTTCTATTACATTAAAATCTTATGTATATTATGTAAAATGATAAAGAGTTGATTTGTTAATTTTTCTAGGTTAAAATATTTGTTTTTTTCTTAATTAATTTGGTAAACTGAGTAGAATTAAGAAATTAAATTGAATTCTAAATCTTGTTAAAATTCTTATGTATATAAGTTAAAAATCTTTCGAATTGTTATTGTTTGGTGAGCTCTCTAGTTAATTGAAATATTCTAACGATTTGATATTTATAATTAGCTAATAAGAATCACATTAAAATATAATTTTTTATTTTTGGTATTTTGATTTATTTACAGAAATAAGATCGATGATCGTGACATTTCATTCTATATTATATATCTTGGTAAGTTTTATCCATTTTAATAATTATGTGATATTAATATAGAAAATATATAATATTATTGTTACTAGAATTCCTTTGCATTATTTATAAATCACTTCATTATGAATCTAATATATATTTTGTTTTTTATTATTTTAGAATTTTGTTTCTTAGGTATTCATTAAATAAGCTTTATTAATTATAAAATATGGTAAAAACATAATAAATAAATAAATTAGCATACATAACACCTTTATATCCTATCTGAACTTCATAGGTGTCATAGTAGTTTAATCATGTCATCAGATCTTGCGCATTTATCATATATGTTATCATTGTTGTAAAAAAAAGAAAATTATTATCGTGGATCTAGAATTCTTTTTAGGTAAGAATTGTTACTATAAGTTTATTAAAAAAGACTAGGTATGCGCAAAAGAGTTTTTAATAAAGTGAAGCATTATTGCCTAATCTTTGCTCGGTTTATAAAATCGAGCACATGGTTATTACTTATTAGTATATATAATTAAGTGTTATTATTATATATTGTTAGTCTTTGTATACAGTTGATTACCCACTATTAATAATCTTTTACTGCCATTCTACATATAATGTACAGATTGAGAAAAGAAATATGGTTAAAAAGGCACGCTATGTGAGAACCCCAGGACCCTCCACCAATAATTTGGTTTGAGTATTTAAAAATTGATCCCAAACAAGTGATTCCGATGGGACCACTCTTTCAAGCTGAGATACCTGATATAGAGGAGAATGAATCAAACGGTTTAGAGCGGCTGGGTACTCAGATATGGCCACCTAGAAGCAAAAGCCTGGGAGTTACTGGAAGGAGAAAATTGAAGATAGACGATATTGGGAAAGGAAGGCCTGATTTTTGCTCATGCAAGTTCCCTGGATCTGTTGAGTGTGTTAAGAAGCTTGTTGAAGATGAAAAAACAAAATTGCAAAGTGAACTTGGGCCTGTGTTTTGGGTATGGAAATTCAATAAGATTGGAGAAGGTTCTGCCAATAATTTATGGACAGTTAAGGAGCAGAAGGAATTCGAGTCTATAATGAAGAAGAATCGACTAACAAAGGGTAAAAGGTTTATAGCACCTGCTTTAAAAAGACTAACAATATTGAGATAGTTAGGGTATGTTGAACAAAATACAGAACAGATCATTAATCTACCACTGTAAAAGTAGTTTAGCATAGAAAGTTTATTGCCTGGACTATGTGTTGGTTGGGCATGCAGGTAAAGTCTTGCCAAAAAATTTTGATTAGTGATTGGATGTTTTATCCTGATCGACTGGTATAGGTAAAACATCTTCGCCGACTAATATTTTGATTCGAATCTCTAGATAAAATGAGGGAAATCATGGAGGATATCAATGGAGCTAGAAGTCATTGCTGGATGATCTTGAATTTCAAAGTAAAACACTTATTAGTCGTGATTATCTGTAAAGATTTTGTCCATATGAACCAACTATTAGACACTTTGGTGTCCTTGACTTTAAGAATAAGACAGGAAACCAGTCTAATAAGATAATTATTTTGCTAATTTGTAAAATTATATATACATCTCATCTAACTAGTTAAAAATTGAATCTTTTCCAAAATACTCAAAATAATCTTAGGAATTTCAATCACTCTTTATCTCTTGGGATTGCGCTACATACTAAATTGGCCATATCAATAACTGTACTCCTATTTTCACCAAGCAATATACAACCATTAGCATCTCTACACATGTACCACCTTATTCCATGTCCATGTAGTATATCCATACAACCACATAATATCTTATTGCACAAAACCTAGAGTCTGCACAAACTTAAGGGAAATTGTCTCAATCCACAATACTTAAAGGCCATAATATAGTGCACTCAACTCTGATAAATTAAAATTAAATCTACTACACACGCCTGACAGCAATCCACATACAAATAGGCCTTTGGTATCACTGAATAAATCTTTATTACCTGCCATGTTATGATGACACTCGAAACAACTTCTTTATTCAGCTTAATCCCAACTTTTTTGTTTGACACAATTGATTAAAAATTTATTTTCCTGTACTCCCAAACCCCAATGTAACTTGTTTACTAGTTTCATCTAACTTGACTCGAGATTAAAGATGCTACATATATATTGAGAAGTTCACATTGTCAGCCAACCTTTTGGGGAATCAATTTTTAGGACTAGAAATTGGCCGTGCTGTTGTACTATATCATGTAGCATTTTCTTTTGATTTAAAAGATGTAGTTATGTGTTGTTTTTTCCTCATCTTTTAGTCATTATGTTAGCACTCATTAAAATGTAGTTCCATCTGTTTTATATTATATGATTGATTTGATTTTCACGGTGAACCCTAACCTACCAAATCTTTGAACTCCGCTGACGTCTATGGCTGCGCATCCTACTGAACCGCCAGGCGGTGTAATACCGCCGGAAAACACTTCACTAATGCCTAACGTGAATGATGATACTTCCGTGGAGGAGCATGATATTGTTGAGGAATTTCCCAAACAGACGGATGCCATAGAAAAAGTTCGGCAAGGTAAGAGACACCGATCCGGGAAGGTAGTTGTTGACGGAGATTCTAATGGGCCGGTCCAGTCCAATCGAGTTGCCTCTCAAGCGATAACATTACTGAAACAAGGCACTACAAAGAGTTTTCTTCATGCACCTACCGTTCAGCCTGGCTATCGGCCGTACCGGTCCGTGTTCGGACCGGTCTTTATCGTGTAACGCTCCTATCGGACCGGACCGGTCTATCGGACACCCACTATCGGTCCCCGTCCGGACCGGTTCTTCGGTCCCAAATTATAGAAAACCGACCGATAATGGGGACCGGTTTATCGGTTCCGGTTTCGGTCCCATACCGGTCCTTATCGTTTTTTATCTTTTTTTTTCTTCTTCCTTTTTTGTCCAGCTAGTGCAGCATCAAGTGTTCTTCTATGTGAACCAGCAAACATACTAACCAGAATCTAGTCATCATCGTCATACAGAGGACCATTTGTATTGGCAAATATAAACACATTAGATTCAAGTTTTCACTTTTTATTTACTAATTAACAATAATAGTATAGAAATTACTTACCATCATATTACTCAGGCATATTAAATTCATCTTCATCATCATCAAAATCAATGTTCTGATCATAATCACCATTAATATCTTCTTCAGATTTCGCGTTATCTTCATCTTCCTCCTCTTCCACTTCTTCTTCTTCTTCATCTTTATCAGAACCTTCGATTTCCATTTTATCTCCCTATAAATGCAGACAAATCATAAACCACCAACTAAAATTATCTCTAAAAACAATTTCTTTACCAGTCTTTTCTTAAACTTCTCAAAGACATCCAATTTCTTCATATGAATTGACAATCTCTACTATAAG
This sequence comes from Nemophila menziesii, assembly GCA_029959085.1. Classification (NCBI taxonomy): domain Eukaryota; kingdom Viridiplantae; phylum Streptophyta; class Magnoliopsida; order Boraginales; family Hydrophyllaceae; genus Nemophila; species Nemophila menziesii. The sequence continues at coordinate 94,736,377 of JARWIR010000002.1, forward strand.
AATAGTCAACCAATATGTTACAAAAATTAGCTAATCAAAATAATAGAAGGAACAATTGAGGATTCAAGAAGAATTAGGCATACCATTATAGGTGTAATCCGATAACCATTCCACCTCCACCGTAAATCGGTGTAATCCGATACAAAAAGAGTAAAAAACCCACCACATCATACTTAATCAAACAAATTATCACAAACCCCCGTCGAATTAGAAACATCAAGGATCAAGCCATCAAGGATCTTGGGTCGGTGATTTGGTAGCCGCGACAACAATGAATGGGGTGGGTGGGATACGGATTGAGGTGGGAGGGTGTAATGAATGGGGTGGGTTGGGGTACGGATAAGGATAATGGGATAATTGGGTTTGGGGCTTTTGGGTTTACTTAGTGGGTTAAGGTTGGGTTTGGGCTGGGTTTTAGACTTTTAGGATATTGGGCTGCAATATAAAAAAAAAATTACTAACGGTCCGTTTCAGTAACGGACCGGTTCGGTCCAAGTACAAAACCATAAATTCAAAACGCCGCACGCTATGATTTCTGCCGTTCCGTTCCGGCCACCACCACCATGCCGTTCCGTTTCGTTCGCCGGTGCTTATCGGTCCGGGCCGATCCGGAGGACCGGAAACCGGTGTCCGATAGCCAGGCTGACCTACCGTCTAGTAATTACCATGCAAATGCATCCAAAAGCAATGGTACTAATCCGACTTTAAAATTAGGTGGATGTATGGGTTCTTTAATTGGGAATAATGTTGTTATCCCTGTAATTGAAGATGACAAAGAAGGAAACAAAAAATCAGTCACAGGAGAGGAGGAAGCATTGAAGAACTAATAGAGAATGATGTACTAGATGAGAACGAGACAATTCCAATGATTCTCAGGACTCGTGAGGAAATTCAAGAAGATATAAGGTTGTGGAGAAACACTGTAGTAGTGAGGTTACTCGGGAGGGAGGTAGGATTTACATACTTGTCAAATAAGTTGCGACAAATCTGGAATCCCGTTGGACCTTTGGAATTAGTGGATGTGGGGCATGGCTAATATATGGTAAAGTTTGCGGCCCGGAAAGATTTTGAGTTCGCTATTTTGGGAGGACCTTGGATGGTTTTGGATCATTACCTTATCGTAAGAGAGTGGACGCCAAGTTTCAATGCTATTATGAACTCGATTACTACTACGGTAGCGTGGGTAAGAATCTTGAATGTTGGTATGCACAATTACACTGCGAGAATACTGAGGAAAATTGGTGATAAAATTGGCAAAACAATTTCCATAGTCCCACTCACGAAGGGAAGACTTAGAGGTAACTATGCAAGATAGTCCGTTGAGATTGATTTCACGAAGGGAAGACTTAGAGGTAACTTATGCAAGATTGTCCGTTGAGATTGATTTAAGTAAACATTTAGAGCCTGAAGTGTGCATAAGTTCAGATGTATGTAAAGTGGAGTACGAAGGGCTGCACCTTATCTGTTTTGGGTGCGGAAAGTTTGGGCATAGGAAAGAAATTTTCCCTCCGAATGCACCTAAACATAATGGTCCTGGAGAGGGGGAGACTTTAGCTCAAGCTCTGGTTGTTCCGAAGGCGAATACTTTATCAGCTCCAACTGAGAAATATGGTGAGTGGATGACAGTCCGAAGGGGTAACCGCGGGTATGGAAAAGTTAAAGGGTCGAGTGGAGAAAATGCACTAAAGTCTAACATTCCTAATGGGCTGGGGTCGCGTTTTGAAGCACTAAGAATGGAAGAAGTAGAAAATCATGGAACGGGTAGAAGTGGAAAACTGATGTCTCCCCATTGTGATGATTTAATCTTAGTTGTAGACATCATTTTAGGTGTTTTAGGAAAGCTTATACTCGATTTTTATTAGTATTATTGTATTTCTTATTTCTTGTCTTGATTTGGTGATTTAATATTTTTAGAGCATATTTTGGTTTAATTGTTTGATAAATGTGAAGCTTTAAAGATATATGGTAATTAATTAGATTCCAAATCAATTCCAAGAGATAAAGAAAAGAAGATAATGATGGAAATTAGAGATAAAAGAAGGAAAAGATAAAATAGGAAAGGAAAAGTTGTCAAGTAAACAATTAATCATGACAAAGTGTTAACATGTTTAAAGAATTGACATAAATTAATATAATTGCATTCATGCTTTACACTACACGTTTCATCATTTCAAAATTTCGATTTTTTTGATTTTATTTACAACTATTGGAAAACATGAAACGTGAATAAGGGACAACGAACGTCCCCACCCAAATTTAAAAGTGAATCATGACCCCACGATTCAAAAAGACTCGCGAAAGCGAAAAACTTATAAAAATGCAAGTGGCTAAATAAAATATATCATAAATAAAATGACAATAAAGAGAGATCAAAGGAGAAGTCTTTTGCGAGAATCGTTCAATCCCAAGTTAGGGTTTGATGTTCTTGATCTATGTCGCTCGAGGTGGTGATGTGTGTGGAGTTCATCCATGAGAAGGGAGCAACCTTCGAAGCATGTCTTTAATTTTTCTGGAATCGGCTAGCAACTTATCCACCTTGGCATTCAATTCCACAATCTCTGCATGTATATTATCTACCTTAGCAGTCAATTCCACAATCTCGGACATTACGTTCTTCTGCGAGGCATGCTCACGTATGAGTGGCACGATTTCATTGTCCATTATGGCCATTGATCAAGGACCCATCTCATTTTTATCCTCTAACTCATGGTCTGATTCATCTTCTGACACGTCATACGATTCATCCCCTGACTTGTCTCGAATACGTAAGTATCCAATCGATGGTAACTCCAAAGAACCTCTTTAAACTGACTCCGAAAACTACAGAGTCTCTCCTTCACGCTCTTTTTCACCCTTTCTTGGAGAAACTCCCATGTTCAAACACATAGAGGTAATTAGGGCGGGAAACAATATCTTCTTTGTCTTCTTCGAGTTGAAACTCTTGATTTCACTCCAAGTGATACCGCCAAGATTGACCTTTTTATCCGCCATAAGGAGATAGAGTAAGTGAATTTGTTGCCTTTTTAAATCGGATATATGACTCGTTGGGATAACAAACTTGGCCATAAACTTCGAAAATGCTTTTGAGATAGGCTTCAAAAACTTTTTTTGAGTTTCCTCCTTTGCCCTATTCCTATCACATAACGAGCTCCCGATTTCGCTATTAATTCAAGTACTTTGTCCCAATTAATCTCATCAATGGTTTTAGACACATACCATGCATATTCACATCTATTCGGTGGTAGGACTATCCCTAGAAACTTATTGATCGCACTGAAGGAAGATGGAACCAATTTGTTACACACTTTAACTATCACATGTGAATCGACTTTATCTAAGTTAGTGTAGAATTCACGTACTACGTTAGAAAATGCCACATTTAAAATGCCTTGATTCAATCGAGAAATAGTTTTTAACTAATACGTCGTCCCCTACTCTTTGGAGAATGTTAGAAAAATATATTCTAGTAATTAAGGAAACCATCAATAAAAAGGTAAGCAATGATTTCAACAATTGGCTGGTGAATATTCATATAGTGAGTCAAAACATAGGCCAACTCGCAATTGGACGCGACTCAACAGCTTGGCAAAGAGAGGAAGAAATGGGCATTAAATAACGCAAAGTGGAGAAGCATAAACGTTTAAGCTTAAGAGATTGTGTTAACTCACTTGAAGAATAGGTCGATGATGGAGTTACCTTGATCTTGGGATTTATAGTAATATTGAGTATTAATTAAGTCCATTCATGTTTTTTGGAGAAGTGGACAAGACATTTTATTGAAGAAAACGTCTAACATAGGAAGTGAAGTAGAAAAAAGGTTAGAATATAATATCTTACCTCTATTCCTTCCAATATAACTAAAGGTTATACAAGCCAAAAGGGAACATGCAAAGCCCCACATGCGCGCACCACCACCACCACTACCACCACCATCGGCCTGGTGACAACGACAACGTGGGGGTGGGGTTGGGGAGTTAAAAAAATGAAAAATGATACAAGTTTTCTGAAGTGATTTTGGTGGAGGATGTTTGGTACTTATAGTGGTCGTCGACAATTCATAAACTTCTAGCCAGAAGACAAAAGGTCCACCAATTGAAGACTCATTAAACCAAAATATTCTTTATTCAAAGCTTAGTTGTTATAGGACTTGGTCAATACGGGAACGAATCAGAAGTTAACAAAGTGTCCAGGTTCATTACTGGAATTTGAAAAGATGTAACAGATGTAACATTCAAAATATTAGCAATTATGAGCCATTGAAGACCATTTATTCTGACGATTTTGAAAGAGCCTCTCCTCACCTATAAATACAGGTCCTCTCCCATTTGCCAAAGCTACGAACCTGAATCAGAAAAGAACTTCTACTTCTCTCTAATAGTATTTTGGAAATATTATTCTATAGTACTAGAAAAACTCTGCTAGAGATAACCGGCAAGATCTGAAAATCTTTTTAAAGCCAGAATTACCGTGTAATTTTTTTCTTTACGATCTCATGTACGTTTTGTATTATTTCAATAATTGTAATAGAATAATTTTACTTTAATCGAAATATATTGTTTTTTGGATTTTCATTTCTGTTATTTTTAAACCGGTGATTTACTATTTTTCACAACTCTTAATTGGTGATGAAACAAAGGGTGGTTACAGTTTTGGTTGTGGTGCATTGTCAGTTGATTTAACATTGTTATAAGGGCTTATCATATAAATCAGACCATAAGGCTTGAAGATTGATTCAGTCAGTACTATTTTGATTATCAGGGGTAATTGACTTTGGATTTAAGGTATCATTTATGACTCCATTTCTTGAATCCATCAATCTTTCTTTGCATAAATTGCTAATTATTTTGTGGTAGAGGATTTCATTTCTAGAATTGGAGGAGGCTAGATATCGAAGTTAGAGGTGGAGAACTTATGGGATATTGTTGTGAGTAAGATGTGTTATGTATTAATGGATCAATTTTCAAGAGTGCATATTGATGTGAGTTTGAGACATTTGATGGAGCACTGGATGATTTCTATAGTAAAATTGAGAGACGGTGTTATGAACATTAGCAAATGGCAAAAGAAAGCTCTGCAATGCAGATTAAAGACAAGATTCGCAATGATCAGGTTTATATCACATATATGTTTGGTTTGCTATTATTTGCGATATACTTGTGGAATCAGATTTTTGTATGTAACAAGAAACAGGTCTACATAAACTAAAGAGAGAGGCTAAGGGTTGTGTAAGAAAGGCAAAAATTGAAAGAATATAAGATAAAATATGTTGATGCAGTTATATTAAATGTGCATGAATTTTGAATTGAGCAATTTTCTCTTACATATATGCGTGAAGTATGACAGTCGAGTTTGAGAACTATTTCATGGATTTATCTCATAACCACCACTTTTTATGTTGGGTTTGAGTATGTTGCAACATTAGATTGTTTTTTCCCTCTATACGAACCACCTCTGATTTCGACCACCCACTCTGGCTCAGTTGGGATTCCTCGAAAGTCTATGAAGAACTTTACCTACCTGAAGTATAAAAATGAATTTTACAATATGTCAGAATAATTGATGTCTCCATATTTGTGATATATTAATCTAGTTTTGATACATCATTTTAGGTGCTTTTCATTAATTGTTAAGGGATTTTTTTCCCATTATTAGATAATTTCTTAATTAATGCCTTGATTTGGAGATTTATTACTTTTGTAACGTTTTTGGTATATTTTGTGTGTTATTTTAAAACTCTTAAGTAAAAGGAAATATTTAGAGGTCAAATCAATACATTTAATAATAACAAATAAATTCTATCAGTAATTGACGAAAAAAAAACCTAATATATTTTTTGAAATTATATAATAATATTTGACATTAATTTATAGAACTTAATGATCCATAATAATCTTTTTCATTTGATTTTATGTCTCAAACACAATTTGTTTTTTTTTTGGAAAACAAACTATTGTAATAATAAAAATAAATTAAAAAAATAAGATTTTTTTTAGATTCAGTATATTATAAACAAAAAATCTTACACAATATTTTTCTTAAAAGAATGGAAATTTTTTATTTTTCAAATTTAATTTATTGTCTAAATACAACAACATAATTATATATTCAAGTGATAAAATAAATTTTAAAAATTGACAAAAATTTAATTGATTAATCAGTTATTAAAAAAATAAAGATAAAAAAAGAGATAACTAATGAATAAATAGAATAAGATACCATGAAGTAAAATAAAAATAAAATAACAAAAACATGAACTGGTGTTGGATTATAAAATTGCAAGGGTTAAACAAATGAAAGTAAATAAACAAACCATTAGATTTTTTTATAATTCCACCTTTTCTAGGCTTGGCTTCGCCACTGGGAGTGGAGTAAAGAAGACTGAAACTGAATAAGGAATAAGGACTGGTATTTTATATTACATACAAAGAGATCTATAAGATCCTCGTAAGGTCTCTTTCGTAAATATACCTTTTTCTTGAAAAAAAGTAGGTATCCCTTAGGTTATTGTCAAGATAAATGAAAAGTTAATATGAACACAAAGAAGCTTAATCACACATATTTTTCTTGTGTTTATGCAGATATTCATGTAGATGACTCCCCAAATTTTTTCTTTACGCATGAACTTCAAAAGAAATGTGAAATAAATGTTCATCAAGTTCGCTCAAGGACAATTTGGCCGTTTTATTCACAAAGTCACGATCTACACTGATATTTAAGAAATTGATACATAAGATTGACATGACTTCAATATATTTTCTGAGATGCTGACAAGAACAAGAGAGGGAGAAAAATACACACTATATTATTTTTGTTTATCATAATTTTATCCTAATAGGTTTTCCTTGATAGAGGTTTTCAATAAGATAATTTTAGGAAGCGTATAATTTTTTTTACTTTTTTTCCTTCACAAAATTTTTTTCTACTAATTTTTGTAGAAATATTATCACTAGTCATATTATTAGAATTGAATATAGAAGAGAGTGTTATAAACTCACATGATTTGAAGGAAGCCCATAAAGACTAAGATTTAGAGTAGAATACTATTATTTCTTTTTCTTCGTCATTCATAACATTTTTTAAGGATGAATATTCAACCCAGCCCATGGACTTGAAATAAGCCCATAAAGAATAGGGTTTAGGATAGAGTACTATTATTTCTTTTTCTCCGCCGTTCATAACAATTCAAGGTAAAATACTGTTATTTCTTTCTTTCCATCATTCATAATATTTTCCAGATATTGCAAAATACAATCAAACTAGTCACATCATAAAAATTTCATCCTGTAGTATAAAAAATTATATATTAGGGTATACATATTAAATAAACAGTTTTATCACCTCAAGTGAGCCAGAACTTTGTCCTAGAAGATATGAAGCGGCTACATCTAGATACTTCGAAACATATCTTAAACATGGAGAAGCGGAAGAAGAAAAAGGAAAACAAAAACAAATTATCTCTAATTCTGCAACTTGATCTTGTCATTTGTAATAGGTAAATTTTTTTAAGTTTTTTTATATGATTTTTTGTTTGTCTAGTTGCGATCCAATTTTCTTAAAATAAAAGAATTTTATTATAATAATCTGAGTTCAGGATTAAAATATCAACTTTATGTTAAAAGATTGATATAAAAATGATAAATTGGTAATTTATTGATTTTTTGTCTTTGATTTAAAAATTTCTTCAAATTTGTTTTGTTTTTTTTTATTTCGCAATTTCAATTCTTATATTGAGAAATTGAATTAAATTTTTTATTACATTAAAATCTTATGTATATTCTGTTAAATGATGAAGAGTTGATTTGTTAATTTTTTTAGATTACAATATTTGTTTTTTTCTTAATTAATTTGGTAAACTGAGTAGAATTAAGAAATTAAATTGAATTCTAAATCTTGTTAAAATTCTTATGTATATAAGTTAAAATTCTTTCGAATTGTTATTGTTTGGTGAGCTCTCTAGTTAACTGAATTATTGCTAATGATTTGATATTTATAATTAGCTAATAAGAATCACATCAAAATATGATGTGATTTTTTATTTTTGGTATTTTGATTTATTTACAGAAATAAGATCAATGATCGTGACATTTCATTCTATATTATCTTGGTAAGTTTTATCCATTTTAACAATTATGTGATATATATAATATTAGAGATTATTACCCAAAGAGTCTTGGACACATCCCTCTAAGATCCAACAAGACCGGATGATTTTACTCTTCTTACTAAACGCCACAATTAAATTTTAACACTACATTCTAAAATCCTAATTACCTTCCTACCCTCTTTTGTATTTTATTTTCTTATATATACAAATTTTTATCCAGATAAAATTAACACTCTCTCTTTTCTCTTTTTTTCCTTTTTTTTCTCTCTCTTTAAATTACGACGCAGCAACATAAAGCCATGGCAACCAAATCTCAGTTTGTTGGAGAAGACTGCCGTCCCGTCCCTCGTGACCGCGATCTGGACCGCTAACGGAAGCTTTCTAATGGAAGGCGGACTCCATGGAAGCTCGTTCGCAGAAGCCTCGATTGGAGTTGTTTCAGATCTGCTGCGAATCTAGAAAAGAAGAAAGCAGCTAATCGCCTTGTACTCAATGAAGCTACCAATAATGACAACTCTGTTGTCGACCTTCATTTAGACACGATGGGGATAGCATCTTGATCAAGGTTTTTTTGTTATTATTTTAATAGAACTTAATTATGGCTGCCAAGGTTGGGCTTTATATTGGGTATATGGTTACTTTATGGATTTGATTGTTGAGTCGTAAAGTGTGGAACTTTGATTCTTGAAGCAATACAATGTTATATAATGCATAGATAATAAAGACGGTAGATTTGAGATTAATAAGGTTTCATAACAGGTTTTGCTATATAAATTATTGTTTATGAAAACTAGTATTGACGAAGTGACTGTAATATGTATTTGATTTTTGATTTTTACTTTGCTGAAACATTGCATACATTGAAAGACAAGAGTCACCAAAGACTTATATTGGACTCCAAAAAACTAGTTTGACATTTTATGATTTAGTTTTTTTTTATAATTGCAATTTATTAATGTAATCATTTGAGTTTTTAATTAGATAAATTGTGTAATTAAGTTGGGGTATATTTATTGCTTTAATTTCTATTTAGCATTTTTATACCATAAACTGAACTATTTTGATTTAATACTCAGCAAAAATCCTAAAAACTCAATTAATTTTTTCGATACTTAGCAAAGTTACTGAGCACACTCAGCAAAATTACTGAGCAAACTCGTTTGCGGCTCAACAAAAAAAATCGAATAATCAGCAAATTTTTGTGATACTCAGTCATGCTCAGTATTTTATGCTCAGTACTTTTTCCACGCTCAGTACTTTATCCGGCGGTGGTTGGTGGTGGTCGGCAGTGGTCGGAGCTGGAAATTATTGAAGTTAATGAAGGAGGAGAGAGAAAAATTGATAAAGGAGGAGAGAGATTAATGGTAATGGAGGAGAGAGAAGAATCTATTTTTTTGTCTTATATACACTATAAGGGTAGTAATGATATTTGTCAATTTTGAGGCCTCTAAGTAGGAGAGAGGAATCACTTGGTTCCTATATGGAACTATGATTTTCCTCAAGACCCCTTGGGTAATTGACCCTAATATTATTGTTACCAGAATTCCTTTGCATTATTTATAAATCACTTCATTATGAATCTAATATTTATTTTGTTTTGTATTATTTTAGAATTTTGTTTCTTAGGTATTCATTAAATAAGCTTTATTAATTATAAAATATGGTAAGAAAACAATAAATAAATAAATTAGCATACAAAACACCTTTATATCCTATCTGAACTTGAACTTCAGAGGTGTCATACTAGTTTAATCATGTCATCAGATCTTGCGCATCTATCATATATGTTATTATTGTTGTGAAAAAAAAGAGAATTCAAAGAAGTTATTATCGTGGATCTAGAAGTCTTTTTAGGTAAGAATTGTTACTATTAGTTTATTAAAAGAGACCAGGTATGCGCTAAAGAGTTTTTAATAAAGTGAAGCATTATTGCCTAATCTTTGCTCTGTTTATAAAATCCAAACATCGTGTTATTAGAATTGCTCTGTTTATAAAATCGTATGCTTTTTAAAGAAAGTATACGATCACATGGTTATTACTTATTAGTATATGTAATTAAGTGTTATTATTATATATTTTTAGTCTTTGTATACAGTTGATTACCCACTGTTAATAAACTTTTACTGCCATTTCTACATATAATGTGCAGATTGAGAAAAGAAATATGGTTAAAAAGGCACGCTATGTGAGAACCCCAGGACCCTCCACCAATAAGTTGGTTTGAGTACTTAAAAATTGATCCCAAACAAGTGATTCCGGTGGGAAGCCTGGGAACCTAGAAGCAAAAGCCTGGGAGTTACTGGAACGAGGAAATTGAAGATAAGCGATATTGGAAAAGGAAGACCTGATTTTTGCTCATGCAAGTTCCCTGGATCTGTTGAGTGTGTTAAGAAGCTTGTTGAAGATGAAAAAACAAAATTGCAAAGTGAACTTGGGCCTGTGTTTTGGGTATGGAAATTCAATGATATTCGAGAAGGTTCTGCCAATAATCTATGGACAGTTAAGGAGCAGAAGGAATTCGAGTCTATAATGAAGAAGAATCTACTAACAAAGGGTAAAAGGTTTATAGCACCTGCTTTAAAAAGACTAACAATATTGAGATAGTTAGGGTATGTTGAACAAAATACAGAACAGATCATTAATCTACCACTGTAAAAGTAGTTTAGCATAGAAAGTTTATTGCCTGGACTATGTGTTTGTTGGGCAAGTAAAGTCTTGCCAATAAATTTTGATTAGTGATTGGATGTTGTATCGTGATCGACTGGTATAGGTAAAACATCTTCGCCGACTAATCTTTTGATTCGAATCTCTGGATAAAATGAGGGAAATCATGGAGGATCTCAATGGAGCTAGAAGCCATTGCTGGATGATCTTGAATTTCAAAGTAAAACACTTATTAGTCGTGATTATCTGTAAAGATTTTGTCCATATGAACCAACTATCAGACACTTTGGTGTCCTTGACTTTAAGAATAAGACAGGAAAACAGTCTAATATGATAATTATTTTGCTAATTTGTAAAATTATATATATACATCTCATCTAACTAGTTAAAAATTGAATCTTTGCCAAAATACTCAAAATAATCTTAGGAATTTCAATCACTCTTTATCTCTTGGGATTGCGCTACATACTAGATTGGCCATATCAATAACTGTACTCCTATTTTCACCAAGCAATATACAACCAATAACTGTACTCCTATTTTCACCAAGCAATATATAACCATTAGCATCTCTACACATGTACCACCTTAATCCATGTTCATGTAGTATATCCATACAACCACATAATATCTTATTGCACAAAACCTAGAGTCTGCACAAACTTAAAGGAAATTGTCTCAATCCACAATACTTAAAGGCCATAATATAGTGCACTCAACTCTGATAAATTAAAATTAAATCCACTACACACGCCTGACAACAATCCAATTACGAACAAGGCCTTTGGTATAACTGAATAAATCTTTATTATCTGCCATGTTATGATGACACTCGAAACAACTTCTTTATTCAGCTTAATCCCAACTCTTTTGTTTGACACAATTGATTAAAAATTTATTTTCCTGTACTCCCAAACCCCAATGTAACTTGTTTACTAGTTTCATTTATCTTGACTCGAGATTAAAGATGCTACATATATATTGAGAGGTTCACATTGTCAGCCAACCTTTTGGGGAATCCATTTTTAGGACTAGAAATTGGCCGTGCTGTTGTACTATATCATGTAGCATTTTCTTTTGATTTAAAAGATTTAGTTATGTGTTATTTTTTCCTCATCTTTTAGTCATTATGTTAGCACTCATTAAAATGTTGTTCCATCTGTTTTATATTATATGATTGATTCGATTTTCACGGTGAACCCTAACCTACAAAATCTTTGAACTCCGCTGCCGTCTATGGCTGCGCATCCTACTGAACCGCCAGGCGGTGTAATACCGCCGAAAAACACTTCGCTAATGCCTAACGTGAATGATGATACTGCTGAGGAATTTCCCAAACAGACAGATGCCATAGAAAAAGTTCGGCAAGGTAAGAGACACCGGGAAGGTAGATGTTGACGGAGATTCTAATGGGCCGGTCCAGTCCAATCGAGTGGCCTCTCAAGCGACAACATTACTGAAACAAGGCGCTGCAAAGAGTTTTCTTCATGCACCTACGTCGATTAATTACCATGCAAATGCATCCAAAAGCAATGGTACTAATCCGAGTTTAAAATTTGGTAGATGGATGGGCTCTTTAATATGGAATAATATTGTTATCCCTGTAATTGAAGATGACAAAGAGGGAAACAAAAAATCAGTCACAGGAGAGGAGGAAGCATTGAAGAACTAATAGAGGATGATGTACTAGATGAGAACGAGACAATTCCAATGATTCTCAGGACTTGTGAGGAAATTCAAGAAGGTATAAGGTTGTGGAGAAACTCTGTAGTAGTGAGGTTACTCGGGAGGGAGGTAGGATTTACATACTTGTCAAATAAGTTGCGACAAATCTGGAATCCCGTTGGACCTTTGGAATTAGTGGATGTGGGGCATGGCTAATATATGGTAAAGTTTGCGGCCCGGAAAGATTTTGAGTTCGCTATTTTGGGAGGACCCTGGATGGTTTTGGATCATTACCTTATCGTAAGAGAGTGGACGCCAAGTTTCAATGCTATTACGAACTCGATTACTACTACGGTAGCGTGGGTAAGAATCTTGAATGTTGGTATGTACAATTACACTGTGAGAATACTGAGGAAAATTGGTGATAAAATTGGCAAAACGATTTCCATAGTCCCACTCACGAAGGGAAGACTTAGAGGTAACTATGCAAGATTGTCCGTTGAGATTGATTTCACGAAGGGAAGACTTAGAGGTAACTTATGCAAGATTTTCCGTTGAGATTGATTTAAGTAAACGTTTAGAGCCTGAAGTGTGCGTAAGTTCGGATGTATGTAAAGTGGAGTACGAAGGGCTGCACCTTATCTGTTTTGGGTGCGGAAAGTTTGGGCATAGGAAAGAAATTTTCCCTCCGATTGCGCCTAAACATCATGGGTCTGGAGAGGCGGAGACTTTAGCTCAAGCTCTGGTTGTTTTGAAGACAAATACTTTATCGGCTCCAACTGAGAAATATGGTGAGTGGATGACAGTCCGAAGGGATAACCGGGGGTATGGAAAAGTTAAAGGGTCGAGTGGACAGAATGCACTAAAGTCTAACATTCCTAATGGGCTGGGTCGCGTTTTGAAGCACTAAGAATGGAAGAAATAGAAAATAATGGAACGCGTAGAAGTGGAAAACTGATGTCTCCCCGTTGTGATGATTTAATCTTAGTTGGAGACATCATTTTAGGTGATTTAGGAAAGCTTATACTCGATTTTTATTAGTATTATTGTATTTCTTATTTCTTGTCTTGATTTGGTGATTTAATATTTTTAGAGCATATTTTGGTTTAATTGTTTGATAAATGTGAAGCTTTAAAGATATATGGTAATTAATTAGATTGCAAATCAATTCAAAGAGATAAAGAAAAGAAGATAATGATGGAAATTAGAGATAAAAGAAGGAAAAGATAAAATAGGAAAAGAAAAGTTGTCAAGTAAACAATTAATCATGACAAAGTGTTAACATGTCCAAAGTACCTCTTTAAACTGACTCCTAAAACTACAGAGTCTCTCCCTCACGCTCTTTTTAACCCTTTCTCGGAGAAACTCCCATGTTCAAACACATAGAGGTAATTAGGGTGGGAAACAATATCTTCTTTGTCTTCTTCGAGTTGAAACTCTTGATTTCACTCCAAATGATACCGCCAAGATTGACCTTTTTATCTAACTAGTTAAAAATTGAATCTTTGCCAAAATACTCAAAATAATCTTAGGAATTTCAATCACTCTTTATCTCTTGGGATTGCCCTACATACTAGATTGGCCATAGCAATAACTCTACTCCTCTTTTCACCAAGCAATATACAACCATTAGCATCTCTACACATGTACCACCTTATTCCATATCCATACAACCACATAATATGTTATTGCACAAAACCTAGAGTCTGCACAAACTTAAGGGAAATTGTCTTAATCCACAATACTTAAAGGCCATAATATAGTTCACTCAACTCTGATAAATTAAAATTAAATCCACTACACACGCTTGTTTGACACAATTGATTAAAAATTTATTTTCCTGTACTCCCAAACCCCAATGTAACTTGTTTACTAGTTTCATTTATCTTGACTCAGAGATTAAAGATGCTACATATATATTGAGAGGTTCACATTGTCAGCCAACCTATTGGGGAATCCATTCTTAGGACTAGAAATTGGTCGTGCTGTTGTACTATATCATGTAGCATTTTTTTGTTTATTTAAAATATGTAGTTATGTGTGTGTTTTTTCCTCATCTTTTAGTCATTATGTTAGCACTCATAAAAATGTAGTTTCATCTGTTTTATATTATATGATTGATTCGAATTTCACGGTGAATCCTAACCTACCAAATCTTTGAACTCTGCTGCCGTCTATGGCTGCGCATCCTACTGAACCACGAGGCGGTACCGCCGGAAAACACTTCACTAATGCCTAACGTGAATGATGATACTTCCATGGAGGAGCATGATACTGCTGAGGAATTTCCCAAACAGACGGATGCCATAGAAAAAGTTCGGCAAGGTAAGAGACACCGATCCCGGAAGGTAGTTGTTGACAGAGATTCTAATGGGCCGGTCTAGTCCAATCTAGTGGCCTCTCAAGCGACAACATTACTGAAACAAGGCAATGCAAAAAGTTTTCTTCATGCACCTACGTCGAGTAATTACCATGCAAATGCATCCAAAAGCAATGGTACTAATCCGAGTTTAAAATTAGGTGGATCGATGGGCTCTTTAATTAGGAAGCATTGGAGTTTGAAGAACTAATAGAGGATGATCTACTAGATGAGAACGAGACAATTCCAATGATTCTCAGGACTCGTCAGAAAATTCAAGAAGGTATAAGGTTGTAGAGAAACACTGTAGTAGTGAGGTTACTCGGAGGGAGGTAGGATTTACATACCTGTCAAATAAGTTGCGACAAATCTGGAATCCGGTTGGACTTTTGGAATTAGTGGATGTGGGGCATGGCTAATATATGGTAAAGTGTGCGGCTCGGAAAGATTTTGAGTTCGCTATTTTGGGAGGGCCATGGATGGTTTTGGATCATTACCTTATCGTAAGAGAGTGGACGCCAAGTTTCAATGCTATTACGACCTTGATTACTACTACGGTAGCGTGGGTAAGAATCTTAAATGTAGGTATGCACAATTAAACTGCGAGAATACTAAGGAAAATTGGTTATAAAATTGGCAAAACAATTTCCATAGTCCCACTCACGAAGGGAAGACTTAGAGGTAACTATGCAAGATTGTCCGTTGAGATTGATTTCACGAAGGGAAGACTTAAAGGTAACTTATGCAAGATTGTCCGTTGAGATTGATTTAAGTAAACGTTTAGAGCCCAAAGTGTGCACAAGTTTGGATTTATGTAAAATGGAGTACAAAGGGCTGCACCTTATCTGTTTTGGGTGTAGAAAGTTTGGGCATAGGAAAGAAATTTTCCCTCCGAATGCGCCTAAACATCATGGGTCTGGAGAGGGGGAGACTTTAGCTCAAGCTCTGGTTGTTCCGAAGGCGAATACTTTATCGGCTCCGACTGAGAAATATGGTGAGTGGATGATAGTCCAAAGGGGTAACCGCGGGTATGGAAAAGGTAAAGGGTCGAGTGGACAAAATGCACCAAAGTCTAACATTCCTAATGGGCTGGGGTCGCGTTTTGAAGCACTAAGAATGGAAGAAGTAGAAAATAATGGAACAGGTAGAAGTGGAAAACTGATGTCTCTCCATTGTGATGATTTAATATTAGTTGGAGACATCATTTTAGGTGTTTTAGGAAAGCTTATACTCGACTTTTATTAGTATTAATGTATTTCTTATTTCTTGTCTTGATTTGATGATTTATTATTTTCAGAGTATATTTTGGTTTAATTGTTTGATAAATGTGAAACTTTAATGATATATGGTATTTAGATGCCAAATTAATTCCAAGAGATAAAGAAAAGAAAATAATGCTGGAAATTGGAGATAAAAGAAGGAAAAAAATAAAATAGGAAAAGAAAAGTTGTCAAGTAAATCTAAATTTCATTAGCTACGGCCATAAAAGTGATCATAACTCAAGATTGGCTAGGAATTTGGAAGAATGGTCTGAAGAAAAAGTGCATAGCTTTCCAAGACGATCAGTTTCGATATAAAGAACGTGTCAATCGGGGTTGTATTGAAGGTGTTACGTCCAAAACAAGACAACAACAATTCAATATCTTTTCTATATTTAGGGTTATGAATTTGAGTTGGACTAGAAGTCTAATTACTTGTCTTCCACTCCAAGTTTGGTGAAGCCTCTTTCTCACAGGTGAATCTAACCGAAGAAACTTAGATATTTTCTGTAAAGAAGTTGGGCAAGCGTAGAAAAGTCTCTTATTTATTTTTTGAAAAATGTATCCGGAGAGGTATATCTTTAGTTGGCAGGGGTAAGTGGTTTCTGTCTTAGCGAATCATTTGGAACTTACTTGGGTGCACCTATCCAATCGGGAAGCCTTCCAAAATGGTTTTACAAGAGACTTATGGAGAAGATGAACGGGAATCTGGCGGCTTGGAAAGCAAAAATGTTATCGCTAGCTGGAAGAGTCACTCTTGCGCAATCGGTTCTTTGTGAAATTCCTACTTATCAAATGCAAGTTATGAAGTTACCGTTATATGTGTGTGATGAGATTGATCGAATCGTTCGGTATTTCGTTTGGGGATCTTCGGAGGAGGGCAGGAAGATTCATTGGGTTTCGTGGGCTCAAATATGCAAGCCTAAGTCAGTGGGTGGTTTGAGTCTACGCGTCGCTAGAAATTATAATGTGGCATTGTTAGCGAAGCTTGGGTGGAAATTACTTCAGAATTAACAAGTTGCGTGGGTGGACCTCTTTTGGAACAAATATTTCAAGGAGGTATACTCGAAAGAGAAAACAAAACTAGTGATTCGAGCATTTGTAGAGCAATTCTTGGGGGGGGAATTACTCAAACAAGGTGTGGTAGAGGTGAGGGATGGTGACAGGTTAAATTACAGGTGGAGGAGTGACCTTTCGGGTCACTTTTCCATGAAATCAGCCTTTGCGTGTATAGAAAATATTTCGCCGGATACATCATTTAAGTGGGGTCGTATTTGGAAGTTAAATTCCTCCCAAAAGAACCGTTTACTATTTTGGAGAATCGCACATAATCATATTCCCTCTGTTGCAAATTTAATCAGAAGGAAGGTGATTGATTGTGAGGCTTGTAGTATATGTGGTGCAAGGGTAGAGGATGTGATGTTGGATTAAAATTATACAATTATTAATTTAGGAGTATAATCTATAATCCGATCATTTTCTTTTAGGAGAAGTGGAAGATACTTAGATTATTATAGAGGATTGAGTAAGACTCTTTGAAGCCCTTAATAACAAGTCTCGCTTTGAATTTTTCTATTGAGCCACCAGGTTTCAACTTTTTCTTAAAAATCCATTTGCTACTAATAGGTTTGCTACCCCTAGGTAAGTCGGTTAATTCCCACATATGGTTACTTTTAATAGACTCAAGTTCACTATGAATAGCCTCTTTCCAAAAACTAGCATCTATAGATTTTAAAGCATCGTCATAAGTTTTTGGGTCTTCCTCCATGAGGAGGCAGTTGACTACCTGTTCGTTTAATAGGTCAATGTGAAAACCATCGGTCATAAAGGCTGTTATAAAGTCAGGGCTGAAGCTGGACTCGATTCTACGCCTCTTACTTCTCCAAGGTTCTTCCTCGGGAATACTACTAGGCTTCATGGAAGTGGAGGGGTCAGGGAAAACATCATTAGTTTATAAGTTATCAACAGGTAAAGAAGCATTGATAGTATTTAATTTTTTCAAAGGGAAAACATGTTCAAAGAACTCAGCATCTCTAGATTCACAAATAGAGTTATCATCCAAGGACAAGAATCTGTATGCCGCACTATTCTGAGCGTACCCTATGAAAATTGAGTCAACGGTTTTGGGTCCAACGGTGACAGTTTTAAAATCAGGTAGTTTGACTTTGGCTAGGCACCCCCATACTTTTAAAATTTTCAGGTTTGGTGGAAAACCCTTCCATATCTCATAAGGGGTCTTTTCTAGGGATTTATGTGGTAACCTATTAAGTACATAACATGCTGATAAAACGGCTTCCCCCCACATGTTGGTTGGTAAACCTGGACTTTTTAACATGGCATTCATGGTCTCTTTAAGGGACCTATTCTTTCTTTCTGCTAAGCCGTTTTGCTGGGGTGTATAAGGGGCAATAAGTTCGTGGATAATCCCATTGGTTTCACAAAACTCTTTAAGGGAATTATAACTATACTCGCCTTTTCTATCAGACCTAAGTTGTTTGATTTTACTCTCTAGTTGGTTTTCAACTTCGGCTTTCTATTTTAAAAACGCATTTTCTGCTTCATCTTTAGTTTTAAGAAGATACACTTTAGTAAACCTAGAGTAGTCATCTACGAAGGTTATGTAATAAAGTTTTCCTCCTCTACTAGCGGAGTTTGTAAAATCAGCTAAGTCCGAATGAACTAATTCAAGCAATTTAGTTTGTCTCGTGGTAATGGATTTAAAAGGTTTTTTTCGCAAGTTTGGACTCGACACATATTTGACATTTTTCAAAGTCATCCACATTGTGAAGGGGTATTAGTCCAAGATTTTTAAGCCTTTTAATAGATGCAACATTTAAATGACCTAGTCTACCATGCAACGTTTGAACATACTCAACGATATAAGCAGAATTAGATGCATTCTCATTAAGGGTTACAGTGTTTAAAACAAACAAGCCATTATTTAAGTACCCTTTCCCCATGAACTCGTCATTTTTGGTGATAATGACTTTTTCCCCTCGAAAAAAGTTTGAGACCCACTTTGTTAAGAAGTTTGGGGAGTCAAAAACTGAAAAATGAAATGAGTTTTCCTATCAGCTCTTATAGTGGTCGTTGACAATTCAAACTCAACCAGAAGAAAAACATAAAGACCAGTCTACACCAATCACGCATGCGTTAAGGAGAATATTCCATCAGCTGTTACAGAATATAAAAACGCGGTGATTAAGAGCCAATCAAAACCGTCAACCCAATCAAGTCAATTACAAGAGGTAATCAAGGGACTTAATGGGGACGTTTCTACTGGCATAGGTTTGACTCATCACCTCTCCCCTATATAAAGAGCTCCCACTCCACCAATACCAGCTACGAAATACACCAGAAAAGAATAACACTCTGTCTCTCTTTCTCTCTAAAAAATGCTAAGTTAGACGTGTTTTTTCCGTTAGAGATACCGGTACGCCAGAATATCTTTTTAACAACCGTAGGTGTTATTGTTATTGATTTCTTTCCGTGTAAGTGTATTTCATTTTCTTGTACTCGTTATTCATTTTTCTGTAATAGTTAGTTTACATTAAAATCGAATTTTATTTCTTTTGTTTTTTGGGAAACCATTTCTATTTTGTCAAAACCGGTGATTAATTTAATCACGATTTAAAAAAATATTTCATTTTCTTTTCTTACTGGTTATTTTCTGAAACGGCTCTTTCTATTTCGGCTGTTGGTTCTACATTGAACGCAAAGCCACTTCTCGACGTGAACAAGTTAAACCCCTTAATGGTTCTAACTACAAGCGTTGGGCGCAAAAAATTATGATTCGTCTTGAACAGTATGAACTTGACTTTTCTATAGTCGAGGCTCCTCAACTTATGGAAATTGGAGCTCATACTGAACAAGAGCTAGCTAGACATGCTTCCCTATAATCCAGGTTCAAAAGAGCTAATACCATGGCTCGGGGCTGGATGTTGAACAACGTTACTAATCCCATCTTTGATCTCCTTGCCAAAGAGAAATCGGCAAAGGTCATATGGTAAACACTCGAGAAGAAATATGGGGCTGATGATTCTGGTAAGAAAAAGTACGTCACTGGAAATTGGTACAATTTTAGACTCACGGATCAGAAACCCGTGACTGAACAACTTCATGTGTACGAGAACCTATGCGCGGAGGTAATCGCCGAAGGCATGAAGATGTGCGAAGTTCTTCAAGCCAACATTTTTCTTGAGAAATTTCCCCCATATTGGAGTGAATACCGCAACCACCTCAAACACAACAAGAAAGAAATGACCCTCCAAGAACTCATTAGCCACATACAAGTCGAAGAGGCCAATCGACTCAAGGATAAGTCAATCTCTTTCCCTTCTCATTCCTCTAAAGCTAATCTCGTCGAAGGTTCTGGCCAAGGTAACAAAGACAGGTTCAAAGGGCAGGGAAATCAACAAGGCTCCAACAAGCCTAAGTCTGGGGGAAACAAGAACCGCGTCAACTCCAGCAAATAAGGTGGAGGATTCAAAACTTCTGGTAAGATTCAAAAACCTAGAGGGGCCTATTATTGTTGTGGTAAAGAAGGACATAGAGCTTTCGAATGTCCCCTTAGGGCTGGCCAGGGTCCTAAAGCTGCCGTTAATCTGACTGAGACCGAAGAAATAATTGCCGCGGTAATGGTTGAGGTAAACTTGGTAGAGAACAAGAGTGTGTGGATCCTTGACACTGGAGCTTCTCGATACTTCTGCACAAACAAATGCCTGTTCAAGAAATTCGAAAAAGCAACTGATGGTGAGTGTGTATACTTTGGTGACTCTTCCATTGCTACAGTTCTCGGGAAAGGTCAGGTTCCCCTCAAACTCGCTTCATTCTGAGCATTTAGGATGGTAGTCATACCTCCCTTCTTTGGTACACATTGAACTGGACTTACCCACTCACTACTAGCTATGGGATAGATGATTCCTGCATCTAGTAGCTTGATAACTTCTTTCTTCACCACTTCTTTCATTGTTGGCATTAGTATCCTTTGGCCTTCAACTGAGCATGAACTATCATCTTCAAGAATGATTTTGTGTTGGCAATAGGAAGGAATAATACCTTGATATCAACAATATTACAACCAATCGCCTCTTTATTAGCTCTTAGTACACGCAACAGTTTATATTCTTGAGGACCTGTTAAATTTGCTAAAACAATAATAGGTAAAGTATCATTAGTACCTAAATACGCATACCTCTAGTGTGATGGCAATGGTTTTTCTTCTAACTTTGGAGGAGATTCAATTGATGGTTTATTTCTAATGACCATCTCCCCCGGTTCTCTCACAGGTTCATAGGTAGGACACCTATACTTTGGATTCTCAGAAATAAGAGCTGCCACTGTTTCGGCAAGCTCTTCCATCATCTCAGGTATGTCTAGTGTCAAAGCAGCCTACAATATATCATCATAACTAAAAAAATCAAATACCTCTTGCGTGGCATGTTCTGCTATATCCATTCGGAAGCAATCTCTTGGAACATCTGGGAACTTCATAGCTCTGAACACATTGAACTTTACTTCCTCTTCTTGGACTCTCATGGTTAATTATCCTTTTTCTACATCAATTAAAGTACGCCCCGTGGCTAGGAATGGTCGTCCCA
The DNA here is from genome assembly GCA_029959085.1 of Nemophila menziesii. NCBI lineage: Eukaryota > Viridiplantae > Streptophyta > Magnoliopsida > Boraginales > Hydrophyllaceae > Nemophila > Nemophila menziesii. The sequence goes on from JARWIR010000002.1 coordinate 94,758,028, forward strand.
AAATGATGAGGACATTCCTATCAGCGTCGTATTCAAGAATAACAAAATCAACAGGAAAAACTAAAGTACTTGCCTTGACGAGGACATCTTCGATTCGTCCCTCAGGATGCACGAGGGATGGATTAGCCAATTGTAAGACCATAGAGGTAGGTCTCACATCTCCCATTTCCAACTTATCGAAAATTGATTTGGGCATAAGATTGATACTTGCACCCAAATCGCATAGAGATTTTTCTTACCACTCATTACCAATCGAAATCAGAATTGTAAAACTCCCAGGGTCAAGCAACTTAGGTGGCAACTTACTTTGACAAATGGTGCTACACTCTTCAGGCAACCCTATCATCTCATTATCAAAATATGGTCTCTTGTTGGTGAGGGCTCTCTTCAAAAACTTCACGTACTTCGCTATGTCTTTAATAGCTTTTAACAAAGGAATGTTAATGTTAAGACCTCTTACCCTATTCAAAAATCTCTGGTACTCAGCCATATCTCCTTTTTTCTAAACTCTCGAGGGAAAATGTGGAAGAGGATGGGTTTCTACAACATATTTCTTTTTCTGAACTTCCAGAATCTTCTCCACTTCTACCACTTCAGGTTCATCTTCTTTTTCTTCCACCTCTACTACATGATTCTCTTTATTTATCACTTCTTTCTCTTTCATAACCGGAAAAGGAGGTGGAGGGAGGTTCTTACCACTTCTTAACGCGATAGCATTACAATCTTCGGTTTGTCTTGGGACTTCGGTGTCACTAAGGAGTTGTCCTTGTGGACCCCGATTTAATTGTTTTGACAACTGAGAAATTTGACTCCCCATTAATTTGATTCCAGCTTCAGAAGCTTGCTGACTTTGAATATATTGTGCCTGAAGCGCCATTAATCTATCTACATTTTGACGAAGATCATCTGTACCTTCTTGAGGTTGAGTAGGTAAGGCTTTTTGATTCTTGGTGTCATTATAATTATTTTGAGGAGGCTGTCTCTGAACATGATTTCCATATTTGTCCTACTTGATAATTATTTTGTGGTCTAGGTTGATAAGTGTTACCTTGGGACGCGGTGGATAAGCATAAGTAGGATTAGCTGCCCCATTAGGATTCGAATATTGAAAACCAGGATGGTTTCTATTGGGTTGGTATCCTTGACCACTTGAATTGTAACTCCCTCTATTAAAAACAAACATTACAGCTTCAGGGTTAATTTCACAATGATCCCAGTCATGGTCTTGAACACCACAATTCGAACATCCATACACCTCTTGAGTAACATTAACACTTGCCTTCTTACCTGAAAAACCTTCTGTAACAGCTAAAGTGAGTTGTTTCATTTGTTGTTCCAATGTACTCTTCAACTTGTCCTCCAAAGAGGAGAATTTCTCATCAATACCCATATTACTTCCTTTTCTACCTCAGATAGGTGTTCTTACTGTACTCCAACCTTTCTCATTTGTTACCGTTCTATTTAAAATAATCTTCGCATGTAGTGGAGCTACCTGTAAGAATCCACCACCACATAATAAATCGAGGTATTTAATTAATCCTCCATATAGGCCTTTATAAAATATTTTCAACTGTTGTTGTTCTGTGAGGCCATGGTCAGGAACTCTTCTCAAACATGATTGAAATCTTGTCCAACATCTTCCCAAAGTTTCTTCTTGTTCTTGGACAAACGATGTCAAATCAACCTGTGCGTCTAATCTCATATTCGTCGGATAGTAACGATCGAAGAATGTTGTTTATAATTCATCCCAAGTATTTATTGTTCCAGGTTCTTGCGAATCGTGCCACTCACTAGCTGCGTCTATCACGAAAAATCTGAAATTAGCGAAATACATTTTCTCTTTGGTCACTCCTTGAGTTATATACGAATCAAAGATTTGCATAAAACTCTAAACTGCACAAATAGGGTCTTCTCCAGGCACTCCTCGAAAGTTTCCGAAATTCTGAAATTGGGATAGCATACCAGGGTCGGGTCTATACCGTGCAACATTGATATTTTCAAGACCAATACTAAGAGCAGGAGCGCGATAGGGAGCTTGCTCTGGACCATGCACGAACCATGGATCATAATACATAGGAGGTTGAGCTTGTTGCATAGGTGGATGATTTTGTTGATTGTTGAGAACTGGATTAGGAATGATTGGGGGATTTGGAATGATTGGTGGCACTAATGGTTGGCCATTTTCATCCAACTGAATGCAAGGATCCTCAACGTGATGGAGATTCAAATCCTCCATCTCTCTCTCTCTCTCTCTCTCTCTGCTTGTTCTCTTGCTTCTTTTTCTCTTTTGTTTCTTTTTCGCACTAACCTCTCAGGGTTTGAGTACATGCACCAAACCTGTAAGACCTGAGAAAGAACAAAGAAAAGAAAAAGCGTAAAACCGAAAATCAAAAATAAAAATGTAATTAAAACACTAAAGGATAAACACCGGGGTCACACGCTACCGTTCCCGGCAACAGTGCCAAAAACTTGGTGGGTCCTTGTGTGTTATAAATAATGAGATAAAGATTAAGGACTCACAGACCCCAAGTGTACGGTTGTCCAAGTAATAAACCGATAAGTCGGATTCGTTCTCAGGGACGAAATAGGTTGACTCTAATGTTATCAAATAGTAGAATAATTGCAAATACGAAAAAGCAAAAGATATGATGTTTGTTGGGGTTTTTAATTAACAACTAAAGTGCAAAAGTAATTTAAATACTAAATTAATTATACTAGAATAGAAATAACACAAGTAAATGAGGTAGACGCGAGAGAAAAGTAGTACTTGAGTCACGCTAGGGTTTCACTGCAAAATTTCCTAATTAAGTTTTCTTTTTATGGTTGAATTAATATTATTACGCTAGTCGGGATTCTAAAATCTCTTAGCCCCCGTCAGGGTGGACCTAAAATCTCTCCACGGTCTTCTAAATCCCGTCAGGGTGATTAAAACCACTTTCGGATGATTAAAACTTACAACTTTGGCTATTGGCTAGTCAAGCCTATCAAGGAAATTGGCGGATACCAACGGAAATTACCTAGTTCTATACCCAACCCCCCCGTCAAGGTAATCCATACGCCACTATATGGAATAGCCTAGGTACTGAAACTTAACCCTAGTTCATGACTCTAAGGATAATAAATAAGCATAAAGTAAAAGCCAACGTAAAATAAAAACTCAAATTAAATTATTCAATGCCAAATCGGAAAAACACTAATTATTCAAGAATGGGTTCAACTCATGTTGCGATTCTCAAGTACAATGAAAACTTAGCTCATAATTGCAATTAAAACGAAATAAATAAATATAAGGGAATTCATGTTTTATAGAAAGAGGATAAAATAAAAGAACTAATTAGGATGTTGGATTTGGCTGTTGATTTGGCTATTGATTTGGAGATGTTGAATTCTCCAACTTTTAGCTTCTTCCTTCTTCCTAGCTATGCTCTTTTCTCTGACGCTCTGACTTTTTAGAAAATGAATTATGTGTACAAATAAAATCAAAAAGCCTATTTATACTATTAAGTTCGGACTTGGGCTATTTCAAATGAATTAAATAAATATTGAATGGCCCGAGTCCACTTTTTCAAATCCAAATCCCGTAACTGATGTGCACCCTCCACCAAAAAGGCTGTAACTTTCTCAGTTTAACTCCGAATTGACTAATTCAACTTGCTAATTCTTCATAACTCGATAAGACACGAATATTCTTTACAACGCAGAGACTGAATCCACGTTTAAGTAACTCGAAATCAGCAATTAGGACCAGCCTTTCAGATTTGCAGCTCAAATTTGTCAACTTTTTGGGATATTTCTTCTAGCTTTTGACTTCTTTACACGATCTAAGACTTCTATTATTGATTCCTCTCCTTGCTAGTATTAGAAACCTACAAACTTTTCACTAAAACAATCCATTTTACGCGCAAAAGTTTAATAAATCAAAAATACTAAAATCTAAGGAGAGAAAATGAAATATAACATATTATCACTTAAAGTCTATCAGAATAGTCAAATAATCACTAAATTTGATGTCTCCTAAAGGCATATAAATAGAACAAAAGATGAGACATCACCAACGCTTGTAGTTAGAACCATTAAGGGTTTCCAACTTGTTCACGTCGAGAAGTGGCTTTGCGTTCAAAGTAGAACCAATAGCCGAAATAGGAAGAGCCATTTCAGAAAATAACCGGTGAATAAAGAAAATGAATATCTTTTTAAATTTTGATTAACAAATCAATGGTTTTGACAAAACATAAATGGACTTCCAGAAAACAAAAAAATAATTTCAATAAGTAAACTCTAACTATTACAAGAATTGAAATACAAACGGAAACGAAACAATTACACAAAAATTAGAAAAGAAAACAATTACACGAAAAAATGTTGTTAAAAAGATATTTCGGCGTACCGGTTACCTCTAACGGAGAGACTACGTCTATTACAATAGTTTAGAGAATAAGAGAGGTAGAGTTTTCTTCCGTATATGTTTCGTAACTGGTATTGGTAGAGTGGGATCTCTTTATATAGGGGAGAGGCGAGGAGTCAATCCTGAGTCAATCCTTTGCTAGCAGAAACGTCCCCATTAAGTCCCTTGATTACCTCCCGGAATTGACTTGTTTGGGTTGACGGTTTTGATTGGCTCTTAATCACCACGTTTTTGATATTTTGTAACAGCTGGTTGACTTGATATTCCCACATGTTGACTATCTTCTTGTAATAGCTGATGTAATATTCTCCTTAATGCGTGCGTGATTGGTGGAGACTTGTCTTTACGTTTATCTTCTGGTTGAGTTTGAATTGTCAACGACCACTATAAGAGCTGATAGGAAAACCCATTTCATTTTTTGACTCCCCCAACTCCCTAAACTCCTCAACGACCCAACGACCCACGACCTACGCCCCACGCCGTCACCGGGCCAGGCCGGGCGGGTGGTGGTGGTGGTGCGCGTGTGTGGGGCTTTATTATTCCATTTTAGCTTCCATAGTGACTAGTTATTTTGATATGAATACATAGGTAAGTTATTTTATATAGATACAATTTCTTACTCACCTCCTATGTGGGACAAAATCCTTCAAAAAGTTTGTCTTTTCCACTTTTCAAATGGAATAGGAAGAGTCGTAGTTAATCCTCTATATTAATCTAAGTCTCTTCTACTTCTCCTAAAAGAACATGATCGGATTATAGATTATACTCTTAAATTAATAATTGTATAACTTTAATCCAACAATAATCTTATGAGACTAAATGATTAGTCTTGTAACGTGGCTAATAAAGAAATAGACTTAGTCTTAAATGGGCTTTAGTGATACAAAAAATACTCCATTTGGATAAATTAAGGGAACAAGTAATTTATTAAAGATTTGTCTTAATCATTTTCACATATATGGTCTCAGTAATCTATTTCGTCTCAAGGTTGTACGTAAATTGGTTTAGATTAGGTAAGGTCTCAAAGTCTACACACCACACTCGTTTCACCTAAGTTCAAGCTACCTATTATCCATTGCTAGCTAAAACTTGACACACACAACACTTTTCAATACAACAATTAATCATGAAAAAATGTTATCCATTGCTAGCTAAAACTTGACACACACAACACTTTTCAATACAACAATTAATCATGACAAAATGTTAACATGTTTAAAGCATAGACATAAATTAATATAATCGCATTCATGCTTTACACTACACGTTTCATCATTTCACAATTTCGATATTTTTTATTTTATTTACAACTATTGGAAAACATGAAACGGGAATACGGGACAACGAATGTCCCCACCCAAATTTAAAAGTGAATCATGACCCCACGATTCAAAAAGACTCGCTAAGGGGAAAAACTTATAGAAATGCAAGTGGCTAAATAAAACCTATCATAAATAAAATGACAATAAAGAGAGATCAAAGAAGACGTCTTTTGCGAGAATCGTTCAATCCCAAGGTAGGGGTTGATGTTCTTGATCTATGTCGCTCGAGGTGGTGATGTGTGTGGAGTTCCTCCATGAGAAGGGAGCAACCTTCGAAGCATGTCTTTGATTTATGTGGAATCGGCTAGCAAATTATCCACCTTGGCATTCAATTCCACAATCTCCGCATGTATATTATCTACCTTAGCAGTCAATTCCACAATCTCGGACATTACGTTCTTCTGCGAGGCATGCTCACGTATGGGTGGCACGATTTCATTGTCCATTATGGCCATTGATCAAGGTCCCATCTCATTTTTATCCTCTAACTCATGATCTGATTCATCTTTGACACGTCATACGATTCATCCCCTGACTTGTCTCGAATACATAAGTCTCCAATCGATGGTAACTCCAAAGTACCTCTTAAACTGACTCCGAAAACTTCAGAGTCTCTTCCTCTCACTCTTTTTCACCCTTTCTCGGAGAAACTCCCATGTTCAAACACATGGAGGTAATTAGGGCAGGAAACGGTATCTTCTTTGTCTTCTTCGGGTTGAAACTCTTGATTTCACTCCAAAAGATACCGCCAAGATTGACATTTTTATCCGCCATAAGGAGATAGAGTAAGTGAATTCGTTGCCTTTTTAAATCGGAGATATGACTCGTTGGGATAACAAACTTGGCCATAAACTTCCAAAATTCTTTTTTTGAGTTTCCTCCTTTGCCCTATTCCCATCACATAACGAGCTCCCGATTTCACTATTAATTCAAGTACTTTGTCCCAATTAATCTCATCAATGGTTTTAGATACGTACCATGCATATTCACATCTATTCGGTGGTAGGACTATCCCTAGAAACTTATTGATCGCACTGAAGGAAGATGAAACCAATTTGTTACACACTTTAACCATCACATGTGAATAGACTTTATCTAAGTTGGTGTAGAATTCACGTACTACGTTAGAAAATGCCACATTTAAAATGCCTCGATTCAATCGAGAAATATTTTATAACTAATACGTCGTCCCCCACTCTTTGGAGAATGTTAGAAAAATATATTCTAGTAATTAAGGAAACCATCAATAAAAAGGCCAGCAAAGATTTCAACAATTGGCTGGTGAATATTCATATAGTGAGTCAAAACATAGGCCAACTCGCAATTGGACACGACTCAACATCTTGGCAAAGAGAGGAAGAAATGGGAATTAAATAACGCCAAGTGGAGAAGCATAAACGTTTAAGCTTAAGAGATTGTGTTAACTCACTTGAAGAATAGGTCGATGATGGAGTTAACTTGATGTTGGGATTTATATTAATATTGAGTATTAATTAAGTCCATTCATGTTTTTTGGAGAAATGGACAAGAGTTTTATTGAACAATACGTCTAACATAGGAAGTGAAGTAGAAAAAAGGTTAGAATATAATATCTTACCTCTATTCCTTCCAAAATAACTAAAGGCAATACAAGCCAAAAAGGAACATGCAAAGCCCCACATGCGCGCACCACCACCACCACCATCGGCCCGGCGACAACGACAACGTGGGGGGAGGGGGTTGGGGAGTCAAAAAATTAAAAATGAAACAAGTTTTCTGAAGCGATTTTGGTGGAGGATGGTTGGTACTTATAGTGGTCATTGACAATTCATAACCTTCCAGCCAGAAGACAAAAGGTCCACCAATTGAAGACTCATTAAACCAAAATATTCTTTATTCAAAGCTCAGTTGTTATAGGACTTGGTCAATAAAGGAACGAATCAGAAGTTAACAAAGTGTCCAGGTTCATTACTGGAATTTGAAAAGATGTAACAGATGTAACATTCAAAATATTAGCAATTATGAGCCATTGAAGACCATTTACTCTAACGATTTTGAAAGAGCCTCTGCCCACCTATAAATACAGGTCCTCTCCCATTTGCCAAAGCTACGAACCTGAATCAGAAAAGAACTTCTACTTATCTCTAATAGTATTTTGGAAATATTATTCTATAGTACTAGAAAAACGCTACTAGAGATAACCGGCAAGATTGAAATATCTTTTTAACGCCAGAATTACCTTGTAATTTATTTCTTTACGGTCTCGTGTACGTTTTGTATAATTTCAATTATTGTAATAGAATAATTTTACTTTAATCGAAAGGATTTCCATTACTGTTATTTTTAAATCGGTGATTTACTATTTTTCACAACTCTTAATTGGTGATGAAACCAAGGGCGGTTACAGTTTTGGTTGTGGTGGATTGTTAGTTGATTTAACATTGTTACAAGGGCTTATCATTTAAATCAGACCATAGGGCTTGACGATCGATTCAATCAATACTATTTTGATTATCAGGGGTAATTGACTTTGGATTTAAGGTATCATTTATGACTCCATTTCTTGAATCAATCAATTTTTCTTTGCATAAATTGCTAATTATTTTGTGGTAGATGATTTCATTTTTAGAATTGGAGGAGGCTAGATATCGAAGTTAGAGGTGGAGAACTTATGGATATTATTGTGAGTAAGATGTGTTATGTATTAATGGGTCAATTTTCAAGAGTGCATATTGATGTGAGTTTGAGACATTTGATGGAGCACTGTATGATTTCTATAGTAAAATTGAGAGACGGTGTTATGAACATTAGCAAATGGCAAAAGAAAGCTCTGCAATGCAGAAAAAAGACGAAATTCGCAATGATCAGGTTTATATCACATATATGTTTGGTTTTCTATTATTTGCGATATACTTGTGGAATCAGATTTTTGTATGTAACAAGAAACAGGTCTACATAAACTAAAGAGAGAGGCTAAGGGTTGTGTAACAAAGGCAAAAATTGAAAGAATATAAGATAAAATATTGTGATGCAGTTATATTAAATGTGCATGAATTTTGAATTGAGCAATTTTCTCTTACATATATGCGTGAAGTATGGCAGTCGAGTTTGAGAACTACTTCATGGATTTATCTCATAACCACCACTTTTTATGTTGGGTTTGAGTATGTTGCAACATTAGATTGAATTCTTTTTCCCTCTATACGAACGACCTCTAATTTCGACCACCCACTCTGGCTCAGTTGGGATTCCTCGAAAGTCTACGACGAACTTTACATACCTGAAGTATAAAAATGAATTTTACAATATGTTAGAGGAATTGATATCTCCATATTTGTGATATATTAATCTAGTTTTGATACATCATTTTAGGTGCTTTTCATTAATTGTTAAGGGATTTTTTCCGTTATTAGATAATTTTTTAATTAATGCCTTGATTTGGAGATTTATTACTTTTGTAACGTTTTTAGTATAATTTGTGTGTTATTCTGAAACTCTTAAGTAAAAGGAAATATCTAGAGGTCAAATCAATACATTTAATGATAACAAATAAATTCCATCAGTAAGAAAAAAAACCTAATATATTTTTTGAAATTATATAATAATATTTGACATTAATTTATAGAACTTAATGATCCATAATAATCTTTTTCTTTTGATTTTATGTCTGAAACATAATATGTTTTGTTTTTGAAAAACCCTCTATTGTAATAATAAAAGAAATTTAAAAAAATTCTTGAACAAGATTTATTTCATTAAATTCAGTATATTATAAACAAAAAATCTTACACAATATTTTTCTTAAAAGAATGGAAATTTTTTATTTTTCAAATTTAATTTATTGTCTAAATACAACAAGATAATTATATATTCAAGTGATAAAATAAATTTTAAAAATTGACAAAAATTTAATTGATTAATCAGTTATTAAAAAAATAAAGATAAAAAAAGAAATAACTAATGAATAAATAGAATAAGATACCATGAAGTAAAATAAAAATAAAATAACAAAAACATGAACGGGTGTTGAATTATAAAATTGAAAGGGTTAAACAAATGAAAGTAAATAAACAAACCATTAGATATTTTAATAATTCCACCTTTTGTAGGCGTGGCTTCGCCACTGGGAGTGGAGTAAAGAAGACTGAGACATAATAAGGAATAAGGACTGGTATTTTATATTACATACAAAGAGATCTATATGATCCTCGTAAGGTCTCTTTCGTAAATATACATTTTTCTTGCAAAAAAGTACGTATCCCTTCGCTTATTGTCGAGATAAATGAAAAGTTAATATGAACACAAAGAAGCCTAATCACACATATTTTTCTTGTGTTTTTGCAGATATTCATGTAGATGACTCCCCAAATTTTTTCATTACGCATGAACTTCAAAAGAAATGTGAAATAGATGTTCATCAAGTTTGCTCAAGGACAATTTGGCTGTTTTATTCATAAAGTCACTATCTACACTGATATTTAAGAAATTGATACACAAGATTAACATGACTTCAATATATTTTCTGAGATGCTGACAAGAACAAGAGAGGGAGAAAAATACAACACTATATTATATTCCTTCATCACAGTTCATCACAGTTTTATCCTAATAGGTTTTCCTTGATAGAGGTTTTCAATAAGATAATTTTAGAAAGCGTATAAATTTTTTTACTTTTTTCCTTCACTAAATTTTTTTCTACTAATTTTTGTAGAAATATTGTAACTAGTAATATTATTAGGATTGAATATAGAAGAGAGTGTTATAAACTCACAGGATTCGAAGAAAGCCCATAAAGACTAAGATTTAAAGTAGAATACTATTATTTCTTTTTCTTCGTCATTCATAACATTTTTTAAGAATGAATATTTAACCCAACCCATAGACTTGAAGTAAGCCCATAAAGAATAGGGTTTACGATAGAATACTATTTTTTTTCTCCGCCGTTCATAACACTTCAAGGTAAAATACTATTATTTCTTTCTTTCCATCATTCATAACATTTTCCAGATATTGCAAAATACAATCAAACTAGCCACATCATAAAAATTTCAACTGTAGTATAAAAATTTATATATTAGGGTATACATATTAAATAAAACAGTTTTATCACCTCAAGTGAGCCAGAACTTTGCCCTAGAAGATATGAAGCGGCTACATCTAAATACTTCGAAACATATCTTAAATATGGATAAGCGGAAGAAGATAAAGGATAACAAAAACAAATTATCTCTAATTCAGCAACTTGATCATGTCATTTCTAATGGGTAAATTTTTTTAAGTTTTTTTTATATGATTTTTGTTTGTTTAGTTGCGATCCAATTTTCTTAAAATAAATTTTTTTTATTATAATAATCTGAGTTTAGGATTAAAATATCAACTTTATGTTAAAAGATTGATATAAAAATGATAAATTGGTAATTTATTGATTTTTTGTCTTTATTAAAAAAAATCTCTTCAAATTTTTTTTGTTTGTTTTTATTTCGCAATTTCAATTCTTATATTGAGAAATTGAATTAAATTTTTTATTACATTAAAATCTTATGTATGTTATGTAAAATGATAAAGAGTTGATTTGTTAATTTTTCTAGGTTAAAATATTTGTTTTTTTCTTAATTAATTTGGTAAACTGAGTAGAATTAAGAAATTAAATTGAATTCTAAATCTTGTTAAAATTCTTATGTATATAAGTTAAAAATCTTTCGAATTGTTATTGTTTGGTGAGCTCTCTAGTTAATTGAAATATTCTAATGATTTGATATTTATAATTAGCTAATAAGAATCACATTAAAATATAATTTTTTATTTTTGGTATTTTGATTTATTTACAGAAATAAGATCGATGATCGTGACATTTCATTCTATATTATATATCTTGGTAAGTTTTATCCATTTTAATAATTATGTGATATTAATATAGAAAATATATAATATTATTGTTACTAGAATTCCTTTGCATTATTTATAAATCACTTCATTATGAATCTAATATATATTTTGTTTTTTATTATTTTAGAATTTTGTTTCTTAGGTATTCATTAAATAAGCTTTATTAATTATAAAATATTGTAAAAACATAATAAATAAATAAATTAGCATACATAACACCTTTATATCCTATCTGAACTTCATAGGTGTCATAGTAGTTTAATCATGTCATCAGATCTTGCGCATTTATCATATATGTTATCATTGTTGTAAAAAAAAGAAAATTATTATCGTGGATCTAGAATTATTTTTAGGTAAGAATTGTTACTATAAGTTTATTAAAAAAGACTAGGTATGCGCAAAAGAGTTTTTAATAAAGTGAAGCATTATTGCCTAATCTTTGCTCGGTTTATAAAATCGACCACATGGTTATTACTTATTAGTATATATAATTAAGTGTTATTATTATATATTGTTAGTCTTTGTATACAGTTGATTACCCACTATTAATAATCTTTTACTGCCATTCTACATATAATGTGCAGATTGAGAAAAGAAATATGGTTAAAAAGGCACGCTATGTGAGAACCCCAGGACCCTCCACCAATAAGTTGGTTTGAGTATTTAAAAATTGATCCCAAACAAGTGATTCCGATGGGACCACTCTTTCAAGCTGAGATACCTGATATAGAGGAGAATGAATCAAACGGTTTAGAGCGGCTGGGTACTCAGATATGGCCACCTAGAAGCAAAAGCCTGGGAGTTACTGGAAGGAGAAAATTGAAGATAAACGATATTGGGAAAGGAAGGCCTGATTTTTGCTCATGCAAGTTCCCTGGATCTGTTGAGTGTGTTAAGAAGCTTGTTGAAGATGAAAAAACAAAATTGCAAAGTGAACTTGGGCCTGTGTTTTGGGTATGGAAATTCAATAAGATTGGAGAAGGTTCTGCCAATAATTTATGGACAGTTAAGGAGCTGAAGGAATTCGAATCTATAATGAAGAAGAATCGACTAACAAAGGGTAAAAGGTTTATAGCACCTTCTTTAAAAAGACTAACAATATTGAGATAGTTAGGGTATGTTGAACAAAATACAGAACAAATCATTAATCTACCACTGTAAAAGTAGTTTAGCATAGAAAGTTTATTGCCTGGACTATGTGTTGGTTGGGCATGCAGGTAAAGTCTTGCCAAAAAATTTTGATTAGTGATTGGATGTTTTATCCTGATCGACTGGTATAGGTAAAACATCTTCGCCGACTAATATATTGATTCGAATCTCTAGATAAAATGAGGGAAATCATGGAGGATATCAATGGAGCTAGAAGCCATTGCTGGATGATCTTGAATTTCAAAGTAAAACACTTATTAGTCGTGATTATCTGTAAAGATTTTGTCCATATGAACCAACTATTAGACACTTTGGTGTCCTTGACTTTAAGAATAAGACAGGAAAACAGTCTAATAAGATAATTATTTTGCTAATTTGTAAAATTATATATACATCTCATCTAACTAGTTAAAAATTGAATCTTTTCCAAAATACTCAAAATAATCTTAGGAATTTCAATCACTCTTTATCTCTTGGGATTGCGCTACATACTAAATTGGCCATATCAATAACTGTACTCCTATTTTCACCAAGCAATATACAACCATTAGCATCTCTACACATGTACCACCTTATTCCATGTCCATGTAGTATATCCATACAACCACATAATATCTTATTGCACAAAACCTAGAGTCTGCACAAACTTAAGGGAAATTGTCTCAATCCACAATACTTAAAGGCCATAATATAGTGCACTCAACTCTGATAAATTAAAATTAAATCTACTACACACGCCTGACAACAATCCACATACAAATAGGCCTTTGGTATCACTGAATAAATCATTATTACCTGCCATGTTATGATGACACTCGAAACAACTTCTTTATTCAGCTTAATCCCAACTTTTTTGTTTGACACAATTGATTAAAAATTTATTTTCCTGTACTCCCAAACCCCAATGTAACTTGTTTACTAGTTTCATCTAACTTGACTCGAGATTAAAGATGCTACATATATATTGAGAAGTTCACATTGTCAGCCAACCTTTTGGGGAATCAATTTTTAGGACTAGAAATTGGCTGTGCTGTTGTACTATATCATGTAGCATTTTCATTTGATTTAAAAGATGTAGTTATGTGTTGTTTTTTCCTCATCTTTTAGTCATTATGTTAGCACTCATTAAAATGTAGTTCCATCTGTTTTATATTATATGATTGATTCGATTTTCACGGTGAACCCTAACCTACCAAATCTTTGAACTCCGCTGACGTCTATGGCTGCGCATCCTACTAAACCGCCAGGCGGTGTAATACCGCCGGAAAACACTTCACTAATGCCTAACGTGAATGATGATACTTCCGTGGAGGAGCATGATACTGTTGAGGAATTTCCCAAACAGACGGATGCCATAGAAAAAGTTCGGCAAGGTAAGAGACACCGGGAAGGTAGTTGTTGACGGAGATTCTAATGGGCCGGTCCAGTCCAATCGAGTGGCCTCTCAAGCGACAACATTACTGAAACAAGGCACTACAAAGAGTTTTCTTCATGCACCTACCGTTCAGCCTGGCTATCGGCCGTACCGGTCCGTGTTCGGACCGGTCTTTATCGTGTAACGCTCCTATCGGACCGGACCGGTCTATCGGACACCCACTATCGGTCCCGGTCCGGACCGGTTCTTCGGTCCCAAATTATAGAAAACCGACCGATAATGGGGACCGGTTTATCGGTTCCGGTTTCGGTCCCATACCGGTCCTTATCGTTTTTTATCTTTTTTTTTCTTCTTCCTTTTTTGTCCAGCTAGTGCAGCATCAAGTGTTCTTCTATGTGAACCAGCAAACATACTAACCAGAATCTAGTCATCATCGTCATACAGAGGACCATCTGTATTGGCAAATATAAACACATTAGATTCAAGTTTTCACTTTTTATTTACTAATTAACAATAATAGTATAGAAATTACTTACCATCATATTCCTCAGGCATATTAAATTCATCTTCATCATCATCAAAATCAATGTTCTGATCATAATCACCATTAATATCTTCTTCAGATTTCGCGTTATCTTCATCTTCCTCCTCTTCCACTTCTTCTTCTTCTTCATCTTTATCAGAACCTTCGATTTCCATTTTATCTCCCTATAAATGCAGACAAATCATAAACCACCAACTAAAATTATCTCTAAAAACAATTTCTTTACCAGTCTTTTCTTAAACTTCTCAAAGACATCCAATTTCTTCATATGAATTGACAATCTCTACTATAAGAATAGTCAACCAATATGTTACAAAAATTAGCTAATCAAAATAATAGAAGGAACAATTGAGGATTCAAGAAGAATTAGGCATACCATTATAGGTGTAATCCGATAACCATTCCACCTCCACCGTAAATCGGTGTAATCCGATACAAAAAGAGCAAAAAACCCACCACATCATACTTAATCAAACAAATTATCACAAACCCCCGTCGAATTAGAAACATCAAGGATCAAGCCATCAAGGATCTTGGGTCGGTGATTTGGTAGCCGCGACAACGGGGTGGGTGGGATACGGATTGAGGTGGGAGGGTGTAATGAATGGGGTGGGTTGGGGTACGGATAAGGATAATGGGATAATTGGGTTTGGGGCTTTTGGGTTTACTTAGTGGGTTAAGGTTGGGTTTGGGCTGGGTTTTAGACTTTTAGGATATTGGGCTGCAATATAAAAAAATAAATTACTAACGGTCCGTTTCAGTCACGGACCGGTTCGGTCCAAGTACAAAACCATAAATTCAAAACGCCGCACGCTATGATTTCTTCCGTTCCGTTCCGGCCACCACCACCATGCCGTTCCGTTTCGTTCGCCGGTGCTTATCGGTCCGGGCCGATCCGGCGGACCGGAAACCGGTGTCCGATAGCCAGGCTGACCTACCGTCTAGTAATTACCATGCAAATGCATCCAAAAGCAATGGTACTAATCCGAGTTTAAAATTAGGTGGATGTATGGGTTCTTTAATTGGGAATAATGTTGTTATCCCTGTAATTGAAGATGACAAAGAAGGAAACAAAAAATCAGTCACAGGAGAGGAGGAAGCATTGAAGAACTAATAGAGAATGATGTACTAGATGAGAACGAGACAATTCCAATGATTCTCAGGACTCGTGAGGAAATTCAAGAAGACATAAGGTTGTGGAGAAATACTGTAGTAGTGAGGTTACTAGGGAGATAGGTAGGATTTACATACTTGTCAAATAAGTTGCGACAAATCTGGAATCCCGTTGGACCTTTGGAATTAGTGGATGTGGGGCATGGCTAATATATGGTAAAGTTTGCGGCCCGGAAAGATTTTGAGTTCGCTATTTTGGGAGGACCTTGGATGGTTTTGGATCATTACCTTATCGTAAGAGAGTGGACGCCAAGTTTCAATGCTATTATGAACTCGATTACTACTACGGTAGCGTGGGTAAGAATCTTGAATGTTGGTATGCACAATTACACTGCGAGAATACTGAGGAAAATTGGTGATAAAATTGGCAAAACAATTTCCATAGTCCCACTCACGAAGGGAAGACTTAGAGGTAACTATGCAAGATAGTCCGTTGAGATTGATTTCACGAAGGGAAGACTTAGAGGTAACTTATGCAAGATTGTCCGTTGAGATTGATTTAAGTAAACGTTTAGAGCCTGAAGTGTGCATAAGTTCAGATGTATGTAAAGTGGAGTACGAAGGGCTGCACCTTATCTGTTTTGGGTGCAGAAAGTTTGGGCATAGGAAAGAAATTTTCCCTCCGAATGCGCCTAAACATAATGGTCCTGGAGAGGGGGAGACTTTAGCTCAAGCTCTGGTTGTTCCGAAGGCGAATACTTTATCAGCTCCAACTGAGAAATATGGTGACTGGATGACAGTCCGAAGGGGTAACCGCGGGTATGGAAAAGTTAAAGG
The DNA here is from genome assembly GCA_029959085.1 of Nemophila menziesii. Taxonomy (NCBI): domain Eukaryota; kingdom Viridiplantae; phylum Streptophyta; class Magnoliopsida; order Boraginales; family Hydrophyllaceae; genus Nemophila; species Nemophila menziesii. The sequence continues at coordinate 94,774,638 of JARWIR010000002.1, forward strand.
GTCGAGTGGAGAAAATGCACTAAAGTCTAACATTCCTAATGGGCTGGGGTCGCGTTTTGAAGCACTAAGAATGGAAGAAGTAGAAAATCATGGAACGGGTAGAAGTGGAAAACTGATGTCTCCCCATTGTGATGATTTAATATTAGTTGTAGACATCATTTTAGGTGTTTTAGGAAAGCTAATACTCGATTTTTATTAGTATTATTGTATTTCTTATTTCTTGTCTTGATTTGGTGATTTAATATTTTTAGAGCATATTTTGGTTTAATTGTTTGATAAATGTGAAGCTTTAAAGATATATGGTAATTAATTAGATTCCAAATCAATTCCAAGAGATAAAGAAAAGAAGATAATGATGGAAATTAGAGATAAAAGAAGGAAAAGATAAAATAGGCTAGGAAAAGTTGTCAAGTAAACAATTAATCATGACAAAGTGTTAACATGTTTAAAGCATTGACATAAATTAATATAATCGCATTCATGCTTTACACTACACATTTCATCATTTCAAAATTTCGATTTTTTTGATTTTATTTACAACTATTGGAAAACATGAAACGGGAATAAGGGACAACGAACGTCCCCACCCAAATTTAAAAGTGAATCATGACCCCACGATTCAAAAGACTCGCTAAGGCGAAAAACTTATAAAAATGCAAGTGGCTAAATAAAATCTATCATAAATAAAATGACAATAAAGAGAGATCAAAAGAGAAGTCTTTTGCGAGAATCGTTCAATCCCAAGTTAGGGTTTGATATTCTTGATCTATGTCGCTCGAGGTGGTGATGTGTGTGGAGTTCCTCCATGAGAAGGGAGCAACCTTCGAAGCATGTCTTTAATTTTTCTGGAATCGGCTAGCAACTTATCCACCTTGGCATTCAATTCCACAATCTCTGCATGTATATTATCTACCTTAGCAGTCAATTCCACAATCTCGGACATTACGTTCTTCTGCGAGGCATGCTCACGTATGAGTGGCACGATTTCATTGTCCATTATGGCCATTGATCAAGGACCCATCTCATTTTTATCCTCTAACTCATGGTCTGATTCATCTTCTGACACGTCATACGATTCATCCCCTGACTTGTCTCGAATACGTAAGTATCCAATCGATGGTAACTCCAAAGAACCTCTTTAAACTGACTCCGAAAACTACAGAGTCTCTCCTTCACGCTCTTTTTCACCCTTTCTTGGAGAAACTCCCATGTTCAAACACATAGAGGTAATTAGGGCGGGAAACAATATCTTCTTTGTCTTCTTCGAGTTCAAACTCTTGATTTCACTCCAAGTGATACCGCCAAGATTGACCTTTTTATCCGCCATAAGGAGATAGAGTAAGTGAATTTGTTGCCTTTTTAAATCGGATATATGACTCGTTGGGATAACAAACTTGGCCATAAACTTCGAAAATGCTTTTGAGATAGGCTTCAAAAACTTTTTTTGAGTTTCCTCCTTTGCCCTATTCCTATCACATAACGAGCTCCCGATTTCGCTATTAATTCAAGTTTTTTGTCCCAATTAATCTCATCAATGGTTTTAGACACATACCATGCATATTCACATCTATTCGGTGGTAGGACTATCCCTAGAAACTTATTGATCGCACTGAAGGAAGATGGAACCAATTTGTTACACACTTTAACTATCACATGTGAATCGACATTATCTAAGTTAGTGTAGAATTCACGTACTACGTTAGAAAATGCCACATTTAAAATGCCTTGATTCAATCGAGAAATAGTTTTTAACTAATACGTCGTCCCCTACTCTTTGGAGAATGTTATAAAAATATATTCTAGTAATTAAGGAAACCATCAATAAAAAGGTAAGCAATGATTTCAACAATTGGCTGGTGAATATTCATATAGTGAGTCAAAACATAGGCCAACTCGCAATTGGACGCGACTCAACAGCTTGGCAAAGAGAGGAAGAAATGGGCATTAAATAACGCAAAGTGGGGAAGCATAAACGTTTAAGCTTAAGAGATTGTGTTAACTCACTTGAAGAATAGGTCGATGATGGAGTTACCTTGATCTTGGGATTTATAGTAATATTGAGTATTAATTAAGTCCATTCATGTTTTTTGGAGAAGTGGACAAGACATTCTATTGAGGAAAACGTCTAACATAGGAAGTGAAGTAGAAAAAAGGTTAGAATATAATATCTTACCTCTATTCCTTCCAATATAACTAAAGGTTATACAAGCCAAAAGGGAACATGCAAAGCCCCACATGCGCGCACCACCACCACCACTACCACCACCATCGGCCTGGAGACAACGACAACGTGGGGGTGGGGTTGGGGAGTTAAAAAAATGAAAAATGAAACAAGTTTTCTGAAGTGATTTTGGTGGAGGATGTTTGGTACTTATAGTGGTCGTTGACAATTCATAAACTTCTAGCCAGAAGACAAAAGGTCCACCAATTGAAGACTCATTAAACCAAAATATTCTTTATTCAAAGCTTAGTTGTTATAGGACTTGGTCAATACGGGAACGAATCAGAAGTTAACAAAGTGTCCAGGTTCATTACTGGAATTTGAAAAGATGTAACAGATGTAACATTCAAAATATTAGCAATTATGAGCCATTGAAGACCATTTATTCTAACGATTTTGAAAGAGCCTCTCCTCACCTATAAATACATGTCCTCTCCCATTTGCCAAAGCTACGAACCTGAATCAGAAAAGAACTTCTACTTCTCTCTAATAGTATTTTGGAAATATTATTCTATAGTACTAGAAAAACTCTGCTAGAGATAACCGGCAAGATCTGAAAATCTTTTTAACGCCAGAATTACCGTGTAATTTTTTTCTTTACGATCTCATGTACGTTTTGTATTATTTCAATAATTGTAATAGAATAATTTTACTTTAATCGAAATATATTGTTTTTTGGATTTTCATTTCTGTTATTTTTAAACCGGTGATTTACTATTTTTCACAACTCTTAATTGGTGATGAAACAAAGGGTGGTTACAGTTTTGGTTGTGGTGGATTGTCAGTTGATTTAACATTGTTATAAGGGCTTATCATATAAATCAGACCATAGGGCTTGAAGATTGATTCAGTCAGTACTATTTTGATTATCAGGGGTAATTGACTTTGGATTTAAGGTATCATTTATGACTCCATTTCTTGAATCCATCAATTTTTCTTTGCATAAATTGCTAATTATTTTGTGGTAGAGGATTTCATTTCTAGAATTGGAGGAGGCTAGATATCGAAGTTAGAGGTGGAGAACTTATGGGATATTGTTGTGAGTAAGATGTGTTATGTATTAATGGATCAATTTTCAAGAGTGCATATTGATGTGAGTTTGAGACATTTGATGGAGCACTGGATGATTTCTATAGTAAAATTGAGAGACGGTGTTATGAACATTAGCAAATGGCAAAAGAAAGCTCTGCAATGCAGATTAAAGACAAGATTCGCAATGATCAGGTTTATATCACATATATGTTTGGTTTGCTATTATTTGCGATATACTTGTGGAATCAGATTTTTGTATGTAACAAGAAACAGGTCTACATAAACTAAAGAGAGAGGCTAAGGGTTGTGTAAGAAAGGCAAAAATTGAAAGAATATAAGATAAAATATGTTGATGCAGTTATATTAAATGTGCATGAATTTTGAATTGAGCAATTTTCTCTTACATATATGCGTGAAGTATGACAGTCGAGTTTGAGAACTATTTCATGGATTTATCTCATAACCACCACTTTTTATGTTGGGTTTGAGTATGTTGCAACATTATATTGTTTTTTTCCCTCTATACGAACCACCTCTGATTTCGACCACCCACTCTGGCTCAGTTGGGATTCCTCGAAAGTCTATGAAGAACTTTACCTACCTGAAGTATAAAAATGAATTTTACAATATGTCAGAATAATTGATGTCTCCATATTTGTGATATATTAATCTAGTTTTGATACATCATTTTAGGTGCTTTTCATTAATTGTTAAGGGATTTTTTTCCCATTATTAGATAATTTCTTAATTAATGCCTTGATTTGGAGATTTATTACTTTTGTAACGTTTTTGGTATATTTTGTGTGTTATTTTAAAACTCTTAAGTAAAAGGAAATATTTAGAGGTCAAATCAATACATTTAATAATAACAAATAAATTCTATCAGTAATTGACGGATAAAAAACCTAATATATTTTTTGAAATTATATAATAATATTTGACATTAATTTATAGAACTTAATGATCCATAATAATCTTTTTCATTTGATTTTATGTCTCAAACACAATTTGTTTTTTTTTTGGAAAACAAACTATTGTAATAATAAAAATAAATTAAAAAAATAAGATTTTTTTTTAGATTCAGTATATTATAAACAAAAAATCTTACACAATATTTTTCTTAAAAGAATGGAAATTTTATATTTTTCAAATTTAATTTATTGTCTAAATACAACAACATAATTATATATTCAAGTGATAAAATAAATTTTAAAAATTGACAAAAATTTAATTGATTAATCAGTTATTAAAAAAATAAAGATAAAAAAAGAGATAACTAATGAATAAATAGAATAAGATACCATGAAGTAAAATAAAAATAAAATAACAAAAACATGAACTGGTGTTGGATTATAAAATTGCAAGGGTTAAACAAATGAAAGTAAATAAACAAACCATTAGATTTTTTTATAATTCCACCTTTTGTAGGCTTGGCTTCGCCACTGGGAGTGGAGTAAAGAAGACTGAAACTGAATAAGGAATAAGGACTGGTATTTTATATTACATACAAAGAGATCTATAAGATCCTCGTAAGGTCTCTTTCGTAAATATACTTTTTTCTTGAAAAAAAGTAGGTATCCCTTCGGTTATTGTCAAGATAAATGAAAGTTACTATGAACACAAAGAAGCCTAATCACACATATTTTTCTTGTGTTTATGCAGATATTCATGTAGATGACTCCCCAAATTTTTTCTTTACGCATGAACTTCAAAAGAAATGTGAAATAAATGTTCATCAAGTTCGCTCAAGGACAATTTGGCCGTTTTATTCACAAAGTCACGATCTACACTGATATTTAAGAAATTGATACACAAGATTGACATGACTTCAATATATTTTCTGAGATGCTTTCAAGAACAAGAGAGGGAGAAAAATACACACTATATTATTTTTCTTTACCATAATTTTATCCTAATAGGTTTTCCTTGATAGAGGTTTTCAATAAGATAATTTTAGGAAGCGTATAATTTTTTTTACTTTTTTTCCTTCACTAAATTTTTTTCTACTAATTTTTGTAGAAATATTATCACTAGTCATATTATTAGAATTGAATATAGAAGAGAGTGTTATAAACTCACATGATTTGAAGGAAGCCCATAAAGACTAAGATTTAGAGTAGAATACTATTATTTCTTTTTCTTCGTCATTCGTAACATTTTTTAAGGATGAATATTCAACCCAGCCCATGGACTTGAAGTAAGCCCATAAAGAATAGGGTTTAGGATAGAGTACTATTATTTCTTTTTCTCCGCCGTTCATAACAATTCAAGGTAAAATACTGTTATTTCTTTCTTTCCATCATTCATAATATTTTCCAGATATTGCAAAATACAATCAAACTAGTCACATCATAAAAATTTCATCCTGTAGTATAAAAAATTATGTATTAGGGTATACATATTAAATAAACAGTTTTATCACCTCTAGTGAGCCAGAACTTTGCCCTAGAAGATATGAAGCGGCTACATCTAGATACTTCGAAACATATCTTAAACATGGAGAAGCGGAAGAAGAAAAAGGAAAACAAAAACAAATTATCTCTAATTCTGCAACTTGATCTTGTCATTTCTAATAGGTAAATTTTTTTAAGTTTATATGATTTTTTGTTTGTCTAGTTGCGATCCAATTTTCTTAAAATAAAAGAATTTTATTATAATAATCTGAGTTCAGGATTAAAATATCAACTTTATGTTAAAAGATTGATATAAAAATGATAAATTGGTAATTTATTGATTTTTTGTCTTTGATTTAAAAATTTCTTCAAATTTGTTTTTTTTTTTTTTTATTTCGCAATTTCAATTCTTATATTGAGAAATTGAATTAAATTTTTTATTACATTAAAATCTTATGTATATTCTGTAAAATGATGAAGAGTTGATTTGTTAATTTTTTTAGATTACAATATTTGTTTTTTTCTTAATTAATTTGGTAAACTGAGTAGAATTAAGAAATTAAATTGAATTCTAAATCTTGTTAAAATTCTTATGTATATAAGTTAAAATTCTTTCGAATTGTTATTGTTTGGTGAGCTCTCTAGTTAACTGAATTATTGCTAATGATTTGATATTTATAATTAGCTAATAAGAATCACATCAAAATATGATATGATTTTTTATTTTTGGTATTTTGATTTATTTACAGAATTAAGATCAATGATCGTGACATTTCATTCTATATTATCTTGGTAAGTTTTATCCATTTTAACAATTATGTGATATATATAATATTAGAGATTATTACCCAAAGAGTCTTGGACACATCCCTCTAAGATCCAACAAGACCGGATGATTTTACTCTTCTTATTAAACGCCACAATTAAATTTTAACACTACATTCTAAAATCCTAATTACCTTCCTACCCTCTTTTGTATTTTCTTATATATACAAATTTTTATCCAGATAAAATTAACACTCTCTCTTTTCTCTTTTTTCCTTTTTTTTCTCTCTCTTTAAATTACGACGCAGCAACATAAAGCCATGGCAACCAAATCTCAGTTTGTTAGAGAAGACTGCCGTCCCGTCCCTCGTGACCGCCGATCTGGACCGCTAACGGAAGCTTTCTAATGGAAGGCGGACTCCATGGAAGCTCGTTCGCAGAAGCCTCGATTGGAGTTGTTTCAGATCTGCTGCGAATCTAGAAAAGAAGAAAGCAGCTAATCGCCTTGTACTCAATGAAGCTACCAATAATGACAACTCTGTTGTCGACCTTCATTTAGACACGATGGGGATAGCATCTTGATCAAGGTTTTTTTGTTATTATTTTAATAGAACTTAATTATGGCTGCCAAGGTTGGGCTTTATATTGGGTATATGGTTACTTTATGGATTTGATTGTTGAATCGTAAGGTGTGGAACTTTGATTCTTGAAGCAATACAATATTATATAATGCATAGATAATAAAGACTGTAGATTTGAGATTAATAAGGTTTCATAACAGGTTTTGCTATATAAATTATTGTTTATGAATTCTAGTATTGACGAAGTGACTGTAATATGTATTTGATTTTTGATTTTTAATTTGCTGAAACATTGCATACATTGAAAGACAAGAGTCACCAAAGACTTATATTGGACTCCAAAAAACTAGTTTGACATTTTATGATTTAGTTTTTTTTATAATTGCAATTTATTAATGTAATCATTTGAGTTTTTAATTAGATAAATTGTGTAATTAAGTTGGGGTATATTTATTGCTTTAATTTCTATTTAGCATTTTTATACCATAAACTAAACTATTTTGATTTAATACTCAGCAAAAATCCTAAAAACTCAATTAATTTTTTCGATACTTAGCAAAGTTACTGAGCACGCTCAGCAAAATTACTGAGCAAACTCGTTTGCGGCTCAACAAAAAAAATCGAATAATCAGCAAATTTTTGTGATACTCAGTACTTTTTCCGATACTCAGTACTTTTTCAATGCTCTGTACTTTATGCTCAGTACTTTTTCCATGCTCAGTATTTTATGCTCAGTACTTTTTCCACGCTCAGTACTTTATCCGGCGGTGGTTGGTGGTGGTCGGCAGTGGTCGGAGCTGGAAATTATTGAAGTTAATGAAGGAGGAGAGAGAAAAATTGATAAAGGAGGAGAGAGATTAATGGTAATGGAGGAGAGAGAAGAATCTATTTTTTTGTCTTATATACACTATAAGGGTAGTAATGATATTTGTCAATTTTGAGGCCTCTAAGTAGGAGAGAGGAATCACTTGGTTCCTATATGGAACTATGATTTTCCTCAAGACCCCTTGGGTAATTGACCCATAATATTATTGTTGCCAGAATTCCTTTGCATTATTTATAATTTATTTCATTATGAATCTAATATTTATTTTGTTTTGTATTATTTTAGAATTTTGTTTCTTAGGTATTCATTAAATAAGCTTTATTAATTATAAAATATGGTAAGAAAACAATAAATAAATAAATTAGCATACAAAACACCTTTATATCCTAAACTTGAACTTCAGAGGTGTCATACTAGTTTAATCATGTCATCAGATCTTGCGCATCTATCATATATGTTATTATTGTTGTGAAAAAAAAGAGAATTCAAAGAAGTTATTATCGTGGATCTAGAAGTCTTTTTAGGTAAGAATTGTTACTATTAGTTTATTAAAAGAGACCAGGTATGCGCTAAAGAGTTTTTAATAAAGTGAAGCATTATTGCCTAATCTTTGCTCTGTTTATAAAATCCAAACATCGTGTTATTAGAATTGCTCTGTTTATAAAATCGTATGCTTTTTAAAGAAAGTATACGATCACATGGTTATTACTTATTAGTATATGTAATTAAGTGTTATTATTATATATTTTTAGTCTTTGTATACAGTTGATTACCCACTGTTAATAAACTTTTACTGCCATTTCTACATATAATGTGCAGATTGAGAAAAGAAATATGGTTAAAAAGGCACGCTATGTGAGAACCCCAGGACCCTCCACCAATAAGTTGGTTTGAGTACTTAAAAATTGATCCCAAACAAGTGATTCCGGTGGGAAGCCTGGGAACCTAGAAGCAAAAGCCTGGGAGTTACTGGAAGGAGGAAATTGAAGATAGGCGATATTGGAAAAGGAAGACCTGATTTTTGCTCATGCAAGTTCCCTGGATCTGTTGAGTGTGTTAAGAAGCTTGTTGAAAATGAAAAAACAAAATTGCAAAGTGAACTTGGGCCTGTGTTTTGGGTATGGAAATTCAATGAGATTCGAGAAGGTTCTGCCAATAATCTATGGACAGTTAAGGAGCAGAAGGAATTCGAGTCTATAATGAAGAAGAATCTACTAACAAAGGGTAAAAGGTTTATAACACCTGCTTTAAAAAGACTAACAATATTGAGATAGTTAGGGTATGTTGAACAAAATACAGAACAGATCATTAATCTACCACTGTAAAAGTAGTTTAGCATAGAAAGTTTATTGCCTGGACTATGTGTTTGTTGGGCAAGTAAAGTCTTGCCAATAAATTTTGATTAGTGATTGGATGTTGTATCGTGATCGACTGGTATAGGTAAAACATCTTCGCCGACTAATCTTTTGATTCGAATCTCTGGATAAAATGAGGGAAATCATGGAGGATCTCAATGGAGCTAGAAGCCATTGCTGGATGATCTTGAATTTCAAAGTAAAACACTTATTAGTCGTGATTATCTGTAAAGATTTTGTCCATATGAACCAACTATCAGACACTTTGGTGTCCTTGACTTTAAGAATAAGACAGGAAAACAGTCTAATATGATAATTATTTTGCTAATTTGTAAAATTATATATGTACATCTCATCTAACTAATTAAAAATTGAATCTTTGCCAAAATACTCAAAATAATCTTAGGAATTTCAATCACTCTTTATCTCTTGGGATTGCGCTACATACTAGATTGGCCATATCAATAACTGTACTCCTATTTTCACCAAGCAATATACAACCAATAACTGTACTCCTATTTTCACCAAGCAATATATAACCATTAGCATCTCTACACATGTACCACCTTAATCCATGTCCATGTAGTATATCCATACAACCACATAATATCTTATTGCACAAAACCTAGAGTCTGCACAAACTTAAAGGAAATTGTCTCAATCAACAATACTTAAAGGCCATAATATAGTGCACTCAACTCTGATAAATTAAAATTAAATCCACTACACACGCCTGACAACAATCCAATTACGAACAAGGCCTTTGGTATAACTGAATAAATCTTTATTATCTGCCATGTTATGATGACACTCGAAACAACTTCTTTATTCAGCTTAATCCCAACTCTTTTGTTTGACACAATTGATTAAAAATTTATTTTCCTGTACTCCCAAACCCCAATGTAACTTGTTTACTAGTTTCATTTATCTTGACTCGAGATTAAAGATGCTACATATATATTGAGAGGTTCACATTGTCAGCCAACCTTTTGGGGAATCCATTTTTAGGACTAGAAATTGGCCGTGCTGTTGTACTATATCATGTAGCATTTTCTTTTGATTTAAAAGATTTAGTTATGTGTTGTTTTTTCCTCATCTTTTAGTCATTATGTTAGCACTCATTAAATTGTAGTTCCATCTGTTTTATATTATATGATTGATTCGATTTTCACGGTGAACCCTAACCTACAAAATCTTTGAACTCCGCTGCCGTCTATGGCTGCGCATCCTACTGAACCGCCAGGCGGTGTAATACCGCCGAAAAACACTTCACTAATGCCTAACGTGAATGATGATACTGCTGAGGAATTTCCCAAACAGATGCCATAGAAAAAGTTCGGCAAGGTAAGAGACACCGGGAAGGTAGATGTTGACGGAGATTCTAATGGGCCGGTCCAGTCCAATCGAGTGGCCTCTCAAGCGACAACATTACTGAAACAAGGCGCTGCAAAGAGTTTTCTTCATGCACCTACGTCGATTAATTACCATGCAAATGCATCCAAAAGCAATGGTACTAATCCGAGTTTAAAATTTGGTAGATGGATGGGCTCTTTAATATGGAATAATGTTGTTATCCCTGTAATTGAAGATGACAAAGAGGGAAACAAAAAATCAGTCACAGGAGAGGAGGAAGCATTGAAGATCTAATAGAGGATGATGTACTAGATGAGAACGAGACAATTCCAATGATTCTCAGGACTTGTGAGGAAATTCAAGAAGGTATAAGGTCGTGGAGAAACTCTGTAGTAGTGAGGTTACTCGGGAGGGAGGTAGGATTTACATACTTGTCAAATAAGTTGCGACAAATCTGGAATCCTGTTGGACCTTTGGAATTAGTGGATGTGGGGCATGGCTAATATATGGTAAAGTTTGCGCCCCGGAAAGATTTTGAGTTCGCTATTTTGGGAGGACCCTGGATGGTTTTGGATCATTACCTTATCGTAAGAGAGTGGACGCCAAGTTTCAATGCTATTACGAACTCGATTACTACTACGGTAGCGTGGGTAAGAATCTTGAATGTTGGTATGTACAATTACACTGTGAGAATACTGAGGAAAATTGGTGATAAAATTGGCAAAACGATTTCCATAGTCCCACTCACGAAGGGAAGACTTAGAGGTAACTATGCAAGATTGTCCGTTGAGATTGATTTCACGAAGGGAAGACTTAGAGGTAACTTATGCAAGATTATCCGTTGAGATTGATTTAAGCAAACGTTTAGAGACTGAAGTGTGCGTAAGTTCGGATGTATGTAAAGTGGAGTACGAAGGGCTGCACCTTATCTGTTTTGGGTGCGGAAAGTTTGGGCATAGGAAAGAAATTTTCCCTCCGATTGCGCCTAAAAATAATGGTCCTGGAGAGGCGGAGACTTTAGCTCAAGCTCTGGTTGTTTTGAAGGCAAATACTTTATCGGCTCCAACTGAGAAATATGGTGAGTGGATGACAGTCCGAAGGGATAACCGGGGGTATGGAAAAGTTAAAGGGTCGAGTGGACAAAATGCACTAAAGTCTAACATTCCTAATGGGCTGGGGTCTCGTTTTGAAGCACTAAGAATGGAAGAAATAGAAAATAATGGAACGCGTAGAAGTGGAAAACTGATGTCTCCCCGTTGTGATGATTTAATCTTAGTTGGAGACATCATTTTAGGTGATTTAGGAAAGCTTATACTCGATTTTTATTAGTATTATTGTATTTCTTATTTCTTGTCTTGATTTGGTGATTTAATATTTCTAGAGCATATTTTGGTTTAATTGTTTGATAAATGTGAAGCTTTAAAGATATATGGTAATTAATTAGATTCCAAATCAATTCAAAGAGATAAAGAAAAGAAGATAATGATGGAAATTAGAGATAAAAGAAGGAAAAGATAAAATAGGAAAAGAAAAGTTGTCAAGTAAACAATTAATCATGACAAAGTGTTAACATGTTTAAAGTATAGACATAAATTAATATAATCGCATTCATGCTTTACACAACACGTATTATCATTTCAAAATTTCGATTTTTTTGATTTTATTTACAACTATTGGAAAACATGAAACGAGAATAAGGGACAACGAATGTCCCCACCCAAATTTAAAAGTGAATCATGACCCCACGATTCAAAAAGACTCGCTAAGGCGAAAAACTTATAAAAATGAAAGTGGCTAAATAAAATCTATCATAAATAAAATGACAATAAAGAGAGATCAAAGAAGACGTCTTTTGCGAGAATCGTTCAATCCCAAGTTAGGGTTTGATGTTCTTGATCTATGTCGCTCGAGGTGGTGATGTGTGTGGAGTTCCTCCATGAGAAGGGAACAACCTTCGGAGCATGTCTTTGATTTCTGTGGAATCGGCTAGCAAATTATCCACCTTGGCATTCAATTCCACAATCTCCGCATGTATATTATCTACCTTAACAGTCAATTCCACAATCTCGGACATTACGTTCTTCTACGAGGCATGCTCACGTATGAGTGGCACGATTTCATTGTCCATTATGGCCATTGATCAAGGTCCCATCTTATTTCTATCCTCTAACTCATGGTCTGATTCATCTTCTGACACGTCATACGATTCATCCCCTGACTTGTCTCAAATACGTAAGTCTCCAATCGATGGTAACTCCAAAGTACCTCTTTAAACTGACTCCTAAAACTACAGAGTCTCTCCCTCACGCTCTTTTTAACCCTTTCTCGGAGAAACTCCCATGTTCAAACACATAGAGGTAATTAGGGTGGGAAACAGTATCTTCTTTGTCTTCTTCGAGTTGAAACTCTTGATTTCACTCCAAATGATACCGCCAAGATTGACCTTTTTATCTGCCACAAGGAAATAGAGTAAGTGAATTTGTTGCCTTTTTAAATCGGATATATGACTCATTGGGATAACAAACTTGGCCATAAACTTCCAAAATTCTTTTGAGATAGGCTTCAAAAACGTTTTTTGAGTTTCCTCCTTTGCCCTATTCCTATCACATAACGAGCTCCCGATTTCGCTATTAATTCAAGTACTTTGTCCCAATTAATCTCATCAATGGTTTTAGACACGTACCATGCATATTCACATCTATTTGGTGGTAGGACTATCCCTAGAAACTTATTGATCGCACTGAAGGAAGATGGAACCAATTTGTTACACACTTTAACCATCACATGTGAATCGACTTTATCTAAGTTGGTGTAGAATTCACGTACTATGTTAGAAAATGCAACATTTAAAATGCCTCGATTCAATCGAGAAATATTTTTTAACTAATACGTCGTCCCCCACTCTTTGGTTAATGTTAGAAAAATATATTCTAGTAATTAAGGAAACCATCAATAAAAAGGTCAGCAAAGATTTCAACAATTGGCTGGTGAATATTCATATAGTGAGTCAAAACATAGGCCAACTCGCAATTGGACACGACTCAACAGCTTGGCAAAGAGAGGAAGAAATGGGAATTAAATAACGCCAAGTGGAGAAGCATAAACGTTTAAGCTTAAGAGATTGTGTTAACTCACTTGAAGAATAGGTCGATGATGGAGTTAACTTGATGTTGGGATTTATATTAATATTGAGTATTAATTAAGTCCATTCATGTTTTTTGGAGAAGTGGACAAGACATTTTATTGAATAAAACGTCTAACATAGGAAGTGAAGTAGAAAAAAGGTTAGAATATAATATCTTACCTCTATTCCTTCCAAAATAACTAAAGACTATACAAGCCAAAAGGGAACATGCAAATCCCCACATGCGCGCACCACCACCACTAACACTACCACCACCACCATCGGCCCGGCGACAACGACAACGACAATGTGGGGGGAGGGGGGGTTGGGGAGTCAAAAAAATGAGAAATGAAACAAGTTTTCTGAAGTGATTTTGGTGGAGGATGGTTGGTACTTATAATGGTCATTGACAATTCATAACCTTCCAGCCATAAGACAAAAGATCCACCAATTGAAGACTCATTAAACCAAAATATTCTTTATTCAAAGCTCAGTTGTTATAGGACTTGGTCAATACGGGAACGAAGTAGAAATTAACAAAGTGTCCAGGTTCATTACTGGAATTTGAAAAGATGTAACAGATGTAACATTCAAATATTAGCAATTATGAGCCATTGAAGACCATTTATTCTAACGATTTTGAAAGAGCCTCTCCTCACCTATAAATACAAGTCCTTTCCCATTTTGCCAAAGCTACGAACCTGAATCAGAAAAGAACTTCTACTTCTCTCTAATAGTATTTTTGAAATATTATTCTATAGTACTAGAAAAACTCTGCTAGACATAACCGGCAAGAACGGGATATCTTTTTAACGCCAGAATTACCGTGTAATTTTTTTCTTTACGATCTCGTGTACGTTTTGTATTATTTCAATTATTGTAATAGAATAATTTTACTTTAATCGAAATATATTGTTTTTTGGATTTCCATTTATGTTATTTTTAAACTGATGATTTACTATTTTTCACAACTCTTAATTGGTGATGAAACCAAGGGCGGTTACAGTTTTGGTTGTGGTGGATTGTTAGTTGATTTAACATTGTTATAAGGGCTTATCATATAAATCAGACCATAGGGCTTGAAGAATGATTCAATCAATACTATTTTTATTATCAGGGGTAATTGACTTTGGATTTAAGGTATCATTTATGACTCCATTTCTTGAATCCATCAATTTTTCTTTTCATAAATTGCTAATTATTTTGTGGTAGAGGATTTCATTTTTAGAATTGGAGGAGGCTAGATATCGAAGTTAGAGGTGGAGAACTTATGTGATATTGTTGTGAGTAAGATGTGTTATGTATTAATGGATCAATTTTGAAGAGTGCATATTGATGTGAGTTTGAGACATTTGATGGAGCACTGGATGATTTCTATAGTAAAATTGAGTGACGGTGTTATGAACATTAGCAAATGGCAAAAGAAAGCTCTGCATTGCAGAAAAAAGACAAAATTCGCAATGATCAGGTTTATATCACATATATGTTTGGTTTGCTATTATTTGCGATATACTTGTGGAATCAGAATTTCGTATGTAACAAGAAACAGGTCTACATAAACTAAAGAGAGAGGCTAAGGGTTGCGTAAGAAAGGCAAAAATTGAAAGAATATAAGATAAAATATGTTGATGCAGTTATATTAAATGTGCATGAATTTTGAATTGAGCAATTTTCTCTTACATATATGTGTGAAGTATGATAGTCGAGTTTGAGAACTATTTCATGGATTTATCTCATAACCACCACTTTTTATGTTGGGTTTGAGTATGTTGCAACATTAGATTGATTTTTTTTCCCTCTATACGAACCACCTCTAATTTCGACCACCCACTCTGGCTCAGTTGGGATTCCTCGAAAGTCTACGACGAACTTTACATACCTGAAGTATAAAAATGAATTTTACAATATGTCAGAAGAATTTATGTCTCCATATTTGTGATACATTAATCTAGTTTTGATACATCATTTTAGGTGCTTTTCGTTAATTGTTAAGGGATTTTTTCCCATTATTATATAATTTCTTAATTAATGCCTTGATTTGGAGATTTATTACTATTGTAACGTTTTTGGTATATTTTGTGTGTTATTTTAAACTCTTAAGTAAAAGGAATATTTAGAGGTCAAATCAATACATTTAATGATAACAAATAAATTCCATCAGTAATTAACGGAAAAAAAACCTAATATATTTTTTGAAATTATATAACAATATTTGACATTAATTTATAGAACTTAATGATCCATAATAATCTTTTTCATTTGATTTTATGTCTCAAACACAATTTGTTTTTTTTTTGAAAAACCTTCTATTGTAATAATAAAAATAAATTAAGAAAATAAGATTTTTTTTAAATTCAGTATATTATAAACAAAAAATCTTACACAATATTATTCTTAAAAGAATGGAAATTTTTTATTTTTCAAATTTAATTTATTGTCTAAATACAACAAGATAATTATATATTCAAGTGATAAAATAAATTTTAAAAATTGACAAAAATTTAATTGATTAATCAGTTATTAAAAAAATAAAGATAAAAAAAGAGATAACTAATGAATAAATAGAATAAGATACCTTGAAGTAAAATAAAAATAAAATAACAAAAACATGAACTGGTGTTCGATTATAAAATTGCAAAGGTTAAACAAATGAAAGTAAATAAACAAGCAATTAGATATTTTTATAATTCCACCTTTTGTAGGCGTGGCTTCGCCACTGGGAGTGGAGTAAAGAAGACTGAAACGGAATAAGGAATAAGGACTTGGTATTTTATATTACATACAAAGAGATTCATAAGATCCTCGTAAGGTCTCTTTCGTAAATATACATTTTTCTTGCAAAGAAGTAGGTATCCCTTCGGTTATTGTCAAGATAAATGAAAAGTTAATATGAACACAAAGAAGCCTAATCACACATATTTTTCTTGTGTTTATGTAGATATTCATGTAGATGACTCCCCAAATTTTTTCTTTACGCATGAACTTCAAAAGAAATGTGAAATAAATGTTCATCAAGTTCGCTGAAGGATTATTTGGCCGTTTTATTCACAAAGTCACTATCTACACTGATATTTAAGAAATTGATACACAAGATTGACATGACTTCAATATATTTTCTGAGATGCTGACACGAACAAGAGAGGGAGAAAAATACACATTATATTATTAGGGTATACATATTAAATAAAACAGTTTTATCACCTCAAGTGAGCCAGAACTTTGCCCTAGAAGATATGAAGCGACTACATCTAAATACTTCGAAACATATCTTAAACATGGATAAACCGAAGAAGAAAAAGGAAAACAAAAACAAATTATCTCTAATTCTTCAACTTGATCATGTCATTTCTAATGGGTAAATTTTTTTAAGTTTTTTTATATGATTTTTGTTTGTCTAGTTGCAATCCAATTTTCTTAAAATAAAAGAATTTTATTATAATAATCTGAGTCCAGGATTAAAATATCAACTTTACTTTAAAAGATTGATATAAAAATGATAAATTGGTAATTTATTGATTTTTTGTCTTTGATTTAAAAAAATTTCAAATTTTTTTTGTTTGTTTTTATTTCGCAATTTCAATTCTTATATTGAGAAATTGAATTAAATTTTTTATTACATTGAAATCTTATGTATATATTGTAAAATGATGAAGAGTTGATTTGTTAATTTTTCTAGGTTAAAATATTTGTTTTTTTCTTAATTAATTTGGTCAACTGAGTAGAATTAAGAAACTAAATTGAATTCTAAATCTTGTTAAAATTCTTATGTATATAAGTTAAAATTCTTTTGAATTGTTATTGTTTGGTGAGCTTTCTAGTTAATTGAAGTATTCCTAATGATTTGATATTTATAATTAGCTAATAAGAATCACATTAAAATATAATATGATTTTTTATTTTTAGTATTTTGATTTATTTACAGAAATAAGATCGATGATCGTGACATTTCATTCTATATTTTCTTGGTAAGTTTTATCCATTTTAATAATTATGTGATATTAATATAGAAAATATATAATATTATTGTTACCAGAATTCCTTTACATTATTTATAAATCACTTCATTATGAATCTGATATGTATTTTGTTTTTTATTATTTTAGAATTTTGTTTCTTAGGTATTCATTAAATAAGCTTTATTAATTATAAAATATGGTAAGAGCGTAATAAATATATAAATTAGCATAAATAACACCTTTATATCCTATCTGAACTTTCAGAGGTGTCATACTAGTTTAATCATGTCATCAGATCTTGCGCATCTATCATATATGTTATTATTGTTGTGAAAAAAAAGAGAATTTAAAAAAGTTATTATCGTGGATCTAGAATTCTTTTTAGGTAAGAATTGTTACTATTAGTTTATTAAAAGAGACCAGGTATCACTACTGGAAATGCGGTGTTTACCCACGACAAATTAGCGACGACTCTTAATTCGTCGTTAAACAAGCGAAATTAGCGACGACTGAAAATTAGCGACAACGTTTTACTCTGTCGCTAATTAACGACAACGAATTTGTCGTTATATTTTAGTTAGTCGTCGCTAATTGTTTTTTATTTCTTATTGAATTTTTTTTCATTGTCGATCTATCGTCGCTATTTTAGCGACTATGTGTGTCGTCGCTATTTTGACGATTAACGACGACTAAATTAGTTTACCCACGACCCGTATTGTCGTCGCTAAACACCGATCCTATTTAATGCTGCAGCAGGTTTTTTTCACCCACATAACACACAAAACACCCATAATAATCCTCCGATTTTCTCCCAAAAAATCAACAAAATTCCATTTTTTTTTTTTTGCAATTCCTTCTCCACTTCATCTTGCATCATTCTTGGTTCAATAATCAAAGTGGGGCTCCATTAATATCATCTTTCATCAAAGAATTTAAGGTATAATTGCATGAAATTCAATTGTTTTTTTTTTTTTTTGAATGCTAATTGTGTTTCATTCTTCCTATATGCTTTGATTAGGTGAATTAATACAACTCTCTTGGTAGGGAATTAACATCACTCTTCAATTTATCCATCCAATTCAAGGTATTTCCATTAAATTTCATGTTTTTTAAGCTTTGTATTTAATTGATTATATTAGCAAGTTGATATACCATATGATTAGGTTAATGAATTAAATATTTGTTGGTTGATTATGCATGTGTTGTGTGAATTTGTATTTTGTGCTCATATATTTTTACTTGTTTATTTAATTATTTGTTTTTTTTTTATATATTCATTCATTAATTTAATGGTTTGTAATATTTATTCATTTAATGGTTTGTAATTTTTATTCATTCAATGGTTTGTAATATTTATTCATTCAATGAGTTTGTAATTTTTTTTATTTTGTTTATTGTGTTGTAATTTTTATTCATTTTATTCATTAGGTTGTAATAATTATGTATTTTTTTTTTTATTAATGTAGTCGCATAGTTTACTCAAATTGTTGTTAAGTGATGGCATCGAGTTCGGGCACGAGTATCGATAAGAGTTGGATCGAATCGACGAATGTGTTAGATGCTGAATATATTTTTGGGGTTTATAAATTTATCGATTTTGCTAAGAAAAGTAGAGGTTATACCGGTTACTTGTCTTGTCCGTGTAAGAAGTGTAATAATTTTTGCCGATTAAAAACCAATGATGTTATGGCCCACCTTCTAAGAGAGGGGTTTAACCATGATTATAAGGTTTGGACAAAACACGGTGAGGAAGAGATACAAACACATACACCCCCTGCAAGTAAAGATCCAGTTATAGTAAATGAAATCCAGCATGTTTATGACGATGTGAGACAGAGTTACGATGTTGGTGGACATCCGGGAGACACTGAGATGAGAGATGTACATATTCCAAGTCGAAGCAGTTTTGACACGTTGTTCGAAGAACTGGAGACAGAATTATTTCCTGGTTGTGAATCGATGGGTTCGTTGAATTTTATTGCCAAGCTAATGCACGTAAAAGTAAAGAACAAATGGACTAACACCTCATTCACCGAGCTACTGGAGCTGTTGGGTCGTATTTTGCCTAAACCTCACAATTTGCCCGAATCTTATGAAGCATGCAACAAGAAGTTGAAAAGTTTGGGTATGGGGTATGTTACCATCGACGTTTGTTTGAACGATTGTGTTATTTATTACAAAGAAAACAAAGACCTTGACAAGTGTCAAGTTTGTAACGAATCTAGATGGGACCCAAAGAAGGGTATCAAAGTACCGCATAAGAAGCTTCGATATTTTCCGATTGCTCCTAGATTACAGCGACTATTCGCTTCAAAGCACACCGCTGAAGACATGATTTGGCACCATACCGGTAACAGTGCAGATCCGGATGTGTTGCGTCATCCGGTTGATGGTGATAGTTGGAAGAGATTTGCAGCGCTACACCCTGAGTTTGCTAGTGAACCTCGTAACGTATATCTGGGTCTTGGAATCGATGGGTTTTGTCCTTTCTCTATGCAGAACAACTCGTATAGCATGTGGCCAGTCATATTAACCGTATATAACTTGCCCCCGTGGGTATGCATGAAGGAGACCACTTTCCAGCTTTGTTTGTTGATTCCGGGACCCCGTTCACCCGGTAAGGACATGGATGTCTTTCTTCGTCCTGTTATAGATGAGTTGGAAGAGTTGTGGGATAATGGGATCGTTACGTATGATGCCCACAAGAAAGAAGAGTTTACGATGAAGGTTTGTTTGTTGTCTACCACTAATGATTTCCCCGCTAGGTCATACACTTCGGGATGGTCGGGTCAAGGTTACAAAGCTTGTCCCGAATGCATGGATCATACTCCGTCATTGAGTGTGAACAAAGGGATTGTTTACTTTGACCATAGACGTTGGTTACCTGCCGGACATCCATTTAGAAGCGAACGTGTTTTGTACAAGGAACCCGATGATAGGCGCCCACCGAAGAAATATAGTCCTGCAAGTATTCAGACACAGTTAGATGGGCTTCCAATTGTGTTTCCCGGTAAACACAAGGATTTTGGGGGAAAGATCGTGAAGCAAGATGTTAACCGGCGATTCAATTGGAAGAAAAAGAGTATTTTTTATCGTTTACCTTATTGGTCTGAAAACCTGTTGAAACATAACATTGACGTTATGCATTGCGAGAAAAACGTGTGTGATGCTCTCCTCGGTACAGTTATAGGTCTTGATGGGAAAGTTAACAAAGATAACGTGAAAGCGAGACTGGATCTTGAGAAATTGAAGATTAGAAAAGAATTGTGGTTGACTGAGAGAAATGGTAAAAAAATATTGAAACGGGGAAAGTACACTCTAACACCGGAAAAGCAGACTATTTTTCTTGACTGGCTGAAGGCACAGAAGTTTCCCGACGGTTTTGCATCTAGTATGAGAAATAATGTTCAAAGTGATACGGGTAAGATTATCGGCATGAAATCTCACGACTGTCACGTGATGATGCAATATCTTTTCGTGGCTAGTCTCCCCGGGCTTATTGAAGACAAAGCGATTAGTGATGTGTTTATTGGGTTAGCGAACGTGTTTAGAGTCGTTTGCAATAAAAATCTAAGCAGGAAACAGTTAGTATCGGGAAAGAAGAAGGTGGTTGAACTTATGTGTAGGCTAGAAATGATTTTACCTCCCGCGTTTTTTGATATAATGATCCACTTGGTGATACACTTATACGATGAAGCATTGCTTGGTGGCCCGGTCCAAATGCGGTGGATGTACCCATTTGAAAGGTATTTGAAAAAGTTGAAAGAGTATATCCGAAATCCGGCTAGACCAGAGGGTTCAATAGCCGAGGGGTACATTGCGGAAGAGACGTTGAATTTCATATCAAGATATCTTAGTGAAGAAAAAACAAGGTTCAACGATCCAGGCAGATACAACGAAGCACCGCTGGTCCCAAAAGAGCTATCCGTTTTCAATTCCCAATGCACTCCAGTTGGCAAGATAGAGTATGTTTCTTTACCGTATAAGGAGAAGGAGCACATAAGTTGGTATATTTTGCATAACTGCGACGAACTCGAAACATACATGACGTAAGTAAATATTATTATCTTATATAAATATATATTATATAAATATATTTTTATATATATAATATATATATTTATATATTTATATTTATATACATTATATATATTATATATTTATATATTTATATATATTATATATTATATATTTATATATAAATATAAATATATAAATATATATATTATATATATAATATATAAATATATAATATATATATAAATATATAATATATAATATATATATTTTTATATAAATATATAAATATATATATATATATATTTATATACATTATATATATTATATATTTATATATTTATATATATTATATATTATATATTTATATACATTTATATATATTATATATTTATATATATATTATATATTATATATTTATATATTTATATATATATTATATATTATATATTATATATTTATATATTTATATACATTTATATATATTATATATTTATATTAGTTTATTTATACTCATTTACAATTATAGTGAACACAAATCAACACTTACGGGAACGAGTGGTGAAATAGATATTACGCATCGTCGAACATTTAAGGAATGGTTTTTGGAAAAGGTATGTAATTTTAGGCATTGGTTTATAACTTATATATTTATTATCAAAGTACTAACTATTATTGTTGTATATTAGATTCATGGAATGCATTCACGTGGAGATCCATTAGCTACCCCCGAGATGGTGTCCTTGGCAAACATGTCTTATGGTTCGGTGCATAAATATGATTCATGTGTTGTGAACGGTGTCAAGTGGTTAACTAAGTCCAAAGGAGAGAAAAGAGTGACGCAGGATTACGGAGTGTGTACCATTTACAATGAAGAACCCTATTATGGGGAATTAATCAAAATCTTGGAGGTTATGTACACTGGAGGGTGCTCGGTTGTGTTATTTGTCTGTAAGTGGTATAAAAAGTCTGGATCGAGGCAAGAACATGGGGTAACATTTATCAACACAACAAACTTTGAGTGGGCTGACGAACCATACATTTTAGCATCGCAGGCCAAGAAAGTGTTTTACATCGACGCGATTAGTTCAAAGAAATCAATGAAAGGGTGGAAAGCCGTTTGGGAAATAAACGATCGTCACGGATGGAGTCCTGAGTTATGGGGTTCGGAATCACTCCCTACTGGAAATGAGAGCATCAGCATACCATTGGATAGCACGGGGAACGAGAACATCAGCATGCCACTGGCATCCACCGAGGAGATCGAGATTGATCCTGCTCATTTTTTTATTGATTTGTCTTTTGATACGGTTATTGATGAGAATGAGGAAATTCATGATGACACCTTGGATGAATACGGTGATGAAGAAGAACCTATAGAGGTTGATAGCGATGATGAACCCATAGTTATTAGTGGATATGATAGTGATTAGGTTTTATTTTGGTTTATTTGTATTAACACATTTTGATGGTTTTTTAACACTTAACATTGACTCTAAACACTTAACTTTGACTCTAAACACTTAACTTTGACTCTAAACACTTAACTTTGACCATAAACACTCAACTTTGACCATAAACACTTAACTTTGACCATGAACACTCAACTTTGACTCTAAACACTTAACTTTGACTCTAAACACTTAACTTTGACTCTAAACACTTAACTTTGACCATAAACACTTAACTTTGACTCTAAACACTTAACTTTGACTCTAAACACTTAACTTTGACTCTAAACACTTAACTTTGACTCTAAACACTTAACTTTGACCATAAACACTCAACTTTGACCATAAACACTTAACTTTGACCATGAACACTCAACTTTGACTCTAAACACTTAACTTTGACTCTAAACACTTAACTTTGACTCTAAACACTTAACTTTGACCATGAACACTCAACTTTGACTCTAAACACTCAACTTTGACCATAAACACTCAACTTTGACCATAAACACTTAACTTTGACTCTAAACACTCAACTTTGACCATAAACACTTAACTTTGACCATAAACACTCAGCTTTGACTCTAAACACTCAACTTTGACCATAAACACTTAACTTTGACCATAAACACTCAACTTTGACCATAAACACTTAACTTTGACCATAAACACTCAACTTTGACCATAAACACTTAACTTTGACCATGAACACTCAACTTTGACTCTAAACACTTAACTTTGACTCTAAACACTTAACTTTGACCATAAACACTTAACTTTGACCATGAACACTCAACTTTGACTCTAAACACTTAACTTTGACTCTAAACACTTAACATTGACTCTAAACACTTAACTTTGACTCTAAACACTTAACTTTGACTCTAAACACTTAACTTTGACCATGAACACTCAGCTTTGACTCTAAACACTTAACTTTGAATCTAAACACTCAACTTTGACCATGAATACCCAAGTTTGACCATAAACACTCGACTAAACACCCGAAAACCCAAGTTTGACCATAAACAATTGACTAAACACCCCGAACAACCAAGTTTGACCAATAACACTTGACTAAACACCCCGAACAACCAAGTTTGACCAATAACACTTGACTAAACACCCCGAACAACCAAGTTTGACCAATAACACTTGACTAAACACCCCGAACAACCAAGTTTGACCAATAACACTTGACTAAACACCCGAACACCCAAGTTTGACCACAAACACTTGACTAAACACCCGAACACCCAATTAAGAATGTGAAAAGGAACCAAAAACAACACAAAAAAAAATACAAGAAAGGGTAAGCATATTAAACCCCCAAATATTAAAAAAAAATGAAAATTTAAAAAAAAAAAAAAAAAAAAAAAAAAAATAGCGACGACATTCAAGTGGATTAGCGACGACATTTAACCTTTGAATGTCGTTGCTAATTATTCGCGACGACATTCAAAGGGTTTGTCGTCGCTAATAAATAATTAAAAATTCTATTGGTCATCAAGGGCGGTCAACTTTCCCGCCCACTAAAATTAGCGACGACTATCCAAAATTTTGCGACGACGTGTCGTCGCTAAGCTAAGACACGCAAGGGGCGTGTGTACGTGGGGCGCCACGTGTATCAAATTCGCGACAAAATCCCAAGATTAGCGACGACCCGTGTCGTCGCTAATCAATTTTTCTATAAAACCCTACACCGAGGCTCATTTCTGCCAAACACAAACACCCAAAACACTCCCAAAAGCTCCATATCAGCCATAGCCAAGCTATTCCGAGGTGAAACAACACCTAATCCAACGTCCAGGTAATGATTCTAGTCCAAATACACCTTCTAATCTCACCTTTTTTGATTTTTTTTTTTAATTTCTAATATTTTCTCTTGTGTTTTTTTTGTATGATTCCTTCTTCTTGGCATGGATTCATGGACGAAATCTACACCATTTCTACGTAACAGGTTCCAATTTCCGGATCAAACTTGCAATTTTTTTATTTTTAATTTTTTTTTTCTTGTAAAAATTCATGAATGTTTTTAGTTGTTTGATGAAATCCGAGAATTATGTGTATGTTTCTGGGTTGTTTGGTAATTTTTTGGTGTTAAATAACAACATGTAATTGGAATTTGATAAAAATTAGGGTTTTGGTATGATATTTGTAACTTTAATGTAATAGTTGGTGTGTTATTGATCTTTGATTGTGTTTTAAGATATAGGGACCTATCTGCAATATGTTTGATTTGTATGTTTAAGGTCTAAAATGCAGTTTTGTATGATTAAGGACTAAAATGCAATGTTATAAAAAAGAGGACTAAAATGCAATTTTATAAAAAATGGACTTATTTTAAAAAAATTGGACTAAAATGCGAATTTTAAAAAAATTTGGACTTATTTGCAAATTTTAAAAAATTTGGACTTATATGCAAATTTTAAAAAAATAGGACTTATTTGCAAATTATAAAAGAAAATGGGACTAAAATGCAATTTTTAAAAAAATAGGACTTATTTGCAAATTTTAAAAGAAAATGGGACTAAAATACAATTTTTAAAAATAGGACTTATTTGCAAATTTTAAAAAAATAGGACTTATTCGCAAATTTTAAAAAATTTGGACTTAAATGCAAATTTTAAAAAAATTTGGACTTAAATGTAAATTTTAAAAAAAATTGGACTTATTTGCAAATTTTAAAAAAATTTAGGACTTAAATGCAATTTTATGAAATTTTATAGATGGCTGCTGTCATGGG
Organism: Nemophila menziesii; assembly: GCA_029959085.1. Lineage (NCBI taxonomy): Eukaryota > Viridiplantae > Streptophyta > Magnoliopsida > Boraginales > Hydrophyllaceae > Nemophila > Nemophila menziesii. The sequence goes on from JARWIR010000002.1 coordinate 94,800,458, forward strand.
TAGGAGTCACGATGGAGATGGGATGGGTAACGATCCCCCGAGGGGTCCACCACGTTCGAATGCTGACTGTAACCAACCATCGGGTAATAAAAAATTCAATTAATGTTTATTTATCACTTAAAAAAATATGTAGTTACTAAATATTTTTCACTAAAACAGGTGAACGTAAAAAAAGGAGACCGAAAGCTGCCACCTCTATCCGGACAGCTCAGGAGACCCTGAAGAGAGTCGGCTGGCCCATTCCAGTTGACTTTTCTGTCATAGACGGCACCTGGAACTTCGTCGGCCCATATAGCAAACACGTGGGTCAGGTGGCTGGTAATGCTGTTCGAGATGCTGTTCCCCCGTGCTACAAAGAATGGAAAGAGGTCCCCGACCATAACAAAGGGGTAGTTTTGCAGCGACTTCATCAATTTTTTGATTTAGAGGAGTGGAGGAGGCGAAGCGATTGGGACGAGATCACTAGGAGATTGACTGCGATGACATCCGGAGCCTACAGGCGATACAAGTCGGATTTGAAGAACGACTACTACTACACGGGTGAAATTCCACCAGATGTTGACCCGGTGATTTGGGAGGCGACGAAGAAGATGTGGGATGACTTGGCGAAACAGGTAGAAAAAAATAATTTATTAATTATTTTATACATTTTTTTAATTAATTTTATAACTACTTCTTTTTTATTTGTAACAGAGTCAGGCTGATATAAACAAGAAGAATCGAGAGCAGCAGTCAGTTCCGAGCAAGGCGGGGTCAAGGAACTGGTCACAGACCCGGGAGGTGATTATTGAGGTATAAGTTTTAAAAATTAAAATATAATTTAGTATTTAATTTAATTTAATTGTTAACTTATTAAAATTTGTTATTGTATACTGTCCAGGGGAAGCTGAAGACGGTGACGAAAGAGCCGTTAACATTTACAGATGACGAGACCCAGGAGGAGATGGATCTTCCTCCTTTATGCGGCTATTTCGACCACCTTTCATATGATGCGGCTACGGATAGCTGGCGTGACCAGCGTTTGGAGAGAGCTAGTGTAAGTCTTTTTAAAAAAAAAATTGATTTAATTTTTTTTTATTTTAAATTTTTTTTTTACTTAATCTAATTTATTTTTAAATTGAAATCTAATTGCAGGGTGTTCTTCGGGAGAAGATGAAGAAGAAGGTTGTGCAGGCCGGAACGGAGGGTACTGAAGTTAGCATCCAGGAGCAGATGGATGCCATGCTCGAGACGATCATGGAGGTCCTACACCCACCCAAGACTAAACACTGGGTGCCTACCATTGGTCCGGTCCGGAAACGAGCCAGGACTCCTACACAGCCGGACAGGGAGAACGATGAGCTGCTTAAGGCGGTTCTGGATGGGATGAACGAGCTTTGCGCGGCTCAAAATCTTCCACCGATACCGGATCCATCCTCCGCATCACCCGGGCCCACATCTTCTTCTAGTCGGCCGAGTCAACCCCCGAGCATGGCAGAGACTCTTTTCGAGGCATTAAACGGGATGAGAATCGCTAATGGAATGCAGCCGATCAGCAAACCCGGGCCCACTAGACGAGATGAAGAGAGAGAAGATGAGGAGAGAAGAGGAGATGGAGAAGATCCGAATTTGAATGATGATTAAGTTATTTTTTTTTAATTTGGTTGGTTTGTATGTTTAAGACTTTATTTATTTCCGTATGTTTGACTTTGACTTTGACTTTGACTCGTTTGATGTTGACTTTATTTATTTCACGTTTACTATTTGAATGGAATTATCGTATTTTATATGTTTTATTGGATTTTTATTTATTTATAATTTTGTATTATATTTAAAATCAAAATAATAATAAAAACTAAAATTTAAATAATAAAGAAAAATAAAAAAGTAAAAAAAAATAAAAAAATAAAAAAAACAAAAATAAAAAATAAAAAAATAAAAAACGAATTGCGACGACCCTTGTCATCGCTAAACTATTAAATAAAATAAATAAATAATGATTTTCGATAAAATGTAAAAAAAAAAAAAAATAATAACAATTATTAGCGACGACATGTCCGTCGCCAACGTTTGTCGCTATTTAATTTAAAAAAAAAGAAAATTAAATTCGATAAAAAATTAAATGAAAACTAATTAATGAATTAGCGACGACATGTCGTCGCTAACATGTCGTAGCGAATTCAATAAATCCGCGACGCCAATCCTCGTGGGTAAATTCCAAAGGAACTAGTCACGAAAACACTATTTGGCGTCGCTAATCACGAATTAGCGACGCCGGGATAGAGACGACAAGTTAGCGACGACATGTCGTCGCTAAACAAGATTAGCGACGAATGTTGATGGTTTCGCGACGACGCGTGTCGTCGCGAAACACCGCATTTCCAGTAGTGTATGCGCTAAAGAGTTTTTAATAAAGTGAAGCATTATTGCCTTATTTTGGCTCTGTTTATAAAATCCATACATAGTGTTATTAGTATTGCTCTGTTTATAAAATATTATGCTTTTTAAAGAAAGCATACGATCACATGGTTATTACTTATTAGTATATGTAATTAAGTGTTATTGTTATATATTGTTAGTCTTTGTATACAGTTGATTACCCACCGTTAATAAACTTTTACTGCCATTTCTACATATAATGTGCAGATTGAAAAAAAGGAATATGGTTAAAAAGGCACGCTATGTGAGAACCCCAGGACCCTCCACCAATAAGTTGGTTTGAGTACTTAAAAGTTGATCCCAAACAAGTGATTCCGGTGGGACCACTCTTTCAAGCTGAGATACCTGATTTAGAGGAGAATGAATCAAACGGTTTAGAGCGGCTGGGTACTCAGATATGGCCACCTACAAGCAAAAGCCTGGGAACCTACAAGCAAAAGCCTGGGAGTTACTGGAAGGAGGAAATTGAAGATAGACGATATTGGGAAAGGAAGGCCTGATTTTTGCTCATGCAAGTTCCCTGGATCTGTTGAGTTTGTTAAGAAGCTTGTTGAAGGTATTCGAGTCTATAATGAAGAAGAATCGACTAACAAAGGGTAAAAGGTTTATAGTACCTGCTTTAAAAAGACTAACAATATTGAGATAGTTAGGGTATGTTGAACAAAATACAGAACAGATCATTAATCTACCACTGTAAAAGTAGTTATTTTGCTAATTTGTAAAATTATATATACATCTCATCTAACTAGTTAAAAATTGAATCTTTGCCAAAATACTCAAAATAATCTTAGGAATTTCAATCACTCTTTATCTCTTGGGATTGCGCTACATACTAGATTGGCCATAGCAATAACTCTACTCCTCTTTTCACCAAGCAATATACAACCATTAGCATCTCTACACATGTACCACCTTATTCCATATCCATACAACCACATAATATGTTATTGCACAAAACCTAGAGTCTGCACAAACTTAAGGGAAATTGTCTCAATCCACAATACTTAAAGGCCATAATATAGTTCACCCAACTCTGATAAATTAAAATTAAATCCACTACACACGCTTGTTTGACACAATTGATTAAAAATTTATTTTCCTGTACTCCCAAACCCCAATGTAACTTGTTTACTAGTTTCATTTATCTTGACTCAGAGATTAAAGATGCTACATATATATTGAGAGGTTCACATTGTCAGCCAACCTATTGGGGAATCCATTCTTAGGACTAGAAATTGGTCGTGCTGTTGTACTATATCATGTAGCATTTTTTTGTTTATTTAAAATATGTAGTTATGTGTGTGTTTTTTCCTCATCTTTTATTCATTATGTTAGCACTCATAAAAATGTAGTTTCATCTGTTTTATATTATATGATTGATTCGAATTTCACGGTGAATCCTAACCTACCAAATCTTTGAACTCTGCTGCCGTCTATGGCTGCGCATCCTACTGAACCACGAGGCGGTACCGCCGGAAAACACTTCACTAATGCCTAACGTGAATGATGATACTTCCATGGAGGAGCATGATACTGCTGAGGAATTTCCCAAACAGACGGATGCCATAGAAAAAGTTCGGCAAGGTAAGAGACACCGATCCCGGAAGGTAGTTGTTGACAGAGATTCTAATGGGCCGGTCTAGTCCAATCTAGTGGCCTCTCAAGCGACAACATTACTGAAACAAGGCAATGCAAAGAGTTTTCTTCATGCACCTACGTCGAGTAATTACCATGCAAATGCATCCAAAAGCAATGGTACTAATCCGAGTTTAAAATTAGGTGGATCGATGGGCTCTTTAATTGGGAAGCATTGGAGTTTGAAGAACTAATAGAGGATGATCTACTAGATGAGAACGAGACAATTCCAATGATTCTCAGGACTCGTCAGAAAATTCAAGAAGGTATAAGGTTGTAGAGAAACACTGTAGTAGTGAGGTTACTCGGAGGGAGGTAGGATTTACATACCTGTCAAATAAGTTGCGACAAATCTGGAATCCGGTTGGACTTTTGGAATTAGTGGATGTGGGGCATGGCTAATATATGGTAAAGTGTGCGGCCCGGAAAGATTTTGAGTTCGCTATTTTGGGAGGGCCATGGATGGTTTTGGATCATTACCTTATCGTAAGAGAGTGGACGCCAAGTTTCAATGCTATTACGAACTCGATTACTACTACGGTAGAGTGGGTAAGAATCTTAAATGTAGGTATGCACAATTAAACTGCGAGAATACTAAGGAAAATTGGTGATAAAATTGGCAAAACAATTTCCATAGTCCCACTCACGAAGGGAAGACTTAGAGGTAACTATGCAAGATTGTCCGTTGAGAATGATTTCACGAAGGGAAGACTTAGAGGTAACTTATGCAAGATTGTACGTTGAGATTGATTTAAGTAAACGTTTAGAGCCCAAAGTGTGCACAAGTTTGGATTTATGTAAAATGGAGTACGAAGGGCTGCACCTTATCTGTTTTGGGTGTAGAAAGTTTGGGCATAGGAAAGAAATTTTCCCTCCGAATGCGCCTAAACATCATGGGCCTGGAGAGGGGGAGACTTTAGCTCAAGCTCTGGTTGTTCCGAAGGCGAATACTTTATCAGCTCCGACTGAGAAATATGGTGAGTGGATGATAGTCCGAAGGGGTAACCGCGGGTATGGAAAAGGTAAAGGGTCGAGTGGACAAAATGCACCAAAGTCTAACATTCCTAATGGGCTGGGGTCGCGTTTTGAAGCACTAAGAATGGAAGAAGTAGAAAATAATGGAACAGGTAGAAGTGGAAAACTGATGTCTCTCCATTGTGATGATTTAATCTTAGTTGGAGACATCATTTTAGGTGTTTTAGGAAAGCTTATACTCGACTTTTATTAGTATTAATGTATTTCTTATTTCTTGTCTTGATTTGATGATTTATTATTTTCAGAGTATATTTTGGTTTAATTGTTTGATAAATGTGAAACTTTAATGATATATGGTATTTAGATGCCAAATTAATTCCAAGAGATAAGGAAAAGAAGATAATACTGGAAATTGGAGATAAAAGAAGGAAAAAAATAAAATAGGAAAAGAAAAGTTGTCAAGTAAATCTAAATTTCATTAGCTACGGCCATAAAAGTGATCATAACTCAAGATTGGCTAGGAATTTGGAAGAATGGTCTGAAGAAAAAGTGCATAGTTTTCCAAGACGATCAGTTTCGATATAAAGAACGCGTCAATCGGAGTTGTATTGAAGGTGTTACGTCCAAAACAAGACAACAACAATTTATTACCTTTTCTATATCTAGGGTTATGAATTTGAGTTGGACTAGAAGTCTAATTACTTGTCTTCCACTCCAAGTTTGGTGAAGCCTCTTTCTCACAGGTGAATCTAACCGAAGAAACTTAGATATTTTCTGTAAAGAAGTTGGGCAAGCGCAGAAAAGTCTCTTATTTATTTTTTGAAAAATGTATCCGGAGAGGTATATCTTGAGTTGGCAGGGGTAAGTGGTTTCTGTCTTAGCGAATCATTTGGAACTTACTTGGGTGCACCTATCCAATCGGGAAGCCTTCCAAAATGGTTTTACAAGAGACTTATGGAGAAGATGAACGGGAAGCTGGCGGCTTGGAGAGCAAAAATGTTATCGCTAGCTGGAAGAGTCACTCTTGCGCAATCGGTTCTTTGTGAAATTCCTACTTATCAAATGCAAGTTATGAAGTTACCGTTATATGTGTGTGATGAGATTGATCGAATCGTTCGGTATTTCGTTTGGGGATCTTCGGAGGAGGGCAGGAAGATTCATTGGGTTTCGTGGGCTCAAATATGCAAGCCTAAGTCAGTCGGTGGTTTGAGTCTACGCGTCGCTAGAAATTATAATGTGGCATTGTTAGCTAAGCTTGGGTGGAAATTACTTCAGAATTAACAAGTTGCGTGGGTGGACCTCTTTTGGAAAAAATATTTCAAGGAGGTATACTCGAAATAGAAAACAAAACTAGTGATTCGAGCATTTGTAGAGCAATTCTTGGGGGGGGGGAATTACTCAAATAAGGTGTGGTAGAGGTGAGGGATGGTGGCAGGTTAAATTACAGGTGGAGGAGTGAACCTTCGGGTCACTTTTCTGTGAAATCAGCCTTTGCGTGTATAGAAAATATTTCGCCAGATACATCATTTAAGTGGGGTCGTATTTGGAAGTTAAATTGCTCCCAAAAGATACGTTTACTATTTTGGAGAATTGCACATAATCATATTCCCTCTGTTGCAAATTTAATCAGAGGAAGGTGATTGATTGTGAGGCTTGTAGTATATGTGGTGCAAGGGTAGAGGATGTGATGTTGGATTAAAGTTATACAATTATTAATTTAGGAGTATAATCTATAACCCGATCATGTTCTTTTAGGAGAAGTGGAAGAGACTTAGATTATTATAGAGGATTAACTAAGACTCTTTCCATTTACTTTGAAAAGTGGAAAAGACAACTTTTGTGAAAGATTTTGTCCCACATAGGAGGTGAGTAAGAAATTTTATCTATATAAAATAACTTACCTATGTATTTCTATCACAATAACTAGTCACTATGGAAGCTAATAGGGAATAAGGAAGCCCCACACGCACGCACCACCACCACCTACCCGCCCGGCCCGGCGACGGCGTGGGTCGTGGGTCGTTGGGGAGTTTGGGGAGTCAAAAAATGAAAAATTAAACGAGTTTTCCTATCAGCTCTTATAGTGGTCGTTGACAATTCAAACTCAACCAGAAGAAAAACGTAAAAACCAGTCTCCACCAATCACGCACGCGTTAAGGAGAATATTCCATCAGCTGTTACAGAATATAAAAACGTGGTGATTAAGAGTCAATCAAAACCGTCAACCCAATCAAGTCAATTACATGAGGTAATCAAGGGACATAATGGGGACGTTTCTGCTGGCATAGGTTTGACTCCTCACCTCTCCCCTATATAAAGAGCTCCCACTCCACCAATACCAGCTACGAAATACACCAGAAAAGAATAACACCCTGCCTCTCTTTCTCTCAAGTTAGTTTCGTTTTTCCGTTAGAGATACCGGTACGCCGGAATATCTTTTAACAACTGTAGGTGTAATTGTTATTGCTTTCTTTCCATGTAAGTGTATTTCATTTTCTTGTAGTCGTTATTCATTTTTCTGTAATAGTTAGTTTACATTAAAATCGAATTTTATTTCTTTTGTTTTTTGGGAAACCATTTCTATTTTGTTAAAACTGGTGATTAGTTTAATCACAATTTAAAAAGATATTTCATTTTCTTTTCTCACCGGTTATTTTCTGAAATGGCTCTTACTATTTCGGCTGTTGGTTCTACTTTGAACGCAAAGCCACTTCTCGACGTGAACAAGTTGGAACCCCTTAATGATTTCAACTACAAGCGTTGGGCGCAAAAATTATGATTTGTCTTGAACAGTATGAACTCGACTTTGCTATAGTCAAGGATCCCCCACTTATGGAAATTGGAGCTCATACTGAACAAGATCTAGCTTGACATGCTGCCCCCGAATCTAGGTTCAAAAGAGCTAATAACATGGCTCGGGACTGGATGTTGAACAACGTTACTAATACCATCTTTGATCTCCTTGCCAAAGAGAAATCGACAAAGGTCATATGGGAAACTCTCGAGAAGAAATATTGGGCTTATGATTCTAGTAAGAAAAAGTATGTCACTGGGAATTGGTACAATTTTAGACTCATGGATCAGAAACCCGTGATTGAACAACTTCATGTGTACGAGAACCTATGCGCGGAGGTAATTGTAGAAGGCATGAAGATGTGCGAAGTTCTTCAAGCCAACATTTTGCTTGAGAAATTTCCCTCATCTTGGAGTGAATACCGCAACCACCTCAAACATAAATAGAAATAAATGACCCTCCAAGAACTCATCAGCCACATACAAGTCGAAGAAGCCAATCGACCCAAGGATAAGTCAATCTCTTTCCCTTCTCATTCCTCGAAAGCTAATCTCGTCGAAGGTTCTGGCCAAGGTAACAAAGACAGGTTCAAAGGGAAAGCAACAAGGCTCCAACAAGCCTAAGTCTGGGGGAAACAAGAACCGCGACAACTCCAACAAACAAGGTGGAGGATTCAAAACTTCTGGTAATATTCAAAAACCTAAAGGGGCCTTTTATTGTTGTGGTAAGGAAGGACATAGAGCTTTCGAATGTCCCCTCAGGACTGGCCAGGGTCCCAAAGTTGTCGTTAATCTGAATAAGACCGAAGAAATAATTGCCACGGTAATGGTTGAGGTAAACTTGGTAGAGAACAAGAGTGAGTGGATCCTTGACACTGGGGCTTCTCTACACTTCTGTGCAAACAAAACCCTGTTCAAGAAATTCTAAAAAGAAACTGATGGTGAGTGTGTGTACTTGGGTGACTCTTCCATTGCTACAGTTCTCGGGAAAGGTCAGGTTCCTCTCAAACTCACCTCTGGTAAGATTATTGAACTGAATGATGTTCTCTTCGTCCCCTCTCTCCATAGGAACTTAGTTTCCGGGGCGCTTCTTAACAAACTATGTCTCAAACTTGTTTTCGAGGGGGGGAAAGTCATTATCACAAAAAATGATGAGTTCATGGGGAGGGTACTTAAATAATGGCTTGTTTGTTTTAAACACTGTAACCCTTAATGAGAATGCATCTAATTTTGCTTATATTGTTGAGTCTGTTCAAACGTGGCATGGTAGACTAGGTCATTTAAATGTTGCGTCTATTAAAAGGCTTAAAAATCTTGGACTAATACCCCTTCACAATGTGGATGACTTTGAAAAATATCAAATATGTGTAGAGTCCAAACTTGCGGAAAAAACCTTTTGAATCCATTACCACGAGACAGACTAAATTGCTTGAATTTGTTCATTCGGACTTAGCTGATTTTAAAAACTCTGCTAGTAGAGGAGGAAAACTTTATTACATAACCTTCGTAGATGAATACTCTATGTTTACTAAAGTGTATCTTCTTAAAACTAAAGATGAGGCGGAAAATGCGTTTTTAAAATATAAAGCCGAAGTTGAAAACCAACTAGACTGTAAAATCAAACGACTTAGGTCCGATAGAGGAGGCGAGTATAGTTCTAATTAACTTAAAGAGTTTTGTGAAACCAATGGGATTATCCACGAACTTAGTGCCCCTTATACACCCCAACAAAATGGCATAGCAGAAAGAAAGAATAGGTCCCTTAAAGAGACCATGAATGCCATGTTAATAAGTTCAGGTTTACCAAACAACATGTGGGGGGAAGCTGTCTTATCAGCATGTTATGTACTTAATAGGGTACCACATAAATCCCTAGAAAAGACCCCTTATGAGATGTGGAAGGATTTTCCACCAAACCTAAAATTTTTAAAAGTGTGGGGGTGCCTAGCCAAAGTCAAACTACCTGATTTAAAACTGTCACTGTTGGACCTAAAACCGGTTACTCAATTTTCGTAGGGTACGCTCAGAATAGTGTGGCATATAGATTCTTATCCTTAGATGATAACTCTATTTGTGAATCTAGAGATGCTGAGTTCTTTAAAAATGTTTTCCCTTTGAAAAATTTAAATACTGTCACTGCTTCTTTACTTGTTCCCTTTGGTACTTTTGCATATCGTAGAATGCCATTTGGGTTGTGTAACGCACCTGCTACCTTTCAGAGATGTATGATGGCTGTCTTCTGGGATATGATTGATAATTTCCTTGAAGTTTTTATGGATGATTTCTCTGTGTTTGGTGATGATTTTGATAAATGTTTAGATAACTTGGAGAAAGTGTTAATCAGATGCAAGGAAACAGATTTGGTCTTAAACTGGGAGAAGTGTCATTTCATGGTTCGCGAAGGTATAGTTCTAGGTCACAAGGTTTCGAGTGCTGGGTTAGAGGTTGATAGAGCGAAGATAGAGGTAATTAAAACTCTTCCCCCTCCTGTTTCTGTTAAAGGGGTAAGAAGTTTTCTTGGCCATGTTGGCTTTTATAGGTGTTTCATTAAAGACTTTTCTAGGATTGCTAAACCGCTATGTAACTTACTTGAAAATGACTCCAAATTCGTTTTTGATGAGGCTTGCTTAGCGGCTTTCCAAGAAATCAAAGAAAAACTTATTTCTGCTCCTATAATGAAAAATAAAAAAATTAATTAAAAACTACTACTCGAAATAGATAGCCCACACGCTAACGAGACACAAGTCCCCAGCAGCGGCGCCAAAAACTTGGTGTTGCATAAGGTGTGATAAAAATAAGATAAATATGAGTCAAGAAAACTACGCACTCTTACCCTAGACAGGCACAGTACTGCAAGTATTACAGGACGTATGCAAGTTTTAGTTGATAAGTTGAGTTCGTTCTCAGGGACTTAGTGTGCTAGTCGAATGGGTAGCAATAACTAGTAAGAAGTAAATAATTAAAAGACAGAAAAAAAATAGAGAATAAATTTCGAATTACTAAATTAAACTAAGAAAATAAAGACAGTAAATTAAATACGAAGAAATATGAGATGAGAAGTATAGCTTAGGTTTTGCTAGTATGCACTAATCCTTCTAATTCTTTCTATTAGATCTAGTTAATAAGGGAGATAATTAGCTCTTGTATACTTAGTCAATATTCTAAATTCCCATACCTTAGACCTTGAGAGCGACTAAGGGGGCTATAGACACACTACGAGTGAATAAAGATATGATGTTTATTGGGGTTTTTAATTAACAACTAAAGTGCAAAAGTAATTTAAATACTAAATTAATTATACTAGAACAGAAATAACGCAAGTAAATGAGGTAGACGCGAGAGAAAAGTAGTACTTGAGTCACGCTAGGGTTTCACCGCAAAATTTCCTAATTAATGTTTTCTTTTTATGGTTGAATTAATTTTATTACGCTTGTCGGGATTCTAAAATCTCTTAGCCCCCGTCAGGGTGGACCTAAAATCTCTCCTACGGTCTTCTAAACCCCGTCAGGGTGATTAAAACCACTTTCGGATGATTAAAACTTACCACTTTGGCTATTGGCTAGTCAAGCCTATCAAGGACATTGGCAAATACCAAAGGAAGATACCTAGTTCTATACCCAAACCCCCCGTCAAGGTAATCCATACGCCACTATATGGAATAGCCTAGGTACTGAAACTTAACCCTAGTTCATGACTCTAAGGATAATAAATAATCATAAAGTAAAAGCCAACGTAAAATAAAAACTCAAATAAAATTATTCAATCCCAAATCGAAAAAACACTAATTATTCAAGAATGGGTTCAACCCATGTTGCGATTCTCAAGTACAATGAAAACTTAGCTCATAATTGAAATTAAAACGAAAGAAATAAATATAAGGGAATTCATGTTTTACAGAAAGAGGATAAAATAAAAGACCTAATTAGGATGTTGGATTTGCCTGTTGATTTGGCTGTTGATTTGGAGATGTTGAATTCTCCAGCTCTTGGCTTCTTCCTTCTTCCTAGCTATGCTCTTTTCTCTGACGCTCTGACTCTTTAGATAATGAATTATGTGTAAAAATAAAGTCAAAAGGCCTATTTATACTATTAAGTTCGGACTTGGGCTATTTCAAATGAATTAAATAAATATTGAATGACCCAAGTCCACTTTTCAAATCTAAATCCCGTAACTGATGTGCACCCTCCACCAAAAAGGCTGTAACTTTCTCAATTTAACTCCAAATTGACTAATTCAACTTGCTAATTCTTCGTAACTCGATAAGGCACGGATATTCTTTACAACTTAGAGGCTGAATCCACGTTTAAGTAGCTCGAAATCAGCAATTACGACCAGCCTTCCAGATTTGCAGCTCAAATTTGTCAACTTTTCGGGATAATTCTTCTAGCTTTTGACTTCTTTACACGATCTAAGACTTCTATTATTGATTCCTCTCCTTGCTAGTATTAGAAACCTACAAACTTTTCACTAAAACACGCGCAAAAGTTTAATAAATAAAAAATACTAAAATCTAAGGAGATGAAATAAAATATAACATATTATCGCTTAAAGTCTATCGGATTAGTCAAATAAACACTAAATTTGATGTCTCCTAAAGGCATATAAATAGAACAAAAGAGGAGACATCACCAACGCTTGTAGTTAGAACCATTAAGGGGTTCCAACTTGTTCACGTCGAGAAGTGGCTTTGCGTTCAAAGTAGAACCAACAGCCGAAATAGGAAGAACCATTTCAGAAAATAACCGGTGAGTAAAGAAAATGAATATCTTTTAAAATTGTGATTAAAAAATCAATGGTTTTGACAAAACAGAAATGGACTTCCAGAAAACAAAAAAACAATTTCAATAAAAGTAAACTCTAACTATTACAAGAATTGAAATACAAACGGAAACGAAACAATTACACGAAATTTAGAAAAGAAAACAATTACACGAAAAAATATTGTTAAAAAGATATTTCGGCGTACTGGTTACCTCTAACGGAGAGACTACGTCTATTACAATATTTCAGAGAATAAGAGAGGTAGAGTTTTCTTTTCGTATATGTTTCGTAACTGGTATTGGTAGAGTGGGAGCTCTTTTATATAGGGGAGAGGCAAGGAGTCAATCCTGAGTCAATCCTTTGCCAGCAGAAACGTCCCCATTAAGTCCCTTGATTACCTCCCGTAATTGACTTGATTGGGTTGACGGTTTTGATTGGCTCTTAATCACCACGTTTTTGATATTTTGTAACAGCTGGTTGACTAGATATTCCCACATGTTGACTATCTTCTTGTAACAGCTGATGGAATATTCTCCTTAATGCGTGCGTGATTGGTGGAGACTTGTCTTTACGTTTATCTTCTGGCTGAGTTTGAATTGTCAACAACCACTATAAGAGCTGATAGGAAAACCCATTTCATTTTTTGACTCCCCCAACTCCCCAAACTCCCCAACGAACCAATGACCCACGACCTACGCCCCACGCCCCACGCCCCACGCCCCACGTCGTCGCCAGGCCAGGCCTTGGTGGGTGGTGGTGCGCGCGTGTGGGGCTTTATTATTCCATTTTAGCTTCCATAGTGACTAGTTATTTTGATAGGAATACATAGTTAAGTTATTTTATATAGATACAATTTCTTACTTACCTCCTATGTGGGACAAAATCCTTCACAAAATTTGTCTTTTCCACTTTTCAAAGGGAATAGGAAGAGTCGTAGTTAATCCTCTATATTCATCTAAGTCTCTTCCACTTCTCATAAAAGAACATGATCGGATTATAGATTATACTCTTAAATTAATAATTGTATAACTTTAATCCAACAATAATCTTATTAGACTAAAGGATTAGGCTTGTGGTGGTCCTTTGTGTGTTCTAAATTAAATGCAAAAGTAAATCGAACCACAACCGCAAGTGTACGGTTGTCCCAAGTAGTAATTCTGATAATCAGATTCGTTCCAAGGACGGATGGTTGATCACAATGTTTATGCAAATAGCGATTGATGCACTTATAAAAATGAAAGAGGATAAATTGTTTGTTTTGGTTTTGTTTATTATAACTAAATGAAAGATAAAATAATAATGCAAGTAAAAGATAAGACGCAAGTAAAATAAGTGAAAACGCAATATGAGACGTAGTACTTGAGAACGCAAGGATCCTTCTAATTTTACTTTCTAACTTATGTTGTTTAAGGGTTAAATCAGTCAATTACAATGGTCGGGATTCTAATATCCTTATACCCCCGTCAGGGTGGACTATAAGGCGATCCTAAAGTGTCACTAGTCCCGTCAGGGTAAATATGATCCACCGTTGGATGATTAAGATTTATTACCACATTGGCCCTAGGATTAACTAAGTTCGTCAGAATCAATAGTTTTTATCCTAGATTGAACAATTATTTCTGTACCTAAACCCCCCGTCAGGATGATCCACACGCCACATATATGGAATAGCTTAGATACTAATACCTAATTTTAGTTCGCGACTCTAAAATCAGTAAACATTCACAAATTGTCGAAAAGAGTAAAAGCCCTAATTTAATTTAATTCAATAAAAACCCAAATTCAACATTCGTTATAATAGTAAAATCAAGATTCACCCATTGTTTTGTTCTCAAGCACTAATGGAAATTTAGCTCATATTAAAACTAAAAACAAAATAAAAAGAAATGGAATTCATATTCGTTACAAAATTAAAATATAAGAAAAACCTAATTTTCGGAATCAGATTGACTACGAACGGAGCTATAGACCCACTCCAGCTCTTGTAGCTTCTCCTTTCTTCCTGCTGTAGCTTCTCTGGTGTTTTTAATCTTGTGGAAAGTGAATTGTATGAAAAATAGAAGTCCAGACCTCCTTTTATAATAAGAAAAACGGATTAGGGCTTGGACCAGAAATTAAAAGCCTAATTAAATGTCCAAGCCCACTCTTTAAGCCCAAAATCCCGTAACTGATGACAGGCCTCCACTAAAACTGCTTTTCCCGATGCGTTACAACTCCGATTGACCTCATTCCAGTTGCTAAAGTTCCGTACTTCGATAAGGAATGTTTTCTCTTCAAAGGTCAGCGGCTCAATCAGCTCTTAAGTCCCTCGAAAACAGCAATCAAGGGCCTGGAAAATGGATTTTCAGCTCTAAAAATAATATCTTCGGGATTTCTCTTCAAGTCTTGACTCTATCTTTTGATCTTTGACTTTATCTTCGGATTCCTTTCCTAGCTAACATCTAAAAACCTGTAAACTTTACACTAAAAATACCAATATTACGCGCAAAAGTTTAATAATTCAAAAATGCTAGAAATAAAAAGGGAAATCCGAATTATTGCATATTTCATTCAAAAGTCTATCGAATTAATTAAATAAACACCAAAAATGATGTCTCCTAAGGGTCTAAAATAAGAACAATTAGGGAGACATCAAGACCCCCAACTCAAACCTTTGTCGTCCCGACAAAGCAAAACAAAATAAAACGAGGGGTAGAAGCAAACGTATAAACACATAGAAGCTAGCAAATAAACCCTAAAGCAATTCCTAAGATAAATCTCATATAGCAAACTTTAAAAATTAACATCTACATACACTAATCATGCAACATCAAACATAAATAATCTCAATCATAAAATTAAAGTCGCAATGCTTGAAGGTTACACTTGTACTCATCTCTGTATGATGGCTATAGGGTGGTCATTAATCCTAAATCGCTTTGAACGTTCCACCTAGTCTATTCCCTATCAACAGAATCATAAATTCACTATGCACTTAGGAATCACGAGGTCTTTACGGTTATAATATTGGCTTAAGGACGGGTATGGATGTATATTTGGTAGATTTGAAGTGAGCTTTTGGCTCTCTCCTCACTTACCATCAACAATGTCCTCGAGCTTGAGTTAACGCTCAAAAAGATGTTCTCACTCACCCATATACGCACTAATTTAGCGTCCTATGTCTACCCACTATCAATAAGATGATTTTCAGAAAATTCCACTTTGCCGGATGTTTTATTCATTCATATTTTTCTTTTTCTTTTCTTTTCTCTTTTTTTTTTTTTTTTTTTTTTTTTTTTTTTTTTTTTTTTTTTGTACAGAAGCAAACCGGGTTCCCGGTTTTGATGAATCCGGGTTCCCGGATCCTACTGTATGATTTTTCAAAATTTTTCATTTTTTTTTTTTTTTTTTTTTCTTTTTCATTTTTCTTCATCCCCGGCAAAGGGTTACAAGTATATATCATCTGCAATTGTGCTACAGTACAAAACACATCGATCCCTACCCATTTAATTCCCCATATGTGGTCCCACCACCCCAAACTCAAGCTCGAGACATGTCTCAGGATTGTGATTCAAGTGCGGGTCATATGGTCATGCCTAATAATCTAAGGGATAATGGCTTATATCGTGGCTACAAAGAAAAGGCTACAGGCTCAAAGTGGGCTGAGACGGATAATAATTAATACAAGGGATAGAAGGCTAAAAAGGCACAAATGGCTAACAAAGAACTGCCCCTATCATTTTCCTAAGTACATAGCTTGTCTTTAGTTCATATCTAGGTGGGTTCTCTACTAATTAGGATTTCACGTTCTACACACCAAACATATTCCTTGAGTACAAGCTTACTTCATTTGCATTGTTCATTAATTTTTCCTATCAATTACCTATGTTCGCATGCAATTGTAAGTGCGTTTTATATCAATCCCTAAAGTCCACTATTTACTATCATAGATTTATCAAAAGTATGCTTAAAGGGATATTTAAAAATTTCTATAGTCAAACGCAACTCCGAAAATTCTTTTATTGAAAGCAAATAAAGCAAATAACACATAAAAATTGGGATGAGGCAACGAACCCCACCCCAAACTCAAAAATGAGTCGTGTCCCCACGACTCGAAAAGACTCAATAAAGCATTTAAACTAATATACACTAAGAGGAAAGTTTAGAAAACGTATCTTAACCAGCGCGAGGCTGGTTATCGGTGTTGCGTTCTGGACCTTTATCTCGCGTAACAGCATCATAAATTGCGTTTTGAAGTGTATTTACGCCTAGGATTAAATTTCGAAGCAGGTCCAATTCTTTTGTAACGTTTCCCAAGGTAGCAATCATCCTCTCCTGATTCTCTTCCAACACCTGAATCTTCGCTTCCAACTCAGGTACAGTTTTCGCTTTCTTTGATTGAGGAGTTCTTGGACTTCTTGTAGCTCGTGTTGCTTCTTCATGGATGTTCTTGATTGTGCTCAAAGCTATACTCACACCAACTGAAACAGTATCAATATCTGCGTTCTTACGCGGAATCTTTGCGTCTAAACACAACTGAGTAATAGTACAAGGAAACTTCAGATTTTGTTGTTTCATTGGTGATTTCGCGAACTCCATGATTGTATCATAAATGATCTTAGCAACATCAAATGGTTTCTCCTCCAAAATACACTTAATAACAAATATGTGCTCTTTCTTCAACTCGGAAGTGTGTTTAATACCAAAGAAAGTGGGTATTATGAAACGAGACCAAACCTTAGCACGAGGTGTCAAACTACTGCTGTAAAACTGTCCAGGATACCTTTCACCTTCAGGAATTGGGCTAGTCCCATTAACAAGCACGGTCCCCCAAAGGGACTCAAAATCAAAAGAAGGGTCATTAAGAGTTTCTTGGAAGGGGCATGTTCCAGAAAAGTTGGGTAGTTTTAATGATTTCCGAATACGTTCAATAGAGAAAGGAACTACCTTTTTGCGGATATCAATGGCATCATGTGAAGTAGCTAAACCTTCGTAAAATTCTCGCACAAAAGTAGGAATAAACTCAAGCTTCCTTTCTTGTAACTCTTTCCAACCAAACTTAGCACATGTCACAGCATATTCCTTGTAATCACTACTCATAATACCCTTAGGAAAATTCGTCTCCTCACCAAATTTCAAAAATTCAATTCTTTCACGAACCTGAGTATTCCAACAAGTGTAAACCCTCTTAGGTTTGTGGGCCCACATCTTCATACGCGGGGGTTTTTGAATAGTTGCTTCCGGAATCTCTTGTTCAGTTTCCTTCTCAATGTTCTTCGCAATTTCCTCTTCTGGTTCCATCTCACTTTCAATCTCATCAATCAATCTTCTCTTTAGACCCGTGATTTCTTTTCTGTTAGAATCAAGCTTAACCTCGTTAATTTTTCGTTTAGGACGCGAATCAGGAATCTCAATAGCTTGTTCTTGTGAACCACCAATGGTGGTCTTTCTTCTAGGAGCAGTTCTTCGGAAATCACCGGTTCTGTTAGTCATCTCTTTTCACCCCAAACTCAAAACTTCAAATAATTAGAAACTTAGAGAAAAGTTTAGAATTTTGATGTTTTGAGGTTTAAGAATTTAAGAACTAGGTGAAATATGAGATGGGTCTTGGTTAATTTGTATGTGAGAAGAAAGAACTGGGTTTAATTTAAGGAATTGGGTGAAGAAGAATCTTGGGAAAAATTAAGGATTTGATGTTATTTTGGAGAGGAGGTGAGTTGATCTTATGTTTTTGTGGTGAAAGAGGGTAGGATTTGATGATATATAGTGTTTTGGTAGATGAATTTCGTAGGTGGGGAGGCTATTGGTGCGTTTTAGGTAAAAACTTGCAAAAGAGGCTAAGAAAACTAGGTTAAAATACCCAAAACCGCCTCTCACAGCTTTCAAACCGGGTTCCCGGATTTGGAAAACCGGGTCCCCGGTTCCGCGTCGCTGTGACGGCGCGGAAAAATAATTGTGGACTCTTTTTTTTTTTTTTTTTTTTTTTTTGAAAACGCACCAAAACGCTGGACCCCAAGACGCTGGGTCAGGGATTTTGCTCGCCGAAACCGGGTACCCGGTTCTGTGGAATGCGGGTTCCCGGATTTTCTCGATGGCGCGAATGAAAACGCGCCAAAACGCAGCACCCTGAAACGCTGGACCAGAAAATTTCACCAACAGCAGCTCCGAAACCGGGTACCCGGTTCTGCCAAATGCGGGTACCCGGATTTGTGTCGATGGCGCGAATCAAAACGCACGAAAACGCAAGCCACCAAGACGCTGGGTCAGGGAATTTCGGAAATTACAGCACCAAAACCGGGTACCCGGTTCTGTGGAATGCGGGTTCCCGGTTTCTCCTGGACATCCAACCTCTTTTTCTTCTGTTTTCGCCAAATCGACCCCAAACTCAAGTCCTTTTTACCCCTGAAATCATCAAAAAACAACTACCCTTCCTCATTTCTTAATAAAAACAATAAAATTACGAAAATCAAACTAATCTAAATTGCAAAAATGTAAAAACTCAGCTAATATACAAGTAATTGGCTTTTGTTTAACGTCGTTAAGCTCGACGGGTTACCTCACGCTTCTAAGGATTCTCGAGGAGATACATGACCTCCCCGGGATGTGGATCTTCCGAGCGATTGGTATCTTCACCTCCATGGTATAACTTTAGTCTGTGACCGTTAACCATAAAGGTACGGTTCTCTAGTGGGTGTTCTATTTCTATCGCCCCATGAGGTGTAACTTTGGTCACTATGTATGGACCTGACCACTTGGATCTTAACTTACCCGGAAAATTGCTGAACTTTGAATTATACTTTAATACTTTTTGCCCCACTTCAAAGTTCTTTGGACGAATCCGATTGTCATGCCATTTCTTTGTATTTTCTTTGTAAATTTTAGCATTTTCATAAGCATGCAAGCGGAATTCGTCAAGTTCATTAAGCTTCATCATACGATTCTTTCCGGCTAAGATAGGATCTAAGTTCAACTGCGCAATCGCCCAATAGGCACCCATTTCAAGCTCTAAAGGTAAGTGACAAGCCTTACCATACACCATACGATAGGGAGATGCACCAACTGGAGTCTTAAACGCAGTACGATAGGCCCACAACGCATCATCTAACTTCATTGACCAATCTTTTCTTGTAGGACCAACGGTTTTCTCTAGGATTGACTTGACTTCACGGTTCGAAACTTCAGCTTGACCATTGGATTGTGGATGATACGCAGTAGATACGCGGTGTCTGACGCCATATTTCTCTAGAATAGTCTTCAGATATTTATTAACGAAATGAGTTCCTCCATCGCTAATAATCACTCTAGGTGTACCATGTCTAGTGAAAATATGTGATTTCAAGAACTTGATCACCACTCGTGAATCATTAGTAGGTAAAGCCACCGCTTCTACCCACTTCGAAACATAATCAACAGCTAATAGTATATAAAGGTTACCATTTGAAGGAACGAAGGGACCCATGAAGTCTATGCCCCAAACATCGAATATCTCAACCTCTAATACATTATTACTTGGCATCTCATCCCTCTTGGATATGTTTCCGGTAAACTGGCATCTCGAACATCTCTTGACATATTCATGACAATCTTTAATAACAGAAGGCCAGTAAAAACCGGATTGGAAGACCTTAGCAGCAGTTCTATCTCCCTTGAAATGTCCTCCATATAATGAATCATGGCACCCAGCTATAATGGCTTGTGTTTCTTCCCTCGCTACACATCTTCGTATCATTTGATCAGCACAAACTTTGTAGAGGAAAGGATCCTCCCAAAAGAACTGTTTAGCACGATGAGCTAACCTCTTTCTTTCTTGATAAGTAGAACCTTCAGGAAAAACACCACTCACCACTAAATTTGCAATATCTGCATACCACGGAGCCTCATAATCTTGAACAACGAATAAACTCTCATCAGGAAACTCTTCTCTAACTGCTTCAGTACCACTATTCATCTCTGAACCCTCTAAACGCGATAGATGATCTGCAACCTGATTCTCACAACCCTTTCTATCTTTGATCTCTAAATCGAACTCTTGAAGCAATAACACCCATCTGATTAACCTTGGTTTTGCATCTTTCTTCTCCATGAGAAATCTGATCGCGGAATGATCTGTATAAACAATAACTTTCGCTCCAAGAAGATAAGAGCGAAATTTATCAAACGAATAGACAACTGCTAGCAACTCCTTTTCTGTAACTGTGTAATTAATCTGAGCACCACTAAAAGTTTTACTAGCATAGTAAATTGAATGAAAAACTTTCTCTTTTCTCTGTCCCAATACAGCTCCCATACATAAATCACTAGCATCACACATAACCTCAAACGGTAAATTCCAATCTGGAGGTAACACTATAGGAGCAGAAATGAGTTTTTCCTTGATTGCTTTGAAGGCCGCTAAACAAGCTTCATCAAAAAGGAATTTGCAATCCTTTTCGAGTAAGTTGCATAACGGTTTAGCCATCTTAGAAAAATCCTTAATAAAACGCCTATAAAAACCAGCATGGCCAAGAAAACTCCTTACCCCTTTAACAGAAACAGGAGGGGGAAGAGTTTTAATTACCTCTATCTTTGCTCTATCAACCTCTAAACCAGCACTCGAAACTTTGTGACCCAGAACAATACCTTCGCGAACCATGAAATGACACTTCTCCCAGTTGAGCACCAAATCTGTTTCCTTGCATCTCACTAACACTTTCTCCAAGTTGTCTAAACATATATCAAAATCATCACCAAACACGGAGAAATCATCCATGAACACTTCAAGGAAATTATCTATCATGTCCCAGAAGATAGCCATCATACACCTTTGAAAAGTAGCGGGAGCGTTACACAATCCAAATGGCATTCTGCGATATGCAAAAGTACCAAATGGGCATGTAAAGGTAGTTTTATGTTGATCTTCTGGAGCCACGTAAATCTGATTGTACCCAGAGTAACCATCCAAGAAGCAATAGTACTCTCTTCCGGCTAGTTTATCTAACATTTGATCGATGAAGGGTAAAGGGAAATGATCTTTTCTGGTGGCCTTGTTCAGCTTTCTGTAATCCATGCAAACTCTCCATCCAACTACCGTTCTTGAAGGAATCGCCTCATTTTTATCATTAAGAATTGTTGTTATTCCTCCCTTCTTCGGTACACACTGAACTGGGCTCACCCATTCACTACTCGAAATGGGATAGATAATCCCCGCATCTAAAAGCTTAATCACCTCCTTCTTCACCACATCCTTCATGGCTGGCATTAATCTTCTCTGACCTTCAACTGAGCGTGCATTAACATCTTCTAGTATGATTTTGTGTTGACAATAGGATGGACTAATGCCTTTGATGTCAGCGATTGTCCAACCTATTGCTTCTTTGTTGGCTCTTAACACACGCAACAGTTTATCTTCTTGAGGACCTGTTAAATTGGCTGAAACAATAACAGGTAGAGTTTCATTAGTACCCAAATAAGCATACCTCAAGTGTGCTGGCAATGGTTTTTCTTCCAGCTCCGGAGGAGATTCAATTGAAGGTTTCTTTTTAGGAATAATCTCCCCCGGTTCTCTCACAGGTTCATAGGCAAGACGCCTATATTTCGGATTTTCAGAATTGAGAGCTGCCACTGTTTCTGTAAGCTCCTCCATCATCTCAGGTGAATCTAATGTCAAAGCAGCCTGCAAGATATCATCAAAATTTAAACAATTAAATACCTCTTGCGATGCTTGCTCTACTACATCCATTCTGAAGCAATCTTCCTGAGAATCTGGGAATTTCATGGCTCGAAATACATTGAATTTCACTTCCTCATCTTGTATCCTCATTGTTAATTCGCCATTCTCTACATCGATCAATGTCCTCCCTGTAGCTAGGAAGGGTCTACCCAAAATAATGGGGACATTTCTATCTGCATTGTATTCAAGAATTACGAAATCAACAGGAAATATAAGTGTACCTGCCTTAACAAGGACATCCTCAATACGGCCTTCAGGATGAGCAAGAGACCTGTCCGCCATTTGCAAGACCATAGAAGTGGGTCTTGCGTTTCCAATTTTTAACTTGTCAAAAATCGATTTGGGCATCAAGTTGATGCTTGCCCCCAAATCGCATAGCGCCTTTCCCTTCCATTCTTCTCCAATTGATATGGGAATCGTGAAACTCCCCGGATCAACTAACTTCGGAGGTAATTTACTCTGACAAATCGCACTACACTCTTCAGGAAGGCCAATCATCTCATTATCACAGTAGGGCCTTTTGTTAGTGAGGGCCCTCTTTAAAAACTTCGTATACTTAGGAATATCTCGAATCGCCTCAAGTAACGGAATATTAATACTTAGACCCCTTACCCTATTAAAGAATTTCTGAAAATCACCCAAATCACCCTTTTTCTGAACTCGTGATGGAAACGGTGGTGGAGGGCGATTTACCATACTATCATCTTTCTTCTTCGAGGCCTCTCTTGGCCTTACTATTTCTTCAACTTCATCTTCCTTCTCATTTTCTTTCTCATTTTCTTTCTCACCCACTTCCTTTTCTTTTCGTGGAACTTCTTTCTCTTTCATAACGGGAAAAGGAGGTGGGAGAAGGTTCTTACCACTTCTCAAGGTAACAGCTTTACAATCTTCACGTTGTGATGGATTTTCGGTATCGCTTGGAAGTTGTCCTTGTGGACGTTGATTGAGCTGTTTACTGATTTGACTCAGCTGATTCTGGAACATCTTCATATTTGCTTCAGCTGCATTTTGTCTTTCTATTGCAGCGTTCTGACGTTCTATTGCTGCGTTCTGACGTTCCATCGCTTGTGCTTGTAGAGCAATCAAATTTTCAACAGTTTTCTGAAGGGTGAGTACCCCTTCTTGTGGATGGGCAGGTAAAGCTTTCTGGTTTAGCGTTTCATCGTAAGTATTCTGAGGAACTTGTCTTGGTACATAAGTATTCTGATTCTGTCCTCCTTGATAATTGTTTTTTGGTCTAGGATTATAGTTATTACCTTGGGGACGCGGCTGATACGCATATGTAGGATTGGCTGCCCCATTAGGATTCGAATATTGAAACCCAGGATGGTTTCTGTTAGGTTGATATCCATTACCACTCGAATTGAAATTACCTCTATTGGACATAAAATTCACTGATTCTTGATTATTCGGACAACTTTCCTCATCATGATCATCTACCTTACAAATCGAACACATATACACCTCTTGTGCAGCATGCACAGCTACCTTCTTACCCGAAAATCCTTCTTTCACAGCTAGAGTAAGCTGCTTCAATTGTTGCTCTATGGTATTTTGGATCTTATTTTCAAATGTAGCAAATTTCTCTTCTATGTCAACATTATTTACTCCCTTGACTGGTGTTCTTACTGAGCTCCACCCAACTTCATTCTTGACTGTTCTCTCTAAAATAATTTTGGCATGAGCGGGTTGAACTTGAAGAAAACCTGCTCCACATAGCGTATCCAACTTCTCTCTCGAAATTCCATCAAGGCCTCTATAAAAGATCTTTAACTGTTGTTGTTCTGAAAAGCCATGATTAGGAACTTTACGCAAACACATCTGAAATCTTGTCCAACTCCTTCCTACAGTTTCTTCATACTCTTGACGGAATTGTGTCAATTCTAGTTCAGCATCTAACCTCATGTTACTTGGGTAATACCTGTCAAAGAAAGCAATTTCTAATTGGTCCCAATTAGTAATCCTCGTAGGATCTTGCGTATCGTGCCATTCACTTGCTCCATCAATGACAAAGAATTTGAAAGCAGCAAAATACATCTGTTCTCTTGAAACCCCTTGTGTGATATAAGAATCACATATCTGCTTAAATTTTTGTACCGCTCTAAGAGGATCTTCCGATGGTCTTCCGCGAAAATTTCCAAAGTTTTGGAACTGAGCTAGCATACCCGAATCTGGACGGAATCTCGGAACATTAATATCTGGAGCACCTACTCCTATAGCTGGAGCGCGGAATGGAACTTCTGGAGGGCTATTAGTGAACCACGGATCATGATTCATCACTATCTGGACTGGAGGATTAGGATTTTGTGGTTGAACTTGAGGAATAACGCCTGGAGCTAAAGGTTGGCCATTTGCATCTAACTGGCCTTGTCCATTCTGTTGACCTTGAATAATGATATTCTCCATTCTGTTACTTGATTCTTCTACTTCTAAAGCTTCTTGTTCTCTTCTTCTTCTGTTCGCAAGTCTGATCAACGATTCTGGATTACTAAGGATCGGAGGTGTTGGCTCTAGATCCTTGAATAGCCTTCTTCGCATACACCAAACCTAAAAACCTGAAAAAAGCTAACAAACAAAAAGCGTAAAACTGATAAAATAAAATAAATGCACTTATCACTAAAGGATAAACACCGTGGTCACACGCTACCGTCCCCGGCAGCGGCGCCAAAAACTTGGTGGTCCTTTGTGTGTTCTAAATTAAATGCAAAAGTAAATCGAACCACAACCGCAAGTGTACGGTTGTCCCAAGTAGTAATTCTGATAATCAGATTCGTTCCAAGGACGGATGGTTGATCACAATGTTTATGCAAATAGCGATTGATGCACTTATAAAAATGAAAGAGGATAAATTGTTTGTTTTGGTTTTGTTTATTATAACTAAATGAAAGATAAAATAATAATGCAAGTAAAAGATAAGACGCAAGTAAAATAAGTGAAAACGCAATATGAGACGTAGTACTTGAGAACGCAAGGATCCTTCTAATTTTACTTTCTAACTTATGTTGTTTAAGGGTTAAATCAGTCAATTACAATGGTCGGGATTCTAATATCCTTATACCCCCGTCAGGGTGGACTATAAGGCGATCCTAAAGTGTCACTAGTCCCGTCAGGGTAAATATGATCCACCGTTGGATGATTAAGATTTATTACCACATTGGCCCTAGGATTAACTAAGTTCGTCAGAATCAATAGTTTTTATCCTAGATTGAACAATTATTTCTGTACCTAAACCCCCCGTCAGGATGATCCACACGCCACATATATGGAATAGCTTAGATACTAATACCTAATTTTAGTTCGCGACTCTAAAATCAGTAAACATTCACAAATTGTCGAAAAGAGTAAAAGCCCTAATTTAATTTAATTCAATAAAAACCCAAATTCAACATTCGTTATAATAGTAAAATCAAGATTCACCCATTGTTTTGTTCTCAAGCACTAATGGAAATTTAGCTCATATTAAAACTAAAAACAAAATAAAAAGAAATGGAATTCATATTCGTTACAAAATTAAAATATAAGAAAAACCTAATTTTCGGAATCAGATTGACTACGAACGGAGCTATAGACCCACTCCAGCTCTTGTAGCTTCTCCTTTCTTCCTGCTGTAGCTTCTCTGGTGTTTTTAATCTTGTGGAAAGTGAATTGTATGAAAAATAGAAGTCCAGACCTCCTTTTATAATAAGAAAAACGGATTAGGGCTTGGACCAGAAATTAAAAGCCTAATTAAATGTCCAAGCCCACTCTTTAAGCCCAAAATCCCGTAACTGATGACAGGCCTCCACTAAAACTGCTTTTCCCGATGCGTTACAACTCCGATTGACCTCATTCCAGTTGCTAAAGTTCCGTACTTCGATAAGGAATGTTTTCTCTTCAAAGGTCAGCGGCTCAATCAGCTCTTAAGTCCCTCGAAAACAGCAATCAAGGGCCTGGAAAATGGATTTTCAGCTCTAAAAATAATATCTTCGGGATTTCTCTTCAAGTCTTGACTCTATCTTTTGATCTTTGACTTTATCTTCGGATTCCTTTCCTAGCTAACATCTAAAAACCTGTAAACTTTACACTAAAAATACCAATATTACGCGCAAAAGTTTAATAATTCAAAAATGCTAGAAATAAAAAGGGAAATCCGAATTATTGCATATTTCATTCAAAAGTCTATCGAATTAATTAAATAAACACCAAAAATGATGTCTCCTAAGGGTCTAAAATAAGAACAATTAGGGAGACATCAGCTTGTAACGTGGCTAATAAAGAAATAGACTTAGTCTTAAATAGGCTTTAGTGATACAAAAAATACCTCATTTGGATAAATTAAGGGAACAAGTGATTTATTAAAGATTCGTCTTAATCATTTTCACATATATGGTCTCAGTAATCTATTTCGTCTCAAGGTTGTACGTAAATTGGTTTTAGATTAGGTAAGGTCGCAAGGTCTACACACCACACTTGTTTCACCTAAGTTCAAGCTACCTATTATCCATTGCTAGCTAAAACTTGACACACACAACACTTTTCAATACAACAATTAATCATGACAAAATGTTATCCATTGCTAGCTAAAACTTGACACATACAACACTTTTCGATACAACAATTAATCATGACAAAATGTTAACATGATTAAAGCATAGACATAAATTAATATAATCGCATTCATGCTTTACACTACACGTTTCATCATTTTACAATTTTGATTTTTTTGATTTTATTTACAACTATTGGAAAACATGAAACGGGAATAAGGGACAACGAATGTCCCCACCCAAATTTTAAAGTGAATCATGACCCCACGATTCAAAAAGACTCGCTATGGAGAAAAACTTATAAAAATGCAAGTGGCTAAATAAAGTCTATCATAAATAAAATGACAATAAAGAGAGAGCAAAGGAGACGTCTTTTGCGAGAATCGTTCAATCCCAAGTTAGGGGTTGATGTTCTTGATTTATGTCGCTCGAGGTGGTGATGTGTGTGGAGTTCCTCCATGAGAAGGGAGAAAACTTCGAAGCATGTCTTTGAGTTCTGTGGAATCGGCTAGCAAATAATCCACCTTGGCATTCAATTCCACAATCTCCGCATGTATATTATCTACCTTAGCAGTCAATTCCACAATCTCGGACATTACGTTCTTGTGCGAGGCATGCTCACGTATGAGTGGCACGATTTCATTGTCCATTATGGCCATTGCGCAAGGTCCAATCTCATTTTTATCCTATAACTCATGGTCAGATTCATCTTCTGACACGTCATACGATTCATCCCCTGACTTGTCTCGAATACGTAAGTCTCCAATCGATGGTAACTCAAAAGTACCTCTTAAAACTGACTCCGAAAACTACAGGTTTCTCCCTCACGCTCTTTTTCACCCTTTCGCGTAGAAACTCCCATGTTCAAACACATAAAGGTAATTAGGGCGGGCAAAGGTATCTTCTTTGTCTTCTTCGAGTTGAAACTCTTGATTTCACTCCAAATGATACCGCCAAGATTGACCTTTTTATCCGCCATAAGTAGATAGAGTAAGTGAATTTGTTGCCTTTTTAAATCGGAGATATGACTCGTTGGGATAACAAACTTGGCCATAAACATCCAAAATACTTTTGAGATAGGCTTCAAAAACATTTTCTTAGTTTCCTCCTTTGCCCTATTCCTATCACATAACGAGCTCCCGATTTCGCTATTAATTCAAGTACTTTGTCCCAATTAATCCCATCAATGGTTTTAGACACGTACCATGCATATTCACATCTATTCGGTGGTAGGACTACCCCTAGAAACTTATAATTGCACTGAATGAAGATGGAACCAATTTGTTACACACTTTAACCATCACATGTTAATTGACTTTATCTAAGTTGGTGTAGAATTCACGTACTACGTTAGAAAATGCCACATCTGAAATTCCTCGATTCAATCGAGAAATATTTTTTAACTAATACGTCGTCCCCCACTCTTTGTAGAATGTTAGAAAAAGATGTTATAGTAATTAAGGAAACCATCAATAAAAAGGTCAGCAAAGATTTCAACAATTGGCTGGTGAATATTCATATAGTGAGTCAAAACATAGGCCAACTCGCAATTAGACACGACTCAACAACTTGGCAAAGAGAGGAAGAAATGGGAATTAAATAACGCCAAGTGGAGAAGCATAAACGTTTAAGCTTAAGAGATTGTATTAACTCACTTGAAGAATAGGTCGATGATGGAGTTAACTTGATGTTGGGATTTATATTAATATTGAGTATTAATTAAGTCCATTCATGTTTTTTGGAGAAGTGGACAAGACATTTTATTGAAGAAAACGCCTAACATAGGAAGTGAACTAGAAAAAATGTTAGAATATAATATCTTACCTCTATTCCTTCCAAAATAACTTAAGGCTATACAAGCCAAAAGGGAACATGCAAAGCCCCACATGCGCGCACCACCACCACCACTACCACCACCACCATCGGCCCGGCGACAACGTGGGGGGTGGGGGGTGGGGAGTTAAAAAAATGAAAAATGAAACAAGTTTTCTGAAGTTATTTTGGTGGAGGATGGTTGGTACTTATAGTGGTCGTTGACAATTCATAACCTTCCAGCCAGAAGACATAAGGTCCACCAATTGAAGACTCATTAAACCAAAATATTCTTTATTCAAAGCTCAGTTGTTATAGGACTTGGTCAATACGGGAACGAATCAGAAGTTAACAAAGTGTCCAGCTTCATTACTGGAATTTGAAAAGATGTTACATATGTAACATTCAAAATATTAGCAATTATGAGCCATTGAAGACCATTTATTCTAACGATTATAAAAGATCCTCTCCTCACCTATAAATACAGGTCCTCTCCCATTTGCCAAAGCTACGAACCTGAATCAGAAAAGAATACTTCTCTCTAATAGTATTTTGGAAATATTATTCTATAGTACTAAAAAAACACTGCTAGAGATAACCAGCAAGTTGGGAATATCTTTTTAACGCCAGAATTACCGTGTTTCTTTACGATCTCGTGTACGTTTTGTATTATTTCAATTATTGTAATAGAATAATTTTACTTTAATCGAAATATATTGTTTTTTGGATTTCTATTTCTGTTATTTTTAAACTGGTGATTTACTATTTTTCACAACTCTTAATTGGTGATGAAACCAAGGGCGGTTACAATTTTGGTTGTGGTGGATTGTTAGTTGATTTAACATTGTTATAAGGGCTTATAAATCAGACCATAGGGCTTGAGGATCGATTCAATCAGTACTATTTTGATTATCAAGGGTAATTGACTTTAGATTTAAGGTATCATTTATGACTCCATTTCTTGAATCCATTAATTTTTCTTTGCATAAATTGCTAATTATTTTGTGGTAGAGGATTTCATTTTTAGAATTGGAGGAGGCTAGATATCGAAGTTAGAGGTGGAGAACTTATGGGATATTGTTATGAGTAAGATGTGTTATGTATTAATGGATCAATTTTCAAGAGTGCATATTGCTGTGAGTTTGAGACATTTGATGGAGCACTGGATGATTTCTATAGTAAAATTGAGAGACGGTGTTATGAACATTAGCAAATGGCAAAAGAAAGCTCTGCAATGCAGAAAAAAGACAAAATTCAGAATGATCAGGTTTATATCACATATATGGTTGGTTTGCTATTATTTGCGATATACTTATGGAATCATATTTTTGTATGTAACAAGAAACAGGTCTACATAAACTAAAGAGAGATGCTAAGGGTTGTGTAAGAAAGGCAAAAATTGAAAGAATATAAGATAAAATATGTTGATGCAGTTATATTAAATGTGCATGAATTTTGAATTGAGCAATTTTCTCTTACATATATGCGTGAAGTATGGCAGTCGAGTTTGAGAACTATTTCATGGATTTATCTCATAACCACCACTTTTTATGTTGTTTTGAGTATGTTGCAACATTAGATTGAATTTTTTTCCCTTTATACGAACCACCTCTAATTTTGACCACCCACTCTGGCTAAGTTGGGATTCCTCGAAAGTCTACGACGAACTTTACATACCTGAAGTATAAAATGAGTTTTACAATATGTCAGAAGAATTGATGTCTCCATATTTGTGATATATTAATCTAGTTTTGATACATCATTTTAGGTGCTTTTCATTAATTGTTAAGGGATTTTTTCCCGTTATTCGATAATTTCTTAATTAATGCCTTGATTTGGAGATTTATTACTTTTGTAACGTTTTTGGTATAATTTTTGTGTTATTTTGAAACTCTTAAGTAAAAGGAAATATTTAGATGTCAAATCAATACATTTAATGATAATAAATAAATTCCACCAGTAATTGACGGAAAAAATAAACCTAATATATTCTTTGAAATTATATAATAATATTTGACATTAATTTATAGAACTTGATGATCCATAATAATCGTTTTCATTTGATTTTATGTCTCAAACACAATTTGTTTTTTTTTTTGAAAAACCCTCTATTGTAATAATAAAAATAAATTAAAAAAATTCTTGAATAATATTTTTTTTTAAATTCAGTATATTATAAACAAAAAATCTTACACAATATTTTTCTTAAAAGAATGGAAATTTTTTATTTTTAAAATTTAATTTATTGTCCAAATACAACAAGATAATTATATATTCAAGTGATAAAATAAATTTTAAAAATTGACAAAAAATTTAATTGATTATTTAGTTATTAAAAAAAATAAAGATAAAAAAGAGATAACTAATGAATAAATAGAATAAGATACCATGAAGTAAAATAAAAATAAAATAAGAAAAACATGAACTTGTATTGGATTATAAAATTGCAAGGGTTAAACAAATGAAAGTAAATAAACAAACCATTAGATTTTTTTATAATTCCACCTTTTGTAGGCGTGGCTTCGCCGGGAGTGGAGTAAAGAAGACTGAAATGGAATAAGGAATAAGGACTGGTATTTTATATTATATACAAAGAGATCTATAAGATCCTTGTAAGGAATCTTTCGTAAATAT
Source organism: Nemophila menziesii (assembly GCA_029959085.1). Taxonomy (NCBI): domain Eukaryota; kingdom Viridiplantae; phylum Streptophyta; class Magnoliopsida; order Boraginales; family Hydrophyllaceae; genus Nemophila; species Nemophila menziesii. Next base: position 94,831,700 of record JARWIR010000002.1, read on the forward strand.
ACATTTTTCTTGCAAAAAAGTAGGTATCCCTTCGGTTATTGTCGAGATAAATGAAAAGTTAATATGAACACAAAGAAGCCTAATCACACATATTTTTCTTTTGTTTTTGTAGATATTCATGTAGATGACTTCCCAAATTTTTTCTTTACGCATGAACTTCAAAAGAAATGTGAAATAGATGTTCATCAAGTTCGCTCAAGGACAATTTTTTCATTTTATTCACAAAGTCACTATCTACACTGCTATTTAAGAAATTGATACACAAGATTGACATTACTTCAATATATTTTCTGAGATGCTGACAAGAACAAGAGAGGGAGAAAAATACACACTATATTATTTTCCTTCATCACAGTTTTATCCTAATAGGTTTTCTTTGATAGAGGTTTTCAATAAGATAATTTTAGAAAGCCTATAAAATTTTTTACTTTTTTTCCTTCACTAATTTTTTTCTACTAATTTTTGTAGAAATATTGTAACTAGTCATATTATTAGGATTGAATATAGAAGAGAGTGTTATAAAGTCACGGGATTTGAAGGAAGCCCATAAAGATTAAGATTTAGAGTAGAATACTATTATTTCTTTTTCTTCGTCATTCATAACATTTTGTAAGGATGAATATTCAACCCAACCCATTGACTTGAAGTAAGCCCATAAAGAATAGGGTTTAGGATAGAATACTATTCTTTCTTTTTCTCCACCGTTCATAACACTTCAAGGTAAAATACTGTTATTTCTTTCTTTCCATCATTCATAACATTTTCCAGATATTGCAAAATACAATCAAACTAGCCACATCATAAAAATTCCAACCTGTAGTATAAAAATTTATATATTAGGGTAATAGTTTTATCACCTCAAGTGAGCCAGAACTTTGGCCTAGAAGATATGAAACGGCTATATCTAAATACTTCGAAACATATCTTAAACATGGATAAGCGGAAGAAGAAAAAGGAAAACAAAAACAAATTATCTCTAATTCTGCAACTTGATCATGTCATTTCTAATGGGTAATTTTTTTAAGTTTTTTTATATGATTTTTGTTTGTCTAGTTGCGATCCAATTTTCTTAAAATAAATGATTTTTATTATAATAATCAGAGTTCAGGATTAAAATATCAACTTTATGTTAAAAGATTGATACAAAAATGATAAATTGGTAATTTATTGATTTTTTGTCTTTGATTAAAAATTTATTCAAATTTTTTTGTTTGTTTTTATTTAGCAATTTCAATTCTTATATTGAGAAATTGAATTAAATTTTTTATTACATTAAAATCTTATGTATATTCTGTAAAATGATGAAGAGTTGATTTGTTAATTTTTCTAGGTTAAAATATTTGTTTTTTCTTAATTAATTTGGTAAACTGAGTAGAATTAAGAAATTAAATTGAATTCTAAATCTTGTTAAAATTCTTATGTATATAAGTTAAAATTCTTTCGAATTGTTATTGTTTGGTGAGTTCTCTAGTTAATTGAAGTATTGCTAATGATTCGATATTTATAATTAGCTAATAAGAATCACATCAAAATATAATATGATTTTTTATTTTTGGTATTTTGATTTATTTACAGAAATAAGATCGATGATCGTGACATTTCATTCTATATTATCTTGGTAAGTTTTACCCATTTTAATAATTATGTGATATTAATATAGAAAATATATAATATTATTGTTACCAGAATTCCTTTGCATTATTTATAAATCACTTCATTATGAATCTGATATGTATTTTGTTTTTTATTATTTTAGAATTTTGTTTCTTAGGTATTCATTAAATAAGCTTTATTAATTATAAAATATGGTAAGAGCATAATAAATAAATAAATTAGCATATATAACACCTTTATATCCTATCGGAACTTTAGAGGTGTCATACTAGTTTAATCATGTCATCAGATCTTGCGCATCTATCATTTATGTTATTATTGTTGTGAAAAAAAAAGAGAATGAAGTTATTATCGTGGATCTAGAATTCTTTTTAGGTAAGAATTGTTACTATTAGTTTATTAAAAGAGACCAGGTATGCACTAATCTTTGCTCTGTTTATAAAATCCAAACATATGTGTTATTAGTATTGCTCTGTTTATAAAATCGTATGCTTTTTAAAGAAAGCATACGATGGTTATTACTTATTAGTATATGTAATTAAGTGTTATTATTATATATTGTTAGTCTTTGTATACAGTTGATTACCCACTGTTAATAAACTTTTACTGCCATTTCTACATATAATGTGCAGATTGAGAAAAGAAATATAGTTAAAAAGGCACGCTTTGTGAGAACCCCAGGACCCTCCACCAATAAGTTGGTTTGAGTACTTCCAGTGGGACCACTCTTTCAAGCCGAGATACCTGATTTAGAGGAGAATGAATCAAACGGTTTAGAGCGGCTGGGTACTCAGATATGGCCACCTACAACAAAAGCCTGGGAACCTAAAACCAAAAGCTTGGGAGTTACTGGAAGGAGGAAATTGAAGATAGACGATATTGGGAAAGGAAGGCCCCCTGGATCTGTTGAGTGTGTTAAGAAGCTTGTTGAAGATGAAAAAACAAAATTGCAAAGTGAACTTGGGCCTATGTTTTGGGTATGGAAATTCAATGAGATTGGAGAGGGTTCTGCCAATAATCTATGAACAGTTAAGGAGCAGAAGGAATTCGAGTCTATAATGAAGAAGAATCGACTAACAAAGGGTAAAAGGTTTATAGAACCTACTTTAAAAAGACTAACAATATTGAGATAGTTAGGGTATGTTGAACAAAATACAGAATAGATCATTAATCTACCACTGTAAAAGTAGTTTAGCATAGAAAGTTTATTGCCTGGACTATGTGTTGGTTGGGCAAGTAAAGTCTTGCCAATAAATTTTGATCGGTGATTGGATGTTGTATCGTGATCGACTGGTATAGGTAAAACATCTTCGCCGACTAATCTTTTGATTCGAATCTCTGGATAAAAAGAGGGAAATCATGGAGGATCTCAATGGAGCTAGAAGTCATTGCTGGATGATCTTGAATTTCAAAGTACAACACTTATTAGTCCTGATTATCTGTAAAGATTTTGTCCATTAATATAATTATTTTGCTAATTTGTAAAATTATATATACATCTCATCTAACTAGTTAAAAATTGAATCTTTGCCAAAATACTCAAAATAATCTTAGGAATTTCAATCACTCTTTATCTCTTGGGATTGCCCTACATACTAGATTGGCCATAGCAATAACTCTACTCCTCTTTTCACCAAGCATTATACAACCATTAGCATCTCTACACATCTACCACCTTATTCCATGTCCATGTAGTATATCCATACAACCACATAATATCTTATTGCACAAAATCCAGAGTCTGCACAAACTTAAGGGAAATTGTCTCAATCCACAATACTTAAAGGCCATAATATAGTGCACTCAACTCTGGTAAATTAGAATTAAATCCACTACACACGCCTGACAACAATCCACATACAAACAGGCCATTTGGTATCACTGAATAAATCTCAATTACCTGCCATGTTATGATGACACTCAAAACAACTTCTTAATTCAGTTTAATCCCAATTTTTTTTTTGACACAATTGATTAAAAATTTATTTTCCTGTACTCCCAAACCCCAATGTAACTTGTTTACTAGTTTCATCTAACTTGGCTCGAGATTAAAGATGCTACATATATATTGAGAAGTTCACATTGTCAGCCAACCTTTTGGGGAATCCATTCTTAGGACTAGAAATTGGTTGTATACTATATCATTTAGCATTTTCTTTTGATTTAAAAGATGTAGTTATGTGTGTTTTTTTCCTCATCTTTTAGTCATTATATTAGCACTCATAAAAATGTAGTTTCATCTGTTTTATATTATATGATTGATTCGATTTTCACGGTGAACCCTAACCTACCAAATCTTTGAACTCCGCTGCCGTCTATGGCTGCGCATCCTACTGAACCGCCAGGCAGTGTAATACCGCCGTAAAACACTTCACTAATGCCTAACGTGAATGATGATACTTCCGTGGAGGAGCATGATACTGCTGAGGAATTTCCCAAACAGACTGATGCCATAGAAAAAGTTCGGCAAGGTAAGAGACACCAATCCGGGAAGGTAGTTGTTGACGGAGGTTCTAATGGGCCGGTCCAGTCCAATCGAGTGGCTTCTCAAGCGACAACATTACTGAAACAAGGAACTGCAAAGAGTTTTCTTCATGCACCTACGTCAAGTAATTACCATGCAAATTCATCCAAAAGCAATGGTACTAATCCGAGTTTAAAATTAGGTGTATGTATGGGTTCTTTAATTGGGAAAAATGTTGTTATCCCTGTAATTGAAGATGACAAAGAAGGAAACAAAAAATCAGTCACAGGAGAGGAGGAAGCATTGAAGAACTAATAGAGGATGATGTACTAGATGAGAACGAGACAATTCCAATGATTCTCAAGACTCGTGAGGAAATTAAAGAAGGTATAAGGTTGTGGAGAAACACTGTAGTAGTGAGGTTACTCGGGAGGGAGGTAGGATTTACATACTTGTCAAATAAGTTGCGACAAATCTGGAATCCCGTTGGACCTTTGGAATTAGTGGATGTGGGTCATGGCTAATATATGGTAAAGTTTGCGGCCCGGAAAGATTTTGAGTTAGCTATTTTGGGAGGACCCTGTATTTTGGGAGGACCCTGTATGGTTTTGGATCATTACCTTATCATAAGAGAGTGGACGCCAAGTTTCAATGCTATTACGAACTCGATTACTACTACGGTAGCATGGGTAAGAACCTTGAATGTTGGTATGCAGAATTACACTGCGAGAATACTGAGGAAAATTGGTGATAAAATTGGCAAAACAATTTCCATAGTCCCACTCACGAAGGGAAGACTTAGAGGTAACTATGCAAGATTGTTCGTTGAGATTGATTTCACGAAGGGAAGACTTAGAGGTAACTTATGCAGGATTGTCCGTTGAGATTGATTTAAGTAAACGTTTAGAGCCTGAAGTGTGCATAAGTTCGGATGTATATAAAGTGGAGTACGAAGGGCTGCACCTTATCTGTTTTGGGTGCGGAAAGTTTGGGCATAGGAAAGAAATTTTCCCTCCGAATGCGCCTAAACATAATGGTCCTGGAGAGGGGGAGACTTTAGCTCAAGCTCTGGTTGTTCCGAAGGAGAATACTTTATCGGCTCCAACTGAGAAATATGGTGAGTGGATGACAGTCCAAAGGGGTAATCGCGGGTATAGAAAAGTTAAAGGGTCGAGTGGAAAAAATGCACTAAAGTCTAACATTCCTAATGTACTGGGGTCGCGTTTTGAAGCACTAAGAATGGAAGAAGTAGAAAATAATGGAACGGGTAGAAGTGGAAAACTGATGTCTCCCCACTGTGATGATTTAATCTTAGTTGGAGACATCATTTTAGGTGTTTTAGGAAAGCTTATACTCGATTTTTATTAGTATTATTGTATTTCTTATTTCTTGTCTTGATTTGGTGATTTAATATTTTTAGAGCATACTTTGGTTTAACTTTTTTTGATAAATGTGAAGATTTAAAGATATATGGTAATTAATTGGATTCCAAATCAATTCCAAGAGATAAAGAAAAGAAGATAATGATGGAAATTAGAGATAAAAGAAGGAAAAGATAAAATAGGAAAAGAAAAGTTATCAAGTAAACAATTAATCATGACAAAGTGTTACCATGTTTAAAGCATAGACATAAATTAATATAATCGCATTCATGCTTTACACTACACGTTTCATCATTTCAAAATTTCGATTTTTTTGATTTTATTTACAACTATTGGAAAACATGAAACAGGAATAAGGGACAACGAATGTCCCCACCCAAATTTAAAAGTTAATCATGACCCCACGATTCAAAAAGACTTGCTAAGGCGAAAAACTTATAAAAATGCAAGTGGCTAAATAAAATCTATCATAAATAAAATGACAATAAAGAGAGATCAAAGGAGACGTCTTTTGCGAGGATCGTTCAATCCCAAGTTAGGGTTTGATGTTCTTGATCGAGGTGGATATGTGTGTGGAGTTCCTCCATGAGAAGGGAGCAACCTTCGAAGCATGTCTTTGATTTCTGTGGAATCGGCTAGCAAATTATCCACCTTGGCATTCAATTCCACAATCTCCGCATGTATATTATCTACCTTAGCAGTCAATTCCACAATCTCAGACATTACGTTCTTCTGCGAGGCATGCTCACGTATGAGTGGCACGATTTCATTGTCCATTATGGCCATTGATCAAGGTCCCATCTCATTTTTATCCTCTAACTCATGGTCTGATTCATCTTCTGACACGTCATACGATTCATCCCCTGACTTGTCTCGAATACGTAAGTCTCCAATCGACGGTAACTCCAAAGTACCTGTTTAAACTAACTCCGAAAACTACAGAGTCTCTCCCTCACGCTCTTTTTCACCCTTTCTCGGAGAAACTCCCATGTTCAAACACATAGGGGTAATTAGGGCGGGAAACGGTATCTTCTTTGTCTTCTTCGAGTTGAAACTCTTGATTTCACACCAAATTATACCGCCAAGATTGACCTTTTAATCCGCCATAAGGAGATAGAGTATGTGAATTTGTTGCCTTTTTAAATCGGATATATGACTCGTTGGGATAACAAACTTAGCCATAAACTTCCAAAATGCTTTTGAGATAGGCTTCAAAAACTTTTTTTGTGTTTCCTCCTTTGCCCTATTCCTATTACATAACGAGCTCCCGATTTCGCTATTAATTCAAGTACTTTGTCCCAATTAATCTCATCAATGGTTTTAGACACGTACCATGCATATTCACATCTATTCGGTGGTAGGACTATCCCTAGAAACTTATTGATCGCACTGAAGGAAGATGGAACCAATTTGTTACATACTTTAACCATCACATGTGAATCGACTTTATCTAAGTTGGTGTAGAATTCACGTACTACGTTAGAAAATGCCACATTTAAAATGCCTCGATTCAACCAAGAAATATTTTTTAATTAATACGTCGTCCCCCACTCTTTGGAGAATTTTAGAAAAATATATTCTAGTAATTAAGGAAACCATCAATAAAATGGTCAGCAAAGATTTCAACAATTGGCTGGTGAATATTCATATAGTGAGTCAAAACATAGGCCAACCCACAATTGGACACGACTCAACAGCTTGGCAAAGAGAGGAAGAAATGGGAATTAAATAACGCCAAGTGGAGAAGCATAAAAGTTTAAGCTTAAGAGATTGTGTTAACCCACTTGAAGAATAGGTCGATGATGGAGTTAACTTGATGTTGGGATTTATATTAATATTGAGTATTTATTAAGTCCATTCATGTTTTTTGGAGAAGTGGACAAGACATTTTATTGAAGAAAACGTCTAACATAGGAAGTGAAGTAGAAAAAAGGTTAGAATATAATATCTTACCTATATTCCTTCCAAAATAACTAAAGGCCATACAATCCAAAAGAGAACATGCAAAGCCCCACATGCGCGCACCACCACCACTACCACCACCACCATCGGCCCGACGACAACGACAACGTGGGGGGGGGGGGGTTAGGGAGTCAAAAAAATGAAAAATGAAACAAGTTTTCTGAAGTGATTTTGGTGGAGGATGGTTGGTACTTATAGTGGTCGTTGACAATTCATAACCTTCCAGCCAGAAGAAAAAAGGTCACCAATTGAAGACTCATTAAACCAAAATATTCTTTATTCAAAGCTTAGTTGTTATAGGAGTTGGTCAATACGGGAACGAATCAGAAGTTAACAAAGTGTCCAGGTTCATTACTGGAATTTGAAAATATGTAACAAATGTAACATTCAAAATATTAGCAATTATGAGCCATTGAAGACCATTTATTTTAACGATTTTGAAAGAGCCTCTCCTCACCTATAAATACAGGTCCTCTCCCATTTGCCAAAGCTACGAACCTGAATCAGAAAAGAACTTCTACTTCTCTCTAATAGTATTTTGGAAATATTATTCTATAGTATTAGAAAAACTCTGCTAGAGATAACCGGCAAGATTGGAATATCTTTTTAACGCCAGAATTACCGTGTAATTTTTTTCTTTACGATCTCGTGTATGTTTTGTATTATTTCAATTATTGTAATAGAATAATTTTACTTTAATCGAAATATATTATTTTTTGGATTTCCATTTCTGTTATTTTTAAACCGGTGATTTACTATTTTTTACAACTCTTAATTGGTGATGAAACCAAGGGCGGTTACAGTTTTGGTTGTGGTGGATTGTTAGTTGATTTAACATTGTTATAAGGGCTTATCATATAAATCAGACCATAGGGCTTGAGGATCGATTCAATCAGTACTATTTTGATTATCAGGGGTAATTGACTTTGGATTTAAGGTATCATTTATGACTCCATTTCTTAAATCCATCAATTTTTCTTTGCATAAATTACTAATTATTTTGTGGTAGAGGATTTCATTTTAGAATTGGAGGAGGCTAGATATCGAAGTTAGAGGTGGAGAACTTATGGGATATTGTTGTGAGTAAGATGTGTTATGTATTAATGGATCAATTTTCAAGAGTGCATATTGATGTGAGTTTGAGACATTTGATGGAGCACTGGATTCTTTCTATATTAAAATTGAGAGACGGTGTTACGAACATTAGCAAATGGCAAAAGAAAGCTCTGCAATGCAGAAAAAAGACAAAATTCGCAATGATCAGGTTTATATCACATATATGTTTGGTTTGCTATTATTTGCGATATACTTGTGGAATTAGATTTTTGTATGTAACAAGAAACAGGCCTACATAAACTAAAGAGAGAGGCTAAGGGTTGTGTAAGAAAGGCAAAAATTGAAAGAATATAAGATAAAATATGTTGATGCAGTTATATTAAATGTGCATGAATTTTGAATTGAGCAATTTTCTCTTACATATATGCGTGAAGTATGGCAGTCGAGTTTGAGAACTATTTCATGGATTTATCTCATAACCACCACTTTTTATGTTGGGTTTGAGTATGTTGCAACATTAGATTGAGTTTTTTTTCCCTCTATACGAACCACCTCTAATTTCGACCACCCACTCTGGCTCAGTTGGGATTCCTCGAAAGTCTACGACGAACTTTACATACCTGAAGTATAAAAATGAATTTTATAATATGTCAGAAGAATTGATGTCTCCATATTTGTGATATAGTAATCTAGTTTTGATACATCATTTTAGGTGCTTTTCACTAATTGTTAAGGAATTTTCCCCGTTATTAGATAATTTCTTAATTAATGCCTTGATTTGGAGATTTATTACTTTTGTAACGTTTTTGGTATAATTTGTATGTTATTTTGAAACTCTTAAGTAAAAGGAAATATTTAGAGGTCAAATCAATACATTTAATGATAACAAATAAATTCCATCAGTAATTGACGGAAAAAAAAACCTAATATATTTTTTGAAATTATATAATAATATTTGACATTAATTTATAGAACTTAATGATCCATAATAATCTTTTTCATTTGATTTTATGTCTCAAACACAATTTTTTTTTTAAAAACCCTCTATTGTAATAATAAAAATAAATTTTAAAAAAAAAGATTTTTTTTGAATTCAGTATATTATAAACAAAAAATCTTACACAATATTTTTCTTAAAAAAATGGAAATTTTTTATTTTTCAAATTTAATTTATTGTCTAAATACAGCAAGATAATTATATATTCAAGTGCTAAAATAAATTTTAAATATTGACAAAAATTTAATTAATTAATCAGTTATTAAAAAAATAAAGATAAAAAAAGAGATAACTAATGAATTAATAGAATAAGATACCATGAAGTAAAATAAAAATAAAATAACAAAAACATGAACTGGTGTTGGATTATAAAATTGCAAGGGTTAAACAAATGTAAGTAAATAAACAAACCATTAGATTTTTTATAATTCCACCTTTTGTAGGCGTGGCTTCGCCACTGGGAGTGGAGTAAAGAAGACTGAAACGGAATAAGGAATAAGGACGGGTATTTTATATTACATACAAAGAGATCTATAAGATCCTCGTAAGGTCTCTTTCGTAAATATACATTTTTCTTGCAAAAAAGTAGGTATCCCTTCGGTTATTGTCAAGATAAATGAAAAGTTAATATGAACACAAAGAAGCCTAATCACACATATTTTTCTTGTGTTTATGCAAATATTCATGTAGATGACTCCGAAATTTTTTTCTTTACACATGAACTTCAAAAGAAATGTGAAATAGATGTTCATCAAGTTCGCTCAAGGACAATTTGGCTGTTTTATTCACAAAATCACTATCTATATACTGATATTTAAGAAATTGATATACAAGATTGACATGACTTCAATATATTTTCTGAGATGCTGACAAGAACAAGAGAGGGAGAGAAATACACACTATATTATTTTCCTTCATCATAATTTTATCCTAATAGGTTTTCCTTGATAGAGATTTTCAATAAGATAATATTAGAAAGCGTATAACTTTTTTTACTTTTTTTCCTTCACTAAATTTTTTTCTACTAATTTTTGTAGAAATATTGTAACTAGTCATATTTTTAGGATTGAATATAGAAGAGAGTGTTATAGACTCAAATGATTTGAAGGAAGCCCATAAAGACTAAGATTTAGAGTAGAATACTATTATTTCTTTTTCTTCGTCATTCATAATATTATTTAAGGATGAATATTCAACCCAACTCATGGACTTGAAGTAAGCCCATAAAAAATAGGGTTTAGGATAGAATACTATTATTTTTTTTCTCCGCCGTTCATAACACTTCAAGGTAAAACACTGTTATTTCTTTCTTTCCATCATTCATAACATTTTCTAGATATTGCAAAATACAATCAAACTAGCCACATCATAAAAATTCCAACCTGTAGTATAAAAATTTATATATTAGGGTATACATATTAAATAAAACAGTTTTATCACCTCAAGTGAGCCAGAACTTTGCCCTAGAAGATATGAAGCGGCTACATCTAAATACTTCGAAACATATCTTAAACATGGATAAGCGGAAGAAGAAAAAGAAAAACAAAAACAAATTATCTCTAATTTTGCAACTTGATCATGTCATTTCTAATGGGTAAATTTCTTTAAGTTTTTTTTATATGATTTTTGTTTGTCTAGTTGCGATCCAATTTTCTTAAAATAAAAGAATTTTATTATAATGATCTGAGTTCAGGATTAAAATATCAACTTTATGTTAAAAGATTGATATAAAAATGATAAATTAGTAATTTATTGATTTTTTGTCTTTGATTTAAAAATTTCTTCAAATTTTTTTTGTTTGTTTTTATTTCGCAATTTCAATTCTTATATTGAGAAATTGAATTAATTTTTTTATTACATTAAAATTTTATGTATATTCTGTAAAATGATGAAGAGTTGATTTGTTAATTTTTCTAGATTAAAATATTTGTTTTTTTCTTAATTAATTTGGTAAACTGAGTAGAATTAAGAAATTAAATTGAATTCTAAATCTTGTTAAATTTCTTATGTATATAAGTTAAAATTCTTTCGAATTGTTATTGTTTGGTGAGCTCTCTAGTTAATTGAAGTATTGTTAATGATTTGATATTTATAATTAGTTAATAAGAATCACATTAAAATATGATATGATTTTTTATTTTTGGTATTTTGATTTATTTACAGAAATAAGATCGATGATCGTGACATTTTATTCTATATTATCTTGGTAAGTTTTATCCATTTTAATAATTATGTGATCTTAATATAGAAAATATATAATATTATTGTTACCAGAATTCCTTTGCAATATTTATAAATCACTTTATTATGAATCTGATATGTATTTTGTTTTTTATTATTTTAGAATTTTGTTTTTTAGGTATTCATTAAATAAGCTTTATTAATTATACGGCGAATTACCCATGGGTCTTGAGAAAAATTAGTGTGCCACCTAGAAGCTACCAAATTTCTCTCTCCTACTTAGAGCCATAAAAATGTAAAATGTCATCATTACCCTTACAATTTAAAAATCATTAAAATATTATAGAGACTCTTCGTTACCCGCTCAAAACACTTCTCAACACTACACTCTCTCTCTGACTGAAGCGACACTCAGCACTCCGGTGACCGTGAAGCCTGTAACCGCCGCTCAGAACTCCGTTAACATCTCTAAACAACAACCGATCAACGTCCGATCAAAACTCAGAAAAATGGCTAGTTCATCGCGCGCCAAGAGTTCGAAGAAGGATAAAAAGGTATAACTGAGCTTTATTTTTTAATTTTTGCTGTGTTTTTCGTATTTTGTTGAGCATTAATACGAATATTAGGATTATGTTAGATTTTGATTAATGCTCAGCAAAATAAGAATGTTTAATTTCTGTGCATGTTACGATTTATGTTTAGATTTTGTTGATTAGGCTTTGCATGTTCTGATTATGTTAGATTTTCTTATGAACTGTTAGATTTTGTTTTTAATCTGAGTATATTTTAGGAAAATCCATTGAAAATTACCTAATTTGGTCATACTTAGTGAAATTGAATAGTTTAGTTGATAACAGTAAGATTAAAAGCTCAGAAAGATTGAAATTGTATGATGTTTGGTTAATAATACTAGTTAGAATGTTGAGAAAGATGATAATTATTACATTAGTATGCTCAATATGTTGTTTATGAGATGATAGATGCCATACTCAGAACTTTTTAACAAATACTCAGAACTTTTTGCGCATACTCAGAACTTTTCTGCTTATGCTCAGAACTTTTGTTCATATTTCCCAGGCTTTATTCATAATGTTATGCCCCAGAACTTATGTTAAGTAGTGTTATGCTCAGAACTTTAATACTCAGAACTGTTATGCTCAATAAAATTTGTATGTTGTTGCAGGAGAAAAAGAAACCCAAGGCTAGGTCTGATCTACAATACAGATCAACAGTTGTTGGATTGTTCTCTATAATAAAGAATGACAAGTTCAGGGTAGAGTTCCTCGGGAAATCCGACAAGACACCCTTCCACAGACTGTGGATGGGTTTATTCGAGAAAAGAGATGAATACAAGATTTTTTAAGAAATCTGATCTCGTTACTAGACAACTTATAGAAACTTTCGACAGAGAAAAGCAAAGATTCATTATTGCGGGTAAGCGATTGAAAATTATTGCGAAAGAAGTCAAGATTCTTATGGGTATAGAGTGTGTTGCCTGATTTCGCAACAGATGAACTAAACGAGCACAGTGAATGGTACACACGAAACTTTGGAGATATAAATAAGGGAAACTTAGCCCTGCCGAATCTGGAAGAAAGAATAAAAGAGATACTAGGAGGGCCGGTTACTGTGCAAGCTCAGGAGGATATGGCGAAATTACTGAGCATGTACACAGTAACGGCGCTTTTGTTTGAAAATAGAAATTATAATGTTAGGAAGCCTTTCATAAAGTTGTGTGAAGACCTACACAACATGAAGAGGTACGATTGGGCTTCGGCTATTGTGGATGATACGATGGTGGGGATAAATACTTTCACGGGCGTGCATTCCGTTACTGGTGGATTGTGTATACTTATGGTAAGTAGTACTTTGATTTAAATGTGTCCTTGCTCAGAGCATTGTTCAAAAACTCATCACTTTTTTGCCCATACTCAGTACTTTAACTAATGATCATCTTTAAACCTTGCAGGCATGGTACTATAAGCATGTTGAGGTCGGTTGTTTGAGGGACGCAGCTGCGAAACCAAGATTTTTAAAATGGGATTACTTCACTGGCTTTAGAAAGGCAAAACCACTTCGGGTCACCGCGGACAAGGTAAATACAGAATAGTATGTTTTTTTTATTTTACTGAGTATGAAATATTAGTGGTTAATTTTGTTGTGTAAATGTTTATAGGTGCATAGAAGGAAACTACAGCCAACTGAGGAAGAAGAACAATGGCTTGTAGTACCCATAATACCCGAAGCTGAAGTACAGAATCAGGACAATGTTGAGGATAATCAAGGTGTTGAGCTTGAGGGTGGTAATCAAGCTGTTGATGTTGGTAATCAAGCTGTTGATGGTGTTAATGAAGGTGTTGAGGCTGCTAATGAAGCTGTTGGTGGTGGAATTGATAATCAAGATGTTGGTGTTGGTGTTAGAGTTGATAATCAAGATGTTGGTGTTGGAGTTGATAATCAAGATGTTGGTGTTGTTAATCAAGGTGTTGAGTCTAGTAATGTAAATTTAGATGATGTTGTTGTTAATCAAGGAGTTAATACAGATGATTACATAAATGAAGATGAGGGTGCTAATAAAGATGCTGTTGAGGTTGATAATGATAAAAATGAAGATGATAATGAAGATATTGGAGAAGGTGGGAATGATGAGCCTGTGGATGATTGGCTTAACTCTCATGGGGATGGTGATGAGATTGTTAGGGAAGAGATGGTTAATAATGAGATGATTGACGATGAAGAGCGACAAACGGATGTATCGAGTGATCCAGAGGAGATGGTAGTGGAGGACTCGTTAGAAGACGGTCCACCAAAAGGAGGTGAAGACGAGAAGATGGAAAGTGCTGAGTTCTCTGAGAAAGCCAACACAGATGAGCCTGAGGGAGTTAAAACCGGCAAAATGGTGGAAAACAAGGAGGCGGGCTCTTCAAAATACAGATCATGTGGTGCAAAAGAGATGGGATCGGGGTCGAAGAATCCTTTATTGTTGAGCATGCGTGAGAGAATAAACGATGCCGTGTGTGAAATTAAAAGATTGACAGAGGAGATTCAGACCCTAGAGAATGAAAAAATGGCGTTAAAGGTGTTTGAGAATAAAAATGTTGACCTTCAAATAACTAACAAATAACTGAGCAGGAGGCTGGACTCAGTTGTAGTAGAAATGAGGGAGACTCAAAAGAAGTGTGAATCACATGAAAAAGAGATAAATAGACTCGTTGAAGAGAACAAGAATCTGAGCGATAGACTCAGAACAATAGAAAAGGAATACAAAATAATGGAGGAAGGACATGAATCGCTTGTTAATGGAGCTTTGCAGATAGACGAAGAAAATAAAAAACTCAAACAAGAGATCGCATCGCTCAATGAAATTAACAAGATGGTGAGAAGAGGGGAGGTTGAAGTGGAAGAAGAAGATGAGGAGAAAAAGGAGGGGGAGGGAGATCAGGTTATGAGTCGGGAGGAGGAGGTTAAACTCGATGGTGTGGTAAAGATGGCGTGTGAGAAAAACCAGGGGACCACGAGTCAGACAGTTACGGGACCCAGCAAAAAACAAGATACAAAGAAAGAATATCGAACATATACTCCGGGATCGATTACCCGGAATATAAAGTTAAATAAGCGATCTGTGAAGATCGCTTACCCGGATATCGTGGAAGATCAGCCGGCTAAAGTAGCAGAGAAAAGGAAGAGAGTAACATTACGAGAGAAAAAACCTGCAAAACTTGTCAAGAGTATCACAAAGCCTGAGGAAATCAGATCATCGCAACCACGATTCGATCTTCTGAGTGCAACACAGGACGATGATGAACAGCCAAATCAGACAAAAATGAAGAAGCCACTCGAGAAGCCGGATAAGGGCAAGCAGGTAATTGTAGAAGAGGATTAAGGTCCAAAATGGTTCTTTAAGAGTGTTGCAAACAAAGTAGATTTTGATTGGTTGATAAAGAAGACAAAAAAGCAACCGAATGACCCTGTATAGGCGAAAGATGCAATTGCGGTATCGGGAAACGAAGCACTGAATGTTGCACACAGAGGTGCATTGCCATCTGAGGTATGAATTCTCACCAAGTTAAACAAAACAACACTCAACAAATAGTTCTGAGTATTTAATATATACTCAGCAGAACACTGGGGTATAGTTGAAAACTCAGAATTATTGTTGAGTGCAAACTCAGAACTTTTGTCATGCAAAACTCAGAACTTTTTTATAATCTCAGGTACTTGAAGCTATGCTTTTCATGATGCATGAAGAATTTGGTGATGGAAAGACAGGTCTTCTACACAGAGTTACGTATCAAAACACAGAATGCTACGTAAGTGAATCATATACAATTACATAAAAGAATAGTTTTAATAAAGTAAACTACTATAATTGATAATTGTATTGTGTTTTTTAACAGCAATACATAGACCGGGATATGGAAGAGTCAAAGAATGTGTTGGTAAAGGGATCTTTCGCTAAGAAGTGCAAGGAGTTCGATTATATGCTGCTGCCAATTTTCGTAAAAGACGGTCAGAGTGGAAGCCATTGGAGCTTGATGGTGTATGACAAGCAGTATTGTACCTTCAACCACTACAACTCGATATGCAATAAAGGCGAAGGTCGATAGGTTTAAAGACAGAAATGGCTGCACAAAGATATCGAGATTACCCAGTGGATTCGGTGCTCAAGGCAAATAATCAAAACCCATGAGAAGTATACAAACTATTTCACATGGAATCGCCTCAGCAACAACATGGCAGTTTAGATTGTGGTGTCTTCGTTCTCATATGGGCAAAGAACTTCTATAAGGCAGGAAAATTCTTGAGCTACCCAATCAAACAGAGTGTGGTAAATTCAATGAGGGCCGAGATTGTGAGTAAATTGTTACGCCACGATGAGTTTTCTCAGAGAATCACATGTGATTGAAAATCAGGACTTTTAAATCTTTTGTCATTTAAACTCAAAACTTTTATCATTCTAACTCAGAACTTTTGTCATCCAAACCCAGAACTTTGATGATGTATTATTTTGTTTGAACTAATCTTTATCGTATTTTATCGTACTTGTATGTTTATGGTTCAATTGATGTTTATCATATTTGAATGTTTATCGAATGTTTATCGTATTCGAATGTTTATTGTTTAATTGATGCTTTTAGAACTCTAAGTAATCAACAAAGTGTAGAAAATGTAATCAACAAAGTATAGGATAAAACTACTGAGTATAGTGTACATACTCAGAAAAATCTTGACAAGTGACAAAAACGCGCTAAAAATGCTAAGTAAAAAGTTCTGAGAATAAACTAAGTATAGAAGGATAAACTAAGTAAACTAAAAATGAAAATATGAAAATTCAATGTAAAAAAACCTAAGTAAAAAGTTCTGAGCAAGAAAACTAATAAAAAAGTTCAGAGCATAAGCCATGAACTCAGAAATGTTCTGAGTATGTATAGAATGTTATGAAATTCAAATGTAAAAAAAACTAAGTAAAAAGTTTTGAGCAAGAAAACTAATAAAAAAGTTCTGAGCATAAGCCATGAACTCAGAAAGAGTTCTGAGTATGGGCTATAGACTCAGAAAAAGTTCTGAGCATGGACTGAATAATAAAAAAAACAAAAGTTCATTACAAAAGAATCATATGGCAGCCCTGCATGTTGAGCGGTTGTGAGTTCCAATCTTGTGACACCTTCCACATCGCATGAGCCTAACTGGTTTCTCGGTAAATGAACGATGATGCTTAGACTGAGGCCTGCCAGGTGGAACTCTACATGGAGGAGGATGGATAATCACAGAATCATCTAGTGGGACGGCTACCTCAAAAGTCGACATGGGAGGAATATTCTTTGCATAAGATTTTCTGTAGGAATCAACATGAAAATACGACTCAACGTATTCAAAAGGGTTAACAACTCCAGCAGGCGACAACGCACATATCGCGTGTTGTCAAGGGAAACCGAGTTCTTGCCATGAACAACAAGAACAAGTTCGAGCTACGATGTCTGCAACCATAACGGGATTTGACCCGACCTGGTACAGATTAAGAGTTGACTTTTTAACAGCCCATGTGGAGCTAAGTCCAACATTTGTATTGTAAAGTGTCATAATAGACGGGCATAGTGGCGTGGTCCACTTAGATGAGGTTAGCGAACGATCGTGGTACCATTGCATCAGTTTAACTCGCAACGCATCGATAAGCTGTGAAATGGGAAGACTCCTTTGCTCTAATATCCAATAATTGAAATATTCAACTGCGTTTGAGGTCATCTCACCGTAACGTCGCCCAGGGAAGTGAGCATTAGCATAGTTCTCCTTCGGTAATGAACTAAGAAAATCGATAATCTTTTTTTTCCCTTCAAGAAGCCATATCGACATAAAGTGGTCATAGTGTTGAGTCGTTGGAGCGCGTGCAACTGTGTTCATAAGATGAACCATTCGATCCTTGAAAAACGTTAAACCCTTCACCGAGACACGAATATTTTTCTCTATATGTTTTGTACAGAAACTATGGCTTTCATTCGGGAAAACAGATTTCACCGCGTTTAATAGTCCCTTATTACGGTCAGATATTAAAGTAAGTGGTCGACCGCTTACGAGAGGTTTCAAGAATTCCAGGAATCCGGTCCAGCTAACTGTATCTTCACCGGGAACTACACCTAATGCAACAGGAAATAACCCTGTGTACATACAAAAAGAACTGAGTATGGTCAAAAAAGTTCTGAGCATGTGCCATTGGCTCAGAAGAGTTCTGAGCAAAGAACCATTGACTCAGACTAATAAGTGGGTTAACTATGTATTAAACATCAAAACTTGGTGTCATGCTGAGTATGGACCCTAAGACTCAATAAGTTACTGAGTATAAGTTGAATACTCATGGAAGTTGAATACAAAAAGTAAAGTGCTAACCTTGGTTACCATCTTTAGCAGTAGCAACAACTAACATTCCCTTGTATTTGGATTTCAGGAAAGTGCCATCCAAAAATAACATCGGACGACATGATCCAAAACCAGCTAGGGATCCACCAAAAGCAAAAAAACAACGATGGAATACACGAGAAACAGGATCACACTCGACCGAAAACGCTGTATCCGGGTCAAGCGCTTTAAGCTTCTCAAAATAAGTCTGCAAACGATTAAACGAGGAATCGATATCGCCGAATAGATGGTCCTTTGCCTTGTTGACCGTGCCCCAAGAAGTTTTGTAAGAAATATCAAAACCGTAGCTCTTCTTTAGAATAAATTGAATTTCTCTTGGCCTAAGAGAAGGATTCGCATGAACCTCGTCTGAAATAACATGAGATAACACACTAGAGTCCAACCTATCGCTAGACATCTTCTTGTAAACGTGTCCGCATGTATGAGTAGGCCTAAAAGTCCTCACGTACCAAAAAGCGTTAAATTTCTCTGGAGAAACATAGACGTACCATTTGCAGCCCTTGCTAACCTTATAAAAGCATTGTGCGCTAATACGACTCTTATTGTTATGAATAAAGTCAAAATCAAAACCTTCAACTGCGGCTTGTTTACAAATAATTAAGCGAAATTGTTCGGCACCGCCCATAAAACACTGCCCTTTATATTGTAAACCAGATTTCCACGAGTCGCTTCTTAAATCATTTACTTCGTGTGTGAAAAAAGATGGATCAGGGTCGGATATGAAAGGGTCGGGAATAGATTGTATAGGCGCGGGTTGAATGAGTTGAACAGCTGAACGGGATGAAACGGTGTAAGGTTTACTAAAAGGTAAACAAGCTCGTTTGTCGGAAACACAAATATCCATCTTATCGTATTTGCTACGCTCCAAAATCCACTTGATCGTGGTGAAATCAGATTCATTATCTAGTCTGGAATCTTTGTAATCACCAATAGTATACGATAAACTAACAGAACCGTCAAACGAACCCCATCTTTTGACTGCAAAATCCTTTATCGAATTGAAGTCGACCAACTTGTTGAAAGGCAAAAAGACATGCTCTATACCAGCCTTGAACACAACAAGAACATCGAAATCCATATCACCTGGAAATTGAGAACTCAGTAAACAAAAAACTTATACACACAACAAACAAATTTCTGAGCATAGGCGTATAGTACTGAGCATAAGAGTAACTAGTGCTGAGCATAGGCATAACAAAACAAAAAAGTGCTGAGTATTAACTAATGCAATAACTAGTGCTGAGCATAAGATAGTGCTGAGCATAAGATAGTGCTGAGCATAGGCATAACACAACAAAAAGTACTGAGCATTAAGAGTAACTAGTGTTGAGCATAGGTATAACACAACAAAAAGTACTGAGTATAGGCATAACTAGTACTGAGCGTAAAACAACGCAAAAAAGAAAGTGCTGAGTATTAACTAATGCAATAACTAATGCTGAGCATAAGATAGTGCTGAGCATAAGATAGTGCTGAGCATAGGAATAACACGACAAAAAGTACTGAGCATAAGAGTTAGTAGTGCTGAGCATAGGCATAACACAACAAAAAGTCATGAGTATAGGCATAACTAGTACTGAGCGTAAAACAACGCAAAAAGAAAGTGCTGAGTATTAAATAAAAAACAGATAATTACTGAGAATGAATGCATGCAAGTACATAAACACGTATTATAATCATAAACGAGCAAAAATCTTCTGAGAGTGTGCATTAAACAGAAGATTAATGAGATACAAAGCATATCGCATGACGTAACAGAGAAACAATAGAAAACTCACGATGAACAAAAAAAATCGATGAACACAAACGATGAATAACGATAAACAACTACTCAAACACGCAACAATTAACAAAATAAACAATTCTAGCAAAAAAAACACAGAATCAAAGAAAAATAAAAAAAACCCAGCTAAAACAAGCTAACAAGGAAGAATATAGTAACTTACGTGAGCGCGAGAGGGAGAAGAACAAATTTGATAGCGAGAGAGAGAAGAATACCGTGAGAGAGAGCAGATGAAGATTATGAGCGATAGAGAGAAGAAACCAGCTAGAGACGAAGATGAAGATAGAGAGAGAGAGAGAGAGAGAGAGAGAGAGAGACCGGAGCTTTAGTGTCTTATCATGGATAGAGAGAGAAACGTGTTACTATGTGTTAGTTATGTGTTAGTTATGTGGGAGAGTTTGATAGGGATTTATAATTTATTATATATAGTGTCCAAAAAACAAAGAAAAACATTTGAGGGTAGAAAGGTAATTGCAAAATTAGGGTTATAGTGTTAAAATTAGTTTGTGGCCTTTAGTAAGAAGAGCCAAAAGAGGCGGTCTCCTTAGGTCACGAGGTGGTCTTTTCAAGACCCTTTGGGTAATAATATCTTAATTATAAAATATGATAAGAACAAAATAAATAAATAAATTAGCATACATATATAACACCTTTATATCCTATTTGAACTTGAACTTCAGAAGTGCCATACTAGTTTAATCATGTCATAAGATCTTGCGCATCTATCATATATGTTATTATTGTTGTGAAAAAAAAGAGAATTTAAAGAAGTTATTATCGTGGATCTAGAAGTCTTTTTAGGTAAGAATTGTTACTATTAGTTTATTAAAAGAGACCAGGTAAGCGCTAAAGAGTTTTTAACAAAGTGAAGCATTATTGCCTAATCTCTGCTCTGTTTATAAAATCCAAACATCGTGTTATTAGTATTGCCCTGTTTATAAAATCCGTATGCTTTTTAAAGAAAGTATATGATCACATGGTTATTACTTATTAGTATATGTAATTAAGTGTTATTATTATATATTGTTAGTCTTTGTATACAGTTGCTTACCCACTGTTAATAAACTTTTACTGCCATTTCTACATATAATGTGCAGATTGAGAAAAGAAATATGGTTAAAAAGGCACGCTATGCGAGAACCCCAGGACCCTCCACCAATAAGTTGGTTTGAGTACTTAAAAATTGATCCCAAACAAGTGATTCCGGTGGGACCACTCTTTCAAGCTGAGATACCTGATTTAGAGGAGAATGAATCAAACGGTTTAGAGCGGTTGGGTACTCAGATATGGCCACCTACAAGCAAAAGCCTGGGAGTTACTGGAAGGAGGAAATTGAAGATAGACGATATTGGGAAAGGAAGGCCTGATTTTTGCTCATGCAAGTTCCCTGGATCTGTTGAGTGTGTTAAGAAGCTTGTTGAAGATGAAAAAACAAAATCGCAAAGTGAACTTGGGCCTATGTTTTGGGTATGGAAATTCAATGAGATTGGAGAAGGTTCTGCCAATAATCTATGGACAGTTAAGGAGCAGAAGGAATTGGAGTCTATAATGAAGAAGAATCGACTAACAAAGGGTAAAGGGTTTATAGTACCTGCTTTAAAAAGACTAACAATATTGAGATAGTTAGGGTATGTTGAACAAAATATAGAACAGATCATTAATCTACCACTGTAAAAGTAGTTTAGCATAAAGATTTTGTCCATATGAACCAACTATTAGACACTTTGGTGTCCTTGACTTTAAGAATAAGACAAGAAAACAGTCTAATAAGATAATTATTTTGCTAATTTGTAAAATTATATATACATCTCATCTAATTAGTTAAAAATGGAATCTTTGCCAAAATACTCAAAATAATCTTAGGAATTTCAATCACTCTTTATCTCTTGGGATTGCGCTACATACTAGATTGGCCATATCAATAACTCTACTTCTCTTTTCACCAAGCAATATACAACCATTAGCATCTCTACACATGTACCACCTTATTCCATGTCCATGTAGTATATCCATACAACCACATAATATCTTATTGCACAAAACCTAGTGTCTGCACAAACTTAAGGGAAATTGTCTCAATCCACAATACTTAAAGGCCATAGAATCCACATACAAACATGCCTTTGGTATCACTGAATAAATCTTTATTACCTGCCATGTTATGATGACACTCAGAAACAACTTCTTTATTCAGCTTAATCCCAACTTTTTTGTTTGACACAATTGATTAAAAATTTATTTTCCTGTACTCCCAAACCCCAATGTAACTTGTTTACTAGTTTCATTTATCTTGACTCGAGATTAAAGATGCTACATATATATTGAGAGGTTCACATTGTCAGCCAACCTTTTGGGGAATCCATTTTTAGGACTAGAAATTGGTCGTGCTGTTGTACTATATCATGTAGCATTTTATTTTGATTTAAAAGATGTAGTTATGTGTTGTTTTTTCCTCATCTTTTAGTCATTATGTTAGCACTCATTAAAATGTAGTTCCATCTGTTTTATATTATATGATTGATTCAATTTTCACGGTGAACCCTAACCTACCAAATCTTTGAACTCCGCTACCGTCTATGGCTGCGCATCCTACTGAACCGCCAGGCGGTGTAATACCGCCGGAAAACACTTCACTTAATGCCTAACGTGAATGATGATACTTCCGTGGAGGAGCATGATACTGTTGAGGAATTTCCCAAACAGACGGATGCCATAGAAAAAGTTCGGCAAGGTAAGAGACACCGATCCGGGAAGGTAGTTGTTGACGGAGATTCTAATGGGCCGGTCCAGTCCAATCGAGTGGCCTCTCAAGCGACAACATTACTGAAACAAGGCACTGCAAAGAGTTTTCTTCATGCACCTACGTCAAATAATTACCATGCAAATGCATCCAAAAGAAATGGTACTAATCCGAGTTTAAAATTAGGTGGATGTATGGGTTCTTTAATTGGGAATAATGTTGTTATCCCTGTAATTGAAGATGACAAAGAAGGAAACAAAAAATCAGTCACAGGAGAGGAGGAAGCATTGAAGAACTAATAGAGGATGATGTACTAGATGAGAACGAGACAATTCCAATGATTCTCGTGAGGAAATTCAAGAAGGTATAAGGTTGTGGAGAAACACTGTAGTAGTGAGGTTACTCGGGAGGGAGGTAGGATTTACATACTTGTCAAATAAGTTGCGACAAATCTGGAATCCCGTTGGACCTTTGGAATTAGTGGATATGGGGCATGGCTATTATATGGTAAAGTTTGCGGCCCGGAAAGATTTTGAGTTCGCTATTTTGGGAGGACCCTGGATTGTTTTGGATCATTACCTCATCATAAGAGAGTGGAAGCCAAGTTTCAATGCTATTACGAACTCGATTACTACTACGGTAGCGTGGGTAAGAATCTTGAATGTTGGTATGCACAATTATACTGCGAGAATACTGAGGAAAATTGGTGATAAATTTGGCAAAACAATTTCCATAGTCCCACTCACGAAGGGAAGACTTAGAGGGAACTATGCAAGATTGTCCGTTAAGATTGATTTCACGAAGGGAAGACTTAGAGGTAACTTATGCAAGATTGTCCGTTGAGATTGATTTAAGTAAATGTTTAGAGCCTGAAGTGTGCATAAGTTCGGATGTATGTAAAGTGGAGTACGAAGGGCTGCACCTTATCTGTTTTGGGTGCGGAAAGTTTTGGCATAGGAAAGAAAATTTCCCTCTGAATGCGCCTAAACATAATGGTCCTGGAGAGGGGGAGACTTTAGCTCAAGCTCTGGTTGTTCCAAAGGCGAATACTTTATCGGCTCCAACTGAGAGATATGGTGAGTGGATGACAGTCTGAAGGGGTAACCGCAGGTATGGAAAAGGTAAAGGGTCGAGTGGACAAAATGCACTAAAGTCTAACATTCCTAATAGGATGGGGCCGTGTTTTGAAGCACTAAGAATGGAAGAAGTAGAAAATAATGGACCGGGTAGAAGTATAAAACTGATGTCTCCCCATTTTAAGTGTTTTAGGAAAGCTTATACTCGATTTTTATTAGTATTATTTTATTTCTTATTTCTTGTCTTGATTTTGGTGATTTAATATTTTTAGAGCATATTTTGGTTTAATTGTTTGATAAATGTGAACCTTTAAAGATATATGGTAATTGATTAGATTCGAAATCACTTCCAAGAGATAAAGAAAAGAAGATAATGATGGAAATTAGAGATAAAAGAAGGAAAAGATAAAACAGGAAAAGAAAAGTTGTCAAGTAAATAATTAATCATGACAAAATGTTAACATGTTTAAAGCATATACATAAATTAATATAATCGCATTCATGCTTTACACTACACGTTTCATCATTTCACAATTTCGATTTTTTGATTTTATTTACAACTATTTGAAAACATGAAACGGGAATAAGGGACAACGAATGTCCCCACCCAAATTTAAAAGTGAATCATGACCCCACGATTCAAAAAGACTCGCTAAGGCGAAAAACTTATAAAAATGCAAGTGTCTAAATAAAATCTATCATAAATAAAATGACAATAAAGAGAGATCAAAGGAGACGTCTTTTGCGAGAATCGTTCAATCTCAAGTTAGGGTTTGATGTTCTTGATCTATGTCGCTCGAGGTGGTGATGTGTGTGGAGTTCCTCCATGAGAAGGGAGCAACCTTCGAAGCATGTCTTTGATTTCTGTGGAATCGGCTAGCAAATTATCCACCTTGGCATTCAATTCCACAATCTCCGCATGTATATTATCTACCTTAGCAGTCAATTCCACAATCTCGGACATTACGTTCTTCTGCGAGGCATGCTCACGTATGAGTGGCACGATTTCATTGTCCATTATGGCCATTGATCAAGGTCCCATCTTATTTTTATCCTCGAACTCATGGTCTGATTCATCTTCTGACACGTCATACGATTCATCCCCTGACTTGTCTCGAATACGTAAGTCTCTAATCGATGGTAACTCCAAAGTACCTCTTTAAACTGACTCCGAAAACTACAGAGTCTCTCCCTCACGCTCTTTTTCACCCTTTCTCGGAGATTCTCCCATGTTCAAACACATAGAGGTAATTATGGCGGGAAACAGTATCTTCTTTGTCTTCTTCGAGTTGAAACTCTTGATTTCACTCCAAATGATACCGCCAAGATTGACCTTTTTATCCGCCATAACGAGATAGAGTAAGTGAATTTGTTGCCTTTTTAAATCGGATAGATGACTCGTTGGGATAACAAACTTGGCCATAAACTTCGAAAATGCTTTTGAGATAGGCTTCAAAAACTTTTTTGGCGTTTCCTACATTGCCCTATTCCTATCACATAACGAGCTCCCGATTTCGCTATTAATTCAAGTACTTTGTCCCAATTAATCTCATCAATGGTTTTAGACACTACCATGCATATTCACATCTATTCGGTGGTAGGACTATCCCTAGAAACTTATTGATCGCACTGAAGGATGATGGAACCAATTTGTTACACACTTTAACCATCACATGTGAATCAACTTTATCTAAGTTAGTCTAGAAATCACATACTATGTTAGAAAATGCCACATTTAAAATGCCTCGATTCAATCGAGAAATATTTTTTAACTAATACGTCGTCCCCCACTCTTTGGAGAATATTAGAAAAATATATTCTAGTAATTAAGGAAACCATCAATAAAAAGGTCAGCAAAGATTTCAACAATTGGCTGGTGAATATTCATATAGTGAGTCAAAACATAGGCCAACTCGCAATTGGACACGACTCAACAGCTTGGCAAAGAGAGGAAGAAATGGGAATTAAATAACGCCAAGTGGAGAAGCATAAACGTTTAAGCTTAAGAGATTGTGTTAACTCACTTGAAGAATAGGTCGATGATGGAGTTAACTTGATGTTGGGATTTATATTAATATTGAGTATTAATTAAGTCCATTCATGTTTTTTGGAGAAGTGGACAAGACATTTTACTGAAGAAAACGTCTAACATAGGAAGTGAAGTAGAAAAAAAGGTTAGAATATAATATCTTACCTCTATTCCTTCCAAAATAACTAAAGGCTATACAAGCCAAAAGGGAACATGCAAAGCCCCACATGCGCGCACCACCACCACTACCATCACCACCATCGGCCCGGCGACAACGACAACGTGGGGGGGGGGGGGGGGTTGCGGAGTCAAAAAAATGAAAAATGAAACAAGTTTTCTGAAGTTATTTTGGTGGAGGATGGTTGGTACTTATAGTGGTCGTTGACAATTCATAACCTTCTAGCCAGAAGACAAAAGGTCCACCAATTGAAGACTCATTAAACCAAAATATTCTTTATTCAAAGCTTAGTTGTTATAGGACTTGGTCAATACGGGAACGAATCAGAAGTTAAAAAGTGTCTAGGTTCATTACTGGAATTTGAAAAGATGTAACAGATGTAACATTCAAAATATTAGCTATTATGAGCCATTGAAGACCCTTTATTCGAAAGATTTTGAAAGAGCATCTCCTCACCTATAAATACAGGTCCTCTCCCATTTGCCAAAGCTACGAACCTGAATCAGAAAAGAACTTCTACTTCTCTCTAATAGTATTTTGGAAATATTATTCTATAGTACTAGAAAAACTCTGCTAGAGATAACCGGCAAGATCGGAATATCTTTTTAACGCCAGAATTACCGTGTAATTTTTTTCTTTACGATCTCGTGTACGTTTTGTATTATTTCAATTATTGTAATAGAATAATTTTACTTTAATCGAAATATATTGTTTTTTGGATTTCCATTTCTGTTATTTTTAAACCGGTGATTTACTATTTTTCACAACTCTTAATTGGTGATGAAACCAAGGGCGGTTATAGTTTTGGTTGTGGTGGATTGTTAGTTGATTTAACATTGTTATAAGGGCTTATCATATAAATCAGACCATAGAGCTTGAAGATTGATTCAATCAATACTATTTTGATTATCAGGGGTAATTGACTTTGGATTTAAGGTATCATTTATGACTCCATTTCTTGAATCCATCAATTTTTCTTTGCATATAATGCTAATTATTTTGTGGTAGAGGATTTCATTTTTAGAATTGGAGGAGGCTAGATATCGAAGTTAGAGGTGGAGAACTTATGGGATATTGTTGTGAGTAAGATGTGTTATGTATTAATGGATCAATTTTCAAGAGTGCATATTGATGTGAGTTTGAGACATTTGATGGAGCACTGGATGATTTCTATAGTAAAATTGAGAGACGGTGTTATGAACATTAGCAAATGGAAAAAGAAAGCTCTGCAATGCAGATTAAAGACAAAATTCGCAATGATCAGGTTTATATCACATATATGTTTGGTTTGCTATTATTTGCGGTATACTTGTGGAATCAGATTTTTGTATGTAACAAGAAACGGGTCTACATAAACTTAAGAGAGAGGCTAAGGGTTGTGTAAGAAAGGCAAAAATTGAAAGAATATAAGATAA
This sequence comes from Nemophila menziesii, assembly GCA_029959085.1. NCBI lineage: Eukaryota > Viridiplantae > Streptophyta > Magnoliopsida > Boraginales > Hydrophyllaceae > Nemophila > Nemophila menziesii. The sequence goes on from JARWIR010000002.1 coordinate 94,859,489, forward strand.
AATATGTTGATGCAGTTATATTAAATGTGCATGAATTTTGAATTGAGCAATTTTCTCTTACATATATGGGTAAAGTATGACAGTCGAGTTTGAGAACTATTTCATGGATTTATCTTATAAACACCACTTTTTATGTTGGGTTTGAGTATGTTGCAACATTAGATTGTTTTTTTCCCTCTATACGAACCACCTCTAATTTCGACCACCCACTCTGGCTCAGTTGGGATTCCCTGAAAGTCTACGACGAACTTTACATACCTGAAGTATAAAAATGAATTTTACAATATGTCAGTAGAATTGATGTCTCCATATTTGTAATATATTAATCTAGTTTTGATACATTATTTTAGGTGCTTTTCATTAATTAATAAGGGATTTTTCCCCTTATTAGATAATTTCTTAATTAATGTCTTGATTTGGAGATTTATTACTTTTGTAACGTTTTTGGTATATTTTGTGTGTTATTGTGAAACTCTAAAGTAAAAGGAAATATTTAGAGGTCAAATCAATACATTTAATGATAACAAATAAATTCCATCAGTAATTGACGGAAAAAAACCTAATATATTTTTTGAAATTATATAATAATATTTGACATTAATTTATAGAACTTAATGATCCATAATAAACTTTTTCATTTGATTTTATGTTTCAAAAACAATTTTTTTTTTGAAAAACCCTCTATTGTAATAATAAAAATAAACTAAAAAAATAAGATTTTTTTAAATTCAGTATATTATAAACAAAAAATCTTACACAATATTTTTCTTAGAAGAATGGAATTTTTTTATTTTTCAAATTTAATTTATTGTCTAAATACAACAAGATAATTATATATTCAAGTGATAAAATAAATTTTAAAAATCGACAAAAATTTAATTGATTAATCAGTTATTAGAAAAATAAAGATAAAAAAAGAGATAACTAATGAATACATAGAATAAGATACCATGAAATAAAATATAAATAAAATAACAAAAACATGAACTGGTGTTGGATTATAAAATTGCAAGGGTTAAACAAATGAATGTAAATAAACAAACCATTAGATTTTTTTATAATTCCACCTTTTGTAGGTGTGGCTTTGCCACTGGGAGTGGAGTAAAGAAGACTGAAACGGAATAAGGAATAAGGACTGGTATTTTATATTACATACAAAGAGATCTATAAGATCCTCATAAGGTCTCTTTCATAAATATACATTTTTCTTGCAAAAAAGTAGGTATCCCTTTAGTTATTGTCAAGATAAATGAAAAGTTAATATGAACACAAAGAAGCCTAACGACACATATTTTTCTTGTGTTTATGCAGATATTTATGTAGATGACTCCCCAATTTTTTTCTTTCTGCATGAACTTCAAAAGAAATGTGAAATAAATGTTCATCAAGTTCGCTCAAGGACAATTTGGCCATTTTATTCACAAAGTCACTATCTACACTGATATTTAAGAAATTGATACACCAGATTGACATGACTTCAATATATTTTCTGAGATGCTGACAAGAACAAGAGAGGGAGAAAAGTACACACTATATTATTTTTCTTCATCATAATTTTATCCTAATAGGTTTTCCTTGATAGAGGTTTTCAATAAGATAATTTTAGAAAGTGTATAAATTTTTTTACTTTTTTTCCTTCACTAAATTTTTTTCTACTAATTTTTGTAGAAATATTGTCACTAGTCATATTGTTAGAATTGAATATAGAAGAGAGTGTTATAAACTCACATGATTTGAAGGAAGCCCATATAGACGAAGATTTAGAGTAGAATGCTATTATTTCTTTTTCTTCGTCATTCATAACATTTTTTAAGGATGAATATTCAACCCAACCCATAGACTTGAAGTAAGCCCATAAAAAATAGGGTTTAGGATAGAGTACTATTATTTCTTTTTCTCAGCCGTTCATAACACTTCGAGGTAAAATACTGTTATTTCTTTCTTCCCATCATTCATAACATTTTCCAGATATTGCAAAATACAATCAAACTAGCCACATCATAAAAATTCCAACCTGTAGTATAAAAATTTATATATTAGGGTATACATATTAAATAAAACAGTTTTATCACCTCAAGTGAGCCAGAACTTTGCCCTAGAAGATACGAAGCGGCTACATCTAAATACTTCGAAACATATCTTAAACATGGATAAGAGGAAGAAGAAAAAGGAAAACAAAAACAAATTATCTCTAATTCTGCAACTTGATCTTGTCATTTCTAATAGGTAAATTTTTTTAAGTTTTTTTATATGATTTTTGTTTGTCTAGTTGTGATCCAATTTTCTTAAAATAAAAGAATTTTATTATAATAATCTGAGTTCAGGATTAAAATACTAACTTTATGTTAAAAGATTGATATAAGAATGATAAATTGGTAATTTATTGATTTTTTGTCTTTGATTTAAAAATTTCTTCAAATTTGTTTTGTTTGTTTTTATTTAGCAATTTCAATTCTTGAGAAATTGAATTAATTTTTTTATTACATTAAAATCTTATGTTTATTATGTAAAATGATGAAGAGTTGATTTGTTAATTTTTCTAGATTAAAATATTTGTTTTTTTCTTAATTAATTTGGTAAACTGGGTAGAATTAAGAAATTAAATTGAATTCTAAATCTTGTTAAAATTCTTATGTATATAAGTTAAAATTCTTTCGAATTGTTATTGTTTGGTGAGCTCTCTAGTTAATTGAAGTATTGCTAATGATTTGATATTTTTAATTAGCTAATAAGAATCACATCAAAATATGATATGATTTTTTATTTTTGGTATTTTGATTTATTTACAGAAATAAGATCGACCATCGTGACATTTCATTCTATATTTTCTTGGTAAGTTTTATCCATTTTAACAATTATGTGATATATATAATATTATTGTTACCAGAATTTCTTTGCATAATTTATAAATCACTTCATTATGAATCTGATATTTATTTTGTTTTGTATTATTTTAGAATTTTGTTTCTTAGGTATTCATTAAATAAGCTTTATTAATTATAAAATATGGTAAGAAAACAATAAATAAATAAATTAGCATACATAACACCTTTATATCTTATCTGAACTTGAACTTCAGAGGTGTCATACTAGTTAAATCATGTCATCAGATCTTGCTCATCTATCATATATGTTATTATTGTTGTGAAAAAAAAGAGAATTCAAAGAAGTTATTATCGTGGATCTAGAAGTCTTTTTAGGTAAGAATTGTTACTATTAGTTTATTAAAAGAGACCAGGTATGCGCTAAAGAGTTTTTAATAAAGTGAAGCATTATTGCCTAATCTTTGCTCTGTTTATAAAATCCAAACATCGTGTTATTAGAATTGTTCAGTTTATAAAATCGTATGCTTTTTAAAGAAAGTATACGATCACATGGTTATTACTTATTAGTATATGTAATTAAGTGTTATTATTATATATTGTTAGTCTTTGTATACAGTTGATTACCCACTGTTAATAAACTTTTACTACCATTTCTACATATAATGTGCAGATTGAGAAAAGAAATATGGTTAAAAAGGCACGCTATGTGAGAACCCCAGGACCCTCCACCAATAAGTTGGTTTGAGTACTTAAAAATTGATCCCAAACAAGTGATTCCAGTGAGCCTGGGAACCTAGAAGCAAAAGCCTGGGAGTTACTGGAAGGAGGAAATTGAAGATAGACGATATTGGAAAAGGAAGACCTGGTTTTTGCTCATGCAAGTTCCCTGGATCTGTTGAGTGTGTTAAGAAGCTTGTTGAAGATGGAAAAACAAAATTGCAAAGTGAACTTGGGCCTGTGTTTTGGGTATGGAAATTCAATGAGATTGGAGAAGGTTCTGCCAATAATCTATGGACAGTTAAGGAACAGAAGGAATTCGAGTTTATAATGAAGAAGAATCGACTAACAAAGGGTAAAAGGTATATAGCACCTGCTTTAAAAAGACTAACAATATTGAGATAAATAGTGTATATTGAACAAAATACAGAACAGATCATTAATCTACCACTGTAAAAGTAGTTTAGCATAGAAAGTTTATTGCCTGGACTATGTGTTTGTTGGGCAAGTAAAGTCTTGCCAATAAATTTTGATTAGTGATTGGATGTTGTATCATGATCGACTGGTATAGGTAAAACATCTTCGCCGACTAATCTTTTGATTCGAATCTCTGGATAAAATGAGGGAAATCATGGGGATCTCAATGGAGCTAGAAGCCATTGCTGGATGATCTTGAATTTCAAAGTAAAACACTTATTAGTCCTGATTATCTGTAAAGATTTTGTCCATATGAACCAACTATTAGACACTGTGGTGTCCTTGACTTTAAGAATAGGACAGGAAAACAGTCTAATATGATAATTATTTTGCTAATTTGTAAAATTATATATACATCTCATCTAAATAGTTAAAAATTGAATCTTTGCCAAAATACTCAAAATAATCTTAGGAATTTCAATCACTCTTTATCTCTTGGGATTGCGCTACATACTAGATTGGCCATATCAATAACTCTACTCCTCTTTTCACCAAGCAATATACAACCATTAGCATCTCTACACATGTACCACCTTATTCCATGTCCATATGTAGGATATCCATACAACCACATAATATCTTATTGCACAAAACCTAGAGTCTGCACAAACTTAAGGGAAATTGTCTCAATCCACAATACTTAAAGGCCATAATACTTAAAAATTTATTTTCCTGTACTCCCAAACCCCAATGTAACTTGTTTACTAGTTTCATTTATCTTGACTCGAGATTAAAGATGCTACATATATATTAAGAGGTTCACATTGTCACCCAACCTTTTGGGGAATCCATTTTTAGGACTAGAAATTGGCCGTGCTGTTGTACTATATCATGTAGCATTTTCTTTTGATTTAAAAGATGTAGTTATGTGTTGTTTTTTCCTCATCTTTTAGTCATTATGTTAGCACTCATTAAAATGTAGTTCCATCTGTTTTATATTATATGATTGATTCGATTTTCACGGTGAACCCTAACCTACCAAATCTTTGAACTCCGCTGCCGTCTATGGCTGCGCATCCTACTAAACCGCCAGGCGGTGTAATACCGCCGGAAAACACTTCACTAATGCCTAACGTGAATGATGATACTTCCATGAAGGAGCATGATATTGCTGAGGAATTTCCCAAAAAGACGGAGCCGATAGAAAATGTTTGGCAAGGTAAGAGACACCGATTGGGGAAGGTAGTTGTTGATGGATATTTTAATGGGCCGGTCCAGTCCAATCGAGTGGCCTCTCAAGCGACAACATTACTGAAACAAGGCACTGCAAAGAATTTTCTTCATGCACCTACGTCGAGTAATTACCATGCAAATGCATCCAAAAGCAATGGTACTAATCCGGGTTTAAAATTAGGTAGATGGATGGGCTCTTTAATTGGGAATAATGTTGTTATCCCTGTAATTGAAGATGACAAAGAAGGAAACAAAAAATCAGCCACAGGAGAGGAGGAAGCATTGGAGTTTGAAGAACTAATAGAGGATGATGTACTAGATGAGAACGAGACAATTCCAATGATTCTCAGGACTCGTGAGGAAATTCAAGAAGGTATAAGGTTGTAGAGAAACACTATCGTAGTGAGGTTACTCGGGAGGGAGGTAGGATTTACATACCTGTCAAATAAGTTGCGACAAATCTGGAATCCGGTTGGACCTTTGGAATTAGTGGATGTGGGGCATGGCTAATATATGGTAAAGTTTGCGGCCCGGAAAGATTTTGAGTTTGCTATTTTAGGAGGACCCTGGATGGTTTTGGATCATTACCTTATCGTAAAAGAGTGGACGCCAAGTTTCAATGCTATTACGAACTCGATTACTACTACGGTAGCGTGGGTAAGAATCTTGAATGTAGGTATGCACAATTACACTGCGAGAATACTAAGGAAAATTGGTGATAAAATTGGCAAAACAATTTCCATAGTCCCACTCACTCACGAAGGGAAGACTTAGAGGTAACTATGCAAGATTGTCCGTTGAGATTGATTTCACGAAGGGAAGAGTTAGAGGTAACTTATGAAAGATTGTCCATTGAGATTGATTTAAGTAAAGGTTTAGAGCCCGAAGTGTGCATAAGTTCGGATTTATGTAAAGTGGAGTACGAAGGGCTGCATCTTATCTGTTTTGGGTGGGGAAAGTTTGGGCATAGGAAAGAAAATTTCCCTCCGAATGCGCCTAAACATCATGGGCCTGGAGAGGGGGAGACTTTATCTCAAGCTCTGGTTGTTCTGAAGGCGAATACTTTATCGGCTCCGACTGAGAAATATGGTGAGTGGATGACAGTCCGAAGGGGTAACCGCGGGAATGGAAAAGGTAAAGGGTCGAGTGGACAAAATACACCAAAGTATAACATTCCTAATGGGCTGGGGTCGCGTTTTGAAGCACTAAGAATGGAAGAAGTAGAAAATAATGGAACGTGTAGAAGTGGAAAACTGATGTCTCCCCATTGTGATGATTTAATCTTAGTTGGAGACATCATTTTAGGTGTTTTAGGAAAGCTTATACTCGATTTTTATTAGTATTATTGTATTTCTTATTTCTTGTCTTGATTTGATGATTTATTATTTTTTTAGAGCATATTTTGGTTTGGGTCAATGACCCAAAAAATCAAACTAATATTATACTTGCCCCAAAGAATCATCCATTAACTTACTATTATAAGATTACATGTTTACCCTTACACCATAAGAACTATTCCCGTCAAGGACGATTCCCGTCAAGGACGATTCCCGTCAAGGACGATTCCCGTCAAGGACGATTCCCGTCAAGCACGATTCCCGTCAAGGACGATTCCCGTCAAGCACGATTCCCGTCACGGACGATTCCCGTCAAGGACAATTCCCATCACTAGTTGTATTGAATTCCACCAATATTTTGACAAAAAAAAATCCCACCAATACAACTATATCTCATCAACTAACGTATAAAATCCAATGACGCATATAAATCCCATCAAAGTTGTATTGAATTCCACCAATATTTTGACAAAAAAAAATCCCACCAATACAAATTATATCCCATCAACTAACGTATATAATCCCATAACAAAAATAAATCCCATCAACTAAATAAAACTCATATTCCCTTATCACATCTCGAGCTTGAGCTGAACCAACATACATAACCTAGAAAAGACCGAATTTTTGGAAAATTAGTACATTCATATTAACAAGAAAACTTGACATGATTATGAATACTTACCAAATTCATATGAGGGGCCCACGTGGCAAATTCACGCTCCCAGTTTCTCAAAGTTGATAGGGGAGCTATCACGAGATGTGGTGCAACATTCTCCAAGTATTGGAATTGGTATAACACCTGGTATATTTGACTATATCACATAACAAATAGACCAGTGTGCACTTAACTCCAAGTATGAAAACAGCCATATTATTATTTTCAATTAGGCGAGTCAATATATCAATTACAATCAAAATTAAAATAAGCATTTGCATTAACTTTGCTGAGATACAACAAGATCATTCGATGAGAAAGATATAACTACACCAAATATCAAGACAAATTAAAAACTAGTAAATTGCATCGACAGACTCTGTATTATGCAAAATATCCAAATATATCCAAATGACCTTTTGTTCATCTCAGCAGCTTCTTTCTCGAACCTTTCAATCACACGCTTGTCAATACCTCCAAGCTGTGTAAACTCACAAAAATACATTAAAAACAATGAATTAATCGAAAATACACAACTGTGTAGCTAAAGAAGAAGAAGAACAGCAGCTCCGCAAGCTATCACATCGTATAAATCCCATCAGATATATTTGGGGCTTTTGAACAGCAGCTCCGCAAGGGAGGTGGGGAGTTGATGGGAGTGATGATTTGGGGCTTTTGAACGAGAATAGAACTTACGTTTTCTTCAATTGCACCTTAAGAAACTTGTTCGGTGCAGTGTAAGAAGCTAATTTACGAGCGATTTCATTATCCATAGCATCAACATTCTCCAAAGCAAGCTCCTGTTTTCCTTCTTCACCATCAGCTATCAAACCAGACAAAATCTTCTTGAGCCTCCCGCTTTGATGAGACGATGAAGCAGACCCCATTGCTGAGCTAGGTAACCGATCTATATCACCCAATTTCCTTAACTGGCGGTGAAAAGAGAGAGAGATGAGAGAGAAAGTCTGATGGGAGAGAGTAAAAAAATGAAAATGAATCATTTGATAACTATGAGATATATATATTAAAAAATTTGTAATATAGAAAATAAGTAGGGATATTTTTGTCCAACAATGTATAAAATAATTCAGTTGATGATTTTATTGGGCAGAAATATTATGTTTGATGTTATTGGGCTAAAAATAATATTAATTTGATTTTTTGGGACATTTTCCCTTTTGGTTTAATTGTTTGATAAATGTGAAACTTTAAATATATATGGTAATTAATTAGATGCCAAATCAATTTCAAGAGATAAAGAAAAGAAGATAATGATGGAAATTGGAGATAAAAAAGGAAAAAATAAAATAGGAAAAGAAAAGTTGTCAAGTAAATATGAATTTCATTAGCTACGGCCATAAAAGTGATCATAACTCAAGATTGGATGGGAATTTGGAAGAATGGTCTGAAGAAAAACTGTAGAGCTTTCCGAGACGATCAGTTTCGATATAAAGAACGCGTCAATCAGAGTTGTATTGAAGGTGTTACGGCCAAAACAAGACAACAACAATTTATTACCTTTTCTATAATTAGGGTTACGAATTTGAGTAGAAGTCCAATTACTTGTCTTCTACTCCAAGTTTGGTGAAGCCTCTTTCTTACAGGTGAATCTAACCAAAGAAACTTAGATATTTAAAGAAGTTGGGCAAACAATAAGCGCAGAAAAATCTCTTATTTATTTTTTGAAAAATGTATCCAGATAGGTATGTCTTGAGTTGGCAAGGGTAAGTGGTTTTGGTCTTAGCGAATCATTTGGAACTTACTTGGGTGCACCTATCCAATCGGGAAGCCTTCCAAAATGGTTTTACAAGAGAATTGTGGAGAAGATGAAAGGGAAGCTGGCGGCTTGGAAAGCAAAAACGTTATCGCTAGCTGGAAGAGTCACTCTTGCGCAATCAGTTCTTTGTGAAATTCCTACTTATCAAATGCAAGTTATGAAGTTACCGTTATATGTGTGTGATGAGATTGATCGAATCGTTCGGTATTTCGTTTAGGGATCTTCGGAGGAGGGTAGGAAGATTCATTGGCTTTCGTGGGCTCAAATATGCAAGCCAAAGTCAGTGGGTGGTTTGGGTCTACGTGTCGCTAGAAATTATAATATGGCATTGATAGCGAAGCTCGGGTGGAAATTACTTCAAAATCAATAAGTTGCGTGGGTGGACCTCTTTCGTAACAAATATTCCAAGGAGGTATACTCGAAAGAGAAAACAAAACTAGTGATTCGAGCATTTGTAGAGAGATTCTTGGGGGGGGGGGATTACTCAAACAAGGTGTGGTAGAGGTGAGGGATGGTGACAGGTTAAATTACAGGTGGAGGAGTGAACCTTCGGGTCACTTTTCCGTGAAATCAGCCTTTTCGTGTATAGAAAATATTTCGCCGGATACATCCTTTAAGTGGGGTCGTATTTGGAAGTTAAATTGCTCCCAAAATATACGTTTACTATTTTGGAGAATCGCACATAATCATATTCCCTCTGCTGTAAATTTAATCAGAAGGAAGGTGATTGATTATGAGGCTTGTAGTATATGTGGTGCAAGGGTAGAGGATGTGATGTTGGATTAAAGTTATACAATTATTAATTTAGGAGTATAATCTATAATCCGATCATGTTCTTTTAGGTGCTTTTCATTAATTGTTAAGGGATTTTTTCCCGTTATTAGATAATTTCTTAATTAATGTCTTGATTTGGAGATTTATTACTTTTGTAACGTTTTTGGTATAATTTGTGTTATTTTGAAACTCTTAAGTAAAAGGAAATATTTAGAGGTCAAATCAATACATTTAATGATAACAAAAAATTCCATCAGTAATTGACGGGATAAAACCTAATATATTTTAAAAAAATTATATAATAATATTTGACATTAATTTATACAACTTAATGATCCATAATAATCTTTTTCATTTGATATTATGTCTCAAACACAATTTGTTTTTTTTTTTGAAAAACCCTCTATTGTAATAATAAAAATAAATTAAAAAAAAATCCTTGAATAAGATTTTTTTTTAAATTTAGTATATTATAAACTAAAAATCTTACACAATATTTTTCTTAAAAGAATGGAAATTTTTTATTTTTCAAATTTAATTTATTGTCTAAATACGACAAGATAATTATATATTCAAGTGAAAATATAAATTTTAAAAATTGACAAATAATTAATTGATTAATCAGTTATGAAAAAAATAAAGATAAAAAAAGAGATAACTAATGAGTAAATAAAATAAGATACCATGAATTAAAATAAAAATAAAATAACAAAAACATGAACTGGTGTTCGGATTATAAAATTGCAAGGGTTAAACAAATGAAATAAAATAAACAAACCATTAGATTTTTTATAATTCAACCTTTTGTAGGCGTGACTTCGCCATTGGGAGTGGAGTAAAGAAGACTGAAACGGAATAAGGAATAAGGACTGGTATTTTATATGACATACAAAGAGATCTATTTGATCCTCGTAAGGTCTCTTTCGTAAATATACGTCTTTCTTGCAAAAAAGTAGGTATCCCTTCGGTTATTGTTGGGATAAATGAAAAGTTAATATGAACACAAAGAAGCCTAATCACACATATTTTTCTTGTGTTTTTGCAGATATTCATGCAGATGACTCCCCAAATTTTTTCTTTATGCATGAACTTCAATAGAAATGTGAAATAGATGTTCATCAAGTTCGCTCAAGGACAATTTGGCTGTTTTATTCACAAAGTCACTATCTAAACTGATATTTAAGAAATTGATACACAAGATTGATATGACTTCAATATATTTTCTTAGATGCAGACAAGAACAAGAGAGGGAGACAAATACACACTATATTATTTTCTTTCATTACAGTTTTATCCTAATAGGTTTTCTGATAAAGGTTTTCAATAAGATAATTTTAGAAAGCGTATAAATTTTTTTACTTTTTTTCCTTCACTAAATTTTTTTCTACTAATTTTTGTAGAAATATTTTAACTAATCATATTATTAGGATTGAATATAGAAGAGAGTGTTATAATAACCCACAGGATTTGAAGAAAGCCCATAAAGGCTAAGATTTAGAGTAGAATACTATTATTTCTTTTTCTCCGTCATTCATAACATTTTTTAAGGATGAATATTCAACCCAACCCATGGACTTGAAGTAAGCCCATAACGAATAGGGTTTAGGATAGAATACTATTATTTCTTTTTCTCCGCCGTTCATAACCCTTCAAGGTAAAATACTGTTATTTCTTTCTTTCCATCATTCATAACATTTTCCAAATATTGCAAAATACAATCAAACTAGCCACATATTAAAAATTCCAACATGTAGTATACAAATTTATATATTGGGGTATACATATTAAATAAAACAATTTTATCACCACAAGTGAGCCAAAACTTTGCCCTAGAAGATATGAAGCGGCTACATCTAAATACTTCGAAACATATCTTAAACATGGATAAGTGGAAGAAGAAAAACAAAAACAAAAACAAATTATCTCTAATTCTGCAACTTGATCATGTCATTTCTAATGGGTAAATTTTTTTAAGTTTTTTATATGATTTTTGTTTGTCTTAGTTGCGATCCAATTTTTTTAAAATAAAAGAATTTTATTATAATAATCTGAGTTCAGGATTAAAATATCAACTTTATGTTAAAAGATTGATATAAAAATGATAAATTGGTAATTTATTGATTTTTTGTATTTGATTAAAAAATCTCTTCAAATTTGTTTTTGTTTGTTTCTATTTGGCAATTTCTGTTCTTATATTGAGAAATTGAATTAAATTTTTTATTACATTAAAATCTTATGTATATTCTGTAAAATGATGAAGAGTTGATTTGTTAATTTTTCTAGGTTAAAATATTTTTTTTCTTATTTAATTTGGTAAACTGGGTAGAATTAAGAAATTAAATTGAATTCTAAATCTTGTTAAATTTTTTATGTATATAAGTTAAAATTCTTTCGAATTGTTATTGTTTGGTGAGCTCTATAGTTAATTGAAATATTGCTAATGATTTGAAGTTTATAATTAGCTAATAAGAATCACATTAAAATATAATATGATTTTTTATTTTTGGTATTTTGATTTATTTACAGAAATAAGATCGATGATCGTGACATTTCATTCTATATTATCTTGGTAAGTTTTATCCATTTTAATAATTATGTGATATTAATATAGAAAATATATAATATTATTGTTACCAGAATTTGTTTGCATTATTTATAAATCACTTCATTATGAATTTGATATGTATTTTGTTTTTTATTATTTTAGAATTTTGTTTCTTAGGTATTCATTAAATAAACTTTATTAATTATAAAATATTGTAAAAGCATAATAAATAAATAAATTAGCATACATAACACTTTAATATTCTATCTGAACTTCAGAGGTGTCATACTAGTTTAATCATGTCATCAGATCTTGCGCATCTATCATATATGCTATTATTGTTGTAAAAAAAAAAAGAATTTAAAGAAATTATTATCGTGGATCTAGAATTCTTTTTAGGTAAGAATGGTTACTATTAGTTTATTAAAAGAGACCACTTATGCGCTAAAGAGTTTTTAATAAAGTGAAGCATTATTGCATAATCTTCGCTCTGTTTATAAAATCCAAACATCGTGTTATTAGTATTGCTCTGTTTATAAAATCGTATGCTTTTTTTAGAAAGCATACGATCACATGGTTATTACTTATTAGTATATGTAATTAAGTGTTATTATTAAATATTGTTAGTCTTTGTATACAGTTGAATTACCCACTGTTAATAAACTTTTACTGCCATTTCTAGATATAATGTGCAGATTGAGAAAAGAAATATGGTTAAAAAGGCACGCTATGCGAGAACCCCAGGACCCTCCACCAATAATTTGGTTTGAGTACTTAAAAATTGATCCCAAAAAAGTGATTCCGGTGGGACCACTCTTTCAAGCTGAGATACCTGATTTAGAGGAGAATGAATCAAACGGTTTAGAGCGGCTGGGTACTCAGATATGGCCACCTACAAGCAAAAGCCTGGGAGTTACTGGAAGGAGGAAATTGAAGATAGACGATATTGGGAAAGGAAGGCCTGATTTTTGCTCATGCAAGTTCCCTGGATCTGTTGAGTGTGTTAAGAAGCTTGTTGAAGATGAAAAAACAAAATTGCAAAGTGAACTTGGGCCTGTGTTTTGGGTATGGAAATTCAATGAGATTGGAGAAGGTTCTGCCAATAATTTATGGACAGTTAAGGAGCAGAAGGAATTCGAGTCTATAATAAAGAAGAACCGACTAACAAAGGGTAAAAGGTTTGGAGCACCTGCTTTAAAAAGACTAACAATATTGAGATAGTTTGGGTATGTTGAACAAAATACAGAACAGATAATTAATCTACCACTGTTAAAGTAGTTTAGCATAGAAAGTTTATTGCCTGGACTATGTGTTGGTTGGGCAGGTAAAGTCTTGCAATATATTTTGATCAGTGATTGGATGTTGTATCGTGATCGACTGGTATAAGTAAAAAATCTTCGCCGACTAATCTTTTGATTCGAATCTCTGGATAAAATGAGGGAAATCATGGAGGATCTCAATGGAGCTAGAAGCCATTGCTGGATGATCTTGAATTTCAAAGTAAAACACTTATTAGTCCTGATTAGCTGTAAAGATTTTGTCTATATGAACCAACTATTAGACACTTTGGTGTCCTTGACTTTAAGAATAAGACAGGAAAACAGTCTAATAAGATAATTATTTTGCTAATTCGTAAAATTATATATACATCTCATCTAACCAGTTAAAAATTGAATCTTTGCCAAAATACTCCAAATAATCTTAGGAATTTCAACCACTCTTTATCTCTTGGGATTGCGCTACATACTAGATTGGCCATAGCAATAACTCTACTCCTCTTTTCACCAAGCATTATACAACCATTAGCATCTCTACACATGTACCACCTTATTCCATGTCCATGTAGTATATCCATACAACCACATAATATCTCAGTCCACAATACTTAAGCCCATAATATAGTGCACTCTACTCTGATAAAGTAAAATTAAATCCTCTACACACCCCTAACAACAATCCACATACAAACAGGCCTTTGGTATTACTGAATAAATCTTTATTACCTGCCATGTTATGATGACACTCAAAACAACTTCTTTATTCAGCTTAATCCCAATTTTTTTGTTTGACACAATTGATTAAAAACTTATTTTCCTGTACTTCCAAACACCAATGTAACTTGTTTACTAGTTTCATCTAACTTGACTCGAGATTAAAGATGCTACATATATATTGAGAGGTTCACATTGTCAGCCAACATTTTGGGGAATCCATTCTTAGGATTAGAAATTGGCCGTGCTGTTGTACTATATCATGTAGCATTTTTTTTGATTTAAAAGATGTAGTTATGTATGTTTTTTTTCCTCATCTTTTAGTCATTATGTTAGCACTCATAAAAATGTAGTTTCATCTGGTTTATATTATTTGATTGATTCGATTTTCACGGTGAACCCTAACCTACCAAATCTTTGAACTCTGCTGTCATCTATGGCTGCGCATCCTACTGAACTGCCAGGCGGTGTAATACCGCCGGAAAACACTTCACTAATGCCTAACGTGAATGATGATACTTCCATGGAAGAGCATGATACTGCTGAGGAATTTCCCAAACAGACGGATGCCATAGAAAAAGTTCGGCGCTCATCAAGAGACTGAAGAGCGAAGGTAGAACTTTAGATGCAGCATACAATAAGGCTATTAAGGAAAAGAAGGTACATATTATTTAATATCATTTTTGGAACTCTTGGGATTATTAATTTTTTTTATCGTTCCAGCTATTCGACATACTTGTATCAACTTCGGGGTATTTAATTAACTCTATTCGGCTTGTAAGGGATATTAAAGAGCCCTTGATCTGGAGCTAGCCAAGTTAACCATTAAAGCATATAACTAAAAGTAGGTAACATTTGATGAACTTCATATCTTTAATATATATTACTTGTTTCTTTAATTCTTTATAGAAAGATTCTGAATACTTGTAGTGGAAATTGAGAAAACAAATTTGGAGTATGTTGGGTCCTTCATCTTCTATATTACCTTTAGAGTGTCTTGTGCCAACAAAGATCCAGTATCATTTCGGCTGAAGTTCTAAACCATATAAAAAGGAGAGAGGTTATAGTATATATGGTTCGACAATCTGGGTATGTATATTTAATTCACTCTGACATTGTTAGTTTGTTTTATTTGAACAAATTTGGGTAACTTATTATGTCAGCCACCTAAAATTTCTAATGTTATTTACAGGGATGAAGGCTCTCCTAATATCGAACGTGTATTTATAGATGAGTGTTTGGAATCAAACATGGAATTGTGAGCCCAATACATATGCCTACTCTGCTTTTGTTATGTTATGTTTATGTTATGAATCCATGATCCTACTTAGTGTATAACTCTTTGTGTTTTATGCATTACTTCTTTAACCTTTAACTGATTAGGGGTCTTTGACTGTTAACAAATCCAACTGATATTTCCTCATCCTTGAATGCCAGGATTATTTTTACAATTATTTTTTTGTCTTCCAATTCTCAATAGTTTCTTTTTATGCAACAAAATAGTCTTAGTGTCTGTCCCCCGTAAGTGTAATAATTCGAAAACCCAACTCAGCATTCATGCAAAGTGAAGTTTTCTCTTGTAGTAATGTATAATCCAAACATGAGAAGCCATATAGAAGAAATAATTGTTCAAAAATCAACATTTAATGTTAACTACTCATTGAAATTTTTTCTTTTAGTCAAACATCGAACATTTAGTTTGCACAGTTATCATTTGTTGTACTCTTTTCTCTTTTTCTTTTCCTAAACTTAGTTGATATGTCCAACAAGAATAAAGTAAAGGCTCATGTAGTCACATATAGAAAAAGACTTTGAAACAATTTTGAGAAGGAATAAAATGAAAGATTTAGACAATTACCCCTTTCATCCGTTTTCAAATTTTAGGCCACTTATTCTTTCTGATAGATTGAAAAAAATCATAAACTAACATCATATTTGTCAAAAAAGATACCTTGTTGAGATAAAGAGAGAGTTGATAAATTATAAACAAGGTATCCTTTTTGAGATGTAGTAATAAAAGAAAACGCAACTTCGGCTCGTGCATCAAGATTATTTATTGGATTAAGATTGTAAGCATTACATAGACACTGAAACTCTGAAGATGCGAAAGAGAGAGGCACTTGAGAACTCAACATCTCATTCATATTAAATGGTTTGATGATATTATAAATTTTTCTTGATCCATTAGAAGAGCTATAATTTAGTTTGTATTTCAAATCATTTCGAATTACATAAGTAAAAGTTATTTTAAGATACAGTGAACCATTTATCGATATTTCAAAACTTATTTTCCAATAAAATTAACTTAAAAAATTGAAATCGGGTGTATTGCCTCTGAACCCTTGACTCCGGACAAACATTCATACTCGTTCCATAAGACTAGGTGAGTAGAGGAACTTTTTTGGGTCTTGGTCCAGAGGATCTTTAAGGTCCTGAGTTGGTCTTGGGCCATAGGACATTGAGATGACGTAAGAAACTTTTCATTCCCTCGAATTTCCTTCTATTATCGAGATAGTTTGATCTTCTAAGTCAATCACAGCCGTGCATAAGGTGTAAAGTAATGGACCTGAAAAAGAAGCAAAGACCATAGTCAAAAATTACATAGTAGTGAGTGCCATGGAAGAAAAAAATAGTAAAGTTTGTTATGAGGTACCTGTCATGTAAATAGGGTACTTTGTATCGCTCTATTATGTCTACTTAACGAATGCTCATCATGTGAAAAGTACTAGGGGTAATTGCAAAAACACCCCCTGAAATTAAGCATGATGCTCGATTCCCCCTGAATATATTTTCTTAAATAGCGTATTTACCTGCCTGTTGAACTTGTAGATGAAGATACATGTTAGCATGGAAGAAAGGTTCTGGCCCGACCTCACGAACCGAGATTCTGTTTCTTGATGCAGTTTCGACGTTCAAAATCCTTCGTGTTCTTACATCAATCAAATTATAACTATGTCCTACAGAGACATCTAGAGACATCTGATGATTTAATCCTCTACAACCAAATAATATTGTTGAGTATCACAACTAAACTAGAATAAAATGACGGAATTAGCTTACACTTAAGGCATCATCGGTGCTTTCTGCTTCAAGCAAGGCTCGAGAGATGAAATTCCGGCCAATGTTTCCCGGTTCAATCTCATCCTTAGATGGTGGTTACTGAATTTAGTGTAAATGCCTGAAAAATAATTCCTTTAGAGAGTTAATAATCCATTACTCAATTCACACGAGTACTCAAAATTACCAGTCCATAACTATTCAAACCAAATGCACAGCTTGGAAGCTCTCACGCATAAGTGTAAGCAGTAAAAGGTACACCGCATGGTAAAAAGCCCTTAATCAAATAACTGCATTTCCAAGAAAAAATGTATTAGTCGAAAGCACACTAATCTACATAACTTACTATTAAATAATCGAGCTTATGCGTGATCAATTAACGCAACATTTGCATACTCGTTATGAACTTCAAAAGCCATCCTCTCATTAACAACAAGAACATCAGAACAATCATCATTATTCTCATATTTTTCCAAGCTTTCCTTTGGCACAAACGGGTTATCTCTTTTTTGAAGTTGAGTAGCAAAATCTACGGAAAACAGAGGAAACTTAGTTGAATTGAATAAAACTGTCGCGATTTTAGTATGAGTTTGTAAAGTTTACTTCACGGAAAGGTACAACACTTCCTTCAGCAGTTCTGAGCAATTATTCCCAGTAATCTGGAAACTTTTTCTGATTTGTTTCGGAAAGAGATTTAAGGAGTTCTTGTCCTTGTGGGGTATGAGCAAAAGGAAGAAGGCAGTTTTTGAGAATGAGGTCTGTAGCTAATCTGTTTCTTATCTGGTTTGAGAATCTTTGGCCTATCAAGAATCATGTGTTGTAAAAAATTTCACAAGGGCCAACTTCGAATACTTCCAGCTTTTTGCTACCTTCCATGTTGTCCGTATTTAGTGTTCTAATGCAAGGTTTTCCTGAACAGTTAATGGGATAGTACTAATTCTTGTTTTGATTACTACGTTGGGGATCCATTTTCTTGGTTTATTTTAAAGATCGATGAACACTTTCAGCAATCTCCAGTTATAAGTTTTAACACCTTATCTTCATTATCTTGGTCAGTGTTTGTTTCTCAAAAAATAAATGGGTCTTTGATTTGGGCCACCTAGAAAAATATTTTTCATAGTATTTATCTATTAAAAACATGACTTTTTTATTTCTTGTCAAACATTTATAATAGATAGATAATAAGAGTTGTACAAAAAAAATCACCCGACGCCACATGTTGGCAAATCAAGACACAAAAACTCAACTAATTAGGTAGGGGGTGTAAACCCCAGTCACCAAACAATAATCCACACAGGGTTGTATAACAACCCAGTCAACCACAACATTCCATGAGCGAGGTATGAGGAAGAAAGTGGAATTACAAGTTTCCGCACAACCAAAAATAGATTTATAAATATTACAACTATCAAACTTAGTAAAAGGAATTCCAGAAATTAAAGACTCCATAACAGCTGCATTATCATTTTCTATGGTGACAGAGTTTATAGGGAACCTCCTATCAACTTTCCAAACCCATAGGACTCCTTGAGCTTCTGCTTCAGCTATGTTAGAGGCTTCAATCTTTTTAGATTCTCCAGTTATGAAATTGCCAAAATGGTCCAACATAACCAATTGCACAACCAATAGATGAGAAAGAAGAATCAGTGTTAATTTTAAAATTGTTTAAAACAGGGGTTTCCAGTTTTTCTTATTACTTTTCGCCCTTTTTCAATCTTACTTTTATCATTTATTATATCAGCGGTAACAGAAATGCTCTTAAAAGAGTTCGAATTATCATCCATAATAGATTTATCAGCAAATATACCTTTATCCTTCAGCTGATCATTAAGAATGTTTGCATCATTAGGATATTTATTTTTGTTCTTAAATTCAAAGCAACCTTTCGCAGCTAAGTGGCAAGTATGAATAGGATCAGGAACAATACCCTTAAAAACGCAATTGTTTCTACCTTTCCATATAGACCAACAATTAAGTCAGCCATGCCTTTACAATTACTATCATTACTCATAGTAGATTTGGTAAGGTTAAGGAACCAATCCCCAAATTTATTAGTATTGTTATAACGAGTATGGAGAGATAAAGGTGAAGCAAACCAAGTTGTGCGCGTCCAAGGACAGGCAAAAAGAAGGTGTTCAAGTGTTTCATCTTCCAAATTATAGATTTTACAGAGTTTTGTTTTAATACAATGTTTGTTATACAAATTCTCCCCACTGGGAAGAATATTCTTAAAAATTTTCCACATGAAATTCTGTATTTTAGGAATAGTATTCATTGTCCAAATAGTTTTCCAAATAGTAGGTTCTAAGTTATAGCTGGAAGATGGTTTTTTAATAGAGCTTTTATCCAAATGTTCATCCTTTTGATTTATAAGAAAATGATAGGCCTCTTTAACACTATAATTCCCATCCTTAGAACTGTTTCAAATATAGAAATCTGAACATTCAACATTAGGAAGGGGCATATTACAAATAATATTACTTAAAGGAGGCTGAAAATTAGAATCAACAACAGTTTTATTCCAACTAAAGTCTGCCTTATTAATAAGTTCACTAACCAAAGAAATATTATTATCACTTGGTTTAATACAATTATAAGTATTGGATATTCATATATCAGTTTGGATTCGGATTTTATCACAATTTTCTATTTTCCAAGATATATTATTCTCAAAGACTTTCCTCCCCAGTAAAATACTTATCCATCCTAAAGATGGAGCATAGCCAATTTTTTCATTTAAAAAGGTATCATTGAAGTAATATTTTCCTTTCAGAAGCCTCTCAATTAAGGAATTCTCATTTTGAAGAAAATAACATGCTTGTTTCCCAAGCATAGCATGATTCATAATATTAATATCCCTAACACCCAAGCCACCATGAAACTTAGAGGTGCAATAGTATTTTTTTTTTGACAAGTAAAGAAAAGTTACAAATTACAATATTTCGAAAGGAAATGGTAAGAACTAATAATAGAAAAATCCTTCCAATTCGATAAGCTTACGTTCCTTCCTGTGCATTTTGCTATTGCATCAGCAACTGTGTTGTGCTCCCTGCTAATATATGTGATCTTCCATGGCGGAAACAAGTTGAACCATCCTTTAATTTCTTCCATGATCGGATTAAGACTCCAATGCAATTTTCTTTGGTTTTTGATACCTTGAATAAGCTCAAGGTTGTCAGAATAGAAAGAACTACTCTGAATGCCCATTGATCCTGCCGATCTAAGGGCAAGTAAAAGTGCCCAGGCTTCCCCTTCCAGAACATTCTTCATTCTGCATCTTATACCCTTTCTTTGAGTAATAAGTCCTTGAGAGTTAACCCCAATAGATGCAATGGATGCTGGCTCATTTTCTGAGGTAAAGGATGCATCGCTAAACCATATCATATCTGCCTGATCAGTAATAGCTGGATTTTCATTTCTATCGTTATTATTTCCTTTCTCAATCGCTGATTGTATTCTTCTTTTCTTCTCAATTCTTGAATTAAAAAGCCTTGCAATAGTATCATTTGTGTTCTGAGTAATATTCCTTATTGACCATTCTTTTCTCTCAAAGTAACACTTCATCCTTTCTTTCCAAATATTCCAAGCTGTGGTCATAATTGTTGCGGTGACCTTCCTTTTGTCTCCTCCATTTTCGGTATAGTTTGTGATTATTTTAAGAAACCATTCTGAAAAAGACTCTTTCATTTGTTCATCAATTTTAATTTGTAGTGAAGATTCCGCCCATGCCTGTAGACTGAAGGGGCATTTGAGTATGATATGGTCGGTACTTTCGATTTGCATTTCGCACCATTCACATGTATTTTCCTCTTTACACTTCCTTTTCTTTAGGTTCTGCTTCGACGGCAATATATCTTTACATATTCTCCAACAAAAGTTTCGTACCTTTGATGGGACATTCGCATACCATATAGTGTTCCATAACTTCGTGTTATTGTCCATTTCTCCATTGATTGAATTTTGCGGTGTCTTTTCCACTTCTTCGTTAACTAGAGTATGATATCCTGATTTCGTCGAGTATATTCCGTCTTTCGTAAAAGGCCATATCAATCTATCTTTGTTATTGGCCCTGGTTAGTGGGATTTTCATGATTTCAAATATTAATGGTATTACAAATATTCTTAGGAAGTAAAAAGATAGACATAAGATAATTAGGAAGACTTTGGAGCAGTGATTTAATTAAAATCTCTTTACCACTATCAGATAAAAAAAGTGTTTTCCGATTCTAAACTTTATTAACAACCCTTTCAACTATCCAGTCTAAATCTCTGGATTTATTTCTATTCCAGTAAGTACGAAGGCCCAAATAAGACCCTAGATAATCTTTTTGTTCCATATCCAGTTTATTAGTCATGAAATACCTAATATGGGCAGGTGTATTGGTACTAAACAAAACACCACATTTTCTTTTATTAAGAGAGAGACTAGTGGCATTTTCATAATCAGTCATCATATTATTAAAGGTGATAACATCCTTAAACTCAGCTTTTAAAAAGAAAATACTATCATCTGCAAAAGGCAGATGAGTAATAGTAGGACAGTTTCTATCGATTTTAAAACTATCAAAGAGATTCTTATTAATTTTATCCTTAACAATAATATTGAGAGTTTGGGAGACAAGGCAAAATAAGAAGGGGGATAAGGGATCCCCTTGTCTAATTCCCGTAGTCGGTTTACTAAGGGGATAATCCTTACCATTAACAAGAATAGAGTAAGTAACCGAGGTAACACATTCCATAATATTAATAACCCATTTAGAGTGAAAACCCATTTTAGTAAGTAATTGTTCAAGAAAATCTCACTCTATGTATTCATAAGCCTTTTTAACATCAACTTTAATAGAAAGGTAGTACTTTTTAGTATCCTTCTTTCTCTTCAAAAAAATAATAATCTCATGAGAAATCATTATATTTTCTTGTATTTTCCTCCCATGGATAAAGCCTAACTGATTTTCATCCACAATAAAAGGCATAATAAGCTTTAATCTATTTACTAGAATTTTAGAAATAATCTTATAAATGAAATTGGTGCAGCTAATAGGCCTGAATTGGTGAACCTCAGAAGGTTGGTCAATTTTGGGAATGAGAGCTATGAAAGTCTGATTAATATTCTCCAGGCTAGCCTTGTTATTCCATAAATCATTAATAATTCTCATCACATCCAATTTAATAATATCCCAATAAGATTTAAAAAAAAGGTATCAGAGAACCCATCAGGGCCTGGAGCTTTATTTAGACCCAGCTCCCAAACAGATGACCTAGATTCATCATGTGTTAAAGGGCCAATTAAAGAGTTATTAATGTTATTATTAACAAACGGCTCAACAAGTTGAAGCACATTTTCAAAATTGCACAGTCCCACAGTAGTGAAAATAAATATTTAAAATACTTAGTAAAAACTGCAACAATATTATCATCTCTCTCAACACAATAACCAGTTGAATCTTTAATTAATTTAATGGTGTTTCTTTTTCTCCTATTTTTAGTACTAGCATGAATAGGACGTATTTTCATCCCCTTTTCTGAGCCACAACACCCTGGATTTATCTTTCCAGTATTGTTCCTCTCTATCCCAAGCTTGTTCTATATTCTTAAGAATGAAATTATATTCATCCCAATCACCATCATTAGTAACACTATTAGAAAGAATTTTATGTCTACACATCAAATTATCAATAACTTTTCTATTGTTATTGAACTTAGCTCTATTCCAAATAGTTAATTTCCTTCTAGTGATATTGAGCTTATGATTCATAATTTTTGTAGGTATGTCTCTGAGATTGATATTATCAAGACACACTTTATTAACAATATTAAAACAGTCAACTTCAGTAGTCCAAAAAGACTAATAAAATCTTTTCTTTTTGAAATTATTATTTATGTCTCTATGTAGTATTAGAGGTGAATGATCAGACCCTACAATAGGTAAAACAGCTAACCAAACATTGGGATATATGTCAACCCACTTTTTATAATGAGGCCCCTATCAAGAATACATTTGACCAATTTATCACCAACTCTTCTATTTATCCAAGTAAAATGACAACCATGTCTCGGAACTTTTTCCAAAACATTATTATTAATGAATTTACAAAAGCTTTTCATACTTTTTTTATTAATCTTAGTACCACCCAGTTTTTCAGAGAAGTCTCGAATAATGTTAAAATCACCCAAGAAAATGCAAGGCATATTAAGATCACAACAATTATAGAATTTACTAATAACAACACATTTCTTATCTTCAGATGGTTCCCCATAAACATAGACATACTTAACATCAGATACATCTTTAATAATGGTTTCAATAAAATTTTCATCAGCATTCAATATCTTCATGTCAATATTATCTTTAGCAGGAAAGACTATCCCCCAGCAAGACCCACAGGGTCAAGTTGATACTTAATATTCATATTAATGTTAGAAGCAAATTTAGTAATATAAACAAGTTTTTGGTTAGTTTCAGTTAAGAAGATTACCTAAGGATTATGTTTAGCACACAAATCCTTTAGGGTCTGGACTGTCAAGGGTTGCCAAGCCCTTGACAGTTCCAGCTAATTTGCATCATTGAGGGCGAAGAGATTATTGAGGGGCAATCTCGCAAACCCTATAAGTACGGATGATGTTAATCATTTCCTCATAAGCCGCTACCTACTTGTTTCAAGCGGTAACAAGGCTTGAGTATCTCATTTTTTTCAACACAAAGAAGGTGCTCAATACAAGAGTTCAGGTAAACAATTTTCAAATTCAAGACCCCTCTTTTCAATTTTAGTACGAAAGCTCCATATTCGAATCCTTTTAATATATCTTTCTTTCTCCACTCTATCTCGTTCAAATTGGTGCTTAGCTTTATAATTAATTCCAAATGACCTTGACTTTTCTTGATATGAGATTAACTCTTCAAGAAATTTAAGATATTTTCTATCTTTTTTCTTCCGGAGTTTCTTTTTTAGGGGTTTGAGGTACAATTATAATCGCCGGTGATTTAAAAGGTGAAAAGAGAGCCGGAGAAGATGAAGTAGGTATAGGAACTATTTTTCGGATATGGGTGGTAAAAGCTGGGTTAAGGGATGTGATTTGATGGGAAGTAGAAGTGGCGGATGAGGCGGAGGTGATTGGGTTGATAGACGTCAGAGTAATGATAGGGTTAGGTAAGGGAAAGGGGGTTGGACTAGATTGTGTACAGTCTTGAGATGCACTTTTAATATCCGGGTTAGGTAAAAAGACCAAGCTACCCTCACCATTAGTAGGTGTGTTAAAAATATCTTGAGGGCAAGGACATAAATTCCTTTTATCTGCAAATAAAAAATCAATTGAAAAGGATACTTCCTTAGGTACCACATTTTTAGCAGGATGTATTATTTTTCTTTTAGAATTAAAATTAAATATTTCTTCCGTAACCATTATATCTTCTCCATTCTTATTCCGATCTGTGTTGCTATTGAAGTGCAGAGTAACATGATTACTTAAGATTTTTTCATTACAAAATATACATTTCATTATCGTATATTGAGCAAGTAGTTCAAAGGAGTTACTGGGTTTGAGAGTGATAAAATTACCAGCACATAATGAAGATTTTGAATACCAAAGAAGAACCTCCCCTTCTC
The DNA here is from genome assembly GCA_029959085.1 of Nemophila menziesii. Lineage (NCBI taxonomy): Eukaryota > Viridiplantae > Streptophyta > Magnoliopsida > Boraginales > Hydrophyllaceae > Nemophila > Nemophila menziesii. Next base: position 94,884,423 of record JARWIR010000002.1, read on the forward strand.
TTACATTCTTCTTCTTAGTAATAACTTGAGAATTATTCTTTTTAGAAGATTTTCCATCATTTCTTCTTCTTAGTAATATACCTTTCATTCTCGTATGTTAAGAATCTGATTTACACTCATGTCTCATGGCTCCTCGAGTAGAAATTTTGATCCAACTTCCCAACCTTGGAAGAATTTTCTTAGTAGCAGAACAAAATTTCACCTCATGATCAAAGAAACCACAACCATAACAAACTTGACCAAGATTTTCTGACTCCCAGAATTTAAAACCAGGTAATATCGGTTTGTTAAGATTCCAATCAACAAAAATCCAAGTAAATGAAGTTTCTGAAATGACTTTCTCATCTAGGAGTTGAACAATATGAACTTTACCAATAACATTAAAAAATTATCTAATGTTGTCTTCATTTACCAATACCAATATTAAGTTTTCAAATTTAAATTTGAGGACCCAATTTAAAGACCCATTGTTAAAATTAGGTTTTCAAATCATAGTCAATACCAATGGTCTAGTTTTAAATTCGAGTCTTTATGAAATATACTAATAATTACACACATTATTTTGTTTATTTATATATTTTATATTAATAAATTATTTTAATATTTGTTAATTTTTATTTATATAATAATATTTTTTATTAATATTTTGATGTAAAATAAATTAAACAATGGGTCCTGCGTATGCTTGCATACAGAAGACCTACAGATCTGAATGATGAATGTTTAAAAATACCCAACACTATCTCTTTGGAGGCACTCGCAAAATTTTGCCGTGCCGTGAACACAATATACAGTAGTGAATATCTTCGTCGACCTAATAATGCTGATATTGTTAGGTTACTCAGGAAAGCCGAAGAAAGAGGCCTTCCTGGAATGTTAGGTAGTGTGGACTATATGCATTGGGAGTGGAAAAATTGTCCACCCGCATGGGCCGGTCACTATAAGGGACACCATGGTAAAACCACAATCATACTGGAAGCTGTAGCATCCTATGACACTTGGATCTGGCATTCGTACTTTGGCCCACTAAGTGCGTCTAATGATCTTAACGTACTATACACTTCACCAATATTCGATGATGTTCTTGAGGGTTTAAATACACATGTTCAATATACTGTTAATGGTAGAGAATACACAGACATATATTACCTAGATGATGGTATATATCCTCGTTGGTCCACCCTTGTTCAAGCAATTCCGGGTGCAACTGAACAAGAACAAAAAACAAAAGCATTTCGTAAGGACGTTGAAAGGGCTTTCGGAATTCTCCAGATAAAATGAGAAATTCTTAAAGGACCTTCTCGTTTTTGGAAGCAAATCAATCTTAGTAACATTATGCAAACATGTATAATTCTTCACAATATGATTGTTGAAGACAACCGACTCGTGAATGGTAATGATTATGTAGATGATCCATCAAGGTACCATAGCACGTCACCTCCTGCTATGTTAACTCAAGACCTAATAACCATTACTCAATTTTTTATGAATCACACTCATATGAGGGATTTCGCAGCTTACTTTCAGCTCCGAAATGATCTTATTGCACATGTCTGGAATGAAAGTCGTTACGAGAATTGATGATTCAGTCGCGTAATTTCAATTTCTATGATTTTTAATTTATGTAATTTTGAATTTGTGTGATTTTAATTTATGTAATTTTTTATTTCAAGTAAGTTTCAATTTGAAGTCATTTTATCATTTATATAATTTTAAACTTAAAACTTAAAAATATCTCACAAACGCAATAGTTAGAAAGTCAAACACACCAAAATAGATAAATAAAAAGATTACAGTGATAAATAAAAACATTAAATTGATATATAAAAACATTACATTCTAAAATTAAAACAAATCTAAACATAAAATGTCAATAAATAAACAGATGATTTTATAGATCCTTGGTACGTGGAGGCATTTCGGGATGGTAGTCATCTTCTCTGAATAGTTCACGAGCGGACATGGGTAATCTTGAATTATATAACTCAATAACATAACCAACCTACCAAAAACTCAATAGCATCACCAATCTACCAAAAACGTACTCAAATATATTAAAATATGAATTAAGTGATAAGTAAATTTACATAGATAAAATATATGGCATAAATTAATTCTTACCGTGTCACTTGCATTTGCACCAATCCTTGGTCGCATTTTTGCCTCTTTCATGCACTCAACATATCTTGTGCATGCCTTGCTGCTTACGCAAAACCGTTGTTTTAAACTGTTTGGTGTTCTAGTCGTACCGGGAGGAGGTGTGCAATACTCCATGAATTTCTCGTGAATTCGGCATCATAGGGTTTCTTTTGATTGACTACATCCAATTATAACATCTTCGCTAATAGTAATATAAGCACGACATAATGCTATATCTTCTTCTTCTAGATAATTAGAACCTTTTGGAACTTTTTTTTTGTTTACCATGTTATCACAAACTAAAAAAACAAGTTTCAGAATTGTTAGTTAGTCGAAATATAACTTTACAATATACTATTATTCTAAAACTTTAAACTATGTATTTCACAAAGTAATTTTGAAGGACTAAAAAATTTATTAATCAAAATAAGTGGATCAAATTTGATTAATATAACTAGAAAAGGATTAATAATAAAATATAGTTCACAAGAAGAACCAATATGCAATTTGTATTATTATAGATATTAACATCCTTAATCAATTATTCATTCTAATTAAAACCTCAACGACCACCGATGTTCTCCACATAGTACTTTTATCCTTCTCCTGACCATCTAGGCCTTATATTATACATCTAAATTAATACAAAAAAAAACTACGTCCGCTCAACCAAGTCATCATCGGCATCAAATGAATAATTATTTACAGTAACAACACCATTAAAAGGGTTTTTTTGTCAATAAAATTTTCTAACATAGATGTCTGGTACAAGTCAAATATACATTATTAATAGAAGCATAAAACTCTACTAACGAACTAGTAGGACAATTAGATACATCCAAATTAAGTCTAGTGCTTTTAGCCAGGATATCCGCCACCTCATTGAATTTCCTTCTTATATGATTGACTTTCCAATCCGGGAAACTTCCTATCCACGTCCATGCCTCGGAGATCATGGGACGGATCCTTCAGTCGATTCCTCCACATTTATTAATACCTTGAACCACCTCAAGGTTACTACTCTTAATTCCAAGATTCGCAGTCGATCTCATTGCTAATAAAACCGCCCACATCTCACCTTCTAGACTACTATTGACTCTAGCTCTCTTTTTAATAACATCTCTGACTTCTCCTTCTTTATAATTAAAAAGGGTTTTATTTGAACAACCTTTCTTCCCAACTCTATTAACATACAGGGTCTCATATACATATCTATATACAATTATAATTCTCTCTACAGTCTATTTGATCTTTTCTTATATAATTTTGGTAATATACTCTTTAATTCATCAAAACAAGTAGCAAATAGTATGTACCTATTTTTTGTTAATCAGTGGATGAATTGAGTTTTGATTGTTTAAGTTTGTATTAGTGTTTATATAATAGCAATTTCAAGATTCTGCAATAAATATTCAACGGAAAGAAATATTACCGTTTCTTTTTGGGTTGTGTAATTATTCAATGGTAACAATCTAAATTTTGGATTATTTTAATTTTGATTTTGATGTTATATATTTTTTTTTGTAAAATGATAATTATTGTTGGTGATTACTTGTTCATCTTTTTGTTTTAATTCTGCAGCTTTTACTTGTTCTGGCAGGTAATTGGTATATATAAATTTGGTCAAATTTAACAAAAAAAATGAATACCTAGTCTTTATCTCTATATTTGATCAGCATTCAAATATTACATTCGTGTTGCTTTTTTTGATATCTCTAACTTATTTGTTTGGGGAGTTTAGGGGGTTGGTTTTAACATCCATTATATTCCATTATATTCCATCAGTTTAATCACATATTATAATAAATAGTATTTTATTGAAATTTAGTTATAAGTCATTAATCTATTAATAAAATTTATTTGCTAAAAATATATTCTAATAAAATTATTTATTAAAAACTTTTGACAAAAATATTCTTATATAATCTTTTTAATTATTTTATTATTTATCATTTAAATTTAACCACCCTATTACAATTTCACAACCACCACCACTACCCTACTACCACTCTATTACTACCACCACCACCACAATAACCACCACCACCACCACAACCACCACGACCAGCACCAGTACAACCGCAACACAACCAAAACCACTACCACCACCACTACCACTACTAATTGTATCACACGCACGCGTTCGCGAACTTTTTAAAAAATAGTCATAACTAATTTTAAAAAATCAAAAATAATTGTATTTTGAACGAGACAAATTAAAATATACGCCTATGATTTTTTTTTTTTGAGTTTTTTGAATTTTTTTTGAGTTTTTGAATTTTTTTCCTTACACATGAGATTTATTGTTTCAAACAGCGAATTTCATGTTTGCGGGAAAAATTCATTGTTTCGAACAGTGAATTTCATGTTTAGAACAATAAATTTCATGTTTAAGAAAAAAAACCATAGACGTAAATATTAATTTGCTTTGTCCAAAAATACAAATTTTTATTTTTCTGATTTTTTTAGAATTAGTTATGACGATTATAAACAATCTCGAACGCGCGCGTGTGTGATGGAATTGGTAGTAGTTGGTGATGGTAGTGGTGGTGCTGGCTGTAGTGGTGGTTAAATTTTTTTACATTATGGTGGTGGTTGTGGTTGTGTTGTTGTTGGTGGTGATGGTTGTGGTGGTGGTGGATGGGTTGGTGGTGGTGATGGTGATGGTAATAGTGGTGGAAGTGCCACATTATCTGTTTAATATTAAAAATTAAAAATAAAAATTATATTAAAAATAAATTAATATATTTAATAATAATAATGGTAGTAAAAGTGTAAAAGATATAAGGATATTTTTTATATATAATTATTTTATCAGCCATTTTTTTATAAAATAAATTATTAGAGGCTAGCTACTTTTATTATACTTTTTTTCAAGAATAACCTCTTTAGTTAATTATAACAACACATATAAGTACTTGTTATTATTTTGTAATTTAAGAGAATTTCATGGTAATAAATAACTCATTTCTACCCATTAAATTAGTGGTGCATATGTCCCTATTATTTATTTAATTTTTTTTTTTGAAATGTCACTAATTATATTTATGGATGATTGACTAATAGAGTCTATGGACTATCGCCAGTTGCCCAATAGGTCCAACCTACCCAAAAAGCCTGGATTGCCCAGCTACTCCACTTAATGACTTTTGACTTTCCAAAAGTAACTTCCTAATTACTTGAAACCAATAAATTAATATCAAAACTAAAAGGGAAAAACTGTCAAAACATTGTATTAAATATATCAGATTTCCAACCGGTTATAACTTAATTATTTTGTTTTGGAAATTAAAGACATGATTTATTAGTATTTGAGGGTGTGGATCATTAATTTCACAAGAATGTATTAGTGAGTTGTTATGTATCATGTAATTCTTCACATAAAAAGGCGTAGGGTTGGCAGTGTATATTTGTAGGTTCTTTAGTTATAATAAATGGTGTATGGTGGGGATGTATATGTACAACTAAATGTCGATGGCTAATGTGTGAATTTTGGTGGTGTGTTTTGAGAAATCAATGGTGTGTAGTTTGTTGTGTATCATGTAATTCTTCCCATGAAAAAGGTGTAGGGTTGACAGTGTATTTTTTAGATGCTTTAGTTATAATCAATGGTGGGGATGCATATGTACAACTAAGTATCGTTGGGTAATGTGTGCAAATTTGGTGGTGTGCTGTGAGAAATCAAGGGTGTGTAGTTTGGGAGCTAGAATAGAAGTCAAAATGAGGTGTGTCATTCGTTTTATTTTGATGGTATGACTGTTGTAATAAAAGGCGTGTGTAGTTTGTGAAACACAAACACTTTAAAAAATATGAACAATGATAAAAATGGTTAAGACTGAATATTATTGAAAAGAAAAACAAATAGTTATTGAAGAAAAGCAAAACTAATCAAAATGTCACTGATAATACGAGTTAAAACCATGTGGTGCATTAGCATTCACTTATTACGGAATAATTTCACAAGAAAAACGATGCCGCTCGAGTACCATTCTCCAACATCTTCACACTCACATTTCCAACAAGTCGATGTACTGTAAACGAAAACCGTCGCCGCTCAAGGACCATTCTCTACCATCTTCCGATACTACTCGAGGACCATTCTCCACCATCTTCCACCGCCGCTCGAAAAAAAAATCTCTTCACACTCACCTTCCCACTCATCTTCTGCCCGGTTTATCTTTGTATATTGGTGGGTTTGTAACCATATGAGAATGATATTGTGAATAAAAAACTTTCCATCGTGTAATGCTTAAATTATAGGATTTAAATTATATGCACCAAAAACACAATCTATTATATAATATAATAATGGCATAAAATCTAATTAATTCGTTTAATGTTAGGGTATGGATGGTATACGGATTAAAAAGATGGACCATTTAGAAGAGAAATAATTTGTTGGACTCTATGGGGTAGGTTATTGGGGTTTTGAACTTAATTGGCTAATATCTCTATATTTTTAGTCAAAAACTAATATTTTAATAAATTAAAAATAACTTGTCAAAAAAAATAAAAATTGATTACACAATTCGCAGTGACATAACAAAGAAAAATGAAAACAAAATAAACATAGAAACATAAAAGAAGGTGCAACCCAAAGAATAAAACCTAATCAAATACAAAGAGAAAGCTATGCCACCGTGACCCCCATTTGATTTTTGATTCTCTTTCCCAACATCTATCAAATCCTGTTTTATCTTATATATTTGTTCCTCAAATGCAAAAAAAAAATTACTTATATATTTTCAAAACCCAATTCTAAACAAATTTGTAGTTTACCATTTTTTATTCCAAACACAACAAAGTTATAGCATAAAACATGTTCAAAACTATGAAAACAAAGATACATGTTTTTGCATAAAAAATTATACTCGAATACTCTTAACTTAACATATAAAATATTCTAATTGTGCATCTTAACAAGTTTGTAGTTCAACATTTTAGAATACTATATGAACATTAAAATTTATGCTATAAAAATATTTAACTAAGGCAAATGCGCATAAAGCCTAAAACATGTTTAAGATAGATAAGATGTAAATGCTTGTGTTATCCATAGAAGTGTTATTTAGATTCTTATTATTAACATAAAATATGTTCTAAATGAGTATCTAAACAAGTATTTAGTTAAACATGTTATTAAATTTATTACATGTGAAAAAGTATACTTTAGAAAGTGCTTAACCTATGTGACATGAATTATAAAGAATGAAAGTTAGGATGCTTGTTCTCTAATCAAGCGGTGTGTTTCTAAATATGGAATCGTATAGCAATATAGTTGATACATTTATAAAGGTAAAATTAATGACAAATAATATCAGGGGGTGACCAAAATTTAAACAAACAATCATATAGTTAGTAGGATGTACAAAATATAGTCAGTAGGATGTACAAAATAGAAAATAGGTGGACAAATAAACTGAGTGCTCATGCGTGTATTCTTAGATCCTAGAATAGGATGTATTTTAAAAGTGAATTCATATAATAATGAAATATGTAATATTTAGACACATAACAAATTATTTCATATATAGTACTCATATAATCAAGATGAGTGAACACACATTAATTTTAATGAATAAAACATAATTGGATGCTTTAACTTTTCGACATGTAAAATGATCTAATGAAGCATGCAAGCAAGCTATTAGTTGATCACTTATGTAAAAGTGAAGTATATAACAAGTTATAGGTTATGGAGTGATCAACTCATGTGAATGCATATCTTACACGAATGATCATGCTAAGGATAAGTCAACTAATGAGAAGAGACATGTTGCACAATGGGATAGATAATCATGTATACAAGTGTAATTAGCATATTGACTATAGAAGGGCTTGTCACATAATAACACACACTAAAAGAGCAATATTCCAACAACATATATATATATATATATATATATATATATATATATATACTAGGTATGAACCCGTGCCTGAAGGCACTCTGAAAATTTAATTTAAAATAATTAAAATAAACATCGAATATAAATACTTTTTGAGATAAAAACAAAATGAAAAAATTTAAAATTTTATTGTTAATTCTTTTTTGATTAGGATTATACTCTTTTGTTAGGATTTGATTGTTTAATTACCTGTAAATATTGATAAATTGTAATTACTATTCAAAAAATCTGGATTACACAAAAAACACATTGTTTTGGTTTAATTTTATTATTAATTAAGTAAAATAAAATATTAAATTAAATTATTTTTATATATATGTAAATGTCATAATAGAGACAATATTATTTTTAAAACATCCTACAACCGTCTGTGTTCTTTCCTATAAACATACATACATATACATTATTAGATTATATAACCAACAAAAATCTTAAACTTTAATTTTTCCTATACAAAGGAGTAAATTTTAAACCTTAAATTAAATTATATATATATATATATATGTAAATCTCATAATAGAGACAATATTATTTTTAAAACATCCTACAACAGTATGTGTTCTTTCCTATAAACATACATACATATACATTATTAGATTATATAACCAACAAAAGTCTCAAACTTTAATTTTTCCTATATAAAGGAGTAAAAATTAAACCTTAAATTTGGTCACTGCTTCTAGATTTCTTATTTCTTTGAACATTAGGTATAATGTTTTATAAAAAATGCAATGGAAATAGAATAAATGAGAAAGTGAGAAAGGAAATTATACAGGTAATTTGAAGGTCCTACTTTTTTTTTGTTTCTTCTAATATTTTGAATTTTATAGCATTGTAAGAGAAATCTAAAAAAATAAATTCTAGAGAAAAAATTTTGAAGGTAAATTTTTAGATTCAAATAAATGAGAAATACATAGGCGCCAAAGGCTTATTCAACTCCATATTTTCTTGAGTTTCTCTTATCCCATATCTCTTAACTGCTTCCATTAAAACATGAGTTGGATAATATAACATGTCATAGACTGTCGATGGTATTTTTAGTTTGAATGATTCACCACTAATCTTTAATATTTTTGCTTCCTTCCTTCCTCGTACCAATCTGTTCCCTATTTTTTCTCTGTTTTCTTGAGTTTTATAAGTCGCTTAAGATCTATGTTTTCTAATTGTTTTTGTATGGACTCGCAAAGAATGATTAGTAGCATATAGTTTGATATGGATTTGGGTTCTTCGATTTTTTATTAGCCAGCCCGGGGTTGATGATGGTGAATAATGGTCTATTAGAGGCGGCGCTAGCAAAACAATTTTAAAAAAATGCAGTATAAGAAAATTGCACAATAGGTCCCTGTATTGTGCAAATTCGCACTATAGGTCCCTAATGCACTCTATGTCCTTGTATTGTGCAAAAAATCCCACTATAGGTCCCTTTATTGCACAAAATAGCGACCTATATTGCCGGCTACCTAGATTGAGCAAAATTGCACTATTGGTCCCTGTATTGTGCATAAATTGCATATAAGTCACTGTATATATTTTTCTGTGCAAAATCCAAAGTATAGGTCCCTGTGCAAAAATCACAGTATAGGTCCCTATAACAACACAACTCTTTTATACTCTATATTGCACCCCTTATTGTGCATAATTTGCACTATAAGTCACCATATATAGACCACTGTGCAAAAATCATGCAAATCCATCTCTACACACCTGGACAGTGTTTGCGTGGTCTTCAATAGGTGCGATAGCTAAAGACTCCTCTTTTACATTTAAATTTTGCAGGCCCGGGCCATCAATAATAGCCAATGGTCCCAAAAGATCTCCAAGAAGATCACCCGAAGGAGGAGCAGGAGAAGGAGGATCTACTACTGTTAAAGCCCCAATTGATTCTTTCAACCCCACATGCTCTCTCGATTCCTGTTCCTGTTTTGCATAAGCAAATCCAATTTTTTAAATTAATTAATTAATTAATAATAACTAAAGATTCTCTCACTCACCTTTACAACACTAAGCTGTCCTGCTACAACAGGTGGCAGATTCCCATTGGTGGAGTACACCCTGGACGTCTTGCTAAAAGATGACTAAACTCTCCAAGAATATACGCACTTACCTACACCAATACATACATCTCAATTTACACTTCATAATTTCTTTTTATTTTAAACACACAAATCTTAAACATACCTTCACCATTGTCTCGTGAATAGCAGGTTTATCAAGATATTCTTTAGCTTTCAATGCTGCATAAGGCTAATAAACAATACATACACTATTAAATCCCTTATCTTGAAGCTTTAACCGAAAAATAATTTTAAAAATAAATAAATAATAGTTTGAGTTACCTGTAAATCCTCATTGTTTGTTACAAATTGTACTACACGGAACCAAATATCATCACTAACAAAATCTCCTGCTTTGTCAATTAACTGAAGTATTACATCCACATACCTTTACCAACACAATATCAAGATTTATGACTCATTTATATGATCAAAATTGTACAAAATTCAAACTTACCATGACAAATCAGGAGCAAATTTCTCAGCAAGAATTGCACTTTTTAAAGCTACTTCATCACACATAGACAAATCTGCTGTACAAAGATTAAAGTAATAATTGTAGGATTAGTATAAAAAGTAATAATTGTAGGATTAGTATAAAAATATACTCTGGTGCTAATCTGTAGGATTGGTATAAAAATATAATTGTAAAAACAATGAGATTAGGTTAAAAAATAATTAAATTTTTAGAGTTTCAGTGACAAAATTAATTCTTTTTTACCTTAATTTGGATTCTTTGCCAAGTCAATTGATGATGGTAGAGAATGGTTGCCTAGTGGCGAGTGGCGAGTGGCGGCGGTTTTCTTGTGAAGAATGAGCGGCTTGGTGGGAAGAGATGAGCGGCTTGAGTGGCGAGTGGCGGCGGTTTTCTTGTGAAGAATGAGCGGCTTGAGTGGCGAACGGCGGCCGTTTTCTTGTGGGAATGATCGGCTTGGTTGGAAGAGATGAACGGCTTGGTGGGAAGGTATGTTTGAAGAATTTTTTTTTTTTATGTATTCCAATGCGCGATGAATGACGTGAAGAGATTAGTTTTAGGTTTTAGGTAGAATGATATTTAAATGGCAAGAAAGTAGAATCCAACTGCTGAAAAATATACATTTTAAAGCGTGGATTGAAGAGACATTTCGGGCCGTTGGCCCTTCTCCAATATTATATATATATATATATATATATATATATATATATATATATATATATATATATATATATATATATATATATATAAAAGTTATATAAAAATGCATATCACTTTAAACCTTCTAGGCTTGTTGTTATCCCATATGGGCGCTAGGCCCTACTTAGCCGCTTTGCCTACCTCATTACTTTATACAACAAGACAAAATCCAAATTATTCAAAGAATCTTCAAAAGTAACTTTTTAGAATTATTTTAACTGTATTGTCTTTCTTCCTTTTATATGTACTAGGTATAGCCCGTGTCTTAAGGCATTTCAAAACATAAAAACTGAGTTACCTGTCTACTTTCAGTTTTAACATAGAAAATGTTTAAAAAATATGATGATATTTTGTCTTGAATATGTAAAAACTGAAATAATAGATAGAATGAATACGAAAGTGAGATAAAAAATTGGTTATTAAATTCAAATGCACCATAAATCCATGTACAATTTAAACAACTAATAAATAGATTAAAATACGAAAATAATCAAAGAGTATCATAATCTAAATGCGTGAATCCTAAATCTCAATTTTTAATATACGTGCATAAATCTCATAACTCTACAAAATATCATTGTGTCAACACACATATATCTGAAGACAAAGATTTTTTTTCCATTGATGGGAATCGAACCCAGGTTTGATGGGTGAAAGTCAAGGTTAAGATTAAGGTTAAGGTTAAATTTAAAAATAAGGTTAAGGTTATGGTTAAGGTTTAGGTCAAGGTTAAGGTTAATTTTAAGGTTATGGTTAGAGTTAAGGTGTAAGATGTAAATTTTAAGGTTCAAGGTTAAGGTTTAATAAGATATAAGGTTTAAGGTCGAATATTAACGCTATAAATATTTATTTGGTTAAGGTTAAGATAAAGGTTAAGGTTAAGGTTAAAGGTTAAGGTTAAGGTTAAAGGTAAAATTTAAGGTAGTGTTTAAGGTTATATGTTAAGGTTAAGGTTATGGTTAAAGTTAAGGTTAAGGTTTAGGATTAAGGTTTAAGGTTTAAGGTCTAAGGTTCAAGGTAAAAGTTAAGTTTTAACATTTAGGTTAAGGTTAAGTTTTAACTTTAAAGTTAAGATAGTGGTTATAAAATTTAAGATGAAGGTGAAGGTTATAGTTATTGTTTAAGGTTAAGGTTAAGGTTGAGTTTAAGGTTTAAGATTTAAGGTTAAAGTTTAAATTTTAAGATTTAAGGTTTAAGGTTTAAGGTATAAGGTTTAACGTTAAATATTAAGGTTATGGTTAAAGTTAAGGTTAAGGTTTAAGGTTTAAGGTTTAAGCTTTAAGGTTCATGGTTCAATTTAAGATTAATTTTATAATTAAGGTTAAAGTTAAGTTGTAACTTTAAGGTTAAGATAAAGGTTAAAAAAGTATAGATGAAGGTGAAGGTGAAAGTTAAATTTAAGATTTAAGGTTTAAGGTTAAGGTAAAGGTTAAGGTTTGAGGTTCAAGGTTTAAGGTTTAAGGTTAAGGTTAATTTTAAGGTAAATTTTTAGGTTTTAAATTTAAAGTTAAGGTTGAGGTTAAGGTGAAGGTGAAGATTAAGGTTTATGGTTCAAAGTTTAAGGTGTAGGTTTAAGGTGTAATATGTAAGGTTATGTTTAAGTTTAAGGTTAAAGTTGAGGTTAATATTATTGTTAAGGTTAAGGGTAAGGGTGAGGGTAAGGTTAACGTTAACAATAAGGTTAAGTTTAAGTTTTATGTTTAAGTTTATGTTTAAGTTTAAGTATAAGTTGAAGTTTATGTTTAAGTTTAAGGTTAAGTTCAACGTTAATGTTAGGTTAGGGTTAAGGATATGGTTAAGGTTATTAGTTAAAAAGTTGAGGTTGAGGTTAAGTTTAAGGGGTTAAGGGTTAAGTTTAAGGTTAACGTTAAATTTATGGTTAAGTCTAAGACTAAGACTAAGGCTATGACTAAGGCTAGGTATAAGTTTAATGCTAAGGCTAAGGCTAAGGCTAAGGCTAAGGCTAAGGCTAAGGCTAAGGTTAAGACTAAGGTTAAGGCTAATGCTAAGTCTAAGGCTAAGGCTAAGGCTAAGGCTAAGGCTAAGACTAAGGCTAAGGCTAAGACTAAGAGTATGGCTAATGCTAAGGATAAGGCTAAGGCTAAAGGTAAGGCCAAGGCTAAGGTTAAGACTAAGACTAAGGCTTACGCTAAGTCTAAGGATAGGTCGAGGGCTAGGGCCAGGGCTAGGGTTAAGGAGAAGGTTAAGGTTAAGTTTAAGGTTTATGTTAAGGTTAAATTTAAGTTAGAGGTTGATGTTAAGTTTAATTCAAACGTTGAGGTTGAGTTTGAGGTTAAGGTTTAGGTTATGGTTAAGAATTTGGGTTAAGGTTAAAGGTTTGCGGTCAGTGTGGACCAAATACGGAACTTTTAGATATCTAATGGAGTGGGATAAGGGACAATTAAGTTTTTATTAGGAAAAAATTGATGCAATTAATGTGAAGAAATAAATTAAGGGACCAAAGACGATCATGCTCGTCTTTTTTGTTGAGGGTCCAACCCGTTTAAAAAAGTATTTTATGATATAGATTATGCTCAATTATCAAATAATTTTAATTCTTAATTATCATTTAAGTGTTTATTAATTTTAATTTTTTATATGATAGACATATATATATATATATTATTCTATGAATTCCATCTTGACTTTATAGTATTCTATAATTTTTATTGGCTGAATCAATATATTTCTTGTCTTGAAAATTTATTATTATAAAGTTGAAATGACTTATGTAAAAATTATACATGTTTTGACAATCAAAAATAAAAGAAAAAAATTTATTTATATATTGTAATGCAAAGTGATTTTTTTAAATTTTATATTGTATCTAGTTAAATTTTTCGTATAATAAATTCTGATTTTTTTTAATTTTTACGTACTTTGTAAATTTTAATAAAAAGGAATAAACTTTATTTATATGAAAAATAATATGAATTCTTATAATTTTATTTATATGAAGGTTAAGTGGATTATATATTATTAATTATTTTCATGCGTATATAATGATGTGTATATATTTGAGTCATGTGTATCTGTATATAATAAATGAGAGAATGAGAAGAATGTGGGAATTATGAGCCAAATGGGGGAATTATGAGACGAATGAGGAAGTTTGAGGATAAATAGGGAGAGTTAGGTTTCATTCTGCTTTATTATATAGACTAGGTATAGCCCGTGCCTGAAGGCACTCCAATTAATAATATTCCAGTTACTTGTTCATTTACTGTTGATACATATGAAATGTTTAAAAATTAGAATGATTTTTGGTATTGAATATGTAAAAACTGAAATTATAGATAGTGTGTTGTACAGAAATTATTAAAAGAATTATTATAAAATTCAAATGAACATAAATATGTGTATAATTTATCAAACAACTAATAAAGAAGTTGAAATACGGAAAAAATTAAAAAGAAACAAAATCGAAAATACATATATGATCATTCGTCTTGTGTGCTTACTTATAATAAACAAACATTATATTAGAACTTCAGGATATACAATATTAGTTGTTGTTTGTTCACCATCGGGAAGAAGTGCACTTATGCGATCATAACTCGTACATCTTGATAATGCAACATACAATTGTCCATGACTAAATACTGGTGTTCGCAAATCGATCCGAACGAATTTCACAGATTGACCTTGTGATTTATTTATGGTTATGGCATAGGCTAAACGCACAGGAAATTGTCTCATTGTCATCACAAAGGGTATTTCCGAGTCAGAAGGCGTCAATGTTATTCTTGGAATGAATACCAAATTACCGGATTTATCTCCATTCAAAATGCGTGCTTCAATAACACGTGTTGAAGATCTGACAACCATTAACCGCGTGCCATTACACAATCCATCCTTTGGGGCAATATTTCTTAACAACATGATAGGAGCACCCACTTTTAATTCCAATTTGAACGGAGGTAATCCACTTGGATTCGGTGAGTTTAAATACTCATTTGGATATCGAGATATTATAGATTTATCTACTTGATCCTCTTCAACCATCTTATCAGCTGCTAGATATGTCTTATGTATTCCAGGAAAAATCTTAAGAGCAAGATTGTTGATCTCACTAACATCATCATTTCTCGCGGATAGTATAGTGCGTTCATTGACATATGTGTTAGTTACAGTTTCAAGGTCATGAAGTTAGGATATGTGGTTGATATCAAATTGTTCAAATTTGTGCACTTGCACATTGTTGTTGGGATCTCCATTAATTCTTCTGAGTTAGAGCCAATCTATAATGATTAACAAACACTTAAATTTATGAGTATAAAAAAAATTATAACAAAATTTAGAGCCATTCAAATTACCTTTAGTAGGAAGTCGGCAAAATCAGTGTTCCCGCTAATTGAGTCGTTGAGACGCATATTAAAATCTAATGTAAGCACGTGAATTTTTCTCCAAAGTATAGAACGTCTTAATGAGGCTCCGACTATTTGTTCGCGTACACTTTTTGGTACAAATGGTAAAATTTGTCGCAAATCACCTCCGAGAACAACAGTGATGCCCCCAAATGGCTTCTCATTTTTATGTATATCTTGTAACGTTCGATTAACAGTCTCAACACAATTTTGATGTTGCATCGGAACTTCATCCCAAATTATGAGACTTGTTTTTCGTATCAACTCAGCCTGGAGGGATTGTTTAGAAATATTACAATTAGAATCTTCCACGATATTCAGTGGTATCGAGAATGTGGAATGTGCAGTTCGACCTCCAATCAATAACAAAGATGCGATTTCTGATGAAGCTACATTAATCACAAAATAATCTAAACTCTGACATTTTGTTGATATCGTATTGTATAAAAAGGTTTTTCCAGTTCCAGCACCTCCATTCAAGAAGAAAGTTACACCTTTACTATTAAACACGGAATCAACAATCTTATCGTATGCGCGCCTTTGTGCACTGTTAAGTCGATCAACGTTTATAGCTGCATCCCTATCTTTCGCTTCCCTTTGAAGTTGTAAATGTTCTCTTACCAATCGATTTTCCACAACCAAGTTCCAATTCATAAGTTGTGGATTTTGTTTCGAAATTGGAGCACGGTTTATTGCGCGAGTTGTGTAGATAGTCATTTCGATTATTTTATTTTTCTGCGAAACCTGTATAATAATATCAATTATGTATTAGTTACAATATGATGACATTCGTGTTGTGTGTTTACTTATAATATACATTGTTTCGATCATAAAGTGAAATTATAGGTTTACTTGAGGTCTGCGAACTTTTGCATTCGATTGGACTCGAGATGCACTCATTTTTGAGACCTTGTTTTTGTTATTCAATACGCTCGTCATTTGATAGTACAATGATCTGAAAATATGAGGATTTATTAACATTTGGTAAATAAAACGATAAATCTATCTTACATGTTATACAAATGAAACAATTAATCTAGTAATACATATACTGCAATACGACACACGTATGTATAATTTTAATAAGTTCAACTAATTTATTTCAATACGTAAAAAAGTAGTTCTCCAATACAATACAATTATTATCGAATCAAGAACAATTTATTACAAATGACTCCTAAAACCGATTATTCATGAAAAAGTAGCAAATCAATACCATAAATTTTATTGTCGAATCTAGACTAATTTATTAAAATCCACTCCCAAAAATTTTATTACAGATAAATAACGACCATTCGAATATAAGGTACCCTGCTCCATGTTAGCAAAGGTTAAATCTGCTAGCATCATAAACTCGATATCATCAAGTAAAACTTTCAAATCTTCTAGGTTATCCATATTTTTTAGTAAAGGTAGAATATTTTCTATTGGCCAATCTTGAGGAAGCGTGGCAACTATGACATATAGCAAGGGGCAGATCTAAAGGAACGTTTTTACTACTCCTAAAGGAATAATAACTTTCTTCATTTCGTTTAATGTGATCAAGCACAGATTTAGTTGAATTCATTGGTTCGTCAGTGAATTCAGTCCATAAAAGGGTTATATTATCGATTTCACCATATTCATCGTATGAATTTGTTATAGTCTTAGTTAGCATTCCGAGTGTGTCCATTGTATTTTTTGTTTTAGCCTGCAAAAAATAACTATGAATAGAAAAATTTATATGTAAATATTTGTATGCTATATTTTTTAAAAGTGAGTATTCGAAATGGAAACTATTATCTACAAACTACTCAAATAGTAATACGATTACTATTTAAAATATTCAGATTCTTTTTTTAGTTTATTAACAAAAAATAAATAAGAATTTACGATTTTATAATAAAAATATAGATATACTAAATGCCATAAATAATAATTATTAATTTTAGTAGTATGTTAATTATTTAATTATCAATTATTTTAATATTTTATATCAAAATATAAATATAGAAAATTTTTTATTGTTTACTAAATTATTTGTATTTTCTTTTTTTTACAACTTTTTTCTTAAACCCGCGTAAATTCCATTTGTTTTATATTTTTTTTTATTAAATCCAACAGAAATGTATAACATATTCTTGTACAAATGTAAAATTTTGAAATATATTTTTTAAAATGTAAAATTTAAGAATATATTTTTGTTCAATGATGCTACGTTTTGATTGGGGATTTATGGGTAAAAGATTTTTTTTCAAACAATTATAGGATATGTAAAATGAAAATAAAGGAGAAGAATGAGGAAATTATGAGATGAATGGGGGAATTATGAGACAAATGGGGGAATTATGAGATGAATGGGGAAGTTTGAGAATAAATAGGGAGAGTTAGGTTTCATTCTGCTTTATTATATACTAGATATGACCCGTGCCTGAAGGCACTTTAAAAAATTTATAATATGAATCTGGCTCTGAGAATTTCTAATCTTATACCACCGGGTTGAAGACCCATATCTCCTCGAACGCAATCTCTCTTGGCATATAAGTAATGTTCATTTCTATTCTTGGTTTTATCGGTGCTGGGTATGAAGAAATAGAATACAATTTATTCTTGAATAAACAAATCTCAAATTTCAAGTTTAGTAAAAAAAATAATCAATCATAATTAGTTCAAAAGAGTAACTGAATAACATTTGAGTTGCGTGGTGAACCTACTCAAAAGCCGATGTGCAAAGTATGACTAAAAAATTTTACAAAATGAAATTAAAAAATTTCATGAGGTAAAAACGGGTTCATAGGCTAAATAAATAAAGTATAAAGTGGTTACCTAGTGATGCTAATTTCTTCATCCAGGTTCAAAATTACTGCCTGATCATCCTTTCTATATAAATCAAAATTTTATATTTCATTCTCTCATCAACACTTCTATTAATATCACTATAAACTTCCAAAATAGATCAATCCCTATTTGTTGTCAACTATTTGACACACAATATATCTATATATTTCATTCTCTCATCAACACTTCTATTAATATCACTATAAACTTCCGAAATAGATCAATCCCTATTTGTTGTCAACTATTTGACACACAATATATCTATCAAAAGACTTTCTTTACTTCGATTTTTTTTATCTAGGATAACTATATCAACTTGATGGAAATATTACATATTAGAATATGAATTTAATATTTATTTAGTAACCAATAAATTTTGTTCAACATTTATATAAACACATGAGAAATTATTAAACAAATTCAAAATTAAATTTAAGCTCCACTACCCAGTCAATAACACTTTAAAAAATGTTTAACACGTTTTGATGAAACCTTAAGGTTTGCTTTACCTACTTGCTTCCTTGATTAATTGATTAATGGGTAACAATGCAATTTTGTGGACGCTCAACCAACTTCAGATATACTATTGTAGCCAACTCTAAATAAAAATTCTTAACTGTTTGATCACATTCAAAACATTCTTAAGTGTTTGGTCACATCCAAAACAATATCATACTATGAATAGGCACATATGCTTCAACATATAATTAGTTAAATAATACGATTTAATTTATTCGGTTTGTGTGTTTCTTAAGTAAATTCTCTTATCGCACGATTTTAATCTTCTTTATTTTCAATTCCAGCTAAATATTTGAGTATAACATTATTGATTATTTATATGTGGGTTATATATATATATATATATATATGAATATTGTTTTCAAATACAAATGGAATTAGTTTTCATTAGCCTTAAATCCCAGATTAGTGCTACACAATACATGACATGGGATATTTTTTCTTTAGACCAAAAAACAATGCCTTGGAAAAGAATCATGATCTCACAGATACACAAAAACTGGATTTGTGGGGAACATATCAAATAATGTATTGACTTGTCAATAAATTTATACATTAAACACTTTTTATAAAACTAACGAATAATAAACACACCCTCAAGCACACATAATATTTGACAGCTTCACACAACATATAAAACATACATATTTATAAAAGGTTGTGGTGACTCGCAACTGAAGCTTGTAACAAACAATCGCGAACATGTTTGGCAATATCACAAACGACACCAGGTCTATGAGGAACAAATATAATGGAGGATTTAGAAGAAGCACCAATCTCTTTCATAGTATCGAAATACATGAGTAATGAAAACCATGTCCAATATATCTTTTGTAGTTGTCCCGGGTACATTTAAAGAGAAACTAAAACCAAGCACACTGTCAAACCATCCACTACTCCAGATACTTTGCTTCCCTTCACCTTCGACCCAAATCCCTTGGAACGTTTAGAAATATTGATGACAACTACAAAAAAGCGATATTAAGGGTAGTATAAAGTATAAACCTCGCCAACACTGGAGAAGAACTCATAACATCTCATTCATCTGCCTTCAAAGAAATCTGAAAGATTCATAAAAAATGTGAGAGAAATTAATTTTCAGTAAGTATTATGACACAATGAATTGATTTGCAAGATTACCTGATAGGCGAAGACTGTTCTTTGATCTTGTTCAGGATCAGCTTGTGGTTCCTCTGTTTCTTCTTTTTTCTCTTTATGTCTTCTGCAAATAAAAATACACTTAGTGATACACTCATATAAAAATTGGTCATGCTCTGACTTTTTTTAGAAAGAGACCGGCAAACATGAAAAAAGAAGCCTATTTATTCATATCATAGCAAACTCAAGAGAGATAGAGATAGAAATGATAAAGAAAACCTTCAAATTATTGAATGACATGAAGAAATGCAATGGTGTCAAACTCAATCTTGAAAGAAAGAGTATCTGATAACAGATTCCATGTTAAACTCACAAACAACTGTACCTAAGCAGTCCAGAATTGAACAGTTCGGACAGTTATATCAGCAAACTGTCCTTGTCCTTGTCCACCTGATTGTTTCTTGTGTATAATACTTCACTTCCGAAATCAATCCTTATTACCCAAGATCTTGGGTAATAAATGAATCTTCTGCCTTGAAAATTCGAGGTATTTCTTCTCCATCGCTGAAAAACGGAACCTGAGAAAACATGGTTAGAAACTTTAACAGTTTACTATTTATTCTATATTTATTTTTAATTTTCTCTCACCTTTGTACCATCATAATATAGGGACCTATAGTCTGAGTGCATTATACAGGTTAGTCTCTTTCCCCTTCTTTTTGGGTAAATTACCAAATTACCCCCTCTAGTTTGACAAAAAGTAAAAAAACCCTATGGTTTTCTCTCACCTTTCGACCATATTACTAAGGCAGAGGCGGAGAAAGGATTTTTCGAGGTAATTACACTATAAGTTACTATATTATGGAAAAAATTGTATTACAGGTCCCTATATTATGAAAAATTGTATCTATGAATCTTCAATTTTTTAGGTAATTGCACTATAGGTCCCTATATTATGGACAAATTGCCTTACAGGTCCCTATATTATGAAAAATTGTACTATAAATCTCCAATTATATTACCTGTAATTGTTAGGTCCCTATATTATGAAAAGAATTGCAATACCAGTGCCTATATTATAAAAAATTGTACTATGGATCTTTACTTTGTTTAGGTGATCGGACAATAGGTCCCTATATTATGCACAATTGTATTACATGTCCCTAAATTATGTAAAATTGTACTATATATCACTGTAGTATATAAAAATTGCATTACATATCCTTATATCATGGAAAAGTGTACTATCAATCCCTATAGTATACAAAAAATACATTACATGTCCCTTATATTGTGAAAATCGTCCTAAATATCTCTGATTTTTTGAGGTAATTGCACTATAGGTCCCCATACTGTGAAAAATTGCATTACAGGCCCCTAAATTTAGGAAATCATAGTAAAAAACTGATTTTCAAGGTAATAGCACTGTAGGTCACTATATTGTGAAAATTTACATTACAGGTCCCTAAATAATGAAAAGTTATACTAAAATCCCTATAATATATACAAAATGCATTACAGGTCCCTATAATATGAAAAAATGTACTATAAATCTCTAGGTTTTTGAGGTAATTGCACTATAGGTCCCTATATTACGCAAAAATTGCATTACATGACTCTATATTATGAAAAATGGGAGTATAAATCTCAAAAAAAAATTAAGTGATTGCAGTATAGGCCGCTATATTATGCAAAAGATGCATTACAGGTCCTTAAATTATGATAAATTGTACTATAAATCCATATAGTATATTTAAAATGCATTACAAATATCCCTATATTATGGAAAATTGTCCTATAAATCCCTATAGTATATAAGAAAATTGCATTACAGGTCCCTATATTATGAAATCATACTATAAAACTCTAATGTGTTAGGTAATTGAACTATAGGTCCCTATATTATGTAAAATTGCACTATGTAAAATTGCACTGCAGGTCCCTATATTATGCAAAAATTGCACTACAAAGTAAAGAAGTAGGTAAAGTTGCGTCATATGGATATCAGGAAACTGGTTTGACAAACAATATCAGGAAAAGTGAAGTTATTTTGCATAAGTTAGGACCAATAGTGCAATCCTTTTTATTAAATGAGACTTTTTTGCAAATTATGAAGACCTATGGTTGCATAATTTAGGGACCTATAGTGCAAAATATATGAATTTGTAGGGCAATTTTTGCATAATATAGGGACCTGGAGTGTAATTAACTCAAATGTCCAATTTATGACAATAAATAAGCACAAAAATTTCACCTGTTTACTGAAAAAATACTCTCAAAAACAATTAATTTTTAATATAAAGATGGATCCTAGTATCTCCTGATCACCTTAGAGTATTTTAATCACTAAAGCAACTATGACTCAAAAATCCAACTTTTAATTACCATACAAATACATAAATTTCATTAACACCGCACAACTTTTAAACAATCTTTGATTTCAAGAAATGAATTTAATTTGAAATTCTAACCTGGTCGCCAATTTTCTATCGATTGACATTTTTTCCCACAACTTCAATGGTTCCAGAACATTCGAGACCATGGACATGGAGCTGACTATCTCCCTTTCGTGGTGGATACTTCCCTTTTCCAAACAGGATTAACTTCCACTATTAGAACTGTCTTGTCAAACTTCACTGTTAATGTTGGAAGAGATACATACCTCATGTTTTCTTTGATTCAACACGGCATCACACTCCAATTGAAGGCCAGAATCAACAGCCATCACAACATTAATCATCATCATCCGGCACAAACTATTTTGTACCATAGCTGCTCTCGAAGGAGTTAATGACATCCAAACAAACACCTTCAATGCAATCAAATGAGTTTTTTAATGATAAAAACCAAGATTGTTATATCATATCATCTAAAAGAAGAAGAAATTGAATTCGAAAGTTTACTTACCATTAAGATTCCTTTAATGAGTTCATCTGAATATGGGTCTGGTTCCATCTCTGGCAGGTACCTGCCAACAAATGATCCACCATGGTTTTCTTAGACCTCTCATACACATCTGTTCTTTTATCAATCCAAAATTTCTATTGTATCACTAAAAATAAATTAAGAAGAAATTACTAATTAGTGAACAATGAAAATCTGAGTACAATTTCCGCAGCACCTTTCCCGTGTGAATATG
Source organism: Nemophila menziesii (assembly GCA_029959085.1). NCBI lineage: Eukaryota > Viridiplantae > Streptophyta > Magnoliopsida > Boraginales > Hydrophyllaceae > Nemophila > Nemophila menziesii. The sequence goes on from JARWIR010000002.1 coordinate 94,907,639, forward strand.
AACTTCAGAACCCAAGAACTTCACACTCGAATTCCCACCAAGTCGCTCTCCAAATAACATAAAAGTACCATCGTTATATACCAGCGGGAAAGATAAACATCAAAATTCGGACTCATGAGTTCTCCTTTATCGCATTTGATTGATCAAGCTACATTGAGTATACATCATACCCACGTTCAATTGTTTGAATATCAAAATTAGCTGCCTCCAGAGCCGCTATTTTAAGTGACATTACCCCAAAAATTTGCAGGAGAGCGGCTTGGTGGTGGGAAGGTGATTGTGAAAAAAATGAGAAGGTAAAAATATGTTTAGATTATATGATACGTTAGAATTTCAAAGAGTTGTGTTTTAGGTAACAATTAATTATACCTAAGTCTTCGATGGTTAATGGTGGAGAATGATCCCGAGTGGTGGCGGAGGTCTTCTCGTTGCAGGAGAGCGGCTTGGTGGGTGTTTTGGGTCTTCGGTGGTTGATGGTGGCGGAGGTCTTCTCGTTGCAGGAGAGCGGCTTGGTGGGTGTTTTGGGTGTTCGATGGTTGACTTGATAGTTTGGTGGGGATTTATGGGTAAAATGAAAATAAAAGAGAATAATAAAGGAATTATGAGATGAATGGGGGATTATGAGACTAACGGGGGAGTTTGAGGATAAATAGGGTAAATTAGTTTTGGTTCTGCTTTATTATATAGATATTAAAGCATACTTTTGAGAATTGAGACGGTCTTTCTTTATGAATGAGCCAATGACTTTGCCCAAGTGGTAAATATTGTGTCTCCATGACCAATAGCTCCCAACCTATAGTGACTCTCTAATGTTTAAAAATAACTTAGTTTTGGTGATCTATTGGTATTCAACAACACTTTATTCATATTAAGAATATAGAATACTCTATCTCTTTCCTGATTTTTCATTTAGCTTTTGTTACAGATTAAAAAAATATAAAAACTAAAAAAATTATTACTAAAATATTTTTCATAAAGTGTTTTGATATTTTAAATATTTTTTAAAATTATAAATATTTTTTAAAATTATAAATATTTATTATTTTAATAAATTAATAGTGAAATTATATATATATTTTTTAATATTTTAAATATACAATCTTTCAAGAACAAAGTGTATCATTTGAAACATTTCGCATTTGATGTTTCTTTCTCCTATTATATATTATACTTTGAAACATTGGAAACACCTATGGAGTCTGAGAATATATATATTTAGATATTAAAATTTAATACATAAATTTACCAAAAACAAAATATTCCTTAAATTATTATAAATAATAGTATATTAGTAGTGCACTACACCTTATGCTGGAAATGGCGATAACTTTTTTCGTCACGAATGATATAAAATGTCATCGCAGAAGACCGACTTTGGTTATTTGCGACGACATGTCGTCGCCAATATTTCGTCGCTAGTGAACAGTCATTAGAAATATTTCTCGCAACAAAAATCTTTAATGTTGCCGCGAATGACCAAGTTTGATTTGCGACAAAAAAAGTCGTTGCTAGATGACTTAATATTCGCGATGACATTTTGTCATCTCTAATATTGTCAACGGGCGATGACATCGAGTCGTCTCTTTATCGGTGTTAGGATGACAAATTATGTGTCGTCGTTAATTTAATACATCACCAGCGACGACATTGGACGAAGATAAAAACCGTAGTGTTGTGGAGGAGCCACTGGCTTAAGAACGAATTCCGGGACAGCCGAGATGCTACAGTGTTTTTCCAAACGTTCCCCAAGGTTTAAACACTACTACCCTACTCTCGTGTGCACTCACAATCGTAGTTTGGAATTTGTATAATATTCGTTCAAGAACTGGAAAGAAAGAGGGAGAATAAATATGTTGTTGTATTGTTTCGTAAAGCTGGTGTGTGAAAAATGAAGTGAAGACAACAGTATTTATAGAGGAAAAAACTAGCCAGTACACTATCCGTTACTTCAGTTTTACAAACGTGTGTTAAAACGTGGGAGGTAAGAGTCAACATCGGACCAAGTCATTAACGGAAAAATAAAATAAAAGTTGTTGTAAAAACTAGTTTACTTTTATTTCCCCAAGACGCAAGACCCGGGCCAGGTAAATGGTGCGTGCGTGTGGGCTTACCTATTATCTCTTAGTGTGCATGGGTGTTAGTTCTTTGGTAGCTAATGGTACCACAAAGATAATAAGCACCTTTTATCCCATGATCACTACCGATGTGGGAAACTAACATAGAACCTTTCCCATTTCCCCACTACACAACTTAATACGTTTGACCAAAAAACTTCCCACATGCTACACTACATTGATGAGAATAAATGAGTCCAACAAAAAACACATGAATACATGCAAAAGAGAATACTGAGAGACGAAAACTTTCTAGTCTGAAAGCACCCACACAACACACACAAGAGCAGTAATATAGATTTCACAATGAACTATTATTTTGCCGATCAAAAATATTACAATTTGACATGACAGTAAGCTTACACCGAGCTTATAAAATCAAAAAGTATCAAGAAAATTCAGCTCGAATAAATTCACATTACACCTGTGTAGTAAATACCCACGTTTTCTTTGTCTTTACCAAACTGGACAAACCAGACTAATCCTTACTTGGGTAGCAAGAAGACCATATATAGACAATAGAGTTTCTATGTGTTCCGAATTTACTAATGACATGTTCACCATATGTGGTTATTCATCACACAAATTTCAACATATTTCACCTACGACACAAATTTCAACATATTTCACCTACGACTACCCATAAAATAATCTAGGGCAATTCAGAGATCTTCAAAAACCAGACAATTATTGCCAATCTTCGTAAAGCTTGAGTAAAATTCGAGTAACTATAGAAAAGGATTCACATAATTATACAACCCATTAATACGATAATATCGTATAAGCGTACTAAAATATATGAAGAAAAAGCGAAGAAGAAACAAACATGGAAGAAAGAAAGAAGTTGAGACTTACCAAAGTACGTGAACTGTCAAAAAACCTTACGATGTATGAGGTGAGGTAAATATATATACTTTTTAAAATTAAAAAAGCCTAATTCTTTTTTTTTTAACTGAAGTGGATTTTTGTTTTTTTTTTAAACCCGGTTACTAAACTATTTTCAATTTTGTTAAAAAAAACTATTTTTAATAAATTTACCTATTATCTTTTATTTTAACGATAAATACAATAGTACCTTTCATTTTTTCCATTTAATAGCTCTATTAAAAGACTAATTTAATAGGCCTTATAACCCATAATTACGCTAGATGCATACTTATCGACATAAAGGAAGAAAGATTAATTCAAATTGAAAAATACATAAGTTAGAACAAAAAAATATTATAAATCTTCGATTAAAATATTTTTTTCATAAAAATAATAAAATTAAAATACTTCTAATAAAAATAACAAAACAAAACAATTATTTATTTATCTCCACTATTTTTGTTGACTGACTAATCAATTTCAACGATCAACAATGATCAAATTTAGTGGTTAATGATCAAACTTTGGCGAGTTGTTTTTTAGAATTTTGGGGTAGCCATAGTCAACTCTGACCACGATCGACGGTCAACGTCAGTCAACTCCGATTATTTTTTGTTTTTTATAATTTTCGAATAAAAATGTAACGCTGTGTTTTTTCTTATTTTTCCAGCTTCGACGAATTCCGGCGAACAGTTCTAAAAAAATGCAAGTACAACTGTACATAGGCAAGTAGAATATTGTACTTGTAGATTGATACAACTCCGGTATATTTTTTTGCCGGAGCTGAAAAATTAAGATAAATTGTCGGAATTGACAAACGTTGACTAGCAGACATCCCGATTTTTTTAAAACTCGCAAGACTTAACCGCCGATCACCGATAAAGTTGACCACCAACCGCCCTGAAATTTAATAAAGAAAGAATGTTTGGGCTACATTTGCTGCAAATAATAAGTTGATAGGCTTGAGTTTACACTTGTTTCTTGTTGATAAAACTTATAGTTTGCCTTAATCTTTGTGTCACAACTTGTCTTTAATAAATTTGAATATAGAAGGTTGCAGTGTGTCCCTAGTGTACGTTTTTGTTGGACATCCCTCAAAAGATATCACTAGATCACTATTCCATTAAGGCATTTCAATTATTATACTACCATATCCAAAAGCACTGAATAACAACCTAATTAAAAATAATAACAACCTCTTAGAAGCATTGAATAGCAACAAGGCTGCTGCATGAACAAAGGAAAACAAACATATAAAATTAATAAATCCGGTATGTTCTTTAATATAATCGCAATAGTCTTGGCCTAATTTCCATTAATGTTCCATGTTTCGAGAGAATAAATCAGTGTAAGTTTGTGATGCTTAGTTTTAGTCTTACAAAATTCCTTGAAAACTTTGACACCATCTCAATTGGGAGACTGAAATCATAATACTCTGTAACTTGACCAGAATGGAGGGTGGTTGTTAATATATAATAAAAATAAGAGAGAGAGAGTTATATATATATATTTATATATATATATATATATATATATATTAGATAAAAGTAAAGGTATAATGGGTAGTGAAAAAATGTAAGAAAATAGATTTATAGTGTTAAATATTATTTATCACTTTTAATAAAAATAGTAGATTTAGTAGGGATGATTGAGTCTATTGGAAGGGTTTTCAGAACCTGTTAGGTAAAAATTTCATTTCTTTTAGTAATTATGTTTGACCTATAGAACGAAGGAAAGTTGGTTCAATTAGGAAACTAGAAATCCATTAAAAACGAGTCATCAAAGGGTAGATATGATTTAGTCATTTAAAGTGTAATTATTAATTACTTATTGTTTCATTACTAAAAAAAAGAATATTCACGATAATTTTCAAGGTCAAAGGCGGATGTTCATAAATGTCGTGTATAAATAACCGGGGGTCAGCTAACTTCCATAAAGAGCACTGCATATAAAGTTGTCTGCTTATGTAAAGGCAACACAAAGAAGATTGCCGCCTATTCAACCTTTCATTGACGACAAATTTCTCAAGACTGTCGCCTATGTATATCTTTCTTAGACGATGTATCTAGGACACTCCCGGCTATTATTTATCATGTATTGACAACATTTCTAAGTTGTCATCTATTACATGTTATAGGTTATATCTTATATTATAAATGACAACTTTAAGCTGCCGTGTGATGTCTCTCTATTTGTTCTAAATATTAGCCCATTGGAGACATCATTTTAGGTGAATTATTGACTTATAGCAAGACTTTTACGCTTATTTCGTCATATTACACTTTCTCCCCTTGAAATTAGACTATTTGCATTTTTAGAGCTTTTGTGCATTAATTTGATTATTTTTAGTGCAAAGTTGGTATGTTCTTAAATTTAATACAAGGTGGAGAAGTGAGAAATAGAATATTAGGTTGTTTTTAGTGTGTTAGGAAGTATTTTTAGTCGAGTTTCTAATTTTAGAGTGCACTTTCCTATTTCTAGTTTTGAATTATTGATTTATTATTTTTTAAAGCATATGCGGTTTAATTATTTATTTAATGTAAATTTTTAAAAGATATATGATAATTAATTAGAGACCAAGTCAATTCAAATAAGTAAAGGAAATAGATTTACATGTAAATAAGAAGATTAAGGAAGGATATATGCAAAGAAGGAAATGATAAAGTTGCCAAATAAATCTGAAATTCCAGCCATGTTTCAAATACGAGTCCATAACTTAAGATTGGCTATGAATTTGGGAGAATGGTCTGCACCACTGGATAGAGCTTTCCGAGACAAGCGGTTTCGACTATTGGAACGCGTCAAACGGATAAGTATTGAGAGAAATATGACCAAAATAAATCAGCAGCAGAATCTTACATTTCCTAGATTTTAGGGTTACGAATTAAAGAGTTCTTGACTTGTCTTCCACTCCAAGTAAATTCGACCTAGGGCTTTCTAACACCTATAAATAAACCCCTTAGCCTCCTCTTTTACACACACTTCATATAATTATCAAAGAGGCTTAAGGATTCAAGTCAGAGCAAGCAGGATGGAAGAAAGCTAAGAGCTGGAACAGTCATCTTCTCCAATTCGAAGCCAAACACAACCTCTTCATTAGGTTTTATTTATTTAGTTTCTGCTAAACATTATGTCTTTTAATTTTATTGTCTTAGTTTTATTTTCCGTTATGAGCTAAACTTTTTAAGTGCTTGAGAATCTCTATATGGGTTGAACCTTAATTTATTTAATTGATGTTTTTTGATTTGAGATTTTTATAATTTAAATTGAATTGAGTAATTTAGTATTGTTTATTATCGTAAGTTAATTTCACTATCAATTAATTAGCTAATCGGAGATAGGTTTGAGTAATTAGGCTATTCACTTTGGTGTGGAAGTGATCATCTTGATGGGGGGTTTAATTACGGACATAGGTAATAAACGTAAGATAGAAATTATTGATCCTGACGGACTTAGTTTATCTTATAGCCAATTGGGTAGAGAACCTGACATTCTAAGGTGGATTATGATCTCCCTGGCGGGGTTTGTAACATCTGAGAATAACTCCTAAGTCCACCCTGACGGGGGTTAAGAGAATCTAGAATCTCGACTATTACTAGTTAATAATTTGTCCCTTAGAAGAAGCATTGATTAAGTTTATTTTGGTGAAATCCTAGTGTGACTCAAGTACTATTCTCTCATCCTTGCGTCTCTTCATATATATTTTCTTGCATTAGTTTTAATTTAGTTTAATATTTTACTTTATTTGCACTTTAGTTCTTAAACAAAAACCAAACAAAAATCTATTTCTTTACTTTTAATTGTCATTCAAGCAACTATTTCAATTTAATGCATAACACCTTAGTCTTACCTAATCCGTCCCTGAAATCGAAATCCTGTTTACCAGATATTACTTGGACGACCCGTACACTTGCGGTACGTGTCTTGCCTTTTTGGGTGTGTTTATTTAGAACACACAAGGAGACACCAAGTTTTTGGCGCCGCTACCAGGGACGGTAGTGTGTGACCACGATGTTAGCTGTAAGTATTTTAGTTGCTAGTTTTTAGTTTAGTTTTATTTTTATTTTTCAGTTTTACGCTTTGGGTTATTCTTTCTTTCTTTCTTAGATTTACAGGTTTTGGTATATGCTTTGAGATCTCATAATCCTTGATAATCTCGAAAGCCTAGTTCGAGAAGCAAACAAAAGAAAGAGAGAAGCTTAAGCAAAGGAAAGGGAAGAAGCAATGGCAGAATTAAATGCCCATGATCCCACGATTCTGTTGGATGAAAACGGTTGATGTCTCCCTATTTGTTCTAATTATTAGCCCTCTGGAGACATCATTTTAGGTGAATTATTGACTTATTTGATAGACTTTTAGGCTTATTTGATCATATTACACTTTTCCCCCTTGGAATTTAACTATTTGCATTTTCTGAGCTTTTGTGCGTAAATTTGACTATTTTTTATGCAAAGTTAAATAGGTTCTTGAATTTCATGAAAGACCAATCCAAGGTGGGGAAGTGAGTATAAAGTCTTAGTGTATTTTAGAGTGTTAGGAAATGATTTTGAGTCGAGTTTCTATTTTGAGAGTACACTTTCCTATTTCGTCTTCTTGATTTATTGCTTTATTCTTTTTAAGCATATGCGGTTTAATTATTTATTTAATGTGAAGCTTTAAAAGATAAATGGTAATTACTTAGAGACCAAGTCAAGATAATGATGGAAGGAAAGAAGATTTACATGGAAATAAGAAGATTTAGGAAAGATTTATTCAAAGGAGGAAAAGATAAAGCTGCCTTTTGAAATCTGAAATCCAGCCACGTTTTAGGAATTAAATCATAATAAAAGATTGGCTAGGATTCTGGACGAATGGTCTGCACCAATAGAAAGAGCTTTCCAAGACAAGCAGTTTCATATATTGGAACTTCTCAAACGGATAAGTATTGAAAAAGATATGACCAAATCAAATCAGCAGAATCTTATCTTTTAGAGCTACGAATTTGAGAGTCCTTGACTTGTCTTCCACTCCAAGCAAATTCGACCTAGGGTCTTCCAACACCTATAAATACACCCCTTAGCCTCCTCTTTTACACACACTTCATATCATTATCAAAGAGGCTTAAGGATTCAAGTCAGAGCAAGCAGGAAGGAAGAACGCTGAGAGCTGGAGACTGTCTATATCTCCGATTCGAAGCCAAACCCAACCTCTTAATTAGGTTTTATTATTTTCTTTCTGTAAAACATTATGTCTTTTAATTTCATAGTTTTAGTTTTATTTTCCATTATGAGCTAAACTTCTTAAGTGCTTGAGAATCGCTATAAGGGTTGAACCTTAATTTATTTCGTTAATGCTTTCTGATTTGGGATTTTTATAATTTAATTCAAATTGAGTAATTTAGTATTGTTTGTTATCGTAAGTTAATTTCACTATATTTAATTTGGCCAATTAGACATAGGTTTGAGTAATTAAGCTATTCCAATTAGTGGCGATTGGATCATCTTGACGGGGGGTTTAATTACTGACATAGGTAATAAACGTAAGATAGAAATTATTGATCCTGACGGACTTAGTTAATCTTATAGCCAATTGGGTAGAGAACCTGACATTCAAAGGTGGATTATGATCGCCCTGACGGGGTTTGTAACACCTGAGAATAGCTCCTAAGTCCACCCTGACGGGGGTTAGGAGAATCTAGAATCCCGACTATTACTAGTTACTAGTTTGTCCCTTAGAAGAAGCATTGATTAAGTTTATTTTGGTGAAACCCAGCGTGACTCAAGTACTATTCTCTCATCTTTTTAGTCTCTTCATATTTACTTTCTGCATTAGTTTTAAATTTTAGTTTAATATTTACTTTATTTGCACTTTAGTCCTTTAATCAAAAACCAAACAAATATTTATCTTTTTACTTTTAATTTTTCATTCAAGCAACTATTTACATTTATTGCATAACACTTTGAATCATACCTAATCCGTCCCTGAGATCGAAATCCCGTTTACCGGATATTACTTGGACGACCCGTACACTTGCGGTACGTGTCTTGCCTTTTTTAGGTGTGTTTATTTATAACACACTAGGAGACACCAAGTTTTTGGCGCCGCTGCCGGGGACGGTAGCGTGTGACCACGGTGTTAGCCGTAAGTGTTTTAGTTGCTAGTTTTTAGTTTAGTTTTAATTTTTTTTTTTATTTTCCAGTTTTACGCTTTGGGTTGTTCTTGTTTTCTCAGATTTACAGGTTTTGGTATATGCTTGGAGATATCGTGATCCTTGATAATCCCGAACGCCTAGTACGAGAGAAAAACAAAAGAGATAAAGAAGCAAGAGAACAAGCAAGGTTAGAAAAAGCAATGGCAGACGATAATGTTCAAGATCCCGTGATTCAAGATCCTGTGGTTCAGTTGGATGAAAACGGTCTCCCAATAGCTCCACCGGTAGGAGCTCAATTACCAATTCCACCGGTAGGAGTCCAATTACCAGCTCCTCCCGGAAATCAACAACAAATCAACAATAATGGTGGAGTGCCTCAAGATTATGGACCACAGATCTTTCAACCGAACAACCATGGACCTTTTCTTCTACCACCACTAGGACTCCGTCCTCCAGCAATTCAAGGAGTTCGATTCAGGCCAGACGCAGGGATGATCAACCAGTTTACAACCGTGGGACAGTATAGTGGTGCAGCTCGTGAAGATCCTATTCGTGCTATGTACAAGTTTATGCAAATCTGTGATGCATATGTCACCCCTGGAGTAACCCAAGAACAAATGTACTTTCATATGTTTCCATTCTTCCTCACCGGAGGAGCAAGTGAGTGGTATGATCAACAGCCACACAACGCGATTTTGACTTGGGATCAACTTCAGACAGCCTTTTTCGATAGGTATTATCCTCAAAGTGTTCGACTCAGTGGGCAATTAGATATTGTTTATTTTCGCCAAGAACCAGGAGAAACTGTAGGTGCTGCATGGACTCGTTTTCAAACATTATTACGCAAGTGCCCATTACATGGGTACTCTCTTGAATTACAACTTGGAATATTTTATCGAAGTTTAGGTGATGCTGCGAAAGATAAAATCGATACTATGTGCCAAGGTGGTCTCATGATGGTCACAACTGATCAAGCTCTGATTATCATGGACCGAATTGTGAAGAATGAAATGAGTTGGCAATCCTCAAAATCATCAGTTAGAGCTTCGGAAAGAGGTACTTTGAATTTGGATACAGAAACTGCATTGAACGCTAAGATTGCTGCACTTGAGAACAAGCTGAAACAATTATCTATGTCGAATAAAGCTGTGGTAAACGTTGTGAATGAACCAGAATTGTGTTCTAGTTGTGGAGGAGATGATCATGGCTGGGAAGAATGTGCCAACAACCCAGAATCCGTATACTTCGTTAATCAGCGAGGTAACTATTCAGGTGGTCAAGGGTATGGAAATCAAAATAGAAATCATCCAGGATTTCAGTATTCGAATCCACAAGGGGCAGCCAATCCTGGAACTTATCAACAAAGGCCTCAAGGGAACAACTATCAGTTTCGAACACAAAACCAATACCAAGGAAATCAATCTAGAACCGATCAAGACGCGTATGCCGACACATTAGCTCAAAAAGCGCTTCCCTCTCGACCTCAAGAAGGTGCAATTACCGCAAGTGATTTAGCACTTACTGTAACAAAATACATGTCAGACGCAGAAAAGAGGTCAGAGAAACTCGAAAACCAGCTATCTCGATTCATGGACGATACCCACACAAGGGAAAACAAGATAAATGAAACATTGAACTCACATTCCGCTTCGCTAAAAGTCTTAGAGAGTCAAATATCAAAAATCGCCAACAGTTTGAGTGTTCGAGGTCAAGGCCAACTCCCGAGTGACACAGAAATTCCTAAACAAAGGGAGGACTGTAACGCGATAACTACCAGAAGCGGTAAGACTACGCAACCACCACCCTTCCCGGTTATGAAAGAAAAAGAAGTTACTAGAAAAGAAAAACCGTTAGAAGAGGCGGAAGAGAAAGATGAAGAACCTGAAGTAACAGAAGTGGAGAAGGTTCCGGAAGCTCCGAAAAAGAAAGATGTTGCAGAAACCCGTCCTCCTCCACCTTTCCCTTCAAGAGTTCAGAAGAAAGGAGATATGGCCGAATATCAAAGGTTCTTGAATAGAGTGAGAGGTCTCAATATTAATATTCCATTGTTAGAAGCCATCAAGGACATACCAAAATACGTGAAGTTTTTAAAGAGAGCCCTCACCAACAAAAGACCATACTGCGATAATGAAATGGTAGGATTACCTGAAGAGTGTAGTGCAATCTGTCAAAGCAAACTACCACCAAAGCTACTCGATCCAGGAAGTTTTACGCTTCCAATCTCGATTGGTAGCGAGTGGAAGGGGAAAGCGTTATGCGATTTAGGCGCGAGTATTAATCTCATGCCCAAATCAATTTTTGATATGCTGAAGATTGGAGATATGCGACCTACCTCTATGGTCCTACAAATGGCAGACAGATCCCTCGTGCATCCTGAGGGACGAATCGAAGATGTCCTCGTCAAGGCAGGTACTCTAGTTTTTCCTGTAGATTTTGTTATCCTTGAATACGACGCGGATAGGAATGTCCCCATCATTTTGGGAAGACCATTCCTAGCCACGGGGCGTACCTTGATTGATGTAGAAAACGGCGAATTAACCATGAGAATCCAAGACGAGGAAGTCAAATTCAATGTATTTCGAGCCATGAAATTCCCAGATGTTCCCGGAGATTGTTTCCGAATGGATATAGCAGAACACGCCGCACAAGAGGTATTTGATTGTTTTAATTATGATGACATCTTGCAGGCTGCGTTAACATTAGATATACCGGAGATGCTGGAAGAACTAGCCGACACAGTGGCAGCTCTTAACTCTGAGATTCCAAAATATAGGCGTCTAGCCTACGAACCATTGCGTGATGCAGGGGAGATTGAGCCTCCAAAGCAACCATCCATTGAGTCTCCCCCGAAGCTAGAAGAGAAACCACTCCCGTCCCACTTGAGGTATGCATATTTAGGTACTAACAACACTCTACCTGTTATTGTTTCAGCTACTTTAACAGGTCCTCAAGAAGACAAACTATTACGTGTGCTAAGAGCAAATAAAGAGGCGATAGGTTGGACTATTGCTGACATCAAAGGTATTAGCCCTTCCTATTGCCAACACAAGATCATTTTGGAAGACAACAATACACGTTCAGTGGAAGGACAGAGAAGATTGATGCCTGCGATGAAGGAAGTGGTAAAGAAAGAAGTGATTAAGCTACTAGATGCGGGGATTATCTACCCCATAGCTAGTAGCGATTGGGTGAGTCCAGTTCAATGCGTACCAAAGAAGGGTGGTATCACTACCATCATGAATGACAAGAATGAAGCCATACCCTCGAGGACCGTTGTTGGTTGGAGAGTTTGTATGGATTACCGAAAGTTGAACAAGGCTACTAGAAAAGACCATTTTCCACTCCCTTTCATTGATCAGATGTTGGACAAGCTAGCCGGTAGAGAGTATTATTGTTTCTTAGATGGGTATTCCGGCTACAATCAAATTTGCGTAGATCCTGATGACCAGCATAAGACCACATTCACGTGTCCCTTTGGTACTTTCGCATACCGAAGGATGCCTTTTGGACTATGTAATGCACCCGCTACTTTCCAACGTTGCATGATGGCAATCTTTGGTGATATGATTGATCGATTTCTTGAGGTATTCATGGATGACTTTTCTGTTTTTGGAGATAACTTTGATGATTGTTTGCAGAATCTAGAAAAAGTGTTGATTAGATGTAAGGAAACCGATTTGGTGTTGAATTGGGAGAAGTGTCACTTCATGGTTCGTGAAGGAATAGTGCTGGGACACAAAGTATCAAGCGCTGGGTTAGAGGTTGATCGTGCGAAGATTGAAGTTATCAAAACTCTTCCCCCTCCTGTTTCTGTTAAAGGGGTAAGGAGTTTTCTAGGCCATGCTGGGTTTTATCGCCGTTTTATCAAGGACTTTTCAAAGATTTCAAAACCTCTGTGCAACTTACTCGAGAAGGATACCAAATTCCTTTTTGATGAAACTTGCATGAAGGCATTCCAAGAGCTTAAAGAGAAACTGATTACTGCGCCGATTGTGCTACCACCTGATTGGAAACTTCCCTTTGAAGTTATGTGTGATGCTAGTGATTCTGCTATGGGTGCGGTGTTGGGTCAAAGAAAAGATAAAGTGTTCCATTCGATTTATTATGCAAGCAAGACCTTCACCAGCGCTCAGATTAATTACACGGTAACTGAAAAGGAGCTTTTAGCGGTTGTTTATGCCTTTGACAAATTTCGTTCCTATCTCTTTGGGGCGAAAATTGTTGTATTCACCGACCATTCCGCTATTAAGTACTTGATGGAGAAGAAAGATGCGAAGCCACGATTGATCAGATGGGTTTTGTTGTTACAAGAGTTTGATTTGGAGATTCGAGATAGAAAGGGGTGTGAAAATCAAGTGGCTGATCATTTGTCACGTCTTGAAGGGTCGGAGTCGAATAATAGTCCTGAGCTAGTTAATGAATCATTTCCCGATGAAGGCTTATTTGCAATTTATGATGTTACCCCATGGTACGCTGATATTGCAAATCTTATTGTAAGTGGTAACTTTCCCGAAGGAGCCACTTCACAAGACAAGAAGAGATTAATGAGCCGTGCTAAACAGTTCTTTTGGGAAGATCCCTTCCTTTACAAAGTATGTGCTGATCAGATGGTGAGAAGATGTATACCTGAGAATGAAGTCTTAGGAGTAGTTGCGGGTTGTCACGATTCACCTTATGGAGGACATTTCAAGGGCGACCGCACAGCTGCTAAGGTACTACAATCTGGTTTTTATTGGCCTACATTACATAAGGATTGTCATGAATATGTTAAGAAGTGTCATAGATGCCAGTTTACTGGTAATATATCCAAGAGGGATGAGATGCCGCGTAACAACGTTCTTGAAGTTGAAATATTTGATGTGTGGGGTATTGATTTCATGGGTCCCTTCGTACCATCTAACGGAAATCAATACATCCTACTAGCTGTTGATTACGTGTCCAAATGGGTGGAGGCTAAAGCTCTACCAACGAACGATTCGCGAGTGGTGATTAAATTCTTGAAATCCCATATTTTCACTAGACATGGTACACCTAGAGTTATTATCAGTGATGGAGGTTCACACTTTGTGAACAAATATCTGAAGACAGTGCTAGAGAAGAATGGGATAAGACATCGAGTTTCTACCGCGTATCATCCACAAGCCAACGGTCAAGCTGAGGTTTCAAATCGAGAGGTAAAATCTATCCTAGAGAAGACTGTTGGTCCTACAAGAAAAGATTGGTCAACAAAGTTAGAAGATGCTTTATGGGCCTATCGTACTGCATTCAAAACTCCCGTTGGTGCATCTCCGTATCGTATGGTTTATGGTAAGGCTTGTCACTTACCTCTTGAACTTGAATTGGGGGCATATTGGGCAATTGCGCAGTTGAACTTAGATCCTACTTTGGCCGGTGAGAATCGTATGATGAAATTGAATGAACTTGATGAGTTTCGGTTACATGCCTATGAAAATGCTAAACTCTATAAAGAGAACACTAAGAGGTGGCATGATAACCGTATACGCGTGAAAAAGTTTGAAGTTGGACAGAAGGTTCTGAAATACAACTCCAAGTTCAGTAACTATCCAGGAAAGTTGAGATCGAAGTGGTCTGGTCCTTACGTGGTGACCAAAGTTACGCCTCATGGAGCTATAGAGATTGAACATCCAATCGAGCACCGCACCTTTATGGTGAATGGACATCGATTGAAAGTTTATCATGGAGGCGAGGATACTAATCGCATGGTGGATCCACATCCTGGGGAGGTCATGTACCTCCTTGAAGCCGAATAGTCGCGAGAGGTAACCCGTCGAGCTTAACGACGTTAAACGAAAGCCATTTCATTGTATATTAGTTTATTGCTTTAAGTTTTTCAATTCCTAGTGTATAATTCTAAGTTAGTGTCGAGTTTTAGTGTCTACTTTTAAAGAAATGAGAAGGGTAGTGTGTTATTGTGCAGGAAACGAGTTTGGGGTCGAAAGGAAAAATCTGGAGGAACTTCAAGTCTGGCGCGGACTACCCCGCGGACGACCCCATGGTCCGCAGGGATGCACCGCGTCCCAAAAACCCGTACCACGGGTTGGCTACCACGGGTCTTATCCAGAGGCGAGAAAAAAATAGCCGCGGTGCACCGCGCCCTATACCGCATACGAAAAAACCCGTACCACGGGGTGTGTACCGCGGGTTTTTTGACGGACATGCCGCGGACTACCCCCTGCACCGCACCCCTGGTCCGCAGGCACAAAACCCGTACCACGGGGTGCTAGCTCGGGTATTATCCAGTGTGCAAAAATTTGGAGCAACAGAAGCTGCGGTACACCGCGGGTCTCGTCCGGTGCACCGCAAGGAGGTGGTTTGTGAAGGAATTCTTTTCCTAATCAAATTCTTACCTTAAGAGATAAACCCTAGCCTCTTCCATACGAATTTTCCAGCTCCCAACCTTATAAAAACACCTTGAAGCTTGATTAAACCTCCACAACAAACACAATAACATCATTAAATCTCTCCTCCATCCTCCATAAACATAACCTCTTCATCAAATTCATCACAAAACACCATTAAACACAATCACGATCATCAAGCTTCCAAGAATTCTTCCAAAGCTCTTCAAGAAACAACTTCCTTCATCTAATCCAAGCAAGAAACTCAAGCTATACCAAGTTTTCTTAACTTTATTCTATCCTTGGTATAACTTGAGTTTGGGGTCAATTCAACCATGACGAACAGAACAGATGCTATGGATTATAAGAGGAAGTGTTATGTCCTAGGGAAGAACAAGAATTCGCCTGGTTCCACAATTGAAAAGGCCATCAATCTCGATGAGCCCACTGAACAACATGAAGAAAAGGCACCTGCACCACCACTACACAAGAAATTCACAACTAGAATGAAGGTACAATCAAAGCCTAAAGAAAAGACACCAATCCAAGATCAAGGTTCTTCTTCCTCTTCTCTGAATGATTCTTACACACCCCCATGGGCTATCAAACATCAACAACAAATCGATCATCTAAGAAAACAAGTCTTAGCACTATGGGAGGAAATTGCCAAGATGAATTCAACAAGGGACAAGGTAACTTTGAACATGGATATTGATAATAATTCTTCTTCGGAGGAGGAGGATATGATGGATCTTTATGGCCAGGTACCCCGCTCTAATTCTTCTTCTTAATTTATGGTAGGCACTATGTAGTTTAGTTTTTATTGCTTTATTAAGTCTTTTTTTTTTTTCGAGTCGTGGGGACACGACTCACTTTTGAGTTTGGGGTGGGGTTCGTTGCCTCATCCCAATTTTTTGTGTTTTACATGCTTTTCAGAAAGAATTTTTTTTTAGGGTTGCGTTTGACTGTAGAGTGTTGTAAATGCCCCCATCAAGCATGCTTTTTAGGAATTAATGATAGAAAATAGTTGACTTTAGGAGTTAGTATGAAGCTGAACTTTGATTGCATGCAAATATGAGATAATTGATAGGAAAAATTAATGAACAATGCAAAAGAAGTAAACTTGTGCTTAAGGATAACAGGTGGTTTGTAGAACGTGAGATCTAAATGAGTAGAGAACCCACTTAGGTATGAACTAGAGACAAGTTGTGTAGATAGGAAAATGATAGAGGCAGTTCTTTGTTAGCCCTTTGAATCCTTTTTGGCTTTCTATCCCTGAAGTAATTGTATCCTTCTTAGACAAATTTTTAGCCTTTAAGCCTTTCTTTTGTCGCCACATTATAAGCCAATTTCCCTTTAGATTGTTAGGCATGACCATATGACCCGCACTTGAATCACGATCCTGAGACTTCCTGTCTTGAGCTTGAGTTTGGGGTGGTGGGTCCACCATATGGGAATTTATTGGGTTGGGATGTTTGAGCTTATAAATTGTGCTATACATGATGATGATTCACAAGTTTATTGTATTGTAACCCTTTGCCGGGGTAATAGTGAATGGAAAAGAAGCTTCGAGCTCAAGTTATGAATATGCATAACTATTAAAAATAGCATGATATCTCAACATAAAAAAGGGAGTCATGGCTATACGAAAAGAAAAGAAAAGAATTGAATAAATGATTTGAAAAGAATATATTCGGACCGGCAAAGTGGAAATTTTTAAGTGAATCATCCTTAGTGCTTATTGGGTTAATTTGGGGACGCTAATTAAGCGCGTCAATTGGGTTGAGTGAGAACGTTATTCGAGTGTAAACTCAAGCTCTTGGACAGTTGTTGATGGTAAGTGAGGAGAGAGCCAAAAGCTCACTTCAAATTTACCAAATATACATACTATACCGTCCTTCAGCCTATGCTAAAACCGTAAAGACCTCGTGATTCCTAGATGCACAGTGAGTTAATAGGGAGTATTCTAAGTGGAGCCTTCAAAGCAAGTAAAGATCGAGGAACACCCTATAGCCACCATCTTGAGATAAGTATTAAGCGTAACCTTCTAGCATTGTGAAATTAATTTTGAATTGATATTGTTTTGTATTTGATTTTGCATGATAAGTGTAGGTGTATATTAATTCCTAGGTTAGACTATATGAAATTTGTTTTAAGCTTTGCTTTGGGAATATTTACTAGATTCTACCTTCTGCGTTCACCTAAAAGGCCTTTGTTTCTATTTTACTTTGTCGGGACGACAAAGGTTTGAGTTTGGGGTCTTGATGTCTCCCTATTTGTTCTAATTATTAGCCCTCTGGAGACATCATTTTAGGTGAATTATTGACTTATTTGATAGACTTTTAGGCTTATTTGATCATATTACACTTTTCCCCCTTGGAATTTAACTATTTGCATTTTCTGAGCTTTTGTGCGTAAATTTGACTATTTTTTATGCAAAGTTAAATAGGTTCTTGAATTTCATGAAAGACCAATCCAAGGTGGGGAAGTGAGTATAAAGTCTTAGTGTATTTTAGAGTGTTAGGAAATGATTTTGAGTCGAGTTTCTATTTTGAGAGTACACTTTCCTATTTCGTCTTCTTGATTTATTGCTTTATTCTTTTTAAGCATATGCGGTTTAATTATTTATTTAATGTGAAGCTTTAAAAGATAAATGGTAATTACTTAGAGACCAAGTCAAGATAATGATGGAAGGAAAGAAGATTTACATGGAAATAAGAAGATTTAGGAAAGATTTATTCAAAGGAGGAAAAGATAAAGCTGCCTTTTGAAATCTGAAATCCAGCCACGTTTTAGGAATTAAATCATAATAAAAGATTGGCTAGGATTCTGGACGAATGGTCTGCACCAATAGAAAGAGCTTTCCAAGACAAGCAGTTTCATATATTGGAACTTCTCAAACGGATAAGTATTGAAAAAGATATGACCAAATCAAATCAGCAGAATCTTATCTTTTAGAGCTACGAATTTGAGAGTCCTTGACTTGTCTTCCACTCCAAGCAAATTCGACCTAGGGTCTTCCAACACCTATAAATACACCCCTTAGCCTCCTCTTTTACACACACTTCATATCATTATCAAAGAGGCTTAAGGATTCAAGTCAGAGCAAGCAGGAAGGAAGAACGCTGAGAGCTGGAGACTGTCTATATCTCCGATTCGAAGCCAAACCCAACCTCTTAATTAGGTTTTATTATTTTCTTTCTGTAAAACATTATGTCTTTTAATTTCATAGTTTTAGTTTTATTTTCCATTATGAGCTAAACTTCTTAAGTGCTTGAGAATCGCTATAAGGGTTGAACCTTAATTTATTTCGTTAATGCTTTCTGATTTGGGATTTTTATAATTTAATTCAAATTGAGTAATTTAGTATTGTTTGTTATCGTAAGTTAATTTCACTATATTTAATTTGGCCAATTAGACATAGGTTTGAGTAATTAAGCTATTCCAATTAGTGGCGATTGGATCATCTTGACGGGGGGTTTAATTACTGACATAGGTAATAAACGTAAGATAGAAATTATTGATCCTGACGGACTTAGTTAATCTTATAGCCAATTGGGTAGAGAACCTGACATTCAAAGGTGGATTATGATCGCCCTGACGGGGTTTGTAACACCTGAGAATAGCTCCTAAGTCCACCCTGACGGGGGTTAGGAGAATCTAGAATCCCGACTATTACTAGTTACTAGTTTGTCCCTTAGAAGAAGCATTGATTAAGTTTATTTTGGTGAAACCCAGCGTGACTCAAGTACTATTCTCTCATCTTTTTAGTCTCTTCATATTTACTTTCTGCATTAGTTTTAAATTTTAGTTTAATATTTACTTTATTTGCACTTTAGTCCTTTAATCAAAAACCAAACAAATATTTATCTTTTTACTTTTAATTTTTCATTCAAGCAACTATTTACATTTATTGCATAACACTTTGAATCATACCTAATCCGTCCCTGAGATCGAAATCCCGTTTACCGGATATTACTTGGACGACCCGTACACTTGCGGTACGTGTCTTGCCTTTTTTAGGTGTGTTTATTTATAACACACTAGGAGACACCAACGGTCTTCCAATAGTTCCACCAGTATTACCAATTCAACCGGTAGGAGTCCAATCACCAATTCCTTCCGAAGGTCAGCAACAAATCAATAATAATGGTGGATTACCTCAAGATGATGGGCCGAAAATCTTCCAACCGAATAACTATAGACCTTTTCGTATACCACCACTAGGACTCCGTCCTCCCGCAATTCAAGGAATTCGATTCAGACCAGACGCGGGTATGACTAATTAGTTTACAACTGTCAGACAGTATAGTGGTGCAGCTCGTGAAGATCCTATTCGCGCTATGTACAAGTTTATGCAAATCTGTGATGCATATGTCACCCCTGGAGTGACCCAAGAGCAAATGTACTTTCATATGTTTCCATTCTTCCTCACCGGAGGAGCTATGAGTGGTATGATCAACAACCACACAACGCGATCTTGACTTGGGATCAACTTCAGACAGCCTTTTGAGACAGATCTATCCTCAAAGTGTTCAACTTCGTGGGCAATTAGATATTGTTAGTTTTCTCCAAGAGTCAGGAAAAACTGTAGGTGTTGCATGGACTCGTTTTCAATTTTTATTACGCAAGTGCCAATTACATGGGCACTCTCTTGAATTACAACTTGGGATATTCTATCGAAGTTTAGGTGAAGCCGCGAAAGACAAGATCAATACTATGTGTCAAGGTGGTCTCATGATGGTCACAACTGATCAAGCTCTGATCATCATGGACATGATTGTGAAGAATGAAATGAGTTGGCAATCTTCGAAATCGTCAGTTAGAGCTTCTGAAAGAGGTAGTTTGAATTTGGACACAAAAACTGCATTAAACGCTAAGATTGCCGCACTTGAGAACAAGCTGAAAAACAATTATATATGTCGAATAAAGTTGTGGTAAACGTTGTTAATGAACCTGAATTATGTTCTAGTTGTGGAGGAGATGATCATAGCTGGGAAGAATGTACCAACAACCCAAAATCCGTTTATTTTGTTAATCAGCAAGGTAATTAATCAGGTGGTTAAGGGTATGGAAATCAAAACAGAAATCATCCAGGCTTTCAGTATTCGAATCCACATGGGGCAGCCAATCCTGGAACCTATCAACAAAGACCTCAGGGGAACAATTACCAGTTTCGATCGCAAAACCAATACCAAGGGAATCAACCTAGAGCCGATCAAGACGCTTATGCCGACACGTTAGCTCAAAAGGTGCTTCCTTCTCGACCTCAAGAAGGCACAATTACCGCAAGTGAGTTAGCACTTACTGTAACGAAATACATGTCCGATGCAGAGAAGAGATCAGAGAAAATCAAAAACCAGCTATCTCGATTCATGGATGACACCCACACGAGAGGAAACAAGATGGAAGAAAAATTAAACTCACATTCCGCTTCGTTGAAAATCTTAAAGACTCAAATATCAATGATCGCGAACAGTTTAAATGTCCGAGGACAAGTCCAACTTCTGAGTGACACAAAAATTCCTAAACAAAGGGATGATTGTAACGCGATCACTACCAGAAGCGGTAAGACTTTGCAACCACCACCCTTCCCGGTTATGAAAGAAAAAGAAGTTACTAGAAAAGAAAAACCGCTAGAAGAGGTGGAAGAGAAAGATGAAGAACCTGAAGTGGTAGAAGTGGAGAAGACTCCGGAAATTCCGAAAAAGAAAGATGTTGCAGAAACCCGTCCTCCTCCGGAAATAATCATTCTTTTTTTGGTCAACACAAAACAATCATTCGAAGTGGCTATTCCATTATCAGGATTGTGTGTTAGGTGATAATCATTCTTTAAGATCCTCATATAGAAATATGATAATTCATCTTTAGGATCCTCATATAGGTATTCCACTATGTATTTCCACAAGTTTATTGATATAAAAAATACCTTTTCAATAACTTAATGTACATGTCCCTTTTCAAATAATGAGAATCCTATGTTCATCTATATACATATATAAGTCACACAGTCTGAATACTACTATATAATATAATTATATTCATTCATGAGGGGGAAAAATTAAAAAACACGAATGGCTATGTGAATTTTCTCTGAAATTTGTAACAGTGGTTGTAGACGAGATACATTAGTTTATAATTCACCATTCACAACTCATATCCATTCCAATATCAATCAAAGGCATTAGAAAAGGCTTTAGGATATTCCAAAAAAAATGAAAAATATGGAGCGTTGTAATCCAATTGTTGTAACATACAATATCCTATTAAGAGCTTTCGCACAAGCCTATAATGTTGATCAAGTCAATATTTTATTCCTAGATCTTGAAAGAAGCATTCTTACTATGTACGACCTTAAATATACTACTCAATTCAATAATTATCTTTGCAACTTTTTTGTTCATACACGATCGTAGTGCAACTGGGAGAAGATCTTGCATTAGTACATGGTAATCTTAAGTCTTTTAAAGAATACAATTTCCAATTTTTTGACTAATACCACTTGATATTTGTGAAGAATAACCATAGGTACATTGACATCTTCCAACACTTTCAGGAATAATATTTTCTCTTTTCTAGTCATTGCATATCAAGCAGAAGGATATTCTACTTTACCGTGAGGTAGTTCCACTAGATGTATTTTATGTCAAATTTTCATATCTTTCGAGTCAAAGTGTGTCTTGGGATTATAATTGATCTTTCCTTTGATATCTAACAATGTTTCATCAACATTTTCATACATTTTTCTCAATATGCATCACGTCAAGATTATGACTTAATACATTAAACTCCCAGTAAGGTAGTCTAAAGAAAAGGCTCTTCTTTTTCCATGCTTGCGACTCACTATCAAGTTATTAACCTCTTCTATTTCATCGTCGGAGTAAGACTCAGCAATGCATTTATCTCTCTTTCTATTATGTTTGGAATGCTTGTCTCGTTTCCATGATTATGTTCATATTCCTCAATAAGCCAATCCCATGCAATTGTTTTAGTGCTTCCGACCAGACAATGTTTTCGGTGCCCATCGATATTCAGTAGTGCCATCAAAATACTGTTTTTGTACACAAAACTTGTGTTACTCATCTAACCATCTTCGATTCCCTAAATAACAATATTTTACCTCACGTTTTAACCATTTTGATTCAGTCATATTAGCACAACATGGGCATGTCTTCTCTCCTTTTGTGCTATAACTTGATAAATTAGTTAATGCGGGAAAGTCATTAATAGTCCAAATTATCACTGCGCGCATTGTGAATTTTATTACTTGTTGTATCATAAGCTTCGACACCTTCCTATAATTGTAGTAACTCATCTATAAGTGGTAAAAGATATATGTCAGTTGTAT
This sequence comes from Nemophila menziesii, assembly GCA_029959085.1. NCBI lineage: Eukaryota > Viridiplantae > Streptophyta > Magnoliopsida > Boraginales > Hydrophyllaceae > Nemophila > Nemophila menziesii. The sequence goes on from JARWIR010000002.1 coordinate 94,930,457, forward strand.
CTCCTGCGAATTCTTTCCCCGGGATAATCGAAGACAAGTGGTGGGTCCTTGTGTATTATAAAATAATGCAGATAAAATAGAGGAACCAATAACTGCAAGTGTAATGTTGTCCCAAGTAATATATGATAATCAAGTTCGTTCTCAGGGATTGGACTGGTATAACCCAAGTGTTCAATAGATAAGTAGTCGTAATTGCAAGTACGAAAAATAAAATATGAAGTTGTTTTGTTTTTGTTTTTAGGACTAAGATGCAAAAATGAATTAAAGACTAAATTAATTAAACTGAAATAAAAATAATGCAAATAAATAGGGCAGACGCAAGAAAGAAATAGTACTTGAGTCACGCAAGGGTTTCACCACAAATCATCTTAATTAATGTTTTCAGTTAAAGGATGAATTGCTATATTTATGCTAGTCGGGATTCTAAAGCCTCTTAGCCCCCGTCAGGGTGGACCGAAAAGCTCTCCTCCGGTCTTCTAATCCCTATCAGGGTGATTAAAACCACTCTCGGATGATTAAAACTTACCACTTCGGCTATTGGCTAGTCAAGTCTGTCAAGGTCATTGGCGGATACCAACGACAATTACCTAGTTCTGTACCTAAACCCCCTTTAAGGTGATCCATATGCCACTATATGGAATAGCCTGGATACTAATAATTATCCCTAGTTCACGATGCTAAAGATTATGATTCAAGCATAAAATAACTGTCAGCATAAAATAACTGTCAGCATAAAATAACTAATTCAATTTCAACCTAAAATCCCAAATTAGAAAAACATAAATTAATAAGAATTGGGTTCAACCCATTATGTGATTCTCAAGTACAATGTAAATTTATCTCATGACAGAAAGAAAAACTAAAATTGAAAAATAAAAGACATTCCTAATTGGGAGGATGACTTTAGATGTTGTTGGAAGAATATGATTCTCCAGCTCCTGCTCTTGCTTCCGCCTCTTGACGCTCTCTCTAAGGATGTTATGAATTGAAGAAAAGGTGAGAGGTGGTTCTGAATCTCTATAAGGATGTTATGAATTGAAAAAAATGTGAGAGGTGGTTCTGACTCTCTCTAAGGATGTTATGAATTGGAAAAAATGTGAGAGGTACTTAATAATGAGGTCTAAAGGTGTATTTATAGTGGAGAAAATTGGATTGGGCTTTTTAATTAAGGGGATTAGTGATGGGTCCTTGTGTGTTATAAATTAATGCGATAAAAATTAAGGAACCACAATACCGCAAGTGTACGGTTGTCCAAGTAATACTCCGACAAGTCGGATTCGTTCTCAGGGATTGGACTGGTATAACCCAAGTGTTCAACAGATAAGTAGTAGTAATTGCAAATACAGAAAATAAAAGATGAGAAATATTTATTTGGTTTTTATATTAATCCTAAGAATGCATGAAAATAAATAACTACAAATAAATACTAAAGGACTAGATGCAGATATGAGCTATACTTGAGTCTCGCAAGGAATCCACTTAATCAATATAATCTATGTTATGTTTAAGGGTAGAATTGGAATTATAATATTAGTCGGGACTCTAATATCTCCTAGCCCCCTGTCGGGTGGACCTAGAAGCTATCCTAAAGTATCGTAAACACCTGTATGGTCGAATATGCCTCTTCGGATGATAAGATTTTACCTCTTTGGCTATGTAACTAGTTAAGCCTGTCGGTCAATAACGGACATTACACGGGTATTACCTAGATCTGTATTCAAACCCCCCTGTCGGATGATCACTTCGCCACTAAAGTGAATAGCCCAAATACTAAAATCTATTTCTAGTTGTACGGAAAAGAAATAGTGATTAAAACAAAATAATATCCAATATCTAAGACCTAATTCAATTTAAATCATAACAATCCCAAATTTAAAACACAAAGTAAATTAATTAGGGTTCATCCCTTTATTGCGATTCTCAAGTAATTAAGGTTTAGCTCATATTGAAAGTAAAAACAGTAAAGAAATTAATACTATACATGTCCTAATAACAAAAATAAAATATGAACCTAGATAGAGGAATTGGCTTGAACTGTTGTTGGAGATATAGACAGTCTCCAGCTTCTGCTCTTGCTTCCGCCTCTTGACGCTCTCTCTAAGGATGTATATATTGAATGAATTATGAGAGGTCTTTGACTCTCTCTCTAAGGATATTGAATAAATTTTGAGAGGTACTGAATAATGAGGTCTAAGGGGTGTATTTATAGGTGTTGGAAGACCCTAGGTCGAATTTGCTTGGAGTGGAAGACAAGTCAAGGACTCTCAAATTCGTAGCTCTAAAAGATAAGATTCTGCTGATTTGATTTGGTCATATCTTTTTCAATACTTATCCGTTTGAGAAGTTCCAATATATGAAACTGCTTGTCTTGGAAATCTCTTTCTATTGGTGCAGACCATTCGTCCAGAATCCATGCCAATCTTTTATTATGATTTAATCTCTAAAACGTGGCTGGATTTTCAGATTTCAAAAGGCAGCTTTATCTTTTCCTTATTTGAATAAATCTTTCCTAAATCTTCTTATTTCCATGTAAATCTTCTTTCCTTTCATCTTTATCTTGACTTGGTCTCTAAGTAATTACCATTTATCTTTTAAAGCTTCACATTAAATAAATAATTAAACCGCATATGCTTAAAAAGAATAAATCAATAAATCAAGAAAACGAAATAGGAAAGTGTACTCTAAAAATAGAAACTCGACTCAAAATCATTTCCTAACACTCTAAAATACACTAAGACTTTATTCTCACTTTTTCTCCTTGGATTGGTCTTTCATAAGATTTAAGAACCAATTAACTTTGCATTAAAAATAGTCAAATTTACGCACAAAAGCTCAGATTCTGCAAATAGTTAATTTTCAAGGGGAGAAAGTGCAATATGATCAAATAAGCCTAAAAGTCTATCAAATAACTCATTTATTCACCTAAAAGGATGTCTCCAATGGGCTAAGAATTAGAACAAATAGGGAGACATCAATTAGGTTAAATGAATAAAAGCCCAAGTCCAAATATGAAATCTCGAAACTGATGTACATCTGTTAGTAAAAGAGTTGTAACTTTTGCGTCCGGACTTGGAATCACTTTTTCCAACTTGGAAAATCTTCCTGACTTAAAGCTCTATTGATCTCATGTTATGCTCCAAGGCTGAATTAGTAGCTAAGATGCTCAAAAACAGTGATTTGTGACAGCATTTCAGATTTCATTCCCCACTAGTCACTTCTTCGAATCAATTATTCTCGCCTTTGACTTCAACGCTCAATCCAAAACTTTAATTCCCGTTTCTTCTCCTTGTCTTGATACTCCATCAGATCATAAACCTAAGAACTTTACACTAAAAACAAACGAATTAACGCATAAAAGCTCTAAAACACAAATAATCCAAATCCAAGGGAAAAAATCGTAATATAATCAAATAAGCTTAAAATTATAACAAATAAGTCAAATAATCACCTAATTTGATGTCTCCTAAGGGCATATAATTAGAACAAAAATGGAGACATCAACAAGATCAATGAAGATTGTTTCATGCACATCCACTGTGGTAAATTTATATGCCATTAGAATTACATGCCATATGCTATGAGGATGTGACCTGCCAAAGGGATTAAATCCATTGCTTGCTAATCCAAGTCTAATATTTCTAGGCTCATGAGAAAAATCAGGATGTATTTATCAAATTCTTTCCATGTAAGTGAATCTACGGGATGTCTAGTAAATGCATCTTTTGTTCGACCCTATGCATGCCATATCATTGAAGAAGATGTCTTTGGTGACATAATTGGATGCTTTAACTTTTCGACATGTAAAATGATCTAATGAAGCATGCAAGCAAGATATTAGGTGATCACTTATGTAAAAGTGAAGTATATAACAAGTTATAGGCTATGGAGTGATCAACTCATGTGAATGCATATCTTACACGAATGATCATGCTAAGGATAAGTCAACTAATGAGAAGAGACATGTTGCACAATGGGATAGATAATCATGTATACAAGTGTAATTAGCATATTGACTATAGAAGGGCTTGTCACATAATAACACACACTAAAATAGCAATATGCCAATATATATATATATATATATATATATATATATATATATATATATATATATATATATATATATATATATAAGTTATATAAAAATGCATATCACTTTAAACCTTCTAGGCTTGTTGTTATCCTATATGGGCGCTAGGCCCTACTTAGCCGCTTTGCCTACCTAATTACTTTCTACCACAAGACAAACTCCAAATTATTCAAAGACTCTTCAAAAGTACTTTTTTTAGAATAACTTTAATTGTGTTGTCTTTCTTCTTTTTATATGTATATAAAAGCATACTTTTGAGAATTGAGACGGTCTTTTTTTATGACTGAGCCAATGACCTTGCGCAAGTGGTTAATATTGTGTCTCCATGACCAAGAGCTCCCAACCTAAAGTGACTCTCTGATGTTTAAAAATAACGTAGTTTTGGTGATCTATTGGTATTCAACAACACTTTATCTATATTAAAAATATAGAATACTCTATCTCTTTCCTGATTTTTCATTTAGCTTTTGTTACATATTAAAAAAATATAAAAACAAAAAAATTTATTACTAAAATATTTTTCATAAAGTGTTTTGATATTTTAAAATTATGAATATTTAATATTTTAATAAATTAATAGTGAAAAAAAATATATTTTTTAATATTTTAAATATACAATCTTTAAAGAACAAAGTGTATCATTTGAAACATTTCGCATTTGATGTTTATTTCTACTATTATATATTATACTTTGAAACATTGGAAACACCTATGGAGTCTGAGAATCTTAATTTAAATATATATATTTAGATATTAAAAGTTAATATATAAATTGACCAAAAATAAAATATTCCTTAAATTATTATAAATAATAGTATATTAGTAGTGCACTACACCGCATGCTGGAAATGGCGACAACTTTTGTCGTCGCGAATGATATAAAATGTCATCACAGAAGACCGACTTTGGTTATTTGCGACGACATGTCGTCGCCAATATTTCGTCGCTAGTGAACTGTCATTAGAAATAGTTCTCGCAACAAAAATCTTTAATGTTGCCGCGAATGACCAAGTTTGATTTGCGACAACAAAAGTCGTCGCTAGATGACTTGATATTCGCGATGACATTTTGTCGTCTCTAATATTGTCAACTAGCGATGACATCGATTCGTCTCTTTATCGGTGTAAGGCTGACAACTTATGTGTCGTCGTTAATTTAATACATCACCAGCGATGACATTGGATGAAGATAAAAACCGTAGTGCTGTGGAGGAGCCACTGCCTTAAGAACGAATTCCGGGACAGCCTAGATGCTACACTGTTTTTCCGAACGTTCCCCAAGGTTTAAACACTACTACCCTACTCTCGTGTGCACTCACAATCGTAGGTTGGAATTTGTATAATATTCGCTTAAGAACTGGAAAGAATGAGGGAGAAGAAATATGTTGTTGTATTGTTTCGTAAAGCTGGTGTGTGAAAACTGAAATGAAGACAGCAGTATTTATAGAGGAAAAAACTAGCATGTAGACTAGCCGTTACTGCTCAGTCAAGGCTGGTAGTCATGGCCAAAAATTAAGTAACGTTCACATCGTGCAACGTTCACTTCAGTTTTACAAACGTGTGTTAAAACGTGGGAGGAAAGAGTCAACAGCGGACCAAGTCATTAACGGAAAAATAAAATAAAAGTTGTTGTAAAAACTAGTTTATTTTCATTTTTTAATTCCCCAAGACCCAACACCCAAGACCCAAGTCCAATGATCCAGGACCCGGACCCAGACCCGGGCCCGGGCCCGGGCTCGGGCCGGGTGGGTAGTGGTGGTGGTGCGCGTGTGTGGGCTTACCCATTATCTCTTAGTGTGCATGGGTGTTAGTTCTTTGGTAGTTAATGGTACCACAAATATATAAGCACCTTTTATCCCATGATCACTACCGATGTGGGAAACTAATATAGATACTTTCCCACTTCCCCACTACACAACTTAATACGTTTGACCAAAAAACTTCCCACATGATACACTACATTGAGGACAATAAATGAGTCAAACAATCCCCCACACATTGATTGTCTACAAGGTATAAAGAAGGTTTTGAAAAGGAGAAAGGTTTTTGAGTGAAAATTGGGTGAATTGTACTTAAGTGTCAATATCTTGCGATTTGAATTAACACATAGTGGAGTGAGGCAACAACCAAGTCCAGTCAAGTGAACGTACTCTTGAACTTGACGTTCTTTAGTTTCGACCCCCACAACACATACTCAAACCCGTTAGATATATACAGATTCCGCGATATTATCATAAGCGCCTTTTAGGTCATGCGCATACCTTGGTTATCATGAGTGCTCTAAAAAGACTTCTATAGTCATTTATAGAAAGCGGCCCCCACTTTCACACTCACATAGGTGATTCAAGAATGTCTTTACAACATCGACTACCCCTCAAGGGTCTTGAAGTCATTAAGAGACTTAAAGCTCAACCTCATCATATGCCGGTGGGTTCATCAAGTCCTTCTCAATAGGACCACCACATAAGGCTATGAACATCATTAAGAGTCAAACTCAACCTCGAAATAATCATCGGTGAATTCATCAAGTCCGTCTCAACAGGACCACTACAAAGGGCTATGAATCATTTAGAGTCGAAACTCAACCTCATTTGCACTATTGTATGCCATAGGGATGGGTAAGTAGTGCATCACATGTCATCCATATGACCCCCATGAATGGGATTAAACCCTATCCCCCTCGACATCTCCATAACTACTCTTCTGGTTAGACCTTTAGTGAATGGATAAACCAATTTTTTCTCAGATTTGACAAAGTCCAATGCTATCACACCATTCTTCAGTAATCGTTTCACTGAGATGTGTCTAATTCGAATATATCTCTGTTTTCCATTATAGGTGCTGTTGTGAGCAACATTGATAGCCGCTTGCGATTCACAATGAAGAGAAACCGGTACAACTTTATCTTTCCATAATGGTACATCTGCTAGGAGACTCCTCAACCATTCAGCCTCTTGTCCTGCCAACTCTAACGCTATAAGATCGGATTCCATGGTTGACCGTGCTATACAAGTTTGTTTAGAAGACTTCCAGGATATAGCTCCTCCACCTAAAGAAAACACATAACCACTAGTGGAGCTCACTTCATCATTATTTGATATCCAATTTGCATCACAATTGCCTTCTACGATAGCAGGGAACCTACTATAGTGTATGCCTATATCCATAGTACCTCTTAGATATTTCAGTAATCTTTGAAGTGCAACCCAATGTTCACTACTAGGGTTATGGGTATAGCGACTAAGTCTACTTACGGCATAGGCGATATCAGGCCGAGTGTAGTTAATTAAGAACATTACACTTCCTATTATCTTAGCATATTCAGTTTGAGATATTTCATTTCCCTTGTTCTTAGTCAAACTAATACTAGAGTCATACGGGGTTCTAACGGGTATGCCATCAAAGGAGTTGAATCTCTTCAACAATTTCTCTACATAATGAGATTGACTAAGGGATATACCATTTTCATTTCTTATGATCCTAAATGCTAGGATTACATCAGCTTCACCCATGTCCTTCATCTCGAATTTAGATGATAGAAAGTCCTTAGTCTCATTAATGACTTTAAGGTTAGTGCCAAAGATCAGCATGTCATCTACGTATAGACAAATGATCACACATTCAGATCCTATCCCCTTCATGTATACACATGATTCGGAAGTGTTGACTATAAAACCATCGTTAACTAGAGTACTATCTAATTTTTCGTATCATTGTTTGGGTGCTTGTTTCTAACCATATAGAGATTTCTTGAGTTTTCATACTTTGCTTTCTTGACCAGAAGCTACGAACCCTTCGGGTGGAACCATATATATCTCTTCATGTAAGTATCCATTCAAAAACGCGGTCTTAACATCATGTATAGTGAGTTTATGAATGGAAGCTAAAGCAATTAGAGTTCTTATGGTTGCTATTTTGGTCACTGGGGAATAGGTGTCAAAGTAATCTAGACCTTTCTTTTGAGTAAAGCCTCGGATTACAAGTCCAGCCTTAAAATTCTCTATGGAGCATTAGGTCTTACCTTTCTCTTAAAGATCCATTTGCTAGTAATTGGCTTACATCCCTTTGGTAAGTCAGTTAAGTCCCAAGTGTGGTTTGATCTAATGGATTCTATCTCACTGTTTACCGCTTCTTTCCAGAAGCTAGCATTTATTGATCTCATAGCCTCGGAGAAGGTCTTAGGTTCTTCCTCAAGAAGATAACAAGAGACTAGTTCTTCACATAACATATCTATGTGAAAATACTCAGTCAAGAAAGCAGTGATAAAGTCTGGTAAAAAACTAGACTCAGTCCTACGTCTTTTACTTGTCCTAATTTCAATATCAGGGTGTGGTCCCGAACTCGAAGAGGTAGAGAAGCAGACAAATTATCACTAACAGGTATATCAGTATTGACAAGTGAGTCATTACTAATATATGGGGAGGAATTATGAGCAATATTTTTCAAAGGAAATATATGCTCAAAGAATTCAGCGTCTCTAGATTCACTAATAGTGTTATCAGCTAAGGACATAAATCTATAAGCTGCAATATTTTGGGCATATCCTATAAAGATAGAGTATACGGTTTTAGGTCCAATGTTAACTCTCCTAAATTTGGGTAATGCTACTTTAGCCAAACACCCCCACACTCTTAAAAATTTCAAGTTAGGTGGATATCCTTTCCATAATTCGTAAGGGTTCGTATCGATATGTTTATGGGGTACTCGGTTTAATACATAACATGCAGATAAGACAACTTCCCCCTAAATGTTGGATGGTAGGCCTGAACTAATTAACACGACATTCATCATTTCCATAAGGGATCTATTTTTCCTTTCAACTATGCCATTTTGTTGGGGTGTATAAGGGGCAGTAAGTTCATGAATGATTCCACTACGTTCACAAAATTCTTTAAGTGTGTTAGAACTATATTCACCTCCCCTATCGGACCTAAGTCTTTTAATCTTTATATCTAATTTATTTACAACCTTAGGCTTATATTTTAAAAAGGTGGATTCTGCTTCATCCTCAGACGTTAGAAGGTATACTTTGGTGAACCTAGAGTAGTCATCTACAAAGGTCATATAATAAAGTTTTCATCCTCTACTAGCAGTAGTTTTAAAATCAGCTAGGTCAGAATGCACTAGTTCTAAAAGTTGAGTTTCTCTAGTGGTCACGTTTTTAAAGGGGTTCTTAGCGTGTTTAGCCTCTACACATATTTGACACTTAAACAAAACATCGTTATAGTTTCCAGGTATTAGTCCATGAGTTTTAAGTCTTTTAATGGAAGAAACATTTAAGTGTCCTAATCTAGCGTGCCACATATCTAGAGATTCGACTATATAAGCAGAAGTAGATGCATTCTCATTAAAAGCAGAAAAAACATTAAGTACAAATAGTCCACCATTAAGGTAACTTTTTCCTACTAAGTCACCATTTCTAGAGATTATTATTTTCCCACCCTTGAAAACAAGTTTAAGTCCATCTTTGTTTAGAAGAGACCCAGAGACTAAATTTTTACGAAGCGTGGGGACATACAAAACATCATTAAGGGCTAAGGTCTTGCCAGAGGTAAGTTTAAGACACACCTTTCCCTTGCCAAGTACGCCCACAGTTGTAGAGTTTCCCATGTATGCGCATTCCCCATTAGCAACATCTTCAAACCCTCAGAATAACTCTTTGTTGGCGTAGAAGTGTCTTGAAGATCCAGTATCGAGAATCCATTCGGCCTTGTTTTCTACCAAATTAGTTTCGACCATTACCGCGGAAATTACCTCTTCAGTTTCAGTCAAGTTGGCGCGAGGTGGGTTATTTGGGTTGAACCAGTCCTTGCATTGGTATGCCTTGTGTCCTTCCTTTCCACAATAGTAGCAAGTTTCTTTGGTTTTCTGAATATGAGAAGTTGGTTTGAAGTTACCTCCAGATTTGTTAAATTTACCCTTTGCTTTATTGTTCTTATTATGACCATGAAATTTTACTTTACCCTTGAAGACTTCTTTGTTACTGTACCCAGAAGTCTCGACCAAGTTTGCTTTCGAAGAATAATGAGGTAGAGATTCAGACTTATCTTTGAGACAATTTGCCTCTTCGGTTCTCATGTGGCTGATTAGTTCTTGGATCGTCATGTTGTTTTTCTTAAGTTTGAGGTGTTAAGATAGTCACTCCAGAATGGTGGGAATTTCTCGTGTAATACATTAGCTTGTAAGATTTCACACATTTTCATTCCTTCGAATACAATTTCGGTACAATGGTTTTCGTAAATGTGAATGATGTCTCCTCATTTGTGATAGATTTATATTAGGATGAGACATCATTTTTAGTGATTTAGAAGTCATTATTGTCGATTTTCTTGAGAAATGCTATACTTTCCTATTTTGAGTCTTGATTTAGTAAAATAATATTTTTAGAGCATATTGGGTTTAATTATTTATTTAGTGTGAAGCTTTAAAGATAATTATGGAGCTTAATTAGAGTCCAAGTCAAAGATTACAACTTATGGAAAGAGATTGGAGATAAGGAAATAAAAGCTAAAAAGATGGAAAAGGAAAAACTGCCTAAATCTGGGATTCTGCATACACGTCCAAAGATATGCGTTTTTACCTAAGAAATAGGCCGAATTTAGTGATTTCCTTCTAAAGGGTCAAGATAATTCTGTTGCGATTCTTTTGGTATCTTATGGAGCTCAAACCGACCAATAACGAAGAAGATATGCTCAAAACGGTCCAGCAGTGTTTATCTTTATTTCCATACGAATTAGAGTTGGGCTTGGAATCCACTACTTACTTCTCCTTCAAGAAAACGAATTAGGGCTTCCAAGACACCTATAAATACACCCTCATACCATTGTAAACATGTCCTTGATCAGTTCTAAACATTAGCTTAAATTATAAACAATAGCTTAGTCTTTTACATTAATATTCATCCTTAGAATCAAGCTATTCATTCACGAAGCAAGCTGACCTGTAGAGGAAGACAAGAAGAAGAAGATTGGAGACTGACAAACTCCTCTTCTACATCTCACCTTCTCTATATTTAGAGTAATTAGCTATAGATCTATTCTCAATCATATTTCTAAGCTTTTATTCTGTAAGTTTACTTTTAATTGTTGGGTTATTATTTTGTCTTTAATTCATAAATACTATTTGTTATTTTAATTGATTGAGCTTGGCGTATATTGTTATTATGTGTTTTGAAATATTGTTACACCTTAGATTTGGCCAATCTTAGGATTATTCTTAGTTATTGACAACACCACATAATCGTCTAGTTTTGATCACTTGCCTAACTAGATAGCCATAAAGGTTTGATTTAATCACCAATCATTACTTAGGAATCCCTAGTAATGGAGAGGTTGCTCCTAAGCCTAGAAAAGACTAGGTAGAATTTAGAATCCCGGTTAATATATAATGCTTAATCTGTGACAGGTTAGAATAACGATTTAGTAATAGACTCATATTAGTAATCCTAATCTATTTGACTTACATTCATATTTAGTTATTTGTTTTGTTTATTTGTTTTAATTATTTAATTGCGTAGATTGTTATTTCATCTTTTTATATTTTTATTTAAAACATCTAAATTCATCTACGCTTGTTAAATATAAGTAGATCTAACAGATACAATCCCTGTGAACGAACTTAACTTATCATTAAAACTTGCAAACGATCTGTAATACTTGCAGTACAGTGTTAGTTTAGGGTGTGTATTTGCACTTATTTATATCATTAATTTATCACACCTTAGGCCACACCAAGTTTTTGGCGCCGCTGCCGGGGATTTATCTTTAAGTTAAATCTATTTTGTGTTTATTTAGCGTAGAAGTTTTTATTTGTTTTCAGTTTTACGCTTTCTTTTTGTTTTAGTCTTTCTCAGGATTTTAGATGGATAATCAACGGTTAGAGCTAGGTTTACCTAGGAAATTTCGAGTTCAACGCATTGGGATTCGCGTCCCAACTATCCAAGCCGTTAGATTCAAGTCTGATCCTGACTGTTTTAATCAATTCGCGAGCTATGGGAAATTTAATGGGTGATACAAATCAAGATCCGATCAGATCTGTTCAAAAATTCATGCAATTTTGTGATGCCTACATTAATGAAGGTGTTACGCAAGAACATATGTATTATTTAATGTTTCAATTTTTCTTGACCGGGAAAGCAAGCGATTGGTTCGATGATCAACCTCCCGAGCTAATAACCGATTGGGAAAAGCTTCAAGAAAGATTCCTTGATAAATTTTATCCTACAAGTATGCGAGTGAAGGAACTATTGGATCCTACAAATTTCTTACAAGAAGCCGGGGAGAGTGTTGGTGAAGCATGGACGAGATTTCAAAAGATGTTGGCAAGATGTCCACGACATGGATACACGCCACAATTACAATTATCCATGTTCTATAATGGACTCGATAGAGAGTCAAGGCTGAGAGCAGATAATATGGGTCGTGGAAATTTTGTCTCTATGGATCCAAAAGAAGCAAAAAGTGGTATGGAAACAATCATTGAGAACAACATGAGTTGGCCACAAGGAAAAACTCCTACCACTAACAAAGAAGAAGACGCGAGGATTTCAAGCTTGCAAGATCAAATACAACAACTCGTTATAACTGTTAAGGAAAGCATCCCAAAGCCACCTCAACAGTTATACCTACAAGAGCAAGCCTATGAAAATCAAGCTGATCAACCACTGAGCTATACTGTGCATACTGTAAGTCAAGCTCAATCACGTCCTCAAGAAGAGATTACTGAGTTAAAAGAGACTATTAGTCAATTCATCAACTTCTCGAAGAAAAATATGAGCAGACTTGAATCAAAGATCGATGCATCAGTAGTGCAAAGCCTGCAACAACAGAACCAAGATCTTAAACAACATAATCAACTTTTAGAGAAGAATGTGATGCAGCTCACTACAGTCATAGAACAAATGCAAAGTCAACTCCTACAATTGACCCAAGATACAACTACTAACATGAAGAAGATCCAATACGTTGACGACAAGGTTAAGACTATTAGTCTTCAAGCTCAAAAGATAAAAGAACACGGTGAGATAATCACCGAAGCGCTACCATCTCCCTCAAAAGGGGATGTTCTACCAAACAAGTCAAACGTAAGTCGGATGAACTTAGATGAGATAATTGTTGAAGATTGGGTTGAAGAAGTTGAACATGATAAGATTAAGAAGCCTAGAGTGGTTGATGAACCAAGAATTGAAGAGAGAAGTAGAGCAAGAAAAACACCCATACATTGCCACTATCCCACGGAGCAACATCAGAAGTGTATAGAGGCGTTAAAACAAATTAACGTCCCTTTACTCGAAGCTATGGAAGGAAGGAGAAACTATGATCGATTCTTTATGGAGGCACTCTCCAATAAGAAAAGATTCACAAGAGCCAAGTCTGTAGCAATCAATGAAGGGGTATCAGCACGAGTTCAAAGAAGATTACCACCGAAGCGTAAAGATCCGGGAAGTTTCAATCTCCCAATCAAAATAGGTGGTATATTTCATGGAAAAGCCATGTGTGATGTAGGGGCAAGTGTGAATATCATGCCCAAAAGTGTATTCAAGAAGATTGGTATTAGTGAAGCGAAACCGACATCCGTAATCTTACAACTTGCGGATCAATCTACTGTTAAGCCGTGGGGAGTAATAGAGGATGTACTCGTTCAAGTAGGTAACCTTGTTATTCCAACGGAGTTTATTATTCTTGACTACAAAGCGGATAAGAACGTCCCGTTCATTCTTGGGCGTCCATTCCTAGCCACCAGCGATACTATAGTGAATGTGAATGAAGGAACCGTGACTCTTAGTATTGAAGATAACTCTGAAACATTCTATGTTTCGGGAAAGAAGAGGAAAAAGAAGTCAAAAGAACTATATCCAATCAGAGCAGTAACCAAGAAGCCAGAACCTGAAAGTCTCCAAGAAACCATAGAGAAAAAGATTGAGTTTGGGGTAGGAGACGAGGTGGCATGGAAACCTCCCAACCCCAAACAGAGCAGTTCTTGGAAGGGACCTTATGTTATCACGCAAATTATCTCAGAAGGAGTGGTCGAAATCAAGGCTATCAAAGGTTGCAAGCTCAAGTTGGTAAGCGTTAATCATATCACTCACTGCTGGGGAGGCTATAAAAAGAAATAACCAAGGTAACTCGTCTAACTTTGAAAGACGTTAAACAAAAGTGCCTTTTGGGAGACATCCCATAATAATTTTTATGTTTTTATGTTTTTAGTTTTAGTTTAGATTAGTTAATTTTAGTAGATATTGCATATTTTAGGAAGGTATTAGTGTTTTTGATGATTAGGTATTGGAGAAATCGAGTTAGGGAAGCGAGCAAAATTTTTCGGAACGAAGAAACTTCGGCAAGTCATATCTTTGCGCTCGGATGTCGGAATCAGGTGATCTTTGAGCCTAAACTGCATAACTTTTCGAGATCTAGCTGTTGGGGAGGTTTTTGCCTAGTGTGGTACACCAAACCTCAGCCGCGGTGCACCGCAGGGTAAAAACCCGTACCACGGGTGGAGCCACGGGTCGTGACCAGAAACCAAGAAAAATTGCCCCGCGGACTACCCCATGCACCGTGCCCTGGTCCGCAGGTCAACACGTGCCACGGGGTAGGTGCCACAGGTATTTTGACGTAGAAGCCACGGACTACCCCCGCGGTACAACGCGCCATGGTCCGCAGAGCAAAAACACGTGCCACGGGGTTGTGCCACGGGTATCATCCAGTGGGTAAAATCCGACCATCAGATGCTACGGTGTACCCCTCGGTACACCCCATGGTCCGCAGCATGGTCCGCACGAGCCGCCAGAGAGAGAAAAGAAAGGGTTTCGAGTGTATAAAGGAGGTATTAAGCTTTTAATTCCGAATTTTATAAACCTTAAGCCTCTTTCTCCTCTCCAAAACTCTCCCAACTCCATTGAAGCTCATCAAAACCTTCCCCAATCATCAAAACACTACCCAATCACCATGGAAACACATCCAATTCCTTCTCCACGTCATTACAAGGAAGATTCAACCACCTATATCATCCCAAAACACCTTGAATCCAAGAATCAAAAGCTTAAATTTCAAAAATTCATCCTACAATTTCTTAAATCCAAGCCAATCCATGAAGAATCCATCTTACCCACATAGTGAATCATCATCAAATCACCTCTCCTAACCCAAATTAAGCTTGTACAACCAATAATCAAGAGTTTCAAATTTCAAGAGTTGTTAAAGCTTTGAGTTGGGGGTCAATTGAGATGATTAAGACATGAACATTATCTACTGTATGGGAGATGAAGAATTAAAGGTATTGGATTTAATTGAGAAGAAATCAAGTGAGAAAAGTCCTAGTTCCAATTCAAAGGGTAAAACAAGTCAAGAGAAGAGAGGTTAGCATGTTGTGTTGATTCAATGAGCAAAAAGATTCCAACTTTAGTGAAGAAGACAACACAACCTCTACAAATCAAAGACCTTATACCCAAAGAAAAAGAGAAAGCTTCAAAGGCCCTGATAGCTTCTCCGAAGGAAACAATTACAGGAACTACCTTTTTCTTATAAGAAAGTATTTGAAGAAGAAGTTGAAAGATAATACATGAAGATTCGTGGAAATTTGGAATGATGGGGTTGTTTGTGAATTGTATTGTGTGAGGAGAAGAAGAAGATGTGGCACAGTTGATCTATGAGGAGGTGATACGGATTTTTGATCTCTCCCATGTCGTTATTTAATGCAATATCCTATTATGATCACGTGTCTTGAACGAAAAGCGAATAAGAAGATGGGTGAAGAAGATACACTAGAATTTAATCCGAGTATCGATAAGGCGAGGTAATAGCCTCGAAGAGTATGTTTTCTTTCTTCCCTACCATTTCTTTATGTGCAATATCTGTGAAATTTTAATTTTCTTTTATTTTATTTTCGAGTCTTTTCGAGTCGTGGGCACACGGCTCATTTTTGAGTTGGGGGTGTGGGGATTCGTTGTCTCTCATCTCCATTTTTCTGTTTTTAGGTAAAATTAAATTTTTTGAAGGTTTAGATGTATGTAGAGTGTGTTTAATAGCTTAAAAGCACAAGCTCAGTGAGTTAATGATAGTAAGTAATATGTTTAAGAGCTATTTTATTTTGTATGCTTTGAGTATTTACTGGAAAACACACGTTGATAGTAAAGAAAAGATTAGTGAGCAATGCGATGGAAAGTATGTTCGATCTCAGGGAACCTTGAGAAGTGTGTAGGCCGTGAGATCCAAGCTAGTTAACAAACCATTTTATGAAAGTGCTAAAGGTAAGAAAATAACGAAATTGCATAGTGTAGAAAGTGATTAAGGCGGTTCTTTCATATTTGAAGCCTTTGAAGCCTTTTTATACCTTCTCACCATGTTATTTTTGATTTTATGCTATATCCTTCTCAGCCCCATCTAGCCTTTCTAAAGCTTTTTATTGAAACACGTTATAAGCCATATCCCTTTAGATTATAGGACTTTTCCATATGACCCGCACTCGAATCGCGATGCATAGACAATTATTTTAGAGCTTGAGTTTGGGGTGGTGGGTCCACCATTATGGGAAATATTATTGGGATGGGATTTTTGAGCTTATTAATTGTGCTTTGTGCTTTATATTGATGATGATTCACAAGTTTATATTGTAACCCTTTGCCGGGGTAATAGTGAATGAAAAAGAAGCTACGAGCTAAATTTGCCAATAAGGGCATTAAAAGAAAGAATATATATGAGGAAAATAGCGTAATATCTCCACATTAAAAAGAGAGTCATAGCTATAGAAGAAATTGATTTGTAAAGAAAAGAATATATATATTCGGACCGACAAAGTGGAATTTTTATGTGAACATCTTATGCTTTAATTGGGTTATTGGGGATGCTAAAATTGTGCATCAAGGAATTCATTGGGTTGAGTGAGAAACGTTTCATGAGAGTAACTCAAGCTCTAGGGCGATTCGTTGATGGCTAGTGAGGAGAGAGCCAAAAGCTCACTCTAAATTATCCAAATATACTTATCATACCGTCCCTAAGCCTAAATTACAACCTTAAAGACCATTTGATTCTTTGCTATGTACTCAAGAAGTGATTGAACCAATAGAGAGTAGTTAAGTGGATCTTTGGACACTAGTGAAGTTCGATGAACAATCTATAGCTTCCTTGGGGAACTGAGTAAAGTCCCAATCCTTCTTACATTGCGAAACTAATCTGATCTCGAATTCAAACCGTGTTGACTGTGGATATGAGAAGTGTACAGGTATGTAGTTTTTAAATATTATTACATGAAATTTTCTGAGTAGTTGCTTTGAGTCTATTCTCCATATTCTTCTATCTTCTGTCTTTTGTGCTTAATTGACCTAGGTGTGTATTTAGAGACTTCCCTTTGTTTTTATCTTTATTGTATCGGGACGATACAACTTTGAGTTGGGGGTCTTGATGTCTCCTCATTTGTGATAGATTTATATTAGGATGAGACATCATTTTTAGTGATTTAGAAGTCATTATAGTCGATTTTCTTGAGAAATGCTACACTTTCCTATTTTGAGTCTTGATTTAGTAAAATAATATTTTTAGAGCATATTGGGTTTAATTATTTATTTAGTGTGAAGATTTAAAGATAATTATGGAGCTTAATTAGAGTCCAAGTCAAAGATTACAACTTATGGAAAGAGATTGGAGATAAGGAAATAAAAGCTAAAAAGATGGAAAAGGAAAAGTTGCCTAAATCTGGGATTCTGCATACACGTCCAAAGATATGCGTTTTTACCTAAGAAATAGGCCGAATCTGGTGATTTGCTTCTACAGGGCCAAGATAATTCTGTTGCGATTCTTTTGGTATCTTATGGAGCTCAAACCGACCAATAACGAAGAAGATATGCTCAAAACGGTCCAGCAGTGTTTATCTTTTTTTTCCATACGAATTAGAGTTGGGCTTGGAGTCCACTACTTACTTCTCCTTCAAGAAAACGAATTAGGGCTTCGAAGACACCTATAAATACACCCTCATACCATTGTAAACATGTCCTTGCTCAGTTCTAAACATTAGCTTAAATTATAAACAATAGCTTAGTCCTTTACATTAATATTCATCCTTAGAATCAAGCTATTCATTCAAGAAGCAAGCTGGCCTGTAGAGGAAGACAAGAAGAAGAAGATTGGAGACTGACAAATTCCTCTTCTACATCTCACCTTCTCTATATTTAGAGTAATTAGCTATAGATCTATTCTCAATCATATTTCTAAGCTTTTATTTTGTAAGTTTACTTTTAATTGTTGGGTTATTATTTTGTCTTTAATTCATAAATACTATTTGTTATTTTAATTGATTGAGCTTGGCGTATATTGTTATTATGTGTTTTGACTTATTGTTACACCTTAGATTTGGCCAATCTTAGGATTATTCTTAGTTATTGACAACACCACATAATCGTCTAGTTTTGATCCCTTGCCTAACTAGATAGCCATAAAGGTTTGATTTAATCACCAATCATTACTTAGAAATCCCTAGTAATGGAGAGGTTGCTCCTAAGCCTAGAAAAGGCTAGGTAGAATTTAGAATCCTGGTTAATATATAATGCTTAATCTGTGACAGGTTAGAATAACGATTTAGTAATAGACTCATATTAGTAATCCTAATCTATTTGACTTACATTCATATTTAGTTATTTGTTTTGTTTATTTGTTTTAATTATTTAATTGCGTAGATTGTTATTTCATCTTTTTATATTTTTATTTAAAACATCTAAATTCATCTACGCTTGTTAAATATAAGTAGATCTAACGGATACAATCCCTGCGAACGAACTTAACTTATCATTAAAACTTGCAAACGATCTGTAATACTTGCAGTACAGTGTTAGTTTAGGGTGTGTATTTGCACTTATTTATATCATTAATTTATCACACCTTAGGCCACACCAGTGAACTTGTTCCATGATTGGTTTTTGATCGGTGATTGTGAATTTATGCCATTTTCTGACCACATATTTTTTCTTAACGGAGTCGTCACCTCCGTATTTAGTGTGTAATCGGTCCCAAATATTTTTTGAAGATTTTTTGTTTACAAATAAATCAAACAAGGGGTTCGACATATGGTTTAAAAGATGACCCCTAGTTAGTTTATTTGCCTTATCATATTTTAAGTTTTTTGCGGATATAGTAGCATCTGTATTATCAGTTGAAACAGGAGAGTTTTCGAGTAATACAAAATCGACTTCTAACTGTTGAAAGAAAATAAGTAGTTTTTGGGACCAACGTTTAAAATTAGAACCATCTAATGGTTCGCGTTTCGACATATCAGTTAAGGTTTTCAAAGTTGTTGTTAAAGCCGAAGAAGGAGAGGCCATTACAGATTACTTATTGAAAGATTTGTTCTTAAATTGTTGGTAAATATGAAAGTACTGTAATGGTATTTTAAAACTAAATGCGAAAGTAAGCTTTAACTACTAGTTACGAAAAGTAAAGACTAAAATGTAAAAACGGAAATGAAAAAACCAAAAGTAAAAGACGTATTAAAAGACGAACCCGATTAGTGAAGATGAAAACGGTACTGTAGTGGACGAAGATAAAAACCGTAGTGCCATGGAGGAGCCACTGCCTTAAGAACGAATTCCGGGACAGCCGAGATGCTACACTGTTTTTCCGAACGTTCCCCAAGGTTTAAACACTACTACCCTACTCTCGTGTGCACTCACAATCGTAGGTTGGAATTTGTATAATATTCGCTCTAGAACTGGAAAGAAAGAGGGAGAAGAAATATGTTGTTGTATTGTTTCGTAAAGCTGGTGTGTGAAAAATGAAGTGAAGACAACAGTATTTATAGACGAAAAAACTAGCCAGTAGACTAGCCGTTACTTCAGTTTTACAAACGTGTGTTAGAACGTGGGAGGAAAGAGTCAATAGCGGACCAAGTCATTAACGGAAAAATAAAATAAAAGCTATCGTAAAAACTAGTTTACTTTTATTTTCCCAAGACCCGGGCCGGGTGTGTGGTGCGCGCGTGTGGGCTTACCCATTATCTCTTAGTGTGCATGGGTGTTAGTTCTTTGGTATCGAATGGTACCACAAAGATAATAAGCACCTTTTATTCCATGATCACTACCGATGTGGGAAACTAACATAGAGACTTTCCCACTTCCCCACTACTCAACTTAATACGTTTGACTAAAAAACTTCCCACATGCTACACTACATTGAGGACAATAAATGAGTCCAACAAGAAAGACATGAATACATGCAAAAGCGAATACTGAGAGACGAAAATTTTCTAGTCTGAAAGCACCCGCACAACACACACAAGAGCAGTAATATAGATTTCACAATGAACTATTCTTTTGCCGATCAAAAATATTACAATTTGACCTGACAGTAAGCTTACACTGAGCTTATAAAATCGAAAAGTATCAAGAAAATTCAGCTCGAATAAATTCACGTTACACCTGTGTAGTAAATACCCATGTTGTGTAACAAATACCCACGTTTTCTTTATCTTTACCATCTGTGGTTTGAATATACTAATGACACATTCACCATCTATGGTTATTCATCACACAAATTTCAACATATTTAACTTACGACACAAATTTCAACATATTTCACCTACGACTACCCATAAAATAATCTAGGGCAATTTAGAGATCTTCAAAAACCAGAAAATTATTGCCAATCTTCCTAAAGCTTGAGTAAAATTCGAGTTAACTATAGATAAGGATTCAATTATACGACCCATTAATACGATAATATCGTATAAGCGTACAAAAATATATAAAGTGACAGGTACAGGGTTCGAATCCCGCAGGCGACAGAAAGTTATTAGAGTTTGTAAAGTTCTCAAGTGAGAGGTACATGGTTCGAATCCCGCAGGCGGCAGAAAGTTATTAAAGTTTGGAAAGTTCTCTCAAGTGAGAGGTACATGGTTCGAATCTCGTAGGCGGAAGAAAGTTATTAAAGTTTGGAAAGTTTCCAAGGTTCGAAATCCTCCCGGGGACTAGTCGGGTGTAAGCCCGGGAACCCTCGTCATCAAAAAAAAAATATATATATATATATATATATATATATAAAGAAAAAGCGAAGAAGAAACAAACATGGAAAAAGAAAGAAGTGGAGACTTACCAGAGTATGTGAACTGTCATAAAACCTTACGATGTATGAGGTGAGGTATATATATACTTTTAAAAATTTAAAAAGCCCAATTCTTTTTTTAACTTAAGTGGATTTTTGTTTTTTTTTTAAATTCCAGTTACTAAACTATTTTTAATTTTGTTAAAAAAAACTATTTTCAAAAAATTTACCTTATTATCTTTTATTTTAACGGTAACTACAATAGTACCTTTCATTTAGCTCTATTAAAAGACTAATTTAATAGGCCTTATAACCTATCATTACACTAGATGCATACTTATCGACATAAAGGAAGAAAGCTTAATTCAAATTTTAAAATACATAAGTTAGACCAAAAAAATATTATAAATTCTTCGATTAAAATATTTTTATATAAAAATAATAAAATAAAAATAACAAAACAAAACAATTATTTATTTATCTCCACTATTTTTGTTGACTAGTCAATTTCAACGATCAACAATGATCAAATTTAGTGGTTAATGATCCAACTTTGGCGAGTTGTTTTTTAAAATTTTGGGGTAGCCATAGTCAACTCTGACCATGATCGACGGTCAACGTCAGTCAACTCTGATTGTTTTTTTGTTTTTTATAATTTTCGAATAAAAATGTAACGCGGTGTTTTTTCTTAAATTCTCAGTTTCGACAAATTCCGACGGACAATTCTAAAAAAATGCAAGTACAATTGTACTTGCAGTAATAGGCAAGTAGAACATTGTACTTGTAGATTGGTACACCTCCAGTATTTTTTTGCCGAAGCTGGAAATTAAGATAAATCGTCGGAATTGACAAACGTTGACTAGCAGACATCCCGGTTTTTTTAAAACTCGCAAGAGTTAACCGCCGATCACCGATAAAGTTGACCACCAACCGCCCTGAAATTTAATAAAGAAAGAATGTTGGGCTACATTTGCTGTAAATAATAAGTTGATAGACTTGAGTTTACAGTTGTTTCTTGTTGATAAAACTTATAGTTTGCCTTAATCTCTGTGTCACAACTTGTCTTTAATAAATTTGAATATAGAAGGTTGCAGTGTGTCCCTAGTGTACGTTTTTGTTGGACATCCCTCAAAAGATATCACTAGACTACTATTCCATTAAGGCATTTCAATTATTATACTACCATATCCAGAAGCACTGAATAGCAACCTAATTAAAAATAATAACAACCTCTCAGAAGCATTGAATAGCAACAAGGCTGCTACATGAACAAAGGAAAAGAAACATATAAAATTAATAAATCCTGTATGTTCTCTAAAATAATCGCAGTAGTCTTGGCCTAATTTCCATTAATGTTGCATGTTTCGAGAGAATAAATCCGTGTAAGTTTGTGATGCTTAGTTTTAGTCTTACAAAATTCCTTGAAAACTTTGACACATTTGACCATCTCAATTGGGAGACTGAAATCATAATACTTTGTAACTTGACCCGAATGGAGAGTGGTTGTTAATATAAAATAAAAATAAGAGAGAGAGAGAGAGAGAGAGAGAGAGTTACATATATAATTTAATATATATATATATAGTAAAGGTATAATGGGTAGTGATTTTTTTTGAAAAAATAGGTTTCTAGTGTTAAATATTATTTATCACTTTTAATAAAAATAGTAGATTTAGTAGGGATGATTGAGTCTATCGGAAGGGTCTTCAACCTGTTAGGTAAATATTTCATTTTTTTGAGTAATTATGGTTGACCTATAGAACAAAGGAAAGTTGGTCAATTAGGAAACTAGAAATCCATAAAAAACGAGTCATCAAAGGGTAGATATGATTTAGTCATTTAAAGTTTAATTATTAATTGCATATTGTTTCATTACTAAAAAAAGAATATACACGATAATTTTCAAGGTCAAAGGCGGATGTTCATAACTGTCGTGTATTAATAACCAGGGGTCAGCTAAATGTCGTAAAGAGCACCGCATATAAAGTTGTCCACCTATGTAAAGGCAACACAAAGAAGATTGCCGCCTATTCAACCTTTCATTGACGATAATTTTCTCAAGACTGCCTCCTATGTATATCTTTCTTAGACGACTGTATTTAGGACACTCCCACCTATTATTTATCATGCATTGACAACATTTCTAAGTTGTCGTCTATTACATGTTTTAGGTTCTATCTTATATTATAAATGACAACTTTAAGCTGCCGTGTATATAAAAAAATATATTGTAATATACTTTTACTATGTAATGATAAGGAATTTGTGATTTACTTAGTAGATTTACTTTTGTATTAAGTTCTCTAATTATAGCGTCATTTTCAGCTTTGCTCTCCACTAAAATTTCATTACCCTTTTCCAATACTTTATTACTCTTCGTCAATACTTCAACTTGATCAGTTAAAGTCTGAAACTTCTCCAAAAATTTAGATGAAGGATGTTTGTTATACCTTAATGGTGTAGGTCCCATTCTTCTCATTCTTATACGACCTTTATGCTCGAGACCTTACGTCATACGAATGATCTCGTCATTATCTATTGCAAACGTACTTCCTGTACCATCTCCAATTTGATGGGATAATTGCAACTTAATCTCCTTACATTTAGCATATGATTTGAAAGATAAATCATCAAAATACAATGATACAATAAAGGTGCCCTATTCTTCAATCTTAGTACATAATGATAATTAATAAATAATCACAATTCACATATTTAACACCAACAATCAACATGATAATAACTTTTTATCCTACCAAAATTGTATACTTTAAACCATAAAAAAATCTATTTTAAAAGTAACATTTACCAAAATATCTGTATGAACTTCATCCATAAGTTTAGTTTTTTATAGGGTGTCGGTCTCGACGTAAAAGTCAACATTAGACACTTTTCCACCTGTTTCGAATTCTTTTTCACACTTATTAGTTGAATTTAATACAAATTATTTTGTTTCAGCAAGTGTAATATACGAAATAAAAGTGAAATATTATTTCAAGTACCATTTCTGTTTTTTTTACATAGTTTTTGCTTCCGCAAGTATGAAATTTATTTTGTAGTGCTCTGATATTCAGTTTTTTTTGTGAAATATCCTATAAAACAATGATATTCATTTTGCAGGAGGTTGATAATGATGAATTCAATCCATTCAGTGAAGATGATTCGGATATGGTGTGGATGAATGATGCTTCCGTCACTAAAAGTTGGGAACCTACTAGCATTGTGTCAATTGGTGTTAATAAAGATGGTAAGGTTGCACATAAAACCATTAAGCGTGCTAAAGTCAATTCATCCCTCGATGGAGAATGTTGGGCCGTCCTTCAGGCTATGGGGTCCGCTGCTGACCTTCACCTTAAGAGTTGTTCGTTCTATTCCGACAACCTTGAAGTCGTACAAGTATTTCTAATGGTGGGTGCATTGATTGGAGAATTCGTCCAATGATTAATGAAGCACTCAACTGGATGAAAAGGTTTCCAAATTGGAAGACCGTCCATAATAAGAGGGAATTTAATCAGATTGCGGATAGGGTCACAAAGCTTAGTCTCGTGGAATCGATGTGTCAACTTGTCCGATGGTTACGATCGTTGATTTCTATAATAGTCTGTCTAAGTTAGAATACATTAAGTAGCATTCCTGTTTGTTTTTTCTTTGTAAAAAAAAAGAATAAAGTCAATCAACTTATCGTCTTTAAAGTGTTACATTGGAAATTTTTTAAAGAACCAAATATATATATATATATATATATATATATATTTGTTTAATCAAAGAGGACATGTAGTGTAATTTTTAGGGATCCATAACTGCATTTTTTGCATAATATAGAAAATCTGATGTGCAATTTTTTCCTAAAAAAACCAAAAAAAAGAAGCCTAATCTAAGGAAGCACAACCTTTCAAACAGTGGCGGCGGAGGCTATCTAACAATGAGCGAGCTCAAGCCCACCTAGAAATTAAAAAAAACACTCTTTAATAAGTTTAAAATTGTTTTTCTTATGAAACCCTAAAATTATTATCAAAATGTATTAATATTTTTAATTATTTTAATTTTTGAACCTTATTTATTATTTCTAACTATTAGTATTTATAATTACTAATTAAAAAAGGAAACATTGTAAATAATTTAATAATTTTTTCTCATAGAGAATTATATTTTACATTTTTTACTAAATTTATTTGATAATTTTTAAAAGTTCTTATTGATTCATTTATTGAGTTTTACTTATATATATATATATATATATATATATATATATATATATATATATATATATATATATATATATATATATATATATATATATATATATATAATTTTTTGTTATTTTTATTTTTATTTTATTATTCCTAAATATTTATTATAACAACATCCATTTTTTTTGTATAATACAGACGGTGTGAAAATGAAAAAATTTACAATAAGGAAGATCGAATAAATTAATTTTTATATACTTTTTTTATTTTATTGAGTTATAATTCACGATATTCTTGTTTTACATCATTTTTAATATGAAAAGAGCTAGAGTTATACTTCTTGAAGTACTATTTACTTCAAGCCAAGATAATTCTGTTGCGATTCTTTTGGTATCTTATGGAGCTCAAACCGACCAATAACGAAGAAGATATGCTCAAAACGGTCCAGCAGTGTTTATCTTTATTTCCATACGAATTAGAGTTGGGCTTGGAATCCACTACTTACTTCTCCTTCAAGAAAACGAATTAGGGCTTCCAAGACACCTATAAATACACCCTCATACCATTGTAAACATGTCCTTGATCAGTTCTAAACATTAGCTTAAATTATAAACAATAGCTTAGTCTTTTACATTAATATTCATCCTTAGAATCAAGCTATTCATTCAAGAAGCAAGCTGACCTGTAGAGGAAGACAAGAAGAAGAAGATTGGAGACTGACAAACTCCTCTTCTACATCTCACCTTCTCTATATTTAGAGTAATTAGCTATAGATCTATTCTCAATCATATTTCTAAGCTTTTATTCTGTAAGTTTACTTTTAATTGTTGGGTTATTATTTTGTCTTTAATTCATAAATACTATTTGTTATTTTAATTGATTGAGCTTGGCGTATATTGTTATTATGTGTTTTGAAATATTGTTACACCTTAGATTTGGCCAATCTTAGGATTATTCTTAGTTATTGACAACACCACATAATCGTCTAGTTTTGATCACTTGCCTAACTAGATAGCCATAAAGGTTTGATTTAATCACCAATCATTACTTAGGAATCCCTAGTAATGGAGAGGTTGCTCCTAAGCCTAGAAAAGACTAGGTAGAATTTAGAATCCCGGTTAATATATAATGCTTAATCTGTGACAGGTTAGAATAACGATTTAGTAATAGACTCATATTAGTAATCCTAATCTATTTGACTTACATTCATATTTAGTTATTTGTTTTGTTTATTTGTTTTAATTATTTAATTGCGTAGATTGTTATTTCATCTTTTTATATTTTTATTTAAAACATCTAAATTCATCTACGCTTGTTAAATATAAGTAGATCTAACAGATACAATCCCTGTGAACGAACTTAACTTATCATTAAAACTTGCAAACGATCTGTAATACTTGCAGTACAGTGTTAGTTTAGGGTGTGTATTTGCACTTATTTATATCATTAATTTATCACACCTTAGGCCACACCAAGTTTTTGGCGCCGCTGCCGGGGATTTATCTTTAAGTTAAATCTATTTTGTGTTTATTTAGCGTAGAAGTTTTTATTTGTTTTCAGTTTTACGCTTTCTTTTTGTTTTAGTCTTTCTCAGGATTTTAGATGGATAATCAACGGTTAGAGCTAGGTTTACCTAGGAAATTTCGAGTTCAACGCATTGGGATTCGCGTCCCAACTATCCAAGCCGTTAGATTCAAGTCTGATCCTGACTGTTTTAATCAATTCGCGAGCTATGGGAAATTTAATGGTGATACAAATCAAGATCCGATCAGATCTGTTCAAAAATTCATGCAATTTTGTGATGCCTACATTAATGAAGGTGTTACGCAAGAACATATGTATTATTTAATGTTTCAATTTTTCTTGACCGGGAAAGCAAGCGATTGGTTCGATGATCAACCTCCCGAGCTAATAACCGATTGGGAAAAGCTTCAAGAAAGATTCCTTGATAAATTTTATCCTACAAGTATGCGAGTGAAGGAACTATTGGATCCTACAAATTTCTTACAAGAAGCCGGGGAGAGTGTTGGTGAAGCATGGACGAGATTTCAAAAGATGTTGGCAAGATGTCCACGACATGGATACACGCCACAATTACAATTATCCATGTTCTATAATGGACTCGATAGAGAGTCAAGGCTGAGAGCAGATAATATGGGTCGTGGAAATTTTGTCTCTATGGATCCAAAAGAAGCAAAAAGTGGTATGGAAACAATCATTGAGAACAACATGAGTTGGCCACAAGGAAAAACTCCTACCACTAACAAAGAAGAAGACGCGAGGATTTCAAGCTTGCAAGATCAAATACAACAACTCGTTATAACTGTTAAGGAAAGCATCCCAAAGCCACCTCAACAGTTATACCTACAAGAGCAAGCCTATGAAAATCAAGCTGATCAACCACTGAGCTATACTGTGCATACTGTAAGTCAAGCTCAATCACGTCCTCAAGAAGAGATTACTGAGTTAAAAGAGACTATTAGTCAATTCATCAACTTCTCGAAGAAAAATATGAGCAGACTTGAATCAAAGATCGATGCATCAGTAGTGCAAAGCCTGCAACAACAGAACCAAGATCTTAAACAACATAATCAACTTTTAGAGAAGAATGTGATGCAGCTCACTACAGTCATAGAACAAATGCAAAGTCAACTCCTACAATTGACCCAAGATACAACTACTAACATGAAGAAGATCCAATACGTTGACGACAAGGTTAAGACTATTAGTCTTCAAGCTCAAAAGATAAAAGAACACGGTGAGATAATCACCGAAGCGCTACCATCTCCCTCAAAAGGGGATGTTCTACCAAACAAGTCAAACGTAAGTCGGATGAACTTAGATGAGATAATTGTTGAAGATTGGGTTGAAGAAGTTGAACATGATAAGATTAAGAAGCCTAGAGTGGTTGATGAACCAAGAATTGAAGAGAGAAGTAGAGCAAGAAAAACACCCATACATTGCCACTATCCCACAGAGCAACATCAGAAGTGTATAGAGGCGTTAAAACAAATTAACGTCCCTTTACTCGAAGCTATGGAAGGAAGGAGAAACTATGATCGATTCTTTATGGAGGCACTCTCCAATAAGAAAAGATTCACAAGAGCCAAGTCTGTAGCAATCAATGAAGGGGTATCAGCACGAGTTCAAAGAAGATTACCACCGAAGCGTAAAGATCCGGGAAGTTTCAATCTCCCAATCAAAATAGGTGGTATATTTCATGGAAAAGCCATGTGTGATGTAGGGGCAAGTGTGAATATCATGCCCAAAAGTGTATTCAAGAAGATTGGTATTAGTGAAGCGAAACCGACATCCGTAATCTTACAACTTGCGGATCAATCTACTGTTAAGCCGTGGGGAGTAATAGAGGATGTACTCGTTCAAGTAGGTAACCTTGTTATTCCAACGGAGTTTATTATTCTTGACTACAAAGCGGATAAGAACGTCCCGTTCATTCTTGGGCGTCCATTCCTAGCCACCAGCGATACTATAGTGAATGTGAATGAAGGAACCGTGACTCTTAGTATTGAAGATAACTCTGAAACATTCTATGTTTCGGGAAAGAAGAGGAAAAAGAAGTCAAAAGAACTATATCCAATCAGAGCAGTAACCAAGAAGCCAGAACCTGAAAGTCTCCAAGAAACCATAGAGAAAAAGATTGAGTTTGGGGTAGGAGACGAGGTGGCATGGAAACCTCCCAACCCCAAACAGAGCAGTTCTTGGAAGGGACCTTATGTTATCACGCAAATTATCTCAGAAGGAGTGGTCGAAATCAAGGCTATCAAAGGTTGCAAGCTCAAGTTGGTAAGCGTTAATCATATCACTCACTGCTGGGGAGGCTATAAAAAGAAATAACCAAGGTAACTCGTCTAACTTTGAAAGACGTTAAACAAAAGTGCCTTTTGGGAGACATCCCATAATAATTTTTATGTTTTTATGTTTTTAGTTTTAGTTTAGATTAGTTAATTTTAGTAGATATTGCATATTTTAGGAAGGTATTAGTGTTTTTGATGATTAGGTATTGGAGAAATCGAGTTAGGGAAGCGAGCAAAATTTTTCGGAACGAAGAAACTTCGGCAAGTCATATCTTTGCGCTCGGATGTCGGAATCAGGTGATCTTTGAGCCTAAACTGCATAACTTTTCGAGATCTAGCTGTTGGGGAGGTTTTTGCCTAGTGTGGTACACCAAACCTCAGCCGCGGTGCACCGCAGGGTAAAAACCCGTACCACGGGTGGAGCCACGGGTCGTGACCAGAAACCAAGAAAAATTGCCCCGCGGACTACCCCATGCACCGTGCCCTGGTCCGCAGGTCAACACGTGCCACGGGGTAGGTGCCACAGGTATTTTGACGTAGAAGCCACGGACTACCCCCGCGGTACAACGCGCCATGGTCCGCAGAGCAAAAACACGTGCCACGGGGTTGTGCCACGGGTATCATCCAGTGGGTAAAATCCGACCATCAGATGCTACGGTGTACCCCTCGGTACACCCCATGGTCCGCAGCATGGTCCGCACGAGCCGCCAGAGAGAGAAAAGAAAGGGTTTCGAGTGTATAAAGGAGGTATTAAGCTTTTAATTCCGAATTTTATAAACCTTAAGCCTCTTTCTCCTCTCCAAAACTCTCCCAACTCCATTGAAGCTCATCAAAACCTTCCCCAATCATCAAAACACTACCCAATCACCATGGAAACACATCCAATTCCTTCTCCACGTCATTACAAGGAAGATTCAACCACCTATATCATCCCAAAACACCTTGAATCCAAGAATCAAAAGCTTAAATTTCAAAAATTCATCCTACAATTTCTTAAATCCAAGCCAATCCATGAAGAATCCATCTTACCCACATAGTGAATCATCATCAAATCACCTCTCCTAACCCAAATTAAGCTTGTACAACCAATAATCAAGAGTTTCAAATTTCAAGAGTTGTTAAAGCTTTGAGTTGGGGGTCAATTGAGATGATTAAGACATGAACATTATCTACTGTATGGGAGATGAAGAAATAAACGTATTGGATTTAATTGAGAAGAAATCAAGTGAGAAAAGTCCTAGTTCCAATTCAAAGGGTAAAACAAGTCAAGAGAAGAGAGGTTAGCATGTTGTGTTGATTCAATGAGCAAAAAGATTCCAACTTTAGTGAAGAAGACAACACAACCTCTACAAATCAAAGACCTTATACCCAAAGAAAAAGAGAAAGCTTCAAAGGCCCTGATAGCTTCTCCGAAGGAAACAATTACAGGAACTACCTTTTTCTTATAAGAAAGTATTTGAAGAAGAAGTTGAAAGATAATACATGAAGATTCGTGGAAATTTGGAATGATGGGGTTGTTTGTGAATTGTATTGTGTGAGGAGAAGAAGAAGATGTGGCACAGTTGATCTATGAGGAGGTGATACGGATTTTTGATCTCTCCCATGTCGTTATTTAATGCAATATCCTATTATGATCACGTGTCTTGAACGAAAAGCGAATAAGAAGATGGGTGAAGAAGATACACTAGAATTTAATCCGAGTATCGATAAGGCGAGGTAATAGCCTCGAAGAGTATGTTTTCTTTCTTCCCTACCATTTCTTTATGTGCAATATCTGTGAAATTTTAATTTTCTTTTATTTTATTTTCGAGTCTTTTCGAGTCGTGGGCACACGGCTCATTTTTGAGTTGGGGGTGTGGGGATTCGTTGTCTCTCATCTCCATTTTTCTGTTTTTAGGTAAAATTAAATTTTTTGAAGGTTTAGATGTATGTAGAGTGTGTTTAATAGCTTAAAAGCACAAGCTCAGTGAGTTAATGATAGTAAGTAATATGTTTAAGAGCTATTTTATTTTGTATGCTTTGAGTATTTACTGGAAAACACACGTTGATAGTAAAGAAAAGATTAGTGAGCAATGCGATGGAAAGTATGTTCGATCTCAGGGAACCTTGAGAAGTGTGTAGGCCGTGAGATCCAAGCTAGTTAACAAACCATTTTATGAAAGTGCTAAAGGTAAGAAAATAACGAAATTGCATAGTGTAGAAAGTGATTAAGGCGGTTCTTTCATATTTGAAGCCTTTGAAGCCTTTTTATACCTTCTCACCATGTTATTTTTGATTTTATGCTATATCCTTCTCAGCCCCATCTAGCCTTTCTAAAGCTTTTTATTGAAACACGTTATAAGCCATATCCCTTTAGATTATAGGACTTTTCCATATGACCCGCACTCGAATCGCGATGCATAGACAATTATTTTAGAGCTTGAGTTTGGGGTGGTGGGTCCACCATTATGGGAAATATTATTGGGATGGGATTTTTGAGCTTATTAATTGTGCTTTGTGCTTTATATTGATGATGATTCACAAGTTTATATTATAACCCTTTGCCGGGGTAATAGTGAATGAAAAAGAAGCTACGAGCTAAATTTGCCAATAAGGGCATTAAAAGAAAGAATATATATGAGGAAAATAGCGTAATATCTCCACATTAAAAAGAGAGTCATAGCTATAGAAGAAATTGATTTGTAAAGAAAAGAATATATATATTCGGACCGACAAAGTGGAATTTTTATGTGAACATCTTATGCTTTAATTGGGTTATTGGGGATGCTAAAATTGTGCATCAAGGAATTCATTGGGTTGAGTGAGAAACGTTTCATGAGAGTAACTCAAGCTCTAGGGCGATTCGTTGATGGCTAGTGAGGAGAGAGCCAAAAGCTCACTCTAAATTATCCAAATATACTTATCATACCGTCCCTAAGCCTAAATTACAACCTTAAAGACCATTTGATTCTTTGCTATGTACTCAAGAAGTGATTGAACCAATAGAGAGTAGTTAAGTGGATCTTTGGACACTAGTGAAGTTCGATGAACAATCTATAGCTTCCTTGGGGAACTGAGTAAAGTCCCAATCCTTCTTACATTGCGAAACTAATCTGATCTCGAATTCAAACCGTGTTGACTGTGGATATGAGAAGTGTACAGGTATGTAGTTTTTAAATATTATTACATGAAATTTTCTGAGTAGTTGCTTTGAGTCTATTCTCCATATTCTTCTATCTTCTGTCTTTTGTGCTTAATTGACCTAGGTGTGTATTTAGAGACTTCCCTTTGTTTTTATCTTTATTGTATCGGGACGATACAACTTTGAGTTGGGGGTCTTGATGTCTCCTCATTTGTGATAGATTTATATTAGGATGAGACATCATTTTTAGTGATTTAGAAGTCATTATAGTCGATTTTCTTGAGAAATGCTACACTTTCCTATTTTGAGTCTTGATTTAGTAAAATAATATTTTTAGAGCATATTGGGTTTAATTATTTATTTAGTGTGAAGATTTAAAGATAATTATGGAGCTTAATTAGAGTCCAAGTCAAAGATTACAACTTATGGAAAGAGATTGGAGATAAGGAAATAAAAGCTAAAAAGATGGAAAAGGAAAAGTTGCCTAAATCTGGGATTCTGCATACACGTCCAAAGATATGCGTTTTTACCTAAGAAATAGGCCGAATCTGGTGATTTGCTTCTACAGGGCCAAGATAATTCTGTTGCGATTCTTTTGGTATCTTATGGAGCTCAAACCGACCAATAACGAAGAAGATATGCTCAAAACGGTCCAGCAGTGTTTATCTTTTTTTTCCATACGAATTAGAGTTGGGCTTGGAGTCCACTACTTACTTCTCCTTCAAGAAAACGAATTAGGGCTTCGAAGACACCTATAAATACACCCTCATACCATTGTAAACATGTCCTTGCTCAGTTCTAAACATTAGCTTAAATTATAAACAATAGCTTAGTCCTTTACATTAATATTCATCCTTAGAATCAAGCTATTCATTCAAGAAGCAAGCTGGCCTGTAGAGGAAGACAAGAAGAAGAAGATTGGAGACTGACAAATTCCTCTTCTACATCTCACCTTCTCTATATTTAGAGTAATTAGCTATAGATCTATTCTCAATCATATTTCTAAGCTTTTATTTTGTAAGTTTACTTTTAATTGTTGGGTTATTATTTTGTCTTTAATTCATAAATACTATTTGTTATTTTAATTGATTGAGCTTGGCGTATATTGTTATTATGTGTTTTGACTTATTGTTACACCTTAGATTTGGCCAATCTTAGGATTATTCTTAGTTATTGACAACACCACATAATCGTCTAGTTTTGATCCCTTGCCTAACTAGATAGCCATAAAGGTTTGATTTAATCACCAATCATTACTTAGAAATCCCTAGTAATGGAGAGGTTGCTCCTAAGCCTAGAAAAGGCTAGGTAGAATTTAGAATCCTGGTTAATATATAATGCTTAATCTGTGACAGGTTAGAATAACGATTTAGTAATAGACTCATATTAGTAATCCTAATCTATTTGACTTACATTCATATTTAGTTATTTGTTTTGTTTATTTGTTTTAATTATTTAATTGCGTAGATTGTTATTTCATCTTTTTATATTTTTATTTAAAACATCTAAATTCATCTACGCTTGTTAAATATAAGTAGATCTAACGGATACAATCCCTGCGAACGAACTTAACTTATCATTAAAACTTGCAAACGATCTGTAATACTTGCAGTACAGTGTTAGTTTAGGGTGTGTATTTGCACTTATTTATATCATTAATTTATCACACCTTAGGCCACACCAGTGAACTTGTTCCATGATTGGTTTTTGATCGGTGATTGTGAATTTATGCCATTTTCTGACCACATATTTTTTCTTAACGGAGTCGTCACCTCCGTATTTAGTGTGTAATCGGTCCCAAATATTTTTTGAAGATTTTTTGTTTACAAATAAATCAAACAAGGGGTTCGACATATGGTTTAAAAGATGACCCCTAGTTAGTTTATTTGCCTTATCATATTTTAAGTTTTTTGCGGATATAGTAGCATCTGTATTATCAGTTGAAACAGGAGAGTTTTCGAGTAATACAAAATCGACTTCTAACTGTTGAAAGAAAATAAGTAGTTTTTGGGACCAACGTTTAAAATTAGAACCATCTAATGGTTCGCGTTTCGACATATCAGTTAAGGTTTTCAAAGTTGTTGTTAAAGCCGAAGAAGGAGAGGCCATTACAGATTACTTATTGAAAGATTTGTTCTTAAATTGTTGGTAAATATGAAAGTACTGTAATGGTATTTTAAAACTAAATGCGAAAGTAAGCTTTAACTACTAGTTACGAAAAGTAAAGACTAAAATGTAAAAACGGAAATGAAAAAACCAAAAGTAAAAGACGTATTAAAAGACGAACCCGATTAGTGAAGATGAAAACGGTACTGTAGTGGACGAAGATAAAAACCGTAGTGCCATGGAGGAGCCACTGCCTTAAGAACGAATTCCGGGACAGCCGAGATGCTACACTGTTTTTCCGAACGTTCCCCAAGGTTTAAACACTACTACCCTACTCTCGTGTGCACTCACAATCGTAGGTTGGAATTTGTATAATATTCGCTCTAGAACTGGAAAGAAAGAGGGAGAAGAAATATGTTGTTGTATTGTTTCGTAAAGCTGGTGTGTGAAAAATGAAGTGAAGACAACAGTATTTATAGACGAAAAAACTAGCCAGTAGACTAGCCGTTACTTCAGTTTTACAAACGTGTGTTAGAACGTGGGAGGAAAGAGTCAATAGCGGACCAAGTCATTAACGGAAAAATAAAATAAAAGCTATCGTAAAAACTAGTTTACTTTTATTTTCCCAAGACCCGGGCCGGGTGTGTGGTGCGCGCGTGTGGGCTTACCCATTATCTCTTAGTGTGCATGGGTGTTAGTTCTTTGGTATCGAATGGTACCACAAAGATAATAAGCACCTTTTATTCCATGATCACTACCGATGTGGGAAACTAACATAGAGACTTTCCCACTTCCCCACTACTCAACTTAATACGTTTGACTAAAAAACTTCCCACATGCTACACTACATTGAGGACAATAAATGAGTCCAACAAGAAAGACATGAATACATGCAAAAGCGAATACTGAGAGACGAAAATTTTCTAGTCTGAAAGCACCCGCACAACACACACAAGAGCAGCAATATAGATTTCACAATGAACTATTCTTTTGCCGATCAAAAATATTACAATTTGACCTGACAGTAAGCTTACACTGAGCTTATAAAATCGAAAAGTATCAAGAAAATTCAGCTCGAATAAATTCACGTTACACCTGTGTAGTAAATACCCATGTTGTGTAACAAATACCCACGTTTTCTTTATCTTTACCATCTGTGGTTTGAATATACTAATGACACATTCACCATCTATGGTTATTCATCACACAAATTTCAACATATTTAACTTACGACACAAATTTCAACATATTTCACCTACGACTACCCATAAAATAATCTAGGGCAATTTAGAGATCTTCAAAAACCAGAAAATTATTGCCAATCTTCCTAAAGCTTGAGTAAAATTCGAGTTAACTATAGATAAGGATTCAATTATACGACCCATTAATACGATAATATCGTATAAGCGTACAAAAATATATAAAGTGACAGGTACAGGGTTCGAATCCCGCAGGCGACAGAAAGTTATTAGAGTTTGTAAAGTTCTCAAGTGAGAGGTACATGGTTCGAATCCCACAGGCGGCAGAAAGTTATTAAAGTTTGGAAAGTTCTCTCAAGTGAGAGGTACATGGTTCGAATCTCGTAGGCGGAAGAAAGTTATTAAAGTTTGGAAAGTTTCCAAGGTTCGAAATCCTCCCGGGGACTAGTCGGGTGTAAGCCCGGGAACCCTCGTCATCAAAAAAAAAAAATATATATATATATATATATATATATAAAGAAAAAGCGAAGAAGAAACAAACATGGAAAAAGAAAGAAGTGGAGACTTACCAGAGTATGTGAACTGTCATAAAACCTTACGATGTATGAGGTGAGGTATATATATACTTTTAAAAATTTAAAAAGCCCAATTCTTTTTTTAACTTAAGTGGATTTTTGTTTTTTTTTTAAATTCCAGTTACTAAACTATTTTTAATTTTGTTAAAAAAAACTATTTTCAAAAAATTTACCTTATTATCTTTTATTTTAACGGTAACTACAATAGTACCTTTCATTTAGCTCTATTAAAAGACTAATTTAATAGGCCTTATAACCTATCATTACACTAGATGCATACTTATCGACATAAAGGAAGAAAGCTTAATTCAAATTTTAAAATACATAAGTTAGACCAAAAAAATATTATAAATTCTTCGATTAAAATATTTTTATATAAAAATAATAAAATAAAAATAACAAAACAAAACAATTATTTATTTATCTCCACTATTTTTGTTGACTAGTCAATTTCAACGATCAACAATGATCAAATTTAGTGGTTAATGATCCAACTTTGGCGAGTTGTTTTTTAAAATTTTGGGGTAGCCATAGTCAACTCTGACCATGATCGACGGTCAACGTCAGTCAACTCTGATTGTTTTTTTTTTTTTTATAATTTTCGAATAAAAATGTAACGCGGTGTTTTTTCTTAAATTCTCAGTTTCGACAAATTCCGACGGACAATTCTAAAAAAATGCAAGTACAATTGTACTTGCAGTAATAGGCAAGTAGAACATTGTACTTGTAGATTGGTACACCTCCAGTATTTTTTTGCCGAAGCTGGAAATTAAGATAAATCGTCGGAATTGACAAACGTTGACTAGCAGACATCCCGGTTTTTTTAAAACTCGCAAGAGTTAACCGCCGATCACCGATAAAGTTGACCACCAACCGCCCTGAAATTTAATAAAGAAAGAATGTTGGGCTACATTTGCTGTAAATAATAAGTTGATAGACTTGAGTTTACAGTTGTTTCTTGTTGATAAAACTTATAGTTTGCCTTAATCTCTGTGTCACAACTTGTCTTTAATAAATTTGAATATAGAAGGTTGCAGTGTGTCCCTAGTGTACGTTTTTGTTGGACATCCCTCAAAAGATATCACTAGACTACTATTCCATTAAGGCATTTCAATTATTATACTACCATATCCAGAAGCACTGAATAGCAACCTAATTAAAAATAATAACAACCTCTCAGAAGCATTGAATAGCAACAAGGCTGCTACATGAACAAAGGAAAAGAAACATATAAAATTAATAAATCCTGTATGTTCTCTAAAATAATCGCAGTAGTCTTGGCCTAATTTCCATTAATGTTGCATGTTTCGAGAGAATAAATCCGTGTAAGTTTGTGATGCTTAGTTTTAGTCTTACAAAATTCCTTGAAAACTTTGACACATTTGACCATCTCAATTGGGAGACTGAAATCATAATACTTTGTAACTTGACCCGAATGGAGAGTGGTTGTTAATATAAAATAAAAATAAGAGAGAGAGAGAGAGAGAGAGAGTTACATATATAATTTAATATATATATATATATAGTAAAGGTATAATGGGTAGTGATTTTTTTTGAAAAAATAGGTTTCTAGTGTTAAATATTATTTATCACTTTTAATAAAAATAGTAGATTTAGTAGGGATGATTGAGTCTATCGGAAGGGTCTTCAACCTGTTAGGTAAATATTTCATTTTTTTGAGTAATTATGGTTGACCTATAGAACAAAGGAAAGTTGGTCAATTAGGAAACTAGAAATCCATAAAAAACGAGTCATCAAAGGGTAGATATGATTTAGTCATTTAAAGTTTAATTATTAATTGCATATTGTTTCATTACTAAAAAAAGAATATACACGATAATTTTCAAGGTCAAAGGCGGATGTTCATAACTGTCGTGTATTAATAACCAGGGGTCAGCTAAATGTCGTAAAGAGCACCGCATATAAAGTTGTCCACCTATGTAAAGGCAACACAAAGAAGATTGCCGCCTATTCAACCTTTCATTGACGATAATTTTCTCAAGACTGCCTCCTATGTATATCTTTCTTAGACGACTGTATTTAGGACACTCCCACCTATTATTTATCATGCATTGACAACATTTCTAAGTTGTCGTCTATTACATGTTTTAGGTTCTATCTTATATTATAAATGACAACTTTAAGCTGCCGTGTATATAAAAAAATATATTGTAATATACTTTTACTATGTAATGATAAGGAATTTGTGATTTACTTAGTAGATTTACTTTTGTATTAAGTTCTCTAATTATAGCGTCATTTTCAGCTTTGCTCTCCACTAAAATTTCATTACCCTTTTCCAATACTTTATTACTCTTCGTCAATACTTCAACTTGATCAGTTAAAGTCTGAAACTTCTCCAAAAATTTAGATGAAGGATGTTTGTTATACCTTAATGGTGTAGGTCCCATTCTTCTCATTCTTATACGACCTTTATGCTCGAGACCTTACGTCATACGAATGATCTCGTCATTATCTATTGCAAACGTACTTCCTGTACCATCTCCAATTTGATGGGATAATTGCAACTTAATCTCCTTACATTTAGCATATGATTTGAAAGATAAATCATCAAAATACAATGATACAATAAAGGTGCCCTATTCTTCAATCTTAGTACATAATGATAATTAATAAATAATCACAATTCACATATTTAACACCAACAATCAACATGATAATAACTTTTTATCCTACCAAAATTGTATACTTTAAACCATAAAAAAATCTATTTTAAAAGTAACATTTACCAAAATATCTGTATGAACTTCATCCATAAGTTTAGTTTTTTATAGGGTGTCGGTCTCGACGTAAAAGTCAACATTAGACACTTTTCCACCTGTTTCGAATTCTTTTTCACACTTATTAGTTGAATTTAATACAAATTATTTTGTTTCAGCAAGTGTAATATACGAAATAAAAGTGAAATATTATTTCAAGTACCATTTCTGTTTTTTTTACATAGTTTTTGCTTCCGCAAGTATGAAATTTATTTTGTAGTGCTCTGATATTCAGTTTTTTTTGTGAAATATCCTATAAAACAATGATATTCATTTTGCAGGAGGTTGATAATGATGAATTCAATCCATTCAGTGAAGATGATTCGGATATGGTGTGGATGAATGATGCTTCCGTCACTAAAAGTTGGGAACCTACTAGCATTGTGTCAATTGGTGTTAATAAAGATGGTAAGGTTGCACATAAAACCATTAAGCGTGCTAAAGTCAATTCATCCCTCGATGGAGAATGTTGGGCCGTCCTTCAGGCTATGGGGTCCGCTGCTGACCTTCACCTTAAGAGTTGTTCGTTCTATTCCGACAACCTTGAAGTCGTACAAGTATTTCTAATGGTGGGTGCATTGATTGGAGAATTCGTCCAATGATTAATGAAGCACTCAACTGGATGAAAAGGTTTCCAAATTGGAAGACCGTCCATAATAAGAGGGAATTTAATCAGATTGCGGATAGGGTCACAAAGCTTAGTCTCGTGGAATCGATGTGTCAACTTGTCCGATGGTTACGATCGTTGATTTCTATAATAGTCTGTCTAAGTTAGAATACATTAAGTAGCATTCCTGTTTGTTTTTTCTTTGTAAAAAAAAAAGAATAAAGTCAATCAACTTATCGTCTTTAAAGTGTTACATTGGAAATTTTTTAAAGAACCAAATATATATATATATATATATATATATATATATATATATATATATATATATATATATTTGTTTAATCAAAGAGGACATGTAGTGTAATTTTTAGGGATCCATAACTGCATTTTTTGCATAATATAGAAAATCTGATGTGCAATTTTTTCCTAAAAAAACCAAAAAAAAGAAGCCTAATCTAAGGAAGCACAACCTTTCAAACAGTGGCGGCGGAGGCTATCTAACAATGAGCGAGCTCAAGCCCACCTAGAAATTAAAAAAAACACTCTTTAATAAGTTTAAAATTGTTTTTCTTATGAAACCCTAAAATTATTATCAAAATGTATTAATATTTTTAATTATTTTAATTTTTGAACCTTATTTATTATTTCTAACTATTAGTATTCATAATTACTAATTAAAAAAGGAAACATTGTAAATAATTTAATAATTTTTTCTCATAGAGAATTATATTTTACATTATTTACTAAATTTATTTGATAATTTTTAAAAGTTCTTATTGATTCATTTATTGAGTTTTACTTATATATATATATATATATATATATATATATATATATATATAATTTTTTGTTATTTTTATTTTTATTTTATTATTCCTAAATATTTATTATAACAACATCCATTTTTTTTGTATAATACAGACGGTGTGAAAATGAAAAAATTTACAATAAGGAAGATCGAATAAATTAATTTTTATATACTTTTTTTATTTTATTGAGTTATAATTCACGATATTCTTGTTTTACATCATTTTTAATATGAAAAGAGCTAGAGTTATACTTCTTGAAGTACTATTTACTTCAAGCCTACCCTCATTTTCATTTCTAGATTCACCACTCCTTTCAAACAACTGTTATTGGAAAAAAATGAAGTCCAAAGACCATCAGGGGCCATTAGAGTAATTACTAATGTTGTGTGGGTATAATGCTTCTTACCCTGGTGTCTTTATCTAATGTATCACTAATGAATGGTAACCATTGTTTCATTTTCACCTATTCGGGAACGTTTTCCCAAATGTACACCACACTTTACGATTATACATAAAAGAGAATCCTTATATTCTTTTCTTAACTTGCATTTGTAGTTGTTCCAACAATGCCTGGTCTTTTTAAGGATATATTATTTTTTTCTTGATTAACGGGAATAATGTTACGCTCTTAAAATATTTTACAGTCACTAATATAATTAAGTATTCAATAATATGGAATACGCAACATTACCCTCATATAACTTGGAATTCGAGCCCAAAATATTTTAAGTAATATCTTCCAATCATTGTAATAAGAAATCGGACACAAGATTCCCATCCTGGAAACTACTCCACATGATGTGGATAACTTCTTATCACCAATATCTTGCTCTTCTGAGTTAAAAATAATAGTATATCATTTTCCCCATATGCCAAACCATTTTGCACATAGACGATTCTCTAGTTTTCCTCTAACCATTACCTACATTCGTGTCTGCTTCTTCTTAATTATTATTAGACATCCCTGTTCCAAATAGATAATAGTAAGCAATACTAATAAAAGAGTAAACAAGATTATGTTGTAGCGTAATGTACAAATTGAGTTATATTAGATTTACAATACTGATTCTATATAAACTAGTATCTTTAAAAGAAAAATGAAAGTACAGTAGTCTATTAATTGGATGATATTGTGTAACTAAATAAAAATATTTATTCACCTTTCTAACACTGATTCTTGATTGCTCTATACATACGGTAATCGTATCTATTTTTTTTTTTGATCGTCAATCGTATCTATATATTACTTTTAGAATAATATATGAATAATTATTATCCTTGTTTAAAAACCATTAATTTTGTTCAGAAAAGTTGTTACATAATAGATAAAAGATTGCCCATTTCACCGTTTCTTAAATTTGGTTATCTAATATTTCAAAACACATTATAAGCTTTCAAATAACCAGATTAATAATAAACGATAGAGAACTAAATATACTCTTGCTGTATTAATTTGAGATTCGACATAAAGACTCGAATCCTATGAAATGTGTCATAAGTCCATATAATTTGATGAAAACTAGATAATATGTTAATTTTTTAGCAAAAGTATACTCACATAAAAATAATCATTCATTTTTTTGGTCGACACAAAATAATCATTCGAAGTGGCTATTTCATAATCAGGATTGTGTGTTAGGTGATAATCATTCTTTAAGATCCTCATATAGAAATATGATAATTCTTCTTCAGGATCCTCATATATGTATTCCACTATGTATTTCCACAAGTTTATTGATATAAAAAAACCTTTTCAGTAACTTAATGTACATGTCCCTTTTCAAATAATGAAAATCCTATGTTTATCTATATACATATATAAGGCCCACAATCTGAATACTACTACATAATATAATTATATTCATTTATGATGGGGAAGAAATAACTAACACGAATGGCTATGTGAATTTTCTCTGAAATTTGTAACCGTGGTTGCAGACTAGATAAATTAGTTTATAATTCACCAATCACAACTCATATCCATTCCAAAGACCAATCAATGGCATAAGAAAAGGCTTTAGGATATTCC
This sequence comes from Nemophila menziesii, assembly GCA_029959085.1. Classification (NCBI taxonomy): domain Eukaryota; kingdom Viridiplantae; phylum Streptophyta; class Magnoliopsida; order Boraginales; family Hydrophyllaceae; genus Nemophila; species Nemophila menziesii. The sequence continues at coordinate 94,972,795 of JARWIR010000002.1, forward strand.
AAAAAAAATGAAAACAATGGAGCGTTGTAAACCAAGTGTTGTAACATACAATATCCTATGAAGAGCTTTTGCGCAAGCCTAAAATGTTGATCAAGTCAATATTTTATTCCAAGATCTTGAAAGAAGCATTCTTACTATGCATGACCTTAAATATACTACTCAATTCAATAATTATCTTTGCAACCTTTTTGTTCATAGACGATCGTAGTGCAACTGGGAGAAGATCTTGCATTAGTACATGGTAATCATGAGTCTTTTAAAGAATACAATTTCCCATTTTTAGACTAATACCACTTGATATTTGTGAAGAATAACCATAGGTACATTGACATCTTCCGACACTTTCAGGAATAATATTATCTCTTTTCTAGTCATTGCATATCAAGCAGGAGGATATTCTACTTTACCGTGAGGTAGTTCCACTAGATGTATTTTATGTCAAATTTTCATATCTTTCAACATTTACATACATTTTTCTCAATATGCATCACGTCAAGATTATGACGCAATACATTAAACTCCCAGTAAGGTAGTCTAAAGAAAAAGCTCTTCTTTTTCCATGCTTGTGACTCACTATCAAGTTATCAACCTCTTCTATTTCATCGTCGGGCTCAGCAATGCAACTTATCTCTCTTTCTATTATGTTTGGAATGCTTGTCTTGTTTCCATGATTATGTTCATATTCCTCAACAAGCCAATCCCCTGCAATTGTTTTAGTGCTTCTAACAAAACAATGTTTTCGGTGCCCATCCATATTTAGTAGTGCCATCAAAATACTGTTTTTGTACACAAAGCTTGTGTTACTCATCTATCCATCTTTGATGCCCTAAATAACAATATTTTACCTCATGTTTCAATCATTTTGATTCAGTCATATTAGCCCAACATGGGCATGTCTTCTCTCCTTTTGTGCTATAACTTGATAAATTAGCTAATGCGGGAAAGTCATTAATAGTCCAAATTATCACTGCTCGCATTGTGAATTTTATTACTTGTTGTATCATATGCTTCGAAACCTTCCTATAATTATAGTAACTCATCTATAAGTGGTTGAAGATATATGTCAATTGTAACTCCTGCGAATTCTTTCCCCGGGATAATTGTAAGACAAGTGGTGGGTCTTTGTGTGTTATAAAATAATGCAGATAAAATAGAGGAACCACCAACTGCAAGTGTACAGTTGTCCCAAGTAATATATTGGTGTCGCCTAGGGTGTGATAAAAATAAGATCAATTTAAGTATGGAAAACTATGCACTCTCACCCTAGACAGGCACAGTACTGCAAGTATTACAGGACGTATGCAAGTTTTAATGATAAGTAGAGTTTGTTCTCAGGGACTTAAGTGTGTTAATCGCGTAGGAACAGATAACGAGTAAAAGTAAATAACTAGAAGACAGTAAATAAAGCAAGTAGGAATTCGAAATTGAGAATTAAAACTAGGAAAATAAAGACAATAAAGTAAAAGATTAAGAATATGAGATGAGAAGTATAGCTTAGGTTTTGCTAGTATGCACTAATCCTTCTAATTCTATCTATAGATCTAGTTAATAAGGGAGAATATTAGCTCTTGGTAATACTTAGTCAGGATTCTAAATTCCCCAAGCTTAGACCTTGAGAGCGACTAAGGGGGCTACGTCACAACCAAGAAGTGATTTCAAATAGGGTTATCAAACGCTACTAAGGCCCTAAGCAAATACTGCAATCTTGGTGATACGGTGGTTAAAACAAACCCTAATGACTATCTAGTTAGAAGTATGTTTTGTCAGAACTGCTATCGACACTAGACATTATGTGGTGGTTCAATAGTTAAACACCCTGTCAAGGAGACCATCTAACTACTCTTAAAACAATCCTAAAGTGATCAGTTTTAGGAAAGACATTAAATCAAAACACATAAGCAAATATAAAGTAAGAAGCTAATATCAGATTAAAACATGTAATTCCCAAAGAAACTTAGATAGAAAAATTAGAATTCATAGATTATACATATGCAAAACCCAAGTGATGTCTCCCTAATTGTTCCTATTTTCAACCCTTGGGAGACATCATTTTTGGTGTTTATTTAATTAATTTGATAGACTTTTGGACTAAATATGCAATAATCCGGAATTAACTTTTTATTTCTAGCATTTTTAAATTATTAAGCTTTTGCGCGTAATATTGGTATTTTTAGTGTAAAGTTTACAGGTTTTAGATGTTAGCTAGGAGAGGAATCCGAGGAGAGAGTCAAAAATCGTGAATTAGAGTCAAGACTTGAAGATAAATCCCGAAGATATTATTTTTAGAGCTGAAAATCCATTTTCCAGGCCATAGATTGCTGATTTCGAGGTGCTTGAGCGATGATTTAGCTGTTGACCTTTGAAGAGAAACCATTCCTTATCGAGTTACGAAACTTTAGCAACTAGAATGAGGTCAATCGGAGTCATAACGCATCGGGAAAAGCCGTTTTAGTGAAGGTGTATCAGCAGTTACGGGATTTTGGGCTTAGAATTTGGACTTGGACATTTAATTAGTATTTTATTTTCTGGTCCAAGCCCTAGTCCGAATTTATGCTTATAAAAGGAGGTCTGGACTTCTATTTTTCACAGAATTCACATTCCACAAGATTAAACACCAGAGAGAAGCAACAGAAGGAAGAAAGAAGAAGCTACAAGAGCTGGAGTGGGTCTATAGCTCCGTTCGTAGTCATTCCGATTCCGGAAATTAGGTTCTTTTTATATTTTAATTTTGTAATCAATATGAATTCCATTTCTTTTAATTTAGTTTTTAATTTTAATATGAGCTAAGCTTTTCATAGTGCTTGACAACAAACAATGGGTGAATCCCAATTTTATGAATTAACGAATGTTGAATTTGGGTTTATGTTAAATTAAATTAGATTGGGTCTATTACTCTTTTCGATAATTTGTGAATATTTACTGTTTTTAGAGTCGCGAACTAAGAACAGGTATTAGTATCTAAGCTATTCCACATATGTGGCGTGTGGATCATCCTGACGGAGGGTTTAGGTATAGAATTAATTATTCAATCTAGGATAAAAGATATTGATTCTGACGAACTTAGCTAATTCTAGGGCCAATGAGGTACAACACTTAACCATCCAACGGTGGATCATATTTACCCTGACGGGACTAGTGACACTTTAGGATTGCCTTATAGTCCACCCTGACGAGGGTATAAGGAATTTAGAATCCCGACCATTGTAATTGACCGATTTAGCCCTTAAACAACATAAGTTAGGAAATAAGATTTGGGAGGATCCTTGCGTTCTCAAGTACTACATCTCATACTGCGTTTTCACTCATTTTACTCGCGTCTTAGCTTTTACTTACATTTATAAGTTGTCTTTCATTTAGTAGTTTTAATAAACAAAACCAAACAAACATATTTTATTTAATTGCTTTCATAAGTGCAACCAATCATTATCTGCTAAACATTGTAGTCAACCATCCCGTCCTTGGAACGAATCTGTATTATCCTTATTACTACTTGGGACAACCGTACACTTGCGGTTGTGGTTCGATTATCATTTGCATTTATTTTAGAACACACAAAGGACCACCATGTTTTTGGCGCCGCTGCCGGGGACGGTAGCGTGTGACCACGGTGTTTATCCTTTAGTGATAGTTGCATTTATTTTTATTTTATCAGTTTTACGCTTTTTGTTTGTTTATCTTTCTCAGGTTTTTAGGTTTGGTGTATGCGAAGAAGGCTATTCAAGGATCTAGAGCCAACACCTCCGATCCTTAGTAATCCAGAATCGTTGATCAGACTTGCTAACAAGAGAAGAAGAGAACGAGAAGCTTTAGAAGTAGAAGAGTTAGTCAACAGAATGGAGAATATCAATCTTCAAAATCAACAAGATAATCAACCAGGTCAACTAGGCGCAAATGGCCAACCTTTGGCTCCAGGCGTTATTCCTCCAATTCCAGCAGTGATTCCTAATCCTCAAGTCTAGATAGTGATGAATCAAGATCCATGGTTTACTAATGGTCCACCAGAAGTTCCATTCCGTGCTCCTGCTATAGGAGTAGGTGCTCTAGATATTGATGTTCCGAGATTCCGTCCAGATTCGGGTATGTTAGCTCAATTCCAAAATTTTGGGAATTTTCGTGGAAGACCATCAGAAGATCCTCTTAGAGCAGTACAAAAGTTTAAACAGATATGTGATTCTTATATCACACAAGGAGTTTCAAGAGAACAGATGTATTTTGCTGCGTTTAAATTTTTTGTGATTGATGGAGCGAGTGAATGGCACGATACGCAAGATCCTACGAAGATAACCAACTGGGACCAATTAGAGATTGCTTTCTTTGACAGGTATTACCCAAGTAACATGAGATTAGATGCTGAATTAGAATTGACGCATCTCCATCAAGAATATGATGAAACTGTGGGTAAGAGTTGGACAAGATTTCAGATGTGTTTGCGTAGAGTTCCCAATCATGGCTTTTCAGAACAAAAACAATTAAAGATCTTTTATAGAGGCCTTGATGGGACATCGAGAGAGAAATTGGATACGCTATGTGGAGTAGGTTTTCTTCAAGTTCAACCCGCTCATTCTAAAATCATTTTAGAGAGAACAGTCAAGAATGAAGTTGGGTGGAATTCAGTAAGAACACCAGTTAAGGGAGTGAATAATGTTGATATGGAAGAGAAATTTGCTACGCTTGAGAATAAGATTCAGAATACTATAGAGCAACAGTTGAAGCAGCTTACTTTAGCTGCAAAAGAAGGTTTTTCGAGTAAGAAGGTAGCTGTGCATTCTGCAAAAGAGGTGTATATGTGTTCGATTTGTAAGGTAGACGATCATGATGAGGAAAGTTGTCCGAATAACCAAGAGTCCGTGATGTTTATGTCCAATAGAGGTAATTTCAATTCAAGTGGTAATGGATATCAGCCTAACAGAAACCATCCTGGGTTTCAATACTCAAATCCTAATGGGGCAGCCAATCCTACCTATGCGTATCAGCCGCGTCCCCAAGGTAACAACTATAATCCAAGACCACACAACAATTATCAAGGAGGACAGAATCAAGGCAACTATGTACAAAAACAAGTTCCTCAGAATACTTATGATGAAAATTTAAATCAGAAAGCCTTACCTGCTCATCCACAAGAAGGAGTAGCTACACTTCAGAAAACAGTTGAAAGTTTAATTACTCTTCAGACACAAGCTTTGGAACGTCAAAATGCAGTTGAAGCAAATATGAAGTTGTTCCAGAATTAGCTAAGTCAAATTAATAAACAACTGAATCAGCGTCCACAAGGACAACTTCCAAGCGATACTGAGAATCCAATACAACGAGAAGATTGCAAAGCCGTTACATTACGAAGTGGTAAGAACCTTCCTCCACCTCCTTTTCCTGTTATGAAAGAGAAAGAAGTTCCAAGAAAAGAAAAGGAAGTGGGTGAGAAAGAGAAATAGAATGAGAAAGATAGTGAGGTTGAAGAAATAGAAAGACCAAGAGAAGTTCCGAAAAAGAGAGATGAAATTGTAAGCAATCGCCCTCCACCACCGTTTCCATCGCGAGTTCAGAAAAAGGGTGATATGGCTGATTTTCAGAAGTTCTTTAATAGAGTGAAGGGTCTGAGTATTCATATTCCGTTACTAGAAGCGATTCAAGACATTCCTAAGTATACGAAGTTCTTGAAGAGGGCCCTCACTAATAAAAGGCCTTATTGTGATAATGAAATGATTGGTCTTCCTGAAGAGTGTAGTGCGATTTTCCAGAGTAAATTACCTCCGAAGTTAGTTGATCTGGGGAGTTTCACGATTCCGATATCGATTGGAGAAGAATGGAAAGGAAAGGCGCTATGTGATTTGGGGGCAAGCATCAATTTGATGCCCAAGTCAATCTTTGATAAGCTAAAAATTGGAAACGCAAGACCCACTTCTATGGTCTTGCAAATGGCGGACAGATCTCTTGCTCATCCTGAAGGCCGCATTGAGGATGTCCTTGTTAAGGCAGGTACACTTATATTTCCTGTTGATTTCGTAATACTTGAATACAATGCAGATAGAAATGTCCCCATTATTTTGGGTAGACCATTCCTAGCTACAGGGAGAACATTGATCGATGTAGAAAATGGCGAATTGACAATGAGGATACAAGATGAGGAAGTGAAATTCAATGTATTTCGAGCTATGAAATTCCCAGATTCTCAGGAAGATTGCTTCAGAATGGATGTAGTAGAGCAAGCATCGCAAGAGGTATTTAATTGTTTAAATTTTGATGATATCTTGCAGGCTGCTTTAACATTAGATTCACCTGAGATGATGGAGGAGCTTACCGAAACAGTGGCAGCTCTCAATTCTGAAAATCCGAAATATAGGCGTCTTGCCTATGAACCTGTGAGAGAACCGGGGGAGATTATTCCTAAAAAGAAGCCCTCAATTGAATCTCCTCCGGAATTGGAAGAAAAACCATTGCCAGCACACTTGAGGTATGCGTATTTAGGTACTAATTAAACTCTACCTGTTATTGTTTCAGCTAATTTAACAGGTCCTCAAGAAGATAAACTGTTGCGTGTGTTAAGAGCCAACAAAGAAGCGATAGGTTGGACAATTGCTGACATCAAAGGCATTAGTCCATCCTATTGTCAACACAAAATCATACTTGAAGATGTTAACGCACGCCCAGTTGAAGGTCAAAGAAGATTAATGCCCGCTATGAAGGATGTGGTAAAGAAAGAGGTGATCAAGCTTTTAGATGCGGGGATTATCTATCCCATTTCGAGTAGTGAATGGGTGAGCCCAGTTCAGTGTGTACCAAAGAAAGGAGGAATGACAACAGTTCTTAACGATAAAAATGAAGCGATTCCTTCAAGGACGGTAGTAGGTTGGAGAGTTTGCATTGATTACAGAAAGCTGAACAAAGCCACCAGAAAAGATCATTTCCCTTTGCCCTTCATCGATCAGATGTTAGATAAATTAGCCGGAAGGGAATACTAATGTTTCTTGGATGGTAACTCCGGGTACAATCAGATTTACGTGGCTCCAGAAGATCAACATAAGACTACATTTACATGCCCATTTGGCACTTTTGCATATCGCAGAATGCCATTTGGGTTGTGTAACGCTCCCGCTACTTTTCAGAGATGCATGATGGCCATCTTCTAGGATATGATTGATAATTTCCTAGAAGTATTTATGGACGATTTCTCCGTGTTTGGTGATGATTTTGATAAGTGTTTGGATAACTTGGAGAAAGTGTTGGTTAGATGCAAGGAAACAGACTTGGTGTTAAATTGGGAGAAGTGTCATTTCATGGTCCGCGAAGGTATTGTTCTGGGTCACAAGGTTTCGAGTGTTGGATTGGAAGTCGATAGAGCGAAGATAGAGGTGATTAAAACTCTTCCCCCTCCTGTTTCTGTTAAGGGGGTAAGAAGTTTTCTTGGCCATGCTGGCTTCTATAGGCGATTTATCAAAGACTTTTCCAAGATTGCTAAACCGTTATGCAACTTACTTGAAAAGGATTCCAAATTCCTTTTTGATGAAGCTTGTTTAGCGGCCTTCAAAGCAATCAAAGAAAAGCTTATTTCTGCTCCTATAGTGTTACCTCCGGATTGGAATTTACCGTTTGAAGTTATGTGTGATGCGAGTGATTTGTGTATGGGAGCTGTATTGGGATAGAGGAAAGAGAAGGTTTTTCATTCGATTTACTATGCTAGTAAAACTTTCAGTGGTGCTCAGATTAATTACACAGTTACAGAAAAAGAATTACTAGCAGTTGTATATTCATTTGATAAATTTCGCTCTTATCTTCTTGGAGCGAAAGTTATTGTTTATACAGATCATTCCGCGATCAGATATCTTATGGAAAAGAAGGATGCGAAACCAAGGTCAATCAGATGGGTGTTATTGCTTCAAGAGTTTGATTTAGAGATCAAAGATAGAAAGGGTTGTGAGAATCAGGTTGCAGATCATCTATCGCGCTTAGAGGGTTCAGAGATGAATAGTGGTACTGAAGCAGTTAGAGAAGAGTTTCCTGATGAGAGTTTATTCGCTGTTCGAGATTATGAAGCCCCGTGGTATGCAGATATTGCGAATTTAGTGGTGAGTGGTGTTTTTCCTGAAGGTTCTACTTATCAAGAAAGAAAGAGGTTAGCTCATCCTGCTAGACAATTCTTTTGGGAGGATCCGTTCCTCTATAAAGTTTGTGCTGACCAAATGATACGAATATGTGTAGCAAGGGAAGAGACTGAAGCCATTATAGCTGGGTGCCATGATTCATTATATGGAGGACATTTCAAAGGAGATAGAACTGCCGCGAAGGTATTTCAATCAGGTTTCTACTGGCCCTCTCTTATTAAAGATTGTCATGAATATGTTAAGAAATGTACGAGATGCCAGTTTACCGGAAACATATCTAAGAGGGATGAGATGCCGCGTAATAATGTGTTAGAGGTTGAGATATTCGATGTTTTGGGTAGAGACTTTATGGGTCCTTTCGTCCCTTCAAATGGTAACCTCTACATCCTATTAGCTGTTGATTATGTATCTAAGTGGGTAGAAGCGGTGGCTTTACCTACTAATGATTCACGCGTGGTGATCAAGTTCTTGAAATCACATATTTTCACTAGACATGGCACACCTAGAGTGATTATTAGCGATGGAGGATCTCATTTCGTTAATAAATATCTGAAGACTGTTCTAGAGAAGTATGAAGTTAGACACCGTGTATCTACTTCATATCATCCACAATCCAATGGTCAAGCTGAAGTATCGAACCGCGAAGTCAAGTCAATCCTAGAGAAAGCCGTTGGTCCTACAAGAAAAGATTGGTCAATGAAGTTAGATGATGCGTTGTGGACCTATCGTACTGCGTTTAAGACTCCGGTGGGCGCATCTCCCTATCGTATGGTGTATGGTAAGGCTTGTCACTTACCTTTAGAGCTTGAAATGGGTGCCTATTGGGCAATTGCGCAGTTGAACTTAGATCCTATCTTAGCCGGAAAGAATCGTATGATGAAGCTTAATGAACTTGACGAATTCCGGTTGCATGCTTATGAAAATGCCAAACTTTACAAAGAAAACACAAAGAAATGGCATGACAATCGGATTCGTACAAAGAACTTTGAAGTGGGGCAAAGAGTGTTGAAGTATAACTCAAAGTTCAGCAATTATTCGGGTAAGTTAAGATCTAAGTGGTCAGGTCCATACATTGTGACCAAAGTTACACCTCATGGGGCGATAGAAATAGAACATCCGCTAGAGAACCGTACCTTTATGGTTAACGGTCACAGATTGAAGATATACCATGGAGGTGAAGATACCAATCGCTCGGACGATCCACATCCCGGGGAGGTCATGTATCTTCTCGAGACTCCTTAGAAGCGTGAGGTACCCCGTCGAGCTTAACGACGTTAAACAAAAGCCAATTCATTGTATATTAACTGAGTTTTTAATTTTTGCATTTTAGAATAGTTTGATATTCGTAATTTTAGTGTTTATTATTAAGAAATGAGGAAGGGTAGTTGTTTTTGATGATTTCAGGGGTAAAAAGGTCAATAGTTTGGGGTCGATGAGGCGAAAATAGGAGAAAAATGGTTGGATGTCCAGGAGAAACCGGGAACCCGGTTTCGCAAAAACCGGGGACCCGGTTTTGGAGCTGGTACCAACCATTTTAACGCAACACTTGGCGTTTTGGGTTCACGACACAGCGTCGGAACCGGGAACCCGGTTTTGGTGCTGTAATTTTTGAAAAGTTCTGACCCAGCGTTTTGGTGGCTTGCGTTTTGCTGCGTTTTTGATTCGCGCCATCGACACAAAACCGGGAACCCGCATTTGGCAAAACCGGGTACCCAGTTTCGGAGCTGTAAAATTCCAAAAATTCTGACCCAGCGTCTTGGAGTCCTGCGTTTTGGCGCGTCTTGACTCGCGCCATCGAGAAAAATCCGGGTACCCGCATTCCATAGAACCGGGAACCCGGTTTCGGCGAGTAAAATCTCTGACCCAGCGTCTTGGGGTCCAGCGTTTTGGTGCGTTTTGAAAAAAAAAAAAATTTCAATAATTGTTTTTCCGCGCCGTCACAGCGACGCGGAACCGGGAACCCGGTTTGCCAAAACCGGGAACCCGGTTTTGAAGCTGTGATGTCGGTTTTGAGGTGTTTTAACCTAGTTTCGTAGTCTCTTTTGCAAGTCTTTACCTAAAACGCACCAATAGCCTCCCCACCTCCGAAATTCATCATCCAAAACACTATATATCATCAATTCCTACCCTCTTTCACCACAAAAACACAAAATCAACTCACCTCCTCTCCAAAATAACATCAAATCCTTAGTTTTTCCCAAGATTCTTCTTCACCAAATCTCATATTCCACCTAGTTCTTCAATTCATAAGCCTCAAAACATCATAATTCTAAACTTTTTCTCTAAGTTTTTCATTATTTGAAGTTTTGAGTTTGGGGTGAAAAGAGATGACTAATAGAACCGGTGATTTTCGAAGAACTGCTCCTAGAAGAAGGACCACCATTGGTGGTTCCCAAGACCAAGCTATTGAGATTCCTGATTCGCGTCCTAAACGAAAAATTGACGAAGTTAAGCTTGATTCTACCAGAAAAGAAATCACGGGTCAAAAGAGAAGATTGATTGATGAGATTGATAGTGAGAAGGAACCAGAAGAGGAAATTGAGAAGAACACTGAGAAGGAAACTGAACAAGTAATTCGGAAGCACCAGTTCAGAAACCTCCGCGTATGAAGATGTGGGCCCACAAGCCTAAGAGGGTTTATACTTGTTGGAATACTCAGGTTCGTGAAAGAATTGAATTTTTGAAATTTGGTGAGGAGACGAATTTTCCTAAGGGTATTATGAGTAGTGAATACAAGGAATATGCTGTGACATGTGCTAAGTTTGGTTGGAAAGAGTTACAAGAAAGGAAGCTTGAGTTTATTCCTACTTTTGTGCGAGAATTTTACGAAGGTTTAGCCACCTCCCGTGATGGCATTGATATCCGCAAAAAGGTAGTTCCTTTCTCTATTGAACGTATTTGGAAATCATTGAAACTACCCAACTTTTCTGGAACATGCCCCTTCCAAGAAACTCTTAATGACCCTTCTTTTGATTTTGAATCCCTTTGGGGGACCGTGCTTGTTAATGGGACTAGCCCAATTCCTGAAGGTGAAAGGTATCCTGGATAGTTTTACAGCAGTAGTTTGACACCTCGTGCTAAGGTTTGGTCTCGTTTCGTAATACCCACTTTCTTTGGTATTAAACACACTTTCGAGTTGAAGAAAGAGCACATATTTGTTGTTAAGTGTATTTTGGAGGAGAAAACATTTGATGTTGCTAAGATCATTTATGATACAATCATGGAGTTCGCGAAATCACCAATGAAACAACAAAATCTGAAGTTTCCTTGTACTATTACTCAGTTGTGTCTAGACGCAAAGATTCCGCGTAAGAACGCAGATATTGACATTGTTTCAGTTGGTGTGAGTATAGCTTTGAGCACAATCAAGAACATCCATGAAGAAGCAACACGAGCTACAAGGAGTCCGAGAACCCCTCAATCAAAGAGAGCGAAGACTGTTCCTGAGTTGGAGTCCAAGATTCAGGTGTTGGAAGAGAACCAGGAGAAGATGATTTCTACCTTGGGAAAAGTTACAAAAGAATTGGACCTATTGCGAAATTTAATCCTAGGCCTAAATACACTTCAAAACGCGATTTATGATGCTGTTACGCGAGATAAAGGTCCAGAACGCAACACCGATAACCAGCCTCGCGCTGGTTAAGATACGTTTTCTAAACTTTCCTCTTAGTGTAGATTAGTTTAAATGCTTTATTGAGTCTTTTCGAGTCGTGGGGACACGACTCATTTTTGAGGTTGGGGTGGGGTTCGTTGCCTCATCCCAGTTTTTATGTGTTATTTGCTTTATTTGCTTTCAATAAAAGAATTTTCGGAGTTGCGTTTGACTGTAGAAATTTTTAAATATCCCTTTAAGCATACTCTTGATGAATCTATGATAGTATATAGTGGACTTTAGGGATTGATATAAAACACATTTAGAATTGCATGCAAACATAGGTAATTAATAGGAAAAATTAATGAACAATGCAAATGAAGTAAGCTTGTACTTAAGGAATATGTTTGGTGTGTAGAAAGTGAAATCCTAATTAGTAGAGAACCCACCTAGATATGAACTAAAGACAAGCTATGTACTTAGGAAAATGATAGGGGCAGTTCTTTGTTAGCCATTTGTGCCTTTTTAGCCTTCTATCCCTTGTATTAATTATTATCCGTCTTAGCCCACTTTGAACCTTTAGCCTTTTCTTTGTAGCCACGATATAAGCCATTACCCCTTAGATTATTAGGCATGACCATATGACCCGCACTTGAATCACAATCCTGAGACATGTCTCGAGCTTGAGTTTGGGGTGGTGGGACCATATATGGGGCATTTAATGGGTTGGGATTGATGTGCTTTGTATTGTAGCACAATTGCAGATGATATATACTTGTAACCCTTTGCCGGGAATGAAGAAAAATGAAAAAGAAAGAAAAAAATGAAAAAAATTTGAAAATTCATACAGTAGGAACCGGGAACCCGGATTCGTCAAAACCGGGAACCCGGTTTGCTTCTGTACAAAAAAAAGAGAAAAAGAGAAAAGAAAAGAAAAAGAAAAATACATATGAATAAAACATCCGGCAAAGTGGAATTTTTCTGAAAATCATCTTATTTATAGTGGGTAGACATAGGACGCTAAATTGTTGCGTATATGGGTGAGTGAGAACATCTTTTGAGCGTTAACTCAAGCTCGAGGACATTGTTGATGGTAAGTGAGGAGAGAGCCAAAAGCTCACTTCAAATTTACCAAATATACATCCACACCCGTCCTTAAGCCAATATTATAACCGTAAAGACCTCGTGATTCCTTAGCGCATAGTGAATTTATTATTATGTTGATAGGGAATACACTAGGTGGAACGTTCAAAGCGATTTAGGATTAATGACCACCCTATAGCCATCATACAGAGATGAGTACAAGTGTAACCTTCAAGCATTGCAACTTTAATATTATGATTGAGATTATTTATGTTTGATGTTGCATTTTAGATGTATGTGTATATTAGTTTCTAGAGTTTGCTATATGAGATTTATTTTGAGAATTGCTTTAGGGTTTATTTGCTAGCTTCTACTTGTTTATACGCTTGCTTCTACCCCTTTGTTTTGTTTTACTTTGTCGGGACGACAAAGGTTTGAGTTGGGGGTCTTGATGTCTCCCTAATTGTTCATATTTTCGACCCTTGGGAGACATCATTTTTGGTGTTTATTTAATTAATTTGATAGACTTTTGGACTAAATATGCAATAATCCGGAATTACCTTTTTATTTCTAGCATTTTTAAATTATTAAGCTTTTGCGCGTAATATTGGTATTTTTAATGTAAAGTTTACAGGTTTTAGATGTTAGCTAGGAGAGGAATCCGAGGAGAGAGTCAAAGATCGTAAATTAGAGTCAAGACTTAAAGATAAATCCCGAAGATATTATTTTTAGAGCTGAAAATCCATTTTACAGGCCATAGATTGCTGATTTCGAGGTGCTTGAGCGATGATTTAGCTGTTTACCTTTGAAGAGAAAACATTCCTTATCGAGTTACGGAACTTTAGCAACTGGAATGAGGTCCATCGGAGTAATAACGCATCGGGAAAAGCCGTTTTAGTGAAGGTGTATCAGCAGTTACGGGATTTTGGGCTTATAATTTGGGCTTGGACATTTAATTAGTATTTTATTTTCTGGTCCAAGCCCTAATCCGAATTTATGCTTATAAAAGGAGGTCTGGACTTCTATTTTTCACAGAATTCACATTCCACAAGATTAAACACCAGAGAGAAGCAATAGAAGGAAGAAAGAAGAAGCTACAAGAGCTGGAGTGGGTCTATAGCTCCGTTCGTAGTCATTCCAATTCCGGAAATTAGGTTCTTTTTATATTTTAATTTTGTAATCAATATGAATTCCATTTCTTTTAATTTAGTTTTTAATTTTAATATGAGCTAAGCTTTTCATAGTGCTTGAGAACAAACAATGGGTGAATCCCAATTTTATGAATTAACGAATGTTGAATTTGGATTTATGTTAAATTAAATTAGATTGGGTCTATTACTCTTTTCGATAATTTGTGATTATTTACTGTTTTTAGAGTCGCGAACTAAGAACAGGTATTAGTATCTAAGCTATTCCACATATGTGGCGTGTGGATCATCCTGACGGAGGGTTTAGGTATAGAATTAATTATTCAATCTAGGATAAAAGCTATTGATTCTGACGAACTTAGCTAATTCTAGGGACAATGAGGTAAAACACTTAACCATCCAACGGTGGATCATATTTACCCTGAAGGGACTAGTGACACTTTAGGATTGCCTTATAGTCCACCCTGACGGGGGTATAAGGAATTTAGAATCCCGACCATTGTAATTGACCGATTTAGCCCTTAAACAACATAAGTTAGGAAATAAGATTTGGGAGGATCCTTGCGTTCTCAAGTACTACATCTCATACTGCGTTTTCACTCATTTTACTTGCGTCTTAGCTTTTACTTGCATTTATAAGTTGTCTTTCATTTAGTAGTTTTAATAAACAAAACCAAACAAACATATTTTATTTAATTGCTTTCATAAGTGCAACCAATCATTATCTGCTAAACATTATAGTCAACCATCCCGTCCTTGGAACGAATCTGTATTATCCTTATTACTACTTGGGACAACCGTACACTTGCGGTTGTGGTTCGATTATCATTTGCATTTATTTTAGAACACACAAAGGACCACCACCAAGCTATGGGAAGTTTAGTTCATACCTGATGGAAATAAACTAAAAGAAATTACAAAAGATATCATCTTGCTCTCTACAATAAACTGGAAGAATAAAACCTTAAGAACTAATTACTATGAGGCAAGGATGATTTACAAGTGATATAAGGGTGTATTTATTAGGTTTTTAGAAAACCTAATTCGTTTTCTTGAGGAAGAGTTAAGGTAATGGACTTCTAGCCCAACTCAAATTCGTATGGAAATAAAGATAAACACTGCTGCGTTGTTTTGAGTGTATCTTCTTCGTTATTGGTCGGATTTTGCTCCACAAGATACCAAAAGAATCGCAACAGAATTATCTAGACCTTTAAGAAGGAAATCATCAGATTCGGCCTATTTCTTAGGTAAAAACGCCTATCTTTGGACGTGTATGCAGAATCCTTGATTTAGGCAGTTTTTCCTTTTCCATCTTTTTAGCTTTTCTTTCCTTATCTCCAATTATTATGCAAATCTCTTTCCATAAGTTGTTGTCTTTGACTTGGACTCTAATTAAGCTCCATAATTATCTTTAAAGCTACACACTAAATAAACAATTAAACCCAATATGCTCTAAAAACATTATTTCTACAAATCAAGACACAAAATAGGAAAGTGCACTAAAACTCAAGAAAATCGACATTATTGACTTCTAAATCACTTAAAATGATGTCCCATCCTAACATAAATCTATTACAAATGAGGAGACATCAAGACCCCCAACTCAAAGTTGTACCGTCCCGATACAATAAAGATAAAAACATAGGGAAGTCTAGAAATACACACTTATAAAATTCTCAACACAACGGGAAAAAGCATAGCAGAATATATAGAATAAACCTAAAGCACATAACTCAGAAAATTTCATGCAATAATATTCATAAACTACATACCTGTACACTTCTCATATCTACAGTCAACACGGCTTGAATTCAAGATCAGATTAGTTTCGCAATGTAAGAAGGATTGGGACTTTACTCAGTTCCCCAAGAGAGCTATAGATTGTTCATCTAACTTCACTAGTATCAAAGGTCCACTCAACTAATCTCTAATGGCTCAATCACTTCTCAATTACATAGCAAAGAATCAAAAGGTCTTTAAGGTTGTAATGTAGGCTTAGGGATGGTATGATAGTATATTTGGATAATTTGGAGTGAGCTTTTGGCTCTCTCCTCACTAGCCATCAACGAATCGCCCTAGAGCTTGAGTTACTCTCATAAAACGTTTCTCACTCAACCCAATGAATTCCTTGATGCATAATTAGCATCCCCAATAACCCAATTAAAGCTTAAGATGTTCATATAAAAATTCCACTTTGTCGGTCCGAATATATATATTTTCTTTTCTTTTCAAATCAATTTTTTCAAGCTATGACTCTCTTTAATGTTGAGATATCACGCTAATTCTCATATATATATTTTTTCTTTTAATGCCCTTGTTGGCAAAATTAGCTCGAAGCTTCTTTTTCATTCACTATTACCCCGACAAAGGGTTAAAATACAATTCTGTGAATCATCATCAATATAAAGCACAAAGCACAATTAATAAGCTCAAAAACCCCAACCCAGTACCAATTCCCATAATGGTGGACCCACCACACCAAACTCAAGCTCTAAAACAACTGTCTATGCATCGCGATTCGAGTGTGGGTCATATGGAAAAGTCCTAAAATCTAAAGGATATGGCTTATAACGTGTTTCAATAAAAAGGCTTTAGAAAGGCTAGAAGGGGTTGAGAAGGATATAGCATATAAAATAAAAAATCACAAGGTGAGAAGGTATAAAAAGCATTCAAGGGCTTCAAAATATGAAAGAACCGCCTTAATCACTTTCGACACTATGTAATTTAGAAAATTTCTTACCTTTAGCACTTTCATCAAATGGTTTTTCAACTAGCTTGGATCTCACGGCCTACACACTTTCAAAGTTCCCTGAGATCGAACATACTTTCTATCGCATTGCTCACTAATCTTTTCTTTACTATCAACGTGTGTTTTCCTTCAAATACTCAAAGCATACAAATACATAGCTCATAAACATATCACTTACTATCATTAATCTACCGAGCTTATGCTTTCCAGCTATTAAACACACTACATCTAATTCCCATGTATCAAAAATTTTAATTTCACCAAAAAAACAGAAAAATGGAGATGAGAGACAACGAATCCCCACACCCCCAACTCAAAAATGAGCCGTGTCCCCACGACTCGAAAAAGACTCGAAAAACAGAAATTAAAATTAGCAGATAGACATATTTACAGAAATGGTAAGGAAGAAAGAGAACATACTCTCGAGGCTATTGCCTCGCATCATTGACATCCAAGGTTGGAATTGCTGGACCTTTCGTTAATTTCTCAAGGATTTTCATGATGTGCACTTGATTAGCATTGATTTGTGCCACATCATTGACTAAGGAAGTTTGAGCTGCTTCAAATTTCGTTAAACGCTCCTCCATCTTCTCTTGCCAATTTTCCTCCTTTTCTTCCTTCGAGACTTGCGTAGAACTCGCTCTTCGAAGTATTTCCTTGATCCAAGCATTATCAATATAACTCATTTTAAATTCGAGTTTCTCTTCTTCACCCAATACTACATTCGCTTTTCGCACAAGACACGTGATCATAGTTGGAAATTTAACATTATAAACTGATTTAGGAGAGACCGAAAATCGTATCACCTCCTCATAGATCAACTGTGCCACATCAACTTCTTCTCCTCTCAAAATACAGTTTAACAATAGAGCGTACTTCATAGTCACATCCAAAGTTCGAGTTTTTCCGAAGATATTAGGGACAAGGAAATTGTGCCAAATTCGCGCATCTGCTTGAAGATATTTGTAAGGCCAAGGTGCCTTCAATTCTCCCTTATGTGATTGCACTTTCTCTTTGTCTAATACATGCTCAAAAAGTAATTCCTCATCAAAGATTTTTCGTTTAGCAACTGCTTCTTCAAATTTGCAAAAACCTTTCAGTTTCTTAAACTTGAAGTGGTTCCTAATCTCCTCAACTGTGAAAGGAACTATCTTTCCTCTAATCGGAACACCATTACTATCTCGGCTAAAGAGGCCTAAATAGAATTCTAAAACTAATTCAGGACATAATTCAGAACGTCTTACCATGAACGTAGACCAACCCAATTTCTCACCAAGCTCTAAGAATCTTGCATATTCTCCATCTCTAATTTCTTCCTTGAATACTTTATCATAAGCAAGAGGTAGTTCTTTTTATTGTTTCTCTGCAGAAGTCTTCAAGGCCTTTGAAGTGTCCACTTTCTCTATAGGTATAAGATCTTGTTGAGGTTGTGTTCTCTCCTTTGCATAATAATAAAGCTTTTTACCATTACAATCATACGAAGGTTTCCCACTCTTCACTTTATCTTCACCCTTTGATTTAGAACTAGCACCTTTGTCAATTGATTTCATCTTGTTTAAATCCAATCCCTTGTTACTCTTCACCTCCCTCTTGTTAGCTAAGATTGTTGTTCTATTAGTCATCCTCAATTAACCCCCAACTCAAAGCTTTAGCAACCCTTGAAATTTAAACTCTTGAATTAATGGTTGAACAAGCTTGATTTGGCTTAGGAAATATGAATTGATGATTAATCTCTGTATGGGTGAGGTGGATTTGTAATGGGTTGGCTTGGATTTAAGAAATTGTAAGATGAATTTTGAAAATTTGGCTCTTTGATTCTTCAATTTGAATGGATTTGGTGAGGATTGAGTGTTTGATTCTCTCTTGTAATGATGTGGAGAGAAGGTTTGATGTGTTTTTCCTGATGATTGGGTAGTGTTTTGGTGATTGGTGAAGGTTTTGATGAGCTTCAATGGAGTTAGGAGAGTTTTGGAGAGAAGAAAGAGGTTTAAGGTTTAATAAATTAGGAATAATAAGCTTTAGATCTTCATATAGCCTTGAAAACCTTTATTTTCTCTCTCTGGCGGCTCGCGCGGACTACCCCTGCGGACCATGGGGTGTACCGCAGGGTAGTCCGCGACATCTGATGCTCGAAAATATTTGCTCACTGGATTGGACCCGTGGTAGGACCCCATGGCGCGTGTTTCTGGGCTGCGGACTAGGGTCCGGTGTACCGGAGGGTACACCGCGCCTTCTGTAGTTAACTCCGTCAAAATACCCGTGGCACACGTTTTTGGGGCGCGGACCATGGTGCGGTGCAGGGGGGTAGTCCGCGGTGAATTTTTTTCTTGTTTCTGGATCAAACCCGCGGTGCAACCCGTGGCACGTGTTTTAACCTCGCTTACCAGGGCACGGACCATGGGGTAGTCCGTGGGGTAGTCCGCGGGGTGCATCCTTTGCTCCAAAATTTTTTCCTCGCGTTCCCTAACTCGATTTCTCCAATTCCTACACACCAAAAACACTAATACCTTCCTCAAACATGCATTATCAACTAAAAACAACTAAAATAAACTTAAACTAAAAACGTAAAAGACATGAAAACATAAAAAAACTACGGGTTGTCTCCCGTACAGCACTTTTGTTTTACGTCTTTCAAAGTTAGACGTGTTACCTCTGTCAAGATTTGCGAATATAGCCTCCCCAACAACGAGTAAGGCTATGAACGTCAACTAATCTGCGCTTGACCCCAGTTTTGGGGCGAATTTCTATCACCTTGGCTGAAACAACCTTAGTGACAATGAATGGTCCCATCCACGAGTCTTTGAAACTTCGTGGCCTGTTCTCGCGTTTGTGGGCTTTCCAAAGGACTTCATGGCCAACCCCAAACTCAATGTTTGGCTCAGTATCCTCAGGTTTTAAGTGGATCTCCTCAGGAGGGACTTTGTGATGTGAAAGGCTGTGGATGATAGGCACGGTGGGATCCAACTTCCTTGGTTTCTTACCCAAGACATAGAAGGTCTCGGATACATTCTTAGCATGAAGGGTGATGGTCCCATCTTGGAAGTTGATCACACTTTGACTTGTGGCCATGAAGGGCCGTCCAAGTATGATCGGAACCTTCTTATCTGCATCAAACTCAAGTATAACAATGTCAGTAGGGATGGCAATATTACCTGCTCGGACTAAGACGTCCTCCACTGTTCCCCATGTCCTCTTCACTTAGTTGTCAGCAAACTGCAACTTCACTGGAGTCTTCTCTGATTTCTGAAGTCCAAGTCTTTCGAACACGGACTTAGGCATAAGATTCACACCAGAACCCACATCGTACATCGCTTTCACCTTGAGCATACCATGTAATTGAATAGGAAGGTTTAAACTTCCCGGATCTTTAAGCTTTGTTGGTAGCTCCTTCTCACTTCTTCTCGAAACCCTCAGGTTCTCTCTTGGGATCTCTACACTCGCTTCTTTCTCAGGAATAACTTGCGTATAAACTTGTTGCGGTGTAAGTCCTCTCTTCGCAATCTCAAGCATTTGGGCGTTGATATTTTCAGGTTGGTATGCCTCTACAAATGTCTTGAGAACAGTGTCATCTTTAGGATTTGTATCAGGAATAGTTGATGACACTGGTTGAACAACAGGTGGCGATTCCACCTTCTCTTCTACTTCTTCTTCTAGCACAGCAGGTGCCACTTCATCTTTCGATTCCTCCTTTGAGGCTTCTTCCTCTTTCTCTTTAGCCAACTCAGCTGCATATTCCACTACCGATCGAATCTCCTCTTGCACCTTCCTCAGTAACTCTATGAACTCGTCCTTCTCTTGATCGTCCTCCACATAAACTTCTGAACAGTCAGATTCCTCGGGGCTAGACTCGTTTGGTTCTTCATCAATACTGGGAACTTCCACGGCACTAATGGCAGCATGTGGTGCTTCCTCTTTCGCTTCCTTAATCTCAAGGCATATAGCCTTGCAAGCCTCGAACTCATCCTTGTCTTCACCTCCTTCGATTCCCTTTACTTCTTTTTGTTCTACAACACTTGTTAACACTTTGTTTAACTGTGTCACTTGAGTAGTTAGCATTTGAAGTATGGCATCGTGTCCTCTGACCTTCTCGCCTTGAGCATTAAGAGTTGTGTTCAAACGGTCTAGAGCTTGTACTATCTGTGTATTGTCCATAGATCCTTCTTGTGGATACTGAGGTAAAGCTTTCTGCTCTAATGAATCGGTATAGGCGTCTTGAGCAGGTTGTTGTGGAGGAGCAGGTCTATTCTGATATTGATTTTGGTACTGACCTCTCTATTGGTAAGAGTTGTTCTGGGGTCGCGATTGATATTGACCAGGATTAGCGGCCCCTTGTGGATTTGAATACTGCATACCCAGATGGTTGCGGTTGCCCCATCGGTTGGATATGAAGTAAACAGATTGCGGATTTGATTCGCACTCTTCCCATACATGATCGTTACCTCCACATTGTTGACAACCTTGTGCTTCTTGTACTACCTTTGTAGCGGCTAAGTTCTTCTCCATCGCGATTCTCAGCTCCTTGATTTGATTTTCTAGTGAGGATATTTGAACTGAGTTCGCAGTTTCCGCATCTAAACGAAGCGTTCCTCGGGTCTTTGCTACAGAAGCTCGCGTTGAAGGCCAACTTCTTTCTTGTTCCATAATATTCTCTAAAACCTCAGAAGCTTCATTATGATTCATGGACACGAAATTACCCTTTCCAATGTTATCCACCTTTTCTCTACCTTTATCATTAAGGACTTCATAGAACATCGCAAGTTGTAGAGCAGGTGTATAACCATGGAGCAGACATCTAGTTAATTTTTGTTGAAACCTTGTCCATGCTTCTCCCACTGTTTCTCCATCTTCTTGGGAAAATCTTGCAAGCTCGGTTTGATCTTCAAGTCTCATGCTCTTCGGATAAAATCGGTTAAAGAATGCGGCTTGAAGTTCTCTCCAAGAGTGAATGGTTCCATGTGGTTGTCTTTCTAGCCAATCGCTAGCTCTTCCGGTCAAGAAAAACGAAAATATATGACAATACAGTTGCTCGCGTGTAATGCCAGGAGTAATGTAGGCATCACAAATCTGCATGAACTTCTGAATTGATTTTACCGGATCTTGAATAGCTGTACCAGTATAGAGTCCGAAACTTTGAAATTGACTGAGCATGCCCGGATCGGGTCTAAATTTGATATTTGGAATCTCAGGAGGGCGGTAACCAATTGGTTGAACATGGAATGGTACATTAAGACCAGGTAGATCTTGTTCAACTCGGTTTTGTTGATTATTAAGATTATTCCCATTACCTCCTCATGCTGGTAATTGTTGTCCTTCTTGTCCACCGAGTGGTGGATCTTGTTGACCGAGAGGTGCTCCAAGTGGTGGATCTCCTCCTACTGGTAATCCTCCTACTGGTAATTGCTGTCCTCCTGCTGGTGGATCTTGATGAACTCCACCAAGTGGTGGCTCTTGTTGGGATGGCATAGCTCTTCTCAAGGCTCTTTCCTCACGAACTCGTTTGTTGTAAGGTCTGAAGCTCCTATCAGGCTCCGATAAGGGAGGCCAAGAATTAAACACTATGAAACCTGAAAAAGACTAAAGCAAACCACAAGCGTAAATCTGGAAAAATAAAAACTAAACTAAAAACTGAAAAGTAAAAACTAATTAAAAACTAATTAAAAACTAAAACTCGAAATAGATAACCCACACGCTAACGAGACACAAGTCCTTGGCAGCGGCGCCAAAAACTTGGTGTCGCCTAGGGTGTGATAAAAATAAGATCAATTTAAGTATTGAAAACTATGCACTCTCACCCTAGACAGGCACAGTACTGCAAGTATTTCACGACGTATGCAAATTTTAATGATAAGTAGAGTTCGTTCTCAGGGACTTAAGTGTGTTAATCGCGTAGGAACAGATAACGAGTAAAAGTAAATAACTAGAAGACAGTAAATAAAGCAAGTAGGAATTCGAAATTGAGAATTAAAACTAGGAAAATAAAGACAATAAAGTAAAAGATTAAGAATATGAGATGAGAAGTATAACTTAGGTTTTGCTAGTATGCACTAATCCTTCTAATTCTATCTATAGATCTAGTTAATAAGGGAGAATATTAGCTCTTGGTAATACTTAGTCAGGATTCTAAATTCCCCAAGCTTAGACCTTGAGAGCGACTAAGGGGGCTACGTCACAACCAAGAAGTGATTTCAAATAGGGTTATCAAACGCTACTAAGGCCCTAAGCAAATACTGCAATCTTGGTGATACGGTGGTTAAAACAAACCCTAATGACTATCTAGTTAGAAGTATGTTTTGTCAGAACTGCTATCGACACTAGACATTATGTGGTGGTTCAATAGTTAAAACACCCTGTCAAGGAGACCATCTAACTACTCTTAAAACAATCCTAAAGTGATCAGTTCTAGGAAAGACATTAAATCAAAACACATAAGCAAATATAAAGTAAGAAGCTAATATCAGATTAAAACATGTAATTCCCAAAGAAACTTAGATAGAAAAATTAGAATTCATAGATTATAGATATGCAAAACCCAAGCTAAGGGAAGTTTAGTTCATACCTAATGGAAATAAACTAAGACATCATCTTGCTCTCTACAATAAACTGGAAGAATAAAACCTTAAGAACTAATTATTATGAGGCAAGGATGTTTTACAAGTGATATAAGGGTGTATTTATAGGTGTTTAGAAGACCTAATTCATTTTCTTGAGGAAGAGTTAAGGTAATGGACTTCTAGCCCAACTCAAATTCGTATGGAAATAAAGATAAACACTGCTGCGTTGTTTTGAGTGTATCTTCTTCGTTATTGGTCGGATTTTGCTCCACAAGATACCAAAAGAATCGCAACAGAATTATCTAGACCCGCTAGAAGGAAATCATCAGATTCGGCCTATTTCTTAGGTAAAAACGCCTATCTTTGGACGTGTATGCAGAATCCCAGATTTAGGCAGTTTTTCCTTTTCCATCTTTTTAGCTTTTCTTTTCTTATCTCCAATTACCATGCAAATCTCTTTCCATAAGTTGTTGTCTTTGACTTGGACTCTAATTAAGCTCCATAATTATCTTTAAAGCTACACACTACATAAACAATTAAACCCAATATGCTCTAAAAACATTATTTCTACAAATCAAGACACAAAATAGGAAAGTGCACTAAAACTCAAGAAAATCGACATTATTGACTTCTAAATCACTTAAAATGATGTCTCATCCCAACATAAATCTATCACAAATGAGGAGACATCATATATCATAATCAAGTTCGTTCTCAGGGATTGGACTGGTATAACCCAAGTGTTCAATAGATAAGTAGTCGTAATTTCAAGTACGGAAAATAAAATATGAAGTTGTTTGGTTTTTGTTTTTAAGACTAAGATGCAAAAATGAATTAAAGACTAAACTAATTAAACTAAAATGAAAATAATGCAAATAAATAGGGTAGACGCAAGAAAGAAATAGTACTTGAGTCACACAAGAGTTTCACCACAAATCTTCTTAATTAATGTTTTCTGTTAAGGGATGAATTGCTATATTTATGCTAGTCGGGATTCTAAAGTCTCTTAGCCTCCGTCAGAGTGGACCTAAAATCTATCCTATGGTCTTCTAAACCCCGTCAGGGTGATTAAAACCACTGTCGGATGATTAAAACTTACCACTTGGGCTATTGGCTAGTCAAGTCTGTCAAGGTCATTGGCAGATACCAACGACAATTACCTAGTTCTGTACCTAAACCCCCATCAAGGTGATCCATACACCACTATATGGAATACCCTATATACTAATAATTATCCCTAGTTCACGACGCTAAAGATTATGATTCAAGCATAAAATAATTATCAGCATAAAATAACTAATTCAATTTCAATCCTAAAATCCCAAATTAGAAAGACATAAATTAATACGAATTGGGTTCAACCCATTATGCGATTCTCAAGTACAATGTAAATTTATCTCATGATAGAAAGAAAAACTAAAATTAAATAAATAAAAGACATTCCTAATTAGGAGGATGACTTGAGCTGTTGTTGGAAGAATATGAATCTCCACCTCCAGCTCTTGCTTCCACCTCTTAACGTTCTCTCTAAGGGTGTTATGAATTGAAGAAAAGGTGAGAGGTGTTTCTGACTCTTTCTTTAAGGATGTTATGAATTAAAGAAAATGTGAGAGGTGGTTCTGACTCTCTCTCTACGGATGTTATGAATTGAAGAACATGTGAGAGGTACTAAATAATGAGGTCTAAAGGTGTATTTATAGTGAAGAAAATCGGACTGGGTTTTTTAATTAAGGGGATTAGGTTAAATGAATGAAAGCCCAGTCTATATATGAAATCCCGTAACTGATGTACATCTGTTAGTAAAATAGCTATAACTTTTGCGTCCGGACTCGGAATCACTTCGTTCAACTTGAAAAATCTGCCTTACTTCAAGCTCTATCGATCTCATTTTATGTTCCAAGGCTAAATAAGTGGCTAAGATGCTAAAAAACAGTGATTTGTGACACCCTTCCAGATTTCATTCCCACTAATTACTTCTTCGAATCAATTATTCTCGCCTTTGACTTCAACGCTCAATCCAAGACTTTAATTCCCGTTTCTTCTCCTTGTATTGATACTCCATAAAATCATAAACCTAAGAAATTTACACTAAAAACAAAAGAATTAACTCATAAAAGCTCTAAAACACAAATAATCCAAATCCAAGGGAAAAAATCGTAATATAACCAAATAAGCTTAAAAGTATAACAAATAAGCTTAAAAGTATAACAAATAAGTAAAATAATCACCTAATTTGATGTCTCCTAAGGACATATAATTAGAACAAAAAGGGAGACATCAACAATGTCAATGAAGAGTGTTTCATGCACATCCACGGTGGTAAATTTATATGCCATTAAAATTACATGCCATATGCTATGAGGATGGGACCTGCCAAAGGGATTAAATCCATTGCTTGCTAATACAAGTCTAATATTTCGAGGCTCATGAGAAAAATCAGGATGTATTTTATCAAATTCTTTCCATGCAAGTGAATCTGCGGGATGTCTAATAAATGCATCTTTTGTTCGACCCTATGCATGCCATATCATTGAAGAAGATGTCTTTGGTGACATATAAAATCTTTTTAATCTTGGAATCAACGAAAAGTATCTAAAAACTTTACAAGTATTCTTCTTCTTCTTCTTCTTCTTCTTCTTCTTCTTCTTCTTCTTCTTCTTCTTCTTCTTCTTCTTCTTCTTGGATTTGATAATTTGCACCACCATTGTTCTTTCAACGAGAAGCTTTACAAAATGACATACTTATTGTGTTGCCATATCCCCATTATACAACATATAATGTTTTGGACATGCATCAATATTTTCATATCCCAAACCTAATGCAATTGTCAATTTTTTTGCCTTGTTTAACATTTCAGGATTATATGCATTTGGAAACTGCAATTTTAAGATTTTCAAAATCATGGCAACTGAAACTCCACTCCACCTATAATATGATTTTAAGTGTAATAGTTGAACCGTGAATAATAATACGGTTGCTGTAGATCCTGGATAAAGTTTTGATCTTGGTAAATTCGAAATGACCACAACCTCAATGAGACGCACTATCTTTTTACTAGGTGTAGCAACACAACTGAAAGCAAAATAGAGAAAATCTCTACACCATTGCGAAATTGAGCATTATGTCGTGGTTCATTCATCCAACTTTTATCCATTAATGTACATGTAATAATAAATATATTATCTAAAAATAAAAAGATTGTCAAGTGGATGATTACTTATTATCACAGATTCCCCAAAGTTGATCCTAAATAATAATCTATACTCGATTATTAAAAACTAGTTTTTTTATGTCTTTTCCTACTATAAATTAGAAGCTGTAAAAAAATTTAGACCTAAAACAAGAATATTTAGACTTATTATTCGAATAAAAATATTATATATAAAATTTAATTATAACTAGGATTAATCTATTTTTATATTAACTAATGTACTTTACTTAATAATTGGTATTGCTACTATTTTAAAAAGAAATATAAAAATGTATGACTACTACCTTCCTAGAATCAAAACATTCTTTCTAATTCCCAACCTAAAAAAATTTATCTATACTTATCACAATAACTATGTAACAAAAAGAATTATTTAATAATTTTTTTCTTTAAATCATCCATCATTCCTATACAACATCTAAAGGACTAGATTGTCAAGATTGACCAAAAGAATTATTTGATCGTCATATATATATTTCTAATCTTGTCTTTTTTTTTTCTCTTAATAATTTCTAGTTTCATACAATTCTTTATGTGACTTATCTACTTCTTATTATAATATTATTCTCTTGTATACATGCTGGACAAATTAGTTATTTAATAACTTTTGAAAGCTTACTAATTACTACTAATTATTAATTTTCTTAATCTTGTATTTTGTTTACCGTACATAATTTTTTTTCTAAATAAAGTATTCATATTTCTACCATAACAAAATTCATAATATTTATATAATAAAATTTAATAACCTTTAATATATATATGGTCATTAACTCATTGAGTCCATGGACCATTAACAGTTTCCCATCGAGTCCAACTCACCCTAAAAGTCTGGTGTTCCATCCTGCTCAAATTCATGTCGCTTGACTTACCAAACATGATCAACAAATTACGTTCCATATATATAAAAATTTATCAAATTTACTCTATTCACATATCTAATAAATTCCATAATTAAAGCAAAATACATTCGTAAAAGTTTGTTACTATTGGAAAATTTGGTACTATTATTAACGGCTGTAAGATTTACACCCAAACTGCTACTATCTCATTCTTCAGACGACATAGCAAAACCAATCAAGCAAATAGTACCACATACATAATTTCTCATTCAAGCTGCTACTGTCTCATTCCACACCATCAACTATAAAAATTACACTACCATTTCAACACGAATGACACAGTGGTTTGTGATGGGTTATGTGTGGGATAACATCGGTGTGATAGTTAATAATGGTAGGTTGAAAGTGCTGGTACGTGTAGAATAACAGTTTTGGATGGGTTACTAGTATATATATGGTGGTGTGTGTAGGATTTAGTGGGTTATGACCCTGCAACTTTTGGGTCTGCACTTGAAGCCAAAACCTTGTAATGAGTTGGTTTATAGGAAAAACCTCAGTGTTGCGTATGTGTGTTCTATTGGGTAGGAATTAAAGTACATTTTTTACACAAAATAATGATTTGAGATGTTGCAGGAACAAACATTGGTGTATGTATATGAATGAGTTGAATAATCTATGACAACAAGTTATCTGTAGCAAATCAATGGGTTATATGTGTGTTCTGTAGTATAGTGGGTTATTAGTTTACTATGGTGGGTTAATGGTATCTTATATTCGAGTTTTTTAATAGCATTTGTGTGGAAATAAAATTTACAGAATGAAACCACTCTTTTACAAAAAAATAGAATAAAGCATGTAAAATATATCTAATTAAACAAAGGATAAACAAAAATTATCCAAGTACAATAGAACAATATATATGAAATGTGTTAGTAATTTTTTACTTATTATATGAAACACATCCTCACACGTGATTAGGCGATTCAACGAGGTTTGAGGAAGTAGCGCGGTTATGGCGAAGTCATCCTCATTAACAATCTTGCACTTTTGATGCTCACCAATTAAATACAAGAAATTAACACATTTAATTTAGCATCCAACACATGCCATGTCGCTTGTATAATAAAAACGATAGATTATATGTGTTTTTGTTGATAAGATTTTTACCTTTTGATCGAGATGCTTAGACTGGATTTCTGAGTCGCTTGTGTAATCCGATTGTCACAGATTGAATGTAAGCCTTGCAGACGGGATTGATAGTAACTATAACAAACATTCCATCGTATTATACTATAATCAAGGAATTTAGTAGATATGCAAATAAAAGGAACCTGTTATTGGATATATTTATGGTACATGATCTAATTAGAGCGTTGATTGTAGGGGTAGAAATGAGATAAATCTAAGAATCTGGACATTTTTGGTGGGTAATAATTATATGGACGGTATGGGGATGGGTTATTGGATTTTTTGGACTTTATTAGCTAATATATATATGATTCCAAAATAATAAGAACTAAACAATATTACTTTCACTAACGTTAAATATAAAAAATAAACATCAACTAGAAAATTAAGAAATCAATACCTGAGAATTCTTCTACGTAACTTTTTATTATATAAAACTTTTTTTTATGTGTAAAGTATAGATTTATTAGCTTATAAAGACCAAATACTCAAAACTCAACTCCTATAAGGTCTATTCTTTTTGCCTCCTAGAAAGTCCATTTTATTTTATATTTTACTAATTTTATCCCTAATTATCCTTAATGAATTAAACTTTATCTTATATATTAAAAATATAAATTTTAAAATAAAAAGCCAAAGTTGAAAAAAAAATGAAACATAAAAAAAAAAGTAGACGTTGAAAAACAATGAAACATAAAACAAAACAAAAAGTAAGAGTTGAAAAACAATGAAAAATGAAACCTAAAACTATATTTCTTTGCACTCGCACGCAAGGAACAAAAAAAAGAAACAACTCTTCACAAGAAAGCCACCGCCACTGGGAACCAATATCCACCATCATCTACCCGACTTGGCCACCAAGCCTCTCTTTAGCACAAGAAAGCTTTCGCCAATGGGAACCCTTCTCCACCATCATCATCATCCTAGCTTGGCTACGCTATCAACAATTGAAGAACCCAAATTATGGTAAAAAATTAATTTTTACCATTCAAGCTCTAAAAAATTAATTTTTATACATTATGTTTCATTGTTTTTCAATGTTTTTTTTGTTCTGAAATATTTTAACTTTTCTGGTCACCCCATTATTTTTGTATTGTCAACCCACTACTTTTATTATGCACATTATTTAAAAAATTAGTAACAAATATTATGCACATTAATATCTTTGAATTAGGGATAATTCCCAATTAATTACACTTTTACACTTTACATTCCCAAAAAAAGGAAGGAGCAAATTACTTCCTACTTACTCACAAATTATCAACTTAATTCCCAATTAAACACATTAATATATTTACCTTCCATTATTGCCCTTATGTGATTTTAATTTTTTTAATTTTTTTCACCTTTTATTTTTATTTTATTTTCAGTTTTTTTAGAAAAAAAATTTCCCGATTTTTTTTTAATTTTTTAAACTCGAAATTCCGGGTTATGCACAAATATAGATTTATGTATTCGTGTAACACACAAAGTCATAAAATCGATCGAAAGGATTTTCTTCGTTAACAAAATTGTTTTTTCTCTTTATTATATACCCCATTTTTACTCGTTTTTAACTATCTTGATATATTATCTTTTTGTCCAACACTTTTTTGTTATTTTTGTGTGTTTATTGTTTTAGGGTTTTGTGTGACCCATGTAACACGAAACTTGATTTTGTTTATTCCAATTCTGTGTATTCCTGGAACACACAAATTTCAGAATTGTGTATTCTTAGATCGCACAAATATCAGATTTGTGTATTCATGGAATACACAAAACTCAAATTTGTGTATTCACAGAACACATAAAACTCAAATTTATGTATTCCTGGAATACATAAAACTTGATTTTTTTTGTTCTAATTCTGTGTATTCTTGGAACACACAAATCTCAGATTTGTGTATTCATGTAATACATAACTCAAATTTGTGTATTCATGGAACACATAAAAATCAAATTTTTATATTCATGGAACACATAAAACTCAATTTATGTATTCCTAGAATACACCAAACATTATTTTGTTTGTTCCAATTCTGTGCATTCCTGAACACACAAATCGCGGAATTGTGTATTCATATAACACATAAATCTCAGATTTGTGTATTCATGGAACACATAAAACTCAGATTTGTGTATTCATGGAACACATAAAACTCAAATTTGTGTATTCATGGAACACATAAAACTCAAATTTGTGTATTCATGGAACACATAAAAATCAAATTTGTGTATTCATGAAACAAATAAAACTCAAATTTGTGTATTCATGGAACACATAAAACTCGAATTTATGTATTCATGGAATACGAATAACTTGATTTTGGTCGTTCCAATTCTGTGTGTTCTTGCAACACACAAATCTCATAATTGTGTATTCATGGAACATATTAAAAAAATTGAATTTAAAAAAAAAATGAAAATAAAAATGAAAATAAATATATAAATATTATTATAATTAAAGTAATTAATTAACAGGCCTGCGAGTATTTTTGTAATCTTCCATTTTTTTGTACTTAAGTAGAAATTAAGTTGAAGTTGTAATTAATTGGGAATTCTTACACTCTCCGAGTAATTAATTGGGCGTTGCCCCTTTAAATTAATATAAAATTTAAAATTAAATAAATACAATTTATTTAAAAAATATATAACAAATAACCCATACAAATTCTTTTATCCATAATATTTTTTGGGATAATTCTATATAGGGGTCAAATAATTTTTTTATTAAAATAAATTGGTAAGTCTATTTTTTGTGTCCTATATAAGCAACACATATAACAAAATATCAAAATTAAAAACAAAAAAAAAATTAAAAAAAATCATTGAGGTAAAATATTAACGTGCCTCATCCATATATGCAATTTCTTTTATATTTCTGACTATTTTAGAAATAGTTATGCATATTGTTAAAAAATTCACGTACGCGCGCCTGTAATGGAATTAGTTGGTGGTGATTGGTGGTGACGACGGTGGCTAGTCGGTGGTACTTATGAGCGAAGGCCATGGTGGTCGGCCGTAAATAATGGAGGTGGTGGTGGTGGCCGGTGGAAAATGTGTGAGGTGGTGGGAGTCGGTGGTTAATGCAAAAGGTTGTGGTGGTGTTCGGTGGTGGTAGGCGGATTTTAAAATAAAAAAATAAGTAATATTATATTATAAAAGGAAATTAAAACAAATATAAAGTAGTATTGGAAGGTAAATATGTCAAAATGATTAATTAAAAATCAATCTTATAAATTATAATTAAGTAGGAAGTTATTTTTTCGTTTTTTGAGAATAAAAAACGATAATTCGTAACTAATTGAGAATTTATTCTATTTTAAAATTCAAAATATATTTTAAATTAAAATATATTCATAAAAAGAAAATTAAAAAAATATTTAAAAATCATAATTGATTTACATAAAAATGTAAAAAATCATTATAAAATTTAAAATTCATATAATTAGTTCATATGAAAATATAAATAAATAAATTTTATTTATTAAAAAAATAATTAAAAAATTAATATTTGAAAATTTATATACATATTAAAAATGAGCCATTGATCGAAAACAACATATTAAAAAACTTAATTGCTAAAAACAACCCCTAATAAGATTCTTTATTAAAAATAGTTCTTGACAAAATACCCTTATATAATCCTTTTAATTACAATATTATCTATCACACACTATTACAACCTCCCACCACCATCCTATTACCACTACCACCATAACCCCAACACCACCCTATTACCACCACCCTATTACCACCACCATACCACCCCCACAACCACCACAACCACCACAACCACCACAACATAAACCACCAATACCACCACCACCACCAACCTATTACCACCACCCTATTATCACCACCACCACCACCACCATCAAAACCACAACCACCACATCCACTACCACTACCACCACAACCACAACCACCACCACCACCACCACCACCACCACCACCACCACTTATTACTAATTCCATCACACACGCGCGTCTGAGATTTTTTTTAAAACCCTCATAACTAATTCTTGAAATATCAGAAAAATAAAAAGATTATATTTTTGGACGAAACAAATTAATATTTACTTCTATGATTTTTTTTGGAGTTATTCTAAATTATGTTTAATTTTTGAATTATTTTGAAGACTTTAAATGTGGATAAGCTGCAATTTAATGCTATTTAGGAGATATTTTGATAAATACTATATAATGATCTTTTAAAAAAAGGTGGGGTGGTACGCATACAAAGTTCTTTTTTTATCATCTACAATGTAGCAACTAAACGTCAGCAACAAAACACAGGAAAATTGCAAATCCAACCAATTATCATCATACAATTTTGCTATTGCAGCTGATAAAACTAAGATAAGTGCAGAAATCGATAGAGACAATGGAGACTATGCTGTTATAGTATAAGACATCATTGATATGAAATAAAATTCGCAAGGTTATTTGGCATAGAATATTAGCCATAAACCTCTGTTTACTTGAATAGGAAGTCAGATATAAATATATGTGCAATAAATTAAACTAATCAGAAAGCACATATGGACCGTGTCGAGGTGGAATTTGGAAAACTTATGGTATAATTTGCTAAGCGTGATGATTATGAACAAATTTTGGATAAGAACCTAGGGTTAATTTAAGATTGGTTCCGAGAATGGAATATATTTTTCATGCCCCAAACGACTACTGTATTGAGACCAACCTATAGCTCACTTAATTTTGTTACCCACTATAATAATACATGGGATATATTGAAGGATATGGATAATAAATAGGAAGAATGATATAGATTAATCTTTAGATGAATCTAGGGTATGGGTAACTTTGTTTAGTTGGTAGTTGAAGCGGATCCTTGCGTTCTTCACTACAAAATGAAGAATTACCCCTACAAAACACCATATATAACCAATTTTTAATTATCTCTAAAAAATTTAGTTGTTGAATAAGAAATTAATTCATATGGTGAGCTTAATCTGAATTACTAACTCTTCGCTAATTTTTACAACTACACTAGCAAATGAATAATATTAATTGTAAAAGAACTCTAAAATTAAAACAAAAATCAAATAGATATTCTAGAGCTAGAGTGTACATATTAATGTCATGTCCTTCAAGAGATTTGTTACAAGTCATACACAACTTCATGAACTTATCTTTGAGATACAAAGTTTGGTTGACTATGCAGTTTCTCGGCTTGTAATTTGGCAAGATTGGTTGTTGGTTGCTTTTCGCGAAAATATTTTTGCTCATTCAGGAATAAAATAATGACACTTTGATTATATATGTGATAGTACTTCGGTTCAGATGGCTGGTTTTGAATTAAACAGGTGTATCCTTCACCTTGTTGTATATTTGCTAAATTAAGAAAACCTATAGCTCCATGAGTTTTACAAATAGATACTTGGTCTAGACCACCTCTAACCATGGCGAGTCTAATCGTATGAAAAGATACAGTAATGGGCCTCATAATCTTCACGGGCATCCTGACTGATGGGGCTTTTCCTACACGAACGTAGATAGTGGCCGAGATTATAATGAAGGGTGATGCACCATCCTTTTCAATTTTAGGAAATATAATAGAATAACTAATATTAATCTTCTATTTTTTAACTCCATTTAATTTCTGAATTGGAGAATTTTTCTATTTTTTTACAAAATATTTTAGAAAATTAAGTAACAAGGTTACATTTTCTTTCTCTTATTCTTCCTAGCATTTATCACACTGGGTATTTGAACTGTGAAATTCCGGATTCTCCATGCATAGCTGTGGGGTCAACTTCTTGAGAAGATTGTTGACTGGTCAACATAATCTTCTTCTCCTCCTTAGATTTCTTCATTTCCTCAAGTCTTTTGTGAACCTCAGACCTACCTTTCTCGATTAACATTCACCTTATTTCAATTTGTCCAAATCCTCGTTCTTAGAGGTAAGAGGTTTTTCAGAAACTTGGTCAAGCGGAGTGTTTGAGAATTGTAATTCAAGATCCTGTCTAAAAAGGTTGGTCTTTAGTTGGGGTGGTGCAACTTCATCATTTGAAGATTCCAGGGTGCTTAGTTCCACGGCTTCATAAAATTTCATATGGCTTCTGATCTTGGAATCTGAATTAAATATTGAAGTGAGTTTTAGGGCTAGTCGAGGGACTAAAAAAGAAATTTGATTGTAGATCATGGGAGTTGATTTAAGTTTATTTTTCTTGTAACAAATTTAAAGGAATATTTTTAATCATAGAATAAACTAAAGAAAGCTATTGATGACTAATTTAAGACGACAAACATTAATTAAGGAAAACTATACAATGTAAACAGACAATTATAAGCCAGGATATACGAAATTGTTCATACCATTATAAATAAGACATCAAATATCGGAATATAACCATTAACTCTAAATGTGAAAATGCCTCATGCTATCAACAATTTATCACAAGAAATTATAAGTGTGAGAAAGAACAAAATTTACTGGTCGCTTTTCGAACTTGAATTAAGAACAATGTTCTGAAGCTAAAAATTTAACAAAGAGTGAGAGAGAGATTAGCCTAATAGAACATAAAGGCGATGTAGGTTTTTAATAAGAGGAAGAAGCATGTAGCATACTTTAAAATTGGGATAAGCGATATCCAAATGGTGACATGGTGTTATAGATTGAGTTATTTTTTATATACAAGAATAAAATAAATTAACTCTTTGATTTTTTACCACTACACAAGAAGAAGGCATTAAAGTGGTAGGACAAGGGTCATGGTGGGTGGTGAGAAAATGGGAGTTTTGTGAACTTTTGGTTGGACATATAGGTGGTAATGGTCCACCCACAAAGGAAACTACTCACGGGGTAGAGATTGATGATTTGTATATGATGGTCAAAACATATCCACTATTGGTCGGTTTATATGATTTAATGAGACTTCATTACTTGTTTCATGCAAAAGAACTATTTAAAACTACAAAGATGCACGTTGAACGTGATGAAGACATCGTACTATATATCATAGCAACATGAATCGAATTGGGTTCCTATGATTAAATCTACCTATATGATTGGTCGAGTGTATTGCGGATAAGTGAATGTGGTATATTGAGAAACATTAGGGAAGTTTGGTGTCCCAAACAAGTATATGATACAAATATGGATCTTCAGGGAAATATTGCCTACATTGGGCAATTTGCAAATTAGACTAATTGGGGGGACAATACCGTGTCATTGGTGCAGGTCCTATGACAAAAATGTTATTCAGTTATTTTGACTTTGTCTAATGGTGGAGAAACTGTGGTGTACAATTATTAGAATGGAATGTGTTAATGTCCATTAAAGTGATATGTTACTTTGGTAGAATCAAACCTTAAAGTCTATATAATGTTTGTAGGCCTAAATTGATCAATTTTCTCAAGTTCAATTATTTGGGTTTTATGAAAGTCAAGAAATGACTGATATTCAAACATCACTTTGATGATTCCAAGTCCACAAATTTGTAGGTATGATATTCTAGAGAACAATGTGATATGTCAGGCAGGGAGTTTAATATAATGAATCAAATGGAAGTGGTAGGATATATCAAACTTGTTTATGGATTGAAGTTGAATGATGGGGAAAGTGGTAAATCATCCCTAAATGTGATTGAAGGTGGGGGCTAATATTTTAAATGGAGGGACAATGAATATGGAATATTACAAGATTACTGTGAAATACATTATCGATTATGATAGAGTTAATAACAATATATGAGGGAGTGGCATAATAAAGGGTTTGGTGCCAGTGATTTATATGTGGAGCTAGACCTCAGTGAACTCAAAATACATTGATGGGAAAGAGTAGATACCACGATACCGCTTACCTTAGTTGATTTCCGAACACATATTATAGATATTCTTTCAGGGTTGTGGTAATTATTTTTCCCAAACAAACACTACATATGCAATATGAAATTCCAAGGGCCACGAGACCTCTAGTATGCATACATGTATACAATGATCTTTTAGTGTAAAAATATCCCAATTCACAAATAAACATATACACTTTAATGTTTAATTTGAGACTTCAAGGACAAGAAGAAGCGTGGGCTATTCTCTTTCCGTTGAGATATGTGACTCATCTCTCTCTTGGGAGTAGTTCATTCTACTAAGAAAATCTTGAAATAATTCAAAGAATGAATCAAAGTAAGGGAATTAATTGGAAAATTCATCCAATCATAGATTTTTCTTGAAAATGGATGACTTTTTTTCCAAATGGACATATTGCACATGTCAGAAGAGAATTTAATGGTATCTCAGATTACCAACCAAGTGGGCTAGAATAGGGTTTAAGCTAGAAGAATGGAATAGTACTAATATAGTAGATAGATAACATTTTCTTACTAACGTTTGTAAAAATAATGGCATAGGCTAAATATATGGTATGTATGTTATGCTTTTTTAACTTAAACTCGTTGTAATTTATTGTAGTTCTTATTGATTTTTTTTTCTGTTAAAAGATATGGTAAAACACTTTTTTTTTTATCTGTGTATGTGTGTCTATATTTTTTATATAGATTATAGAGAAACCATAAAAAGGTGTCTTACCACGGTGAAGTTAAAATGTCATGGTCAACGATCTTAATCTTCATAGTAGAATAATTAGGTATTGTATACATAAATCTGCAAGGAAAAATATTGAATTGATTACTTTTATTCTATTTCTTATGTATAGTAAATAATTAATATGAATAATTAAGTATATTATTATATTTTAAAATAATTTTAGATACACTCACAACTAATTCAGTAGATAAAAACAGATGATAATACTCAAATTTTATTATATTTTTATTTCTACTAAAAATAATAATCAATTATATTAAAAATGTATGCATGCCATGTGTAACTGTGTATAAAATTTTAAAGTTAACCCAATATCTATATCACCATTTTAAAATAAACTTTACAACATAATTAGTCGGGGGTCATCACATAAAACACAACATATTTCGATACATAGAAATTTATGGTCTTATTTGCACACATTTAGTAAATGTCAAACAAGCTTACAAAATTGAAAGTTAAAAAATTAATTTAAAAATTAAAAAAAATAATGAAAGTGAATATTAAAATTTGACGTCCAAGAATATATTGAGATAAAAATCATATTTTATAATATTAATATTTTTTATAAATATGTATAAGATATTAGAAATCATTAACTATAATAAGAATTGAATATAATATGTATACTAGGCCTGCATACAAGTTTCAACTCTAATTTTACTCATAGAAGTCTTATATATATATACCAATTTTACTAGTTTGTTTTGGTCATAGGTTCACAATGGATGTACGGGTGTACATATTTGTTTTAGACTAGATTGACTATTTAAGTTTATTTTGGATAAAATATTTACTAGTCAAACTTCTTGTAAGTTTCAAAATGTGTGCTAATGAAAAAACCTTATTCTTAATGAGCAAAAAAAATTCTATGTAATAATTTCATTGGCAAAATATTAATCTATAGAAGAAAATGTAATTTGAAAAGGGAGTTAAACTAAAACAAAACAAAAGAATTATAAAGCATTGCTACACATTGAAAAAGTAAATAACATATTAATTTTTTGTCTTATCTACACAAAAAACATTGATATGAATGATTACATTTTATGTACACTCAATAAAAAATCAATAAGTTTGATTTTGTTACCTCGGTAGTATAATAGTCTCTTTTGGATCACTGATCTTCCAGATCTCCTATACAAACATAGTTGCTTCATAAAAAAAAATTAGATTTGTTTATAGAGATCATTTATAAACAGGGTGATTGTGGTTATATTAAAATAGGTAGGCGATATATTGTGAGAGGTGGGGGAAATGACACATAACAACAAATAAAGTTGTATAGTGGTGGCTAGGGTTTTGATTACTGTAAGATTCTTTATATAAGTGTTATAAATAAGAGATTATTATATTTTAGGCCCTTAAATATATAATAAATTCTTATACCTCTACTCTAAATCATCCAATTTTTGGGCCATAGGTTGACTCACATTCTCAATATGGCCCATTTCACTAACTTCAAAAGTTAATTAATATAAATGATATTATAGGTATTTCATTGATAATTTTCTATCTAGGACATAATTATTTTGAATTTAGGCCATATTATATATATTCTCGTTTATAAAATGAACTAATATACTCTCTCCCTCTTTGGCAATAATGAAACTAATCTAGATTTACGTTAGCAATGCTAAAATGTACACCTCTAACTAGTTTGGGGTGGTCTTTACATCCTTCTTCTTCTAGTATGTTTTCCTTTTGTAGTCTAAACCTTTTTCCCTTCAGTTTATTTTATTTCTTCGAAATGTTCCTCCTAGGTACACTCCTGGACCTAGGGATCCAATGCGTAATAAGGCAAAACAAAACACTAAGGTTACTAATCAATCAAACGACACTAACAATGTTAAAGGCACCACAAAACAAAGTGTGCACATTATGAAAATATTCAAAATCGTACCAGGAGTGGTGCTACAATCCTACAGCATTATAATAGTCCTATTGAAGTGACCATTATGTCTCCAACAACCAAACCATTGTTTCAAATGTCAAATGAAAAGATGCACATGTTGATGAGGTTGCACCCTTTTGAGACAATTTTCCTTACGAAAAAAATCATCCAATGGATAGGAAAGCTCTTTCATATCATTGCAGGGGAATAACCACGCTCCTAGGTAGACTACTACTAGTGCAGTTCCTCCAACTAAGGTATTCAGCATAAGAGCCAATTAAAAACATTAGTTTATTGAGCCACGTTTTATAAATGGAAGGGTTAAAGTCCAACCATCCCAAGAAATATTTGAGAAGGAATGTAAAGATTTTGTGCAATGTGTGGTTGGGTAGTTTGTAGTCATAGCCCAAAAATTTTATATGGTTAAAAATATGGTGGACACTCTGTTGAAACTGTTTAGATTAGTTAACGTAATCACATCAGACCAAGGTCTATATGTATTCAAACCGAAGTATGAGGAATCATGTTTCAAGGTAACGGCAGAGTTATGTCATGTCAATAACATGCTACTAATACTTAGAAAATGTAAACAAAAAACTCTAACTTAAAAAATTCAAAGTGGACAATGTCCTAATTTGGGTAAAACAAAAACAAGGTTCCATGGGAGTTATGGTACCAAAAAGTCCCTAATGTGGTGGCTAGTGCGTTGGGCAGACCTTTACAGATGGATGAAATATTAGCTACTCATACTAGGTTGAGTTATGGTAAAGTATCCATAGAGATTTATATCCACATGGAAACAGTAGAGGAATTTGACTTGGATATGGTATATAGGATAATTGAAGTTGTAGGTATACCTACAAACCAATAAATTTATAATCATTTCAAACTATTGGACACAATACTTCAAAATTCAAAGTACATCAAAATACAAAGTAAATATTGGTCCCTAAACGTTAAAATGTCGACAAAGGACTTGACCTTATAGTCAAATGACATTAGTGGCACAAAAATAAAATAAACGCATGGAGGCACAAGATGGATGGATTCAAGTGAGGTAAAAGTAAAATACTACAAAACCCATAACAGATTATTATCATCATCTAGGTGTCGCTTATTATCCAAGTACCTAATAGATTCACACTTAGCGCACAATTAACACACAAAAGCTCTAAAAGTAGCATAAAAGCCGAAACTAGACAAGAACTCATAAAACATCAAATACTATAGAATAATTTCTCAAATAATTTTTAAAAACCCCTAAAATGATGTCTCGTGATACTATCATTTTATCACAAAAGTCGAGACATCACCTTGCCTAAAAGAAGTTATCACCTCATGCTTGACAAAATATCTAAAAGAGTTTTTAACTAATATATTACATAGTTAATACATTTATTAATTAGTTAAGTTATTTTTCAACTGGTCATTATTTATTCTTATTTCTATTCACCCTATCCCTTAGGACTTATATCTTGAGCAACAAGTTGTATTAGAGTTTAACTCTACAAGTTTTAATCTTGTCCGTTTGTAGAGTAAACGACTATGGTGTCTAATCAATTTGAAGTTAGTTATACTACTAAACCTCAATTTTTTATATGCATTAATTATTTTCATTGGAAGAAGAGAATATAGATCATTCTTGGAAGTGGAAACTATGAGGTTGGGTATCACCAATAATGGTCTGTTCATACCTTATAAGATTGAGGTAACCAGAAAGGTGAAGAAACATAGAGAGATCATACCGATGGACATGGAGAAACTCATGAATAACAAAAAACTATTGAATACGCTAATTTATGGATTGAGCACAATGTAGTATAGCTAGGCGGATGAATGTTCATCAGAACAGAAATTTGAACGCTCATGGAAACTTCATATCAAGGTAGAGTGAATGTCAAGGAAATCAATATTAGGATTTAAATACTCAATACAAATTGTTACGAATGGGGCCATGGAGAATATTTAATTTATTCACAAAAGGTTCACAACTATTGCCAACAACTTGAGCTCTTTCAGAAATATTTATTCAAATTAAAGGCTATTCCAAATAATCTTTTTTTCTTCTTAGACAATTAGATTATTGTGTAGCTTACAAGATAAAGAGTTGAGAAACTGAGGAAAAACCCAAGATGAATGGAAAATAGGCCGAGACATGCCAAGAAGTCATGAAGATCACTAGAAGTCAAAGAACCAAATTTGGACAAATAGATTTGCCAATTTGCAATGATCGTAAAATGTAATTGGCAACAAATTTAACCATTATTCTTATCTCAGTAGATATCTCTAGGAGTCTAAAACACGTGAGAAGAAACAGAAATCGAGATAAGGAAGTTATGAATATATTAACAAATTGACTTTCTCAACCCAAATTTAATTACGATGACCACACACCACTTTTGACCCAATTTTCTGGGCCCATGACTTAAACCTCTGATTTTCCTAATATATATATTAGTAGTTTTCCAGTTTTATAGACACTATTTGTTTAGACTTTATTTTTTATTATCTTGTGGATCAAGATAGAAAAAAGGAGAGCAATGGAAGCAACATATTTAATAATTCTTCATCTTTTAGACTCCAAATTATGTATTTTATTATTTTTTTTATTTATCTTAGTATGAACTAATCATCCATATCTAGAGAATTCTAAGGGTATGAGCCCTAGTTAATTATTTATATACTTTAAAAAAATTAATTTCAGATTATTATTTATAAATGAATTGCGTATTATTCCGTAGAATATACACTTGTTAATTGTTTGAAATTATATTTCTAATCAATTAGTATGTTAGTATAGCAATTTGACTATCGTCTAAAAGGGGGTCGGGTTGTGGAGCATAGTTTATATTCATTTGATGTGCGTTACTGAACCTAGAGGTCTTGATTATTCAAGTAATCACATAGGGCTTGAACTTTAGGCGTCTAGATACCATGCATATAATTCATTAGAAAGAAGTTCATAGGGTTAGATAGAAACCCCCAATTTACCCGAAAGGAACTTAGGGAGACAATATGATCCCGATTAGCAGTTACATACCAAATATGCCCTTAGCACAAGAAAAGCTTAAACCATGTCTACTGGTGATTACAAGCAATTTTTGAGTTTCTCTCTCCTTATTATTACAACTCTTTTAGTTTAAATATCATTGATTTTTATTCCATATTATTATTAGCTTCCTAACTAAAATATAAAAAAAATAAAAATTCTTACTTTTTATCTTTTATTTAACAACGGATAATCAAATTTAGACATAAGTTACTTATTAATGATCTATCCATGTAGAGATGATTTTAATTACTCATTTTATTACTTGGTGACTCGTACTCTTATGGGGTGCAACTTTTTTGTGCTCATTTTATATCACTCCGTGGAAGACAACAAGTTTTTGGCATAATTGTCGTGGATTTTTTGTTAATTATATCTTTTTTTTACTTTTAGTTTAGTTGTTAGATTTTACGCTTGTTATCTTTCGTAGGTTTCATTGTCTAGTGGATGCTTGACGATCCTTAGAGTAGACTCAGGCTTCACAAGAAGTGCGGGCATCAAAGGAGTAATCTAGAATCAATAGCACATGTACAAGATTACGATGCGCAAGGAAACTCAATCGTACCACCAAGGTTAGTCTTTCCACCTAGACACGAGGAGAGGAATGTGAACAATCAAGATCCTCTCATCAACAAGCAATTCCAAGAGTAAGGTATTCTAGGCTAATTGTGAGTGCAACCCCTAGGGATTCACCCTTTATCCACTCAAATTGTTCGATTCAAGCCTGAATCGGGTATATTGAACCTATTCTCTGACTATAGGAACTATATTGGAGTCGCGCATAAAGCTAAGATATGAGCTGTTAAAAAATACATGCAAATATGTGAAGTCTACATCACTCAAGGCGTTACACGAGAATAAATGTACATGTTCCAATTCTTATTTATTGGAGGTGCGAGTGAATGGTTCGAGCTACAAGCTAGATTTATCGAATGATTTTATCTTCAGAGAATAAGGATAAAACACCAGATAGAGCTTGCAAAAATTTGACAAGTAGCTGGTGATAGTGTAGGATAGACATGGACAAAGTTTCCACAGAGACTAAACAAATGGCTACTACACTTTTGAGATACAAGTAGAAATGTTCTATAGAGGACTTGACATGAAATCAAGAAAACAAGTTGATAATCTTGGTGGTGGAGGTTTTGTATCAGTGGATCCAAATAAAGCGATGATTTGCGTGGATAAGATCGTAGAAACAAGAGAAGTTGGCCACCGTCTCAATCCCCAGTTATAAATTATCTGTGAGGTACACTAGGTATAGATAATTATACTTCTATGGATACCAAAATTTCTAAATTAGATATCCAATTGAAACAATTTGCCTTAGTTATCAAAGAAGGCCTCGAAAGCAAGCAACTAGAGATACATGTAATACAAGATATGTATGAGTATTCGAGGTGTAGGGTTCAGAATCATAGTTGGGAAGATTCTAGAGTAATCTAGTGCCCATGTTCGTCATAGGAAACTGTGTTTCCTATTAAGCGGTCAATGTTATCGACAACATAATTCGTACCAACCTCGTTTTTAAGTAAATAACTATCAAACGAGGCCACATGTATAATACTCAAATGGATCCATTTATTGGAAAAAACCTCCTCAGAATCCAACATATAATGCATATGACAATAATCTAGATGAGAATGCACTTCCATTGCATACACAAGTGGAAAAAGCAAGTTTGAGAAGAACATCAGTCAATTCATCAAATTTTAAACAATATAATGACACAAAGTGAGTTAAATATTGACTCTACTAAAGCATCAAGAGTATATAAAAAAAAAATCATGCAACAACATGTGACACAAATCATAAAGGCTCTTCCACAACTTCAACAAGGTCAACTCATCGACCTCACACAAGGTAAGAATGCTGATGTCAAATTACTTAGAAATGGTGATAGAAATGTGAACACAAATTACAAATCATGTAAGGCCATTAATCTTAAAAATGGAATAGTTGTAGCATCCCCATATATTTTGACCAGTGATAAGACAATCAACTAGAAAGATCTTCTAAAGACAAATATGGGTGAGGTGATAGTTGAAGATTGGGTGGATGAGGTAGAATAAGAAGTGGCCGAGAAGACACTGGAAGCACCAACAGTACAAGATAAACCGAGAGCGAAACAACTTCTACAAGATGCATGCCCATCACTGTCGTTTCCATCAAGGATCTCCAAGAAGAATGATGACTCTGAGTACTATAAATTCATCGAGATTTTGAGTCAACGAAAGATCAACAATCA
Organism: Nemophila menziesii; assembly: GCA_029959085.1. NCBI lineage: Eukaryota > Viridiplantae > Streptophyta > Magnoliopsida > Boraginales > Hydrophyllaceae > Nemophila > Nemophila menziesii. The sequence continues at coordinate 95,016,996 of JARWIR010000002.1, forward strand.
TTTAATATAATCCATAAATAAAGTGTCGAAATATCTGAGGTTCTTCAAGGAGACACTCTCCAATAAGAACAAATTTGCTAAATTTAAAATCATGGCATTAATCGAGGAAATAAATGCTAAAGTAAAAATGAAGTTGTTACCTAAAATGAAATATCTAGTAGGTTTTAGCCTTCCAATCAAGATTGGTGGTGCCTTTTACAGTATAGCGTTGTGTGACTTGGGGGAAAGCGTGAGTCTCATGCCTAAGAGTGTCTTCGATGAGTTGGGAACTGTAGAAGTAAAGCCGGCCTCTATCATAAATAATTAATAATAACAAAGACCAACTGCGTAAGATTAATAAATTTGTATGCACTTCATAAAATTGAACAAAGAAGTAGTGTATTTTCAGTTTATGTGCAATAATATGCATGATATATTGTATAAATTTTTTTGGTATTGTTATCAATAATGTGATTTGTATTGTCTTATTTAATCTATAGTTTAAAAAAATAGTAGTACTCCCTCCGTCCCAAAGATAATGTTCATTATTATTGGGACGAAGGGAGTTCTACTATTTTTGGGACAGAGGGATCACTACTTTATTAAGAAACAAAATTATTACTTTCGCCATTGCTAAAATATTTCTCATAAAGTATCTTGATATTTTAATTATTTATTAGAAATATAAATTTAAATATTTTAATAAGGGCAATAGTGGAAAAAGGTAAGATAAAGTGTCTTCATAAAGAAATACAAGATGAGCGATATGATATTGCATAAATATTTTCTTGCATTGAAATCGTTCAAGATGAAAATACAGTTTTCAATTTTAAAAAAAACATTGCCAAGAATGTATTGAATTTTTTTGAATGTTTGGATACAAGCGTGTTGATATACCCATTATTGTGAATGAGAAGTTTAATAAAGAAGATGATACTGTAAAATTGAAAGAACTCTTTATCACATCAACAGGACTCTATATCATGTTTCCTACAAGTCTGTTATCCACATTCATGAATATTCCAAGTTAAAAAAATTGGAGATGGGAAAAGAATTCTTTGCTACCTTCAAGGGTCTCTAAACTACAAAATTAGATATGTAACAACAAAACATGTCAACCTTGTCACATATTGCAATTGTAATTGGGAGGTTATCTATATGATATGAAAGGTACCCATGGTTATACATTTTCTTTTAGGAGTAGAATATTTTCTTGGTCGTCCAAGAAACAACAAAGTGTAACCCAATCTTCAGATGAAGCTGAATATATTTCAGCTAGTCGAGTAATGTCTAGAGTCATTTAGTTAAGAAGGATTATAGAATATATGGGTGAAAATAAATATAAAGGAACTAAGTTATTTTTTGACAACAAATCCGCAATTGCTATGGCATAATTTTTTATCTTTCATAGTCGAACTCGACACATTGCAGTTAAATGTCAATTCATTCGAAATATAATTAAATATGGAGAAATTCAACTTAAGTTTGTAGATTAAAAGAACAACAAGCATACATTTTTATAAAGACTGAAGAGATAAATTTCAGCATTTAAGAGAACTCTTGAGAACTCAAGAATTTCACATTAAGAGGGTGATGTATCCTCCTTTGTTCTAATTATATTCCCTTAGCAGACATTAAATTAGGTGATTATTTGACTAATTCGATAGACTTTTACTGATAAATCGTTATAATTCATTTTCTCTCCTTAGATTTTAGTATTTTTTCCATTTATTAAGCTTTTGCACGTTAAATTGTTTGTTTTAGTGTAAAGTTTGTAGGTTTCTAAAATCATATCTTTTACTTTTCCGTTATTGCAATTTTTCCACTATTTGATAACATTAGATTAAACCTAATCCGTCCCTTTGAACAAACTTGATTATCATATATTACTTGGGACAACTGTACACTTGCAGTTAGTGGTTCCTCTATTCTTAGCATTTATTTTATAACACACAAGGACCCACCAAGTTTTTGGTGCCGTTGTCAGGGACGGTAGCGTGTGACCCCGGTGTTTATCCTTTAGTGTTTTAATTGCATTTTTTATTTTTATTTTTAGTTTAACGCTTTTCTTGGTTTTTTTCTTTCTCTGGTCTTACAGGTTTGGTGCATGTACTCAAACCCTGAGAGGTTAATTCGAGATAAAAACAAAAGAAAAAGATAAGCAAGAGAGGAAGCAAAGAAAGAAAGGGAAATGGAGGATTTGAATATTCATCACGATGAAGATCCTGGCGTTCAGTTGGATGCAAATGGCCAACCAATAGTACCGCCAATCATTCCTAATCCACCAATTCTCAACAATCAACATAATCATCCACATATGCAATAAGCTCAGCCCACCATGTATAATGATCCATGGTTTATACATAGTCCAGAACAAGCTCTGTATCGCGCTACTGCTCTCGGTATTGGTCCTGCTAATATTAACGTTGCACGGTATAGACCCGACCCTGGTATGCTATCCCAATTTCATATTTTTGAAAATTTTCGTGAGTACCTAGAGAAGATCCTATTCGTGCAGTTCAGAAGTTTATGCAATTCTGTGATTCGTATATAACTCAAGGAGTGACCAAAGAGCATATGTATTTTGCTAATTTCAGATTTTTCGTGATAGATGCAGCTAGTGAGTGGCACGATTCACAAGAACATAGAACAATAAATACTTGGGATGAGCTACAAGCAGCATTTTTCTATCGTTATTATCCGACGAATATGAGATTAGACGCACGTGTTGATTTGACATCATTTGTCCAAGAACAAGAAGAAACTTTGGGAAGATGTTGGACAAGATTCCAGTCATGTTTGAGAAGAGTTCCTGACCATGGCCTCACAGAACAACAATAGTTAAAGATCTTTTATAAAGGCTTATATGGAGGATCAAGAATAGACCTCGATTTATTATGTGGTGGTGGATTCTTACAGGTTGCTCCAGTACATGCTAAGATTGTTTTGAATAGAACGGTGACGAATAAGCAAGGTTGGAGTACAGTGAGGACACCTATCCAAGGTAGAAAAGAGAGTAGTATGGGTAACCGATGAGAATTTCTCCTCTTTGGAGGATAAATTGAAGAGTACATTGGAACAACAAATGAAACATCTCACTTTAGATGTTAAAGAGGGTTTTCCAGGTAACAAGGCAGGTGTTAATGTTACTCAAGAGGCATATGGGTGTTCGAATTGTGGTGTTCAAGACCATGACTGGGAGCGTTGTGAAAGTAACCCTGAAGTTGTAATGTTTGTTTCTAATAGAGGGAGTTACAATTCAAGTGGTAAAGGATACCAACCTAACATAAACCATACGGCTTTCCAATATTCGAATCCTAATGGGGCAGCTAATCCTACTTATGCATATTATCCGCGTCCCTAAGGTAACAATTATCAACCTAGACCACAAAATAATTATCAAGATGAACAAAATTACGGAAATCATGTTCAGAGACAACCTCCTCAAGATAATTACAATGATACCATGAATCAAAAAGCCTTACCTGATCAACCTCAAGACGGTACAAATGATCTTCGTCAAACTGTAGAGAAATTAATTTCACTTCAGGAACAATCTATTCAGAATCAGCAAGCTTCTGAAGCTGCAATTAAGTTAATGGGGAATCAAATAGCTCAGATGTCAAAACAGTTAAGTCAGCATCCACAAGGGCAACTCCCTAGCGACACTGAAGATTTGAGACAGACAAAAGATTGTAATGCTATCGCGTTAAGAAGTGGTAAGAAGCTCCTTCCACCTCCTTTTCCTGTTATGAAAGAGAAAGAAGTTACCAACAAAGAGAACCCGGTGAAAGAGGTGGAAGAAAAAGAAGATGAACCTGAAGTGGTAGAAGTGGAGAAGTTTCGGGAATTTCCAAAAAAGAAAGATGTTGTAGAAACCCGTCCTCCTCCACCTTTTCCCTCAAGAGTTCAGAAAAAGGAGATATGGTTGAGTATCAAAGATTTTGAATAGGGTGAGAGGTCTTAACATTAACATACCGTTGTTATAAGCTATTAAATATATATCGAAGTACATGAAGATTTTGAAGAGATCCCTCACCAACAAGAGACCATATTGTGATAATGAGATGATAGGATTGCCAGAGGAATGTTGCGCCATCTGTCAAAGTAAGTTGCCACCTAAATTGCTTGATCCTGGGAGTTTTACGATTCCGATTTCAATTGGTAATGAGTGGCAAGGAAAAGATCTATGCGATTTGGGTGCGAGTATCAATCTCATGCCCAAATTAATTTTTGATAAGTTGAAGATGGGAGATGTGAGACCTACCTCTATGGTCCTACAAATTGATGATCGATCCCTCGTACATCCTGAGGAACGAATCTTAGATGTCCTCGTCAAGGCAGGTACTTTAGTTTTTCCCGTTGATTTTGTTATTCTTAAATACGACGCTGATAGGAATGTCCCCATCATTTTGGGACGACCATTCCTAGACACGGGGCATACTTTAATTGATGTAGAAAATGGAGAATTAACCATGAGAATACAAGACGAGGAGGTAAAGTTCAATGTGTTTAGAGCTATGAAGTTTCCAGATGTTAGCTAAACATGCCACGCAAGAGGTATTTGATTGTTTTAATTATGAAGATATCTTTCAGGCTGCTTTAACACTTGACTTACCTGGGATGATGGAAGAGCTTGCCGAAACAGTGGCAGCTCTTAATTCTTAGAATCCAAAGTATAGGCGTCCTGCCTATGAACCTGTGAGAGAACCAGGGGAGTTGGTCATTAAAAGTAAACCATCTATTGAATCTCCTCCGAAGTTGGAAGAAAAACCATTGCCAGCACACTTGAGTTTTGCATATTTAGGTACTTATCATACTTTACCTGTTATTGTTTCAGCAATATCAACAGGTCCGCAAGAAGATAAGTTGTTGCGTGTACTAAGAGCGAATACATTGGCGATTGGTTGGACTATTGCTGATATCAAAGGTATTAGTCCCTCCTATTGCCAACACAAAATCATTCTAGAAGATGATAGTGCACGCTCAGTTGAAGGCCAAAGGAGACTAATGCCAGCGATGAAAGAAGTGGTGAAGAAAGAAGTTATCAAGCTACCAGATGCGGTAATCATCTATCCCATAACTAGTAGTGAGCGGGTAAGTCCAGTTCAATGTGTACCAGAGAAGGGTGGTATTACTACCGTCCTAAATGCTCAGAATGAAGCCATTTCCACAAGAACCGTTGGTTTTTGGAGAGTGTGTATGGATTATCGTAAGTTGAACAAAGCGACTAGAAAAGGCCACTTCCCTCTTCCTTTCATAGATCATATGTTGGATAAATTGGCTGGTAGGGAGTATTATTTATTTTTGGATGGTTATTCAGGGTACAATCAAATCTATGTAGATCCAGCTGACCAACACAAAACCACCTTTACATGTCCTTTTGGTACCTTTGCCTATAGGAGGATGCCATTTGGATTGTGTAATGCACCTGCTACTTTTCAGAGATGTATGATGGCGATTTTATGGGATATGAACGATAACTTCCTTGAGGTATTTATGGATGATTTTTTTTGTTTTTGGTGATAACTTTTATGAATGCTTACAAAACTTGGAGAAGGTGTTGATTAGATGCAAGGAAACTGATTTGGTGTTAAACAGGGAAAAATGTCATTTTATGGTTCGTGAAGGTATAGTGTTGGGACACATAGTTTCAAGTGTAGGCTTAGAAGTTGATCGTGCTAAGATTGAGGTAATAAAGACTCTCCCCCCTCCTATTTCTGTAAAAGGGGTGAGAAGCTTTTTAGGCCATGCTGGTTTCTATTGCCGTTTTATCAAAGACTTTTCCAAGATTGCTAAACCTTTGTGCAACTTGCTCGAGAAGGACTTTAAATTCCTTTTCGATAAAGCTTGCATGAAGGCATTTCAAGAGCTGAAGGAGAAGCTTATTACTACGCCTATTATATTACCTCCTGATTGGAAGATTCCATATGAAGTTATTTGTGATGCTAGTGATTTGGCTATGGGTGTTGTGTTGGGTCAGAGAAAGGATAAGGTATTTCATTATATCAATTATGCGAGCTGATGTCTCCCTATTTGTCATGAATTAATCCTAGCTGGAGACATCATTTTAGTTGTATTTATTAGTTTATAGGTCGATTTTATCATGAGTTAGTACAATTTCCTAATTTGTGTCTTGAATTAATTATTTATTATTTTTATAGCATATTGGGTTTAATTATTTATTTAGTGTGAATATTTAAAGATATATAGTAATTAATTAGAGTCCAAGTTAATTCTAAAAGCTAAAGGAAAGAAGATAAACATGGAAATTGAAGATAAGGAAGTAAAAGCTAAAAATATGGAACAGGAAAAACTGCCATAAATCTTAATTCCACCACCCACGACCACAAATCAGATCATATCTCAAAATCCGTGAGGATTTGGAAGAACCTTCAAGAGAAAAGTTAAATATCTTTCCGAGACGATGAATTTCGACTACTCATACGTGTCAAATGGGTAAGAATTGAAGCTGTTAGGACCAAAACAAAAACGAGGCTGATTCCATATTTTAGGGTTACGAATTTGAGTTGGGCTATGAGTCCAACGCTTACCTTCTCCTTCAAAAAACGAATTAGGTCTTCCTATACACTATAAATATAGCCTCTTATCATTAGAAAATCATCCTTGGCCAAACCTTAAGGTCAGGAAGAAGCTTACAACAAGAGCAGAAGTCTGGAAGGAGCAGAACACCACATTATGTCTTCTTCAACCTTCAAATCTGTAATTATTTTCTTTTATTTCTATAGTATGAACTAATTTACTTTTAGCTTTAGATTTAGCATATATGTATGAACCCTATTTTTTCTATTTGATTTTGGATACCACAGTATTTAATTGGAATTCATGTTTTATGTTCTGTTTACGTGTTTTGATTTAATGACTATTTTCCTTGCTAATGCATGAGTATAGGATTACCTTAATAGTAGTTAGATGATCACCTAAGCTGGGTGTCTAATTATTGAAACACCAGATAACGTCTAGAACAAGGTTTAGACCTGACAAATCAACCTAACTAGATAATCATTAGGGTATGTTTTCACCACTATCATCATGTTTGGGATTGAATTGCTTAAGGCCTTAGTGGCGTTTGATAACCCTAGGTTTAGGCTGCCTCATGATGTGTATGTAGCCCCCTTAGTCGCTCTCAAGGTCTAAGGTATGGGAATTTAGAATCCTAATTATTTCATAATACATAATTCACCCTTAGACGATAGTATAACCAAAACTAGTGGGGATTACTTGCTAATATCTCGAGCTAAACTCTCATACTACTTGCTTCTCTCTTTTATTTAATTTCATGTCTTTTAATTTTGTAGTTTAATTTCGAGTTTTCAAAGCAAACCAAAATCTCTTTTCTTTTATTTTCTTGCGTATTAGTAGTTCTAGCTTCTTAATATCTGCACTTGAATAATTGCATAAGTTCTTCTTAACCTTCGTAGTCTCTAAGGAGCGAATTCTACTTATTCATTAAAACTTGCATACGTCCTGTAATACTTGCAGAATCGTGCTAGCCTAAGGTGTTTATTTGCGTTTATTTATCTATTACTTCATAACACCTTAGGCGACACCACGAGTAAAACCTTCACTAGTGCTCAGATTAATTATACGGTGACTGAGAAGGAACTTTTAGCGGTTGTTTATGCCTTTGACAAATTTCGTTCCTATCTTCTTGGGGCGAAAATTGTTTTATTTACCAATCATTCCGCTATTAAGTACCTCATGGAGAAGAAAGATGCTAAGCCACGGTTAATCATATGGGTTTTGTTGCTTCAGAGTTTGATTTAGATATTCGAGATCGAAAGGGTTGTGATAATCAAGTTGCAGATCATTTGTCTCGTCTTGAAGATTCTGAATCGAATAGTGGTCCTGAGTTAGTTAGAGAGGAGTTCCCAGATGAGAGTTTATTTTCTATTTATAATGGTGCTCCTTGGTATGCAGATATTGCAAATCTTGTTGTGAGTGGTTCTTTTCCTGAAGGAGCTACTTCACAATACAAGAAGAGATTAATCAGTCGTGCTAAAAAATTCTTTTGGGAGGACCCTTTCCTCTACAAAGTATATGGTGACCAAATGGTAAGAAGGTGCATACCTGAGTGTGATGTTTATTTAGTAGTTGCAGGTTGTCACGATTTACCCTATGGAGGACATTTCAAGGGTGACTGCACAGCTGCTAAGGTATTACAATCTGGTTTTTATTGGCCTACATTACATAAGGATTGTCATGAGTACGTTAAGAAATGTCATAGATGCTAGTTTACTAGTAACATATCCAAGAGGGATGAGATGCCACGTAATAACGTTCTTGAGGTAGAGATATTCAATCTTTGGGGTATTGATTTTATGGGTCCCTTTGTACCATCCAATGGATATCAATACATCATATTAGTTGTTGATTACGTGTCTAAATGGGTAGAGGCTGTAACTCTACCAACTAATGATTCGCGAGTAGTATATTAAATTTTTGAAGTCTCATATCTTCACTAGACATGGTACACCTCGAGTTATTATCAGTGATGGAGGTTCACGCTTTGTGAACAAATATTTGAAGACAGTTTTAGAGAAGCATGGGATAAGACATCGTGTATCTACCGCTTATCACCCGCAAGACAATGGTCAAGCTAAGGTCTCTAATCGAGAGGTCTAATCCATACTAGAAAAGACTGTTTGCCCCACAAGAAAAGATTGGTCAACAAAGTTAGATGATGCATTGTGGGCTTATCGTACAGTGTTCAAAACCCCCATTGGTGCATCTCCATATCGCATGGTTTATGGTAAGGCTTGTCACTTACACTTGAACCTGAATTAGGTGCATATTTGGCTATAGCGTAGTTGAATTTAGATCCTACTTTAGCCGGTGAGAATCGTATGATGAAGTTGAATGAACTTGATGAGTTTTGATTACATGCTTATGAGAATGCTAAACTCTACAAAGAAAACACTAAGAGGTGGCATGATAATCATATTCGTGTGAAGAAGTTTGAAGTTGGACAAAGGGTCCTTAAATACAACTCCAATTTCAGTAATTATCCGGATAAGTTGAGATCGAAATGGTCTGGTCCTTACGTTGTTACCAAAGTCACGCCTCATGGAGCTATAGAAATTGAGCATCCAATCGAGCACAACACCTTTATGGTGAATGGTCATCGATTAAAGATATATCATGGAGGCGAGGATATCAATCGCTCGGAATATCCACATCCCGGGGAGGTCATGTACCTCCTTGAAGCTCCTTAGAAGTGAGAGATAACCCGTCGAGCTTAACGTCGTTAAACAAAAGCCAATTCATTGTATATTAGTTCAATTTTTAGTGTAAATTAAAGTAATTGTTGTTGATTAGTGTTTAATTTTAAGAAATGAGAAAGGGTAGATGTTTTTGATGATTTCAGGATTACAAAAGTCATGAGTTTGGGGTTAAAAGAATTGAAAAAATGAATTTTTTGCGTAGCATTCTAGGAGCTAACCGGGAAGCCGGTTGCTAACTAACCGGGAACCCGGTGAGCAACTGAGTGTTTACCCTTCACATGCAAGGTGCCGTGTCTGGGTTTGCGCCAGCGACGGCGACCAGGAACCCAGTTTCCAGCTGACTGGGAACCCAGTGGTGGCGCTGAAGGACCCCAAACTCTCTGACCCCTGTGTAAGACGAGACCCAAGGGGTTGCGTCGAGCTGGAGCTAGATTCACGCTGTCGACACCAACCGGGAACCCGGTTGTGAGCTGACGAGAACCCGGTCATGAGGTCCAACACTTTGACCCCTGCGTAAGCTAAGACGCAAGGAGGTCCAACTCTTTGGTAATTTATTTTGCGCCGACACAGCGACACTAACCAGGATCCCTGTTATCACCCGGTTGCCGTCTGTGATAGGCGGTTTTGGAAACCTAAATCCTATAATTGAGCCTTCCTTCTCAAGTTAGCCTCCAATTCCGTTTTCAGCTTTACACCACTCAAAAAATCATCATCAAAACAACTTCTAATCATCAAATCCTTCCCTCTTTCACCACAAAAACACATAATCAATTCACAATCTTTCCAAAACACAAACAATTTCCAACTTTTCTTCAAGCTTCATCCTTTATCCAAACCATTTATTGAACCACTAAACCTCTCCAATCACATAAAATAAGCCTTACCCATCTCATATCTTACCTTAATCTCCCTCCTTCTATCTTTAAAACATCAAATTTTGAAACCCTTGTCTAGTTTTAGACTTTTTGAAGTTTTGAGTTTGGGGTGCGAAGACATGACTAACAGGACAGATTCTTTCAGTTATACTCGAAGAAACACTCCAAGAACAAGAAACAATCCTGGTACTACACAATAGAGAGCTATTGAGATTCCAGATTTAGGTCCTAAACGCAAGCTTGAAGAGGTTAAGACTGATATGAAGAGGAAAGAAAAACCAATTAAGGATACTCCTGCTAAGCCTATCTTGGTGGATAAAGAAGAAGAAATTGCAGAGGAAATTCTTAATGAACCCGTTTCGAAACCAAGATTTACCCGAAAAAAGACTATGGCACAGAAACCGAAGAGAGTAGCGATTACTTGGGCTGATCAGGTTCGTGACAGAATTAATTATTTGAAATTTGGTGTTGAGAAAGGATTCCCTAGAAGTATTATGAGTAGTGAGTTTAAGAGTTATGCTACCATATGTGATAAGTTTGGATGGACAGAATTGAGACTCAGGGATCTTACATATATATTCCTACCTTGGTGCGTGATTTCTATGAAGGATTATCTTTTTCAAATAAGCAGTCAATTATCATACGCAAAAATGTAATACCCTTCTCAATTGAGCTTATTCGCAAAACGTTGAAGTTGCCAAACATCATCGGGCCTTGCCAGTATCAAGAAACGCTTAATGATCCATCTTTTAATTGAGGATATCTTTGGGACAAAGTTTTAATTCATGGGAAACGCCCTATTCCAACAGGTGAGAGATATGCTGGGCAAGTTTATAGTAGCTATTTATTACCTTGTGCTAAGGTATGGTCCCGTTTCATAATACCCACCTTCTTTGGCATCACTCACACTTCCGAATTGAAAAAGAAGCATGTTATATTTATCAAGTTTATTATAGAGGACGAGGAAATTGATGTTGCTTGTGTAATTTATGACACCATTATGGAGTTTTAGAAAACCCCTACCATTCAGCAAAACCTCAAGTTCCCTTGTACCATCACTACTTTGTGCCTAGACGCAAAAATACCACGTAGGAGCGAAGAGGTTGAGCCTTCTGATAGTGGGGATACTATGACATTGACTTCAATTGAGAATGCCCATAATGAAGCAACACAACCTATGAAGAGTACTAGAGTTCCTCCGCCAAAGAAGAAGGTAAATTCGGATAATGAGTTGGAAAATAAAATCTGAGGGTTGGAAGAGAAACAAGATGCGATGATTGTCACTTTAGGAAACGTTACAAAAGAGTTGGATACGCTGAAAAATATGTTATTTGGGGTGAGAAATATGCAACACGTCATTTATTCACTTCTCACAAAAGACGCCCAACTTGGACGCAACAATGGTAACCAGCCTAGTGCTGGTTGAGAAACGTTTTTTATCTCTTTCTCATTTAGTAGTGTATATTAGTTTAATTGCTTTATCGAGTCTTTTCGAGTCATGGGGACACGACTCATTTTTGAGTTTGGGGTGGGGTTCGTTGCCTCATCCCAGTTTTACGTGTTATTTGTTTTAATTTCTTTCAATAAAATTAATTAGGAGTTGCGTTTGACTATAGAAGATCTTAAATGTCCCCATTGAGCATGCTTTTGATAAATCTATGATAGTAAATAGTGGACTTTAGGGGTTAGTATAAAACGTACTCTAATTACATGAAAACATAGGTAATTGATAGGAAGAATTAATGAACAATGCAAAAGAAGTAAACTTGTACTTAAGGAAAATGTTTGGTTTGTAGAACGTGATATCCAAATTAGTAGAGAACCCACTTAGGTATGAACTATAAAGGAGATATGCATTTAGGAAAATGATAGGGACAGTTCTTTGTTAGCCATTTGAGACCTTTTTAGAATTTTTTCCCTTGTATTAATTATATCTGTCTTAGCCCAATTTTGAGCCTTAAAGCCTTTTCTTTTGTCGCCACGATATAAGCCCATATCCCCTTAGTTTATTAGGCATTCCCAAAGGACCCGCACTTGAATCACAATCCTGAGACATGTGTCGAGCTTGAGTTTGGGGTGGTAGGTCCATCTTTGGGAAATTACATTAGGAGGAAGTTATATGTGTTTGTATTGAGGCATAATTTCAGATATGATTATTTGTAACCCTTTGCCGGGATTGAAAAAAAAATCTAAAAATATGACAATACAGTAGATAACCGGGAACCCAGTTAACTAGTGTCGCCTAGGGTGTGATAAAAATAAGATAAAATTAAGCCAAGAAACTACGCACTCTCACCCTAGACAGGCACAGTACTGCAAGTATTACAGGACGTATGCAAGTTTTAATGATAAATAGAGTTCGTTCTCAGGGACTTAAGTGTGTTAATCGTGTAGGTAAGAATAACGAGTAAAATTAAATAATTAGAAAACAGTAAATTAAAGCAAGTAATTTTCGAGATTAAGAATTAAAACTAAGAAAATAAAGACAATAAAATAAAATACGAAGAATATGAGATGAGAAGTATAGCTTAGGTTTTGCTAGTATGCACTAATCCTTCTAATTCTATCTATAAATCTAGTTAATAAGGGAGAATATTAACTCTTGGTATACTTAGTCAGGATTCTAAATTCCCCAATCTTATACCTTGAGAGCGACTAAGGGGGCTACGGCACAACCAAGACGAGGACTCAAATATGGTTATCAAACGCCACTAAGGCCCTATCCAGCACACTACAATAAATTGGTGATATGGTGGTTAAAACAAACCCTAATGACTATCTAGTTAGAAGTATGTTTTGTCAGAACTGCTATCGACACTAGACATTATGTGGTGGTTCAATAGTTAAACACCCTGTCAAGGAGACCATCTAACTACTATTAAAACAATCCTAAAGTGATCAGTTCTAGGAAAGACATTAAATCAAAACACATAAACAAATATTAAGTAAGTAGCTAATATCAGATTAAAACATGTAATTCCCAAAGAACTTAGATAGAAGAATTAGAATTCATAGATTATACATATGCAAAACCCAAGCTATGAGGAGTTTAGTTCATACCTGAAGGAAATAAACTAAAAGAAATTACAAAAGACATCATCTTGCTCTCTACAATAAACTGGAAGAATAAAACCTTAAGAACTAATTAATATGAGGCAAGGATTAATTGGGTGAATTACAAGTGATATAAGGGTGTATTTATAGGTGTTTAGAAGACCTAATTCGTTTTCTTGAGGAAGAGTTAAGGTAATGGACTTCTAGCCCAACTCAAATTCGTAAGGAAATAAAGATAAACACTGCTGCGCTGTTTTGAGTGTATCTTCTTCGTTATTGGTCGGATTTTGCTCCATAAGATACCAAAAGAATCGCAACATAAATATCTAGACCCTTTCGAAGGAAATCATCAGATTCGGCCTATTTCTTAGGTAAAAACGCCTATCTTTGGATGTGTATGCAGAATCCCAGATTTAGGCAGCTTTTCCTTTTCCATCTTTTTAGCTTTTGTTTCTTTATCTCCAATTACAATGCAAATCTCTTTCCATAAGTTGTTGTCTTTGACTTGGACTCTAATTAAGCTCCATAATTATCTTTAAAGCTACACACTAAATAAACAATTAAACCCAATATGCTCTAAAAACAATAATTCTACAAATCAAGACTCAAAATAGGAAAGTGCACTAAAACTCAAGAAAATCGACATTATTGACTTCTAAATCACTAAAAATGATGTCTCATCCTAACATTAATCTATCAAAAATGAGGAGACATCAAGACCCCCAACTCAAAGTTGTATCGTTACCGATACAATAAAGATAAAAACAAAGGGAAGTCTAGAAATACACACTTATAAAATCTTCAACACAAGGAAAAAAACATAGCAGAATATATAGAATAAACCTAAAGCACATAACTCAGAAAATTTCATGCAATAATATTTATAAACTACATACCTGTATACTTCTCATATCCACAGTCAACACGACTTGAATTCCAGATCAGATTAGTTTCGCAATGTAAGAAGGATTGGGACTTTACTCAGTTCCCCAAGAGAGCTATAGATTGTTCATCGATTTTCACTAGCTTCAAAGCTCCATTTAACTAATCTCTAATGGCTCAATCACTTCTCAATTACATAGCAAAGAATCAAAAGGTCTTTAAGGTTGTAATGTAGGCTTAGGGACGGGTGTGATAGTATATTTGGATAATTTGGAGTGAGCTTTTGGCTATCTCCTCACTAGCCATCAACGAATCGCCCTAGAGCTTGAGTTACTCTCATAACACGTTTCTCACTCAACCCAATGAATTCTTTGATGCATAATTTGGAATCCCCAATAACCCAATTAAAGCTTAAGATGTTCACATAAAAATCCACTTTGCCGGTCCGAATATATATATTTTCTTTTCTTTTCAATTCAATTTCTCTAGCTATGACTCTCTTTTAATGTTTGAGATATCACGCTAATTTTCACCTATATATATTTTATTCTTTTTATGCCCTTGTTGGCAATTTTAGCTCGAAGCTTCTTTTTCATTCACTATTACCCCGGCAAAGGGTTACAATACAAATCTGTGAAACATCATCAATATAAAGCACAAAGCACAATTAATAAGCTCAAAAATCCCAACAAAGTATCAATTCCCATAATGGTGGACCCACCACCCCAAACTCAAGCTCTAAAACAACTGTCTATGCATCGTGATTCGAGTGCAGGTCATATGGAAAAGTCCTAAAATCTAAAGGATATGGCTTATAACGTGTTTCAACAGAAAGCTTTAGAAAGGCTAGAAGGGGCTGAGAAGGATATAGCATATAAAATCAAAAAATCACAAGGTGAGAAGGTATAAAAAGGCTTCAAGGGCTTCAAATATGAAAGAACCGCCTTAATCACTTTCTACACTATGTAATTTAGTTATTTTCTTACCTTTAGCACTTTCATCAAATGGTTTTTCAACTAGCTTGGATCTCACGGCCTACACACTTCCAAGGTTCCCTGAGATCGAACATACTTTCTATCGCATTGCTCACTAATCTTTTCTTTACTATCAATGTGTGTTTTCCTGCAAATACTCAAAGCATACAAATACATAGCTCATAAACATATTACTTACTATCATCAATCTACTGAGCTTGTGCTTTCAAGCTTTTAAACACACTCTACATCTAATTCCCATGTATCAAAAATTTTAATTTCACCCAAAAAACAGAAAAATGGAGATGAGAGACAACGAATCCCCACACCCCCAACTCAAAAATGAGCCGTGTCCCCACGACTCGAAAAAGACTCGAAAAACAGAAATTAAAATTAGCAGATAAATATATTTACAGAAATGGTAAGGAAGAAAGAGAACATACTCTCGAGGCTATTGCCTCGCATCATTGACATCCAAGGTTGGAATTGCTGGACCTTTCGTTAATTGCTCAAGGAGTTTCATGATGTGCACTTGATTAGCGTTGATTTGTGCCACATCATTGACTAAGGAAGTTTGAGCTGCTTCAAATTTCGTTAAACGCTCCTCCATCTTCTCTTTCCAAGTTTCCTCGTTTTCTTCCTTCGAGACTTGCGTAGAACCCGCTCTTCGAAGAATTTCCTTGATCCAAGCATTATCAATATAACTCGCTTTAAATTCGAGTTTCTCTTCTTCACCCAATACTACATTCGCTTTTCGCACAAGACACGTGATCAAAGTTGGAAATTTAACATTATAAACCGATTTAGGAGAGACCGAAAATCGTATCACCTCCTCATAGATCAACTGTGCCACATCAACTTCTTCTCCTCTCAAAATAAAGTCCAACAGTAGAGCGTACTTCATAGTCACATCCAAAGTTCGTGTGTTTCCAAATATATTAGGGACAAGGAAATTGTGCCAAATTCGCGCATCTCCTTGAAGATATTTGTAAGGCCAAGGTGCCTTCAATTGTCCCTTATGTGATTGCACTTTCTCTTTGTCTAATACATTCTCAAAAAGTAATTCCTCATCAAATATTTTCCGTTTAGCAACTGCTTCTTCAAATTTGCACAAACCTTTCAGTTTCTTAAACTTGAAGTGGTTCCTAATCTCCTCAACTGTGAAAGGAACTAACTTTCCTCTAATCGGAACACCATTACTATCTCGGCTAAAGAGGCCTAAATAGAATTCCAAAACTAATTCATGACATAATTCAGAACGTCTTACCATGAACGTAGACCAACCCAATTTCTCACCAAGCTCTAAGAATCTCGCGTATTCTCCATCTCTAGTTTCTTCCTTGAATACTTTCTCATAAGCAAAAGGTAGTTCTTTTAACTGTTTCTCTGCAGAAGTCTTCGGGGCCCTTGAAGTATCCACTTTCTCTATAGGTATAAGATCTTGTTGAGGTTGTGTTTTCTCCTTTGCATAAGAGTAAAGCTTTTTACCATTACGATCAAACAAAGGTATCCCACTCTTTTCAACTTTCTCTTTACCCTTTGATTTAGAACTAGCACCTTTGTCAATTGATTTCTTCTTGTTTAAATCCAATCCCTTGTTACTCTTCACCTCCCTCTTGTTAGCTAAATTTTTTGTTCTATTAGTCATCCTCAATCAACCCCCAACTCAAAGCTTTAGGAACCCTTGAAATTTAACTCTTGAATTAATGGTTGAACAAGCTTGATTTGGTTTAGGAAATATGAATTGATGATTAACCTCTTTGTGGGTGAGGTGGATTTGTAATGGGTTGGCTTGGATTTATGAAATTGTAGGATGAATTTGTTAAATTTGAGCTCTTTGATTCTTCAATTTGAATGGATTTGGTGAGGATTGGGTGTTTGATTCTCTCTTGTGATGATGTGGAGAAAAGGTTTGATGTGTTTTTCTTGATGATTGGGCAGTGTTTTGGTGATTGGTGAAGGTTTTGATGAGCTTCAATGGAGTTAGGAGAGTTTTGGAGATAAGAAAGAGGGTTTGGGGTTATAAAATTCGGAACTAAAAGCATAATACCTCCTTTATACACAAATCCTGTAACTTTCTCTCTCTCTGGCGGCGCTGCGGACTACCCCTACGGACCATGGGGTGTACCGCAGGGTAGTCCGCGACATCTGATGCTCGAAAATTTTTGCTCACTGGATAGCACCCGTGGTAGGACCCCGTGGCACGTGTCTGGGCTGCGGACTAGGGCGCGGTACACCGGAGGGTACCCCGCGCCTTCTGTAGCTAACTCCGTCAAAATACCCGTGGCACCTACCCCGTGGCACGCGTTTTTGGGGCGCGGACCATGGTGCGGTATAGGGGGTAGTCCGCGGGTCGATTTTTCTCGGTTTCTGGATCAAACCCGTGGCTCCACCCGTGGCACGTGTTTTGACCACGCGGACCATCCCTGCGGTATAGGGGGTACACCGTGGGGTAGTCCGCGCAGGTCATTCTTGCGCTCCAAAAATTTTCGTTTTCTTCCCTAACTCGATTTCTCCAATTCCTACACACCAAAAACACTAATACCTTCCTCAAATATGCATTATCAACTAAAAACAACTAAAATAAACTTAACTAAAAACGTAAAAGACATGAAAACATAAAAAAACTACGGGTTGTCTCCCGTACAGCACTTTTGTTTTACGTCTTTCAAACTTAGACGTGTTACCTCTGTCAAGATTTGCAAATATAGCCTCCCCAACAACGAGTAAGGCTATGAACGTCAACTAATCTGCGCTTGACCCCAGTTTTGGGGCGAATTTCTATCACCTTAGCTGAAACAACCTTAGTGATAATGAATGGTCCCATCCACGAGTCTTTGAAACTTCGTGGCCTGTTCTCGCATTTGTGAGCTTTCCATAGGACTTCATGGCCAACCCCAAACTCAATGTTTGGCTCAGTATCCACAGGTTTTAAGTGGATCTCCTCAGGAGGAACTTTGTGATGTGAAAGGCTGTGGATGTTAGGCACGGTGGGATCCAATTTCCTTGGTTTCTTACCCAAGACATAGAAGGTCTCGGATACATTCTTGGCATGAAGGGTGATGGTCCCATCTTGGAAGTTGATCACACTTTGACTTGTGGCCATGAAAGGTCGTCCAAGTATGATCGGAACCTGCTTATCTGCATCAAACTCAAGAATAACAAAGTCAGTAGGGATGGCGATATTACCTGCACGGACTAAGACGTCCTCCACTGTTCCCCATGTCCTTTTAACTGAGTTGTCAGCAAACTGCAGCTTCACTGGAGTCTTCTCTAATTTCTGAAGTCCAAGTCTCTCGAACACGGACTTAGGCATAAGATTCACACCAGAACCCACATCGTACATCGCTTTCACCTTGAGCCTACCATGTAATTGAATAGGAAGGTTGAAACTTCCCGGATCTTTAAGCTTTGCTGGTAGCTCTTTCTCACTTCTTCTCGAAACCCTCAGGTTCTCTCTTGGGATCTCTACACTCGCCTCTTTTTCAGGAATAACTTGCGTATAAACTTGTTGCGGTGTAAGTCCTCTTTTCGCAATCTCAAGCATTTGGGCGTTGATATTTTCATGTTGGTACGCCTCTACAAATGTCTTGAGAACAGTGTCATCTTTAGGATTTGTATCAGGAATAGTTGATGACACTGGTTGAACAATAGGTGGCGATTCCACCTTCTTTTCTTCTTTCTCTTCTAGCACAGCAGGTGCCACTTCATCTTTTGATTCCTCTCTTGAGGCCTCTTCCTCTTTCTCTTTAGCCAACTCAGCTGCATATTCCACTACCGATCGAATCTCCTCTTGCACCTTCCTCAATAACTCTATAAATTCGTCTTTCTCTTGATCGTCCTCCACACAAATTTCAGAACAGTCAGATTCCATGGGGCTAGACTTGGTTGGTTCTTCTTCAATACTGGGAACTTCCACGGCACTAATGGCAGCATGTGGTGCTTCCTCTTTCGCTTCTTTAATCTCAAGGCATATAGCCTTGCAAGCTTCGAACCCATCATTGTCTTCACCTCCTTCGATTGCCTTTACTTCTTTCTGTTCTACTACACTTGTTAACACTTTGTTTAACTGTGTTACTTGAGTACTTAGCATCTGAAGTATGGCATCGTGTCCTCGGACTTTCTCTTCTTGAGCATTGATAGTTGTGTTTAGACGGTCTAGAGCTTGCACTATCTGTGTATTATCCATAGATCCTTCTTGCGGATACTGAGGTAAAGCTTTCTGCTCTAATGAATCGGTATAGGCGTCTTGAGCAGGTTGTTGTGGAGGAGTTGGTCTATTCTGATATTGGTTTTGGTACTGACCTCTCTGTTGGTAAGAGTTGTTCTGGGGTCGCGGTTGATAATGACTAGGATTAGCGGCCCCTTGTAGATTTGAGTACTGCATACCCGGATGGTTGCGGTTGCCCCATCGGTTGGATATAATGTAAACAAATTGCGGATTTGATTCGCACTCTTCCCATAAATGATCGTTAACTCCACATTGTTGACAACCTTGTGCTTCTTGTACTACCTTTGTAGCGGCTAAATTCTTCTCCATCGCGATTCTCAGCTCCTTGATTTGATTTTCTAACGAGGATATTTGAGCTGAGTTCGCAGTTTCTGCATCTAAACGAAGCGTTCCTCGGGTTTTTGCTACAGAAGCTCGCGTTGAAGGCCAACTTCTTTCTTGTTCCATAATATTTTCTAACACCTCGGAAGCTTCATTATAATTCATGGACACAAAATTACCCTTTCCAATGTTATCCACCTTCTCTCTACCTTTATCATTAAGACCTTCATAGAACATAGCAAGTTGTAGAGCAGGTGTATAACCATGGAGCGGACATCTAGTTAGTTTTTGTTGAAACCTTGTCCATGCTTCTCCCGCTGTTTCTCCATCTTCTTGAGAAAATCTTGCAAGCTCGGTTTGATCTTTGAGTCTCATGCTCTTTGGATAAAATAGGTTAAAGAATGCGGCTTGAAGTTCTCTCCAAGAATGAATGGTTCCATGTGGTTGTCTCTCTAGCCAATTGCTAGCTCTTCCGGTCAAGAAAAACGAAAGCATATGACAATACAGTTGCTCGCGTGTAATGCCAGGAGTAATGTAGGCATCACAAGTCTGCATGAATTTCTGAATCGCTTTTACCGGATCTTGAATTGCTGTACCAGTATAGAGTCCGGAACTTTGAAATTGACTGAGCATACCCGGATCGGGTCTAAATTTGATATTCGGAATCTCAGGAGGGCGGTAACCGATGGGTTGAACATGGAATGGTACATTAAGGCCAGGTAAGTCTTGTTCAACTCTGTTATGTTGATTATTAAGATTATTCCCATTACCTCCTCCTGCTGGTAGTTGTTGTCCTTCTTGTCCACCGAGTGGTGGATCTTGTTGACCGAGAGGTGGTCCAAGTGGTGGATCTTGTTGTAATCCTCCTCCTGGTAATTGTTGTCCTCCTACTGGTGGGGTTAGTCGGGCTGCCATAACTCTTCTCAAGGCTCTTTCCTCACGAACTCGTTTGTTGTAAGGTCTGAAGTTCCTCTCAGGCTCCGATAAGGGAGGCCAAGAATTAAACACTCTGAAACCTGAAAAAGACTAAAGCATACCGCAAGCGTAAATCTGGAAAAAATAAAAGCTAAACTAGAAACTGAAAAGTAAAAACTAATTAAAAACTAAAACTCGAAATAGATAACACACACGCTAACGAGACACAAGTCCCCGGCAGCGGCGCCAAAAACTTGGTGTCGCCTAGGGTGTGATAAAAATAAGATAAAATTAAGCCAAGAAACTACGCACTCTCACCCTAGAAAGGCACAGTACTGCAAGTATTACAGGACGTACGCAAGTTTTAATGATAAATAGAGTTCGTTCTCAGGGACTTAAGTGTGTTAATCGCGTAGGTAAGAATAACGAGTAAAAGTAAATAATTAGAAAACAGTAAATTAAAGCAAGTAATTTTCGAGATTAAGAATTAAAACTAAGAAAATAAAGACAGTAAAATAAAATACGAAGAATATGAGATGAGAAGTATAGCTTAGGTTTTGCTAGTATGCACTAATCCTTCTAATTCTATCTATAAATCTAGTTAATAAGGGAGAATATTAGCTCTTGGTATACTTAGTCAGGATTCTAAATTCCCCAATCTTAGACCTTGAGAGCGACTAAGGGGGCTACAGCACAACCAAGACGAGGACTCAAATAGGGTTATCAAACGCCACTAAGGCCCTATCCAGCACACTACAATCAATTGGTGATATGGTGGTTAAAACAAACCCTAATGACTATCTAGTTAGAAGTATGTTTTGTCAGAACTGCTATCGACACTAGACATTATGTGGTGGTTCAATATTTAAACACCCTGTCAAGGAGACCATCTAACTACTATTAAAACAATCCTAAAGTGATCAGTTCTAGGAAAGACATTAAATCAAAACACATAAACAAATATTAAGTAAGTAGCTAATATCAGATTAAAACATGTAATTCCCAAAGAACTTAGATAGAAGAATTAGAATTCATAGATTATACATATGCAAAACCCAAGCTATGGAAAGTTTAGTTCATACCTGAAGGAAATAAACTAAAAGAAATTACAAAAGACATCATCTTGCTCTCTACAATAAACTGGAAGAATAAAACCTTAAGAACTAATTACTATGAGGCAAGGATTAATTGGGTGAATTACAAGTGATACAAGGGTGTATTTATAGGTGTTTAGAAGACCTAATTCGTTTTCTTGAGGAAGAGTTAAGGTAATGGACTTCTAGCCCAACTCAAATTCGTATGGAAATAAAGATAAACACTGCTGGACCGTTTTGAGTATATCTTCTTCGTTATTGGTCGGATTTTGCTCCATAAGATACCAAAAGAATCGCAACAGAATTATCTAGACCCATTAGAAGGAAATCATCAGATTCGGCCTATTTATTAGGTAAAAACGCCTATCTTTGGACGTGTATGCAGAATCCCAGATTTAGGCAGCTTTTTCTTTTACATCTTTTGAGCTTTTGTTTCCTTATCTCCAATTACCATGCAAATCTCTTTCCATAAGTTGTTGTCTTTGACTTGGACTCTAATTAAGCTCCATAATTATCTTTAAAGCTATACACTAAATAAACAATTAAACCCAATATGCTCTAAAAACAATAATTCTACAAATCAAGACTCAAAATAGGAAAGTGCACTAAAACTCAAGAAAATCGACATTATTGACTTCTAAATCACTAAAAATGATGTCTCATCCTAACATTAATCTATCACAAATGAGGAGACATCATTAACGCTGGCCGGGAACCCGGTTGTCTCCTGTACAAAAAAAAGAAGAAAAAGAAAAGAAATGAAAAAGAAAAATAAATAAAGAATAAAGTAACCGGCAAAGTGGAAGTTTCTGGAAATCGTCTTTATATGTATTGGGTTAACTTGGGGATGCTAAATTAGTGCATCAAATGGGTTGAGTGAGAACATTATTCGAGTGTAAACTCAAGCTCGTGGACAGTTGTTGATGGTAAGTGAGAAAGAGCCAAAAGCTCACTTCAAATTTACCAAATATACATACCACACCGTCCCAAAGCTTATGCTAAAACCATAAAGTCCTCGAGATTCCTAGATACATGGTAAGTTAATAGGGAATATGCTAAGTGGAACGTTCAAAGCGAGTGAGGATCAATGAACACCCTATAGCCATCATAATGAGATAAGTACAAGTGTAACCTTCTAGCATTGTGAAGTTAATTTTAAGATTGATATTATTTGTGTTTGATTTTGCATGATTAGTGTACGTGTATATTAATTCCTAATGTTTTCTATATGAGATTTATTTTAAGTGTTGCTTTCGGTGTATTTACTAGATTCTGCATCTCGGCGTTCACCTTAGACCATTGTTTTTAATTTTACTTTGTTGGGACAACAAAGGTTTGAGTTAGGGGTCTTGATGTCTCCTCTTTTGTTCTAATTATATGCCCTTAGGAGTCATCAAACTAGGTTATTATTTGACTAATTCGATAGACTTTTAGTGTTAAATCGTTATATTTCATTTTCTTCCTTAGCTTTTAATATTTTTCATTTATTAAGCTTTTGCACGTTAAATGGTTTGTTTTAGTGTAAAGTTTATAGGTTTCTAATACTAGGAAGGAGAGGAATCAAGAATGGAAATCTTAGATCGTGTAAAGAAGTCAAAGGCTAGAAGAAATATCCCGAAGAGTTGACAAATTAGAGTTGCAAATCTGGAACGCTGATGGTAATTGCTGATTTCGAACTACTTAAACGTAGATTCAGCCTCTGAGTTGTAAACAAGATTCGTTCCTTATCGAGTTACGAAGAATTAGCAAGTTGAATGAGTCAATTCGGAGTTGAATGAGTCAATTCGGAGTTAAATTGAGAACGTTACATCCATTTTAGTGGAGGTTGTACAACCGTTACGGGATTTGGACTTGAAGAGTGGACTTGGGCCATTTAATATTTCATTATTTCATTTAAATAAGCCCAAGTCCGATTTTAATAGTATATATAGGCCTTTTGACATTATTTTTACACACAATTCATTTTACAAAAAGTCAGGGCGTTAGAGAAAAGAGCATAAGCTAAAAAAATGAAGAAGCCAAGAGCTGGAGAATTTATCTTCTCCAAATCAACAGCCAAATCCAACCTCCTAATTAGGTTTCTTTATTTTATTCTTTTTCTGTAAAACATTAGTTCGTCTAATTTTATTTCTTTTGCTTTTACTTTAATCATGAGCTAAATTTCCTTTGTACTTGAGAATCGCAAAATGGGTTACACCCAACGCAGTTTAATTATTGTTGTCCGATATGGGATTTAAGAATTTAATTTGAATTATTATTTTATGATGGATTTTATTTTATGCTTTATTTATTATCTTTAGAGTCATGAACTAAGGATAAGTTTTAGTATCTAGGCTATTCAATATAGTGGCGTATTGATCACCTTGACGGGGGGTTTAGATACAGAACTAGGTAATTGCCGTTGGTATCTGCCAATGACCTTGACAGGCTTGACTAGCCAATAGACAATGTGGTAAGTTTTAATCATCCAAAAGTGGTTTTAATCACCCTGACGGGGTTTAGAAGACCGTATGAGAGATTTTAGGTCCACCCTGACGGGGCTAAGAGACTTTAGAATCCCGACTAGCGTAATAATAATGATTCAGCCCTTAAAAGAAGACATTAATTAAAAATGTTTGTGGTGAAACCCTAGCGTGACTCAAGTACTGCTTTTCTCTTGCGTCTACCTCTATTACTTTCATTATTTCCATTCTAGTTTAATTAATTTAGTATTTAAATTATTTGCATCTTAGTTTTAGAAAACCAAAAGAAATATCCTATCTTTTACTTTTTCGTTATTGCAATTATTCCACTATATGATAACATTAGAGTCAACCTAATCCATCCCTGCGAATGAACTTGATTATCATATATTACTTGGCACAACTGTACACTTGTAGTTAGTGGTTACTCTATTCTTAGCATTTATTTTATAAAACACAAGGACCCACCAGAGGAAAATGTTGAGTAATTTTCATTGGATATAACAAGTGCATAAACATTAACCTTTCAACTATCGCTTGAGAAGAGTAATAGGTATATTAGAATACAATGTACTAGACTCTTGCTAGGTGATTCATGTATCTATATTTTATATTAAGTTGTGTATTAACAATTAATTTAAAGAGATTAAAATGATCATCAACTAGTATAAATACTGGAGTACTTTGTATCATTTGGAATCATTTACAAAAAAAGAACGATAAGTTAATAGGATACAAACCTATGTAATTATGTATCAATATATTACTTATCATTTCTATATACAATACTTTTCAACACCTAACACAAGCCCGTAACAAGATGGCGTTTAAAAGAGTAGTTCCTCTACCGAAAAACATTATTAGAGAAATCCAAACTTGTACTTTTTTTTATCTATTTTTACACTATACCTGTATTTGGTTGCGCAGGTAGATAGTGAGTTTTTGGTAGATGTTCATTAAATTTGTATCGGATCTAGAAGAGGGTGACTACTTTGGTTTTCTAACGAGTAGTAATTTCTCGGTATGTCTTGTGTATTTGTACAATTAAGATTTGTATTTAATATATTTATTTACTTGACAAAAATAAAATAAAATTGGAGGAGTATCCCGTTTAAATGATTATGATTTTAATAAAGTTTAATGTTCTTTCTGCTGACTTTTGATAATAGGATTAAATGGTATTTGTTAAGGACTCTAATCATGTATATTGTTGATTGGTTATGAAGATGCATATAAATCTTTATAATTTATCAAAATGTCAAACAATTGAGTATAATGGTGGACACAGTTGAGATATTAAGAGATATAAGCAACAATAACTTAAGATGGCAGATAAGGCAAATACATTCTGTTGTCACAAGTGTCAAGCATAAAAAAAGTATAATTCATCCATTAATATGCAAAGTTTAAAAAATAAATTAGTCTGAAGCCTTTATATTGAAATATTTCCTCCCATAGCCTGGATAAAATGCCACCTAACGCATCTCAACTGTTTCGGTTATCCTTAAGCAATTTTACCTAAAAGGCAGAAAGAGAAATCTGTCTTAATTGCTGATATACAGATATACTTACACACTATATCAACATATTCTGAATTTACTTACCTTGATAATCTATAGGCTTCCTCATCATCAGAATCAACAATGACAATCACTACTACACGCGGCTTCTTTCGCGAGGACAAGCGTGTTCTCGCGAAAGAGTAGGTTTTTCGCGAGGACCTTCTT
This sequence comes from Nemophila menziesii, assembly GCA_029959085.1. Lineage (NCBI taxonomy): Eukaryota > Viridiplantae > Streptophyta > Magnoliopsida > Boraginales > Hydrophyllaceae > Nemophila > Nemophila menziesii. The sequence goes on from JARWIR010000002.1 coordinate 95,042,755, forward strand.
TAGCGACAAAAAAATTGTCGCAAATGTCTCGCTTCCTTTATAAGCTATGAAAAATAAATCATTTAATCTTAAAGACTAGTCTTTCTTGGAAAATTCAGGTCATATCCATCAACGTTATGAATCATTCTTGGAATGCACAGTTTTCGTTTGAATAAATCTGAAGAAATATTAGACTTCCAATGAAAGGTATTGTTACTATTATAATTTTGTACAGATACTATATTTTTTGATATAATCTGAAATTGTGTTTTAATCTCATTTAAATCCAATGGCGGAGAGGTGTGCTTCTGATGTTAATGAATAACAAATCAATCGCAGATGAAGCCAAAGTAGATAGAAGAATGGAAAACACCCAACTATCTCATAACAAGAATCTAACGTTCATTCACTATATAAATAAAATCCCTCTTCCTGTATATAAACAACTTATTGGACTGGTTATCAGAGACATTATTAACCACCATGATACATGTATTTAAATTTAAACAAACATAGACATAACTTGATCTTAGCATCAAAAGTAAAAGCACTCCCTGTTAAATCAGTTATCACCGGCAAACCAAAAGTCTTTAAGGAAACTGTAGCTTCTGGATTCTGGAATTTTGCACTTCTGAGTTCTTGTAAAATACACACTTCTCAACAAATTCAGGGATTCACTATGTAGGAAGCGTGTGTAATTAGATAATTAATTTACACAATTATGCAACTGCATATATATTAACAACGCACTATATAGAAGTGTAATCAAACAATCAGCTCCCTTTTATGTTGCATCAACAAACAAATCAAAAGCTGCTGTGTTTTGTGTTTTAACAAAAACGCCTGGTATTTTGTTTCAGTAAAGGACTAAGCATTAATTTTTCAATTCGGTCAATTTGAATGTTAACATATTTTAACAAATTCTTTGAAGAAAAATTAATCAGACCCCACAATCTAAAGAGTGGTGACCTTGACGTGTCACATTTCTATAAATGACACAAATTATTAGATATATCATTACACAATCAAGACTAAAACACAAAAAGAGTTGATTGCATCAAAGCTAGAACCAGGTGACGAAGAACACTAATTCAACATCATATATAATTAATGTTTTCTACAAATTCGATAATTAACAATTACCATCTTAAGTTATTGAGCCTTTATATTTATTAAATCCATACAAAAACAACCTTGAAATAAAATCCCAAAGACAAAATTTAGACTTTACACGACAGTTAAATTACAATAGAATATCTCAAATGCAACTTGTACACATAAAAGTTCTGGCTTCGTTGTCCACCATATAACTCATCAAATAAGTCTCGTTGAAGAATAGGTTCACCATTGGAATTCACATATCGGCTATGCATTAGACTTACGGTTTTTGGGAAAAAATACCTTAAAACTTTGTATTGTTTAAAAAATATCAATTATCAGTGTTGTTTCAGCATGATAGATGTGGTTATAGTACCGGTGCATGAGAGGATTTCTTCAACATGTATATAGAGGAACAGTATAGAGGGTGGAGGCGCACTACAAGAAATAGTATTATTATTGACTGTTGTTATTATTGACTATTGTTATTTTACTTTATTTTTTATATACAAAAGTGTCTCTTCCCGTATCCTCTATATATATATATATATATATATATATATATATATATATATATATATATATGAAATTTTATTCTACCACATTATGACTTAAAAATATTTTTAGGCCAAACGTTTCAAAAATATCATTTGAACGTATTCAAAATGACCAACTTTAAACTATTTCATTAATTCTATGAGATATTTCATAGATTTTAAGGGTAATTTAGACATTTCAAATAAATTATATCTTTATTTATTCACGTCACAAACAATAATCTCTTATTAAAGTGTCTAAATCATCCTTCAAAGATATACAGTATCTCACAAAATTAGTAAAATAGTATAAAAATATTCGTTTTGAATACGTATGGCCTGAAAATGGTACTTTTAAAATATTTGGTCTAAAAATATTTTCAAGCCATAGACAATGACCTAAAAACAGAATTTGCTATATATATATATATATATATATATATATATATATATATATATATATATATATATATATATAAGCCGTGCGAAGGCACAAGATATTGAATATAACATGTGTTTTGTTCAATATAAATCGGTCTATTCAATATTAAGATCTAAGTATTACATAAAAAGAATTGAATTATGCTTATGATTGTACATCCTTCTCAATTTGTGTTTGGTTGTCGTATTGTATCAAAATTGATATTTTTTGTCTTTCCAACGAAATTGACATGAACTTTTGTGTTAACCCTCTCCACTGGCTAAACATAAGAAAAATTAATGACACAGCGTATCTAAGACATAAAACACCTTTCAATATGGTTCAAAGAGGCAGAGTTAGATAGAAAAATATTATAATTATCTTATTTATTTGTTGAAGAAGTAGTATATATAACAAATTACTAATCCTATACTTGCAAAATAACAAAAAAATATTAAAATTATGCCTTAGTTATTCATACATAAGGTTAATATTACTCCTTTAATCAAAGTTAAAATACGTTTGACGCTACTTGCTAAAGACGTCCAACAAAGGTAATATTTCCCGTCATTATGATTGGTCACTGTGTAAAGAAATATAGACAAAAAGTATAGAATTAATTTCTCGACTGATCCATGTGTTGTGTAAAATGATGAAATGGACATAATAAGATTTCTCAACACAAACTATCAGGAGAGTTGCGCCAAGATACATGCAAATCTGAATCTCCACTTCATTTGTGCACAACATCATTAGGTCCTCAAATAATACCAAGCATATAACTGGGACACTAAAAGAAAGACATAATATAATACATTGATAAATTTTGCAATTCTGTCTTTCATGACCGGTAGATAAAAATAAGAGATAATTTCTAATTAGGTCCAAAACCCAACAAATCGTGTCTCAAGAAGTCCAGCCCAAAAGTTTGGATGAATAAGGTCCAAATTTTTATTTTAGACATCTGATATACCTAATTTAACCTTAGTCTTCTTTTATATATTATATCAGTATTCTATTTCCCTAATTACACACCGCATAACAAAAAAAAAATCATTATCTAAGAATCAATTAGTTCCTAATATGACGGAACTAATTCGTTAACATAACGAATTATCTTAATTTCTGTACACAATTAAGACGTGTTACCGCAGCCAAAAGATTCATACGAAAGCAACGCAGAAACAACTCTTCAGAAACAAGTCCACTGATCTTCAAGCTTTTTTGCATCAAAGGTATGTATTCCAGCCACAGAATTAATAGCCACCACCCAACATACTCTGCGCTCAGCCCACCAAATTAATAGCCACCACCCAACAAACTCTGCGCGCAGCCCACCAAATTAATAGCCACAACCCAACAGCCTCTGCGTGAAGCCCACCAAAATACTAGCCACAACCCAACAGACGGTGCGACAGCCCACCACTTTCATACGAACAAGTCCTAAATACCTACACGCTCCGTGTTAGTTGCGTTTTCACGTACAGCCCAGCGTAGCTAATAGAAACCCTAACAAACTTTTGGAAACCCTAAAACATAGAGTCACGAATTGTAATGGGCTGCTGTTTTCCATGTATGTACTTGAAGTTGAACCTCCTTCTGCCTCGGACGGTCTATTGGTCAGTTTCGCCATTCGTTGTCGTCGCCTAGTCGTTGTACTAATTGTAATGGGCTTTTCCTGGTTCAAATCTTTGGGTTTCGCCTTCTTTGCCCTACTGGTTTTGGGCTTCGCCGGGTTCAAACTTTTGGATTTCTCCGACGTGGTAGTCGACGGCTTTGCCGTGTTTGTTTTACTGGGTTTCGCCATCTGGGTTATAATTGTTCTGGGCTTTGGCTTGCTGCTATTACTAGACTTCGCCGTTTTGTTTTTCACCGCCATGTTTTTCAAAGGTTTCGCCGTCTGGGTTATCAATGTGCTAGGCTCCGCCGTGTTGTTGGAAGGTCCTTCTTCATTTCTGCGCGATTGCCGTTTCAAAATATTGGGTTTCACCGGCCGTTTAGCTTTCTTCATTGTTTCTCTTCTTTGACTGATTGGAGTGATATAATGCTTATTCTTTGGGGTTTGTTTAGAAGATAGTACCTATGATAAATAAAATATAATTTTTTTATCAATCAACGCTATTTCAAATACTAAAATAAATGGGCTGGTCTTTTTATTTAATCATAAAGTTATTAGTTGTTAATGGTAATAAGGGTACTAAAAAATCCATAAATGGGTTGGACTTGATGAAGCAAGTTATATTAGTAATGGACCTTTTGGATTAATGCCCCTAAAAATAAAAGGCAAGAATTTATCCAAAAAAAAACATGAACCATTAAGTTTAATGTAATTTAGGAAAACAAAAAATGTAATAGGTCTAAATCTAGAGGGAACCCACTGTTTTCATGCCGAGAATTATACTTCTCAAAAGTTTCAATAGTAATCTATTCGTATGACAATAATAACAAAAAATGAAGTATTTACACATTTGGAAGCAAAATTTTAAAAATGAAATTTAGTAGACCTAATTTCGTCAAACTTCTATGTTGTGTAATGTCTAAGAACAATTGGTTGATAAAGAACTTTGATAAATAAAAAAATCCTTCTTAAAGAATAGAAAATAGATCTGGAAAATAATTATATATACCAATCATTACGTTAAGAGATTTTATGTCAAAGAACCGATGAATTTTTTATAATTAACACAATTATTTATCACTAACACACATTTTATTATTTCAAATTAACAAAGTTGAAAAATTGTTGGAAATAAAAAAATTCACATCTCATGAACATCAGACTTCTTTGGTTATATAATACATTATTAACATAAGATTGAACCACATCTTACGAACATTATTAAGTCTGTAAAATTGCATCGGAATATAAACTCTAATAAGTGATTCGAATAGGATAAGTCTAGCTTTATACTTCGGCTCAAAAACTACGTTTAAGCGTCCAAATACACCTTGTAATAGTTGCTTCCTGGGTTTCATTCGTCATATAAAAAAGGATTTATATTATTTCATTGAGATGCTGCAATTTTAATAACGGGAGGGGCATGGTTAGGTGTAATCATTTCTTTAACACGTTGATGTTCCACCAGCCTAGAAACTGCACTATTACTTATTGCAAAACTAGTCCATATGAACTTAGCCGATAAACCTGTCCTCTCAAGGATCACACTACGAGCTTCTGAAAATTTGGTTTTAGAATCAGTTCCTTCCCCATAAAACATACTGAATATTGTCCCAATGTTTTCAAAAAATTGCACCTGGGCCCTAGGATATTAATTCCCTTTACCGTAGACCCATAAAATCATTTTTTGATCTAAAATCTCCCAGCAGGGGGATTAAGCCCAGTCCTCAAAATGGTCCATTACGACTTCCATGGACCATCTTTGTAGTACTAAAGGTGTCAATTTTAGCATAATAAAAACAATTTAAATAATGTGACCAACCACCTTACGTTAACTCATTACAAAGACAATTTCTATTAACTGGATAAAAAATTTGTAAACAGAAATATTAATTATAGTAAGTCATACTTTCCTAATAAAATAGGAGAAAAATATTTTTATCCCATAAGTTGTGAAAAATATATATTATACACACGGTAATGTAAAGTCCATGTAAGTCTACAAAACATTAGATTGTATATTCCTTATTTCATAGATGTTAATTTCTCTATTTTAAAAAATCGTAATTATGTTTCTTATTCCAAAATAAAAGAATATAAATATAACAACTCATATTCACTTTTTTTCCTTAGCTTTTCAATTTTGTCCAACCTATAATAGACCAAACACTTATTCTAAAATAGTATTAGATAATTTTTACAATAAGTAAAAAAGTTCTAATTAAAGGATAAACATATTTTGATTCAATAGTAGAGACAAAATCATTGTTATCAAAGAATAAAGAAAGCAAGCTATAACTAAATGCTTTTGACAAAGAAAATGAAACAATTAAAATCTATTGTGGTCAGTTATTAATCACTACAGAAACTAAGAAAATGATGTATAAAATTGGTGAAGTTGGATTCCAAGAGAATTTTTGTAATTTCTTGTTTAAGAAGGATAAATATTAGATAAGCTGAATATATGACATTATTGATCTTATGGTAGTAATCTATATTAACAACAAACTCATTCATTATTAGGTTGAAAGATGGACTAGATTTAATTATTTATGAATCTAGAAAAAATATACCTCAAAACCCAATAGAGTCTTAAATTTTTACCTTTGTAAATAATTTTTTTAAATTTTTCTAGTATACTACATATCATGACTATTTTTAAATCTACAACCTTGTTCTAGGTGTAAGTATGATTTGAGAATGTAAGTTATTAAATCATTATTCAAGCATTATTAATATATAACATGCATGTTTTTTCCAAGGTGTTTCGTAAAATAGTATGACATGTTCTCTGTTTGTAGAGGAGTGTAGTTAAAAGCCAACTAATACAGTTAGCATATGTGTCTACTCATGAGTTCTTTGTTCTAGTTTAATATTGGTAATTATATTTGTTATAAGATAATAAAAATGATTAATATTAAGATTTTAGCAGTAAAAGATGTATTAGTTATTTAAGATTTAAAAAAAGGATGGTCATGACCGCATCACCAAGTTTTTTTTGGTGTCCATTTGGAATTTGGATTCAATTGACCTAAACCGTTTTAGTGTTTGATTTATTACAAAGGCCTCTAATGCATTAATTCTTCGCCTTCCTTTAAAAATTTAGTTGTTTTAATAATTAACACATCTATTTTCTAACGGTAACTAAGGTCTAATTCAGTTTTCTTTTTCTAAATTTTATAACATGCAGTCAAATCAAAACCTATTTCACAAAATTTATGCCTTCAAATCAAGATAAATAAAAATTAAATTTGTAAATTCAGAAATTTAACAGAATCACAGATTAAAAATTTGTTCACTTGGATTACCCAAAAAAATACAACCGGTGACCTCATCAATTCTCTTGCAATTTGCAATTGAGAAATATAAAATATGTATTTTGTTTGTGTAGAAAAGAGAGTTCAGGAGAGATATTCGACAATAGCAGAGTAAATACAGGTCAAAACCCTTTATTAAAACACAATCTTGTATATATTTAGGAGCAAATAATTTGAAATCATTTAACAAAGTGTTTTTAGTGCATTATTTCTAGGTTTTCATATAAAATCTGAGTTTTTAATGAATTTGTTCACTAGGAGTACCAAATAAACACAACCAACCGCTGACCTTACAATTTTTATGCAGAAAATAAATAAGAGCAAATATGAATAGTTAAATATTGAAAAATGAAGAAGCCAAAGTAATGGAAACATCATTGAAAGAAAAAAAATACATTTTTATACATTAGTTGGAAAGTTTATGCATTACTTCTAATTTGAATCATGTTGAGACTAATGTTGAGAATGCAACTACTATTAAGTGGCATTTAAGGTTTGGACATATGAGTCAATTAGGGCTCAATTTACTAAGTAATGATGGCATTCTTGGTAAGGATTCTATATCTAACCTTGAATTATGTGAACCTTGTGTGTTAGCTAGGCAGCATATATAGAATGATATTCACTTCTGGTATTCACATGTCTAAAAACATTCATGAATATATACAAGCTGGTTTGTGGAGCCCTGAAAAACATGAAACACATGGGGAAGGATATTTTTCTTATCTTTAGTTGATGATTATTCTAGGAGAGTTTAGAATTTTTTGTTGAAAAATAAAAGTGACACTTTTGATATTATATAATAGTGGGTTAATTTACAATAAATACAAATTGGTAAATATTTGGTAAGACCTTGAGAACTGATCATGGCTTAGAATTTTATAATGATGAATTTGAAAGTTTTTTTTTCAACACAAGGCATTCGTAGGCATAGAACTGTTAGAAAACTCCCACAACAAAATGGTGTTGCAGAAAGGATGAATAGAATATTGTTAGACTAAATTAGATGTCTACTTACTTTAGGTTTATCTAAATATTGTTGGTTGGAAGCCCTCTACACTGCTATATACTTAGTTAACATAATTCCTAATAGATCACTTGATATGAAATGTCCTATGGAAATGTGGAATAACAAAAAACCCAATTTTTCTAATTTGAGTATATTTGGATGTGCTTCCTATGCCCATAATAGAGAAGGGAAGTTAGATCCCAGGTTCCATAACTGTGTGTTTTTGGGTTATTAGTCTATGCGTGGTACTAAAGAATATAGGTTATCGGATAAAAGTGCTAGAGGCATTAAAATCAATATCAGTAGAGATGTTATTTTTTATGAAACTAACTTCACTTGTAAACTGAGTGGATTGAGTAGGGTGCTTGGTAATTAGGAGGGGTCACATAGACATGTTGGGTAAAAAATTATTTCTTTAACACATCTTCATTATTTAAGTTGAACAACTCGTATGGTAACACTATCATTTTCAATTGCGTTTTTTGTCATTTTGAAAAATAAATACAATTACATGAAAACAAAACAATCAAATACCTTTATTTCTACTTAGGTTATAAATAAATTCATAATTAACGATAACTGAGACACACTTCCATCGTGAAACATCAAGGTTTCGTCTTGCACACTTAGCTGCAAGGTCATCCAACACCAATCACATATCTTTTAATGTAACACACACTCCACCTTGAGAATCTTTCCATCCATTTATAAATCTCATTGATGATTGGTTGGATTCTTCAATCAATTCCCTCCAGTTTTTTAAACCCTTGAATAATTTCATGCTTGTCCAAGAGTTACTCATAAAATTAAGGTCTACAAAAAGGACAACTCAAGCCTCCCTTTTAAACGCGATTTTACCCTTCATTTTTACATGATATTATGAACAATATTTTTGCCATTTCTCATTCCTTAGTAAATGATGAGTCGTTAAGCTAGACGATCTTTGCATTATCTTGGCCCACTAATATATTCTCCTTACCTTCGTTCATTCATGGCTTAGCTTTATTATTATCCCTTTTTCATTCTTTTACTTAAAAATGTCGCCAATTAGTCTATTAACTTTGATGTTTACTTCCCTAATATTCTATTTTTTTCCTCTATAAATATGCTATCATTTTTTCCTTCCAAATAAACCAACATTTACTTAGGTTATTTATCGTGACGATTTTCCTATCCCAGCCATTACGAGATAAACTTTTGATAGTTGTTGTTATCAATTCCTCAATCGGCCATTAACTTCATGATAAATTTAAATTTGTATTCAGGATGGGGCCTACCTGCACTACTGAAAAGGCATTTAAGTAGAAGATGCTCGTCTGTCATCTATTATACTTATTAGAACTGTGCAAAAGAAAGATTATTGTTAAATATTACCAAAAATAGAAAGTTTTAAGCATAAAACCTAATTTTCTACTAGTTACAAACAAGACCAAATATTATGAAAATTAATAAATTATCAATAAGTCGCAGTATTATAAAAAATGGAAACCCTAATTTGTTATGTTACTTCTATACTGAACATATATAAAATTTTGTATACCTAAACCACCTATCAATATAAAATGAAATGATTTAATAAAACAAGTATATCCCATTAGAATAATAAAACATGTATATAACATTAAAGTTATCAATAGTAAATATTTAACAACATAGTAAATGAAGTGATTTTATAGAATTCATAGAAAATGAAGAAGATAGATCAAATCATATATTTAGCATACATATTATATCAGTATCTACAAATTATAACTAACTCATCATAAGGCAAAAAATATATTTCTTCAATTAATCATTTAATAATTAAATGTTATATTTTTTATAAGAAGCACTTATTCTACCTAGATCAAGAAGAAAGGAACCGTGAAACTCTAATAAAAGAGGATGAGAAATATGCTAAAGAATTAATTAGAGAATGGATTATGTAGACAAATTTACTTATTTGTAATCATTTAAGAACGTTCAACAATTCAATAAAATGAGAATTTCTCCCCTAAAATAACGTGGAAAATGAACAAAAATTAAGAAAAGCTTCGACTTGTCTAATTCTGATCATCTTTATGTTATTTAGTTGAATGGATTTCTAAACCTTTTTTTTTATCGGCAAATCCATCAAATTTTATTATAATGAGAACTCCAACATCCATTACATTAAAATACAACTTTCTAAACAACCCATTGGGCCCTAAAATAAAGCCCAAAACAACAGGTCCTAATAAAAGCTATTAGACAAAAACATTAAAAGGTCAGAAGCATGTCAACTCTAATAATCTAACCACCTAGACGCCAGACTTCTCCTCTCCTTTCTTCGAAAACCTCTTCATTTATCTACACTATCAATAGTAACTCTATCTTATTTTTGGTTTTAAACATGAATTTGTTCTTACTTTTAATCAGTTTTCTTTTATTTAGTTTTAATTCAATTATGAGCTAAACTTTAACTACTTGAGGATGTTTTTTAAGAAATTGTGGTTGGCTTTTTGGTTTAATATTTCATTTGGGATATCTATTGATATTTAATTGATTTGGGTATTATTTTATATTTCCATCGTTTGTGTGCTTATTATAATTACTTATGTGCTCTGACTAAGTAGCACAAGCTTTTGTAATTAGGCTAACATCTTGATGGGGGCCCCTAATTACGGAACTAGTACACACGCGCCTAGTACCTTGAACCAATTAGTTCTTGCGTGCTATGTTGCCAATAGGGTTAGGGTAACTAATCTTGCCCGCAAACTAAGAGGTGAATAAGGTAGAGAGATAAGATCACCCAGGAAGGGACTTAGAAGAAATGGAATCCCGACTAATCTGAACATACCCACTCGCACTAAATAATAAAAAAAGTGACACAACCTATTACTAAGAAACACATCAAGAATTCCTCTCATCTAGTTTATCTCTTCATTTATTCACTTAGTTTATAATCTCATTCCTGAGCTTGATCTTATTTGCACTTACTTTACTTTTAGTTGAAAATCATTAAAAACCCAAAAAAATATATTTATTTGAATCATTAACTAATTTTTTAAATTACGAACTTCATACATTTACGCTAGAATAAACCACATTAACCGCACTTAATCCATGAGGAAATCCATACCTTCCTTATTAGTTTTGCTTGCCTTCGATCCATTTCGTTGCGGGTTGTCATCCCATTCTATAATTGCATTTTTTTAGAACTACAGGACACGAGCACTTATTCAAAGATGTATGTTTCTAAAATATCTAAGAAAAGTGAAGCACATTCTAGTAGTAGTTACATATCCTCGACTTTTATTAAAACTATATTCATATTTTGAATAGCCCTTTGTCTGCACTTGATCATGGTCTTATGAAGCTTATCAGTGTTGCTCAAAAAAGGAGAAGAATATGGACAAAACTCCTAATCCATGATCACATAGCCCTTAGACTATTAGATGTATTAGTCTTCATGTTTACTGAAAAACTTTAGTTGATGTGATTATTGAAAACAAAGGTTAGATTCGAATAGATGAACAAGATTCCAATTAAGATTTTTTCACATTATAATATACTTCACAACTATGCTAAAAATCCTAATGGGAAGACTTCGGATTCTATGGAAAGATAAAGATATAAAAGTCAAGCGCATTGCAAACACTTTTCAGGCAATACTCATTGAGGTACACGATTTGATTAATAACCTTAAAATCATTCTTTGTGTTGTGTATTCCAGTAATGATGGATTGAAGATTTCAGTGAGATCCTTACACTTGAGGACATGCTCAATTGTGACTTTATTACTGATTGTACTAAAAAAATTATAAATTATCTTGATGAGACATGACTTTTTGAGCATCAAACATGTGACAATTTCTATACAATGAGTAATAGAAGTTAAACTCATCTAAGAGCTAGCATGATTGATAAATTACTAATAAACACTAATTGGCTTGATTATATTTAATTAATCTACTTTATATTTGATGTCTCCTCATTTGTGATAGATTTATATTAGGATGAGACATCATTTTTAGTGATTTAGAAGTCATTATAGTCGATTTTCTCGAGAAATGCTACGCTTTCCTATTTTGAGTCTTGATTTAGTAAAATAATATTTTTAGAGCATATTGGGTTTAATTATTTATTTAGTGTGAAGCTTTAAAGATAATTATGGAGATTAATTAGGTTCCAAGTCAAAGACTACAAGATATGGAAAGAGATAGACATGGTAATTGGAGATAAGGAAATAAAAAGGAAAACCTGCCTTAATCTTGAATTTCTGCACCTACGACCACAAATCAGCTTATATCTCAAGAACGGTGAGGAATTTGGAGAAACGGTAAAGAGAAAAGTTGAAGAGTTTTCCGAGACGATCAATTTGGTATATTCATACGCGTCAAACGGATGAATATTGAAGCTGTTAGAGCCAAAAGAAAATCGGACCTGATTTCATGTTTTTAGGGTTACGAATTTGAGTTGGGCTTGGAGTCCACTACTTACTTCTCCTTCAAGAAAACGAATTAGGGCTTCCAAGACACCTATAAATACACCCTTATACCATTGTAAACATGTCCTTGCTCAGTTTCAAGTTTAGGCTTAGTCCTTACTTGTATTTTCTCACTTTTAAATAATAGCTTAATCTTTATAATTAATTATTCATCCTTAGAATCAAGCTATTCATCCAAGGAGCAAGCTGGCCTATAGAGGAAGACAAGAAGAAGAAGTTGGAGACTGACAACTCCTCTTCTACATCTCACCTTCTCTATATTTAGAGTAATTAGCTATAGATTTATTCTCAACCATATTTCTAAGATTTTATTCTGTAAGTTTACTTTTAATTGTTGGATTATTATTTTGTCTTTAAATACTATTTGTTATTTTAATTGATTGAGCTTGGCGTATATTTTTATTATGTGTTTTGACTTATTTCCATAGATTTGGCCAATCTTAGGATTATTCTTAGTTATTGACAACACCACATAATCGTCTAGTTTTGATCCCTTGCCTAACTAGATAGCCATTAAGGTTTGATTTAATCACCAATCATTACTTAGGAATCCCTAGTAGTGGAGAGGTTGCTCCTAAGCGTAGAAAAGGCTAGGTAGAATTTAGAATCCTGGTTAATATATAATGCTTAATCTGTGACAGGTTAGAATAACGATTTAGTAATAGACTCATATTAGTAATCCTAATCTATTTGACTTACATTCATATTTAGTTATTTGTTTTGTTTATTTGTTTTAATTATTTAATTGCGTAGATTGTTATTTCATCTTCTTATATTTTTATTTAAAACATCTAAATTCATCTACGCTTGTTAAATATAAGTAGATCTAACGGATACAATCCCTGCGAACGAACTTGACTTATCATTAAAACTTGCATACGATCTGTGATACTTGCAGTGAGTTCCGTGGTTCTCAAGGGTGTGTGAATCTTTATCATTATCTTTATTTATCTATTATTTTATCACACCTTTGCCCCCACCAAGTTTTTGGCGCCGCTGCCGGGGATTTATCTTTAAGTTAAATCTATTTTGTGTTTATTTAGTGTAGAAGTTTTTATTTGTTTTCAGTTTTACGCTTTCTTTTTGTTTTAGTCTTTCTTAGGATTTTAGATGGATAATCAACGGTTAGAGCTAGGTTTACCTAGTAAATTTCGAGTTCAACGCATTGGGATTCGCGTCCCAACTATCCACGCCGTTAGATTCAAGCCTGATCCTGATTTAATTAATCAATTCGCGAGCTTTGGGAAATTTAATGGTGATACAAATCAAGATCCGGTCAGATCTGTTCAAAAATTCATGCAATTTTGTGATGCCTACATTCATGAAGGTGTTACACAAGAACATATGTATTATTTAATGTTTCAATTTTTCTTGACCGGGAAAGCAAGCGATTGGTTCGATGATCAACCTCCCGAGCTAATAACCGATTGGGACCAGCTTCAAGAAAGATTCCTCGATAAATTTTATCCTACAAGTATGCGCGTGAAGGAACTATTGGAGCCTATGAATTTCTTACAAAAAGCCGGAGAGAGTGTTGGCGAAGCATGGACGAGATTTCAAAAGATGTTGGCAAAATGTCCACTACATGGATACACGCCACAATTACAATTATCCATGTTCTATAATGGACTCGATAGAGAGTCAAGGCTGAGAGCAGATAATATGGGTCGTGGAAATTTTGTCTCTATGGATCCAAAAGAAGCAAAAAGTGGTATGGAAACAATCATTGAGAACAACATGAGTTGGCCACAAGGAAAAACTCCTACCACTAACGAAGAAGGAGATGCGAGGATTTCAAGCTTGCAAGATCAAATACAACAACTCGCTATAACTGTTAAGGAAAGCATCCCAAAGCCACCTCAACAGTTATACCTACAAGAGCAAGCCTATGAAAATCAAGATGATCAACCACCGAGCTGCCATGTGCATAATGTTAGTCAAGCTCAATCACGTCCTCAAGAAGAGATTACTGAGTTAAAAGAGACTATTAGTTAATTCATCAACTTCTCGAAGGAAAATATGAGCAGACTTGAATAAAAAATCGATGCATAAGTAGTGCAAAGCCTGCAACAACAGAACCAAGATCTTAAACAACATAATCAACTTTTAGAGAAGAATGTGATGCAGCTCACTACAATCATAGAACAGATGCAAAGTCAACTCCTACAATTGACCCAAGATACAACTACTAACATGAAGAAGATCCAGTACGTTGACGACAAGGTTAAGACTATTAGTCTTCAAGCTCAAAAGATTAAAGAACGCGGTGAGATAATCACCGCAGCGCTACCATCCCCCTCAAAAGGGGATGTTCTACCAAACAAGTCAAACGTAAAACGGATGAACTTAGATGAGATAATTGTTGAAGATTGGGTTGAAGAAGTTGAACATGATGAAATTAAGAAGCCTAGAGTGGTTGATGGACCAAGAATTGAAGAGAGAAGTAGAGCAAGAAAAACACCCATACATTGCCACTATCCCACGGAGCAACATCAGAAGTGTATAGAGGCGTTAAAACAAGTGAAAATTAACGTCCCTTTACTCGAAGCTATGAAAGGAAGGAGAAACTATGATCGATTCTTTCTGGAGGCACTCTCCAATAAGAAAAGATTCACAAGAGCCAAGTCTGTAGCAATCAACGAAGGGGTATCAACACGAGTTCAAAGAAGATTACCACCGAAGCGTAAAGATCCGGGAAGTTTCAATCTCCCAATCAAAATAGGTGGTATATTTCATGGAAAAGCCATGTGTGATTTAGGGGCAAGTGTGAATATCATGCCCAAAAGTGTATTCAAGAAGATTGGTATTAGTGAAGCGAAACCGACATCTGTAATCTTACAACTTGCGGATCACTCTACAGTTAAGCCGTGGGGAGTAATAGAGGATGTACTCGTTCAAGTAGGTAACCTTGTTATTCCAACGGACTTTATTATTCTTGACTACAAAGCAGATAAGAACGTCCCATTCATTCTTGGGCGTCCATTCCTAGCCACCAGCGATACTATAGTGAATGTGAATGAAGGAACCGTGACTCTTAGTATTAAAGATAACGTTGAAACATTCTATGTTTCGGGAAAGAAAAGGAAAAAGAATTCAAAGGAACTATATCCAATCAGAGCAGTAACCAAGAAGCCAGAACCTGAAAGTCTCCAAGAAACCATAGAGAAAAATATTGACTTTGGGGTAGGAGACGAGGTGGCATGGAAACCTCCCAACACTAAACAGAGCAGTTCTTGGAAGGGACCTTATGTTATCACGCAAATTATCTCAGAAGGAGTGGTCGAAATCAAGGCTATCAAAGGTTGCAAGCTCGATTTGGTAAGTATTAATCATCTCACTCACTGCTGGGGAGGCTATAAAAAGAAATAACCGAGGTAACTCGTCTAACTTTGAAAGACGTTAAACAAAAGTGCCCTTTGGGAGACATCCCATATTAATTTTTATGTTTTAGTTTTAGTTTAGTTTAGTTAATTTTAGTTGATATTGCATATTTGAGGAAGGTATTAGTGCTTTTGATGATTAGGTATTGGAGAAATCGAGTTAGGGAAGCGAGCAAAATTTTTCGAACAGCGAAACTTCGGAAAGTCATATCTTTGCGCTCGGATGTCGGAATCAGGTGATTTTTGAGCCTAAACTGCATAACTTTTCGAGATCTAGCTGATGGGGACGTTTTTGCCAGGTGCGGTACACCGGACCTCAGCCGCGGTGCACCGCACGGTAAAAACCCGTACTACGGGGTAGAGCCACGTGTTTTATCCAGAAACGAAAAAAAAAATAGCTGATGGGTCCGGTATACCGGACCCTATACCGCGCCATGCACCGCACAAACACGTAACACGGGGTCCTACCACGGGTTTTTTGACGTAGGAGGCGCGGAGCACCCCCGCGGTACACCGGACACTGGTCCGCAGCTCAAAAACGCGTACCACGGGGTCCTACCACGGGTTTCATCCAGTGAGCAAAAATTTTCGAGCATCAGATGTCGCGGTGTACCCCGCGGTACACCCCCTGGCCCGCAGGGGTAGTCCGCACGAGCCGCCAGAGAGAGAAAAGAAAGGGTTTCAAGCTTATAAGGAGATCTAATCCTTATTATTCCGAATTTATCAAACCTTAAACCTCTTTCTTCTCTCCAGAACTCTCCCAACTCCATTAAAGCTTCAAAAAACCTTCACCTAACATCAAAACACAACCAAATCACCATAAATTTTCATCCAAACCCTTCCCTACATCATTACAAAGAAGATTCAAGCACCCAAATCATATAAAAACACCTAGAAACCAAGAATCAAAACCATGAATTTCAAGATCTTCTTCTCAAATTCCTTAAACCCATATCATAAGCTTGATTTCATCATACCCACATGGAGAATTGTCATCTTAACACCATTCCTAACCAAAATAAAGCTTGGTCCACCTATGATCATAAAGTACAAATTTCAAGAGTGCTCAAAGCTTTGAGTTGGGGGTCAAAAGAGATGATGAAGAGAATAGAGATATTATCAAGTGTATGGGATATGAAGAATCAACGCTAGGTATTGGGTAAGTTCTAGATGAAATCAATTGAGATGGGTAATAGTTTGGGAATATATTACAAGATAATTGGAGTCAAGCAATTAAAGAGGAACCGGTTTTTGGTGGATTCAAATACTAAAAAGCAAGCAATTGTAATTAGGGAGCAGAAGATGCCAATACCTCTTCTAATCGAAGATTCCTATATCAAAGATGAATAAAAGCTTCTGGGACGCTAGTAGCTATGTTCAAAACATATTCCTGGATGAACACTGTCACATGAGAGAGGATTCAAGAGCAGAATTGGAAGAAGATTAAACAAGAGATTTCTAGAGTGTGATTGATTGGGATGGAGCATAAGAAGATGTAAGGGAATGCGAAATTGGTGATACATGAAATTTGCATACATAAAAGCACTGCACCCTATTTCGGGTATTGATCAGGCGAGGTAAATAGCCTCGAAGAGTATGTTTTCTTTCTTCCCTACATTTTCTTTATGTGCAATATCTGTAAAATTTTAATTTTCTTTTATTTTATTTTTTGAGTCTTTTCGAGTCGTGGGGACACGGCTCATTTTTTAGTTGGGGGTGTGGGGATTCGTTGTCTTTCATATCCATTTTTCTGTTTTTTTTAGGTAAAATTAAAATTTTTGAAGGTTTAGATGTATGTAGAGTGTGTTTAATAGCTTGAAAGCATAAGCTCAGTGAGTTAATGATAGTAAGTAGTATGTTTATGAGCTATTTTATTTTGTATGCTTTGAAGTATTTGCAGGAAAACACATTGATAGTAAAGAAAAGATTAGTGAGCAATGCGATAGAAAATATATTCGATCTCAGGGAACCTTGAGAAGTGTGTAGGCCGTGAGATCCAAGCTAGTGACAAAACCATTTGATGAAAGTGCTAAAGGTAAGAAAATAACGAAATTGCATAGTGTAGAAAGTGATTAAGGCGGTTCTTTCATATTTGAAGCCTTTGAAGCCTTTTTATACCTTCTCACCATGTTATTTTTATGCTATATCCTTCTCAGCCCCTTCTAGCCTTTCTAAAGCTTTTTATTGAAACACGTTATAAGCCATATCCCTTTAGATTATAGGACTTTTCCATATGACCCGCACTCGAATCGCGATGCATAGACAGTTGTTTTAGAGCTTGAGTTTGGGATGGTGGGTTTACCATTATGGGAATTATTATTGGGTTGGGATTTGTGAGCTTATTAATTGTGCTCTGTTATTATATTGATGATGATTCACAGATTTGTATAGTAACCCTTTGCCGGGGTAATAGTGAATGAAAAAGAAGCTACGAGCTAATTTTGCCAACAAGGGCATTAAAAGAAAATATATATATATATATATATATATATGAGGAAAATAGCGTGATATCTCAACATTAAAAGAGAGTCATGGCTATACAAAAGAAAAAATTGATTTGAAAATAAAATATATATATTCGGACCGGCAAAGTGGAATTTTTAAGTGAACATCTTATGCTGTAATTGGGTTATTGGGGATGCTGTGCATCAAAGAAATCATTGGGTTGAGTGAGAAACGTTTTATGAGAGTAACTCAAGATATAGGGGTGATTCGTTGATGGCTAGTGAGGAGAGAGCCAAAAGCTCACTCTAAATTATCCAAATATACTTATCATACCATCCCTAAGCCTACATTACAACCTTAAAGACCTTTTGATTCTTTGCTAAGTAATCGAGAAGTGATTGAGCCAATAGAGAGTAGTTAAATGGATCTTTGGATACTAGTAAAGTTCGATGAACAATCTATAGCTTCCTTGGGGAACTGAGTAAAGTCCCAATCCTTCTTACATTGCGAAACTAATCTGATCTTGAATTCAAGCCGTGTTGACTGTGGATATGAAAAGTGTGCAGGTATGTAGTTTTTAAATATTATTACATGAAATTTTCTGAGTAGTTGCTTTAAGTTTATTCTCCATATTCTTCTATCTTCTGTCTTCTGAGCTTAATTGACCTAGGTGTGTATTTAGAGACTTCCCTTTGTTTTTATCTTTATTGTATCCGGACGATACAACTTTGAGTTGGGGGTCTTGATGTCTCCTCATTTGTGATAGATTTATATTAGGATGAGACATCATTTTTAGTGATTTAGAAGTCATTATAGTCGATTTTCTTGAGAAATGCTACACTTTCCTATTTTGAGTCTTGATTTAGTAAAATAATATTTTTAGAGCATATTGGGTTTAATTATTTATTTAGTGTGAAGCTTTAAAGATAATTATGGAGATTAAATAGATTCCAAGTCAAAGACTACAAGATATGGAAAGAGATAGACATGGTAATTGGAGATAAGGAAATAAAAGCTAAAAACATGGAAAAGGAAAACCTGCCTTAATCCTGAATTTCTGCACCTACGACCACAAATCAGCTTATATCTCAAGAACGGTGAGGAATTTGGAGAAACGGTAAAGAGCAAAGTTGAAGAGCTTTCCGAGTCGATCAATTTGGTATATTCATACGCGTCAAACGGATGAATATTGAAGCTGTTAGAGCCAAAAGAAAATCGGACCTGATTTCATGTTTTTAGGGTTACGAATTTGAGTTGGGCTTGGAGTCCACTACTTACTTCTCCTTCAAGAAAACGAATTAGGGCTTCAAAGACACCTATAAATACACCCTTATACCATTGTAAACATGTCCTTGCTCAGTTTCAAGTTTAGGCTTAGTCCTTACTTGTATTTTCTCACTTTTAAATAATAGCTTAGTCTTTATAATTAATTATTCATCCTTAGAATCAAGCTATTCATCCAAGGAGCAAGCTGACCTATAGAGGAAGACAAGAAGAAGAAGTTGGAGACTGACAACTCCTCTTCTACATCTCACCTTCTCTATATTTAGAGTAATTAGCTATAGATCTATTCTCAACCATATTTCTAAGCTTTTATTCTGTAAGGTTACTTTTGATTGTTGGATTATTATTTTGTCTTTAAATACTATTTGTTATTTTAATTGATTGAGCTTGGCGTATATTGTTATTATGTGTTTTGACTTATTTCCATAGATTTGGCCAATCTTAGGATTATTCTTAGTTATTGACAACACCACATAATCGTCTAGTTTTGATCCCTTGCCTAACTAGATAGCCATTAAGGTTTGATTTAATCACCAATCATTACTTAGGAATCCCTAGTAGTGGAGAGGTTGCTCCTAAGCGTAGAAAAGGCTAGGTAGAATTTAGAATCCTGGTTAATATATAATGCTTAATCTGTGACAGGTTAGAATAACGATTTAGTAATAGACTCATATTAGTAATCCTAATCTATTTGACTTACATTCATATTTAGTTATTTGTTTTGTTTATTTGTTTTAATTATTTAATTGCGTAGATTGTTATTTCATCTTCTTATATTTTTATTTAAAACATCTAAATTCATCTACGCTTGTTAAATATAAGTAGATCTAACGGATACAATCCCTGCGAACGAACTTGACTTATCATTAAAACTTGCATACGATCTGTGATACTTGCAGTGAGTTCCGTGGTTCTCAAGGGTGTGTGAATCTTTATTATTATCTTTATTTATCTATTATTTTATCACACCTTTGCCCCCACCAATATTTCACCCTCAACCTTAAATCATTGTGCCTTGCAAGTCAAACTGGTTTGCTACCTTGGAGGAGTCCTTTTTTTTAAAAAAAGTTTTTCAATATATGGTCCAGCACAATGCGTTTCTGAAAATTGTATAGAATGCTTGGAACATCAAAGTGCAAGGTAATGTATGTTGCAAATCTATATGTAGCAGAATATAGTTAAAAGTTCTCTCAAAGGATTCAACATCAAGTACGTCAAGAGTATCACTACTCATATTAATAGCATGAGAATCAAGTTGGATGAAGTTTAATAATTAATAATGAACTTCTCTAGTAATGATATTATTTTAGTGAAGAGAAGATTTTAATCTATAATCTTGAAGAGGCCATATTGATTGAAAAGAAGTGCTTAAGAAAAAATATAATGTTATTTGGGTCAATGAGAGTGACTGCGGCTTTACCTATTACTATAAAATAATCAAGGACAAAATTGCTAAGAATAAGGTTTCTACACTTATTATGAGATAGTTCTATTCTAACTACTCAAGATCAAATAAAAATAAGTGTTTATTGTCTTCTACCAAAACTTTCTTGGGACAGTTGACAATGAGTAGATGAATTGTTCTAGAAATACTAGGCATCCATCTCTCAGATGATGACATTATAATGTTGGATCAACCTGTCACTTATGATGAAATTAAAAGTGCTCTTTTTCCTATTGTTGAGTCAAAATTTCCTAGACTAGATGGATTCACCTCTTTCTTTTACAAACAATCTTAAAGCATTACTGGAAAAAACTTCTACAATGCAATCAAATATACTCTTGGCGCAGATGATATGCTAACAGAAACTAATGTTACTAATCTTACTCTCATCCCTAAGGTAAGTAATCCTTCCAGTGTGAAACAACTAACACCTATATCTTGTGTGAACGCTACATATAAGAGTTTATCCAAACTTATAGCTGAAAGAATGAAAAAAGTACTCAATTCACTCATCTCTAATAACCAGGATGCTTAAGCGAGTGGCAGGAGTATTGGTGATAATATAATTGTAGATCAAAATATTATTAATGTCTATGAGATGGAATGAATCTGGAATAACACAAAAGGTATCTAAAATTGGGAAATAGGATTATACTATTAGCTGATTGCCTGGTTTCTTGTTCCCTAAGCCTTTTGCGTCATGTCTATAAATAATTATTTTACAATTCCAACTTTTTCAACATCAATAATTGTTTCTAAGATTTTGTTATTTCTTACAAAGAATCTTTAACTTTCCTATGTCATCACCAGTCACCAAACTAACTTCCATTTTTCATCTTCGCTTTATAATACATCTATGGTTATTAATATCGTTAAAGGAGGCGAGTGTTTCTAAGATGTGTGATTTCAACTCAATATAGCTTTCGAGAGGGTCAATGTATAATGTCTAATGGTCTGGTGATGGAGGTGCAACATGTTGTTGTTTCCTTTACCCTGCCTTTTACGTCAGGGGATTGCTTTGCACCCCTGGTATCCATCTTTCTGAAGCCGAGTTTCTTCATAGGATACAAAATCCAGCCTACTTGAGTTGAAGAATCACTCGAGTCTCGGGTTAATAACTTTATGGACCTTCTCGACCAAAGAATAACCATGCCCTTCAAGAATCGTGTGAATAATCTTAAAGAGTCTGTTTTATTTATTAATCAGGCGGGAGCTCCAGATTACGAACAAAATTTTAATCAATGAAAAATAACCATCGTGGTCTCTAAGTTTGTGAATGAAGTTGTTCCAAAGATCAAGAATCAAATTAGGAAGCTGATATTTATCGGTGGGTTTGTCTAATATGTTTGTTTCTGAAGTTCCAACCCTCGGATCTTGTAAACACAATGGGTTAAATGTGTTTGGATTAATCCACAATGATTGTCTACAAGAAGAAATTAGGGAACTGAAGTTGTAGTTTCCAGAGGTTATCATTGTTTATGCAGATTAATACCTGATGAGCAAGGGAGTTTATAGTTAATCATCACTGAATTTTCCAAGGCAAGATGATGCAATTTTTCTAGCTTCTAGAGCAATCTTAATAAAGGAAAAAAGACCGTCTTGTATAACAAGGCTTAACTGTATTAGAGAAAGAGAAAAGCTATAGAAGTTTATGAGAATTTTATGAGAAGACATTGAATGCAATTTTCCCTATGAATCTACATGTTTGTAATAGAACTACGTGTATTTGAATTCTTTATTTTTATATGAATATCAATATAAGTAGCCATCATTGATGGTATATCTATTTTATTTCATTTCTTAAATATATTGTTAAATAATGAGTAGATTAATGAATAACATATGAAGAAACTATTACACACAATTACCATTTTCGGTAAAGTTTAGTCTTTTAATTCAAACAAATTATTCTTAATTTTGTTAGCCTTTGTACATGATAAACTCATTCACACAATAGAGTTCAACTTAACATATTAATATGAAATTAGATTCTTTAAAGGATATTTCAAAAATTCCTATTCTGAAAAAAATAGTAAGCAGACTATATATATTTGATTTAACCAACAAATCCAAAAAGACCAACCATTTCTAATAAACACGAAGTTACAGTGTTATATGATGGACTCTACTAATTTCTCTTCAATTTAGCATCAAAATGTTTCACTTAAACCGGATTTGGAAGAAATAAAATGAATATTTGAAGGTTCCCTAATAACTGAATATTGCGGATTTGATTCGCACTCCTCCCATAAATGATCGTTAACTCCACATTGTTGACAACCTTGTGCTTCTTGTACTACCTTTGTAGCGGCTAAATTCTTCTCCATCGCGATTCTCAGCTCCTTGATTTGATTTTCTAACGAGGATATTTGAGCTGAGTTCGCAGTTTCTGCATCTAAATGAAGCGTTCCTCGGGTTTTTGCTACAGAAGCTCGCGTTGAAGGCCAACTTCTTTCTTGTTCCATAATATTTTCTAACACCTCGGAAGCTTCATTATGATTCATGGACACAAAATTACCCTTTCCAATGTTATCCACCTTCTCTCTACCTTTATCATTAAGACCTTCATAGAACATAGCAAGTTGTAGAGCAGGTGTATAACCATGGAGCGGACATCTAGTTAGTTTTTGTTGAAACCTTGTCCATGCTTCTCCCACTGTTTCTCCATCTTCTTGAGAAAATCTTGCAAGCTCGGTTTGATCTTTGAGTCTCATGCTCTTTGGATAAAATCGGTTAAAGAATGCGGCTTGAAGTTCTCTCTAAGAATGAATGGTTCCATGTGGTTGTCTCTATAGCCAATCGCTAGCTCTTCCGGTCAAGAAAAACGAAAGCATATGACAATACAGTTGCTCGCGTGTAATGCCAGGAGTAATGTAGGCATCACCAGTCTGCATGAATTTCTGAATCGCTTTTACCGGATCTTGAATTGCTGTACCAGTATAGAGTCCGTAACTTTGAAATTGACTGAGTATACCTAGATCGGGTCTAAATTTGATATTCGGAATCTCAGGAGGGCGGTAACCGATGGGTTGAACATGGAATGGTACATTAAGGCCAGGTAAGTCTTGTTCAACTCTTTTCTGTTGATTATTAAGATTATTCCCATTACCTCCTCCTGCTGGTAGTTGTTGTCCTTCTTGTCCACCGAGTGGTGGATCTTGTTGACCGAGAGGTGGTCCAAGTGGTGGATCTTGTTGTAATCCTCCTCCTAGTAATTGTTGTCCTCCTACTGGTGGGGTTAGTTGGGCTGCCATAACTCTTCTCAAGGCTCTTTCCTCACGAACTCGTTTGTTGTAAGGTCTGAAGCTCCTCTCAGGCTCTGATAAGGGAGGCCAAGAATTAAACACTGTGAAACCTGAAAAAGACTAAAGCATACCACAAGCGTAAATCTGGAAAAAATAAAAGCTAAACTAGAAACTGAAAAGTAAAAACTAATTAAAAACTAAAACTCGAAATAGATAACCCACACGCTAACGAGACACAAGTCCCCGGCAGCGGCGCCAAAAACTTGGTGTCGCCTAGGGTGTGATAAAAATAAGATAAAATTAAGCAAAGAAACTACGCACTCTCACCCTAGAAAGGCACAGTACTGCAAGTATTACAGGACGTATGCAAGTTTTAATGATAAATAGAGTTCGTTCTCAGGGACTTAAGTGTGTTAATCGCGTAGGTAAGAATAACGAGTAAAAGTAAATAATTAGAAAACAGTAAATTAAAGCAAGTAATTTTCGAGATGAAGAATTAAAACTAAGAAAATAAAGACAATAAAATAAAATACGAAGAATATGAGATGAGAAGTATAGCTTAGGTTTTGCTAGTATGCACTAATCCTTCTAATTCTATCTATAAATCTAGTTAATAAGGGAGAATATTAGCTCTTGGTATACTTAGTCAGGATTCTAAATTCCCCAATCTTAGACCTTGAGAGCGGCTAAGGGGGCTACGGCACAACCAAGACGAGGACTCAAATAGGGTTATCAAACGCCACTAAGGCCAGCACACTACAATCAATTGGTGATATGGTGGTTAAAACAAACCCTAATGACTATCTAGTTAGAAGTATGTTTTGTCAGAACTGCTATCGACACTAGACATTATGTGGTGGTTCAATAGTTAAACACCCTGTCAAGGAGACCATCTAACTACTATTAAAACAATCCTAAAGTGATCAGTTCTAGGAAAGACATTAAATCAAAACACATAAACAAATATTAAGTAAGTAGCTAATATCAGATTAAAACATGTAATTCCCAAAGAACTTAGATAGAAGAATTAGAATTCATAGATTATACATATGCAAAACACAAGCTATGGGAAGTTTAGTTCATACCTGAAGGAAATAAACTAAAAGAAATTACAAAAGACATCATCTTGCTCTCTACAATAAACTGGAAGAATAAAACCTTAAGAACTAATTACTATGAGGCAAGGATTAATTGGGTGAATTACAAGTGATATAAAGGTGTATTTATAGGTGTTTAGAAGACCTAATTCGTTTTCTTGAGGAAGAGTTAAGGTAATGAACTTCTAGCCCAACTCAAATTCGTATGGAAATAAAGATAAACACTGCTGGACCGTTTTGAGCATATCTTCTTCGTTATTGGTCGGATTTTGCTCCATAAGATACCAAAAGAATCGCAACAGAATTATCTAGACCCATTAGAAGGAAAACATCAGATTCGGCCTATTTATTAGGTAAAAACGCCTATCTTTGGACGTGTATGCAGAATCCCAGATTTAGGCAGCTTTTTCTTTTACATCTTTTGAGCTTTTGTTTCCTTATCTCCAATTACCATGCAAATCTCTTTCCATAAGTTGTTGTCTTTGACTTGGACTCTAATTAAGCTCCATAATTATCTTTAAAGCTATACACTAAATAAACAATTAAACCCAATATGCTCTAAAAACAATAATTCTACAAATCAAGACTCAAAATAGGAAAGTGCACTAAAACTCAAGAAAATCGACATTATTGACTTCTAAATCACTAAAAATGATGTCTCATCCTAACATTAATCTATCACAAATGAGGAGACATCATTAACGCTGGCCGGGAACCCGGTTGTCTCCTGTACAAAAAAAAGAAGAAAAAGAAAAGAAATGAAAAAGAAAAATAAATAAAGAATAAAGTAACCGGCAAAGTGGAAGTTTCTGGAAATCGTCTTTATATGTATTAGGTTAACTTGGGGATGCTAAATTAGTGCATCAAATGGGTTGAGTGAGAACATTATTCGAGTGTAAACTCAAGCTCGTGGACAGTTGTTGATGGTAAGTGAGAAAGAGCCAAAAGCTCACTTCAAATTTACCAAATATACATACCACACCGTCCCAAAGCTTATGCTAAAACCATAAAGTCCTCGAGATTCCTAGATACATGGTAAGTTAATAGGGAATATGCTAAGTGGAACGTTCAAAGCGAGTGAGGATCAATGAACACCCTATAGCCATCATAATGAGATAAGTACAAGTGTAACCTTCTAGCATTGTGAAGTTAATTTTAAGATTGATATTATTTGTGTTTGATTTTGCATGATTAGTGTACGTGTATATTAATTCCTAATGTTTTCTATATGAGATTTATTTTAAGTGCTTCTTTCGGTGTATTTACTAGATTCTGCATCTCGGCGTTCACCTTAGACCATTGTTTTTAATTTTACTTTGTTGGGACAACAAAGGTTTGAGTTAGGGGTCTTGATGTCTCCTCTTTTGTTCTAATTATATACCCTTAGGAGTCATCAAACTAGGTTATTATTTGACTAATTCGATAGACTTTTAGTGTTAAATCGTTATATTTCATTTTCTTCCTTAGCTTTTAATATTTTTCATTTATTAAGCTTTTGCACGTTAAATGGTTTGTTTTAGTGTAAAGTTTATAGGTTTCTAATACTAGGAAGGAGAGGAGTCAAGAATGGAAATCTTAGATCGTGTAAAGAAGTCAAAGACTAGAAGAAATATCCCGAAGAGTTGACAAATTAGAGTTGCAAATCTGAAACGCTGATGGTAATTGCTGATTTCGAGCTACTTAAACGTAGATTCAGCCTCTGAGTTGTAAACAAGATTCGTTCCTTATCGAGTTACGAAGAATTAGCAAGTTGAATGAGTCAATTCGGAGTTGAATGAGTCAATTCGGAGTTAAATTGAGAACATTACATCCATTTTAGTGGAGGTTGTACAACCGTTACGGGATTTGGACTTGAAGAGTGGACTTGGGCCATTTAATATTTCATTATTTCATTTAAAATAAGCCCAAGTCCGATTTTAATAGTATATATAGGCCTTTTGACATTATTTTTACACACAATTCATTTTACAAAAAGTCAGGGCGTTAGAGAAAAGAGCATAAGCTAAAAAAATGAAGAAGCCAAGAGCTGGAGAATTTATCTTCTCCAAATCAACAGCCAAATCCAACCTCCTAATTAGGTTTCTTTATTTTAGTCTTTTTCTGTAAAACTTTAGTTCGTCTAATTTTATTTCTTTTACTTTTACTTTAATCATGAGCTAAATTTCCTTTGTACTTGAGAATCGCAAAATGGGTTACACCCAAACCAGTTTAATTATTGTTGTCCGATATGGGATTTAAGAATTTAATTTGAATTATTATTTTATGATGGCTTTTATTTTATGCTTTATTTATTATCTTTAGAGTCATGAACTAAGGATAAGTTTTAGTATCTAGGCTATTCAATATAGTGGCGTATTGATCACCTTGACGGGGGGTTTAGATACAGAACTAGGTAATTGCCGTTGGTATCTGCCAATGACCTTGACAGGCTTGACTAGCCAATAGACAATGTGGTAAGTTTTAATCATCCAAAAGTGGTTTTAATCACCCTGACGGGGTTTAGAAGACCGTATGAGAGATTTTAGGTCCACCCTGACGGGGCTAAGAGACTTTAGAATCCCGACTAGCGTAATAATAATGATTCAGCCCTTAAAAGAAGACATTAATTAAAAATGTTTGTGGTGAAACTCTAGCGTGACTCAAGTACTGCTTTTCTCTTGCGTCTACCTCTATTACTTTCATCATTTCCATTCTAGTTTAATTAATTTAGTATTTAAATTATTTGCATCTTAGTTTTAGAAAACCAAAAGAAATATCCTATCTTTTACTTTTTCGTTATTGCAATTATTCCACTATATGATAACATTAGAGTCAACCTAATCCATCCCTGCGAACGAACTTGATTACCATATATTACTTGGCACAACTGTACACTTGTAGTTAGTGGTTACTCTATTCTTAGCATTTATTTTATAAAACACAAGGACCCACCAGAGGAGAATGTTGAGTAATTTTCATTGGTTATAACAAGTGCATAAACATTAACCTTTCAACTATCGCTTGAGAAGAGTAATAGGTATATTAGAATACAATGTACTAGACTCTTGCTAGGTGATTCATGTATCTATATTTTATATTAAGTTGTGTATTAACAATTAATTTAAAGAGATTAAAATGATCATCAACTAGTATAAATACTGGAGTACTTTGTATCATTTGGAATCATTTACAAAAAAAGAAACGATAAGTTAATAGGATACAAACCTATTTAATTATCTATCAATATATTACTTATCATTTCTATATACAATACTTTTCAACACCTAACACAAGCCCGTAACAAGATGGCGTTTAAAAGAGTAGTTCCTCTACCGAAAAACATTATTAGAGAAATCCAAACTTGTACTTTTTTTTATCTATTTTTACACTATACCTGTATTTGGTTGCGCAGGTAGATAGTGAGTTTTTGGTAGATGTTCATTAAATTTGTATCGGATCTAGAAGAGGGTGACTACTTTGGTTTTCTAACGATCTCGGTATGTCTTGTGTATTTGTACAATTAAGATTTGTATTTAATATATTTATTTACTTGACAAAAATAAAATAAAATTGGAGGAGTATCCCGTTTAAATGATTATGATTTTAATAAAGTTTAATGTTCTTTCTGTTGACTTTTGATAATAGGATTAAATGGTATTTGTTAAGGACTCTAATCATGTATATTGTTGATTGGTTATGAAGATGCATATAAATCTTTATAATTTGTCAAAATGTCAAACAATTGAGTATAATGGTGGACACAGTTGAGATATTAAGAGATATAAGCAACAATAACTTAAGATGGCAGATAAGGCAAATACATATGGTTGTCACAAGTGTCAAGCATAAAAAAAGTATAATTCATCCATTAATATGCAAAGTTTAAAAAATAAATTAGTCTGAAGCCTTTATATTAAAATATTTCCTCCCATAGCCTGGATAAAATGCCACCTAACGCATCTCAACTGTTGCGGTTATCCTTAAGCAATTTTACCTGAAAGGCAAAAAGAGAAATCTGTCTTAATTGCTGATATACAGATATACTTACACACTATATCAACATATTCTGAATTTACTTACCTTGATAATCTATAGGCTTCCTCATCATCAGAATCAACAATGACAATCACAACTACACGCGGCTTCTTTCGCGAGGACAAGCGTGTTCTCGCGAAAGAGTAGGTTTTTCGCGAGGACCTTCTTTAGCGACAAAAAAATCGTCGCAAATGTCTCGCATCCTTTATAAGCTATGAAAAATAATTAAATAATAAAATAGCTGTTGGATGTCGTCGCAAAAGACACCATCTTTAGCGAGAACTTGTATATGTCGTCGCTAGTTTTCGCTAAAGCTCTTGCCGTATTAAATACGGACAGATGGCCATTAATGCGAACCATGAGCTCCAAAAACCTCAAAAAATCCCAAAAAAATCCTAAAATTTACCCAATTCTTTTCTTCAAACCACAAATTAATCTTTGGCATCTCAATTACATAGCTTCAACAACACATATAGCTCAATTGGATCACATTTTCAAGCAAAAATTTTCCATAATTTTAGGTATTTTCTTAATTTTTTTTCGTATTTTGTATAAATGATGTTATATTTT
This sequence comes from Nemophila menziesii, assembly GCA_029959085.1. Classification (NCBI taxonomy): domain Eukaryota; kingdom Viridiplantae; phylum Streptophyta; class Magnoliopsida; order Boraginales; family Hydrophyllaceae; genus Nemophila; species Nemophila menziesii. The sequence continues at coordinate 95,072,680 of JARWIR010000002.1, forward strand.
GTATGATTTAGGTTCAATTAATAGTGTTGAGTGTTTTGTATGTGATATTTTGTTAATTTCTTGATATATAAATATTTTTTCTAAATTTTTTTGTTTATATTGTAATTTTATTATTGTTAATTTATAATGTTAGGTGTTTTAATATGAATCGAAAATTATTGTGGATAACTACGTGAATTATTTGGAAATTCTAGTGGCATTTGTATAAATGATTATTATTTTAGGGACTATATTGTTATATGAATAATTAATTAGGGGCCTTTATGAAATATTGTGATAACTTATGTGCATTTTAGTAATTTGTTATAATCGTATATTTGAAATAATAACTAGTGGTTTATTGAATTTTAGATAATGAACCCTCAAATAGACATGAGTTGGATTAAATTAACGAATAAGGTTTCGATCGAATATATTAATGGTATATTAGGGTTTATTGAATTTCTGAGGAAAGTAGTGGATCGAGTCGGCCATGTAATCATTGTTATAATAATCGAAGATTTTTAATCGAGGAAGTTCAAGTTAATCTTTTTTGATGGGGGTATGGATTCATCGTATGATGTTTAGACGAAACACGATGAAGTAATTGTTATTCCCGACGACGAACCAATGTAAGAGAACGTAATGGGTAATGTAATTCATGATTTGGGCCCCACGTTTGAAACTGGCGGGTATTCCGGTGACACCGAGATGCGTGACGTGAATGTTAGTGATACTAGTTATGGGTCTTTTGCCACATTTTTCAAGGAAATGGAGACAGATTTGTACCCTGGTTGTACTAAGATGAGTTCTTTGGAATTCATTGCAAAGTTAATGCATGTAAAGTGAAGAACAAGTAGACGAACACCTCGTTTACCGAACTTCTTCAATTGTTGGGTCGTGTTTTGCCTGAACCTCATAACATACCTGAGCCATATGCGGATTGCAGCATGAAGTTGAAAAGTTTAGGCATGAGATACACCTCGATCGACGTTTGTTCAAACGATTGTGTTTTGTATTATAAAGAGAATGAGAATCTTGAGAAGTATACAGTTTGAGGAGAGTCAAGGTGGGACTCGAAGAAGGGGAAGAGAGTGTCGCATAAGAAGCTGCGTTATTTTTCGATTGCGCCTAGGATACAGAGAATGTATGCTTCGAGACACATCGAAAGATATGATTTGGCACCATACCAGAAAGAGCACCGACGAAGATGTGTTGCGTCATCCAGTTGATGGACTTAGTTGGAAAACATTTGACGAGAGAAATCCCGAGTTTGCTAGCGAACCGCATAATGTACGACTTGGTTTGGGGATCGATGGATTTTGTCCTTTCTCTATGCAGAACAACTCATATAGTATGTGGCCGGTTATATTGACGATCTAAAACTTGCCGCCTTGGTTATGCATGAAAGAGTCTACGTTTATGCTCACACTTTTAATAACTGGACCTCGTCACCTGGAAAGGATATGGATGTCTTTCTCCGTCCTTCTATAGATGAGTTGAAAACGTTGTGGGGGTACCGGGATAGTTACATGGGATGCACATATGAAGGAGGAACTTGTCATGAAGGTTAGTTTGTTGTCTACGACGAATAATTACCCGGCTAGATCTTACACTTCAGGATGGTCGGGTCAAGGATTATAGCTTGTCCCGCAAGCATGGAATATGCTCCTTCTGTGCGGGTTAATAAAGGAGTTGTGTATTTTTATCATAGGCGTTGGTTGCCTATTAACCATCGCTTTCGGAAAGATGATACTTCGTACGTTAAAGTTGATAATAGGCCCATTCCTCGGAAACATAGTCCCGCAGCTATTCAGACGCATTTAGATGGGTTGCTGATTATGTTTCCTGGAAAACACAAGGATTTTAGCGGCAAGATAGTGAAGAAATCGGGCCCTCGTGTGTCAAACTGGAAGAAAAGGAGTATATTCTATCGTTTACCCTATTGGTCGGAAAACTTGTTGAAACATAACATAGATGTGATGCATTGTGAGAAGAATATGTGTGATGCTCTACTCGTTACAGTTGTTGGTTTGGATGGGAAAATTAACAAAGATAACGTGAAGTCGAGGAAAGATTTGCAAGCAATGAATATTAGGACAGATTTGTGGTTATTAGTGAATTCACGTGGTAAGACCATTTTACCATGTGCAAAGTATGCGTTGACAACCGATTCTCGTTGAGATTTTTTAGATTGGTTGAAGGTGCAAAAGTTCCCAGATGGTTTTGCTTCTAGCTTGCGAAACAACGTTCATAGTGACACAAGGAAGATTATCGGTATGAAATCCCATGACTGTCATGTTCTTATGCAGTATTTACTTGTGGCTAGTATTCCAGGCTTGATCAACAACAAATCCATTAGTGGTCTGATCATTGGGTTGTGTAACATATTCAGAAATGTTTGTAAGAAGAATTTGAGTAAGAAGGAATTGGTTTCGGGAAAGTCTAAGGTAATTGAGCTTATGTGCAGGTTGGAGATGATCTTTCCTCCAGCTTTTTTCGACATTATGATCCACCTAGTTGTGCACTTGTATGAGGAAGCTCGTTTAGGAGGCCCTGTCCAGATGCGTTGGATGTACCCCTTTGAGAGGTACTTGAAGAAGTTAAAATAATATATTCGAAATCCAGCCAGACCAGAGGGATACGCTGTAGAGGAAACTTTGACTTTCATATCTCGTTACCTTCGAGAGGAAAGTACAAAGTTCAAAAATCTCGGCAGATATGGTGATACGATTCCTGAAAGCAAGGAAATATCAGTGTTTAATAGTCAGTGCAAGACGATCGGGAAAAAGAAGTTCGGTCGTTTAGACTTCAAGGTGAAGGATCACATCGACTGGTACATCCTTAATAAATGCGAGGAGATCCATCACTACATGATGTAAGTATTTTAATTAAAATTATTTATTTAAATATGCAATTATTTTTATAACCATTATTCTTTTACTGTAGGGAACATAAGGCTTCACTTCCGTCCGGTGGTAGAGATCAAAAACACCGGGAGTATATTTGTCGATGGATTATGAAACATGTATAATAGTATAACATATAAAAAGAATTCCATTATACTAACCTTTGAATTTTTTTGTAGGTCGACACAATGAAAAGAGTAGGTAACCCCCTTGCTACTGAAGAGTTGATTTTGTTGTCCTGCATGTCGAACAGTGTCGTGTATACGTATGATTCTTGGATTGTGAACGCGGTCAAGTGGGTAACGCGTGAGAAGGGTGAGAAGAAAGTTACTCAAGATTACGGATTTTGTACTATCACAGGTTGGTCACTCGTGCTGTCTTTGATTAATTTCTTTTTTGTCGGTTATTTGTGTTTACTATAAATATTTTGTATCGTCACAGGTGTAGATACTTTTTATGGTGAGTTGGTCAAGATTATTGAGGTTGAATTCACTAGTGGTTATTCGGTTGTGTTGTTTGAGTGCAAGTGGTATGACACAGATAAAAAGAAGAAACTAAGTAGAACAAAACACGGGGCAACAATGATAAACACAAATTCTTTCTGGTGGATTGAGGTACCATTCATTTTAGAAAGTCAAGAAAAAAAGGTCTTCTACATTTATTAGATTTACGAAAAGGGGTGGAAAGTAGTTTGAGAAGTGAACGACCATCACGGATGGAGTCCCGAATTATTTGGTGCCGAGTCGATTTCCACTGGTCTGGAACCTTTCGACATTCTGTCGGCTGATACGACATTGGATTCTGAATACCTGTTGATTGAGTTGAGTACTGGACAAGGGATAGAGATAGATTTCTTGATTTTTAACCTTGTACCAGAACCAAATATTCCCAGCGACGATGATGAATTTGATGACACACTAGGCGAGTACGATACTAACGATGATACTATTTATAATAATAGTGATGATGAACCTGTAATAGTTGATGATGGGGATGAGTCGGATTAGTTGTTTTCGTATAAAATATTTTAATAAACTAAAATTATATTATTGTAATAATCATTTTCTGTTGTTGACCATATTTGACTCAAATAGTTGACTCGAATAGTTGACTAGATAACCCAAACACCCACATTTGACTCTAATAGTTGACCAGATAACCCAAACACCCATATTTGACTTTAATAGTTGACTAGATAACCCTAACACACATATTTGACTCAAATAGTTGACTAGATAACCCAAACGCCCCCATTTGACTCTAATAGTTGACTAGATAACCCAAACACCCATATTTGACTTTAATAGTTGTCTTGATAACCCAAACACCCATATTGGACTCAAATAGTTGACCAGATAACCCAAACACCCACATTCGACTCAAATAGTTGACTAGATAACCCAAACACCCACATTTAACTTAAATAGTTAACTAGATAACCCAAACACCCACATTTGACTAAAATAATTGACTAGATAACCCAAACACCCCCAATTGACTCTAATAGTTGATCATTTAACCCAAATACCCACATTTGACTTTAATAGTTGACCAGATAACCCAAACACCCATATTTGACTCAAATAGTTGACTAGATAACCCAAACATCCCCATTTGACTCTAATAGTTGACCAGATAACCCAAACACCCACATTTGACTCAAATAGTTGACTAGATAACCCAAACACCCACATTTGACTAAAATAGTTGACTAGATAACCCAAGCACCCACATTTTATTTTAATATATAGTAATAATAATAAAGCTAATATCCTATTACAAACATCTCATCATATTTTTCCCTCTCGCTCTCTATTTATGTGAAGACAACTCGCTAAAATTCATCAGGTAATTATCACTTTCGTGTTTAAGATTGTTAATTACTGTTATTGATTTTTTTTAGCGGTGTTATTTAGCTATTGTTGCTAGTAAATAAGTAGGATTAATAAAAATATAAATAAATTAAATAGAAAAAAAAGAAACTGAATTAGACCTTTAGCGAGGACAATGTCCTTGCTAAAGACTTAATGCCTTTTGCGACGAGTTCATCTGAAGAACCCATCGCAAAAGACATTAAATCTTTAGCGAGGACATTGTCATCTCTAGAAGTATTGACCAAAAAATTTTAGAAAATAATTAGGCGGTTCCTATTCCCGCCTAGAGAATTGGGATTTTTTTTTGTGGCAAAATAAACCTTTATTGAGGACAAAGTCCTCGTGTAAGGTCTTCCAGATAAGAACAAAAACGCATACTCCACCTTTCTTCCCAATTCACTCTTCACACCATTAAAACACCATCACCAAGCTCCAAAATTCCAACGAAAAATCAAGCTCCAATCCAAAACCGATTAGTACTAAGCTTCACCAACACCATAAACAACACCAAATAGTTAAGAATCATCAAGGTTTTACAATTTTTTACATTTTTTTTTCAAATTCTATTTTTTTCCATTTTCGAAACTAATTGGTTGCTTGTGCTATTGTGTACACTTTGTATAGATTATACACCACCTAATACACTCTAATCCTCAGAATTTAAGGTATGTAATCCAACTTTAATTTTTTTTTTAAATTTAAAATTATTCCATATGTATTGTATTTCTTTAAATCCGAATATTAGTAGTGTGTTTAGATGATTATTGAGTTCATTAAATAGGTGAAGACAACTAGTTTAGGCAAAAAAAATCAAATTGTTAGAATTTAGTTTTTGGAAATTAATGGAATTTGATTATAGTTGTTTGGAACTTTTGGTTTGTTTGAGAATTTTAGGAATTTTTGTTTATATTAGTGATTTTTAATAATTTTTAGGATTTGGTTAAAATTTTGGATTTATGTGAAGTTAGGGGCTTTTAGTAAATTTAATTAATTGAGGGGTAAATTTGGAATTAATTAAAAAATACAGGCCTTTAAGTAATATAAGATAGTGTACTTATTAAATAAATAAAAATATTAAATTATAGGGGCATTTTAGACATTGTAATTAATTGGGGGTAAATTTGAAATTAACTAAAAAATACGTGCCTTTAAGTAATATAAGATAGTGTACTTTTTAGATAAATAAAAAAATAAAAAAATAGGGGCATTTTAGACATTTTAATTAATTGAGGGGTAAATTTGGAATTAAATAAAAAATACGGGCCTTTAAGTAATATAAGATAGTGTACTTATTAAATAAATAAAAAAATTATAATATAGGGGCATTTTAGACATTTTAATTAATTGAGGGGTAAATTTGGAATTAAATAAAAAATACGGGCCTTTAAGTAATATAAAATAGTGCACTTATTAATTAAATAAATAAAATTAAAATATATGGGCATTTTAGACATTTTAATTAATTGAGGGGTAAATTTAGAATTAAATAAAAAATACGAGCCTTTAAGTAATATAAGATAGTGTACTAATTAAATAAAAAAAATTAAAATATATGGGCATTTTAGACATTTTAATTGATTGAGGGGTAAATTTGGAATTAAATAAAAAATACAGGCCTTTAAGTAATATAAGATAGTGTACTTATTAAATAAAAAATAATATAGGGGCATTTTAGACATTTTAATTAATTTAAGGCATTACAGATGGGTGAGGTAGCACGGGGTCATGATGGGGATGGTAGTGGTCAAGACCCCAATAGGAATCCGAATATTCCTACCGGAGGGTGTAATGCTCCAGGAATCTTTTTTTTAAGCTTCAATTACAAATATTGTAAATTTCTTCGTATCTAAAAACAGGTAACAGAAAGAAAATGGGCAAGACTACTCTCGCCTCAGTCACTAAGGCGAGGGATAGACACGGAGGACGACTTCCCGTGCAGTTCTTCACATCGGACGGGACCTGGAACCCGGTTGGTCGCTATGCCCACCACGTGACTCAGGTGATAAACCTGACCGTTCAAGAGACGGTTCCCCTATATTACAAAAACTGGAGTAAAGTTCACCCCGATTACCATGGTATGATATCGTGGCGCCTAAGGCTAGTTAACTTAAACTTTTTTTTTTTAATTTGTGAACTAAATATACACTTATATTTTATTTATTTTAATTGTTAATAGGACTTCTTTTTACTCAAGGAGTGGTAGGCTCGTCCTGATTGGCCGAATATCCAGCGTATGGTCCCTAACAAGTGCGGAATAGGATATAGCAACCACAAAAACCGTACGAAGAGCGATTATTATGAGATTCGGACGTTTCCAGATGACCAGACTCCCGAGAATTGGGTGAAGACTTTAGACATGTGGGATTTAGTGGAAGCTCAGGTACTTATTTTAATTTAAAATGTTATATAAAATGTTCTTTGTGTTGACTAACTTGTTTTTTTTTGTTTATATATTTTTAAAAACAAGAACCAAGCTAAAAAGAATAAGGAAAATGGGGAGCTATTGAGGAAACAGAGCGGGGCATGTTCGAGGACATACTCGAGGTCGAGATATGAATTGATAACTGAAGAGGTAGTATCTTTATTTCAATAATTCGTATCATGTTATTTGTTTGTTTGATTAATTGACTGCAATAGGGAGAGGGGAGTACTAGTAGGACTCGTTGTTTGTCATAAGGGGAGGGATCCGAGCCACCTGAGAATGAGATTGTGCTTCTGCCACCTATTACAAGATTCTTTTCCAAAATAGGATTTAACGAGAAAAAAAACAGGTGGCAGAGCAGAGCCTACGACCGATCGGATGTAAGTTTTATAAAACTTAAACTTTTTTAATCCAAAATATTTTATTAATATTTTATTTACTTTACATGCGGCGTTGAGGTCCATTCTGGAAACCTGAGTGCGGGAATCCCGGACTCATAGTGAAGATTCTTCGTCTACCCCCACCTTATCGGAGCAAGAGCAGGTTGACGCTGTGTTGGAGGCGGCGAGTATAGGATTAGGAGGCGGGACCTGCAACTGAATCCCGAGAGTTGGAAATCCTCTATCGTAGAGGAGGTCGATTTCAAATTCTTCCGATCCAGTCAGCGAAAAGATGTTGAAGGACTACCAGTGGATAGTGCGGTCGTTAAATGAGTTCCTCGTCTCTATCAACAATGAACCTATGCAAGATGACGCCTCTCGATCATCTACCTCTACAGTGAGTACCCACTCTCTAGGGATTCGATCCAGGAGTAGATGACTACCGCCATCCAAATGATTAATCGATGCAGGAGGGAATATGGACAGGAGCAGCTTGATCCTCCATCTCCCCCTCGAGCATCGCCATCTGCTGCTAATCCTTCTCGACACACTCCTTTGACCGATCCGACTTCTGATTCCGATGAAGATATATCTCTACCTTAGTTTTACGTGTTTTTGTCTATCTTTTGACTTTAACTGACTATATTCGACTTTTGTATTTTGACTATCTATTTTGGTTGGTTGTTTTTATGGTTTTTTGGATGGTTTTGGATGGATATGTTTATTAGATCGAGATGGTTCGGGTTTATATTACATTCTCGTTTTTCTACATATTATCGGTTTTCTTTAAATTTAGTATTTTATTTAATTATTTTTTATACTAAAAAACAAACAAAAAAATTAAAAAAAAAATGGCTTTAACGAGGAACTTTTCGTCGCAAAAGAGTTCCTCGTTAAAACACAATCAATATTCAGAGACGAAAAAATCGTCGCATTATATGGTCTTTTACAAGAACAAAATCCGTCGCAAAAGACAGGACTTTTGCGACAACATATTGTCGTCGCAAAAGAGTATGAACTCACGCGAGGACTGCCAAATGTCATTGCGACAAGCTGGAACTCGCGACGGATCTTTAGCGAGGACCCTTACGCGAGAACATGTCCTTGCGAAAGGATTTTTTCTCTTTAGCGAGAACATTTGGATTCTTTTAAAAGGACAAATGTCCACGCGAAAGAGTCTGCGTGTAGTAGTGAATGGGTTCCGACTGTGATGGATTATTTTTAGCTGCATGATATTGCCCAAGTTAAAACTATAATCTAGAAAATTTGTTTATATTACAAAGATGGAGCAAAAATGCAATAGAATCTTTCAATATAATCTTCAATACGATAAAATTGGTAGTAACCGAGTAGTAAACTAACAAAGATGTACTTAGGGCCTCTTAATTTAGTACAACTCTTTCACATAGTTCCTTTACATACATAGAGAAACGTCTCCATGGTCAGATATCTTACTTTGCGTATTTAAAACAACAAACGTAGGTAAAGAACGCAAAATTATCTATTCTGTGGCGGTTAGACATATTTCAAGAAATTACGTGAAAGTTTGATAATAATGCAAATTTATTTATTCTGTGGCGGTTAAAAATATTTCAAGAAATTACGTGAAAGTTTGAAAATGATTTTTCGCATTGAGAATATAGTTTATATACTTTCTACTTACAATAATTATATTGTCCATAATTTGTAAAGACAGGAGTGGTTACCATGGGGGGAAACCTCTGGTTGGGTGACCAAAAGGGAAATTTTGCTACAGAGCTCATGAAGTTCTTTCCTTAATTTTTGGTAGCTTTCTTCTCTGCTTTGACCTCGGCCAAAGCACTTACCAACCTTTTGGTTAACAAGGCATTATTCTTCTCAACATGGTTGATCCTGTTAAATATATCATTAACATAATATATTATTACCTATAATATATTATCACCATAATATATCATTACCTTATTAGACTAGTATATTTCTATATTAGATCTATTTTCTATTTAGCATAGTCTTACCTTTCTTGTTCACCAAGTAGTTGGTCCTATAAATTGGATCTCATTCTATTGTATTAGAATCATCAACTCATTCAGAATGTAGTCTCTAGTATTCTCTTGTTCTTTAACCTTTATGGCTATCTTTCATTATCCATATATTATTTCTCTTTTCCTCTTTTCTCTCTTTCTCTTATTTAAATATCTCACTTAATTTAAATATCTCACTTAATTTAAATATCTCACATGGTATCAGAGCCACAATCCAAAGTGGTTTTCTGTTATCCTTTTGTTCGTTTCCGCAATTCGTTAGGCCATTCAGTGGTCTCATCTCGTTAGGCACTTCAGTGGTCTCGTCTCGTTAGGCCCTTCAGTGGTCTCATCTCGTTAGGCCCTTCAGTGGTCTCGTCTCGTTAGGCCCTTCAGTGGTCTCGTCTCGTTAGTCCCTTCAGTGGTCTCGTCTCATTAGGCCCTTCAGTGGTCTCGTCTCGTTAAGACCTTCAGTGGTCTCGTCTCGTTAGGCCCTTTAGTGGTCTCGTCTCCTTGTAATGGAGAGTCATGAAAGAATAATGCAAAATTGATAATCTATTCCAGGGAAAGCCTTTTTACCTGTAGTGCCCAGCTGCTGTGACCTGCTACCAGTTCTTTTTCTCCTTTGCTCGTTGATTCTAACTGATGCATTCAAAAATTTATAATTTAAAAGAAAATGAAATAAACCTTGTTTAAGAAATCTGCGGCGCAAAACATCATTGAATCTAGCATCAGATCGGTTCCTAAATGTCTTTGTGCTCAAACTTCCCAAATTATCAAAGAAATAGCATTTGCAAGACGCACTTTGTGGAAACAAATCATACTGCAAGCCATCTAAATAATAGTAGATATAAATTAAACAGAGTGCCATATACTGTAGCTCAACTTAAAACATAACAATCACCATAACATTATTATAAACAATAACATAAATTAGCTGAGGTTAACATTAACAAACACAAAACCGTTAATGTTAGAGGAGAAGAGGAAGTACCTTGAGCTAGTTTGAGATCGTCATGAAGCTTAAGAATCTCTTGCTTACGCTCCTTGGCCTGATAATTTATTTCATAAATTAAGAAGAGAGAAGAGAATGAGAAGCTAAAGGTATGGATGAACCTTGCGTTTCCATTTAAGAGCGTCAGATTGTGGAGGTTGCTGATTTTGGAGACGCTTTGATTGGAGAAGCGCCACTGCTATTGCCAGCTTCATTGATTCGGTCGCTTCGCTCCTTTCCGGTTGCTCTGCCTCCATCTCTCTCTCTCTCTCGCTCTCTCTTTGGGAGGGACTACGAATTTTAGTAAATGAAACATTGTACAAACAGGATAAAGTAAATTTATTTATTTTTGTTCCTAAGTAAATTGATTAGATGTAAATTAGAGTAAAAGAAAGAAAATAAAGTTAGATATCGAAAATAAATTGATTGATATCAAGAACCAATAATCAAGAAAAGAAATGTCTATTAAAAAAATTATTTCTAAAAATAGCCCCATCCCAAAATAATCCTATACATAGTAATTTAAAAAATAAAAATAAAATTAGAAAACCAAACACACACAACACACATAAAACACACACTAAAGAAACGAAAAGTCTTTGAAAGAGCGGGAGACGAAAAGCGACGACGGTGAAAGGCAAAATCGACGGTGAACGACGTAAAAGGGAAGCGTACTCCGGTGAAACAAAGCAGGAAACAACATCTATCATCGAAAGCAAAGATTAAACTTCAAAATCCAAAAGAAAACCATACGTAAGTGAAAATATAATCTTCTTTTTGAGTTTATTTTGAGGTTTTTGGAATTTTTTTTGTTTTGTAACAATTTTTTGCGTGATTCATGTTGATTTTGTATGATTTCTTACTAATTTATGTTTGTTTAAGTAAAATAGTGATAGTAAATACCGATTTTAGAAGCTTCTAGGGTTTAAAATAGGATTTTGTGATGGATGTGATCAAATAACGTGATTAATATGAATGAAAATTGGATTGAAGTGATTAAACGTGATTAAACTGTAAAACAGGGACCTATACTGCAATTAAATCGAAAAAAATTGAAGTATAACTGTCAAATACAGATAAACAAGGACTTACAGTGAATTTTTTGATAAATACAATGCAATTATAGATAAACTGTGTAATTCAGGGACCTTACAGTGTAATTTACACATAATACAAAGACTTAAACTGTAAAACTGTGTGTGCTGCAGAATTCACTAAACAAAACATGAAATAATTTCATGTTTGGAGAAGTGAATTGTATATTATAATGTCAGTTCATCTCTCTCTCTCTCTCTCTCTCTCTCTCTCTCTCTTGAGTTTTGGTTTGGAAATTGAGGGCGCAACTTATCGGCTAGTTGAGGAAAAGTCTCTATAGAATGCGTCTCTAACTTCGAGTACCATATTTGCATGTTACCCAATAAGGTCAAGGATAAAGCACGGTAATAAAAAAACATTTGATCCAGTGATGATCTTTATGTACCATTGAAAAGTGTTTATGTGAGTGTCTGGGTTTTTCAAGCCATTAAAGAACATGATGTTCGGCGGCTTGAGTTTGCACCGAATGGGAGCGTCAAATATTACCCATGAGAAAGGGCTTGTTGTGTATACAATAAATACTCGATAGGCTTGAAAGATTTTGTCATGCATGCTCGTGCTTCTTCTAACCGATGATCCCTTTACTGCGCATAGCATTTCCTTCCTCTACTCTCGCTTATGTAAAATCATCATCTCGGGGAGCTCGGGGGTAAGCGCTTTCATTACAGATAGCGGTATTGTCTGGTACTTTCATGATTGGAGGATCCCAAGTGGGATGCACCTGCTAATTGTGTAGTTGTTATACAGCTTGGCGTAGTATGCGCTCAAATTATCTGGTTACTTCTGGATACATTGTCTTATCCTCGACGACTAAATGGTTGGTAGATATTTGGTTACTTTTGGATACATTACTTCTGGATACATAAATTATTCTCCCTACATCGTAGGGTGTTGTCGCTCGGTGTTATGGGAGATTTGATGTTATTTCCTTGGGGGCCTCCATTCTTGGCTATAGAAAGCGACTACATCTTGGCGTTTGGTGGGACATCGGGCGGTGCGTCTATTTATGCTTTTGTGGTAAATGTCTAAATATGTTTTAAAACTTCTCTTGATGGTGGTCTAAGGATTTATCTCTTGGTGGTTTGGATGACCTAAAATCGGACAAGGGTCATGATCGGAGAGGTTAGCACTTGTTGATAGCACTTCTTGACTGTCAAATCAGTGTTGGCGTCGAAAATGAGAAAAATACTAATGGACAAAATCTGACTATAAATATTAGGGATGGCAATGGTTATGATTTAAACCGAAACCGATGAAAATCCGAACCGATAAAAAACCGATTATGCAACCATGGATAAAACCGTTAGGTGGTTTTCAAAAGTGTAACCGATGGTTAAATCCGTTAGGTTATGGTTTTAGATAAAAATAAAACCGAATAACCAAAAATCCGTTTATTATCATATATTTTTGTAAATTTTATAATAATAGATAAAAAATTATTTTCATATCTCAGAACTAAAATTCAAATATTAAATTTAACAAAAAAAGTAACAAATATGTTATTTAGTTAAGAATCAACATAATATTTTATATATTTTATAGATTTTTCTTAGATTTGTGATTATATTTAAAAAATTTCAATATATTTATAGAGTTATAGTTTGGTTATGGTTAAAATTCGAAAAACCGTTTAAAACCGAATCTAAATTATTCGGTTACGGTTTTAAAAAGTAAATCCGATGGTTAAATCCGTTAGGATTTGGTTTTTGATAAATTAAATGGATATTGACATTGTTTTAAATTTTTTTCCAAAAATCTGATCCGTTGCCCTCCCTAATAAATATAAAATAGTATAGTAATAAAAGTGTACATCTTTAGGCCAATAAGCCAATGTCAACATATAAACAATGTATTATCCACTGTTTATATGTTGACTCCTTTGTACATCTTCTACAAGTACATCTATGTAGTTTGTAACTTAAGAAACATTCATAGTCAAGTTATTTTCTCTCATGATAATTAATCAAAAGATATAAAACTAGCTGAAAAGATATGCGTATCAAAACTTGAAATTTAACCAGATGAGTAAAGGAATAATTATTTCACTTTACTTTGCAAATCAAAATAAGATGAAGAATACAAAACACCTAGTGAATTTTTTTTTTGTACAGCTAAAGAACAACACCACCTAAATGGTTACAACATCAATTCTTTGAAAAGGATCAAATAGCAAATTTACAGGGACTATTTGATTCTTCTTGTTTGCTCTAAATGGTAATACAATTAACGTGTTTGCTAATGTATTCTCTCTCCGTTTTTTCCGATTGCAATGTCACCTCCAGTTGATGCTCGTATGCCAATGTATCCTCTCGCTGGTCCTGGGTTGGGTGGGGCATCAGATATTCTACGGGCTATTCTCACTCCCCAAGTAATTAATTATTCTTTTCTAACAAATAATTACATAGTTAGAATTTTATGGTTGATCTTAATTGATGTTTTCATCTCCTTTTCCATGGCAGCCTGGTTTTGGTTATCAGCAACAGCTTGTTCCAAATATGAAACCTCCCAACTTTTTCATGCCAATGGTTCAGCCAGGTCAACAAGGACAGCGTCCAGGTGGCAGACGCGTGCAGGGTCAGCAGCCTGATCCAGGTATGTGTCTAGTCATTAGAAATAACATAAATACAATGTCATAATAATAATAATAATAATAATAGTAGTAATAATAATAATAATAATAATAATAATAAACATTCAAAGAAACCAACATGAGGTATTTTTCTATTTCTTGGGCAACGGAACTAAACTGGTGATATGGAAAAAGCTGAGTTTAGGCATAGAGGATGATTTTCTCCAGTGAAAATGTTGTTAACTCTCCAGCCTTTATATGCCTACTTTGCAACCATCCAACTGGATGGTCATCACATAAAGCTCCCCTTTCTACATTTAATTAAAAAACTTGTTAGCAAATTTGGGGTTAATGATTTGATTAAAATAATAAATAGGTAGCCAAGTATTCTTTTTTTTTGTTACATAGGAGAGCCACTTTGGACTTGGAGTCATTGACTCGTTTCAAACCTGCACCACTAGATTGGTAGACTAAGGCCCTGGCCAGTGAGCTAACCCCATCTGGTTCGTAGCCAAGTATTCTATGTTATCTCAATAATATTCTTCTAAGCTGTTTTACATAATATTAATTAAGTCAAAAAAACATATACAGAATAATGTTCATACTAGTAATCAATCTGATTAGTCAATTACACAAAGATAACATATCTAAGACCACAATAAATCACCCTTGAAATGATTGAGTAATAAATTATAAACAAGAATAAAACAATCCAATTTGTACTAAGGCGATTAAACCATATTCAAATTAGGGGAGTTCCTAAGTATATTTTGAGTGAGCGAAACAAGTATGGGATTGCTCATACTAGACACTACCCAAACTCGAGAGGGGTTGAATACAAATTAGGTATAATGACGTGTCACATTGGTTGTTTCTTTCTTTCTCCGAGATTGGTAATTTTCGTATTAGGTTGAAATGTTGGTGGGATGTTAAGTTGCAAAAATATTTGTTTACCTGAATATATCATGAATACTTCTCGTCTCTGATGGGAGAATGTTTATGATAAACAATTGATTTCTGAATCATGCTTGAAGGGAGATCATCTCTGATCAGTCGTATCATTTGGGTCATTTAGATCAAACACATGATTTGTAATGAATATACTACTGAGATGAACAGTTTTTTTGGCAACTCTTAAAGAACACATGAAATTCAGCCTGATAACTCCTTGGTGCCTCAAAGAATTGTTTGTATACAAGTTCTTATGTCTCGGAAGACATGGTTATTCGATCAAGGGTTCATGAAGGAAAAAGATTTACGAATTCTTTGCTTGTCATTTGTTATCTCCCTCAAGGCTTTGTTTATGGATAAGGATCCTCAGTTGTCCAATATGTTCTAAAAGTCTCTATGAATGAAACGTGGCAAATTTTTCGCTACAACCTTTGTTTTTTGACCAGTTGGAAAATGACCTTAAATCTTGGGTGTCGTCACTGTCGTGGGTCTAAACTAAATACCAATTTGACTTCAACTAGCATATAAAACTACCTCTCCCATTAGGTTTAGAAAATAAAAAACAAATCCCCTCACCCATTTCTTTCTCGACACTGCAGCCCCAATTCAAGATCGGAGCAGCACCAAGAATAACGCCGCACCAAAAACCCCGCCCCTATCTCTCTCTCTCTCTTCGCTCTATATCCCACCCACACCAGAAGAACTTCCGTCTTCACCCCTCCTCCCTCTTCAGCTTCCTGTCACCGGAGCACCACCAACAAATCTCGCCGCCATCTCAGCAGATCCACGCCACCTGCCTCCCTTCGGAGGCTAACCTGTCGGATAACACAGCCATTCAGTGGCCATTCGTAGGCCAACCTGCTCCGGCGAATCTCCCCCTCTTTCTGCTCCGCCTCACAAGAAAACTGACGCCATTAACGAGGCACATGAAAATCGTTCTCAAAAAACTCGTTCTCAGATCTGTTTATTCAGATCTCTATCTGTTTATTCAGATCTATTATGCATTTTCAGGCGGTAAATACCCACTCTTTGGAATTTTAGTGGGTTTATACCCACTGTTTCGTGTTGTCTGACTAGGTATTCAGATCGGTTATGCTGTTTCAAGGGTAATCGTGTTGTTTTAGGGGGTAAGCATTTTAGGAGGTAATCGTGTTCTTTTAGTGGGTAATAGACCCACTGTTTTTGTGGGTATGGTTCTCACCACCACGTTGGAAGCACACACACGTTGGACTCACCTGTACAAGGAATAAATAACATTGAACTTTGAACAATGAGGACTCAATATGTAATTAAAAAAAATAGTGGGTATTTACGAACCCCATTTTTGCATTTTCAAGGGGTATACACTCACTATTTTGTATTTTTCAGAAGGTATTCGCTCGCTCAAGCAAGCTATTTTCAGAAGGGTAACCACCATTAATGGGCCAGAAAAGGTCATGCGTAAGCAAATTAGAACCATAAAATTTCAACAAAGGACATATAATGTAATTAAAAAAAATTAAAATAGTGGGTGTATCCCCTAAAAATGTAACCAGAAACCAGAAAATTCCTAGTTAGACCATTAAAAAACATAACATCTAACTAGGCCCTTAAAATTATCATTTGTGAATTTGAGGCCTATAAAAGTATATTCCTCCGTAACTATACCTTAAAAACAAAATTAGTCACGTTAATGATATCTAAAACAGCCTGGAGATTCAAGCAACAGTAACTAAAATGTATAAAAGTATGCATGAGCATTATTTACCCAACCCTTTGGCAAAATAGTGACACAAAAAAGACGGTTAACTTGAGAAATTGAAATCATATTTCAGTTTGTGCTTCTCTTCCTCTTTAAAGTCATAAGATGTGATATCCCCTCTTAAAGGGTAGCTTTCCTTTGATTTTGAAAATTTCAAAGCTCTTGTACTGGGTACCTACCACTAGGGTTGTACTAATTCATCTCCTTCAATGCAGTACACATAGCTTCATAAGCTTTCACTCCAAGTCTATCCTTGAGATATTTAAGTCCTCCATCATCTTCAGCAATTATTTCCTAAGAAAAAGCATTCAAAGGTAACAAAACTTTGTTAAAGCAGAAAAACAGGGAACTGGTAAACAAATAAGTTTGTGAAAGTACCTTATGGCCACCACCTTCAACCTCAACGACTAAAAAAGGATGCTAGTTTGGATCCCTCAGCTTTTCCTCCCATTCTGAAAGAATAATAGTGCCTTCCTTACATTCTAATGTAAATAATTCTTTATCCAAATTACCCATTCTCTTCACACCTATTTTTGGCTGCTGAAACTTTACCCTCTTCTTTGTCGGACCCTCCTAGTCCCGAATATGACGCCCCCCAACTTTTTCATGCCAATGGTTCAGCCAAGTCAACAAGGACAGCGTCCAGGTGGCAGACGCAGGGTCAAGATCCAGCTATGTGTCTAGTAATTAGCAATAACATAAATACAATGTCAAATTAATAACAATAATAATAATAAACATTCAAGGAAACCAACCTGAGGTACTTTTTTTTTGTTTTGGGCAATGGAACTAAACTGGTGGTATGAAAAGGCTGAGTTTAGGCATGGAGGATGATGTAAACTCTCCAGCCTTTATATGCCTGCTACATAAAGCTCCCCTTTCTACATTTAATTAAAAAAACTTGTTAGCAAATTTGGGGTTAATGATTTGATTAAAATAATAAATAGGTAGCCAAGTATTGTATGTTATCTCAATAATATTCATCTAAGCTGTTTTACATAATATTAATTAAGTCAGAAAAACATATACAACAAAATGTTCATACAAGTAATCAATTTGATTAGTCAATTGGACAAAGATAACATATCTAAGACCACAATAAATCACCTTTGAAATGATTGAGTAATAAATTATAAACAAGAATAAAACAACCCAATTTGAAATGATTGGCAGATGCACTTACTAGAAGGATTCCATACTTGACCGAAATGCCTAAAATTATCTTTGGTTCTGATGTCACTCATCCTCAGCCTGGAGTGGATTCTAGTCCTTCAATAGCGGCTGTTGTTGCTTCAATTGATTCAATTAAGTAATTCATAACTTTGTTCCATCATAATATACTTTTGCAACTACAAAGTACCAAAATGTACTTGTACAAGTACTTGTCCAGTGGTGGAAAGTATGCCCAGAACTCGTATTTCCTGTAACTTAACATTTTTCACACCCTAAAGATCACTAATAAATAACATTTTGATACATATACATGCAAAAAATAAATTTTTTATGTTTGTGTTATAAGTATTTTGAGTCAACATTCAATATGTATGAAACAAGGGAGTTCCCAAGTACATTCTGAGTGAGCGAAACAAGTACGGGATAGCTCATACTAGACAGTGCCTAAACTAGAGAGGAATTGAATACAAAGAACTAAAAAATAGTAAGCCTAAAGTCTTTTCAAATTTTTACAACAATGATTAACAAAATTCTATTTATCAAAATTACTCTAAACAATAATGATAAATGAAATGGAACAAAACAATCTAAATTATTGTCTACTGCACAACCTACAAACACCACAACATTTCATTTAATCTGAACTACTAAGTATTTCATACCTCAACAAAATTAGTAAGATTATGATTGACTGAAATGGCATGGTCATCGATCTTTTTGTTGTTGACTGTCTTATCCTTGACAATATCCTATATTTTAAACCTGTGTGCAAAATCCATAAATATATATTAAAAATTATACATTAATAACCCATTAAATTTACATTTTATTATTATTTAATTGCTATAATTAAACAACCATCATAGATTATATCTTAAATTTTTATAAATTTTAATACGTTTGAAAGAAAATTTAATTAAACTAGGTAAACTTAAACAAAAGTATAAACTACCATATCGATAGAAGGTAGAACTCAGTTTTGCTGGCGGATGGTTTAGATTTTAGGAAGGGATATCCGGTCTCATATTTTGTGTTTGGTTTAAGAATTTGATTTAGTTGGATGGGATTCGGTTTTTGAAAGGAATTAAACAACGATACCTAAAAACCATTTGCCATCTTCATCTTCAGGTTTATGAGGTTCAATTATATACATAAAGTCGCGAAACTGGTACGAGATATAAATTTTAGAATTTTAATTGAAAAAATCAAAAGTTTTACCTGAATCTTGAGAATAAATGTACGTTGATGCTTGATGCTGGAGCAGACCGTATGGATGAGAGTTGTTAAACGGGCGCCGTGGATTGGTAGCGTGTGGGAGATTGCTATTATGTTTAACCTAAATGATTTTGATTATATACCAACATCGAACGACTTCGTTTTACAAAATTCGTTTTTCGATTCAGCATACAAATTAATGTTACATTCGATACATTCAATAAACAATAATCCTATAAGGTGGTTTTTTGTTCTTTAACTGTTACTTGTCTTATATTGTTTTTCACTTTGTTCAGTATTTTTTCCATATTCCATATGAAATAGAAATCTGACGTTCGTAAGCGAGTAATCTTCTAATATATATACACAAGCCTAGAAATCAGAATAAAAGAAAAGAAATAGAATGTAATATTCATGTTCTGTATACACAAGACCCAGAAATTTCACAAAAGTAAAGTTTATAAAACACAAAGAAAATGTTTTCTAGTTTATACAGCGTGAATCATAGATACCTTAAATTGTTGTGTTTTATTTGTATATACCAGTAACACAATAGAAAAACTAATGCAGAAATAAAATAAAAATAAATAAATAAATAACTTTACTTGTCGAGGTTCGGATTGGATCCGATATCTTTGAGGTATTTATGTCACGTTTAACCTCAAATAAAATAATAACAATCTTAACTTTAACTCAATATCTAAGAAATTGAAGAGAGATCAAAGGAACCAACCTGAGATATTTTTCTTTTTCTTGGCAATGGAACTAAATTGTTGATATGAAAGCATGAATCGAGTTGACCGATTTCATCCAATTCAATAGGATAATTTTCTCGGGTGCAAATATCGTAAACTGTCCAATCTTTATACCCAAGCTCGAACAAAATTATTTTACTTTGCAACCATCCAACTGGATGACTACCATATTATGCTCTTCTTTCTATACAGATATCTGCCATTTTTTCCCATTGTCCACTCGTGGGGCTACCAACACCCAAACCTCCCACACATTCATCTTTTGTCATCAGAAGGGAAACATAATTCCCCATGGGTAGAAGTATGAATCCATGGATCTCGTAACATTGTGGAAGAGTGATTTCCCAAAACATTTCAGTTTCAACTTTCAAAAGTAAGAACAAACGAGAGTTTAGGATAAAAAAATGCACCAAACCTCCCACAGATACTATGGAAGATCTATATGTGAAACTCGTAGAAGCTAAATGAATATTATCGATACTTCTCCATATCTTATCCTCACCCTGCGTTAATATTTTACCTACACGGAGATTCCATTTTGGCGTCGCCTAGGGTGTGATAAAAATAAGATAAATAATAAGTCAGAAAACAACGCACTCTCACCCTAGACAGGCACAGTACTGCAAGTATTACAGGACGTATGCAAGTTTTAATGATAAGTTGAGTTCGTTCTCAGGGACTTAGTGTGTTAATCGAATGGGTAGCAATAACGAGTAAGAAGCAATTAATTAAAAGACATAAATTAAAAGGAATAAATTTCGACCAATTACTTTCAACCAAATCTTATGTACTCGCATCAATTTACGAGCCATACACCTAAAGTTCTAATTAATTTCTCCATGGCGATTCCAAACAAGAATATTATCTAGGACCCACAATGATTATAATCTAATATACACATTTATAAGATGTAAATATATAGGCATTTCCCTAAAAAAACCCTCATGGAGAAAGCATCACCATATCCTCAGTCGAACATACTTGTCAAACTTTCAAGGACAATTAGAATTTGGTACCTAGGTCCTAACGAGGATATCAGATTGTTTGTTTCCTAACTGAAATTACTGATTGGTGGCGTCACCCTTTGTGCCAGAGATAAGTTGCATGTTAAAAACTCATTGAAAACATTATTACTCAAGATTATATCATTTCCTAGACCATTTTTTAATACATTTAATCTCCCCTTTGTATGCTTGTATTTCCTTTGGTCCATCCAACCAATCAATCTTTACCATTTGTTGAAATAAACATATCTTCCTTCTCCAAATTGTTCACTTCTTTGTTTTTATTTAAAAAATTAAACTCATAGTTTCAAGAATGTCAGGGAAATCATGGTATATCCTATCATCGAGCCCATAAAAGAAGCATAAACAATATTGTTTAAAACCTTGGAGGCTACCTTGGGGTTTACAGCTTTTTTTAAACTTTTTTGCACTTTAATACTTAACTCAACAGCGTTATTTGTTGTTTCAAAATAATTATCCATCTGATCTAGGGTGCCTGAATACGAGAGCCCAAGATATTTGAACTTCTAAATTATCTCCATCTGACATAATTATACCACTATGATTGGTTATTTTATTCCCCCTCTTTCCCGTAGATTCACTTCCTTTTAGTCCACATGCACTTGTTTATCTTGGTCCCTTTAGGAATAGAGGAGAATATGGAAACCCCAACATTCGCAACACTGATGTTGTTAAGGACGAAAAAATACCCACATTAATCTCATATGTTGCTACATGCTCAACTAATGTTTAAGGTGCATTTGGAGATCAATTATTTTTATAATGCGTGGACTTCCTACATCTAAAGAAAATAAGACACAAGTGTTCATATTCGGATTTACAAGTCTCTTTTTTCTAATTCTCGAAACGAGGTTTTAAAGGTTAAACATATAAAACTTAACAACAAGACGGGCAGTTTTCTATTGTCCTAGAATTTGTAAGTGGATAAATATATATTTTTTTCAACCTTATCACCCATCTTGCAAAGAAAAGGCTACATAAACATAAATTTGAGATGTGTACCTAATCAAATCTCATAGTAATTGACATAATGTGCAACTTAAAGGAGTGAGACAATTTCTTGCGATGAGATAATGATAGAAATCATCCAGCGACTTCCCCAACAGAAATTTAAAATCCCCTAATACTACATATTTAACTAAGAAGTATCCATGGAAAATATCAACTAATTTAAATTGTTCATTTGGATTCCAAATTTGATGGAGTTTTGCTGAAAAGTAATCGTGTCCCAATAGTTGAACGATTAGTATATCATGCTAAGCATGTATACTTTCCAACCACTCTCCTAGGAACTCCAAAAATGTGTAGATATTTTGTCCTTTTCCAACACGATATCATCCACACCATTAAACTTGGACTCTCGGACAATGCCTTCTCCATGCATCAACCTATTCTTATTGTTGTTTAAAAATTGTTGGGATCACTATGCTTAATGTAATCACGATATCTCACTAACCAGTGGTTGCAGAGAAGGATAAGCCTAGTGTGCACACTTTAATGAAAATGATTCCTTTGACAGACCTTCAGAAAATGTATGAAGTACTACATTCCTTTTACGCTTTGGTGTTCTTGTTGTTCCTGAAACCCATATTTCTAATTGTTATTCATTGTATCATCCGAATGCAATGTCACAATTGAATCCTTCAACTCCGGTGATAGTGACAATAGTTCTATGAAGTTTAAACATACTTGATAATTTTTGCTAGTGTGAATATTTTTATAGAAAGAGTTTTTAGAGCCTAGACTTTTTATGTTCTTAGGGTAAGAATATCATCCTATATATAATAATAAATCTCATTATAGATTTAAATAATAGCCATATGACATTATATAGCACTGGTGGTTATGTCAATTAGTAAACGAAAACATAAAAAAAAGTTTTTTCATAATATGATTAGATAAATATAAAATAGGACCATCGTATATGATAAGGGCAAAGAGTTGAAAACTTATTTTAAAAAGTGAGCTAGTAGACATTAATTATTATATAAACAAAATAAATAATGTGTTTGTTCTATTTATTTCTCCCTTTCTACGCACCATGGTCATGATCTTCTTCATGTCCTCTGATATTGTTGAAATACACAAACCAAAATAAGTCTAAGTTCATGGAATTCAACAGTCAAGAAAAAATTCAAGGAATTTGAATGGAGAATGAATCTGATATATCAATGAACAATGAATGTGGAAGATCGATGGCCCAAATGAACGTACTGATGAGTTTTTGAAATACATTGAATTTTGTCTTCTGTCTTTTAATATTTCTAGATAGAATTTAATTTACATAGCTTATCTACTAGTATAAATAGCTAGCCATCCTTTGTAATTTTCATATCAGAAAAGTAAGAAACAAAAAATAAGAGAAAAAAAGTGTGAGTTAATTTTGTAAAAGGCAGTAGCCTGTAAAAGTTTTATTAAGAAATATAAGTACCGTAGAGTTGTATTAATCTTCTTTTCTTGTTCTTCTTTATATTGGGACCAATATAGTGGTATCAGAGCCAAGGTACGTGAAACACCATGTCTAATGGTTTTGTGCAAACTCAACTACCAAAGCTTACTTTGGAAAATTATGATAAATGGAGAATTCAAATGAAGCCTCTCTTTGGATCATATGATCTCTGGGAGATTGTTACAAGTGGATACGATGAACCAGAGGAAGGAGTTAATGTTAATGCACAACAAGCAAATGCTTTAAGAGAAACGAGAAAGAAAGATAAGAAAGCTTTATATTTTCTTTATCAAAGTGTTGGTGAATCCATGTTCGAGAAGATTGCTGAAGCAGAAACGAGCAAAGAAGCATGGGATAAACTTGAAACTCAATTCAAAGGAGTAGATCGTGTTAAACGTGTTTGTTTACAATCAATACGTGGTGATTTTGAAAGTGCCAAAATGAAAGAAGGTGAATCAATTTTTGACTTTTGTTCTAGTCTATTATCTATAATAAACCAAATGAAAAGGAATGGAGAAGAAATAGAAGAAATTCGAGTGGTAGAAAAAATACTACGATCACTCACCAAAAAATTTGAGCACATTGTCGTGGCAATTGAAGAGTCAAAAGACTTGGATGAACTCACAATAGACGAGTTGATGGGTTCCTTACAAGTGCACGAGCAAATAATGAAAAAGGATTCTAATGATGTCCCGATTGAGCAAGCTTTGGAATCAAAGCTTAACATTAATGGTCAAAGAGGCCGAGGTCGTGGATCTCAACGTGGTGGTAGAGGAAATAACTTTCGAGGTCGAGGTCAAAGTCAAGGTCGAGGACAAAGTCAAGGTAGAGGTCTCCCGATTGAAGGGATAGGGAAGCTGTTAGAGACGAGGGCTTTTCAGTTTAAGTTCTGGGGAAAAAGGTGTGAAATGCCGAAGAAGGTTGAAGACATGTGAAAAAATTAGGTTACAGGTAAACTAGCTTGATAATCACAGTTTAATTACAGTATCTCTGGATTTTTTATTCAATTAATATTGCTGTTTGTCTTTATTTCTACCTTCTTCAAGTACAATGTATTATTTTCTTTATAATTCAGATTCTTCTAAATAATTCAAGTACATTCTATTTTTTACATAGTTTAAGGATACAAACATCTAATATGTGAATTAAAAATAAGTGCTTTATAGAAGTATTTAAAGCCTGATGAATATTGCAGCAGATATTGTAGTAGGTACTTAGAAATAATGCAGCAAATATTGCAGAAAGTACATAGTTTAAGAACACACACATATAATCTGCTGAACTTTTTCTTTGGAACAGACATCTACTTTGCTGATTTGTGGTCAAAGAACCAGAAAGTAAAGATAAGCAATATTGCATCAAACATCAAATAGAAGTATTAAAACCCTGAGGGACTAAAAAGAAATTAAGAAAGAAACAAAAAACAAAAAAATCTAATTAACTTCTCTACGTAGTATTGATATCTGATATCCAGTATATTGTTACACCTAAATTTGCCATATGAATCTATTATTATCCAACATGTTTATCTTTGCAGGACTAATGCTAAACTTTCACGTAATATATTAATGCTAGCAAATCGAAGAAAAATGCTAAAAGACAAAATCATAATAATTATAAAAAAATAATTAAATGATAATCAACCAAATCTAATTACAGGGATGTGCAACGAAGAACTAATTTCTATTCCAGGTTATGCTATTTGCTTCAATGCACCCACTAAACTGTTGACATAATCAATTCCTTCAAGGCCACATATTGTTTCTTCGGCTAATTTGAACAAAAATTGCATCTATTTGAATTGATCCTGAAGCCTTCCCGTCTTGGAATCCGAGCTAACTCAGCACTCGGACGCAAGATACGTTTGGCTTTTTAACTGATAAATTGGTAATAAACTTCTATTGGCACCACCTATCTCTCTACCGAAAAATATTTTCTGTTATTCAATCCATAATTATCCGTTTCCATAAGAAATAATTTATGATCTCTTAAATTCACAGACTTTAAAGGGAATGAAAGAAAGTGTCCAGACACATTCATGTTGCTCAGAAAACCTGATAGGTTTCCCGAAGCTCTCGACAGTAATTCTGAATGAGCTCTCAGAGATTAAATATGGTAATTTTTTCTGTTCTGGATAATTTTTGATAGCTTTTTCTAGCTCCTCTAAATTTCTTCCTTTGCCCCGTTGTTCATAAATTCCCTTTATATGACTTATGCACCATTATTAATTTGTTGCACGACTAATTTCCAGTTAGAATTAATTGCATCATTAGTCATGTCTTATGTGAAATAGCAAAATAAACCAAGTTATTTCAAAGATAGCAAATATACCACAGAGTTGAAATAGAGTGTTCGCATAACATAGGGACAAATGATGCAATTAAACCCGTTTTCAATAATCACAGAACAAAATGACCCGGATTCAGTATTCATACATTCAATGGCGTTTGTTATGTATCTAGATATGGTAGTGAAATTACCATGGTTGCTGATCGAGACGTTTATATCATGGTTGATATACGGTTTAATATATGGTTCAGTTACCTGCTTTGTCTACATTTTTTGTGAGATGATTGATGATATCAAAAAAATTAACAAAAGGGTGTTCCATATCTACCTCAGTAATCGCATTGCTCTTTTAGCCGCTGATGTAATTGCCTTGGGTGATGATAAATACGGGGTTGCGTTGGAAACGAATTTCATCGTACGTGTCGGTTAACTTTGTATGAAATTATTTATATATATATTACTTCAACTCAAAGATCCTAAATTCAGAACAAAGAGAAACAAGATACCTGTAAGAATAAAAAACGTGTCAGCAGCTGAAACATAGCTTAATCTTTTTGCACTTTAAACCACTTCATTGTAGCTTACAATATGCATAAATTCTATTCTGTACAAATATTTTTAATTAATCTACCTTGTGAGATATATGAAATTCATACCAAGATGAGACCAATTCTAGGTAATATATACATTACGAATTCCAGGCTTGGATAAATATCTTGCGCACCAATTGAAATAATTGTATTTTCAAAACTGCTTTGTCAAAACTCCAATTTTTTTGATGCAGTCATGAAAAGTTTAAAGATACTCAAAGTTAGTCAAGCGAGTCTTCCAGGTCCTAATCCTATTCAAAACTCAGTGCATAACCATGAAACCTTGACTGCTATTAACACTTTTTTTTTCCAAACTCAGAGCAAGACCATAAAACCGTGACTGCTATTAACATTTTAAAAGAGGTTGTGTCATCTATTTTTGCATATCCACCTTGATAAGAGAAACATTTGTATCAGTAGCTAATCGAGCCTAATTTTCTTGCATATCCAATCTTTAATTAATGCCTGCCTCGCAATTATAGTATTTTAACAAACTCTTTCACAATTTTGTATACCAATCACGACAAAACTATGTACTAAACATTTTTCCACACAGCGCTCACCGATCTTCTCATTGCGTATGCATGTTTTTAGCTTCAATTTTCTAAAAAAAAATACCCGAAATGGACACGGTAGTAACTGATAAAAAAGTATATATACATTATTTTTATTAGCTAATTACACTAAAGCTTAGAATGGCAAAGACCAATGATGCAATTAATCGTTTGTTTTATACGAAACTTTTGACAAATACTCTACTAGATTTTACTGAATTAATGGCTTCTAATATGACAAATACTCTCTTGAGTTATATGTATTTGTCGAGAGGGAAGAGAAAATACCCATAAGAAGGAAAACAACGAACCGTGGTGTAGCTGCAACCGGTGAGATTTTGGATGTATTCTTTTGGACAGAGAGGGAGATTAGAGATTATGTTTTGGTAAGGGCGAAAAAAGATCGAGGAGAGAAAGCATTGTGTTGTAGTCACTTTTTAAAAAATAAGTTGCACACTTTTAATAGGGAGGAGAGGCCAGACCTCGCTTTAAAAAGTAAGGTAGCAAACTTTACTATGTAATCACAACACTCAATAATAAAAAAAGACAATTGCCTCCCGTCTCCATACCTGTTGAAGAAATCTGCTTTCACGCGGCCTCCAAAACAACACTTATATAAAGGAAAAAACATAATAATAAAATATACACCTACGCTTCTTCCTCTCAACTTAACCCTTCTTCCTCTTTCTCATAACACATACACCTGAGTGGGTTCTCGGTGGGGTTAATTGAAGCCTCTGCTTATCTCTCTCATAGGTATACTCTTCTCTCTTTTTGCTATCATAATGATCATATGTGTTCCACTGTTTGTTTGATGAATTTATATTGAGATTTATTATTCCATGAGCCAATTGTCGGATTGTGTAGCGTTTTGTATAATATATGGGCTTAAAGGTGTGATTGTATCAAAAGTTAAGAATTTAGGTTGTTTAGTGCTATTATTAAAAATAAATGTGCAGCTTGGTCATAAATAGGTATCGATTAATGGAATATGTGTTACTCATTTAGAGTGACAAGATCTTTGTTAACGTTGAGGAGCAATCGCTCAACTTAACCACGATGAACTAATTAATTAATAAATGTGTGTACATAAATGGTCATATCTATCAACAATATGAGTCGAGTAATCAGCATTAACTAATTAAGTAACCTTGAGGTAACAATTTTGACGGCTTATTAATTGCTAACAATAAACTTTTCCCTGGAATAAGATCACAAGAAAAAGGTAATAAACATTCTGAGACTATGGAATATAAATGCAAGTAAATCATTTAATCTTAAAGACTAGTCTTTCTTGGAAAATTCAGGTCATATCCATCAACGTTATGAATCATTCTTGGAATGCACAGTTTTCGTTTGAATAAATCTGAAGAAATATTAGACTTCCAATGAAAGGTATTGTTACTATTATAATTTTGTACAGATACTATATTTTTTGATATAATCTGAAATTGTGTTTTAATCTCATTTAAATCCAATGGCGGAGAGGTATGCTTCTGATGTTAATGAATAACAAATCAATCGCAGATGAAGCCAAAGTAGATAGAAGAATGAAAAACACCCAACTATCTCATAACAAGAATCTAAAGTTCATTCACTATATAAATAAAATCCCTCTTCCTGTATATAAACAACTTATTGGACTGGTTATCAGAGACATTATTAACCACCATGATACATGTATTTAAATTTAAACAAACATAGACATAACTTGATCTTAGCATCAAAAGTAAAAGCACTCCCAGTTAAATCAGTTATCACCGGCAAACCAAAAGTCTTTAAGGAAACTGTAGCTTCTGGATTCTGGAATTTTTCACTTCTGAGTTCTTGTAAAATACACACTTCTCAACAAATTCAGGGATTCACTATGTAGGAAGCGTGTGTAATTAGATAATTAATTTACACAATTATGCAACTGCATATATATTAACAACGCACTATATAGAAGTGTAATCAAACAATCAGCTCCCTTTTATGTTGCATCAACAAACAAATCAAAAGCTGCTGTGTTTTGTGTTTTAACAAAAACGCCTGGTATTTTGTTTCAGTAAAGGACTAAGCATTAATTTTTCAATTCGGTCAATTTGAATGTTAACATATTTTAACAAATTCTTTGAAGAAAAATTAATCAGACCCCACAATCTAAAGAGTGGTGACCTTGACGTGTCACATTTCTATAAATGACACAAATTATTAGATATATCATTACACAATTAAGACTAAAACACAAAAAGAGTTGATTGCATCAAAGCTAGAACCAGGTGACGAAGAACACTAATTCAACATCATATATAATTAATGTTTTCTACAAATTCGATAATTAACAATTACCATCTTAAGTTATTGAGCCTTTATATTTATTAAATCCATACAAAAACAACCTTGAAATAAAATCCCAAAGACAAAATTTAGACTTTACACGACAGTTAAATTACAATAGAATATCTCAAATGCAACTTGTACACATAAAAGTTCTGGCTTCGTGTCCACCATATAACTCATCAAATAAGTCTCGTTGAAGAATAGGTTCACCATTGGAATTCACATATCGGCTATGCATTAGACTTACGGTTTTTGGGAAAAAATACCTTAAAACTTTGTATTGTTTAAAAAATATCAATTATCAGTGTTGTTTCAGCATGATAGATGTGGTTATAGTAGCGGTGCATGAGAGGATTTCTTCAACATGTATATAGAGGAACAGTATAGAGGGTGGAAGCGCACTACAAGAAATAGTATTATTATTGACTGTTGTTATTATTGACTATTGTTATTTTATTTTATTTTTTATATACAAAAGTGTCTCTTCCCGTATCCTCTCTATCTCTCTCTCTCTCTATATATATATATAGATGAAATTTTATTCTACCACATTATGACTTAAAAATATTTTTAGGCCAAACGTTTCAAAAATATCATTTGAACGTATTCAAAATGACCAACTTTAAACTATTTCATTAATTCTATGAGATATTTCATAGATTTTAAGGGTAATTTAGACATTTCAAATAAATTATATCTTTATTTATTCACGTCACAAACAAGAATCTCTTATTAAAGTGTCCAAATCATCCTTCAAAGATATACAGTATCTCACAAAATTAGTAAAATAGTCATAAAAAAAACCATTTTGAATACGTATGGCCTGAAAATGGTACTTTTAAAATATTTGGTCTAAAAATATTTTCAAACCATAAACAATGACCTAAAAATAGAATTTTCTAAATATATATATATATATATATATAAGCCGTGCGAAGGCACAAGATATTGAATATAACATGTGTTTTGTTCAATATAAATCGGTCTATTCAATATTAAGATCTAAGTATTACATAAAAAGAATTGAATTATGCTTATGATTGTACATCCTTCTCAATTTGTGTTTGGTTGTCGTATTGTATCAATATTGATATTTTTTGTCTTTCCAACGAAATTGACATGAACTTTTGTGTTAACCCTCTCCACTGGCTAAACATAAGAAAAATTAATGACACAGCGTATCTAAGACATAAAACACCTTTCAATATGGTTCAAAGAGGCAGAGTTAGATAGAAAAATATTATAATTATCTTATTTATTTGTTGAAGAAGTAGTATATATAACAAATTACTAATCCTACACTTGCAAAATAACAAAAAAATATTAAAATTATGCCTTAGTTATTCATACATAAGGTTAATATTACTCCTTTAATCAAAGTTAAAACACGTTTGACGCTACTTGCTAAAGACGTCCAACAAAGGTAATATTTCCCGTCATTATGATTGGTCACTGTGTAAAGAAATATAGACAAAAAGTATAGAATTAATTTCCCGACTGATCCATGTGTTGTGTAAAATGATGAAATGGACATAATAAGATTTCTCAACACAAACTATCAGGAGAGTTGCGCCAAGATACATGCAAATCTGAATCTCCACTTCATTTGTGCACAACATCATTAGGTCCTCAAATAATACCAAGCATATAACTGGGACACTAAAAGAAAGACATAATATAATACATTGATAAATTTTGCAATTCTGTCTTTCATGACCGGTAGATAAAAATAAGAGATAATTTCTAATTAGGTCCAAAACCCAACAAATCGTGTCTCAAGAAGTCCAGCCCAAAAGTTTGGATGAATAAGGTCCAAATTTTTACCTAATTTAACCTTAGTCTTCTTTTATATATTATATCAGTATTCTATTTCCCTAATTACACACCGCATAACAAAAAAAAAATCATTATCTAAGAATCAATTAGTTCCTAATATGACGGAACTAATTCGTTAACATAACGAATTATCTTAATTTCTGTATACAATTAAGACGTGTTACCACAGCCAAAAGATTCATACGAAAGCAACGCAGAAACATCTCTTCAGAAACAAGTCCACTGATCTTCAAGCTTTTTTGCATCAAAGGTATGTATTCCAGCCACAGAATTAATAGCCACCACCCAACATACTCTGCGCTCGGCCCACCAAATTAATAGCCACCACCCAACAAACTCTGCGCGCAGCCCACCAAATTAATAGCCACAACCCAACCGCCTCTGCGTGAAGCCCACCAAAATACTAGCCACAACCCAACAGACGGTGCGACAGCCCACCACTTTCATACGAACAAGTCCTAAATACCTACACGCTCCGTGTTAGTTGCGCAGCCCAGTACATTTTCACGTACAGCCCAGCGTAGCTAATAGAAACCCTAACAAACTTTTGGAAACCCTAAAACATAGAGTCATGAATTGTAATGGGCTGCTGTTTTCCATGTATGTACTTGAAGTTGAACCTCCTTCTGCCTCGGACGGTCTATTGGTCAGTTTCGCCATTCGTTGTCGTCGCCTAGTCGTTGTACTAATTGTAATGGGCTTTTCCTGGTTCAAATCTTTGGGTTTCGCCTTCTTTGCCCTACTGGTTTTGGGCTTCGCCGGGTTCAAACTTTTGGATTTCTCCGACGTGGTAGTCGACGGCTTTGCCGTGTTTGTTTTACTGGGTTTCGCCATCTGGGTTATAATTGTTCTGGGCTTTGGCTTGCTGCTATTACTGGACTTCGCCGTTTTGTTTTTCGCCGCCGTGTTTTTCAAAGGTTTCGCCGTCTAGGTTATCAATGTGCTAGGCTCCGCCGTGTTGTTGGAAGGTCCTTCTTCATTTCTGCGCGATTGCCGTTTCAAAATATTGGGTTTCACCGGCCGTTTAGCTTTCTTCATTGTTTCTCTTCTTTGACTGATTGGAGTGATATAATGCTTATTCTTTGGGGTTTGTTTAGAAGATAGTACCGATGATAAATAAAATATAATTTTTTTATCAATCAACGCTATTTCAAATACTAAAATAAATGGGCTGGTCTTTTTATTTAATCATAAAGTTATTAATTGTTAAGGGTAATAAGGGTACTAAAAAATCCAGAAATGGGATGGACTTGATGAAGCAAGTTATATTAGTAATGGACCTTTTGGATTAATGCCCCTAAAAATAAAAGGCAAGAATTTATCCAAAAAAAACATGAACCATTAAGTTTAATGTAATTTAGGAAAACAAAAAATGTAATAGGTCTAAATCTAGAGGGAACCACTGTTTTCATGCCGAGAATTATACTTCTCAAAAGTTTCAATAGTAATCTATTCATATGACAATAATAACAAAAAATGAAGTATTTACACATTTGGAAGCAAAATTTTAAAAATGAAATTTAGTAGACCTAATTTCGTCAAACTTCTATGTTGTGTAATGTCTAAGAACAATTGGTTGATAAAGAACTTTGATAAATAAAAAAATCCTTCTTAAAGAATAGAAAATAGATCTGGAAAATAATTATATATACCAATCATTACGTTAAGAGATTTTATGTCAAAGAACCGATGAATTTTTTATAATTAACACAATTATTTATCACTAACACACATTTTATTATTTCAAATTAACAAAGTTGAAAAATTGTTGGAAATAAAAAAATTCACATCTCATGAACATCAGACTTCTTTGGTTATATAATACATTATTAACATAAGATTGAACCACATCTTACGAACATTATTAAGTCTGTAAAATTGCATCAGAATATAAACTCTAATAAGTGATTCGAATAGGATAAGTCTAGCTTTATACTTCGGCTCAAAAACTACGTTTAAGCGTCCAAATACACCTTGTAATAGTTGCTTCCTGGGTTTCATTCGTCACATAAAAAAGGATTTATATTATTTCATTGAGATGCTGCAATTTTAATAACGGGAGGGGCATGGTTAGGTGTAATCATTTCTTTAACACGTTGATGTTCCACCAGCCTGGAAACTGCACTATTACTTATTGCAAAACTAGTCCATATGAACTTAGCCGATAAACCTGTCCTCTCAAGGATCACACTACGAGCTTCTGAAAATTTGGTTTTAGAATCAGTTCCTTCCCCATAAAACATACTGAATATTGTCCTAATGTTTTCAAAAAATTTCACTTGGGCCCTAGGATATTAATTCCCTTTACCGTAGACCCATAAAATCATTTTTTGATCTAAAATCTCCCAGCAGGGGGATTAAGCCCAGTCCTCAAAATGGTCCATTACGACTTCCATGGACCATCTTTGTAGTACTAAAGGTGTCAATTTAAGCATAATAAAAACAATTTAAATAATGTGACCAACCACCTTACGTTAACACATTACAAAGACAATTTCTATTAACTGGATAAAAAATTTGTAAACAGAAATATTAATTATAGTAAGTCATACGTTCCTAATAAAATAGGAGAAAAATATTTTTATCCCATAAGTTGTGAAAAATATATATTATACACACGGTAATGTAAAGTCCATGTAAGTCTACAAAACTTTAGATTGTATATTCCTTATTTCATAGATGTTGATTTCTCTATTTTAAAAAATCGTAATTATGTTTCTTATTCCAAAATAAAAAAATATAAATATAACAACTCATATTCACTTTTTTTCCTTAGCTTTTCAATTTTGTCCAACCTATAATAGACCAAACACTTATTCTAAAATAGTATTAGATAATTTTTACAATAAGTAAAAAAGTTCTAATTAAAGGATAAACATATTTTGATTCAATAGTAGAGACAAAATCATTGTTATCAAAGAATAAAGAAAGCAAGCTATAACTAAATGCTTTTGACAAAGAAAACGAAACAATTAAAATCTATTGTGGTCAGTTATTAATCACTACAGAAACTAAGAAAATGATGTATAAAATTGGTGAAGTTGGATTCCAAGAGAATTTTTGTAATTTCTTGTTTAAGAAGGATAAATATTAGATAAGGTGAATATATGACATTATTGATCTTATGGTAGTAATCTATATTAACAACAAACTCATTCATTATTAGGTTGAAAGATGGACTAGATTTAATTATTTATGAATCTAGAAAAAATATACCTCAAAACCCAATAGAGTCTTAAATTTTTACCTTTGTAAATAATTTTTTTTTAAATTTTTCTAGTATACTACATATCATGACTATTTTTAAATCTACAACCTTGTTCTAGGTGTAAGTATGATTTGAGAATGTAAGTTATTAAATCATTATTCAAGCATTATTAATATATAACATGCATGTTTTTTCCAAGGTGTTTCGTAAAATAGTATGACATGTTCTCTGTTTGTAGAGGAGTGTAGTTAAAAGCCAACTAATACAGTTAGCATATGTGTCTACTCATGAGTTCTTTGTTCTAGTTTAATATTAGTAATTATATTTGTTATAAGATAATAAAAATGATTAATATTAAGATTTTAGCAGTAAAAGATGTATTAGTTATTTAAGATTTAAAAAAAGGATGGTCATGACCGCATCACCTAGTTATTTTTGGTGTCCATTTGGAATTTGGATTCAGTTGACCTAAACCGTTTTAGTGTTTGATTAATTACAAAGGCCTCTAATGCATTAATTCTTCGCCTTCCTTTAAAAATTTAGTTGTTTTAATAATTAACACATCTATTTTCTAACGTTAACTAAGGTCTAATTCAGTTTTCCATTTCTAAATTTTATAACATGCAGTCAAATCAAAACCTATTTCACAAAATTTATGCCTTCAAATCAAGATAAATAAAAATTGAGTTGCATTTTCAACTAAGATGATTTAATTCATAAAATTTGTAAATTCAGAAATTTAACAGAATCACAGATTAAAAATTTGTTCACTCGGATTACCCAAAAAAATACAACCGGTGACCTCATCAATTCTCTTGCAATTTGCAATTGAGAAATATAAAATATGTATTTTGTATGTGTAGAAAAGAGAGTTCAGGAGAGATATTCGACAATAGCAGAGTAAATACAGGTCAAAACCCTTTATTAAAACATAATCTTGTATATATTTAGGAGCAAATAATTTGAAATCATTTAACAAAGTGTTTTTAGTGCATTATTTCTAGGTTTTCATATAAAATCTGAGTTTTTAATGAATTTGTTCACTAGGAGTACCAAATAAACACAACTGCTGACCTTACAATTTTTATGCAGAAAATAAATAAGAGCAATTATGAATAGTTAAATATTGAAAAATGAAGAAGCCAAAGTAATGGAAACATCATTGAAAGAAAAAAAATACATTTTTATACATTAGTTGGAAAGTTTATGCATTACTTCTAATTTGAATCATGTTGAGACTAATGTTGAGAATGCAACTACTATTAAGTGGCATTTAAGGTTTGGACATATGAGTCAATTAGGGCTCAATTTACTAAGTAATGATGGCATTCTTGGTAAGGATTCTATATCTGACCTTGAATTATGTGAACCTTGTGTGTTAGCTAGGCAGCATAGAATGATATTCACTTCTGGTATTCACATGTCTAAAAACATTCATGAATATATACAAGCAGGTTTGTGGAGCCCTGAAAAGCATGAAACACATGGGGAAGGATATTTTTCTTATCTTTAGTTGATGATTATTCTAGGAGAGTTTAGACTTTTTTGTTGAAAAATAAAAGTGACACTTTTGATATTATATAATAGTGGGTTAATTTACAATAAATACAAATTGGTAAATATTTGGTAAGACCTTGAGAACTGATCATGGCTTAGAATTTTATAATGATGAATTTGAAAGTTTTTTTTTTCAACACAAGGCATTCTTAGGCATAGAACTGTTAGAAAACTCCCACAACAAAATGGTGTTGCAGAAAGGATGAATAGAATATTGTTAGACTAAATTAGATGTCTACTTACTTTAGGTTTATCTAAATATTGTTGGTTGGAAGCCCTCTACACTGCTATATACTTAGTTAACATAATTCCTAATAGATCACTTGATATGAAATGTCCTATGGAAATGTGGAATAACAAAAAACCCAATTTTTCTAATTTGAGTATATTTGGATGTGCTTCCTATGCCCATAATAGAGAAGGGAAGTTAGATCCCAGGTTCCATAACTGTGTGTTTTTGGGTTATTAGTCTATGCGTGGTACTAAAGAATATAGGTTATCGGATAAAAGTGCTAGAGGCATTAAAATCATTATCAGTAGAGATGTTATTTTTTATGAAACTAACTTCACTTGTAAACTGAATGGATTGAGTAGGGGTGCTTGGTAATTAGGAGGGGTCACATAGACATGTTGGGTAAAAAATTATTTCTTTAACACATCTTCATTATTTAAGTTGAACAACTCGTATGGTAACACTATCATTTTCAATTGCGTTTTTTGTCATTTTGAAAAATAAATACAATTACATGAAAACAAAACAATCAAATACCTTTATTTCTACTTAGGTTATAAATAAATTCATAATTAACGATAACTGAGACACACTTCCATCGTGAAACATCAAGGTTTAGTCTTACACACTTAGCTGCAAGGTCATCCAACACCAATCACATATCTTTTAATGTAACACACACTCCACCTTGAGAATCTTTCCATCCATTTATAAATCTCATTGATGATTGGTTGGATTCTTCAATTAATTCCCTCCATTTTTTTTAAACCCTTGAATAATTTCATGCTTGTCCAAGAGTTACTCATAAAATTAAGCTCTACAAAAAGGACAACTCAAGCCTCCCTTTTAAACGCGATTTTACCCTTCATTTTTACATGATATTATGAACAATATTTTTGCCATTTCTCATTCCTTAGTAAATGATGAGTCGTTAAGCTAGACGATCTTTGCATTATCTTGGCCCACTAATATATTCTCCTTACCTTCGTTCATTCATGGCTTAGCTTTATTATTATCCCTTTTTCATTCTTTTACTTAAAAATGTCGCCAATTAGTCTATTAACTTTGATGTTTACTTCCCTAATATTCTATTTTTTTCCTCTATAAATATGCTATCATTTTTTCCTTCCAAATAAACCAACATTTACTTAGGTTATTTATCGTGACGATTTTCCTATTCCAGCCATTACGAGAGAAACTTTTGATAGTTGTTGTTATCAATTCCTCAATCGGCCATTAACTTCATGATAAATTTTAATTTATATTCAGGATGGGGCCTACCTGCACTACTGAAAAGGCATTTAAGTAGAAGATGCTCGTCTGTCATCTATTATACTTATTAGAACTGTGCAAAAGAAAGATTATTGTTAAATATTACCAAAAATAGAAAGTTTTAAGCATAAAACCTAATTTTCTACTAGTTACAAACAAGACCAAATATTATGAAAATTAATAAATTATCAACAAGTCGCAGTATTATAAAAAATGGAAACCCTAATTTGTTATGTTACTTATATACTGAACATATATAAAATTTTGTATACCTAAACCACATATCAATATAAAATGAAATGATTTTACAAAACAAGTATATCCCATTAGAATAATAAAACATGTATATAACATTAAAGTTATCAATAGTAAATATTTAACAACATAGTAAGTGAAGTGATTTTATAGAATTCATAGAAAATGTAGAAGATAGATCAAATCATATATTTAGCATACATATTATATCAGTATCTACAAATTATAACTAACTCATCATAAGGCAAAAAATATATTTCTTCAATTAATCATTTAATAATTCAATGTTATATTTTTTATAAGAAGCACTTATTCTACCTAGATCAAGAAGAAAGGAACCGTGAAACTCTAATAAAAGAGGATGAGAAATATGCTAAAGAATTAATTAGAGAATGGATTATGTAGACAAATTTACTTATTTGTAATCTTTTAAGAACGTTCAACAATTCAATAAAATGAGAATTTCTCCCCTAAAATAACGTGGAAAATGAACAAAAATTAAGAAAAGCTTGGACTTGTCTTATTCTGATTATCTTTATGTTATTTAGTTGAATGGATTTCTAAACCTTTTTTTAATCGGCAAATCCATCAAATTTTATTATAATGAGAACTCCAACATCCATTACATTAATATATAACTTTCTAAACAACCCATTGGCCCCTAAAATAAAGCCCAAAACAACAGGGCCTAATAAAAGCTATTAGACAAAAACATTAAAAGGTCAGAAGCATGTCAACTCTAATAATCTAACCACCTAGACGCCAGACTTCTCCTCTCCTTTCTTCGAAAACCTCTTCATTTCTCTACACTATCAACAGTAACTCTATCTTATTTTTGGTTTTAAACATGAATTTGTTCTTACTTTTAATCAGTTTTCTTTTATTTAGTTTTAATTCAATTATGAGCTAAACTTTAACTACTTGAGGATGTTTTTTTAAGAAGTTGGCTTTTTGGTTATAATATTTCATTTGGGATATCTATTGATATTTAATTGATTTGGGTATTATTTTATATTTCCATCGTTTGTGTGCTTATTATAATTACTTATGTGCTCTGACTAAGTAGCACGAGCTTTTGTAATTAGGCTAACATCTTGATGGGGGCCCCTAATTACGGAACTAGTACACACGCGCCTAGTACCTTGAACCAATTAGTTCTTGCGTGCTATGTTGCCAATAGGGTTAGGGGAACTAATCTTGCCCGCAAAATAAGAGGTGAATAAGGTAGAGAGATAAGATCACCCAGTTAGGGACTTAGAAGAAATGGAATTCCGACTAATCTGAACATACCCACTCGCACTAAATAATAAAAAAAGTGACACAACCTATTACTAAGAAACACATCAAGCATTCCTCTCATCTAGTTTATCTCTTCATTTATTCACTTAGTTTATAATCTCATTCATGAGCTTGATCTTATTTGCACTTACTTTACTTTTAGTTGAAAATCATTAAAAACCCAAAAAAATATATTTATTTGAATCATTAACTAATTTTTTAAATTACGAACTTCATACATTTACGCTAGAATAAACCACATTAACCGCACTTAATCCATGAGGAAATCCATACCTTCCTTATTAGTTTTGCTTGCCTTCGATCCATTTCGCTGCGGGTTTTCATCCCATTCTATAATTGCATTTTTTTAGAACTACAGGACACGAGCACTTATTCAAAGATGTATGTTCCTAAAATATCTAAGAAAAGTGAAGCACATTCTAGTAGTAGTTACATATCCTCGACTTTTATTAAAACTATATTCATATTTTGAATAGCCCTTTGTCTGCACTTGATCATGGTGTTATGAAGCTTATCAGTGTTGCTCAAAAAAGGAGAAGAATATGGACAAAACTCCTAATCCATGATCACATAGCCCTTAGACTATTAGATGTATTAGTCTTCATGTTTACTGAAAAACTTTAGTTGATGTGATTATTGAAAACAAAGGTTAGATTCGAATAGATGAACAAGATTCTAATTAAGATTTTTTCACATTATAATATACTTCACAACTATGCTAAAAATCCTAATGGGAAGACTTCGGATTCTATGGAAAGATAAAGATATAAAAGTCAAGCACATTGCAAACACTTTTCAGGCAATACTCATTGAGGTACACGATTTGATTAATAACCTTAAAATCATTCTTTGTGTTGTGTATTCCAGTAATGATGGATTGAAGATTTCAGTGAGATCCTTACACTTGAGGACATGCTCAATTGTGACTTTATTACTGATTGTACTAAAAAAAATTATAAATTATCTTTATGAGGCATGACTTTTTGAGCATCAAACATGTGACAATTTCTATGCATGGAGTAATAGAAGTTAAACTCATCTAAGAGCTAGCATGATTGATAAATTACTAATAAACACTAATTGGCTTGATTATATTTAATTAATCTACTTTATATTTCACCCTCAACCTTAAATCATTGTGCCTTGCAAGTCAAACTGGTTTGCTACCTTGGAGGAGTCCTTTTTTTTAAAAAAGTTTTTCAATATATGGTCCAGCACAATGAGTTTCTGAAAATTGTATAGAATGCTTGGAACATCAAAGTGCAAGGTAATGTATGTTTCAAATCTATATGTAGCAGAATATAGTTAAAAGTTCTCTCAAAGGATTCAACATCAAGTACGTCAAGAGTATCACTACTCATATTAATAGCATGAGAATCAAGTTGGATGAAGTTTAATAATTAATAATGAACTTCTCTAGTAATGATATTATTTTAGTGAAGAGAAGATTTTAATCTATAATGTTGAAGAGGCCATATTGATTGAAAAGAAGTGCTTAATAAAAAATATAATGTTATTTGGGTCAATGAGAGTGACTGCGGCTCTACCTATTACTATAAAATAATCAAGGACAAAATTGCTAAGAATAAGGTTTATACACTTATTTATGAGATAGTTATATTCTAACTACTCAAGATCAAATAAAAATAAGTTTTTATTGTCTTCTACCAAAACTTTCTTGGGACAGTTGACAATGAGTAGATGAATTGTTCTAGAAATACTAGGCATCCATCTCTCAGATGATGACATTATAATGTTGGATCAACCTGTCACTTATGATGAAATTAAAAGTGCTCTTTTTCCTATTATTGAGTCAAAATTTCGTAGAGTAGATGGATTCACCTCTTTCTTTTACAAACAATCTTAAAGCATTACTGGAAAAAACTTCTACAATGCAATCAAATATACTCTTGGCGCAGATGATATGCTAACAGAAACTAATGTTACTAATCTTACTCTCATCCCTAAGGTAAGTAATCCTTCCAGTGTGAAACAACTAACACCTATATCTTGTGTGAACGCTACCTATAAGAGTTTATCCAAATTTATAGCTGGAAGAATGAAAAAAGTACTCAATTCACTCATCTCTAATAACCAGGATGCTTAAGTGAGTGGCAGGAATATTGGTGATAATATAATTGTAGATCAAGATATTATTAATGTCTATGAGATGGAATGAATCTGGAATAACACAAAAGGTATCTAAAATTGGGAAATAGGATTATACTATTAGCTGATTGCCTGGTTTCTTGTTCCCTAAGCCTTTTGCGTCATGTCTATAAATAATTATTTTACAATTCCAACTTTTTCAACATCAATAATTGTTTCTAAGATTTTGTTATTTCTTACAAAGAATCTTTAACTTTCCTATGTCATCATCAGTCACCAAACTAACTTCCATTTTTCATCTTCGCTTTATAATACATCTATGGTTATTAATATCGTTAAAGGAGGCGAGTGTTTCTAAGATGTGTGATTTCAACTCAATATAGCTTTCGAGAGGGTCAATGTATAATGTCTAATGGTCTGGTGATGGAGGTGCAACATGTTGTTGTTTCCTTTACCCTGCCTTTTACGTCAGGGGATTGCTTTGCACCCCTGGTATCCATCTCTCTGAAGCCGAGTTTCTTCATAGGATACAAAATCCAGCCTACTTGAGTTGAAGAATCACTCGAGTCTCGGGTTAATAACTTTATGGACCTTCTCGACCAAAGAATAACCATGCCCTTCAAGAATCGTGTGAATAATCTTAAAGAGTCTGTTTTATTTATTAATCAGGCGGGAGCTCCAGATTACAAACAAAATTTTAATCAATGAAAAATAACCATCGTGGTCTCTAAGTTTGTGAATGAAGTTGTTCCAAAGATCAAGAATCAAATTAGGAAGCTGATATTTATCGGTGGGTTTGTCTAATATGTTTGTTTCTGAAGTTCCAACCCTCGGATCTTGTAAACATAATGGGTTAAATGTGTTTGGATTAATCCACAATGATTGTCTACAAGAAGAAATTAGGGAACTGAAGTTGTAGTTTCCAGAGGTTATCATTGTTTATGCAGATTATTACCTGATGAGCAAGGGAGTTTATAGTTAATCATCACTGAATTTTCCAAGGCAAGATGATGCAATTTTTCTAGCTTCTAGAGCAAATTTAATAAATGCAAAAAGATCGTCTTGTATAACAAGGTTTAACTGTATTAGAGAAAGAGAAAAGCTATAGAAGTTTATGAGAATTTTATGAGAAGACATTGAATGCAATTTTCCCTATGAATCTACATGTTTGTAATAGAACTACGTGTATTTGAATTCTTTATTTTTATATGAATATCAATATAAGTATCCATCATTGATGGTATAGCTCTTTTATTTCATTTCTTAAATATATTGTTAAATAATGAGTAGATTAATGAATAACATATGAAGAAACTATTACACACAATTACCATTTTCGGTAAAGTTAGTCTTTTAATTCAAACAAATTATTTTTAATTTTGTTAGCCTTTGTACATGATAAACTCATTCACACAACAGAGTTCAACTTAACATATTAATATGAAATTAGATCCTTTAAAGGATATTTCAAAAATTCCAATTCTGAAAACAATAGTAAGCAGACTATATATATTTGATTTAACCAACAAATCCAAAAAGACCAACCATTTCTAATAAACACGGAGTTACAGTGTTATATGATGGACTCTACTAATTTCTCTTCAATTTAGCATCAAAATGTTTCACTTAAACCGGATTTGGAAGAAATAAAATGAATATTTGAAGGTTTCCTAATTTACTTATAATATGGCAGTAACTAAATAATTTAATAAGTCTTAATTTTTTTCTTTTTCAAAAGCATAAAATATAAAAAAAAAGGTTGTTACTAAAAGTTCAACCAAAACGATTACTTAAATTTCCAAAATAATTTAAACAAACATGTAAATGGACCGATGATCAGCTTATTAAAACAATATGCTCCTAAAATATATAATAAGAAAATC
Source organism: Nemophila menziesii (assembly GCA_029959085.1). NCBI lineage: Eukaryota > Viridiplantae > Streptophyta > Magnoliopsida > Boraginales > Hydrophyllaceae > Nemophila > Nemophila menziesii. The sequence goes on from JARWIR010000002.1 coordinate 95,115,620, forward strand.
ATGTTTTCTATTCTTAGATTAAAGAATATGTCGATAAAAATATAGATGAAAAGAAATAAATTCGCAAATTTTAAATATAAGTAGATGAATTTTTTAACTAATGTTTGACTCACGATACTTTTTTTACAACTCTATATGGTAACAGCTAGAAGGGTGAAATTGAAAATATTGAAATGAGATAAGAGGAAGTTAAATATTTTTATTGTTATTTATATGTAAGTTTGGTTAGATTCATTTAAATCAAGTTCGTTTCTTTTTTAATAAACTTAGCAATTAATTTGATTTTTGTTGCATCCAAAATACTGGGCCTACTTTAATATTGGGCTAAGACTAAAAGAAGATTTTGTTTGAATACTGGTAGGGTTTTAAATTGCTCACCTATACTTAAAAATTAAATTCAATTATCTATTTCACACAACCCCTTATTCTATGCCGCCTCCCCTATTCTACACCATTGTAATCACCAGACATTTAAATTATTCTCCATAACCTAAAATACTTACAAACTATCAACAACCACGGTGATCACCTGACATTTAAATTATTCTTCATTACCCATAATACTTGCAAACTATCAACAAGAAATATATTGTTCAAAAACAATTGCAGGGTAAATAATTTCTTTCACTAAAATAGTAAATATTCTATTTTATTTTTTATTGAAAAGTTACATCTAACGATTATGTTTAGTTTTTTTTTTTTTCAAATTTTGTTCTATATTGTTTTAACCTTTAATTATTGTTTAATTTCTTATATAATGATTATTTTCTAGAACCATTGGATGGTGTTTGATATCTTTAGAATATGATCTAATTAAAGTGAAATTTTATTTTTTTTAAATATTTTTGCAGAAGGATATGGTAATTATGTTTTAGTGTTATACAAGGATTATACAATCAGCCAATTTAATCATTTATCCAAACAATAAGATCGTTGGTCTTGATATTTCAGATCCAGATCTGTTTTAGCGGTATGTTTTTACTTGATTTTTTATTCATTATTCATATAACTATTACTATATCAAAGAAAGACTAACTGCAAAATAAAAATATACATATATAATGGATACATTCTAATATATATTAAAATGAAAAAACAAGTAACACCTAACTATTTAACGCTTGATCAAAGTACAAATTAGAGCATTTCACATTATTATTTGATATTTGAATCTCTTGCATCCATCAAGTTTAATGGGTGAAAAAAGAGACTGAACAATTATTCTTAGTTTGGGTCTTTCACTACAATGTCTTGTTTAGTTCCTTCCACATAATATAAATATTCACATAGAAACATCCATCAAATATAGACTTTATTAAAAAACCTTCAAATATCGTAATATAAAATCAATAACTGTATTCTAATCATCAAGATGGACTATCTTCATACCACAATTTATGAAATATTCTTATGTTTTTCCTTGCTTAATATTGATATATAATTCATTTTTTTCAACTCTCATGTATCAAAAATAAATTTTAAAATGATCAATCAAAATAACTTAATGAAGTCATTGGTTAATGAAGTTTTATATTATAGAAATGTTTGAAAATAATTTCAAATGCTAAGGATTTGTAATGGGACTAACATAAGATTGGATTATTATTGAATCATTAATGAAGTGTTGTGATAAAAAGAAAGAATGAAAAAATCTGTTGGAGTATTCTTTGAGAATATTGGTAAGAAAAAGGGTAGAGATAACATGTTAAATAGGTACAGTGAAGTAAATGAAGAATAAAAACATGGAATATAAAATATAAGAGATCCAATCTCTTTTTCTAAAGTTATTATGTCATCTTGTACTTTTCTTTCCTTTGTGGGTCAGATGCTAGAGAGCAGATCATCGGATGTGGAGTGAAACATGCACACATGTGTGTGTTTATATATATATATATATATATATATATATATATAAATAAGTATCTAAAGGGTATAAAGAGAGGTGCAAATCTATTTGAATTTAAAAATATGTCAAATGAATTCTCAAGGTTGTCTATTACAAAAAAATTTAAAAATTTCCTAAATTACTCATACTATATATATAGGATACTAAAAAACTAAATCATAAAAATAACACACACAAATCACACAAGTCACTCTCTCACTCCACAAATTCTCTCTCCCCTCTTTTTTATTTCTTCTTATGTGAACTCTAAAACGAAAATTCAATAATCTTGCCATATTCTTCTTTGTCTAAACCTCTCCGACATAGATCTCTCTTGCCACTACAATTCAAAGATAAAAAATGTAACAAAATTGGACTCATTGAAGTACTTGAAATTAATTTGGAAAAGAATGATAATGAACCCGAATAGAAGAAGGATTTTTGTATTCATGCATGTAAATTTTCTTTACTTGAATTTTCAGTTTATATTTCAATTTTATTGATTTTATGAGCACAATGATTAAATTATACATACAGAAGGTGACAACATTGTCATGTGTACATCTCTTAACAATCTCTTAACATGCAGATTCTCAAGCAATGAACAACCTAATATAAGCTTCAAGCAGATTCATCGCATCCGTATATCACCAATGGGAGACGAAGGGTTTTAAGATTCGGAAGAGAAACTAAGTTTGGTACGTGGAGTTTTATTCATCGCATCCGTATATCAGCAAGCTGGTGGCCACGGCGTCCTCGTCGGAAGAAAGGGACAGAATGTGAGATATAACAAATTCCGGCAAGTTGCTGATCCTATCAACACAATCGCTTGAAGCTTAGGTTATGCGGTTATGCATAGAATTATTTGTAACTAATGACATTATTATTGTTTTCGAAATTTTAACACTTTAACTGAAGAATTTGGAGCTAAAGAGAGTGTGAGTGTGGATAATTTTGCACAATTTGGCTTGTGATTAGAAGTTATTACTTGATTTGATTTTTTGATGTTTAAGATCAAAATGTTTGAGAACGAATTTTCTTTCAGACAGATTTTTTTAGGCTTGAAAGAATTTTTTGATTATTTTAGGGATTGTTTTGAGGGTGGGGGAACAATTTTTTTATTTGGTCCACACTACCCGACCCGACCTGCCCGCGAAGCTAACTCACCTTTTTTTAACCCGTACCAGCTCGACAGATAAATTTAAAAGTTTAAAAAAAATTGTTAGTTGGTCCAATAATTTTCCAACTTAACACTGCATAATACAATATGAAAATATTTAATTTATAGGATGGTTATGCGCATTAGGAGCATATAACATGCACAAACTTTTATTTACTCTTCTAATATCCTAAATTATGATTCTATAACATTTTATTCCATTTTTCTCTATAAATAGTATCTTCATTTTTACAATACCGTCTCTATTTCTTCTAAACTTTGTGTCTACCTTGCGAGACATGTCATGCTTTATCTATCATAGAGGTTAGCCATTGTTGGGTATGTACAATGTTAGACTCGCCTTGTTGTAGTCCCTATTTGACAATTTTAATCATTTGAGATGGATAGTTATATTTGTTCTAACACCCATTGATCAACTCGATCCTAAACACGAACATTCCCTAAACAACACTAACACGTGCAAACCCGCACAAACCGATGTACAACTGGTTGTGAACAGGGTGTGATAAATAAATGATAATAAAAGAACAAACACCTTATACTACCACGAGAAACTCACTGCAAGTGCACATATCGTTTAAAAATTATAGTTGATAGATAAGATTCATTCTCAGAAATTTATCGGTTAGCTCAAACTCCTGTTTGAATGAAAATACGTAGTATGGATTATTAGTTAAAACTAAAAGAAAATATAAAAAGATAATATTTGTTTGTTTTTATAATTAAGAATGCATATAAGAATTAAATACAAGTGCAAAAAACAAGTGAAAGAATGAATATGAAAAATATAGCTTAGCTCTGTGAGTATGCAATTATATTCTAAGTTATTATTCTAATTATAAGGGTGAATTGAGCAAATATAAGTAATCGGGGTTCTATAATCCTTCTAACTCCCACTAAGGTAGATAAATAGGCAATCTCAAAACTACCCAGCGACTTGGGTAGGGGGACCTTGAGCAGAGGATGGAAATCTAACCTTATTGATTATCTAGTTAGGTAAGTCCTTCAATATCACTACCTACCGCACACTAGATAATGATGTGGTGTTGTCTATAATTGATACCCCCGCCAAGGTTACAATCCAACTACTACGGGCAATCCTAAGATTGGCCAGATCTTGGGCTGGAACAAGTCAAGCACATAATACAAATATATAATTAAGGTCTCAAATCAATTAACTGTCACTGTCCCAAATAACATATAATATAGATATAGAATTCAAGGTTTATACATAATGCAAACCCAAGTTATGGGATAATTAGTTCATAACTAAATAAATAAAAGTAAAGATAAAATACCTTACAAACATGGTTAAGCAAAGAATATAAGATAAGTTACCCTGATGTTAGAGTGGAAAGATAGAAAAGAGGAGTTTGTGACACTCCAACATCCTGTCTTCCTCTACAAGTCAACTTGCTTCTCTAAATGATCTCTAAGTGTAATATTGTTTAGGAACTGATCAAGGACATGTTTCTAAAGTTAAATAACTATATATGTATATATATTGGGACGAAATCTTGATCATGGGCTAAGTCTTGGAGTCCTAATCGAACTCAAACTCGTTATCCATAATAGTTGGACTAGTTGAGCACTAAAGTTTGTAAAAGTCATAACACCTTTGATTTAGCTCCAAATCACTTGATTCAAGTTACCACAAGACCGCAATTCAAAGAACTTTCTTTGTATAAAAGGGATCTTTCAAATTATTTGTCGATCGAAAATACTCTACGTCTTCAAACCTGGATAACAACTTTTGGTTGCTTTTGAGAATTTATAACCAATCAAAATAATCCAAATTATTATAAAACGCTCTACGTGCATACTTAGTGATGATCAATTATACTAACATGAAGTGTTTTGTGAAGTTGCGTGGTGGCAACAAAGAATAGCAGTATGGATACTGATTAGTTCTTACTCATCTCTTGGGTGTGAGCATAATTGGAGTGTATATGATTAGATTCATAATTAAAGGAAGAATCATGTAACACATGAAAAATGAATTATAATATGTATATTCATTATAATTTGCGAATGAGAGAGGGTAAGATAAGGAAAAGTGTTTTGATTCTCTTAATTAACTATTATGTTGAAATGTAATACTTCTCTATACTTAAATAGGAAACTTTATTCATTATTGAACATACAATTCTGTATGTTGAAATATAATAATTTTTATACATTAGTTGGAAAGTTTATGCATTACTTCTAATTTGAATCATATTGAGACTAATGTTGAGAATGCAACTACTATTAAGTGGCATTTAAGGATTGGACATATGAGTCAATTATGGCTCAATATACTAAGTAATGATGGCATTCTTGGTAAGGATTCTATATCTAACCTTGAATTATGTGAACCTTGTGTGTTAGCTAGGCAACATAGAATGATATTCACTTCTGGGTATTCACATGTCTAAAAACATTCTTGAATATATACAAGCTGGTTTGTGGAGCCTTGAAAAGCATGAAACCCATGGGGAAGGATATTTTTCTTATCTTTAGTTGATGATTATTCTAGGAGAGTTTATACTTTTTTGTTGAAAAATAAAAGTGACACTTTTGATATTATATAAGAGTGGGTTAATTTACAATAAATACAAATTGGTAAATATTTGGCAAGACCTTGAGAACTGATCATGGCTTAGAATTTTATAATGATGAATTTGAAAGTTTTTTTTAAAACACAAGGCATTCTTAGGCATAGAACTGTTAGAAAACCTCCACAACAAAATGGTGTTGTAGAAAGGATGAATAGAATATTTTTAGACTAAATTAGATGTCTACTTACTTTAGGTTTATCTAAATATTGTTGGTTGGAAGCCCTTTACACTGCTATATACTTAGTTAACATAATTCCAAATAGTTCACTTGATATGAAATGTCCTATGGAAATGTGGAATAACAAAAAACCCAAATTGTCTAATTTGAGTATATTTGGATGTGCTTCCTATGCCCATAATAGAGAAGGGAAGTTAGATCCCAGGTTCCATAACTGTGTGTTTTTGGGTTATTAGTCTATGCGTGATACTAAAGACTATAGGTTATCGGATAAAAGTGCTAGAAGCATTAAAATCATTATAAGTAGAGATGTTATTTTTTATGAAACTAACTTCACTTGTAAACTGAGTGGATTGAGTAGGGGTGCTTGGTAATTAGGAGGGGTCACATAGACATGTTGGGTAAAAAATTATTTCTTTAACACATCTTCATTATTTAAGTTGAACAACTCGTATGGTAACACTATCATTTTCAATTGCGTTTTTTGTCATTTTGAAAAATAAATACAATTACATGAAAACACAACAATTAAATACCTTTATTTCTACTTAGGTTATAAAGAAATTCATAATTAACGACAACTGAGACACACTTCCATCGTGAAACATCAAGGTTTAGTCTTGCACACTTAGTTGCAAGGTCATCCAAAACCAATCACATATCTTTTAATGTAACACACACTCCACCTCGAGAATGTTTCCATTCATTTATAAATCTCATTGATGATTGGTTGGATTCTTCAATTAATTCCCTCCATTTTTTTAAACCCTTGAATAATTTCATGCTCTTCCAAGAGTTACTCATAAAATTAAGGTCTACAAAAAGGACAACTCAAGCCTCCCTTTTAAACGCGATTTTATCCTTCATTTTTACATGATATTATGAACAATATTTTTGCCATTTCTCATTCCTTAGTAAATGATGAGTCGTTAAGCTAGACGATCTCTGCATTATCTTGGCCCACTAATATATTTTCCTTATCTTTGTTCATTCATGGCTTAGCTTAATTATTATCCCTTGTTTCATTCTTTTACTTACAAATGTCACCAATTAGTCTATTAACTTTGATGTTTACTTCCCTAATATTATATTTTTTTTCTCTAAAAATATGCTATCATTTTTCCTTCCAAATAAATCAACATGTACTTAGGTTATTTGTCGTGACGATTTTCCTATCCCAGCCATTACAAGAGAATTTTTTTATAGTTGTTGTGATCAAATCCTCAATCGGCAATTAAATTCATGATAAATTTTAATTTGTATTCTGGATTCGGCCTACCTGCACTACTGAAAAGGCATTTAAGTAGAAGATGCTCGACTGTACTCTATTATACTTGTTAGAACTGTGCAAAAGAAAGATTATTGTTAAATATTACCAAAAATAGAAACATTTAAACATAAAACCTAATTTTATAAAAAATGGAAACCCTAATTTGTTATGTTACATGCGGGACTAATTCGAGGATCGAATAGTTTTTCTATACAGAACAGACTCAGTCCTTTCAGGCATTGATTGATTATGGGACATATATAAAATTTTGTATACCTAAACCACCTATCAATACAAAAAGAAATGATTTAATAAAACATATATATCCCATTAGAATAACAAAACATGTATATAACATTAAAGTTACCAATAGTAAATATTTAACAACATAGTAAATGAAGTTATTTTGTAGAATTGATAGAAAATGTAGAAGATAGATCAAATCCTATATTTAGCATACATATTATATCAGTATCAACATATTAGAACTAACTCATCATAAGGCAAAAAATATATTTCTTCAATTAATCATTTAATAATTCAATGTTAAATTTGTTATAAGCAGCACTTATTCTACCTAGGTCAAGAAGAAAGAAACGGTAAACTCCAATAAAAGAGGATGAGAAATATGCTAAAGAATAAATTAGAGAATTCATTATGTAGACAATTTTACTTATTTGTAATCTTTTAATGAATGTACAACAATTCAATAGAATTCGAATTCTCGTCATAAATAATGTGGAAAATGACCAAAAATTAAAAAAGGCTTGACTTTTCTAATTCATATTATCTTTATGTTATTTAGTGGAATGGATTTCTAAACTTTTTTTTTATCGGCAAATCCATCAAATTTTATTATAATGAAAACTCCAACATCCATTACATTAAAATATAACTTTTTAAACAACCCATTGGGCCCTAAAGTAAAGCCCGAAACAACCGGGCCTAATAAAAGCTATTAGACAAAAACACTAAAAGGTCAAAAACATGTCAACTCTACTAATCTAACCACCTAGACGCCAGACTTCTCCTCTCCTTGCTTTGAAAACCTCTTCATTTCTCTACACTATCAGCAGTAACTCTATCTTATTTTTTGTTTAAACATGAATTGTTCTTACTTTTAATCAGTTTTCTTTTATTTAGTTTTAATTTGATTTTAAGCTAAACTTTAACTACTTGAGGATGCTTTTGTAAGACATTGTGGTTGGCTTTTTTATTATAATATTGCATTTGGGATATCTATTGATATTTAATTGATTTGGGTATTATTTTAAATTTCCATTGTTTGTGTGTTTATTATAGTTACTTATGTGCTCTGACCAAGTAGCACGAGCTTTTGTAATTAGGCTAATATCTTGATGGGGGCCTTAATTACGGAACTAGTACACTTTCACCTAGTACCTTGAACCAATTAATTCTTGCATGCTATGTTGTCAATAGGGTTAGGGGAACAAATCCTACCCGCAAACTAAGAGGTGAATAAGGTAGAGAGATATGATCACCCAGGAAGGGACTTAGAAGAAATTGAATCCCGACTAATCTGAACATACCCACTCGCACTTAACAATAAAAAAGTGAATTAGCGGCACAACCTATTACTAAGCTACACCTCAAGCATCCATCTCATCTAGTTTATCTCTTCATTTATTCACTTAGTTGTTTAATTATAATCTCATTCCTTAGCTTGATCTTATTTGCACTTACTTTACTTTTAGTTGAGAATCATTGAAAAACCAATGAAAATATATTTATTTGAATCATTTACTATTTTTTTAAATTACAAAATTCATACATTTACGCTAAAATAAACCACATTAACCGCACTTAATCCATGAGGAAATCCATACCTTCCTTATCAGTTTTGCTTGCCTTCGATACATATCGTTGCGGGTTATCATCTCATTCTATAATTGAATTTATTTAGAACTGGAGGACAATGAGCACTTATTCAAAGCAGTATGTTCCTAAAAGATCTAAGCAAATTGAAACACAGTCTAGTAGTAGTTACATATCTTCGACTGTTAATAAAACTATATTCATATTTTGAATAGCCCTTTCTCTGCACTTGATCATGGTGTTGTGAAGCTTATTACTGATGCTCAATAAAGGAGAAGAATATGGAAAAAACTCCTAATCCATGATCTTAGGATCATGGAATGTTATGGGTTTAAACATAGCCCTTAGACATTTATATGTATTAATCTTCATGTTTACTGAAAAAATTTAGTTGACGTATTTATTTAAAACAAAGGTTGGATTCGAATAGATGAACAAGATTCTAAGTAAGAATTTTTCACATTATAATATACTTCACAACTATGCTAAAAATTCTAATGGGAAGAGTTTGGATTCTATGGAAAGATAAAGACATAGAAGTCAAGCACATTGCAAACACTTTTCAGGCTATACTCATTGAGGTACACGATTTGATTAATAACCTTAAAATCATTCTTTGTGTTGTGTATTCCAGTAATGATGAATTGAAGATTTCAGTGAGATCCTTAGACTTGAGGACATGCTCAATTGTGACTTTGTTACTGACTGTACAAAAAAATTATGGATTATCTTGATGAGGCATCTCTTTTTTAGCATCAAACATGTGGCAATTTCTATACATAGAGAAATAGAAGTTCAACTCATCTAAGAGCTAGCAGGATTGATATATTGCTTATAAACACTGATTTGTTTGATTATATTCAATCTAATGTACTTTTTATTTCACCCTCAACCTTAAATCATTGTGCCTTGCAACTCAAATTGGTTTTCTACCTTGGAGGAGTCCTTTTTTTCAAGTTTTTCAATATATGGTCCAGCACAATGAGTTTCTGAAAATTGTATAGAAAGCTTGGAACATCAAAGTGCAAGGTAATATATGTTTCAAATCTACATGTAGAAGAATATAGTTAAAAGTTCTCTCAAAGGATTCAACATCAAGTATGTCAAGAGTATCACTACACATATTAATAACATGAGAATCAAGTTGGATGAAGTTCAAAATTAATCATGAACTTCTCTAGTGATGATATTATTTTAGTGAAGAGAAGATTGTAATCTAGAATCTTGAAGAGGCCGTATTGATTGAAAAGAAGTGCTTAAGAAAAAATATAGTGTTATTTGGGTCAATGAGAGTGACTACGGCTCTACCTATTACTATAAAATAATCAAGGACAAAATTGCTAAGAATAAGGTTTCTACACTTATTTATGAGATGGTTCTATTCTAACTACTCAAGATCAAATAAAAATATGAGTTTATTGTCTTCTACCAAAACTTTCTTGGGACAGTTGACAATGAGTAGATAAATTGTTCTAGAAATACTATTCATGAACTACTAGGCATCCATCTCTCAGATGATGACATTAGAATGTTGGATCAACCTATCACTTACGATGAAATTAAAAGTTCTCCTTTTTCTATTGTTGAGTCAAAATTTCCTAGACTAGATGGATTCACCTCTTTCTTTTACAAACAATCTTGGAGCATTATTAGAAAAAACTTCTACAATGCAATCAAATATACTCTTGGCACAGAAGATATGCTAACGGAAACTAACGTTACTAGTCTTACTCGCATACCTAATGTTAGTAATCTTTCTAGTGTGAAACAACTAATACATATATCTTGTGTGAATGCTACCTATAAGAGTATATCCAAACTTATAGCAGAAAGAATAGAAAAAAGTACTCAATTCACTCATCTCTAATAACCAGGATGCTTAAGTGAGTGGCAGGAATATTGGTGATAATATAATTGTAGATCAAGATATTATACACGTCTATGAGATGGAATGAATCTGGAATAACAAAAAAGTTATCTAGAATTGGGAAATAGGATTATACTATTAGCTGATTGCCTGGTTTCTTGTTCCCTAAGCCTTTTGCGTCATGTCTATATATAATTTTTTTACAATTAAAACTTTTTCAACATCAATTGTTTCTAAGATTTCTGCTATTTCTTACAAAGAATATTTGACTTTCCTATGTCATCATCAGTTACCAAACTAACTTCCCTTTTTCATCTTCTCTTTATAATACATATATGGTTATTAGTATCGTTAAAGGAGGCGAGTGTTTCTAAGATGTGTGATTTCAACTCAATAGAGCTTTGAAGAGGGTCAATGTATAATGTCTAATGGTCTGGTGATGGAGGTGCAACATGTTGTTGTTGCCTTTACCATGCCTTTTACATCGGGTGATTGCTTTGCACCCCTGGTATCCATCTTTATGAAACTGAGTTTCTTCATAGGATACAAAATCCAGCCTACTTGAGTTGAAGAGTCACTCGGGTCTCAGGTTAATAACTGTATGGACCTTCTCGACCCAAGAATAACCATGCCCTTCAAGAATCGTGTGAATAATCTTAATGAGTCTGTTTTATTTATTAATCAGGCGGGAGCTCCAGATTACAAACAAAATTTTAATCAATGAAAAATAACCATCGTGGTCTCTAAGTTTGTTGGTGTCGCCTAGGGTGTGATAAAAATAAGATCAATTTAAGTATGGAAAAATACGCACTCTCACCCTAGACAGGCACAGTACTGCAAGTATTACAGGACGTATGCAAGTTTTAATGATAAGTAGAGTTCGTTCTCAGGGACTTAAGTGTGTTAATCGCGTGAGTAGAAATTACGAGTAAAAGTAAAGAATTAAAAGACAGAAAATAAAGCAAGTAGGAATTCGAGATTATGAATTAAAACTAGGAAAATAAAGACAATAAAGTAAAAGATTAAGAATATGAGGTGAGAAGTATAGCTCAGGTTTTGCTAGTATGCACTGATCCTTCTAATTCTATCTATAAATCTAATCAATAAGGGAGAATATTAGCTCTTGGTAATACTTAGTCAGGATTCTAAATTCCCCAAGCTTAGACCTTGAGAGCGACTAAGGGGGCTACGTCACAACCAAGAAGTGATTTCAAATAGGGTTATCAAACGCCACTAAGGCCCTAAGCAAATACTGCAATCTTGGTGATACGGTGGTTAAAACAAACCCTAATGACTATCTAGTTAGAAGTATGTTTTGTCAGAACTGCTCTCGACACTAGACATTATGTGGTGGTTCAATAGTTAAACACCCTGTCAAGGAAACCATCTAACTACTCTTAAAACAATCCTAAAGTGATCAGTTCTAGGAAAGACATTAAATCAAAACACATAAACAAATATAAAGTAAGAAGCTAATATCAGATTAAAACATATAATTCCCAAAGAAACTTAGATAGAAGAATTAGAATTCATAGATTATACATATGCAAAACCCAAGATATGGGGAGTTTAGTTCATACCTGAAGGAAATAAACTAAAAGAAATTACAAAAGACATCATCTTGCTCTCTACAATAAACTGGAAGAATAAAACCTTAAGAACTAATTACTATGAGGCAAGGATGATTTACAAGTGATATAAGGGTGTATTTATAGGTGTTTAGAAGACCTAATTCGTTTTCTTGAGGAAGAGTTAAGGTAATGGACTTCTAGCCCAACTCAAATTCGTATGGAAATAATGATAAACACTGCTGCACCGTTTTGAGTGTATCTTCTTCGTTATTGGTCGGATTTTGCTCCACAAGATACCAAAAGAATCGCAACAGAATTATCTAGACCCTTTAAAAGGAAATCATCAGATTCGGCCTATTTCTTAGGTAAAAACGCCTATCTTTGGACGTGTATGCAGAATCCCAGATTTAGGCAGCTTTTCCTTTTCCATCTTTTTAGCAATTATTTCCTTATCTCCAATTACCATGCAAATCTCTTTCCATAAGTTGTTGTCTTTGACTTGGACTCTAATTAATCTCCATAATTATCTTTAAAGCTTCACACTAAATAAATAATTAAACCCAATATGCTCTAAAAACATTATTTCTACAAATCAAGACACAAAATAGGAAAGTGCACTAAAACTCAAGAAAATCGACATTATTGACTTCTAAATCACTTAAAATGATGTCTCATCCTAACATAAATCTATCACAAATGAGGAGACATCAAGACCCCCAACTCAAAGTTGTATCGTCCCGATACAATAAAGATAAAAACATAGGAAAGTCTAGAAATACACACTTATAAAATTCTCAACACAAGGGAAAAAAGCATAACAGAATATATAGAATAAACCTAAAGCACATAACTCAGAAAATGTCATTCAATAATATTCATAAACCACATACCTGTACACTTCTCATATCCACAGTCAACACGGCTTGAATTCAAGATCAGATTAGTTTCGCAATGTAAGAAGGATTGGGACTTTACTCAGTTCCCCAAGAGAGCTATAGATTGTTCATCAAACCTCACTAGTATCCAAGGATCCACTTAACTAATCTCTAATGGCTCAATCACTTCTCAATTACATAGCAAAGAATCAAAAGGTCTTTAAGGTTATAATGTAGGCTTAGGGACGGTATGATCATATATTTGGATAATTTGGAGTGAGCTTTTGGCTCTCTCCTCACTAGCAATCAACGAATCGTCCTAGAGCTTGAGTTACTCTCATAAAAGGTTTCTCACTCAACCAAATGAATTCCTTGATGCACAATTTAGCATCCCCAATAACCCAATAAAAGCTTAAGATGTTCACAAAAAAATCTACTTTGCCGGTCTGAATATATATTTCTTTTCTTTTCAATTCAATTTCTATAGCTATGATTCTCTTTTAATGTTGAGATATCACGCTAATTTCTCATATATATATATTTTTCTTTTAATGCCCTTGTTGGAAAAATTAGCTCGAACCTTCTTTTTCATTCACTATTACCCCGGCAAAGGGTTACAATACAATTCTGTGAATCATCATCAATATAAAGCACAAAGCACAATTAATAAGCTCAAAAATCCCAACAAAATAAAAATTCCAATAATGGTGGACCCACCACCCCAAACTCAAGCTCTAAAACAACTGTCTATGCATCGCGATTCGAGTGCAGGTCATATGGAAAAGTCCTAAAATCTAAAGGATATGGCTTATAACGTGTTTCAATAAAAGGCTTTAGAAAGGCTAGAAGGGGCTGAGAAGGATATATATAAAATCAAAAATCACAAGGTGAGAAGGTATAAAAAGGCTTCAAGGGCTTCAAACATGAAAGAACCGCCTTAATCACTTTCTACACTATGTAATTTCGAAACTTTCTTACCTTTAGCACTTTCATCAAATGGTTTTTAAGCTAGCTTGGATCTCACGGCCTACACACTTCTCAAGGTTCCCTGAGATCGAACATACTTTCTATCGCATTGCTCACTAATCTTTTCTTTACTATCAACGTGTGTTTTCCTGCAAATACTCAAAGCATACAAATACATAGCTCATAAACATATCACTTACTATCATCAATCTACTGAGCTTATGCTTTCAAGCTATTAAACACACTCTACATCTAATTCCCATGTATCAAAAATTTTAATTTCACCCAAAAAACAGAAAAATGGAGATGAGAGACAACGAATCCCCACACCCCCAACTCAAAAATGAGCCGTGTCCCCACGACTCGAAAAAGACTCGAAAAACAAAAATTAATATTAGCAGATAGACATATTTACAGAAATGGTACGGAAGAAAGAGAACATACTCTCGAGGCTATTGCCTCGCATCATTGACATCCAAGGTTGGAATTGCTGGACCTTTCGTTAATTGCTCAAGGAGTTTCATGATGTGCACTTGATTAGCGTTGATTTGTGCCACATCATTGACTAAGGAAGTTTGAGCTGCTTCAAATTTCGTTAAACGCTCCTCCATCTTCTCTTGCCAATTTTCCTCCTTTTCTTCCTTCGAGACTTGCGTAGAACCCGCTCTTCAAAGAATTTCCTTGATCCAAGCATTATCAATATAACTCATTTTAAACTCGAGTTTCTCTTCTTCACCCAATACTACATTCGCTTTTCGCACAAGAAACGTGATCATAGTTGGAAATTTAACATTATAAACTGATTTAGGAGAGACCGAAAATCGTATCACCTCCTCATAGATCAACTGTGCCACATCAACTTCTTCTCCTCTCAAAATACAGTCCAACAGTAGAGCGTACTTCATAGTCACATCCAAAGTTCGTGTGTTCCCGAAGATATTAGGGACAAGGAAATTGTACCAAATTCGCGCATCCGCTTGAAGATATTTGTAAGGCCAAGGTGCCTTCAACTCTCCCTTATGTGATTGCACTTTCTCTTTGTCTAATACATGCTCAAAAAGTAATTCCTCATCAAAGATTTTTCTTTTAGCAACTGCGTCTTCAAATTTGCAAAAACCTTTCAGTTTCTTAAACTTGAAGTGGTTCCTAATCTCCTCAACTGTGAAAGGAACTATCTTTCCTCTAATCAGAACACCATTACTATCTCGGCTAAAGAGGCCTAAATAGAACTCCAAAACTAATTCATGACATAATTCAGAACATCTTACCATGAACGTAGACCAACCCAATTTCTCACAAAGCTTTAAGAATCTTGCGTATTCTCCATATCTAATTTCTTCCTTGAATACTTTCTCATAAGCAAAAGGTAGTTCTTTTAACTGTTTCTCAGCAGAAATCTTCAGAGCTCTTGAAGTATCCACTTTCTCTATAGGTATAAGATCTTGTTGAGGTTGAGTTCTTTCCTTTGCATAATAATAAAGCTTTTTACCATTACGATCATACGAAGGTTTCCCACTCTTCTGCACTTTATCTTAACCCTTTGATTGAGAACTAGCACCTTTGTCAATTGATTTCTTCTTGTTTAAATCCAATCCCTTGTTACTCTTCACCTCCCTCTTGTTAGCTAAGATTGTTGTTCTATTAGTCATCCTCAATTAACCCCCAACTCAAAGCTTTAGCAACCCTTGAAATTTAAACTCTTGAATTAATGGTTGAACAAGCTTGATTTGGCTTAGGAAATATGAATTGATGATTAATCTCTATGTGGGTGAGGTGGATTTGTAATGGGTTGGCTTGGATTTAAGAAATTGTAGGATGAATTTTTAAAATTTGGCTCTTTGATTCTTCAATTTGAATGGATTTGGTGAGGATTGGGTAATTGATTCTCTCTTGTAATGATGTGGAGAGAAGGTTTGATGTGTTTTTCTTGATGATTGGGTAGTGTTTTGGTGATTGGTGAAGGTTTTGATGAGCTTCAATGGAGTTAGGAGAGTTTTGGAGAGAAGAAAGAGGGTTAAGGTTTAATAAATTCGGAATAATAAGATTTATACCTCCTTTATAACTCAATCCCGTAGGTTTCTCTCTCTGGCGACGATGCGGACTACCCCTGCGGACCATGGGGTGCACCGCAGGGTAGTCCGCGACATCTGATGCTCGAAAATTTTTGCTCACTGGATTGGACCCGTGGTAGGACCCCGTGGCACGTGTTTTTGGGCTGCGGACTAGGGTCCGGTGTACCGGGGGGTACCCCGCGCCTTCTGTAGCTAACTCCGTCAAAATACCCGTGGCACCTACCGCGTGGCACGCGTTTTTGGGGCGCGGACCATGGTGCGGTGCAGGGGGTAGTTGGTGGTCCTTTGTGTGTTCTAAAAAATAATGCAAATGATAATCGAACCACAACCGCAAGTGTACGGTTGTCCCAAGTAGTAATAAGGATAATACAGATTCGTTCCAAGGACGGGATGGTTGACTACAATGTTTAGCAGATAATGATTGGTTGCACTTATGAAAGCAAGTAAATAAAATATGTTTGTTTGGTTTTGTTGATTAAAACTACTAATTGAAAACAAATTATAAATGCAAGTAAAAGCTAAGACGCAAGTAAAATGAATGAAAACGCAGTATGAGAAGTAGTACTTGAGAACGCAAGGATCCTCCCAATCCTATTTCCTAACTTATGTTGTTTAAGGGCTAAATTGGTCAATTACAATGGTCGGGATTCTAAATTCCTTATACCCCCGTCAGGGTGGACTATAAGGCTATTCTAGAGTGTCACTAGTCCCGTCAGGGTAAATATGATCCACTTTTAGATGTTTAAGTTAATTACCACATTGGCCCTAAAATTAGCTAAGTTCGTCAGAATCAATAGCTTCTATTTTAGATTAAATAAATATTTCCGTACCTAAACCCTCCGTCAGGATGATCCAATTGCCACTAATTGGAATAGCCTAAATACTAACACCTGTTCCTAGTTCATGACGCTAAAAACAGTAAAATAATCTCAATTTATTGAAAAGAGTAAAAGCCCTAATCTAGTTAAATTTAACAGAAACCCAAATTCAACATTCGTTATTCAATAAAATTGGGATTCACCCATTGTTTGTTCTCAAGCACTATGAATTGTTTAGCTCATATTAAAAAGAAATACTAAATTAAAATAAATGGAATTCATAACTGATTACAAATAAAAGATAAAAGAAACCTAATTTCCGGAATTGGAATGACTGAGAACGGAGCTATAGACCCACTCTAGCTCTAGCAGCTTCTTCTTCCTTCATCTGTTTCTTCTCTCTAATGTTTTTAATTGTAAAGAATGAATTGTGTGAAAAATAAAAGTCCAGACCTCCTTTGATAAGCATAAAAACGGATTAGGGCTTGGACCAAAAAATAAAACACTAATTAAATGTCCAAGCCCAATTTCTAAGCCCAAAATCCCGTAACTGCTGATATGCCTTCACTAAAACGGCCTTTCCCGATGCGTTATGACTCCGATTGACCTCATTCCAGTTGCTAAAGTTCCGTAACTCGATAAGGAATGTTTTCTCTGCAAAGGTCAGTGGCTAAATCATCGCTTAAGCACCTCGAAATCAGCAATCTATGGCCTGGAAAATGGATTTTTCAGCTCTAAAAATAATATCTTCGGGATTTATCTTCAGGTCTTGACTCTATCTCGTGATCTTTGACTTTCTCCTCGGATTCCTCTTCTAGCTAACATCTAAAACCTGTAAACTTTACACTAACAATACCAATATTACGCGCAAAAGCTTAATAAACTAAAAATGCTAGAAATAACAGAGGAAAATTATATTATTTCATATTTAGTCCAAAAGTCTATCAAATTGATTACATAAACACCAAAAATGATGTCTCCTGAGGGTCGAAAATAAGAACAATTAGGGAGACATCAAGACCCCCAACTCAAACCTTTGTCGTTCCGACAAAGTAAAACAAAACAAAGGGGTATAAGTAAACGTGTAAACAAGTAGAAGCTAGCAAATAAACCCTAAAGAAATTCTCAAAATAAATCTCATATAGCAAACTCTAGAAACTAATATACACATACATCTAAAATGCAACATCAAACATAAATAATCTCAATCATAAAATTAAAATTGCAATGCTTGAAGGTTACACTTGTACTCATCTCTGTATGATGGCTATAGGGTGGTCATTAATCCTAAATCGCTTTGAACGCTCCACCTAGTATATTCCCTATCAACAGAATCATAAATTCACTATGCACTTAGTATTCACGAGGTCTTTATGGTTATAATATTGGCTTAAGGACAGGTGTGGATGTATATTTGGTAAATTTGAAGTGAGCTTTTGGCTCTCTCCTCACTTACCATCAACAATGTCCTCGAGCTTGAGTTAACGCTCAAAAGATGTTCTCACTCACCCATATACGCAACAATTTAGCGTCCCATGTCTACCCACTATAAACAAGATGATTTTCAGAAAAATTCCACTTTGCCGGATGTTTTATTCATTCATATTTTTCTTTTTATTTTCTTTTCTCTTTTTCTCTTTTTTTTGTACAAAAGCAAACCGGGTTCTCGGTTTCGACGAAACCGGGTTCCCGATTCCTACTGTATGATTTTTCAAATTTTTTTTTTCATTTTTTCTTTCTTTTTCATTTTTCTTCATTCCCGGCAAAGGGTTACAAGTATATATCATCTGAAATTGTGCTACAATACAAAGCACATCGATCCCTACCCATTTAATTCCCCATATGTGGTCCCACCACCCCAAACTCAAGCTCGAGACATGTCTCAGGATTGTGATTCAAGTGCGGGTCATATGGTCATGCCTAATAATCTAAGGTATAATGGCTTATATCGTGGCTACAAAGAAAAGGCTAAAGGCTCAAAGTGGGCTAAGATGGATAATAATTAACATAAGGGATAGAAGGCTAAAAAGGCACAAATGGCTAACAAAGAGTTGCCCCTATCATTTTCCTAAGTACATAGCTTGTCTTTAGTTCATATTTAGGTGGGTTCTCTACTAATTAGGATTTCACGTTCTACACACCAAACATATTCCTTGAGTACAAGCTTACTTCATTTGCATTGTTCATTAATTTTTCCTATTAATTACCTATGTTTGCATGCAATTCTAAATGCGTTTTATATCAATCCCTAAAGTCCACTATTTACTATCATAGATTCATCAAAAGTATGCTTAAAGGGACATTTAAAATCTTCTACAGTCAAACGCAACTCCGAAAATTATTTTATTGAAAGCAAATAAAACATATAAGACCTAAAAACTGGGATGAGGCAACGAACCCCACCCTAAACTCAAAAATGAGTCGTGTCCCCACGACTCGAAAAGACTCAACGCAATTAAATAAACTACACTAAATGAGAAAGGATAGAAAACGTATCTTAACCAGCGCGAGGCTGGTTTTCGGTGTTGCGTCCCTGAACTTTATCTCGCTTCTAGACATCGTAAGTTGTGCTTTGAACAAATAAAGTTCAACTTGTTTGTAACGTTTCCCAAAATAGCGCACCTCGTATCCTGATTCTCTTCCAACACCTTGATTTTCGATTCCAACTCATCATCGGATCATTTTCTTCCTCACTTTCAGGTTCCTTAATCACTTCTCTCTTCTTAGAATCTTAACAGCTTGTTCTTGAATAACACCAAAGGTGTTTCTGTTTCTAGGAGACTTCCTTTGATAAGTGCACATGAACACGGTTCTGATAAGCATCTCTTTCCACCCCAAACTCAAAACTTCAAATAGTGAGAAGCTAAGGCTTAGAACTTTGATGTTTTGAGGCTTAAGACTTGAAGATTATGGTGGAATATGAGATGGGTAAAGGCTAATTGATGTGGGGGAAGAGGGAATTGGATTTAATTTGAAGATTTGATGAAGAACAATTGAACAAAAGTGGGGATTTTATCGTATTTTGGATGGGAGATGAGTTGATTTCATGTTTTTGTGGTGAAAGAGAGTAAGATTTGAGGATTGTGTGGTTGTTGATGATGATGTTCAGGAAATTCTGGGTTTTGGGAGTGTTGTTGGAAGCTGGGTTGAAGAAGGAGGTAAAAATCTAGGGCTAAAAAAGAACTTCAAACGGCCCTATCACAGATGCAAACCGGGTTCCCGGTTTCGAAAATCCGGGTTCCCGGTTCCGCTTCGCTGTGACGGCGCGGAAAAAATAAAAATACTCTTTTTTTTTTTAATCCCGAGACGCACCAAAACGCTGGACCCCAAGACGCAGGGTCAGAACTTCTAATCGCCGAAACCGGGTTCCCGGTT
Organism: Nemophila menziesii; assembly: GCA_029959085.1. Classification (NCBI taxonomy): domain Eukaryota; kingdom Viridiplantae; phylum Streptophyta; class Magnoliopsida; order Boraginales; family Hydrophyllaceae; genus Nemophila; species Nemophila menziesii. The sequence continues at coordinate 95,136,113 of JARWIR010000002.1, forward strand.
CTGTGGAATGCGGGTACCCGGATTTTCTCGATGGCGCGAGACAAGACGCGCCAAAACGCAGGACCCCAAGACGCAGGACCAGAGAATTTCACCACTTACAGCTCCGAAACCGGGTACCCGATTTTTCCAAATGCGGGTTCCCGGTTTTGTGTCGATGGCGCGAGTCAAAACGTGGCAAAACGCAATCACCAAGACGCTGGGTCAGAAATTTCCAGAAGTTACAGAACCAAAACCGGGTTCCCGGTTTCGAAAAACCGGGTACCCGGTTCCGACGCTGTGTCGTGAACCAAGACGCCAAGTGTTGCGTGTATAAGGTTGGTACCAGCTCCAAAACCGGGTTCCCGGTTTCTCCTGGACATCCAACCTATTTTTCTCCTATTTTCGCCTTATCGACCCCAAACTCGTGACCTTTTTACCCCTGAAATCATCAAAAACAACTACCCTTCCTCATTTCTTAATAATAAACACTAAAATTACGAAAATCAAACTAATCTAAATTGCAAAAATCTAAAAACTCAGCTAATATACAAGGAATTGGCTTTTGTTTAACGTCGTTAAGCTCGACGGGTTACCTCATTCATTAGTCATTGACATAACCTCCCCAGCAGTGAGTCAGGTTGTCAATATTTGCAACTCGAAATTTGCATCCCTTAGCTTTTATGCCCACTAGTGTGTCTGAGATAACCTTCGCGACCGTGAATGGTCCTAGCCAAGAACTTTTTGATTCACGTACCTTTGGAGGGGGTTTTGGATTTTTCATAGCTACTTCTTCACCTACTTTGAGCCTATTTTTCTTTCTTTCTTTCTTAGGTTCCTTCAGAACCTTCGTGGCACGTGCTTTCTCTTTCTTTTTCGCATGATTTAGTTGTGGATTTTTAGGGTATGGAGGAGCTTTAATTGGTGGTTTCTTTCGTAGCTCTTTCTCCTCCACCCCTAGAGTATCCACACCACTAATTGGTTCTGTTCATACCGGTTCCATTACATCTAAACAAAAACATTCTTCCTTGGAATCCGGAAACTTCATAGGTCTAAACACATTAAACTTCATCTCCTCGTCTTGGATTATAATAATCATTTCTCCGTTCTCTACATTAATCAAGGTACGCCCCGTGGCTAGGAATGGTCTTCCCAAAATAATGGGGACATTCCTATCCGCGTCGTAATCAAGTATAATGAAATCAGCGGGAAAAATTAACGTACCTGCCTTAACGAGGACATCTTCGATTCGTCCTTCCGGATGTGCAAGAGATCGATCCGCCATTTGCAAGACCATAGAAGTGGGTCTTGCTTCGATATTAAACTTATCAAAGATCGATTTGGGCATCAAATTGATGCTTGCCCCCAAATCGCATAATGCTTTTCCTTTCCATTCTTCTCCAATTGATATCGGAATTGTGAAACTCCCCGGATCAACTAACTTCGGAGGTAATTTACTTTGGCATATCGCACTACACTCTTCAGGAAGGCCAATCATCTCATTATCACAATAAGGCCTTTTGTTAGTGAGGGCTTTCTTCAGAAACTTAGCATACTTGGGTACATCTCGAATAGCTTCTAGCAATGGAATATTTATGCTAAGACCTCTTATTTTGTTAAAGAATTTTTGGTAATCAGCCATATCACCCTTCTTTTGAACTCGCGATGGAAATGGTGGAGGTGGACGATTGATTATAGTATCATTTTTCTTTTTCGGAATCTCATTAGACCTCTCCACTTCTTCCACTTCAACTTCTTTATCTTCATTCACCACCTCTTTCTCTTTTCTAACTTCTTTTTCTTTCATAACCGGGAAAGGAGGTGGAGGAAGGTTCTTACCACTTCTGAGAGTAATAGCTTTACAGTCTTCGATTTGGATTGGATTCTCAGTATCGCTAGGGAGTTGCCCTTGTGGACGTTGATTCAGTTGTTTGTTAATTTGACTTAGCTGATTCTGGAACAACTTCATATTTGCTTCAGCTGCGTTTTGACGTTCCATAGCTTGTGTTTGAAGAGCAATCAAAGATTCAACGGTTTTCTAAAGGGTAACTACTCCTTCTTGTGGATGGGCAGGTAAGGCTTTCGGATTCATTGTGTCATCATAATAGTCTTGAGGAGCTTGTCTCTGAACATAATTTCCCTGATTTTGTCCTCCTTGATAATTATTTTGTGGTCTTGGATTGTAGTTGTTACGTTGGGGACGCGGCTAATACGCATATGTAGGATTGGCTGCCCCATTAGGATTTGAGTATTGAAACCCAGGATGGTTTCTGTTAGGCTGATATCCATTACCACTCGAATTGAAGTTACCTCTATTGGACATAAACATCACGGACTCTTGGTTATTCGGACAACTTTCCTCGTCATGATCATCTACCCTACAAATCGAACACATATAAACCTCTTGTGCAGCATGCACAACTACCTTCTTACCCGAAAATCCTTCTTTTACAGCTAAAGTAAGCTGCTTCAATTGTTGCTCTATAGTATTCTGAATCTTATTCTCAAGCGTAGCAAATTTCTCTTCCATATCAACATTATTCACCCCTTTAACAGGTGTTCTTACTGAATTCCATCCAACTTCATTCTTGACTATTCTTTCCAAAATAATTTTTGCATGAGCGGGTTGAACTTGAAGAAAACCTGCACCGCATAACGTATCCACTTTCTCTCTTGAAGTCCCATCAAGGCCTCTGTAAAAGATTTTTAGTTGTTGTTGTTCTGAAAAGCCATGATTGGGAACTCTACGTAAACACATTTGGAATCTTGTCCAAATCTTACCCACAGTTTCATCATATTCTTGACAGAAATGCGTCAATTCTAATTCAGCATCTAATCTCATGTTACTTGGGTAATACCTGTCAAAGAAAGCAGTCTCCAATTGGTCCCAGTTGGTTATCTTCGTAGGATCTTGTGTATCGTTCCATTCACTCGCTCCATCAATAACAAAAAATTTAAACACAGCAAAATACATCTGTTCTCTTGAGACTCCTTGTGTGATATACGAGTCACATATCTGCTTAAATTTCTATACTGCTCTAAGAGGATCTTCTGATGGTCTACCACGAAAATTTCCAAAATTTTGGAATTGAGCTAACATACCCGAATCTGGACGAAATCGCGGAACATTAATATCTGGAGCACCTACTCCTATAGCAGGAGCACGGAATGGAACTTCTGGTGGTCCATTAGTAAACCACGGATCTTGATTCATCACTATCTGAACTTGAGGATTAGGATTTAGTGGTTGAACTTGAGGAATAATGCCTGGAGCTAATGGTTGGCCATTTGCGCCTAGTTGACCTGGTTGATTATTTTGTTGATCTTGAAGATTTATCTCCTCCATTCTGTTAATTAATTCTTCTACCTCTAAAGCTTCTCGTTCTCTCTTTCTCTTGTTAGCAAGTCTGATCAACGATTCTGGATTACTAAGGATCAGAGGTGTTGGCTCTAGATCCTTGAATAGTCTTCTTCGCATACACCAAACCTAAAAACCTGAGAAAACTAAACAAGCAAAAAGCGTAAAACTAATAAAAACAAAAATAAAAATAAATGCAACTATCACTAAAGGATAAACACCGTGGTCACACGCTACCGTCCCCAGCAGCGGCGCCAAAAACTTGGTGGTCCTTTGTGTGTTCTAAAAAATAATGCAAATGATAATCGAACCACAACCGCAAGTGTACGGTTGTCCCAAGTAGTAATAAGAATAATACAGATTCGTTCCAAGGACGGGATGGTTGACTACAATGTTTAGCAGATAATGATTGGTTGCACTTATGAAAGCAAGTAAATAAAATATGTTTGTTTGGTTTTGTTGATTAAAACTACTAATTGAAAACAAATTATAAATGCAAGTAAAAGCTAAGACGCAAGTAAAATGAATGAAAACGCAGTATGAGAAGTAGTACTTGAGAACGCAAGGATCCTCCCAATCCTATTTCCTAACTTATGTTGTTTAAGGGCTAAATTGGTCAATTACAATGGTCGGGATTCTAAATTCCTTATACCCCCGTCAGGGTGGACTATAAGGCTATCCTAGAGTGTCACTAGTCCCGTCAGGGTAAATATGATCCACTTTTAGATGTTTAAGTTAATTACCACATTGGCCCTAAAATTAGCTAAGTTCGTCAGAATCAATAGCTTCTATTTTAGATTAAATAAATATTTCCGTACCTAAACCCTCCGTCAGGATGATCCAATTGCCACTAATTGGAATAGCCTAAATACTAACACCTGTTCCTAGTTCATGACGCTAAAAACAGTAAAATAATCTCAATTTATTGAAAAGAGTAAAAGCCCTAATCTAGTTTAATTTAACAGAAACCCAAATTCAACATTCGTTATTCAATAAAATTGGGATTCACCCATTGTTTGTTCTCAAGCACTATGAATTGTTTAGCTCATATTAAAAAGAAATACTAAATTAAAATAAATGGAATTCATAACTGATTACAAATAAAAGATAAAAGAAACCTAATTTCCGGAACTGGAATGACTGAGAACGGAGCTATAGACCCACTCCAGCTCTAGCAGCTTCTTCTTCCTTCCTTCTGTTGCTTCTCTCTGATGTTTTTAATTGTAAAGAATGAATTGTGTGAAAAATAGAAGTCCAGACCTCCTTTTATAAGCATAAAAACGGATTAGGGCTTGGACCAGAAAATAAAACACTAATTAAATGTCCAAGCCCAATTTCTAAGCCCAAAATCCCGTAACTGCTGATATGCCTTCACTAAAACGGTTTTTCCCGATGCGTTATGACTCCGATTGACCTCATTCCAGTTGCTAAAGTTCCGTAACTCGATAAGGAATGTTTTATCTTCAAAGGTCAGCGGCTAAATCATCGCTTAAGCACCTCGAAATCAGCAATCTATGGCCTGAAAAATGGATTTTTCAGCTCTAAAAATAATATCTTCGGGATTTATCTTCAAGTCTTGACTCTATCTCGTGATCTTTGACTTTCTCCTCGGATTCCTCTTCTATCTAACATCTAAAACCTGTAAACTTTACACTAAAAATACCAATATTACGCGCAAAAGCTTAATAAACTAAAAATGCTAGAAATAAAAGAGGAAAATCATATTATTGCATATTTAGTCCAAAAGTCTATCAAATTGATTACATAAACACCAAAAATGATGTCTCCTGAGGGTCGAAAATAAGAACAATTAGGGAGACATCAGTAGTCCGCGGTCAATTTTTTCTTGTTTCTGGATCAAACCCGCGGTGCAACCCGTGGCACGTGTTTTGACCTCGCGGACCAGGGCACGGACCATGGGGTAGTCCGTGGGGTAGTCCGCGGGGTGCATTCCTTTGCTCCAAAAATTTTTCCTCGCGTTTCCTAACTCGATTTCTCCAATTCCTACACACCAAAAACACTAATACCTTCCTCAAACATGCATTATCAACTAATAACAACTAAAATAAACTTAACTAAAAACGTAAAAGACATGAAAACATGAAAAAAAACTACGGGTTGTCTCCCGTACATCACTTTTGTTTTACGTCTTTCAAAGTTAGACGTGTTACCTCTGTCAAGATTTACGAATATAGCCTCCCCACCAACAAGTAAGGCTATGAACGTCAACTAGTCTGCGCTTGACCCCAGTTTTGGGGCGAATTTCTATCACCTTGGCTGAAACAACCTTAGTGACAATGAATGGTCCCATCCACGAGTCTTTGAAACTTCGTGGCCTGTTCTCGCGTTTGTGGGCTTTCCATAGGACTTCATGGCCAACCCCAAACTCAATGTTTGGCTCAGTATCCACAGGCTTTAAGTGGATCTCCTCAAGCTTAGACCTTGAGAGCGACTAAGGGGGCTACGTCACAACCAAGAAGTGATTTCAAATAGGGTTATCAAACGCCACTAAGTCCCTAAGCAAATACTGCAATCTTGGTGATACGGTGGTTAAAACAAACCCTAATGACTATCTAGTTAGAAGTATGTTTTGTCAGAACTGCTATCGACACTAGACATTATGTGGTGGTTCAATAGTTAAACACCCTGTCAAGGAGACCATCTAACTACTCTTAAAACAATCCTAAAGTGATCAGTTCTAGGAAAGACATTAAATCAAAACACATAAACAAATATAAAGTAAGAAACTAATATCAGATTAAAACATATAATTCCCAAAGAAACTTAGATAGAAGAATTAGAATTCATAGATTATACATATGCAAAACCCAATCTATGGGGAGTTTAGTTCATACCTGAAGGAAATAAACTAAAAGAAATTACAAAAGACATATACTTGCTCTCTACAATAAACTGGAAGAATAAAACCTTAAGAAATAATTACTATGAGGCAAGGATGATTTAAAAGTGATATAAGAGTGTATTTATAGGTGTTTAGAAGACCTAATTCGTTTTCCTGAGGAAGAGTTAAGGTAATGGACTTCTAGCCCAACTCAAATTCGTATGGAAATAAAGATAAACACTGCTGCACCGTTTTGAGTGTACCTTCTTCGTTATTGGTCGGATTTTGCTCCACAAGATACCAAAAGAATCGCAACAGAATTATCTAGACCCTGTAGATGGAAATCATCAGATTCGGCCTATTTCTTAGGTAAAAACGCCTATCTTTGGACGTGTATGCAGAATCCCAGATTTAGGCAGCTTTTCCTTTTCCATCTTTTTAGCAATTATTTCCTTATCTCCAATTACCATGCAAATCTCTTTCCATAAGTTGTTGTCTTTGACTTGGACTCTAATTAATCTCCATAATTATCTTTAAAACTTCACACTAAATAAACAATTAAACCCAATATGCTCTAAAAACATTATTTCTACAAATCAAGACACAAAATAGGAAAGTGCACTAAAACTCAAGAAAATCGACATTATTGACTTCTAAATCACTTAAAATGATGTCTCATCCTAACATAAATCTATCACAAATGAGGAGACATCATTTGTGAATGAAGTTGTTCTAAAGATCAAGAATCAAATTAGGATGCAGATATTTATCGGTGGGTTTGTCTAATATGTTTGTTTCTAAAGTTCCAACCTTCGGATCTTGTAAACACAATGGGTTAAATGTGTTTGGATTAATCCACAATGATTGTCTACAAGAAGAAATTAGGGAACTGAAGTTGTAGTTTCCAGAGGTTATCATTGTTTATGCAGATTATTACCAGATGAGCAAGGGAGTTTATAGTTAATCATCACTGAATTTTACAAGGCGAGATGATGCAATTTTTCTAGCTTCGAGAGCAATCTTAATAAAGGCAAAAAGATCGTCCTGTATAACAAGGCTTAACTGTATTAGAGAAAGAGAAAAGCTATAGAAGTTTATGAGAATTTTTGAGAAGTTTATGAGAAGACATTGAATGCAATTTTCCCTATGAATCTACATGTTTGTAACAGAACTACGTGTATTTGAATTCTTGATTTTTATATGAATATCAATATAAGTAGCCATCATTGATGGTATAGCTCTTTTATTTCATTTCTTAAATATATTGTTAAATAATGAGTAGATTAATGAATAACATATGAAGAAACTATTACACACAATTACCATTTTCGGTAAAGTTTAGTCTTTTAATTCAAACAAATTATTCTTAATTTTGTTAGCCTTTGTACATGATAAACTCATTCACACAACAGAGTTCAACTTAACATGTTAATATGAAATTAGATCCTTTAAAGGATATTTCAAAAATTCCTATTCTGAAAAAAATAGTAAGCAGACTATATATATTTGATTTAACTAACAAATCCAAAAAGACCAACCATTTCTAATAAACACGAAGTTACAGTGTTATATGATGGACTCTACTAATTTCTCTTCAATTTAGCATCAAAATGTTTCACTTATACCAGATTTGGAAGAAATAAAATGAATATTTGAAGGTTCCCTAATTTACTTATAATATGGAAGTAACTAAATAATTTAATAAGTCTAAATTTTTTTCTTTTTCAAAAGCATAAAATATAAAAAAAAGGTTGTTACGAAAAGTTCAACCAAAACGATTACTTAAATTTCCAAAATAATTTAAAAAAACATGTAAATGGACTGATGATCAGTTTATTGAAAAAATATGCTCCTAAAATATATAATAAGAAAATCATGTTTTCTATTCTTAGATTAAAGAATATGCCGATAAAAATATAGATGAAAAGAAATAAATTCGCAAATTTTAAATATAAGTAGATGAATTTTTTAACTAATGTTTGACTCACGATACTTTTTTTACAACTCTATATGGTAACAGCTAGAAGGGTGAAATTGAAAATATTGAAATGAGGTAAGAGGAAGTTAAAGATTTTTATTGTTATTGATATGTAAGTTTGGTTAGATTCATTTAAATCAAGTTCGTTTCTTTTTTAATAAACTTAGCAATTAATTTGATTTTTGTTGCAACCAAAATACTGGGCCTACCTTGATATTGGGCTAAGACTAAAAGAAGATTTTGTTTGAATACTGGTAGGGTTTTAAATTGCTCACCTATACTTAAAAATTAAATTCAATTATCTATTTCACACAACCCCTTATTCTATGCCGCCTCCCCTATTCTACACCATTGTAATCACCATGCATTTAAATTATTCTCCATAACCTAAAATACTTACAAACTATCAACAACCATGGTGATCACCTGACATTTAAATTATTCTTCATTACCCACAATACTTGCAAACTATCAACAAGAAATATATTGTTCAAAAACAATTGCAGGGTAAATAATTTCTTTCACTAAAATAGTAAATATTCTATTTTATTTTTTATTGAAAAGTTACATCTAACGATTATGTTTAGTTTTCTTTTTTTTTTTCAAATTTTGTTCTATATTGTTTTAACCTTTAATTATTGTTTAATTTCTTATATAATGATTATTTTCGAGAACCATTGGATGGTGTTTGATATCTTTAGAATATGATCTAATTAAAGTAAAATTTTATTTTTTAAAATATTTTTGCAGAAGGATATGGTAATTATGTTTTAGTGTTATACAAGGATTATACAATCAGCCAATTTAATCATTTATCCAAACAATAAGATCGTTGGTCATGATATTTCAGATCCAGATCCGTTTTAGCGGTATGTTTTTACTTGATTTTTTATTCATTGTTCATATAACTATTACTATATCAAAGAAAGACTAACTGCAAAATAAAAATATACATATATAATGAATACATTCTAATATATATTAAAATGAAAAAACACATAACACCTAACTATTTAACGCTTGATCAAAGTACAAATTAGAGCATTTCCCATTATTATTTGATATTTTAATCTCTTGCATCCATCAAGTTTAATGGGTGAAAAAAGAGACTGAACAATTATTCTTAGTTTGGGTCTTTCACTACAATGTCTTGTTTAGTTCCTTCCACATAATATAAATATTCAAATAGAAACATCCATCAAATATAGACTTTATTAAAAAAACCTTCAAATATCGTAATATAAAATCAATAACTGTATTCTAATCTTCAAGATGGACTATCTTCATACCACACTTTATGAAATATTCTTATGTTTTTCCTTGCTTAATATTGATATATAATTCATTTTTTTCAACTCTCATGTATCCAAAATAAATTTTAAAATGATCAATCAAAATAACTTAATGAAGTCATTGGTTAATGAAGTTTTATATTATAGAAATGTTTGAAAATAATTTCAAATGCTAAGGATTTGTAATGGGACTAACATAAGATTGGATTATTATTGAATCATTAATGAAGTGCTGTGATAAAAAGAAAGATTGAAAAAATCTCTTGGAGTATTCTTTGAGAATATTGGTAAGAAAAAGGGTAGAGATAACATGTTAAATAGGTAAAGCGAAGTAAATGAAGAATAAAAACATGGAATATAAAATATAAGAGATCCAATCTCTTTTTCTAAAGTTATTATGTCATCTTGTACTTTTCTTTCCTTTGTGGGTCAGATGCTAGAGAGCAGATCACCGGATGTGGAGTGAAACATGCACACATATGTATATATATATAAAGAAGTATCTAAAGGGTATAAAGAGGGGTGCAAATCTATTTGAATTTAAAAATATGTCAAATGAATTCTCAAGGTTCGTCTGTTACAAAAAAATTTAAAAATTTCCTAAATTACTCATACTATATATATAAGCTACTAAAAAAATAAATGATAAAAATAACACACACAAATCACACAAGTCACTCTCTCACTCCACAAATTCTCTCTCCCCTCTTTTTTATTTCTTCTTATGTGAACTCTAAAAAGAAAATTCAATAATCTTGCCATATTCTTCTTTGTCTAAACCTCTCCAACATAGATCTCTCTTGTCACTACAATTCAAAGATAAAAAGACTGTAACAAAATTGGACTCATTGAAGTACTTGAAATTAATTTGAAAAAGAATGATAATGAACCTGAATAGAAGAAGGATTTTTGTATTCATGCATGTAAAATTTCTTTGCTTGAATTATCAGTTTATATTTCAATTTTATTAATTTTATGAGCACAATGATTAAATTATACATACAGAAGGTGACAACATTGTCATGTGTACATCTCTTAACAATCTCTTAACATGCAGATTCTCAAGCAATGAACAACCTAATATAAGCTTCAAGCATATTCATCGCATCCGTATATCACCAATGGGAGACGAAGGTTTTTAAGATTCGGAAGAGAAACTAAGTTTGGTACGTGGAGTTTTACTCATCGCATCCGTATATCACCAAGCTGGTGGCCACGGCGTCTTCATCGGAAGAAAGGGACAGAATGTGAGATATAACAAATTCCGGCAAGTTGCTGATCCTATCAACATCATCGCTTGAAGCTTAGGTTATGCGGTTATGCATAGAATTATTTGTAACTAATGACATTATTATTGTATTCAAAATTTTAACACTTTAACTGAAGAATTTGGAGCTAAAGAGAGTGTGAGTGTGGATAATTTTGCACAATTTGGTTTGTGATTAGAAGTTATTACTTGATTTGATTTTTTGATGTTTAAGATCAAAATGTTTGAGAATGAATTTTCTTTCAAATAGATTTTTTTAGGCTTGAAAGAATTTTTTGATTATTTTAGGGATTGTTTTGAGGGTGGGGGAACAATTTTTTTATTCGGTCCACACTACCCGACCCGACCTGCCCGCGAAGCTAACTCACCTTTTTTTAACCCATACGAGCTCGACAGATAAATTTTAAAAGTTTAAAAAAAATTGTTAGTTGGTCCAATAATTTTCCAACTTAACACTGCATAATACAATATGAAAATATTTAATTTATAGGATGGTTATGCGCATTAGGAGCATATAACATGCTCAAACTTTTATTTACTCTTCTAATATCCTAAATTATGATTCTATAACATTTTATTCCATTTTTCTCTATAAATAGTATCTTTATTTTTATAATACCGTCTCTATTTCTTCTAAACTTTGTGTCTACCTTGCGAGACATGTCATGCTCTATCTATCATAGAGGTTAGCCATTGTTGGGTATGTACAATGTTAGACTCGCCTTGTTGTAGTCCCTATTTGACGATTTTAATCATTTGAGTTGGATAGTTATATTTCTTCTAACACCCATTGATCAACTCGATCCTAAACACGAACATTCCCTAAACAACACTAACACGTACAAACCCGCACCAACCGATGTACAACTGGTTGTGAACAGGGTGTGATAAATAAATGATAATAAAAAACCAAACACCTTATACTACCATGAGAAACTCACTGCAAGAAAACATATCGTTTAAAAATTATAGTTGATAGATAAGATTCATTCTCAGAAATTTATCGGTTAGCTCAAACTCCTGTTTGAATGAAAATACGTAGTATGGATTATTAGTTAAAACTAAAAGAAAATATAAAAAGATAATATTTGTTTGTTTTTCATAATTAAGAATGCATATAAGAATTAAATACAAGTGCAAATAAACAAGTGAAAGAATGAATATGAAAAATATAGCTTAGCTTTGCGAGTATGCAATTATATTCTAAATTATTATTCTAATTATAAGGGTGAATTGAGCATATATAAGTAATCGGGGTTCTATAATCTTTCTAACTCCCGCTAAGGTAGATAAATAGGCAATCTCAAAACTACCCAGCGACTTGGGTAGGGGGACCTTGCACAGAGGATGGAAATCTAACCTTATTGATTATCTAGTTAGGCAAGTCCTTCAATATCACTACCTACCGCACACTAGATAATGATGTGGTGTTGTCTATAATTGATACCCCCGCCAAGGTTACAATCCAACTACTACGGGCAATCCTAAGATTGGCCAGATCTTGGGCTGGAACAAGTCAAGCACATAATACAAATATATAATTAAGGTCTCAAATCAATTAACTGTCACTGTCCCAAATAACATATAATATAGATATAGAATTCAAGGTTTATACATAATGCAAACCCAAGTTATGGGATAATTAGTTCATAACTAAATAAATAAAAGTAAAGATAAAATACCTTACAAACATGGTTAAGCAAAGAATATAAGATAAGTTACCCTGATGTTAGAGTGGAAAGATAGAAAAGAGGAGTTTGTGACTCTCCAACGTCTTGTCTTCCTCTACAAGTCAACTTGCTTCTCTAAATGATATCTAAGTGTAATATTGATTAGGAACTGATCAATGACATGTTTCTAAAGTTAAATAACCACATATATATATATATATATATATATATATATATATATATTGGGACGAAAACTTGATCATGGGCTAAGTCTTGGAGTCCTAATCGAACTCAAACTCGTTATCCATAATAATTGGACTAGTTGAACACTAAAGTTTGTAAAAGTCATAACACCTTCGATTTAGCTCCAAATCACTTGATTCAAGTTGCCACAAGACCGCAATTCAAAGAACTTTCTTTGTATAAAAGGGATCTTTCAAATTCTTTGTCGATTGAAAATACTCTACGTCTTCAAACCTGGATAACAACTTTTGGTTGCTTTTGAGAATTTATAACCAATCAAAATAATCCAAATTATTATAAAACACTCTACGTGCATACTTAGTGATGAGAAATTATACTAACATGAAGTGTTTTGTGAAGTTGCGTGGTGGCAACAAAGAATAGCAGTATAATACTTAGTAGTTCTTACTCATCTCTTGGGTGTGAGCATAATTGGAGTGTATATGATTAGATTCATAATTAAAGGAAGAATCATGTAACACATGAAAAATGATTTATAATATGTATATTCATTATAATTTGCGAATGAGAGAGGGTAAGATAAGGAAAAGTGTTTTGATTCTCTTAATTAAGCATTATGTTGAAATGTAATACTTCTCTATACTTAAATAGGAAACTTTATTCATTATTGAACATACAATTCTGTATGTTGAAATATAATAATTTTTATACATTAGTTGGAAATTTTATGCATTACTTCTAATTTGAATCATGTTGAGACTAATGTTGAGAATGCAACTAATATTAAGTGGCATTTAAGTTTTGGACATATGATTCAATTAGGGCTCAATTTACTAAGTAATGATGGCATTCTTGGTAAGGATTCTATATCTGACCTTGAATTATGTGAACCTTGTGTGTTAGCTAGGCAGCATAGAATGATATTCACTTCTGGTATTCACATGTCTAAAAACATTCTTGAATATATACAAGCTGGTTTGTGGAGCCCTGAAAAGCATGAAACCCATGGGGAAGGATATTTTTCTTATCTTTAGTTGATGATTATTCTAGGAGAGTTTATACTTTTTTGTTGAAAAATAAAAGTGACACTTTTGATATTATATAAGAGTGGGTTAATTTACAATAAATACAAATTGGTAAATATTTGGCAAGACCTTGAGAACTGATCATGGCTTAGAATTTTATAAGGATGAATTTGAAAGTTTTTTTTAAAACACAAGGCATTCTTAGGCATAGAACTGTTAGAAAACCCCCACAACAAAATGGTGTTGCAGAAAGGATGAATAGAATATTGTTAGACTAAATTAGATGTCTACTTACTTTAGGTTTATCTAAATATTGTTGGTTGGAAGCCCTCTACACTGATATATACTTAGTTAACATAATTCCAAATAGTTCACTTGATATGAAATGTCCTATGGAAATGTGGAATAACAAAAAACCCAATTTGTCTAATTTGAGTATATTTGGATGTGCTTCCTATGCCCATAATAGAGAAGGGAAGTTAGATCCCAGGTTCCATAACTGTGTGTTTTTGGGTTATTAGTCTATGCGTGGTACTAAAGACTATAGGTTATCGGATAAAAGTGCTAGAGGCATTAAAATCATTATCAGTAGAGATGTTATTTTTTATGAAACTAACTTCACTTGTAAACTGAGTGGATTGAGTAGGGGTGCTTGGTAATTAGGAGGGGTCACATAGACATGTTGGGTAAAAAATTATTTCTTTAACACATCTTCATTATTTAAGTTGAACAACTCGTATGGTAACACTATCATTTTCAATTGCGTTTTTTGTCATTTTGAAAAATAAATACAATTAAACAATCAAATATATTATTTCTACTTAGGTTATAAAGAAATTCATAATTAACGACAACTGAGACACACTTCCATCGTGAAACATCAAGGTTTAGTCTTGCACACTTAGTTGCAAGGTCATCCAAAACCAATCACATATCTTTTAATGTAACACACACTCCACCTCGAGAATGTTTCCATTCATTTATAAATCTCATTGATGATTGGTTGGATTCTTCAATTAATTCCCTCCATTTTTTTAAACCCTTGAATAATTTCATGCTCTTCCAAGAGTTACTCATAAAATTAAGGTCTACAAAAAAGGACAACTCAAGCCTCCCTTTTAAACGCGATTTTACCCTTCATTTTTACATGATATTATGAACAATATTTTTGCCATTTCTCATTTTTTAGTAAATGATGAGTCGTTAAGCTAGACGATCTCTGCATTATCTTGGCCCACTAATATATTTTCCTTATCTTTGTTCATTCATGGCTTAGCTTAATTATTATCCCTTGTTTCATTCTTTTACTTAAAAATGTCACCAATTAGTCTATTAACTTTGATGTTTACTTCCCTAATATTCTATTTTTTTTCTCTAAAAATATGCTATCATTTTTCCTTCCAAATAAATCAACATGTACTTAGGTTATTTGTCGTGACGATTTTCCTATCCCAGCCATTACAAGAGAATTTTTTTTATAGTTGTTGTGATCAAATCCTCAATCGGCACATTAAATTCATGATAAATTTTAAATTGTATTCTGGATGGGCCCTACCTGCACTACTGAAAAGGCATTTAAGTAGAAGATGCTCGACTGTACTCTATTATACTTGTTAGAACTGTGCAAAAGAAAGATTATTGTTAAATATTACCAAAAATAGAAACATTTAAACATAAAACCTAATTTTCTACTAATTAAAACCATACCAAAGATTATGAAAATTAATAAATTATCAACAAGTCGCAGTATTATAAAAAATGGAAACCCTAATTTGTTATGTTACATGCGGGACTAATTCGAGGATCTGAGTAGTTTTTCTATACAGAATAGACTCAGTCCTTTCAGACATTGATTGATTATGGGACATACATAAAATTTTGTATACCTAAACCACCTATCAATACAAAAAGAAATGATTTAATAAAACATATATATCCCATTAGAATAACAAAACATGTATATAACATTAGAGTTATCAATAGTAAATATTTAACAACATAGTAAATGAAGTAATTTTGTAGAATTGATAGAAAATGTAGAAGATAGATCAAATCCTATATTTAGCATACATATTATATCAGTATCTACATATTATAACTAACTCATCATAAGGCAAAAAACATATTTCTTCAATTAATCATTTAATAATTCAATGTTAAATTTGTTATAAGGAGCCCTTATTCTACCTAGGTCAAGAAGAAAGAAACGATAAACTCCAATAAAAGAGGATGAGAAATATGCTAAAGAATAAATTAGAGAATTCATTATGTAGACAAATTTACTTATTTGTAATCTTTTAATAAATGTACATCAATTCAATAGAATTCGAATTCTCACCACAAATAATGTGGAAAATGACCAAAAATTAAAAAAGGCTTGGACTTTTCTAATTCAGATTATCTTTATGTTATTTAGTGGAATGGATTTCTAAACTTTTTTTTTATCGGCAAATCCATCAAATTTTATTATAATGAAAACTCCAACATCCATTACATTAAAAGATAACTTTCTAAACAACCCATTGGGCCCTAAAGTAAAGCCCGAAACAACCCGGCCTAATAAAAACAATTAGACAAAAACACTAAAAGGTCAAAAGCATGTCAACTCTACTAATCTAACCACCTAGACGCCAGACTTCTCCTCTCCTTGCTTTGAAAACCTCTTCATTTCTCTACACTATCAGCAGTAACTCTATCTTATTTTTTGTTTAAACATGAATTTGTTCTTACTTTTAATCAGTTTTCTTTTATTTAGTTTTAATTTGATTTTAAGCTAAACTTTAACTACTTGAAGATGCTTTTGTAAAACATTGTGGTTGGCTTTTTTATTATAATATTGCATTTGGGATATCTATTGATATTTAATTGATTTGAGTATTATTTTAAATTTCCATTGTTTGTGTGTTTATTATAGTTACTTATGTCCTCTGACCAAGTAGCACGAGCTTTTGTAATTAGGCTAATATCTTGATGGGGGCCTTAATTACGGAACTAGTACACTTTCGCCTAGTACCTTGAACCAATTAATTCTTGTATGCTATGTTGTCAATAGGGTTAGGGGAACAAATCCTACCCACAAACTAAGAGGTGAATAAGGTAGAGAGATATGATCACCCAGGAAGGGACTTAGAAGAAATTGAATCCCGACTAATCTGAACATACCCACTCGCACTTAACAATAAAAAAGTGAATTAGCGGCACAACCTATTACTAAGCAACACCTCAAGCATCCATCTCATCTAGTTTATCTCTTATTTATTCACTTAGTTGTTTAATTATAATCTCATTCCTTAGCTTGATCTTATTTGCACTTACTTTACTTTTAGTTGAAAATCATTGAAAAACCAAAGAAAATATATTTATTTGAATCATTTACTATTTTTTTAAATTACAAACTTCATACATTTACGCTAAAATAAACCACATTAACCGCACTTAATCCATGAGGAAATCCATACCTTCCTTATCAGTTTTGCTTGCCTTCGATACATATCGCTGCGGGTTATCATCTCATTCTATAATTGAATTTATTTAGAACTGGAGGACAATGAGCACTTATTCAAAGAAGTATGTTCCTAAAAGATCTAAGCAAATTGAAACACAGTCTAGTAGTAGTTACATATCTTCGACTGTTAATAAAACTATATTCATATTTTGAATAGCCCTTTGTCTGCACTTGATCATGGTGTTGTGAAACTTATTACTAATGCTCAATAAAGGAGAAGAATATGGACAAAACTCCTAATCCATGATCTTAGGATCATGGAATGTTATGGGTTTAAACATAGCCCTTAGACATTTATATGTATTAATCTTCATGTTTACTGCAAAAATTTAGTTGATGTGTTTATTTAAAACAAAGGTTAGATTCGAATAGATGAACAAGGTTCTAAGTAAGAATTTTTCACATTATAATATACTTCACAACTATGCTAAAAATCCTAATCGGAAGAGTTTGGATTCTATGGAAATATAAAGATATAGAAGTCAAGCACATTGCAAACACTTTTCAGGCTATACTCATTGAGGTACACGATTTGATTAATAACCTTAAAATCATTCTTTGTGTTGTGTATTCCAGTAATGATGAATTGAAGATTTCAGTGAGATCCTTAGACTTGAGGACATGCTCAATTGTGACTTTGTTACTGACTGTACAAAAAAATTATGGATTGTCTTGATGAGGCATGTCTTTTTTAGCATCAAACATGTGGCAATTTCTATACATGGAGAAATAGAAGTTCAACTCATCTAAGAGCTAGCAGGATTGATATATTGCTTATAAACACTGATTTGCTTGATTATATTCAATCTAATGTACTTTTTATTTCACCCTCAACCTTAAATCATTGTGCCTTGCAAGTCAAATTGGTTTTCTACCTTGGAGGAGTCCTTTTTTTTCAAGTTTTTCAATATATGGTCCAGCACAATGAGTTTCTGAAAATTGTATAGAAAGCTTGGAACATCAAAGTGCAAGGTAATATATGTTTCAAATCTATATGTAGAAGAATATAGTTAAAAGTTCTCTCAAAGGATTCAACATCAAGTATGTCAAGAGTATCACTACACATATTAATAACATGAGAATCAAGTTGGATGAAGTTCAACAATTAATCATGAACTTCTCTAGTGATGATATTATTTTAGTGAAGAGAAGATTGTAATCTAGAATCTTGAAGAGGCCATATTGATTAAAAAGAAGTGCTTAAGAAAAAATATAGTGTTATTTGGGTCAATGAGAGTGACTACGGCTCTACCTATTACTATAAAATAATCAAGGACAAAATTGCTAAGAATAAGGTTTCTACACTTATTTATGAGATGGTTCTATTCTAACTACTCAAGATCAAATAAAAATATGAGTTTATTGTCTTCTACCAAAACTTTCTTGGGACAGTTGACAATGAGTAGATATATTGTTCTAGAAATACTATTCATGAACTACTAGGCATCCATCTCTCAGATGATGACATTAGAATGTTGGATCAACCTATCACTTATGATGAAATTAAAAGTTCTCCTTTTTCTATTGTTGAGTCAAAATTTCCTAGACTAGATGGATTCACCTCTTTCTTTTACAAACAATCTTGGAGCATTATTAGATAAAAGTTCTACAATGCAATCAAATATACTCTTGGCACAGAAGATATGCTAACGGAAACTAACGTTACTAGTCTTACTCGCATACCTAATGTTAGTAATCTTTCTAGTGTGAAACAACTAATACATATATCTTGTGTGAATGCTACCTATAAGAGTCTATCCAAACTTATAGCTGAAAGAATAGAAAAAGTACTCAATTCACTAGGTGTGCTTACTAACTACGGTTGTTACTAGAAAAGAAGCCCAATTGATTGATCACAGATCTATTTGATTTACTTTTACATCTAAATAATTAAAAAATATTTTAATAGCTCCATAAGAACCAAGTCTATTTTGAAGCCGAGTAGCTTCAAGGAAAGCAAAGTTGCCTTGATATTTAGGAGTGTTGAATATATTATAAGATAAACTAGTTTGCACCAGGGTCTAAGTATCTCTATTCTGTATATCTCATACATGTTCACTTTGTTAGAGACATGGAAAAGTGTTCCCTAGATGACAATATAATGAAAAAATCAATTCCCACATGCATATCAAATATGTGGGAGAGAAAAGAGTGACATATTAGATATGTATCTTACTCTTTAACTTTTTGACGTGACACACTTATTATGATGATCAATGAAGTAACCTTCCAATCCTCTATTCTTTATGTTACATAACTCTTGTTATCCTTTCATAAGGGTGGGTTTATATTCAAAGTAGTGTCCTCTTAGTGTACAACCGAATCATGCATTCGTTCATTCTAGTTTTCGAAAAAGTAAAGTGTGATGCACTAGTCTACGAGTGTAGGTAGGTCGTTTCCATTATTTCTGGTCCATTGGAACTTTCTTCGTTCAAGTTAAGTCTTTTTATTCTTAGGGATATTCTTTATAGAAATTTGACTATTATTGATAGAAACGTAAACTTTGTACAACAAAACAGGATTTTTTTTGTACTAAATAAAGTAAAGATCAATAGTTTCTCTAATGGTTGTGTACTCTGCTGGATCTCATATGTATTAAAAAAAGTTAAGGGTAATAGTGTAATTATATTTGATAGCCTATTTTACCTAAAAACACCTCATTAGTAATGACCTAAAAAAGTAATTGTGTAACAAATCTTACAACAATCTATCAAGAATTGCCGATAGTATGATGTCAAATTCCAGTAATCTATTTTGTTTGTCTATAAAATCAACACCAGTTGTCAATTGTCAAATATTTCAATGATTATCCATAAATTATACTTGGACAATAATATATTGGTAAAGTTATTTCATGAATGTGAATTCAGTGACATAATTCAACAAAAAAAAATTATGTTCTATAATTAAAAGAATAGTGTAAACAATTAGGTAGGTAAACTTATCCAAGAATATAATTTTAAGTGTACATTAAAAATTTTATATTTATGACAAAATATAATATTTCATGGTTTAAAACGAATATATATATATATAAAATAATTTCCTAAACTCTTTTATATCCTATTTTACTCTATTCTTGAACTCTTTTAGATTCTTGAGCGTGTTCTTTATTCGTGATGGTACCCAAACAACAACCAAATATAAGAGGTTGTGTAGGAGTTTCAAAGGTTGTCTCTAGAACACTTAGGGTGATGTTTGAAGTTGAAACATTATCGGAGCATTTGTAACTCCATGTGTAGCTGAAACACCACTAAAAACAAGAAACACCAAAATAAACATGCTTAATAAGTTTCAAAGAAATCTATATAAATATATTTTAAAAAAACACTTTTTAGCACAAACCTGGTGATGGTTGTTGTATATGAGCACTATGGTGTACACCAGCCATGCTCATTATATTGTCTTCCTTGTGCATTACTGTTGTTATACTTCTTAGAACTATCAACAAAAAGAAACATTCTTGTTAAGTATTACCAAAAATATAAAGTTTAAACATAAAACCTAATTTTCTACTACTTACAACCCGAACAAACGTTATGAAAATTAATAAATTATAAACAAGTCGCAATTTACAAAAAATTGAAACCCTAATATGTTACTTTACCTTCGGGGCTGATTCGAGGATCGGCCGGTTTTATACTGACCAGAATCCGTCCTTTTAGGACAGATTGATTATGGGACATATACACAATTTGGTAATACCAAAACCACCTATCAATACAAAATGATATGAATTAATAAAACTTATATATTCCATTTGAATAATAAAACATGTATATAACATTAAAATTATCAATAGTACATATTTATGATACAGAAAATGAAGTAATTTTCGAGAATTGATAGGAAATATAGAATATAGATTAAATCTTATATTTGGCATACATACTATATCACTGTCTAAAAATTAAAACTAACTCCTCATAAAGAAAAAACGTAATTCTTCATTTAATCATCTAATAATGCAATGTTATATGTATATGCTACAAGAAGCACTTATTTTACGAAAAAAAGGAACGGGATGAGAAACATGCTACGAAAATAATTAGAAAATAGATTATACTGGAAAATTTACTTATATGTAATCTTGCAATGAATGTACATAAATTCAATAAAATCAGAATTCTACCCTTATAGAACATGGTAAATGACCAAAAATATAAAAAAAACTTGGACTTGTATGATTCCATTTATCTTTATGTTATTTAATGGAATGCATTTCTATACTTTCTGGGTGGCTAATAAGTGAATGGATTTAGAAATTTAGATTCCTTAGTATAATTGATCTTATTTTTAAAACCCGTTTTGGAATTTATTATTTTAATGTTAAAATTATATTTAATAATAAATACTTCCTCATTTACATAAAGTTTGTCCATTTGCTAAAAGTGTAGTTTAATTGTCTCAATATTTTTTCCACCATTTTTCTATTATTACTCAAATTAAGATATTACGTATTTAATACATATTTAAAATATCATATAATAATTTTTTTAATAAATATATGTTTGAAAAACAAAATCTAGGGAATAGAATACTTGTCAAATAAATATTTTTTTTAGCTATAAGTATTTTATTTTAAGAATCACTTATCTAAATTTCTTCTAAATATGTTTTAAAGGTAAAACACTTCTAAAACTTAAAAAACTGCCTGAAATGATTTTCAAGATAAGTAATACCAAACAAACAATTAATTTAAGAAGAAGAACGTTTAGGTCCTTGGACATATGTAAAACTCCAATCTTCTTTATGTGTTTAATTAGATGAATTCTAGTCAATAAATTACATGATAATAAATTTCTCACTGGCACTATCATTACTTTAATATAAAAAAAACACTAATCTATTTTAAATTTATCTAGTAATATAAATCTTTCATCCATTTTAATTTAATATATCTAAGTAATTCAACAAAAAAGTATATTGATGGTCTTAGATCATCATCAGCCAATTATTTGAGGACATACATGATATTTTAAACTTACCTCGACTAATAATAATAATAGCTACCTAACTAGTGTCATTTCTGTGATAATAATAATAACTAATACAACATACCAATATTAAATACTCTAAGATTAATCTCATAATTTACTATTTTCTAATTAAATATTTCATATTTCTTTATTATTTAATATAAAATAATAAGATTTCTATTCTAACCTTTGAAGGATTGGCTTTTTGGATACTGAAATGTCATGACCACCAATCTCAATTTATACATCACAATGACTTCCATGTTACTTTAAACATTATCTTGTAAAAAAGTAGAATATATATTATTAAGCCAAACAATCATATAAATCATATTTATTATTTCTACCAATTATTAATAGAAATATTGATAGAACAAAATTATTTATGACAAATTGGTAGAAATATAAGAAATTAAAATGATAGTTAACATTAACAATGAGGGTTTAAAGAAAGAGAAAATCACCAATAATATATTATTTCTTCTAAAATTACCAAATAGACCTCACTATTTTTTTGTTACAAAAGTTCTATTTCTAACATTCAATTGTTTTAGAGTATTAAAAATAAAATAAAAATTATACCATATCTTCTAAAACCTGTCATCAAAAAAGTGAGAAATCATACTTTTTGTATTAAAATGAGATCCACTATTTGATAATATTTACTATAAAAGTAAATAAACTAAAATAATTACAATTTATAAAAATTTAGGGTTTTAAAAATGAAAAAAGCAAATTCAATTTTTTTCTATCATAATAAGGTGATGTATAGATGGAGTAACTTCACAACAAGATCTAAATAATTAAATAAAGAACATATTGAAAAAATAAGTTAGATAAAAAAATAATAACTAATAAAAGATAAATTTAATTTATATTCTTATTCGAAATGTGATCCACATTTGACTACGATAAATTCATTGATGGTTTTTACCAAGATTGATAAGGAATTTAGATTTTACTTGATTTTATGGAAAAATGATGTTTAAAAATATCTAAAAAAATTGAAAGAAAAACAAATCTGATGATATATATTGATTTTTTTTCATAATTGAGAAATATTTTGAAATACGATTTAAAATATTTATGATCTAAAAAAGAAAATTCTGATAGAGGTTTGGTGGAGTTTAAAAAAAGATGTAATCCATGGATGATATTCCTATCAAATTTTGATATTTTAAACAAAGAATTGATGGATTACTTACGGATAATGGGAGAATTCAGTTTCGAGTGGACGGCTGTATACGTAAAGTAAATAGAAAGAGGGAGGAATATATAGAAATTAGGGTTATGTTTTTTTCATTAAAAGATAAGTAATAGCTATAAGATAATCTTTGGCCCATTTTGGGTCTTTAGGAGAAGGCCCATTAAATTTGTTTGTTGGGCTAAGACTAATGAATTTTCAATCGTTGAGCTAAAATAAAAATATTATTTGTTTCTCAAATATTATCTTTTAAAAACAATTTTTCTTCCATATTTTAATCTTCTAAATTTAATATTATAGAATAATCCTCTAATTAAACTTAAAACCGATATCTCTTTTAAAATTAGGTCAAATAAATATTTTTTAAATCTGTACTCCTTAGGACTATATTACATATTTAAATACAAAACTAAATCATCTCTTGTAAATTGATTAATTACTTTTTCTTACTTATTTCATATCATTTCATTGACGTCGGAGAAATTCCTCTCCAATGGCAATTTTGTCGGCAAACAACAATGTTGTTTCAGCGCTCACGACCACAGAATGTCAGTCTCCCGTTCATATCCTTCTACATAGGCTTCGAAACTTCCTCTACATCCTTCTCCACTCTATAATACGCTTCTGAAGAAGACTAAGCTTCTGAAGAAGTTGGTGGCAGTTCCTTCAACAATGATATCTCTTTTCTCGAAGAACTAGGCATCAATTCAAAGCAAATCTATATAAAAACATCGCCATTGAAGTAGATACAAAAGATATTAAACGTGCTATTAATTCTTTAGTCACGTTTCCTCGTGGAATAATAGGCCTATCCTCAAAAATATTAAAATAAGAGACTTGGTCTAACTCATGTTTGTATCCAAGGTAGGAGAATAACAACTAATCAGGCGGTGGATTGGGTTGGTAATACGTTTTATAAGAATTTATGACCTAATTGCAATAATAATTATTCCTTTGGATTTCGACGTGTTGTTTTGAACAATTTTCCAAGAGGAATAGGCTAAGTCCTCCTCATTGTTATAGATATTATTGCACAAAAGGATGTTGATTTGCAATACATACACACACACGCAATATGCTTGTTGATCCATTCACAAAGGATATCTCAAGGGATATATTTATGGATATGTTTAATCTTCATGATTAAGCAAGATATAATGTATGAATATTGTAAGTTGATGTGCATTCATGTATATATTTTCATTAGTATGTTTATTTAACTGTTTTTTTATAATATCATGTTTGATATATATTATAATGCGTGTAATTTTTTAAGTATGTATGTCCTATAGACTGAGATTGGCCCTATAACACGGGCAATCGCCTTTGGCACAAGAAGTGCGCAAAGATGAGACTGACTCATAGTAGTGAAGAACCCTTAAGATAACTTGAGTTAAGATAGTCGTCTTAACTACGTGTTAAGATGAGATCATAAACATGGATAAACCATGTTAAGCTTATATTATGATTGAAGTAGAATCCCACTATCTACTTAGTCTATAAGAGCCAGATATGAGTTACTTGAGTGATTTCATATAAGGGTTGATCAATCAAAGAATTCATCTTAGACAACGAGTCTTGTCTAATTATATATCTGTATGGTATTTATAAATTGTGACATACAATTGGAGCTATATGAATATTACCATAGCGCGTGTGTCATACCATGTGTGCTTTCGACCAGAAGGAAGTGAAGAGTCGATCCCTGTCTCTTCATTGTGTGATGCCTTCAAAATTGTGCCCTTATTACTCTTGACTATGTCTTGATATTTTGATTAGGTGTATGCTACTTTGAACATACTACCAATGATTATGAATGATTCAGTCTAATGGGGTATGTTTGGGAAAGCAACCTAATCAATGTAAAAGGATCTAAGTGTAAAGGGAAGACTAAAATTATGTATCAAAGTGTGTGCTTGCAGGTACCGATCATGTACGTCAATTTGGACTATGACATGATAGTGAGACACATAAAGTTATGTCAGTGAACTCTTTTGATCACATAAACGATGTGATATAAATTTAAAGGGGTCAGAGTTACTGAATATGATACAATAAATTATTAGTCTGGGGTACCACAAGATACGTAAGGAATGAGGTTTCATTTGAGAAACTATGTACCCTAACAGGTTATTAGTAACGTATGCTCGTATGCTCGTATGCTTGTCGGTCGCACGACCTATTTTGTCAAGTATGATGAATTATTCTAGAAATGTGTATATGAGAAGATTTGAGAAATATTGATGTATGGTGCAATGAAATGCATGTACCTAAAGGGAATGATTGTAACTCCATCATGTGCGAGTAGGAGAATGAAAGAAATTAAAAAAAAATTATTCCCTGTCACCCATGATGGGAAAAGCATGAACGTACATGGAAGTTATCTTTGATAACTTCCCACTTAGATGGTGGAGGAAGTGGAGAAAGTGGGAGAGCGGTTTATTTACAGGCAATAAACCAACTCTCCAACTCTATAAATAGAGTCTTTCTTTCTCACAAAAACACAGCAACACAGACAACACAGTTCATAAGCGTACAATTTTTTTCTCTCCAAAACTTACGACCAGTAGGAGAAGCGATTTATTCATTCCAATTAAATCAAGTACAAGAATGCAGAATTCTGGACTCTTCATTCCAATCTGCTGCGTATAAGGTTTGTCTAATAAACCTTCTTGTATATATTCTAGAGTAACACAAAGGAAACACATCTTTCTAATTGTTATTCATTGTATCATCCGAATGCAATGTCACAATTGTATCATTCAACTCTAGTGATAGTGACAATAGTTCTATAAAGTTTAATATTTTTATAGAAAGAGTTTTTAGAGCCTAAACTTTTTAAGTTCTTAGGGTAAGAATATCATCCTCTATATAATAATAAATCTCATTATAGATCTAAATAATAGACATATGACATTATATAGCACTGGTGGTTATGCAAATTAGTAAACGAAAGCATAAAAAAGAATTTTTTCATAATATGATTAGATAAATATAAAATAGGACCATCGTATATGATAAGGGCGAAGAGTTAGAAAACTTATTTTAAAAAAAGTGAGCTAGTAGACGTATATAAACAAAATAAATAATATGTTTGTTCTATTCCTTCCTCCCTTTTCTATGCACCAAGGTCATGATCTTCTTCATGTCCTCTGATATTTCTTCATCACATTAATTACTTGTCTTCAAATCTTGTCCTCTATAATGAATAAGTGTTTGCAAGATTCCTCTTATTGTAGATTATGTTCTTCATCTTCCAGTAATGTATGTTTTACTTTTAGTACAATCTAGGGGACCTAATACATATGCAGTCTCGTTAGCAGATGTTTCCAAGGGCTTGTTTAATCTCGAATAACACAATCCAGGATATGTGTCGAGGAGAAGCAGGTCATGGTACAGTACTATGGGATGTCCAAATAAAGTAGGGTGGGTGGCACTTATCGGTTGAGGCTTTACATCATATTCTTTTCTTCTTCTGGAATGGAAACAGTTTCCTGGATTGTTAATTCTGAAATATACCCATTAAGGTATAAAGGAGTCTGTGGAGGTATAGCTGCAACGGCTAACTGGATATCTAATCTTATTGTCGCGCAATCTTTTTCGAAGCCATTGGGACATCATGGACGTTTCTTATATTTGGAGTTATAGCTGTTTTTGGAATTCTGTTTGTTTTCATATTCGTTCCTGACACTAAAGGTCTCCCGATTAAAGAGATAGGGAAGCTGTTAGAGACGAGGGCTTTTCAGTTTAAGTTCTGGGGAAAAAGGTGTGAAATGCCGAAGAAGGTTGAAGACATGTGAAAAAATTAGGTTAGAGGTAAACTAGCTTGATAATCACAGTTTAATTTCAGTATCTCTGGATTTTTGATTCAATTAATATTGCTGATTGTCTTTATTTCTACCTTCTTTAAGTACAATGTATTATTTTCTAAATAATTCAGATTCTTCTAAATAATTCAAGTACATTCTATTTTTTACATAGTTTAAGGATACAAACATCTAATATGTGAATTAAAAATAAGTGCTTTATAGAAGTATTTAAAGCCTGATGAATATTGCAGCAGATATTGTAGTAGGTACTTAGAAATAATGCAGCAAATATTGCAGAAAGTACATAGTTTAAGAACACACACATATAATCTGCTGAACTTTTTCTTTAGGAACAGACATCTACTTTTTGCTGATTTGTGGTCAAAGAACCAGAAAGTAAAGATAAGCAATATTGCATCAAACATCAAATAGAAGTATTCAAACCCTGAGGAACGAAAAAGAAATTAAGAAAGAAACAAAAAAATCTCATTAACTTCTCTACGTAGTATTGATATCTGATATCCAGTATATTGTTACACCTAAATTTGCCATATGAATTTATTAAGGTACTAGTGTCATCCAACATGTTTATCTTTGCAGGACTAATGCTACACTTTCACGTAATATATTAATGCTAACAAATTAAAGAAAAATGTTAAAAGACAAAATCATAATAATTATAAAAAAATAATTAAATGATAATCAACCAAATCTAACTACAGGGATGTGCAAAGAAGAACTAATTTCTATTTCAGGTTATGCTATTTGCATCAATGCACCCACTAAACTGTTGACATAATCAATTCCTTCAAGGCCACATATTGTTTCTTCGGCTAATTTAAACAAAAATTGCATCTATTTGAATTGATCCTGAAGCCTTCCCGTCTTGGAATCCGAGCTAACTCAGCACTCGGACACAAGATATGTTTGGCTTTTTAACTGATAAATTGGTAATAAACTTCTATTGGAACCACCCATCTCTCTACCGAAAAATATTTTCTGTTATTCAATCCATAATTATCCGTTTCCATAAGAAATAATTTATGATCTCTTAAATTCACAGACTTTAAAGGGAATGAAAGAAAGTGTCCAGACACATTCATGTTGCTCAGAAAACCTGATAGGTTTCCCGAAGCTCTCGACAGTAATTCTGAATGAGCTCTCAGAGATTAAATATGGTAATTTTTTCTTTTCTGGATAATTTTTGATAACTTTTTCTAGCTCCTCGAAATTTCTTCCTTTGCCCCATAGTTCATAAATTCCCTTTATGAGAATACCTTATGCACCATTATTAAGTTGTTGCACCACTAATTTTCAGTTAGAATTAATTGCATCATTAGTCATGTCTTATGTTAAATAGCAAATAAACCAAGTTATTTCAAAGATAGAAAATATACCACAGTGTTGAAATAGAGTGTTCGCATAACATAGGGACAAATGATGCAATTAAACCCATTTTCAATAATCACAAAAGAAAATGACCAGGATTTAGTATTCATAGATATGGTAGTGAAATTACCATGGTTGCTGATCGAGACGTTTATATCACGGTTGATATACGGTTTAATTACCTGGTTTGCCTACATTTTTGTGAGATGATGGTTAATATCATAAAAATTACACAAAGGGTGTTTTATAAAAATTATCGCACTGTTCTTTTAGCCACTGATGTAATTGCCTTGGGTGATGATAAATACTGGGTTGCATTGTACACGAAATTTCATCGTACAAGTACGTGTCGGTCAACCTTATGTATGAAATGATTCAGATATATATTACTGTAAATCAAAGATCCTAAATTCAGAACAAAGAGAAACAAGAATAAAAACGTGTCAACAGCTGAAACATAGCCTTGATTTTGTACACTTGAAACCACTTCATTGTAGTTTACAATATCCATACATTCTAATCTCTACAAATATTTTTAATTCAAAGTATCGTCACCTAATCTACCTAGTAAAATATATGAAATTCATACCAAGATGAGATGAATTATAGGTAATATATACATTACAAATTCCCAGCTTAGAAAAATATCTTGAGCACAAATTAAAATAATTGTATTTTCAAAACCGCTTTGTCAAAACCCCAATTTTTTTGATGCAGTCATGAACAGTTTAAAGATACTCAAAGTTAGTCAAGCTGTGTCTTCAGGGTCCTAATCCTATTTAAAACTCAGAGCAGAACCATGAAACCGTGACTGCTATTATCATTTTAAAAGACGTTATATCATTTTTTTTGCATATCCACCTTGATAAGAGCAACATTTGTATCAGTAGCTCATCGAGCCTCACTTTCTTGCATATCCATTTTTTTTAAGTAATGCCTGCTTCACAGTTAAAGTCTTTTAACAATCTCTTTCACAATTTTGTATAGCAATCATGACAAAACTACGTACTAAACATTATTCCAGACAGTGTTCACTAATCTTCTCATTGGGTATGTAAGTTTTCAGCTTCAATTTTCTAAAAAATACCCAAAATGGACATGGTAGTAACTGTCAAAAAAAATATATACATTATTTTTCTAATTAATAGTACTAAAGTTTAGAATGGCAATGACCAATGATGCAATTAACCGTTTGTCTTATACGAAACTTTTGACAAACACTCTACTAGATTTTACTGGATTAATGGCTTCTAATATGACAAATACTCTCTTGAGTTATATGTATTTGTCAAGAGGGAAAAGAAAATACCCATAAGAAGGAAAACAACGAACCGTGGTGTAGCTGCAACCGGTGAGAAAATATTACCGAGAATGAATTCCACAGCCAGATGTGACAAATTTTTGAAATTACCCAGCTCCACCTATCAAATAAATGAACTTATATTACAACTATAGTTGATGAAAAACAAGCATTAAAAAAAGAGCAACACAAATTTCTTGGAGTGACAGTTTCACAAAGCTCCACCAGAAAAATTAGTCACATATCGAATTCAAACTGTGATTAATCTTATACAAATCAATGAAACTTGTCACATAGACAATAATTAAACTATTCCAGGGAAAGCCTTTTTACCTGAAGTGCCCAGCTGCTGTGACCTGCTACCAGTTCTTTTTCTCCTTTGCTCGTTGATTCTAACTGATGCATTCAAAAAATTCAAAATTCAACATTCAAAAATTTATAATTTAAAAGAAAATTAAATAAACCTTGTTTAAGAAATCTGCGGCGCAAAACATCATTGAATCTAGCATCAGATCGGTTCCCAAATGTCTTTGTGCTCAAACTTTCCAAATTATCAAAGAAATAGCATTTGCAAGACGCACTTTGTGGAAACAAATCATACTGCAAGCCATCTAAATAATAGTAGATATAAATTAAACAGAGTGCCAAATATTGTAAACTCTCCAGCCTTTATATGCCTGCTTTGCAACCATCCAACTGGATGGTCATCACATAAAGCTCCCCTTTCTACATTTAATTAAAAAACTTGTTAGCAAATTTGGGGTTAATGATTTGATTAAAATAATAAATAGGTAGCCAAGTATTCTTTTTTTTTTGTTACATAGGAGAGCCACTTTGGACTCGGAGACCCTGGCCAGTGAGCTAACCCCATCAGGTTCGTAGCCAAGTATTCTATGTTATCTCAATAATATTCTTCTAAGCTGTTTTACATAATATTAATTAAGTCAGAAAAACATATACAGCAAAATGTTCATACTAGTAATCAATCTGATTAGTCAATTACACAAAGATAACATATCTACTACCACAATAAATCACCCTTGAAATGATTGAGTAATAGATTATAAACAAGAATAAAACAACCCAATTTGTACTAAGGCGATTAAACCATATTCAAATTAGGGGAGTTCCTAAGTACATTTTGAGTGAGCGAAAAAAGTATGGGATAGCTCATACTAGACACTACCCAAACTCGAGAGGGGTTGAATACAAATTAGGTAAAATGACGTGTCACATTGGTTGTTTCTTTCTTTCTCCGAGATTTGTAATTTTCGTATTAGGTTGAAATGTTGGTGGGATGTTAAGTTGCAAAAATATTTGTTTACCTGAATATATCATGGATACTTCTCGTCTCTGATGGGAGAATGTTTATGATAAAATATTGATTTCTGAATCATGCTTGAAGGGAGATCATCTCTGATCAGTCGTATCATTTGGGGCATTTAGATCAAACACATGATTTGTAATGAATATACTACTGAGATGAACATGTTTTTTGGCAACTCTTAAAGAACACATGAAATTCAGCCTGATAACTCCTTGGTGCCTCAAAGAATTGTTTGTATACAAGTTCTTATGTCTCGGAAGACATGGTTATACGATCAAGGGTTCATGAAGGAAAAATATTTACGAATTCTTTGCTTGTCATTTGTTATCTCCCTCAAGGCTTTGTTTATGGATAAGGATCCTCAGTTGTCCAATATTTTCTAAAAGTCTCTATGAATGAAACATGGCAAATTTTTCGCTACAACCTTTGTTTTTTGACCAGTTGGAAAATGACCTTAAATCTTGGGTGTCGTCACTGTCGTGGGTCTTTCATACAGTATATATATATATATATTAAGTTGACGACGCATGACATTATAACAAGAAAATAGCACCGTTAGCTTAAAGCTTAATAACAGTTGATGGCCACATTCGGGTAAAAGAATTATAAGGGCCCAAATACACTCTTGTTTATTGAATAATGGCCTAAACTAAATACCAATTTAACTCCAACTAGCATATAAAACTACCTCTCCCATTAGGTTTAGAAAATAAAAAACAAATCCCCTCCCCCATTTCTTTCTCGACACTGCAGCCCCAATTCAAGATCGGAGCAGCACCAAGAATAACGCCGCACCAAAAACCCCGCCCCTATCCCTCTCTCTCTCTCTTCGCTCTATATTCCACCCACACCAGAAGAACCGCCGTCTTCACCCCTCCTCCCTCTTCAGCTTCCTGTCACTGGAGCACTACCAACAAATCTTGCCGCCATCTCAGCAGATCCACGCCACCTGCCTCCCTTCGGAGGCTAACCTGTCGCGGATAACACAGCCATTCAGTGGCCATTCGTAGGCCAACCTGCTCCGGCGAATCTCCCCCTCTTTCTGCTCCGCATCACAAGAAAACTGACGCCATTAACGAGCCACATGAAAATCGTTCTCAAAAAACTCGTTCTCAGATCTGTTTATTCAGATCTCTATCTGTTTATTCAGATTTGTTATGCATTTTCAGGCGGTAAATACCCAATGTTTAGAATTTTAGTGGGTTTATACCCACTGTTTCGTGTTGTCTGACCAGGTATTCAGATCGGTTGTGCTGTTTCAAGGGTAATCGTGTTGTTTTAGGGGGTAAGCATTTTAGGAGGTAATCGTGTTGTTTTAGTGGGTAATAGACCCACTGTTTTTGTGGGTATGGTTCTCACCACCACGTTGGAAGCACCAACACGTTGGACTCAACTGTACAACGAATAAAGAACATTGAACTTTGAACAATGAGGACTCAATATGTTTTAAAAAAAAATAGTGGGTATTTACGAACCCCATTTTTGCATTTTCAAGGGGTATACACTCATTGTTTTGTATTTTTCAGAAGGTATTCGCTCGCTCAAGCAAGCTATTTTCAGAAGGGTAACCACCATTAACGGGCCACAAAAGGTCATGCGTAAGCAAATTAGAACCATAAAATTTCAACAAAGGACTTATAATGTAATTAAAAAAAATTAAAATAGTGGGTGTATCCCCTAAAAATGTAACCAGAAACCAGAAAATCCCTAGTTAGACCATTAAAAAACATAACATCTAACTAGGCCCTTAAAATTATCATTTGTGAATTTGAGACCTATAAAGTATATTCCTCCGTAACTATACCTTAAAAACAAAATTAGTCACGTTAATGATATCTAAAACAGCCTGGAGATTCAAGCAACAGTAACTAAAATGTATAAAAGTATGCATGAGCATTATTCACCCAACCCTTTGGCAAAATAGTGACACAAAAAAGACAGTTAACTTGAGAAATTGAAATCATATTTCAACTTGTGCTTCTCTTCCTCTTTAAAGTCATAAGATGTGATATCCCCTCTTTAAGGGTAGCTTTTCTTTGATTTTGAAAGTTCCAAAGCTCTTGTACTGGGTACCTACCACTACGGTTGTACTAATTCATCTCCTTCAATGCAGTACACATAGCTTCATAAGCTTTCACTCCAAGTCTATCCTTGAGATATTTAAGTCCTCCATCATCTTCATCAATTATTTCCTAAGAAAAAGCATTCAAAGGTAACAAAACTTTGTTAAAGCAAAAAAACAGGGAACTGGTAAACAAATAAGTTTGTGAAAGTACCTTATGGCCACCACCTTCAACCTCAACGACTAAAAAAGGATGCCAGTTTGGATCCCTCAGCTTTTCCTCCCATTCTGAATGAATAATAGTGCCTTCCTTACATTCTAATGTAAATAATTCTTTATCCAAATCACCCATTCTCTTCACACCTATTTTTGGCTGCTGAAACTTTACCCTCTTCTTTGTCGGACCCTCCTAGTCCCGAATATGACGCCCCCCAACTTTTTCATGCCAATGGTTCAGCCAGGTCAACAAGGACAGCGTCCAGGTGGCATGCAGGGTCAAGATCCAGCTATGTGTCTAGTAATTAGCAATAACATAAATACAATGTCAAAATAATAACAATAATAATAATAATAAACATTCAAAGAAACCAACCTGAGGTACTTTTCTTTATTTGGGCAATGGAACTAAACTGGTGGTATGAAAAGGCTGAGTTTAGGCATGAAGGATGATTTTTGCAAATATTGTAAACTCTCCAGCCTTTATATGCAAAGCAGATGGTCATCACATAAAGCTCCCCTTTCTACGTTTAATTAAAATAACTTGTTAGCAAATTTGGGGTTAATGATTTGATTAAAATAATAAATAGGTAGCCAAGTATTGTATGTTATCTCAATAATATTCATCTAAGTTGTTTTACATAATATTAATTAAGTCAGAAAAACATATACAACAAAATGTTCATACAAGTAATCAATTGGATTAGTCAATTGGACAAATATAACATATCTAAGACCACAATAAATCACCTTTGAAATGATTGAGTAATAAATTATAAACAAGAATAAAACAACCCAATTTGAAATGATTGGCAGATGCACTTACTAGAAGAATTCCATACTTGACTGAAATGCCTAAAAGTATCTTTGGTTCTGATGTCACTCATCCTCAGCCTGGAGTGGATTCAAGTCCTTCAATAGCGGTTGTTGTTGCTTCAATGGATTCAATTAAGTAATTCATAACTTTGTTCCATCATAATATACTTTTGCAACTACAAAGTACCAAAATGTACTTGTACAAGTACTTGTCCAGTGGTGGAAAGTATGCCCAGAACTCGTATTTTCTGTAACTTAACATTTTTCACACCCTAAAGATCACTAATAAATAATATTTTGATACATATACATGCAAAAAATAAATTTTTATGTTTGTGTTACAAGTATTTTGAGTCAACATTCAATATGTATGAAACAAGGGGAGTTCCCAAGTACATTCTGAGTGAGCGAAACAAGTATGGGATAGCTCATACTAGACAGTGCCTAAACTAGAGAGGGATTGAATACAAAGAACTAAAAAATAGTAAGCCTAAAGTCTTTTCAAATTTTTACAGCAATGATTAACAAAATTCTATTTATCAAAATTACTCTAAACAATAATGATAAATGAAATGGAACAAAACAATCTAAATTATTGTCTACTGCACATTACCTACAAACACCTCAACATTTCATTTAATCTGAACTACTAAGTATTTCATACCTCAACAAATTTAGTAAGATTATGATTGACTGAAATGGCATGGTCATCGATCTTTTTGTTGTTGACTGTCTTATCCTTGACAATATCCTATATTTTAAACCTGTGTGCAAAATCCATAAATGTATATATTAAAAATTATACATTAATAACCCATTAAATTTACATTTAATTACTATTTAATTCCTATAATTAAACAACCATCATAGATTATATCTTAAATTTTTATAAATTTTAATTTTTAATACGTTTAAAAGAAAATTTAATTAAACTGGGTAAACTTAAACAAAAGTATAAACTACCATATCTATAGAAGGTAGAACTCAGTTTTGTTGGCGGATGGTTTAGATTTTAGGAAGGGATATCCGGTCTCATATTTTGTGTTTGGTTTAAGAATTTGATTTAGTTGGATGGGATTCGGTTTTTGAAAGGAATTAAACAACGATACCTAAAAACCATTTGCCATATTCATCTTCAGGTTTATGAGGTTCAATTATATACATAAAGTCGCGAACGAGATATAAATTTTAGAATTTTAATTGAAAAAATCAAAAGTTTTACCTGAATCTTGAGAATAAATGTATGGATGAGAGTTGTTAAACGGGCGCGCCGGTAGCGTGCGGGAGATTGCTATTATGTTTAACCTAAATGATTTTGATTATATACCAACATCGAACGACTTCGTTTTACAAAATTCGATTTTTCGATTCAGCATACAAACTAATGTTTTTTGGTTCTATATAAAGGTTTTTTTTTCGATTTGATTTAAAGGAACTTTCTTGCATATAACAGGTGTAGGTACGCATGAAAGAGACGAGGACACGTGAAAGTGGTTTGATGCGTGGCGGAATACGGTGCAATCCGAGAAAAATGAATATAATAATTTATTGTGTTTTACTTTATTACTCGTAGGTCATCATGGTGGGTCATTCGATACATTCTATAAAAAATAATCCTATAAGGTGGTTTTTTGTTCTTTAACTGTTACTTGTCTTATGTTGTTTTTCACTTTGTTCAGTATTTTTTCCATATTCGCAAGCGAGTAATCTTCTAATATATATACACAAGCCTAGAAATCAGAATAAGAGAAAAGAAATAGAATGTAATATTCATGTTCTGTATACACAGACCCAGAAATTTCGCAAAAGTAAAGTTTATAAAACACAAAGAAAATGTTTTCTAGTTTATATAGCGTGAATCATAAATACCTTAAATTGTTGTGTTTTATTTGTATATACCAGTAACACAATAGAAAAACTAATGCAGAAATATAATAAAAATAAATAAATAAATAAGTTTACTTGTCGAGGTTCGGATTGGATCCGATATCTTTGAGGTATTTATGTGACGTTTAACGTCAAATAAAATAATAACAATCTTAACTTTAACTCAATATCTAAGAAATTGAAGAGAGATCAAAGGAACCAACCTGAGATATTTTTCTTTTTCTTGGCAATGGAACTAAATTGTTGATATGAAAGCATGAATCGAGTTGACCGATTTCATCCAATTCAATTGGATAATTTTCTCGGGTGCAAATATCGTAAACTGTCCAATCTTTATACCCAAGCTCGAACAAAAGTATTTTACTTTGCAACCATCCAACTGGATGACTACCATATTCTGCTCTTCTTCCTATACAGATATCTGCCATTTTTTCCCATTGTCCACTCGTGGGTCTACCAACACCCAGACCTCCCACACATTCATCTTTTGTCATCAGAAGGGAAACATAATTCCCCATGGGTAAAAGTATGAATCCATGGGTCTCGTAACATTGTGGAAGAGTGATTTCCCAAAACATTTCAGTTTCAACTTTCAAAAGTAAGAACAAACGAGAGTTTAGGATAAAAAAATGCACCAAACCTCCCACAGATACTATGGAAGATCTATATGTGAAACTCGTAGAA
This sequence comes from Nemophila menziesii, assembly GCA_029959085.1. Classification (NCBI taxonomy): domain Eukaryota; kingdom Viridiplantae; phylum Streptophyta; class Magnoliopsida; order Boraginales; family Hydrophyllaceae; genus Nemophila; species Nemophila menziesii. Next base: position 95,172,903 of record JARWIR010000002.1, read on the forward strand.
GCTAAATGAATATTATCGATACTTCTCCATATCTTTTCCTCACCGTGCGTTAATATTTTACCTACGCGGAGATTCCATTTTTGTGTCGCCTAGGGTGTGATAAAAATAAGATAAATAATAAGTCAGAAAACAACGCACTCTCACCCTAGACAGACACAATACTGCAAGTATTACAGGACGTATGCAAGTTTTAATGATAAGTTGAGTTCGTTCTCAGGGACTTAGTGTGTTAATCGAATGGGTAGCAATAACGAGTAAGAAGCAATTAATTAAAAGACAGAAATTAAAAGGAATAAATTTCGAATAATTAGTTTCAACCAAATCTTATGTACTCTCATCAACTTACGAGCCATACACCTAAAGTTCTAATTAATTTCTCCATGGCGATTCCAAACAAGAATATTATTCTAGGACCCACAATGATTATAATCTAATATACACATTTATAAGATGTAAATATATAGGCATTTCCCTAAAAAACCCTCATGGAGAAAGCATCACCATATCCTCAGTCGAACATACTTGTCAAACTTTCATGGATAATTAGAATTTGGTACCTAGGTCGTAACGAGGATATCAGATTGTTTGTTTCCTAACCGAAATTACTGATTGGTGGCGTCACCCTTTGTGCCAGATATAAGCTGCATGTTAAAAACTGCTCGTGCCTCATTAACATTATTTTACCATTATCTTTTGGCCCCCAGCTATCACGCGAACGCTAAAGACCACATCACTTATAACTCATTGAAAACATTATTACTCAAGATTATATCATTTCCTAGACCATTTTTTAATACATTTAATCTCCCCTTTGTATGCTTGTATTTCCTTTGGTCCATCCAACCAATCTATCTTTACCATTTGTTGAAATAAACATATCTTCCTTCTCCAAATTGTTCACTTCTTTGTTTTTATTTAAAAAATTAAACTCATAGTTTCAAGAATGTCAGGGAAATCATGGTATATCCTATCATCGAGCCCATAAAAGAAGCATAAACAATATTGTTTAAAACCCTGGAGGCTACCTTGGGGTTTACAGCTTTTTTTAAACTTTTTTGCACTTTAATACTTAACTCAACAGCGTTATTTGTTGTTTCAAAATAATTATCCATCTGATCTAGGGTGCCTACGAGAGCCCAAGATATTTGAACTTCTAAATTATCTCCATCTGACATAATTATACCACTATGATTGGTTATTTTATTCCCCCTCTTTCCCGTAGATTCACTTCCTTTTACTCCACATGCACTTGTTTATCTTGGTCCCTTTAGGAATAGAGGAGAATATGGAAACCCCAACATTCGCAACACTGATGTTGTTAAGGACGAAAAAACACCCACATTCATCTCATATGTTGCTACATGCTCAACTAATGTTTAAGGTGCATTTGGAGATCAATTATTTTTATAATGCGTGGACTTCCTACATCTAAAGAAAATAAGACAAAAGTGTTCATATTCGGATTTACAAGTCTCTTTTTTCTAATTCTCGAAACCATGTTTTAAAGGTTAAACATATAAAACTTAACAACAAGACGGGTAGTTTTCTATTGTCCTAGATTTTGTAAATGGATAAATATATATATTTTTTTTCAACCTTATCACCCATCTTGCAAAGAAAAGGCTACATAAACATAAATTTGAGATGTGTACCTAATCAAATCTCATAGTAATTGACATAATGTGCAACTGATGTCTCCCTAATTGTTCTTATTTTCGACCCTTGGGAGACATCATTTTTGGTGTTTATTTAATTAATATGGTAGACTTTTGGGCTAAATTTGCAATAATCCGGAATTACCTTTTTATTTCTAGCATTTTTTATTTATTAAACTTTTGCGCGTAATATTGGTATTTTTAGTGTAAAGTTTACAGGTTTTAGATGTTAGCTAGGAGAGGAATCCGAGGAGAAAGTCAAAGATCGTGAATTAGAGTCAAGACTTGAAGATAAATCCCGAAGATATAATTTTTAGAGCTGAAAATCCATTTTCCAGGCCATAGAGTGCTGATTTCGAGGTGCTTAAGCGATGATTTAGCCGCTGACCTTTGAAGAGAAAACATTCCTTATCGAGTTACGGAACTTTAGCAACTGGAATGAGGTCAATCGGAGTCATAACGCATCGGGAAAAGCCGTTTTAGTGAAGGTGTATCAGCAGTTACGGGATTTTGGGCTTAGAAAGTGGGCTTAGACATTTAATTATTCTTTTATTTTCTGGTCCAAGCCCTAGAACGAATTTATGCTTATAAAAGGAGGTCTAGACTTCTATTTTTCACACAATTCACATTCCACAAGATTAAACACCAGAGAGAAGCAACAGAAGGAAGAAAGAAGAAGCTACAAGAGCTGGAGTGGGTCTATAGCTCCGTTCGTAGGTATTCCAATTCCGGAAATTAGGTTCTTTTTATATTTTAATTTTGTAAACAATATGAATTCCCTTTCTTTTAATTTAGTTTTTGATTTTAATATGAGCTAAGCTTTTCATAGTGCTTGAGAACAAACAATGGGTGAATCTTAATTTTATGAAATAACGAATGTTGAATTTGGGTTTATGCTAAATTAAATTAGATTGGGTTTATTACTCTTTTCGATAATTTGTGATTATTTACTGATTTTAGAGTCGCGAACTGAGATTAGGTATTAGTATCTAAGCTATTCCACATAAGTGGCGTGTGGATCATCCTGGCGGAGGGTTTAGGTATAGAATTAATTATTCAATCTAGGATAAAAGCTATTGATTCTGACGAACTTAGCTAATTCTAGGGCCAATGAGGTAAAACACTTAATCATCCAACGGTGGATCATATTTACCCTGACGGGACTAGTGACACTTTAGGATCGCCTTATAGTCCACCCTGACGGGGGTATAAGGAATTTAGAATCCCGACCATTGTAATTGACCAATTTAGCCCTTAAACAACATAAGTTAGGAAGTAAGATTAGAAGGATTCTTGCGTTCTCAAGTACTACATCTCATATTGCGTTTTCACTTATTTTACTTGCGTCTTAGCTTCTACTTGCATTTACTTATTTGTCTTTTATTCATTAGCTTTAATCAACAAAATCAAACAAACATATTATTATCTTTTATTTTCATAAGTGCATCAATCACTACTTGCTAAACATTGTGATCAACCATCCGTCCTTGGAACGAATCTGATTTATCAGTTATTACTACTTGGGACAACCGTACACTTGCGGTTGTGGTTCGATTAGCATTTGCATTTATTTTTAGAACACACAAAGGACCACCAAGTTTTTGGCGCCGCTGCCGGGGACGGTAGCGTGTGACCACGGTGTTTATCCTTTAGTGATAAGTGCATTTATTTTATTTTATCAGTTTTACGCTTTTTGTTTGTTAGCTTTTTCAGGTTTTTAGGTTTGGTGTATGCGAAGAAGGCTATTCAAGGATCTAGAGCCAGCACCTCCGATCCTTAGTAATCCAGAATCGTTGATCAGACTTGCGAACAGAAGAAGAAGAGAACGAGAAGCTTTATAGTAGAAGAATTAAGTAACAGAATGGAGAATATCACTATTCAAGGTCAACAGAATGGACAAGGCCAGTTAGATGCAAATGGCCAACCTTTAGCTCCAGGCGTTATTCCTCAAGTTCAACCACTAAATCCTAATCCTCAAGTCCAGATAGTGATGAATCAAGATCCGTGGTTTACTAATGGTCCTCCAGAAGTTCCATTCCGCGCTCCAGCTATAGGAGTAGGTGCTCCAGATATTAATGTTCCGAGATTCCGTCCAGATTCGGGTATGCTAGCTCAGTTCCAAAACTTTGGAAATTTTCGTGGAAGACCATCGGAAGATCCTCTTAGAGCGGTACAGAAATTCAAACAGATATGTGATTCTTATATCACACAAGGGGTTTCAAGAGAACAGATGTATTTTGCTTCTTTTAAATTCTTTGTCATTGATAGAGCAAGTGAATGGCACGATACGCAAGATCCTACGAAGATTACTAATTGGGACCAATTAGAGATTGCGTTCTTTGACAGGTATTACCCAAGTAACATGAGGTTAGATGCTGAATTAGAATTGACGCATTTCTGTCAAGAATATGAGGAAACTGTGGGTAGGAGTTGGACAAGATTTCAGATGTGTTTGCGTAAAGTTCCTAATCATGGCTTTTCAGAACAACATCAGTTAAAGATCTTTTATAGAGGCCTTGATGGAACTTCGAGAGAGAAGTTGGATACGCTATGTGGTGCAGGTTTTCTTCAAGTTCAACCCGCTCATGCGAAGATCATCTTAGAGAGAACAGTCAAGAATGAAGTTGGGTGGAGCTCAGTAAGAACACCAGTGAAGGGGGTAAATAATGTTGACATGGAAGAGAAATTTGCTACGTTTGAGAATAAAATTCAGAATACTATAGAGCAACAGTTGAAGCAGCTTACTTTAGCTGTAAAAGAAGGTTTTTTGAGTAAGAAGGTAGATGTGCATGCTGCACAAGAGGTTTATATGTGTTCAATTTGTAAGGTAGATGATCATGATGAGGAAAGTTGTCCGAATAACCAAGAATCAGTGAATTTTATGTCCAATAGAGGTAATTTCAATTCAAGTGGTAATGGATATCAGCCTAACAGAAACCATCCTGGGTTTCAATACTCAAATCCCAATGGGGCGGCCAATCCTACTTACGCGTATCAGCCGCGTCCTCAAGGCAACAACTATAATCCAAGACCACACAACAATCATCAAGGAGGACAGAATCAAAACAATTATGTACAAAGACAAGCTCCTCAGAATACCTACGATGAGAATTTAAACCAGAAAGCTCTACCTGCCCATCCACAAGAAGGAGTAGTTACCCTTCAGAAAACCATTGAAAATTTGATTGCTCTTCAAACACAAGCTTTGGAACGTCAGAACGCAGCTGAAGCAAATATGAAGATTTTCCAGAATCAGCTAAGTCAAATTAATAAACAGCTGAATCAGCGTCCACAAGGGCAACTTCATAGCGATACGGAGAATCCAACACAACGTGAAGATTGCAAGGCTGTTACATTAAGAAGTGGTAAGAACCTCCCTCCACCTCCTTTTCCCGTTATGAAAGAGAAAGAAGTCCCAAGAAAAGAAAAGGAAGTGGGTGGGAAAGAGAAAGAGAATGAGAAAGATAGTGAGGTGGAAGAAATAGAAAGACCAAGAGAAATTCCGAAAAAGAGAGATGAAATTGTAAGCAATCGCCCTCCACCACCGTTTCCATCGCGAGTTCAGAAAAAGGGTGATATGGCTGATTTTCAGAAGTTCTTTAATAGAGTGAAGGGTCTAAGTATTAATATTCCGTTACTTGAGGCGATTCGAGATATTCCTAAGTATACGAAGTTTTTGAAGAGGGCCCTCACAAATAAAAGGTCCTACTGTGATAATGAGATGATTGGCCTTCCTGAAGAATGTAGTGCGATTTGCCAGAGTAAATTACCTCCGAAGTTAGTTGATCCGGGGAGTTTCACGATTCCCATATCGATTGGAGAAGAATGGAAAGGAAAGGCGCTATGCGATTTGGGGGCAAGCATCAACTTGATGCCCAAATCAGTCTTTGATAAGCTTAAAATTGGAAACGCAAGACCTACCTCTATGGTCTTGCAAATGGCGGACATGTCTCTTGCTCATCCTGAAGGCCGCATTGAGGATGTTCTTGTTAAGGCAGGTACACTTATATTTCCTGTTGATTTCGTAATTCTTGAATACAATGCAGATAGAAATGTCCCCATTATTTTGGGTAGACCGTTCCTAGCTACAGGGAGAACATTGATCGATGTAGAAAATGGCGAATTGACAATGAGGATACAAGATGAGGAAGTGAAATTCAATGTATTTCGAGCTATGAAATTCCCAGATTCTCAGGAAGATTGCTTCAGAATGGATGTAGTAGAGCAAGCATCGCAAGAGGTATTTAATTGCTTAAATTTTGATGATATCTTGCAGGCTGCTTTGACATTAGATTCACCTGAGATGATGGAGGAGCTTACCGAAACAGTAGCAGCTCTCAATTCTGAAAATCCGAAATATAGGCGTCTTGCCTATGAACCTGTGAGAGGACCGGGGGAGATTATTCCTAAAAAGAAGCCTTCAATTGAATCTCCTCCGGATTTGGAAGAAAAACCATTGCCGGTACACTTGAGGTATGCTTATTTGGGTATTAATGAAACTCTACCTGTTATTGTTTCAGCTAATTTAACAGGTCCTCAAGAAGATAAACTGTTGCGTGTGTTAAGAGCCAACAAAGAAGCAATAGGTTGGACAATTGCTGACATCAAAGGCATTAGTCCATCCTATTGTCAGCACAAAATCATACTTGAAGATGTTAACGCACGCTCAGTTGAAGGCCAAAGGAGATTGATGCCCATGATGAAAGATGTGGTAAAGAAAGAGGTGATCAAGCTTTTAGATGCGGGGATTATTTATCCCATTTCGAGTAGTGAATGGGTGAGTCCGGTTCAGTGTGTACCAAAGAAAGGAGGAATGACAACAATTCTTAACGATAAAAATGAGGTGATTCCTTCAAGAACGGTAGTAGGTTGGAGAGTTTGCATGGATTACAGAAAGCTGAACAAGGCCACCAGAAAAGATCATTTCCCTTTGCCTTTCATTGATCAGATGTTAGACAAATTAGCCGGAAGGGAATATTACTGTTTCTTGGATGGCTACTCCGGGTACAATCAGATTTACGTGGCTCCAAAAGATCAACATAAGACTACTTTTACATGCCCTTTTGGTACGTTTGCATATCGCAGAATTCCATTTGGGCTGTGTAATGCTCCCGCTACTTTTCAAAGATGCATGATGGCCATCTTCTGGGATATGATTGATAATTTCCTGGAAGTGTTTATGGACGATTTCTCCGTGTTTGGTGATGATTTTGATAAGTGTTTGGATAACTTGGAGAAAGTGTTGGTCAGATGCAAGGAATCAGACTTGGTGTTAAACTGGGAGAAGTGTCATTTCATGGTTCGCGAAGGTATTGTTCTAGGTCACAAAGTTTCGAGTGCTGGATTAGAGGTTGATAGAGCAAAGATAGAGGTAATTAAAACTCTTCCTCCTCCTGTTTCTGTTAAAGGGGTAAGGAGTTTTCTTGGCCATGCTGGCTTTTATAGGCGTTTTATTAAAGATTTTTCTAAGATGGCTAAACCGTTATGCAACTTACTCGAAAAGGATTGCAAATTCCTTTTTGATGAAGCTTGTTTAGCGGCCTTCAAAGCAATCAAAGAAAAGCTTACTTCTGCTCCTATAGTGTTACCTCCAGATTGGAATTTACCGTTTGAAGTTATGTGTGATGCGAGTGATTTGTGTATGGGAGCTGTATTGGGACAGAGGAAAGAGAAGGTTTTTCATTCGATTTACTATGCTAGTAAAACTTTTAGTGGTGCTCAGGTTAATTACACAGTTACAGAAAAAGAGTTGCTAGCAGTTGTATACTCGTTTGATAAATTTCGCTGTTATCTTCTTGGAGCGAAAGTTATTGTTTATACAGATCATTCCGCGATCAGATTTCTTATGGAGAAGAAAGATGCGAAACCAAGGTTAATCAGATGGGTGTTATTACTTCAAGAGTTCGATTTAGAGATCAAAGATAGAAAGGGTTGTGAGAATCAGGTTGCAGATCATCTATCGCGTTTAGAGGGTTCAGAGATGAATAGTGGTGCTGAAGCAGTTAGAGATGAGTTTCCTGATGAGAGTTTATTCGTTGTTCGAGATTATGAGGCTCCGTGGTATGCAGATATTGCGAATTTAGTGGTGAGTGGTGTTTTTCCTGAAGGTTCTACTTATCAAGAAAGAAAGAGGTTAGCTCATCGTGCTAGACAGTTCTTTTGGGAGGATCCGTTCCTCTACAAAGTTTGTGCTGACCAGATGATACGAAGATGTGTAGCAAGGGAAGAGACTCAAGCCATTATAGCTGGATGCCATGATTCATTATATGGAGGACATTTCAAAGGAGACAGAACTGCTGCAAAGGTATTTCAATCAGGTTTTTACTGGCCTTCTCTTATAAAAGATTGTCATGAATATGTTAATAAATGTACGAGATGCCAGTTTACCGGAAACATATCTAAGAGGGATGAGATGCCGCGTAATAATGTGTTAGAGGTTGAGATATTCGATGTTTGGGGCATAGACTTTATGGGTCCCTTCGTTCCTTCAAATGGTAACCTCTACATCTTGTTAGCTGTTGATTATGTGTCTAAGTGGGTAGAAGCGGTGGCTTTACCTACTAATGATTCACGAGTGGTGATCAAGTTCTTGAAATCACATATTTTCACTAGACATGGCACACCTAGAGTGATTATTAGCGATAGTGGATCTCATTTCGTTAATAAATATCTGAAGACTGTTCTAGAGAAGTATGGAGTTAGACACCGTGTATCTACTGCATATCATCCACAATCCAATGGTCAAGCTGAAGTATCAAACCGCGAGGTCAAGTCAATACTAGAGAAAACCGTTGGTCCTACAAGAAAAGATTGGTCAATGAAGTTAGATGATGCGTTGTGGGCCTATCGTACTGCGTTTAAGACTCCAGTTGGTGCATCTCCCTATCGTATGGTGTATGGTAAGGCTTGTCACTTACCTTTAGAGCTTGAAATGGGTGCCTATTGGGCAATTGCGCAGTTGAACTTAGATCCTATCTTAGCCAGAAAGAATCGTATGATGAAGCTTAATGAACTTGACGAATTCCGGTTGCATTCTTATGAAAATGCCAAACTTTACAAAGAAAACACAAAGAAATGGCATGACAATCGGATTCGTGCAAAGAACTTTGAAGTGGGACAAAGAGTATTAAAGTATAACTCAAAGTTCAGCAATTATCCGGGTAAGTTAAGATCTAAGTGGTCAGGTCCATACATAGTGACCAAAGTTACACCTCATGGGGCGATAGAAATAGAACATCCACTAGAGAACCGTACCTTTATGGTTAACGGTCACAGACTAAAGATATACCATGGAGGTGAAGATACCAATCGCTCGGAAGATCCACATCCCGGGGAGGTCATGTATCTCCTCGAGACTCCTTAGAAGCGTGAGGTAACCCGTCGAGCTTAACGACGTTAAACAAAAGCCAAGTCATTGTATATTAGCTGAGTTTTTACATTTTTGCAATTTAGATTAGTTTGATTTTCGTAATTTTATTGTTTTTATTAAGAAATGAGGAAGGGTAGTTGTTTTTGATGATTTCAGGGGTAAAAAGGACTTGAGTTTGGGGTCGATTTGGCGAAATTAGGAGAAAAATATGTTGGATGTCCAAGAGAAACCGGGAACCCGGTTTCACAAAACCGGGAACCCGGTTTTGGAGCTGGTACCAACACTATATACGCAACACCTTGCGTTTTGGGTTCATGACACAGCGTCGGAACCGGGAACCCGCATTTGGCGAAACCGGGTACCCGGTTTTTGGTGCTGTAACTTTTGAAAATCTCTGACCCAGCGTTTTGGTGGCTTGCGTTTTCGTGCGTTTTGATTCGCGCCATCGACACAAATCCGGGTACCCGCATTTGGCAGAACCGGGTACCCGGTTTCGGAGCTGTAATCTTCCAAAAGTTCTGACCCGGCGTTTTGAGGTGCTGCGTTTTGGCGCGTTTTGACTCGCGCCATCGAGAAAATCCGGGAACCCGCATTCCACAGAACCGGGTACCCGGTTTCGGCGAGTAAAATCTCTGACCCCGCGTCTCGAGGTCTAGCGTGTTGGTGCGTTTTGAAAAAAAAAAAAAAAAAAAAAAAAAAAGAGTCCACAATTGATTTTCCGCGCCGTCACAGCGACGCGGAACCGGGAACCCGGTTTGAAAGCTGTGATGTCGGTTTTGAGGTGTTTTAACCTAGTTTCTTAGCCTCTTTTCCAAGTCTTTACCTAAAACGCACCAATAGCCTCCCCACCTCCGAAATTCATTAACCAAAACACTATATATCATCAAATCCTACCCTCTTTCACCACAAAAACATAAGATCAACTCACCTCCTCTCCAAAATAACATCAAATCCTTAGTTTTTCCCAAGATTCTTCTTCACCCAATTCCTTAAATTAAACCCAATTCCTTCTTCTCCCATACAAATTAACCAAGACCCATCTCATATTTCACCTAGTTCTTCAATTTCTAAGCCTCAAAACATCAAAATTCTAAACTTTTTCTCTAAGTTTTTCATTATTTGAAGTTTTGAGTTTGGGGTGAAAAGAGATGACTAACAGAACCGGTGATTTCCGAAGAACTACTCCTAGAAGAAAGACCACCATTGGTGGTTCACAAGATCAAGCTATTGAGATTCCTGATTCGCGTCCTAAACGAAAAATTGACGAAGTTAAGCTTGATTCTAACAGAAAAGAAATCACAGGTCAAAAGAGAAGATTAATTGATGAGATTGAAAGTGAGAAGGAACCAGAAGAGGAAATTACGAAGAACATTGAGAAGGAAACTGAACAAGAGATTCCGGAAGCACCCGTTCAAAAACCTCCGCGTATTAAAATGTGGGCCCACAAGCCTAAGAGGGTTTACACTTGTTGGAATACTCAGGTTTGTGAAAGAATTGAATTTTTGAAATTTGGTGAGGAGACGAATTTTCCTAAGGGTATTATGAGTAGTGATTACAAGGAATATGCTGTGACATGTGCTAAGTTTGGTTGGAAAGAGTTACAAGAAAGGAAGCTTGAGTTTATTCCTACTTTTGTGCGAGAATTTTACGAAGGTTTAGGTACCTCCCATGATGCCATTGATATCCGCAAAAAGGTAGTTCCTTTCTCTATTGAACGTATTCGGAAATCATTGAAACTACCCAACTTTTCTGGAACATGCCCCTTCCAAGAAACTCTTAATGACCCTTCTTTTGATTTTGAATCCCTTTGGGGGACCGTGCTTGTTAATGGGACTAGCCCAATTCCTGAAGGTGAAAGGTATCCTGGACAGTTTTACAGCAGTAGTTTGACACCTCGTGCTAAGGTTTGGTCTCGTTTCATAATACCCACTTTCTTTGGTATTAAACACACTTCCGAGTTGAAGAAGGAGCACATATTTGTTATTAAGTGTATTTTGGAGGAGAAACCATTTGATGTTGCTAAGATCATTTATGATACAATCATGGAGTTCGCGAAATCACCAATGAAACAACAAAATCTGAAGTTTCCTTGTACTATTACTCAGTTGTGTCTAGACGCAAAGATTCCGCGTAAGAACGTAGATATTGACATTGTTTCAGTTGGTGTGAGTATAGCTTTGAGCACAATCAAGAACATCCATGAAGAAGCAACGCGAACTACAAGAAGTCCGAGAACTCCTCAATCAAAGAAAATGAAAACTGTACCGGAGTTGGAAGCGAAGATTCAGGTGTTGGAAGAAAATCAGGAGAAGATGATTGCTACCTTGGGAAACGTTACAAAAGAATTGGACCTGCTTCGAAATTTAATCCTAGGCGTAAATACACTTCAAAACGCGATTTATGATGCTGTAACGCGAGATAAAGGTCCAGAACGCTACACCGATAACCAGCCTCGCGCTGGTTAGGATACGTTTTCTAAACTTTCCTCTTAGTGTAGATTAGTTTAAATGCTTTATTGAGTCTTTTCGAGTCGTGGGGACACGACTCATTTTTGAGTTTGGGGTGGGGTTCGTTGCCCCATCCCAGTTTTTATGTGTTATTTGCTTTATTTGCTTTCAATAAAAGAATTTTCGGAGTTGCGTTTGACTGTAGAAATTTTTAAATATCCCTTGAAGCATACTCTTGATAAAGCTATGATAGTAAATAGTGGACTTTAGGGATTGATATAAAACGCACTTACAATTGCATGCAAACATAGGTAATTGATAGAAAAAAATTAATGAACAATGCAAATGAAGTAAGCTTGTACTCAAGGAATATGTTTGGTGTGTAGAACGTGAAATCCTAATTAGTAGAGAACCCACCTAGATATGAACTAAAGACAAGCTATGTACTTAGGAAAATGATAGGGGCAGTTCTTTGTTAGCCATTTGTGCCTTTTTAGCCTTCTATCCCTTGTATTAATTATTATCCGTTGATGTCTCCCTATTTGTTCTAATTATTAGTCCTCTGGAGACATCATTTTAGGTGAATTATTGACTTATTTGATAGACTTTTAGGCTTATTTGATCATATTACACTTTTCTCCCCTTGGAATGTAACTATTTGCATTTTCTGAGCTTTTGTGCGTAAATTTGACTATTTTTGATGCAAAGTTAAATAGGTTCTTGAATTTCATGAAAGACCAATCCAAGGTAGGGAAGTGAGTATAAAGTCTTAGTGTATTTTAGAGTGTTAGGAAATGATTTTGAGTCGAGTTTCTATTTTGAGAGTACACTTTCCTATTTCGTTTTCTTGATTTATTGATTTATTCTTTTTAAGCATATGCGGTTTAATTATTTATTTAATGTGAAGCTTTAAAAGATAAATGGTAATTACTTAGAGGCCAAGTCAAGATAAAGATGAAAGGAAAGAAGATTTACATGGAAATAAGAAGATTTAGGAAAGATTTATTCAAAGGAGGAAAAGATAAAGCTGCCTTTTGAAATCTGAAATCCAGCCACGTTTTAGGAATTAAATCATAATAAAAGATTGGCTAGGATTCTGGACGAATGGTCTGCACCAATAGAAAGAGCTTTCCAAGACAAGCAGTTTCATATATTGGAACTTCTCAAACGGATAAGTATTGAAAAAGATATGACCAAATCAAATCAGCAGAATCTTATCTTTTAGAGCTACGAATTTGAGAGTCCTTGACTTGTCTTCCACTCCAAGCAAATTCGACCTAGGGTCTTCCAACACCTATAAATACACCCCTTAGCCTCCTCTTTTACACACACTTCATATCATTATCAAAGAGGCTTAAGGATTCAAGTCAGAGCAAGCAGGAAGGAAGAACGCTAGAGCTGGAGACTGTCTATATCTCCAATTCAAGCCAAACCCAACCTCTTCATTAGGTTTTCTTATTTTCTTTCTGTAAAACATTATGTCTTTTAATTTCATTGTTTTAGTTTTATTTTCCATTATGAGCTAAACTTCTTAAGTGCTTGAGAATCGCTATATAGGTTGAACCTTAATTTATTTAATGAATGCTTTCTGATTTGGGATTGTTTTTATAATTTAAATCGAATTGAGTAATTTAGTATTGTTTGTTATCGTAAGTTAATTTCACTATATTTAATTTGGCCAATTAGACATAGGTTTGAGTAATTAAGCTATTCCAATTAGTGGCGATTGGATCATCTTGACGGGGGGTTTAATTACTGACATAGGTAATAAACGTAATATAGAAATTATTGATCCTGACGGACTTAGTTAATCTTATAGCCAATTGGGTAGAAAACTTGACATTCGAAGGTGGATTATGATCGCCCTGACGGGGTTTGTAACACCTGAGAATAGCTCCTAAGTCCACCCTGACGGGGGTTAGGAGAATCTAGAATCCCGACTATTACTAGTTACTAATTTGTCCCTTAGAAGAAGCATTGATTAAGTTTATTTTGGTGAAACCTAGCGTGACTCAAGTACTATTCTCTCATCCTTTTAGTCTCTTTATATTTATTTTCTTGCATTAGTTTAATTTTAGTTTAATATTTACTTTATTTGCACTTTAGTCCTTTAATCAAAAATCAAATAAAAATCTATTTTTTACTTTTAATTTTCATTCAAGCAACTAGTTCTATTTATTGCATAACACTTTGAATCATACCTAATCCGTCCCTGAGATCGAAATCCCGTTTACCGGATATTACTTGGACGACCCGTGCACTTGCGGTACGTGTCTTGCCTTTTTAGGTGTGTTTATTTAGAACACACTAGGAGACACCATCCGTCTTAGCCCACTTTGAGCCTTTAGCCTTTTCTTTGTAGCCACGATATAAGCCATTATCCCTTAGATTATTAGGCATGACCATATGACCCGCAATTGAATCACAATCCTGAGACATGTCTCGAGCTTGAGTTTGGGGTGGTGGGACCACATATGGGGAATTTAATGGGTTGGGATCGATGTGCTTTGTATTGTAGCACAATTGCAGATGATATATACTTGTAACCCTTTGCCGGGAATGAGAAAAAAGTGAAAAAAAAGAAAAAAATGAAAAATCCATACAGTAGGAACCGGGAACCCGGATTCATCAAAACCGGGAACCCGGTTTGCTTCTGTACAAAAAAAAGAGAAAAAGAAAAGAAAAAGAAAAATACATATGAATAAAACATACGGCAAAGTGGAATTTTCTGAAAATCATCTTGTTAATAGTGGGTAGACATGGGACGCTAAATTGTTGCGTATATGGGCGAGTGAGAACATTTTTTTGAGCGTTAACTCAAGCTCGAGGACACTGTTGATGGTAAGTGAGGAGAGAGCCAAAAGCTCACTTCAAATTTACCAAATATACATCCACACCCGTCCTTAAGCCAATATTATAACCGTAAAGACCTCGTGATTCCTAAGTGCATAGTGAATTTATTATTCTGTTGATAGGGAATACACTAGGTGGAGCGTTCAAAGCGATTTAGGATTAATGACCACCCTATAGCCATCATACAGAGATGAGTACAAGTGTAACCTTCAAGCATTGCAACTTTAATTTTATGATTGAGATTATTTATGTTTGATGTTGCATTTTAGATGTATGTGTATATTAGTTTCTAGAGTTTGCTATATGAGATTTATTTTGAGAATTACTTTAGGGTCTATTTGCTAGCTTCTACTTGTTTATACGCTTACTTCTACCCCTTTGTTTTGGTTTTACTTTGTCGGGACGACAAAGGTTTGAGTTGGGGGTCTTGATGTCTCCCTAATTGTTCTTATTTTCGACCCTTGGGAGACATCATTTTTGGTGTTTATGTAATCAATTTGATAGACTTTTGGACTAAATATGCAATAATATGATTTTCCTCTTTTATTTCTAGAATTTTTAGTTTATTAAACTTTTGCGCGTAATATTGGTATTTTTAGTGTAAAGTTTACAGATTTCAGATGTTAGCTAGAAGAGGAATCCGAGGAGAAAGTCAAAGATCACGAGATAGAGTCAAGACTTGAAGATAAATCCCGAAGATATTATTTTTAGAGTTGAAAATCCAGTTTCCAGGCCATAGATTGCTGATTTCGAGGTGCTTAAGCGATGATTTGCCGCTGACCTTTGAAGAGAAAACATTCCTTATCGAGTTACGGAACTTTAGCAATTGGAATGAGGTCAATCGGAGTCATAACGCATCGCGAAAATCCGTTTTAGTGAGGGTATATCAGCAGTTAAAGGATTTTGGGCTAAGTTAGTGGACTTGGGCCTTTTATATTTCATTTAATTAAAAGCCTAGGTCCAAGTCCGAATTTGCACTTATAAAAGGAGGTCTGGACTTCTATTTTTCATACAATTCACATTCCACAAGATTAAACACCAGAGAGAAGTAACAGAAGGAAGAAAGAAGAAGCTACAAGAGCTGGAGAGGGTCTATATCTCCGTTCGTAGTCATTCCAATTCCGGAAATTAGGTTCTTTTTATATTTAATTTTGTAATCAAATATGAATTCCATTTATTTTAATTTAGTATTTCTTTTTAATATGAGCTAAGCTTTTCATAGTGCTTGAGAACAAACAATGGGTGAATCCCAATTTTATGAAATAACGAATGTTGAATTTGGGTTTATGTAAATTAAATTAGATTGGGGCTTTTACTCTTTTCGATAATTTGTGATTGTTTACATTTTTTAGAGTCGCGAACTAAGAACAGGTATTAGTATCTAGGCTATTCCACATATGTGGCGTGTGGATCATCCTGACGGAGGGTTTAGGTATAGAATTAATTATTCAATCTAGGATAGAAGCTATTGATTCTGACGAACTTTGCTAATTCTAGGGCCAATGAGGTAATAAAACTTAAACATCCAACGGTGGATCATATTTACCCTGACGTGACTAGTGACACTTTAGGATCGCCTTATAGTCCACCCTGACGGGGGTATAAGGAATTTAGAATCCCGACCATTGTAATTGACCAATTTAGCCCTTAAACAACATAAGTTAGGAAGTAAGATTAGAAGGATCCTTGCGTTCTCAAGTACTACATCTCATATTGCGTTTTCACTTATTTTACTTGCTTCTTAGCTTCTACTTGCATTTACTTATTTGTCTTTTATTCATTAGCTTTAATCAACAAAATCAAACAAACATATTATTATCTTTTATTTTCATAAGTGCATCAATCACTACTTGCTAAACATTGTGATCAACCATCCGTCCTTGGAACGAATCTGATTTATCAGTTATTACTACTTGGGACAACCGTACACTTGCGGTTGTGGTTCGATTAGCATTTGCATTTAGTTTTAGAACACACAAAGGACCACCAGCAACTTAAAGGAGTGAGACAATTTCTTGCGATGAGATAATGATAGAAATCATCCAGCGACTTCCCCAACAGAAATTTAAAATCCCCTAATACTACATATTTAACTAAGAAGTATCCATGGAAAATATCAACTAATTTAAATTGTTCATTTGGATTCCAAATTTGATGGAGTTTTGCTGAAAAGTAATCGTGTCCCAATAGTTGAACGATTAGTATATCATGCTAAGTATGTATACTTTCCAACCACTCTCCTAGGAACTCCAAAAATGTGTAGATATTTTGTCCTTTTCCAACACGATATCATCCACACCATTAAACTTGGACTTTCGGACAATGCCTTCTCCATGCATCAACCTATTCTTATTGTTGTCTAAAAATTGTTGGGATCACTATGCTTAATGTAATCACGATATCTCACTAACCAGTGGTTGCAGAGAAGGATAAGCCTAGTGTGCACACTTTAATGAAAATGATTCCTTTGTCAGACCTTCATAAAATGTATGAAGTACTACATTGCTTTTACGCTTTGGTGTTCTTGTTGTTCCTGAAACCCATATTTCTAATTGTTATTCATTGTATCATCCGAATGCAACGTCACAATTGAATCCTTCAATTCCAGTGATAGTGACAATAGTTCTATGAAGTTTAAACATACTTGATAATTTTTGCTAGTGTGAATATGATGTCTCCTCATTTGTGATAGATTAATGTTAGGATGAGACATCATTTTAAGTGATTTAGAAGTCAATAATGTCGATTTTCTTGAGTTTTAGTGCACTTTCCTATTTTGTGTCTTGATTTGTAGAATTATTGTTTTTAGAGCATATTAGGTTTAATTGTTTATTTAGTGTGTAGCTTTAAAGATAATTATGGAGCTTAATTAGAGTCCAAGTCAAAGACAACAACTTATGGAAAGAGATTTGCATGGTAATTGGAGATAAGGAAAGAATTGCTAAAAAGATGGGAAAGGAAAAGCTGCCTAAATCTGGGATTCTGCATACACATCCAAAGATAGGCGTTTTTACCTAAGAAATAGGCCGAATCTGATGATTTCCTTCTAATGGGTCTAGATAATTCTGTTGCGATTCTTTTGGTATATTGTGGAGCAAAATCCGACCAATAACGAAGAAGATGCACTCAAAACGGTGCAGCAGTGTTTATCTTTATTTCCATACGAATTTGAGTTGGGCTAGAAGTCCATTACCTTAACTCTTCCTCAAGAAAACGAATTAGGTCTTCTAAACACCTATAAATACACCCTTATATCACTTGTAAATTATCCTTGACTCATAGTAATTAGTTCTTAAGGTTTTATTCTTCCAGTTTATTGTAGAGAGCAAGATGATGTCTTTTGTAATTTCTTTTAGTTTATTTCCTTCAGGTATGAACTAAACTCCCCATAGCTTGGGTTTTGCATATGTATAATCTATGAATTCTAATTCTTCTATCTAAGTTTCTTTGGGAATTATATGTTTTAATCTGATACTAGCTTCTTACTTTATATTTGTTTATGTGTTTTGATTTAATGTCTTTCCTAGAATTGATCACTTTAGGATTGTTTTAAGAGTAGTTAGATGGTCTCCTTGACAGGGTGTTTAACTATTAAACCACCACATAATGTCTAGTGTCGATAGCAGTTCTGACAAAACATACTTCTAACTAGATAGTCATTAGGGTTTGTTTTAACCACCGTATCACCAAGATTGCAGTATTTGCTTAGGGCCTTAGTGGCGTTTGATAACCCTATTTGAAATCACTTCTTGGTTGTGACGTAGCCCCCTTAGTCGCTCTCAAGGTCTAAGCTTGGGGAATTTAGAATTCTGACTAAGTATTACCAAGAGCTAATATTCTCCCTTATTGACTAGATTTATAGATAGAATTAGAAGGATTAGTGCATACTAGCAAAACCTAAGCTATACTTCTCATCTTATATTCTTAATCTTTTATTTTATTGTCTTTATTTTCTTAGTTTTAATTGCTAATTTCGAATTCCTAGTTGCTTTACTTTTCTGTTTTCTAATTATTTACTTTTACTCGTTATTTCTACTCACGCGTTTAACACACTTAAGTCCCTGAGAACGAACTCTACTTATCATTAAAACTTGCATACGTCCTGTAATACTTGCAGTACTGTGCCTGTCTAGGGTGAGAGTGCATAGTTTTCCATATTTAAATTGATCTTATTTTTATCACACCCTAGGCGACACCAAGTTTTTGGCGCCGCTGCCGGGTCTTGTGTCTCGTTAGCGTGTGGGTTATCTATTTCGAGTTTTAGTTTTTAATTAGTTTTACTTTTCAGTTTTTAGTTTAGTTTTTATTTTTCCAGATTTACGCATGGGTTTGCTTTAGTCTTTTTCAGGATTCACAGTGTTTAATTCTTGGCCTCCCTTATCGGAGCCTGAGAGGAGCTTCAAAACTTACAACAAACGAGTTCGTGAGGAAAGAGCCTTGAGAAGAGTTATGGCATCCCAACGAGATCCACTAGTTGGAGGAGGATTGCAACAAGATCCACCACTTGGACCACCACTCGGTAGAGTGCAGAATAACCAACAAGGTGGACAACAACAAGAGCCACCACTTGGTGGAAAAGAAGGAGTACATCTACCAGCAGGAGGAGGTAATGGGAATAATCTTAATAATCAACAGAACCGAGTTGAACAAGATATGCCTGGCCTTAATGTACCGTTCCATGTTCAACCCATCGGTTACCGCCCTCTCGAGATTCCGAATATCAAATTTAGACCCGATCCGGGTATGCTCAGTCAATTTCAAAGTTTCGGACTCTATACTGGTACAGCTATTCAAGATCCGGTAAAAGCGATTCAGAAGTTCATGCAAATTTGTGATGCCTACATAACTCCTGGCATTACACGCGAGCAACTGTATTGTCATATGTTTTCGTTTTTCTTGACCGGAAGAGCTAGCGATTGGCTAGAGAGACAGCCACATGGAACCATTCACTCTTGGAGAGAACTTCAAGCCGCATTCTTTAACCGATTTTATCCGAAGAGCATGAGACTCAAAGATCAAACAGAGCTTGCAAGATTTTGCCAAGAGGATGGAGAAACAGTGGGAGAAGCATGGACAAGGTTTCAACAAAAATTAACTAGATGTCCACTCCATGGTTATACACCTGCTCTACAAATTTCTATGTTCTACGAAGGTCTTAATGATAAAGGTAGAGAGAAGGTGGATAACATTGGAAAGGGTAATTTTGTGTCCATGAATCACAATGAAGCTTCTGAGGTGTTAGAGAATATTATGGAACAAGAAAGAAGTTGGCCTTCAACGCGAGCTTCTGCAGCAAAGACCCGAGGAACGCTTCGTTTAGATGCAGAAACTGCGAACTCAGCTCAAATATCCTCATTAGAAAATCAAATCAAGGAGCTGAGAATCGCGATGGAGAAGAATTTAGCCGCTACAAAGGTAGTACAAGAAGCACAAGGTTGTCAACAATGTGGAGTTAACGATCATGTATGGGAAGAGTGCGAATCAAATCCGCAATCTGTTTACTTCATATCCAACCGATGGGGCAATCGCAACCATCCGGGTATGCAGTATTCAAATCCACAAGGGGCCGCTAATCCTGGTCAATATCAACCGCGTCCCCAGAACAACTCTTACCAGCAGAGAGGTCAGTACCAAAACCAATATCAGAATAGACCTGCTCCTCCGCAACAACCTGCTCAAGACGCCTATACCGACTCATTAGAGCAGAAGGCTTTACCTCAATATTCCCAAGAAGGATCTATGGACAATACACAGATAGTACAAGCTCTAGACCGTTTGAACACAACTATAAACGCTCAAGAAGAGAAGGTTAGAGGACACGATGCCATACTTCAAATGCTAACTACTCAAGTAACACAGTTAAACAAAGTGTTAACAAGTGTTGTAGAACAAAAGGAAGTAAAGGCAATCGAAGGAGGTGAAAACAAGGATGAGTTCGAAGCTTGCAAGGCTATATGCCTTGAGATTAAAGAAGCAAAAGAGGAAGCACCACATGCTGCCATTAGTGCCGTGGAAGTTCCCAGTATTGAAGAAGCACCAACCGAGTCTAGTTCCGAGGAATCTGACTGTTTAGAAGTTTATGTGGGGGACGATCAAGAGAAAGATGAGTTCATAGAGTTACTGAGGAAGGTGCAAGAGGAGATTCGATCGGTAGTGGAATACGCAGCTGAGTTGGCTAAAGAGAAAGAGGAAGAAGCCTCAAAGGAGGAATCGAAAGATGAAGTGGCACCTGCTGTGCTAGAAGAGAAAGTAGAAGAGAAGGTGGAATCGCCACCTAGTGTTCAACCAGTGTCATCAACCATCCCTGATACAAATCCTAAGGATGACACTGTTCTCAAGACATTTGTAGAGGCGTATCAACCTGCAAATATCAACGCCCAAATGCTTGAGATTGCGAAGAGAGGACTTACACCGCAACAAGTATATACGCAAATTATTGCTGAGAAAGAAGCGAGTGTAGAGATCCCGAGAGAGAACCCGAGGGTTTCGAGAAGAAGTGAGAAAGAGCTACCTACGAAGCTTAAAGATCCGGGAAGTTTCAACCTTCCTATTCAATTACATGGTAGACTCAAGGTGAAAGCTATGTACGATGTGGGTTCTGGTGTGAATCTTATGCCTAAGTCCGTGTTCGAAAGACTTGGACTTCAGAAATCAGAGAAGACTCCAGTGAAGTTGCAGTTTGCTGACAACTCAGTTAAAAGGACATGGGGAACAGTGGAGGACGTCTTAGTCCGTGCAGGTAATATCGCCATCCCTACTGACTTTGTTATTCTTGAGTTTGATGCAGATAAGCAGGTTCCAATCATACTTGGACGGCCTTTCATGACCACAAGTCAAAGTGTGATCAACTTCCAAGATGGGACCATCACCCTTCATGCAAAGAATATATCCGAGACCTTCTATGTCTTGGGTAAGAAACCGAGGAAGTTGGATCCCACCGTGCCTATCATCCACAGTCTTTCACATCACAAAGTCCCTCCTGAGGAGATCCACTTAAAACCTGTGGATACTGAGCCAAACATTGAGTTTGGGGTTGGCCATGAAGTCCTATGGAAAGCCCACAAACGCGAGAACAGGCCACGAAGTTTCAAAGACTCGTGGATGGGACCATTCATTGTCACTAAGGTTGTTTCAGCCAAGGTGATAAAAATTCGCCCCAAAACTAGGGTCAAGCGCAGATTAGTTGACGTTCATAGCCTTACTCGTTGTTGGAGAGGCTATATTCGCAAATCTTGACAGAGGTAACACGTCTAACTTTGAAAGACGTAAAACGAAAGTGCTGTACGGGGGACAACCCGTAATTTTTTATGTTTTCATGTCTTTTACGTTTTTAGTTTAAGTTTATTTTAGTTGTTTTTAGTTGATAATGCGTGTTTGAGGAAGGTATTAGTGTTTTTGGTGTGTAGGAATCAGAGAAATCGAGCTAGGGAACGCGAGGAAAAAAATTTGGAGCAAAAGATGCACCCCGCGGAATACCCCCACGGACTACCCCATGGTCCATGCCCTGGTCCGCGAGGTCAAAAACACGTGCCACGGGTTGCACCGCGGGTTTGATCCAGAAACAAGAAAAAATACACCGTGGACTACCCCCCTGCACCGCGCCATGGTCCGCGCCCCAAAACGCGTGCCACGGGGTAGGTGCCACGGGTATTTTGACGGAGTTAACTACAGAAGGCGCGGGGTACCCTCCGGTACACCGGACCCTAGTCCGCAGCCCAGAAACCCGTGCCACGGGGTCCACCGCGGGTTTGATCCAGAAACAAGAAAAAATACACCGTGGACTACCCCCCTGCACCGCGCCATGGTCCGCGCCCCAAAACGCGTGCCACAGGGTAGGTGCCACGGGTATTTTGACGGAGTTAACTACAGAAGGCGCGGGGTACCCTCCGGTACACCGGACCCTAGTCCGCAGCCCAGAAACCCGTGCCACGGGGTCCTACCACGGGTCCAATCCAGTGAGCAAAAATTTTCGAGCATCAGATGTCGCGGACTACCCTGCGGTGCACCCCATGGTCCGCAGGGGTAGTCCGCAGCGCCGCCAGAGAGAGAGAAAGTTACGGGATTTGTGTATAAAGGAGGTATTAATCTTTTAGTTCCGAATTTATTAAACCTTAACCCTCCTTTTCTTCTCCAAAACTCTCCTAACTCCATTAAAGCTCATCAAAACCTTCACCAATCACCAAAACACTACCCAATCATCAAGAAAAACACATCAAACCTTCTCTCCACATCATTACAAGAGAGAGTCAAACACCCAATCATCACCAAATCCATTCAAATTGAAGAATCAAAGAGCCAAATTTTCAAAATTCATCCTACAATTTCTTAAATCCAAGCCAACCCATTACAAATCCACCTCACCCACATAGAGATTAATCATCAATTCATATTTCCTAAGCCAAATCAAGCTTGTTCAACCATTAATTCAAGAGTTAAATTTAAAGGGTTGCTAAAGATTTGAGTTGGGGGTTAATTGAGGATGACTAATAGAACAACAATTTTAGCTAGCAAGACTGAGGTGAAGAGTAACAAGGGATTGGATTTAAACAAGAAGAAATCAATTGACAAAGGTGCTAGTTCTAAATCAAAGGGTAAAGATAAAGTGAAGAGTGGGAAACCTTCGTATGATCGTAATGGTAAAAAGCTTTATTATTATGCAAAGGAGAAAACACAACCTCAACAAGATCTTATACCTGTAGAGAAAGTGGATACTTCAAAGGCCTTGAAGATTTCTGCAGAGAAACAATTAAAAGAACTACCTTTTGCTTATGAGAAAGTATTCAAGGAAGAAATTAGAGATGGAGAATACAAGAGATTCTTAGAGCTTGGTGAGAAATTGGGTTGGTCTACGTTCATGGTAAGACGTTCTGAATTATGTCCTGAAATAGTTTTGGAGTTCTATTTAGGCCTCTTTAGCCGAGATAGTGATGGTGTTCCGATTAGAGGAAAGCTAGTTCCTTTCACAGTTGA
This sequence comes from Nemophila menziesii, assembly GCA_029959085.1. NCBI lineage: Eukaryota > Viridiplantae > Streptophyta > Magnoliopsida > Boraginales > Hydrophyllaceae > Nemophila > Nemophila menziesii. Next base: position 95,196,197 of record JARWIR010000002.1, read on the forward strand.
GGAGATTAGGAACCACTTCAAGTTTAAGAAACTGAAAGGTTTTTGCAAATTTGAAGAAGCAGTTGCTAAGCGAAAGATCTTTGATGAGGAATTACTTTTTGAGCATGTTTTAGACAAAGAGAAAGTGCAATCACATAAGGGAGAATTGAAGGCACCTTGGCCTTACAAATATCTTCAAGCGGATGCGCGAATTTGGCACAATTTCCTTATTCCTAATGTCTTTGGAAACACACGAACTTTGGATGTGACTATGAAGAACGCTCTACTATTGGACTGTATTTTGAGAGGAGAAGAAGTTGATGTGGCACAGTTGATCTATGAGGAGGTGATACGATTTTCGGTCTCTCCTAAATCGGTTTATAATGTTAAATTTCCAACTATGATCACGTGTCTTGTGCGAAAAGCGAATGTAGTATTGGGTGAAGAGGAGAAACTCGAGTTCAAAATGAGTTATATTGATAATGCTTGGATCAAAGAAAGTCTTCGAAGAGCGGGTTATACGCAAGTCTCGAAGGAAGAAAAGGAGGAAAATTGGCAAGAGAAGATGGAGGAGCGTTTAACGAAATTTGAAGCAGCTCAAACTTCCTTAGTAAATGATGTGGCACAAATCAACGCTAATCAAGTGCACATCATGAAACTCCTTGAGCAATTAACGAAAGGTCCAGCAATTCCAACTTTGGATATCAATGATGCGAGGCAATAGCCTCGAGAGTACGTTCTCTTTCTTCCTTACCATTTCAGTAAATATGCTTTTATCTGCTAATTTTAATTACTGTTTTTCGAGTCTTTTTCGAGTCGTGGGGACACGGCTCATTTTTGAGTTGGGGGTGTGGGGATTCGTTGTCTCTCATCTCCATTTTTCTGTTTTTTGGGTGAAATTAAAATTTTTGATACATAAGAATTAGATGTAGAGTGTGTTTAATAGCTTGAAAGCATAAGCTCAGTAGATTAATGATAGTAAGTGATATGTTTATGAGCTATGTATTTGTATGCTTTGAGTATTTGCAGGAAAACACACGTCGATAGTAAAGAAAAGATTAGTGAGCAATGCGATAGAAAGTATGTTCGATCTCAGGGAACCTTGAGAAGTGTGTAGGCCGTGAGATCCGAGCTAGTTGAAAAACCATTTGATGAAAGTGCTAAAGGTAAGAAATTTTCGAATTTACATAGTGTAGAAAGTGATTAAGGCGGTTCTTTCATATTTTGAAGCCCTTGAAGCCTTTTTATACCTTCTCACCTTGTGATTTTTAATTTTATATGCTATATCCTTCTCAGCCCCTTCTAGCCTTTCTAAAGCCTTTTATTTAAACACGTTATAAGCCATATCCTTTAAATTTAAGGACTTTTCCATATGACCCGCACTCGAATCGCGATGCATAGACAGTTGTTTTAGAGCTTGAGTTTGGGGTGGTGGGTCCACCATTATGGGAATTGTTATTTTGTTGGGATTTTTGAGCTTATTAATTGAGCTTTGTGCTTTATATTGATGATGATTCACAGAATTGTATTGTAACCCTTTGCCGGGGTAATAGTGAGTGAAAAAGAAGCTTCGAGCTAATTTTGCCAACAAGGGCATTAAAAGAAAAATATATATATATATATGAGAAAATAGCGTGATATCTCAACATTAAAAGAGAATCATAGCTAGAGAAAAATTGAATTGAAAAGAAAAGAAAATATATATATTCGGACCGGCAAGGTGGAATTTTTATGTGAACATCTTAAATTGGGTTATTGGGGATGCTAATTATGCATCAAGGAATTCATTGGGTTGAGTGAGAAACGTTTTATGAGATTAACTCAAGCTCTAGGGCGATTCGTTGATGGCTAGTGAGGAGAGACCCAAAAGCTCACTCCAAATTATCCAAATATATGATCATACCCGTCCCTAAGCCTACATTACAACCTTAAAGACCTTTTGATTCTTTTCTATGTAATTGAGAAGTGATTGAGCCATTAGAGATTAGTTAAGTGGATCCTTGGATACTAGTGAAATCGATGAACAATCTATAGCTCTCTTGGGGAACTGAGTAAAGTCCCAATCCTTCTTACATTGCGAAACTAATCTGATCTTGAATTCAAGCCGTGTTGACTGTGGATATGAGAAGTGTACAGGTATGTAGTTTATAAATATTATTGCATGAAATTTTCTGAGTTCTTTGCTCTAGGTTTATTCTATATATTCTGCTATGCTTTTTCGCCTTGTATTGAAAATTTTATAAGTGTGTATTTCTAGACTTCCCTATGTTTTTATCTTTATTGTATCGGGACGATACAACTTTGAGTTGGGGGTCTTGATGTCTCCTCATTTGTGATAGATTAATGTTAGGATGAGACATCATTTTAAGTGATTTAGAAGTCAATAATGTCGATTTTCTTGAGTTTTAGTGCACTTTCCTATTTTGTGTCTTGATTTGTAGAATTATTGTTTTTAGAGCATATTGGGTTTAATTGTTTATTTAGTGTGTAGCTTTAAAGATAATTATGGAGCTTAATTAGAGTCCAAGTCAAAGACAACAACTTATGGAAAGAGATTTGCATGGTAATTGGAGATAAGGAAAGAATTGCTAAAAAATGGGAAAGGAAAATCTGCCTAAATCTGGGATTCTGCATACACATCCAAAGATAGGCGTTTTTACCTAAAAAATAGGCCGAATCTGATGATTTCCTTCTGAAGGGTCTAGATAATTCTGTTGTGATTCTTTTGGTATCTTGTGGAGCAAAATCCGACCAATAACGAAGAAGATACACTCAAAACGGTGCAGCAGTGTTTATCTTTATTTCTATACGAATTTGAGTTGGGCTAGAAGTCCATTACCTTAACTCTTCCTCAAGAAAACGAATTAGGTCTTCTAAACACCTATAAATAAACCCTTATATCACTTGTAAATCATCCTTGCCTCATAGTAATTAGTTCTTAAGGTTTTATTCTTCCAGTTTATTGTAGAGAGCAAGATGATGTCTTTTGTAATTTCTTTTAGTTTATTTCCTTCAGGTATGAACTAAACTCCCCATAGCTTGGGTTTTGCATATGTATAATCTATAAATTCTAATTCTTCTATCTAAGTTTCTTTGGGAATGTTTTAATCTGATATTAGCTTCTTACTTTATATTTGTTTATGTGTTTTGATTTAATGTCTTTCCCAGAATTGATCACTTTAGGATTGTTTTAAGAGTAGTTAGATGGTCTCCTTGACAGGGTGTTTACCCCAAGAAATAGGCCGATTTTGGTAATTTCCTTTCATAGGGACATAGATAATTATGTGACGATTCTTTTGGTATATTATGGAGCTCAAACCGACCAATAATGAAAAAGATATGCCCAAAACGGTCCAACAGTGTTTATCTTTATTTCCTTACGAATTTGAGTTGGGCTTGGAGTCTATTACTTAGCCTTTCCTCCAAGAAACGAATTAGGTCAACCTATACACTATAAGTACAGCCTCTTAACACTCTTAAATCATCCTTGGCCAGACCTTAAGGCCAAGAGGAAGCTGCAACACAAGAGAAGAAGTCTGGAAGGAGCAGAACACCATATGTCTTCTTCAACCTCTTCTTTTGTAATTCTTTTCTCTCCTCTTCTTAGTATGAATTTATTCTTTTTAGCTTGAGTTTTAGCATATATGTATGAACCCTAGTTTTGATTGACATCTATCTAATTTGGGAATTCTATGTTTTAAATTGAATTATAGTTTCTATTCATTGTTTATGTGTTTGGATCTATATTCTGTGTTCTTGTGGAACCTAGGCCATATAGAATTACCATCTAGTAGTTAGGTCACCATTGACAACGGTGTTTAATTACATGTTTAGCACATAACGTCTAGTACAAGGTTTGATCTGACAACCCAACCTAACTATATAATCACTATGGTTTAGTTCTTGTGACTATTTACCAATTACAGGAAAAGTTTGCTTAGGAAGCCTTATTGATACAGGTAAATCCTATTTGAAACTACCGATAGGGAATTGGAACCGATTATTGAAATACGACATAATTCACACTTACATGTTTAGAACGGCAAAACTAGTGGGGATTGCATGCTATTTACTCAAGCTAACTTTCATACTATCTTTTTTCTTTTCTTTTATTTACTTTCTGTCTTTAGTTTATTAGTTTAGTTTTAATATTTAAAAAACCAAATAAATATTTATCTATCTCTTCTTTTTTCTTGCGTATTATCTTTTCTATCTTTAATATTTGCACTTGATAATTTGCATAAGTTCTCTCTAACATTCGTCCAGTCTCTGAGGAACGAATCTTACTTATTCATGGAACTCTTCAACAGTCAAGAAAAAAATCAATGAATTTGAATGGAGATATCAATGAACAATGAATGTTCGATGGCCCAAATAAATGTACTGATGAGTTTTTGGAATACATTTAATTTTGTCTCTGTCTTTTAATATTTCTAGATATCATTTAATTTAAATAGCTTATCTACTAGTATAAATAGCTAGCTATCCTTTGTAATTTTCATATAGAATAGTGAGAAACAAAAAACAGGAGAGAAAATGTGTGAGTTTATTTTGTAAAAGGCAGTAGTCTGTAAAAGTTTTATTAAGAGATATAAGTAAGTAGAGTTGTATTAATCTTCTTTTCTTGTTCTTCTTTATATTGGGACCAACAGATATTTCTTCATCACATTAATTACTTGTTTTCGAATCTTGTCCTCTATAATGAAAAGTGTTTGCAAGATTCCTCTTATTGTAGATTATGTTCTTCATCTTCCAGTAATGTATGTTTTACTTTTAGTACAATCTAGGGGACTTGATACATACGCAGTCTCATTAGCAGATGTTTCCAGGGGTTTGTTTAATCTCGAATAACACAATCCAGGATATGTGTCGAGGAGAAGCAGGTCATGGTACACTATGGGATGTCCAAATAAATGGGGTTGGTGGCACTTATCGGTTGAGGCTTTACATCATATTCTTTTCTTCTTCTGGAATGGAAACAGTTTCCTGGATTGTTAATTCTGAGATATACCCATTAAGGTTTAAAGGAGTCTGTGGAGGTATAGCTGCAATGGCTATCTGGATATCTAATCTTATTGTCGCACAATCTTTTTCGAAGCCATTGGGACATCATGGACGTTTCTTATATTTGGAGTTATAGCTGTTTTTGGAATTCTGTTTGTTTTCATATTCGTTCCTGACACTAAAGGTCTCCCGATTAAAGAGATAGGGAAGCTGTTAGAGACGAGGGCTTTTCAGTTTAAGTTCTGGGGAAAAAGGTGTGAAATGCCGAAGAAGGTTGAAGACATGTGAAAAAATTAGGTTAGAGGTAAACTAGCTTGATAATCACAGTTTAATTTTAGTATCTCTGGATTTTTGATTCAATTAATATTGCTGATTGTCTTTATTTCTACCTTCTTTAAGTACAATGTATTATTTTCTAAATAATTCAGATTCTTCTAAATAATTCAAGTACAATCTATTTTTTACATAGTTTAAGGATACAAACATCTAATATGTGAATTAAAAATAAGTGCTTTATAGAAGTATTTAGAGCCTGATGAATATTGCAGCAGATATTGTAGTAGGTACTTAGAAATAATGCAGCAAATATTGCAGAAAGTACATAGTTTAAGAACACACACATATAATCTGCTGAACTTTTTCTTTTGGAACAGACATCTACTTTGCTGATTTGTGGTCAAAGAACCAGAAAGTAAAGATAAGCAATATTGCATCAAACATCAAATAGAAGTATTCAAACCCTGAGGAACTAAAAAGAAATTAAGAAAGAAACAAAAAACAAAAAAATTTAATTAACTTCTCTTCGTAGTATTGATATCTGATATCCAGTATATTGTTACACCTGAATTTGCCATATGAATTTATTAAAGTATTAGTCTTATCCAACATGTTTATCTTTGCAGGACTAATGCTACACTTTCACGTAATATATTAATGCTAACAAATTGAAGAAAAATGCTAAACGACAAAATCATAATAATTATAAAAAGATATTTAAATGATAATCAACCAAATCTAACTACAGGGATGTGCAAAGAAGAACTAATTTCTATTTCAGGTTATGCTATTTGCATCAATGCACCCACTAAACTGTTGACATAATCAATTCCTTCAAGGCCACATATTGTTTCTTCGGCTAATTTAAACAAAAATTGCATCTATTTGAATTGATCCTGAAGCCTTCCCGTCTTGGAATCCGAGCTAACTCAGCACTCGGACACAAGATATGTTTGGCTTTTTAACTGATAAATTGGTAATAAACTTCTATTGGAACCACCCATCTCTCTACCGAAAAATATTTTCTGTTATTCAATCCATAATTATCCGTTTCCATAAGAAATAATTTATGATCTCTTAAATTCACAGACTTTAAAGGGAATGAAAGAAAGTGTCCAGACACATTCATGTTGCTCAGAAAACCTGATAGGTTTCCCGAAGCTCTCGACAGTAATTCTGAATGAGCTCTCAGAGATTAAATATGGTAATTTTTTCTTTTCTGGATAATTTTTGATAACTTTTTCTAGCTCCTCGAAATTTCTTCCTTTGCCCCATAGTTCATAAATTCCCTTTATGAGAATACCTTATGCACCATTATTAAGTTGTTGCACCACTAATTTTCAGTTAGAATTAATTGCATCATTAGTCATGTGTTATGTGAAATAGCAAATAAACCAAGTTATTTCAAAGATAGAAAATATACCACAGTGTTGAAATAGAGTGTTCGCATAACATAGGGACAAATGATGCAATTAAACCCATTTTCAATAATCACAAAAGAAAATGACCAGGATTTAGTATTCATAGATATGGTAGTGAAATTACCATGGTTGCTGATCGAGACGTTTATATCACGGTTGATATACGGTTTAATTACCTGGTTTGCCTACATTTTTGTGAGATGATGGTTAATATCATAAAAATTACACAAAGGGTGTTTCATAAAAATTATCGCACTGTTCTTTTAGCCACTGATGTAATTGCCTTGGGTGATGATAAGTACTGGGTTGCATTGTACACGAAAGTTCATCGTACAAGTACGTGTCGGTCAACCTTATGTATGAAATGATTCAGATATATATTACTGTAAATCAAAGATCCTAAATTCAGAACAAAGAGAAACAAGAATAAAAACGTGTCAACAGCTGAAACATAGCTTTGATTTTGTACACTTGAAACCACTTCATTGTAGTTTACAATATCCATACATTCTAATCTCTACAAATATTTTTAATTCAAAGTATCGTCACCTAATCTACCTAGTAAAATATATGAAATTCATACCAAGATGAGATGAATTATAGGTAATATATACATTACAAATTCCCATCTTAGAAAAATATCTTGAGCACAAATTAAAATAATTGTATTTTCAAAACCGCTTTGTCAAAGGAAGTTTTAGACCATCATGAAAGAATAATTCATACAAGGATACCCAACCTTGTAATGGAGAGTCAGCCCTTCTGACTCCATAGCTAATCTAATAGTATCCCCATTCACTAGACCATATATATCCTGTTTCTGACACAAGTGTATTTTTTATATCATCGATTGGGAATTATTATCCTCAGCCACTACCCCCCATCCCTTTCACTCGTCTCAACCTGATTGTTACAAGTCATAATAGCATCTAACATCACTAGCAAAGGAAAAAAGGAAAAGATCTTTAACAATAAGTAAATTAAGACCTCAAATAATCAATGTAAGAAACTTTTCCTCTAGAGAAATGAAAGAATTAATCAGATATAAAAGCAAGAGGATTCATAAGCGTTTACCTCTTGAAGAGCAGCGGAAATTAAAACACAGATTCTTTTGCTTGAATTGAAGATGTAAATAAAGGAGATGTCTAACTTCTGACTTCTCTTCAGATAATGATAAGGCCGTTCTCTTATAATGGGAAAGTGGTGTTATAAAATAAATAACTTCCCTTGATTTTTGAATTTAAATATTTAAATTCAAAACAAAAACTATTAACTACATTTTTGGCGGACAATCAAATAAATATAATAAATATTTATTTTATTTATTTCTTTCATTCTCCCACTCGCCATAATGAAGTTACATCTTATCCATAGAATCCACATCTCATTACATCATATCTTCCCATATACACACCTGAATCAAAATATCATCATACTTGGCAAATAGGTCGTGCGACCAGCAAGCATACGAGCATACGTTACTAATAACCTGTTAGGGTACATAGTTGCTCAAAATAGTTTCATCTGTTACGTATCCTGCAGTACCCCAGACTAACAATATGTTGTATCATATTACAGTAACTCTGACCCCTTTTATATCACAACCTCTATGTGAAAAAGAGCTCACTGTCATTTCGTTTATGTGTCTCACTATCATGTTATAGTCCGTATTGACTTACATGATCGGTTAACCTGCAAGCACACATTTGATACACAATTCTAGTCTTCCCTTTACACTTATATCTTTTTATATTGATTAGGTTGCTTTCCCAAACATACCCTATTAGACCGAATCACTCATGATCATTGGTAATGTGTTCAAAGTAGCATACACCTAATCAAAATATCAAGATATTGTCAAAAGTAATAAGGGCACACATTAAAGGTATCACACAGTGAAGAAACAGGGATCAATTCTTCACTTCCTTTTGGTCAAAAGCACATGTGGTATGACACACATGTTATGGTATTATTCATATAACTCAAATTGTATGTCACAATTTCACAAATACCATACAGATATATAATTAGACAAGCCTCGTTGTCTAAGATGAATTCTTCGATCGATCAACCCTTCTATGAAATCAATCAAGCAATTCATATCTGGCTATTATAGACTAAGTAGATAGTGGGATTCTACTTCGATCATAATATAAGCTTAACATGGTTTATCCATGTTTATGATCTCATCTTAACACTCAGTTAAGGTGACTATCTTAACTCATTTTATCTTAAGGGTTCTTCACTGCTATGAGTTAGTCTCATCTTTGCGCACTTCTTATGCCAAAGGCGATTGCCCGTGTGACAGGGCCAATCTCAGTCTATAGGACATACATACTTACAAAATCACACGCAATATATATAATACATATCAAACATGATATTATTAAAATAAACAGTCAAATAAACATACTAATGGAAATATATACATGAATGCACATAAACTAGCAATAATTCATACATTATATCTTGCTTAATCCTATAGATCTAACATGATCCATGAATACATCCCTTGGGATAGCTTTTGTGAATGGATCGGCAAGCATATTGCGTGTGGGTATATATTGCAAAGTAACATCCTTTTGTGCAATTATATCTCTAACGAAGTTATACTTTATATCAATGTGTTTGGTCTTGCTGTGATATTTTGGATCTTTCACATAAGCCATTGCAGCCTGACTATCACAGTATATTGTTATTGGACTCCCACTATCACCAGAGAATCCTAAATGTTCAAAGAACCTTTTTAACCAAACAACCTCCTGAACCGCAGCTGAGCATGCTACAAATTCAGCTTCCATCGTTGACAAAGCTACACAGGTTTGTTTCTTGCTACTCCACGAGATTGCGCAATTATTTAGCAAGAAAACATAACCTGAAGTGGATTTACGCCCATCTATATCACCAGCCCAATCGGCATCTGTATATCCTTCTAGACGTAATTTATCTCCTCGAAAGCATAAGGCATGATCTTTAGTGCCTTTTAGATATCTCAATATCCTTTTCACAGCTTTCCAATGCTCTTGTCCAGGGTTCAATTGAAAACGAATAACTAAACCTACTGCATAACATATATCTGGTCTCGTACACATCATAACATACATAAGACTACCAATGGCACTAGAATATGGTACTGTTGACATTTTCTGTTTTTCTTCTGTAGTACTAGGACACATGTCGAGAGTTAAGTTTATTCCCTTTGCTACAGGAGTGTCAATGGCATTGCACGTAGTCATACCAAAGCGCTCAAGTACATTCATGATGTAAGGTTCTTGAGATAGAGATAATATTCTTCTAGACCTATCTCTATGAATCTTAACACCAAGAATATAATTTGCTTCTCCCATATCTTTCATATCGAATTGAGAAGCTAGCCACTCCTTGTTAGCTTGAATAAACTCTTTATCATTCCCAGCTAATAGGATGTCATCCACATATAGAGATAAAATTACGAAATTTTTCTTGGAACGTTTAATATATACACAGTGGTCTTCACTTATCATCTCAAATCCATTTGACGAGATGACTTCATGAAATCTCAAATTCCACTGTCTCGAGGCTTGCTTAAGACCATAGATTGATTTCAACAATCTACATACTTTATTCTCTTGATCTTTTAGAACGAAACCCGAGGGTTGTTCCATGAAAATTACCTCTTCTAAATCTCCATTTAGAAATGCAGTTTTAACATCCATTTGGTGCAACTCTAGATCGAGATGCGCCACAATAGCTAAAACAAGACGTATTGAGGTAAATCCAACAACAGGAGAGAAAGTTTCCTCAAAATCTATTCCTTCCCGTTGAGTATAGCCTTTCGCTACCAAGCGAGCTTTATACCTGTCAATGGAATTGTCAGGTTTCCTCTTTATTTTGAGAACCCATTTGTTCCCAATCGCTTTACGTCCTTTTGGGAGATCAACCAGTTCCCATACCTGGTTTTTCTTCATCGACTCCATTTCTTCTTCCATTGCTTTCCTCCATTCATTCTTAGCGGGACATGAGAGTACTTCATTAACTGTCCGAGGTTCTTCTTCGTCTTGTGGAGTTATCATAAAGACTTCTCCTTCGATTTCAAATCGGCGACGAGGAACTAAACCTCTAGCCCTTCTCTTAAGTTGAGAATCTTGAGAAATAGGATTACTAGATGATGCAATGGTTTCTTCCGTCTCAAGATTTAGAGGAGTGTCCGTCTCTATTTCTTGAGTATGTGTTACCTCATCAGGTGTCACATTTGTTTGCATATCATCTTCCTGAATCTCATTTAATTCACATAAAATGGAATTTCTGTCAACCTCACCTCTACTAGGAAAATCATTCTCTAAGAATGTTACATCTCGTGACTCAATTTCTGTAAGACCTCCATCATTATGTTCACCAATAAACACATATCCTTTAGAGTGATCTGGGTATCTAATGAAGATACACTTCTTACCTCTTGGACCTAACTTCCCATACTTATGAGATAGATCATGAACATAGCCTGCCGACCCCCAAGGTCGCAAGTATGACAGATTAGGTTTCCTACCTGTCCATAGTTCATAAGGAGTTGATGGAATAGTCTTTGTGGGTACTCGGTTAAGTATATAACAGGCGGTAAGCAAGGCATCTCCCTAATAAGATATTGGAAGATTTGCTTGTGCCATCATAGACCTAACCATTTCTAGGAGTGTTCTATTCCTCCTTTCAGCCACACCATTCTGTTGTGGTGTTCTAGGAATTGTAAGTTGCCTTACTATCCCTTTTTCATCACACAGTTCTTTAAACTGATCAGATAGTTATTCACGTCCTCGATCCGTTCTTAGGTTTTTTACCTTCCTCTCTAACTGATTTTCCACTTCATTGATAAATGTAATAAAACATTTCAATGCTTCGGATTTGTGAGAAATCAGGTAGACATAACCAAACCTAGTGAAATCATCTATGAAAGTGATGAAATAACGTTCCCCACGTCTAGTTTGAACACTCATTGGGCCACAGATGTCTGAATGAATTACTTGTAATGGGTACTCGACTCGTTTAGCCTTTCCAAATGGTTTTCGTTTTGCTTTACCTGCTAGACAATTTTCATAAGTTGGCAAGTTGACTTTAGTCAATGAACCCAAAAGGTTCGCCTTAGCCAACAAATTCATACGGTCTTGTCCAATATGACCTAATCTAGCATGCCATACATTTTCTTCTACATTGAATTACTAGAAGAAGAAGTATTAGTAGAAAAGCAACTACTTACATAATAACTATTAAACGAGTTATCATCATCTAGTACAATTAAACCATGCGAAATAAAACCAGAACCATAATACTTAGCGTCATAATAGATATCTACTTGTTTGTTATGAAAATGCAAATTAAAACCTAATCCTAGAAGAACAGTGACCGAGACTAAGTTCCGTCGAATGTCAGGTGCGTAAAGTACATCATGCAGGTACAAGGTTTGACCACCTCGCAAGTTCAACTTGCAAGTGCCAACTCCTTTGACTTCAACCTTATTGTTGTCTCCTACATATATCCACCTTGATCCCTCTGGAATCCGACGGTACTCTACATATGCCTCTCGGTCTTTGGCTACATGGTCTGTCGCTCCTGAGTCCACAGTCCACAAAGGATTAGAATCAGCAAGCAATACAGTACTGGTAACATAAGTAAAATTACAAGAAGTAAATGACATTGCTACCTTTCTAGGTTCGCTGCACTCACGAGCGAAGTGACCCAGTTTGTCACAGTTAAAGCATTTCATCTTACTTTTGTCTTTCTTCTTACGGAAACGTTTTCCCTTATTGTTACCACCTTTCTTGTTCTTCTTGGAAACATGCTCATTTCCGTTCTTCTTCCCATTGTTCTTGCGCTTATTGCCAGAAACTTTGTGGGAACTTGACTCAGCAACATAAGCCTGACCCTGAGGTTTAATTGCATCTAGACGTTCATCTTCCAATGTCACATGACGGGCAGCATCATCAAAGGTTTTGATGTTGTCATTGTGAGTCAAGTTTATCTTCAAATGCTCCCAGTTATTTGGAAGAGATCGGATCACAGCTTGAACTCGTTGTTCATCAGTAAGGTTATGACCTGCATTCTTAAGTTCCCTAATCATGTTAGACATCTCTCGGAGATGTTGTTGCATGGTTTGATTAGGCTTCTTCTTGCAAGTGTCAAACTTAATGGTCAATTGACGCAACTTTGTCACAGTCGTACCCCCATACTTCTCATTAAGAGCATTCCACATCTCGTGAGCAGTGAGGTATCGTTGACATTCATAGACAAGATCGTCATTCATGGAGCCTATCAAGATGCCTCTTGCAGTGGAATCTTTCTTTTTCCACTTCTCATAAGCCTCCATGTCCCTTCTGTTTTGAGCTGTGTTGCCTTCCTCAGGCTGAGCCATGATGTTGTTAACAGCCTCAAGAACATCTTGCTCATCTAGAACATAGTGTATCTTGAGCTTCCAAAGGTTATAGTTCTCACCATTCATCTTTTCTCCTTTGTTGAGATCAGCAATGATGGTTTTCGATGCCATTTTCTCTATAAAGTAAGAGATTTCCATTAATAACATACATTTATTTAACAACTTTAAGCTATTAATGCAAATGGAATGAATAACAAAGATAACAAAATAAGTGATAAAGAAAGTTCACTATGTTCCCAATCATGAATCACTATATTTTGTTTGTCTTAATCATTCAATCAAAATCATTAACCGCAAAATAAGTTCTTCAAGAACTCCCACTTACTCTAACATAAATAGAGCGATATTGTATGAAAAATAAACAACTAAAGCATAAAAGCAAAGGGAAATAGTTGAATTCATACATAACTAGAAAAACATGTTCAATAAAGAAAATACTGAATCAAAGGGATAAAAGCAACTAATGTAATTTCTAACAAACATGGAATGAAAAAACATTGAAGAAAACAACCTACTTAAGCAAACTACCTACTGCAAATTCAACTAGCAAACATCATTCATATCCAAAACCTTAATTTTGGAATTGACTCCTCAAATCTCACTTCCTCATATTTTCCAATCGGAAAATATCTAGTAACATCGGTGGTTGGATAATGCAATCCACAATTGCATTGTTCTGGCCTAATTGAGCTATTGAAATGCCTCCACAAGTGAGACTCAGTCAAAGCATACACAAGCCACTCATATGTGTTATCTCGTCCATGAACATGGTTCTCCGGAAATTCATACTCCCATAAGATATCAAGATCCCTTTGCAACTCTCTCGGCAAAGTTCTGCGAAGTACTTCAACCTTGTAATTTTCGCATATTATATCACCCCAATTGATGACATCTTGAATCAACCTATTCACAATTGCTACATGTTGCACCAAAGTGTGATTAGGTCTCTTCCTATAGTGGAGTGCTCGGATACTGTTCCTCAAAATCTGTCTTTGTTCAGGTGTCCTTGCTCAACGAGGTGTATGAACCCTTAGTGGTCCATTAGGATTTCTCATGTTCATATGAAGCATTCGGTAATCTCTCATTAGGCGGAGCCTTGATTCCCGTGATCCCCTGGATCGTGTTACCATCATTTTCTACATATAGAAAAATTAGAACGATAAAATTACACCACAATCGATTAGGAAACAAGAAACAAACAGATTTAAGTACTTTCCAGGAACTATATTCATTAACAAGTATCTAAGATAGAGAATCTGGTAAAGTCACATGTCACTAGTTTGGTTTGAATCTGGTAACTATATCATGGACCAACATTATACTAGTAGTGTAGTCTAAATAAAATCCATACAAGTTATAGTAGTACTAGTAATGCAGTCCAGGAGCATGAAACCAAAATTGTTTCAGTTTTGAAAAAAAATTGTAGGTCCGAAAATTAAACAAAAATTTCTCAAATCAGTCCAAAAAATCACAAATCACCCTTACGTTACTACATGTACAACACAGCCAGAATAAACAAAACATAAATGGGCTACTGTCAGTCCAAAAGAAACATGCTACTTGGGCTACTATTGACATGCATTTGTACACACTAATTCTAATAGACATTAATTGGGATCAACAATTCGTCCAAAACAAAAAAAAACAATCAAAATGGACGGTGATCTATAACTACTATCGACTAAAAATCATGCTAAATAGATAAGCCAATGATTGCAGTAAAGTAAAGCATGATAAACTCTTGAACAAAATTAATTAATAATCCAACAGTACACACATTAAAAAATATATAATACTGTGTGATCAAAAATTGAGCAGTACCCTAACAAAAAATTGTCGACAGAAACAAAAAAAAGTTCGACAATTCTCTCTCTTGAAGAAAATAATAAATCCAATTAAAAAACTTTCATGCTCTGATACCAATTGAAAGAATTAATCAGATATAAAAGCAAGAGGATTCATAAGCGTTTACCTCTTGAAGAGCAGCGGAAATTAAAACACAGATTCTTTTGCTTGGATCACAGATCTTCTTACAGGGAAGAAGAACTTTTGTTCACAACCTAAGAGCCTCAGATTCTTTTGATTTGTGTATTTTTCTTTATGGAGAAGAGAAAAGTATATTTTCAGATATTGAGCGTTGAATTGAAGATGTAAATGAAGGAGATGTCTAACTTCTGACTTCTCTTCAGATAATGATAAGGCCGTTCTCTTATAATGGGAAAGTGGTGTTATAAAATAAATAACTTCCCTTGATTTTTGAATTTAAATATTTAAATTCAAAACAAAAACTATTAACTACATTTTTGGCGGACAATCAAATAAATATAATAAATATTTATTTTATTTATTTCTTTCAAGAAACATCAATCATTACCAAACATTCCTTAAAAAAGGGTATACATCTATCATATAATCCATCACCAATAGTCTCAAATTTCACTAAAAATACAGAAGAACATACATACAAAATATAATTGATTTAGTGTACATCATACAACTCATGCACGGTAGAGAATAGTGGCTAGAAATTTTTAGAACGTTCAATTGAGTCCCTAAACATTTCCAAAAAATATCTAAGTCAACAATTGAAAATCCTTAAATCTATAAGTTATTTTGCTTAATATAGGGACCCATATATAGTGCAATTAATCTGAAGTATAAGGTATTTTGCAAACAATGCCAGTGTTTTCCTTGGTTCCCCTACCAAAAATCCCTGCCTTCTCCCCTCAACTCAAGAAAAAGATATACAACTCAAATGCATTTCAATAAATAGAATAGAAAATAGGTCAGCTAATTAGCTTATAGTGAGATGAAACCGGAGAGCAAGAATTGTTTGTTCTGTGAAATTAACACTCAGAAAAGATAAGAGTCCAAGTCCTCTCTTAATGTGTGTGTGTATGTGTGTTTGGGGGGACTTTGAAAGAAAAAGAGACAATAGTTTTTTGCGATTTACTGGTGTAAGTAATATTTATGGCCTTTATGTGAAATTAATTACAATAAGTGTAAAGTTCGAAGACTTTAAATGTGGATAAGCAGCAATTTAATGCAATTTAGGCAATATTTTGATAAATATTAACTATATAATGATCTTCTAAAAAAAGGTGGGGTAATACACGTACAAAGTTCTTTGTTATTATCTACAATACAGCAAATAAATATCAGCAACAAAACACAGGCATAAATTTCAAATCCAACCAATTATCATCATTAAATTAGCTATTTCAGCTGATAAAACAAAGATAAGTGCAGAAATTTATAGGGACAATGGAGACGATGCTTTTACAGTAGAAGACATCCTTGGTATGGAAAACAGAAATTGCAAGGTTGTTTGGCATAGAATAATAGCCATAATCCTCTGTTTACTTGTATATGAAATCAGATATAAATATCTTTTTAATAAATTAAACTAAATCATTAATCCGAAAGAGCATATGGTCGGTGTTGGAGGTGGCCGGATTCGGAAAATTTATGGTATGATTTGCTAATGGTGATGAATATGAATGGGAACCCATGGTTAATTTATGTTAGGTTCCGAGAATGGAATATATTTCTCATGCCCCAAATGACTACTGTATTAAGACTAACATATAGCCTCACTTAATTTTGTTACCCACCATAATTAATACATGGGATATATTGAAGGCCATGGAGAATAAATAGGAAGAATGGTATAGATTTATCTATTGAATGAATCTAGGGTACGTGTAACTTTGTTTAGTTGGCAGTTGAAGTGGATCCCTGCATTCTTCACTACAAAATGAAGAATACCTCTACAAAACACCATATATAACCAATTTTTTTATTATCTCTCAAAAATTTAGTTGTTAAATAAGAAATTAATTCATATTGTGAGCTCAATCTAAATTCCCAGGTACCAATTTTTACAACTATATTAGCAAATTAATGATATTAATTGTAAAATAACTCTAAAATTTAAACAACATTCAAATAGGTATTCTAGAGCTAAGTAGTACATATGAATGTTATATCCTTCAAGAGATCTGTTACAAGTCATACACAACTTCATGAACTTGTGTTTGAGATAAGAAGTCTGATTGATGATGCAGATTTCCCGGCTTGAAATATGGTGAGATTGGTTGTTGGTTGTATTTCTCGCAAAAATATTTTAGCTCAGTTAGCTGATGACACTCTGATTATACATGTGATAGTATTTCGGTTCAAACCGCTGGTGTTGAATTAAACAGGTGTATCCTTCACCCTGCTGTATATCTGCTAGATTAAGAACTCCTATAGCTCCATGACTAGGCAGAGACTCCATTTTCCTATAACAACCCCTCCAATTAGCATCCGTAATTAATGCAGCCCAATCATCACACTTGAGTTTCCCATTACATGTTAAACAAAAATAAACCATAAGATAAAGAATCAAAAAAAAAAAAGAGGTATACTAGAAATATCACGGAAGCTTTAGCGTCCTGTATGATCGAGTGTATTATGTACGAGATAATTAATGCGGTATACTACGAACGTCAGGGAAGATTTAGCGTCCCTAACAATTATATGATACAAATATGGACCTTTAAAAAAATATTTCCTACAATGGGCAATTTACAAATTAAATGAATTGGGGGGACAATGGTGTGTCATTGGTACGGTCAATGACAAAAATGTTATTAAGTCACCTTGACTTTGTCTAATGTATGTTAAAGAAAGTGTGGTGTACAATTATTAGAGTGGAAGGTTTTACTGTCTATTAAATTGATATGTCACTTTGATAGAATTAAACAATAAAAGCTATATAATGTTTGTAGGCCTAAATTGATTACTTTTCTTAGGTTCAATTATTTGGGTTTTTTGTGAAAGTCAAGGAATGACTGTCTTTTTAAGAATATGAATTTCCAAACATTACTTCAATGATTCCTAATTCACAAATTTGTAGGTATAATATGCTAGAGCACGTGTGATGTGTCAGGTGGAGAATTTAAAAGAAGGAATCAAATGAAAGTGGTAGGATTTATCAAACTTGTTGATGGATGGAAGTTGAATGACGGTGAAAGGGGTAAATCATCTTAAAATGCGAGATAAGGTATGGACTAATATTTGAAATGACGGGACTATAAATATGGGAAATTACAAGATTAACATGGAATACATTATCAATTATGATAGAGCTAATAACAATATACTCGATCTCACAAGTAAACATATAAACTTTATTGTTGAACTACATGTTTTATAACTGAAACTCATTGTAATTTATTGAGTTGTAGTTAATTTTTTTATACTAAAAATATGATAGAACACATGTTGTGTGTGTATATTTTTCATATAATAATATAGAGAAATTGTAATCATGGTGTCTTACCACAGTGACTCCACAAAATCTGTTGTTGAAATGTCATGGTCAACGATCTTAATTTTCATGGTAGCATAATTACGTATTGTATAAGTAAACCTGTAAGGGAAAAAATATAAAATTGATTACTTTTATTCTAGTTCTTATAATAGTAGATAATTGATTATGAATTATTATGTATATTATTATTTTTAAATAATTTAAAATATACTCACAACTAATTTAGTAGATAAAACACGATGATAATACTCAAATATCTATCTTTATATTTCTATTTATACTAAAATAGTAATCCATTATATAAAAAATGTATATATGCATTGTGTATGCGATTTTCAAGTTAACGTAATATGTATATCACCATTTTAAAAAAAATTGCAATATAATTAGTCGCGGTTCATCACATAAAACACGTAGCACATTTCGTTAACATAGAAATTTATGGTCACATTTGCACACATTTAGTAAATATCACTCTTGCAAAATTCAAACTTAAAATACTAACTTAAAAATAAAAAAAATAATAGGAGTGAATATTGAAATTCGGCTTCAAAGAATATATTGAGATAAAAATCATATATTATAATATTAATATCTTTTATAAATACGTAGGAATTGATAACTATAAGAAGGATTGAATATGATGGGTATACTAGCAGCACACAAGTTTCAACTCTAATTTTACTCATAAAACTTTTTTATATATATAAAATTTACCACTATAATAACATATAATAATTTAAAGTTTGACTAGTTTGTTTTAGTCATATGTTAACAATGGATGTACAAGAGTGCATATTTTTTTAGACTAGATTAACTATTTAAATTTATTTTGGGTAAAATAGTTACTAGTCAAATTTCTTGTAGGTTTTAAAATATGTGCTAATGAAAAATCCTTATTCTTATTAAGCAAAAAAAATCCATATGATAATATCATTAGCAAAATATTAATTTTTATACAAAATGCAATTCAAAAAAGGAGTTCAATTTTAACAAAACAAAATCCTAAGCATTAGTACACATTAAAAGATAAATAACACATTATTTTTTATCTTACACAAAACAACCATTGATATGAATGATTACATTTCATGTGATTTAAATAAAAAATCAATAAGTTTGATTTTGTTACCTCGGTAGTATAATTGACTTTTTTGAAACACTAATCTTCCAGATCTCCTATACAAACATAGATGCGTCACAAAAAAATTAGATTTGTTTATAGAGATCATTTATAAATAGGGTAATTGGGGTTATATTGAAATACGTAGGCAAATATAGTGTGAAAGATCGGGGTAAATGGCAGAGAATAACGGATGAAGTTTTATAGTGCCGGCTAGGGTTTTGATTAACGTAAGATTCTTAATATAAGTGTTATATATAATAGATTATTAGATTTCAGTCCCTTATATATAAAAAAATTCAAATTTATACCTCTCCTCTAAAACATCCCATTTTTGGGCCATAGGTTGACTCACATTTACAATATGGTCCATTTCACTAATTTCGTTAATGACCCTAATCTAGTTATTTCGTTAAAAAGTTAATGAAAATAAATTATAATGTAGGTATTTCATTGATAATTTTGAATATATAGGACATAACTATTTTAAGTTTAGGCCATAATTATACATATATATATTTTATAAAAAGAACTAATACACTCATTCCCTCTTTGGCAATAATAACCCTAATCTAGGTGCATGTGAGCACTGCTAACATGTACACCTCTAGCTAGTTTGGGGTGTTATTTTCGTCCTTCTTCTTCTTTTCTGTTTTCCTTTCACCGCCTTAACCTTCTTCATTTATGTTCTATTTTATTTATTCGAAATCTTCCTCCTAGGTACACTCCTGAAACTAGGGGTCCAATGCGTCATAAGGCAAACAAAATACTAAGGTTACTAATCAATCAAATGACACTAACAGGGTTAAAGGTAGTAAAAAAATGTGTGCAAGTTAAGCAAAATATTTGAAATCGTACCAGGAGTGGTTCTCTAATCCTACGTCATAATAGTCCTATAAAGGCGACCATTATGTCTCCAACAACCAAACCACTGTTTCAAATGTCAAATAAAAGATGCACATGTTGATGAGGTTGCACCCTTTTTAGACAAACTTTATTTACTAAAAAACTCCTCCAATGGAGAGCGAAGCTCTTTCATATCATTTCAGGGGCTTAACCATGCTCCTTGGGATAATACTACTAGTGCAGTTCTTTTAGCCAAGGTATTGACTATCTTATTTGATGGAAGCATAAGAGCTAATTTAAAACTGCAGTTTATTGAGCCAATTTTTATAAATGGAAGGATTAATGTCCAACCATCCCAATAAATACTTTGAGGAGGGATGTAAAGCTTTGGTGCACAGTATGGTGGGGTAGTTTGTAGTCATAACCCAAACATTATATAAGGTAAGAGACATAATTGATTGTGTAAATGACTTAGAATTAACAGATATGAACTACCATGTGTCTCACTTTAGATGGACAAACAGAGTTCTAGGGACCAAATGAGGGTGACAAAGATAGATAGAGGATGGGTTAATTAGAAGTGGCTACAAAGTTTTCCAAACTAAGCCTAATAACAACCCACCAGGTTTGTTTGATCAATTCTACTAAATAATGAGGGTCATACATAATGTAAAAAAAATTCATACCCTTTTAGATTTTATGAATCTTGGACCACACAAAAAGAAAGATGTATGAAATATACTAATTAAAGGAAACCAATATTTATAATTTTTAGGAGATTAAAGCTACTTAAAGCTAAACTTAAGGAGATCGACAAGAAGTATATCCAGAACATCTCAGCAAATGTAGAATCGGTGTATATGAACTTCATGCTATCCAAATGTATAGCGAATAGGACAATGACAGTGTTATCCTAACCCAAGAAAATGAAGTTTTAAATAATGCTACAGAGGCTATGTAACATGAATAATCCATGGAAATACAAAAAACAAGGAAAATTTTGTTAGATAAAGGTGAAACATGTATTGCATATTTTTTTAAAATTATACAAGTTTATCAAAACTATAATTCCATCAAACTTATTACCACATATGATGTCTCCTCATTTAAGATACATTTTAATACTTTTGATATGTCATTTTGGGTTATTTTATAGCTAAAAATATGGGATTGAACTTTTGATTTAGCATTTATTGGATTCTTAAATATTATAAGAGACCATTCGTGTTTTGGAGCAATTTTAGGTAGTTTTTTGTGTTTATTGTGTAGCTTTTAGAACATTGAGGATTACATGAGTAAAATGACAAGATAAAGAGTTGAGAAACTAAGGAAAAACCCAATATGACTGGAAAATAAATCGAGACATGCCAAGAAGTCAAGGACCCAAATTTGGAAAAATAGATTTGATGATTTGAAATATTCAAAAAATATAATTGGTAACAAATTTAACCATTATTCTTATCTCAGAAGATATCTTTCGGAGTCTAGAAACGTGAGAAGAAACAAAAATCGAGATAAGAAAGTTATGAATATATGAGCAAACTGACTTTCGCAACCCAAATTTAATAAAGAAGGCAACATACCACTTTTGACCTATTTTCTGGGCCCATGATGTCTCCTCATTTGTGATAGATTAATATCAAGATGAGACATCATTTTTAGCGATTTAGAAGTCTTTCTAGTCGATTTTCTTGAGAAATGTTACACTTTCCTATTTTGAGTCTTGATTTAGTAAATTATTATTTTTATAGCATATTGGGTTTAATTATTTATTTAGTGTGAAGCTTTAAAGATAATTATGGAGATTAATTAGAGTCCAAGTCAAAGACTAAGGGATATGTAAAGAGATAAGCATGGTAATTGGAGATAAGGAAAGAAAAGCTAAAAAAATGGAAAAGGAAAAGCTACCTTAAATCTGAATTTCACCACCCACGACCACAAATCAAATTATATCTCAAAATCGATGGGAAATTTGGAGAAACGGTCAAGAGAAAGTTGAAGATCTTTCCGAGAAGATGAATTTCGACTACTCATATGCGTCAAGCGGATAAGAATTGGAGCTGATAGGACCAAATAAAAACATGCCTGATTTCATATTTCAGGGTTACGAATTTGTGTGGGCTTGGAGTCCACTACTTACCTTATCCTTCAAGAAAATGAATTAGGTCTTCTTAACACCTATAAATACACCATTATATCACTTGTAAATCATACTTGTATCATAGTAATTAGTCCTTAGGGTTTTTATCATCAGAATTATTGTAGAGAGAAAGATGAAGTCTTTTATTATTTCCTTCAGGTATGAACTAATTTTCTCATTGCTTGGGTTTTGCATCATGTATAATCTATGAATTCTAATTTCTTTCTATATAGTTTTTTTGGGAATTATATGTTTAATCTGATATTAGCTTCTTACCTATATATTTGTTTATGTGTTTTGATTTAATGACTGTTTTCCTTGCTAGTGCACGAGTATAGGATTACCTTAATAGTAGTTAGATGATCACCTTAGCTGGGTGTCTAATTATTGAAACACCACATAACATCTAGTGTCGATATTGGTCTTGACAACACTAATTCTAACTAGATAGTCATTAGGGTATAATTTAACCACTATCACCATGTTTGGAAATTGATTGCTTAGGGCCCTAGTAGCGCAGGAAAACCCTATTTGAACCAGCCTCGTGGTGTGTCCGTAGCCCCCTTAGTCGCTCTCAAGGTCTAAGGTATGGGAATTTAGAATCCTGACTAAGTATCTAAGAGCTAATTATCTCCCTTATTAACTAGTATTTGATAGAAATAATTAGAAGGATTAGTGCATATTAGCAAAACCTAAGCTATACTTCTCATCTCATATTTCTTCGTATTTATTTTATTGTCTTTTATTTTTCCTTAGCTTAATTATTAATCTCGAATTATTCTCTTTTATTTCCTGTCTTTTAATTAATAACTTTCTACTTGTTATTTCTGCTCATTCGTATAACATAATAAGTTCCTAAGAATGAATTCAACTTATCATTGAAACTTGCATACGTCTTGTAATACTTGTAGTACCGTGCCTGTCTAGGGTGAAAGTGCATTGTTTTCTGGCTTATATTTATCTTATTTTTATCACACCCTAGGCGACACCAAGTTTTTGGCCCCGCTGCCGGGGACTTGTGTCTCGTTAGCGTGTGGGCTATTTATTTCGAGTAGTAGTTATTAGTTAATTTTTATTTTTCAGTATTTAGAATTTTTTTTCGGATTTACACTTGTGGTTTGCTTTGTTCTTTTTCAGGTTTTAACAGTGAATCTTTTGCCTCCTTTACCGGAGCCCGAGAGGAGCTTCAGACCTTATAACTGACGTGTTAGTGAAGAAAGAGCCTTAAGAAGAGCTATGACAGACGTGCGAGATCGAGTAGATCCACCAGAAAATTTGAGAGTCCTAGGTCCTTTAGGACATTTACAACCACCACCGGTAGGAGGTAACAGAAATAACATTAATCAGAACAGAGTAGAACAAGACCTCCCAGGATTGGGGGTACCTTTTCATGTTCAATTGATAGTTTACCGTCCTCCGGAGATCCAAAACATCAAATTTAGACCCGATCCGGGTATGCTCAGTCAGTTTCAAAGTTTTGGATTCTATAGTGGTAGAACAATTCAAGATCCAGTAAGAGCGATTCATAAGTTTATGCAGATTTTTGATGCTTATATTACTCCAGGCATTACACGCGAGCAATTGTATTGTCATATGTTTTCGTTCTTTCTAACCGGTAGAGCTGGTGAGTGGCTAGATAGGCAACCACCAGGGACAATTAATTCATGGACAGAACTTCAAGCTGCTTTATTTAACCGTTTTTATCCGAAGAGTATGAGACTCAAAGACCAAAGCGAGCTTGTGAAGTTTTGTCAAGAATATGGAGAAGAAATAGGAGAAGCATGGACAAGGTTTCAACAGAAGTTAGCTAGATATCTGCTCCGTGGTTATACCCCCTCTCTACAGTTAGCTATATTCTATGAAGGTATCAACAGAGAGAGTATATTGAAGGTGGATAATCTTGGGAAAGGGAATTTCGTGTCCATGGAACCTGCTGAAGCTACCAAAGTTTTAGAAAATTGCATTGAACAAGAAAGGAGTTGGCCATCTTCGCGAGCTCCTACTACAAAAACCCGAGGTACACTTCGATTAGACGCAGAAACTGCAAACTCAACTCAATTATCCGCATTAGAGAATCAAATCAAAGAACCTAAGCTTCAGATGTAGAGAAATTTAGCCGCAGCAAATGTAGTGCAAGAAGAACAAGGTTGTACACATTGTGGAGCTATGAATCATACATGGGAAAAATGCGAAGGAAATCCACAATCTGTCTATTTCATATCCAACCGAGGAGGTTATCAATTTGGTAATAGGAATCATCCGGGTATGTAGTATTCAAATCCACATGGGGCCGCAAATCCTGGTCATTATCAACCACGTCCCCAGAATAATTCTTTCCAACCAAGAGGTCAGTATCAAAATCAATATCAAAATAGACCTGCACCCCCACAACAACCTGATCAAGATGCCTATACCGATTTATTAGCTCAGAAAGCTTTACCACATTATCCTCAAGAGGGAGCTTTGGATAATCAACAATTAACAAAGTTCATTGATCTTATGACCACTAATAGGCATTCCCAGAGCGAGAAGTTACAAGAACAAGAAGCTTCAATTCAGATTTTAGGTACTCAAGTAGAACAGATGAACAAAGTTCTGACAAGCATTATGGAACAAAAAGAATTGAAGGCTATGGAAGGAGGTGATGACAATGTTGGGTTCGAAGCTTGTAAGGCTATTTGCCTTAAGATTGAAAAAAAGAAGGAAGTACAACATGCTGCCGTTAGTGTCGCGGAGGTTCCGAGTTCCGAAGAAGAACCAACCAAGTCTAACCCCGTGGACTCTAGCTGTTCTGAGAGTGATGTGGAGGAAGATTCATAAAAATCCGAATTTATACAGCTTCTGAAAGATATGAAAGAAGAGATTAGATCGGTAATGGATATTCAAGCTGAGCTGGCTAAAGAAAAAGAGGAAGAAGCCTCAAAGGAGGAACCAAGAGTTGAAGTTGAAGTTGCACAAGCTGTGCAAAAAGATAAAGATGAAGAGAATGTGGAATCACCACCAATTGTTTAAACAGTGCCATCAACCATTCCTAATACAAATCCGAGGGATGACACTGAACTCAACACATTTGTAGAGGCGTACACTCCTGAGAATATCAACGCCCATATGCTTGAGATTGCGAAGAAAGAGCTTACACCACAACAAGTTTTTACTTAAGTTATTACTGAGAAAGAAGCGAGTGTAGAAGCCAAGAGAGAGAACTTGAGAGTCTCAAGAAGAAGTGAAAGAGAGTTACCATTGAAACTCAAAGATCCGGGAAGTTTTAACCTTCCTATTCAAATAAATGGTATGCTCAAGGTGAAAGCTATGTACGATGTAGGTTCAGGTGTGAATCATATGCCTAAGTCCGTGTACGAGAGACTTGGACTTCATAAATCAGAGAAAGCTCCAGTAAAGTTGCAGTTTGCTGACAACTCAGTTACCAAGACATGGGGAACAATGCAGGACGTTCTTGTACTAGCAGGTAGTACCGCCATCCCTACTGACTTTGTTATACTTGAGTTTGATGCAGATAAGCAGGTTCCTATCATACTTTGACGGCCTTTCATGGCCACAATTCAAAGTGTCATCAACTTCCAAGAAGGTACCATTATCCTTCATGCTAAGAACATATCCGAGACCTTCTATGTCTTGGGAAAGAAACCAAGGAAGTTAGATCCCACCGTTCCTGTCATCCACAGCCTTTCACATCGCAAAGTCCCTACCGAAAATATCCATGTAAAACTTGTGGATACTGAGCCAAACATTGAGTTTGGGGTTTTCCATGAAGTTCTATGGAAAGCTCACAAATGCGAAAATAGGCCACGAAGTTTCAAAGACTTGTGGATGGGACCATTCATAGACACTAAAGTTGTTTCAGCTAAGCTGATAGAGATTAGGCCTAAGAAGGGCATTTAGCGTAGATTAGTTGACGTTCATAGCCTTGCTCGTTGCTGGGGAGGCTATATTCGCAAATATTGATAGAGGTAACGCGTCTAACTTTAAAAGACGTTATATAAAAGTGTTGTACGGGAGACAACCCGCAATTTTTTATCTTTTATTGCGTTTTATATTTTTAGTTAGTGTTTAGTTTAGTTGTTTTTAGTTGATATTGCATATTTGAGAAAGGTATTAGTGTTTTTAATGTTTATGTGTTAGAGAAATCGAGTTTTGGGAGGAAAAATGAAATTTTTTGGAACATTCAGATGCAAGCACCGGTATGTCGGCCGTCATGGACGGTAAGCCGGCGAGCAGAAAACCCGAGCCCACGGGTAAGGCCACGCGTTTAATGCCGAGGGGTCAGCTTTTGAGGGATTTCACCACCGGCATGACGGTCAGAATCCCTAGTAAGCCGGCCAGGTCAAAACCCGTGCCCACGGGTGTCACCAAGTGTTTAATGCCGAGAGGTCGAAAATCGAACATCAACAACACCAGTATGCCGGTCAGATCTCCGGTATGCTGGCCAGAAGAAAAATCCGTTTCCACGTGTTCTTACCTCGGGTATTTTGACGTAACTCGGATTTCAGCAGTTCCAGTACCGGCATGCTGGGCCTTATGGCCTGTATGCCGCCCAGCGCCGCTGGAGAGAGAACAAAGCTTCGTTTTTAGGTTATAAAAGGGAAAGAGGTTGGTATATTCCGAAAATTTTGATCATTAAGCCTCTCTTTCTTCTCCAAACGTCTCCCAACTCCATTGAAGCTCATTCAAACCTTCCCCAAACATCAAAACACTACCCAATCAACATAAAAACACATCAAATCTTCTCTCCACATCATTACAAAGGAGATTCAATCACACAAATCTCACCATAACACATTGAAGTGAAGAATCAAAAGCTTAAATTTTCAAAATTCATCCTACAATTTCTTAGATCCATACCAATTCATCAAGAATTCATCTTACCCACATAGAAATTCATCATCAAGTCACCTTTCTTAAACCAAATCAAGCTTGTTCAACTTATAATCAAGAGTTGCTAAAGCTTTGAGTTGGGGGTCAATTGAGATGACCAAAAGAACAGAAACTTATCTAACAAGAGGGAGGTGAAGAAAAGTAAGGTATTGGATCAAATTGAGAAGAAATCAAGTAACAAATGATCTAGTTCCAAAGCTAAGGGTAAAATCGATGTTGAAGAAGGAGGTAAGCCGGCTATGTTTGATTTAATGGGAAAAAGGCTTTCACTTTTCCCAAGAAGAGAACACAACCTCTTTTATTCAAAGGTCCTACACCTGTAGATAAAGAGGAAGCTTCGAAGGCCTTGATAGCTTCTGCAGAAAAACAATTAAAGGAACTACCTTTTGCTTATGAGAAAGTGTACGATGAAGAAGTTGGTACAGGAGAGTATAAGAGATTCTTGGAGCTTGGTGAAAAATGGGTTGGTCTACGTTCATGGTAAGATGTTCTGATTTATGTCATGAGTTAGTTTTATATTTCTATTTAGGCCTTGTTAGCCGAGATAGTGAAGGTTGTGTTCTGATTAGAGGAAAGTTAGTTTCTTTCACAGTTAAAGAGATTAGAAATCACTTCCAGTTTAAGAACTTAATTGGACCTTGCAAGTATAGTGAAGCGGTGGCTAAACGAAAAATCTTTGATGAGGAATTACTTTTTGAGCATGTTTTAGACAAGGAGAAAGTGCAATCACATAAGGGAGAATTGAAGGCACCTTGGCCTTACAAATATCTTCAACCGGATGCTAGAGTTTGGCACAATTTCCTTATTCTTAATGTCTTTGGAAACACAAGAACTTTAGATGTGACGAAGAAGAACGCTCTACTTTTGGATTGTATTTTGAGAGGAGAAGAAGTGGATGTGGCACAGTTGATCTATGAGGAGGCGATGCGATTTCGGTCTCTCCTAAATCGGTTTACAATGTTAAATATCCTACTATGATCATGTGTCTTGTGCAAAAAGCGAATGTTATATTGGGTGAATAAGAGAGATTCGAATTTAAGAAGAGTTGTGTTGATAATGCTTGGATCATGAAAGTCTTGAGAGGAGCGAGTTCTACGCAAGTCTCAAAAGAAGAAAAGGAGCAAAGTTGGCAAGAGAAGACGGAGGAGCGTTTAAACAATTTCGAAGAAGCTCAAACTTTCTTAGCCAATGATGTGGCACAAATCAAAGCCAATCAAGTGCACATCATGACACTCCTTGAGCAATTAAGGAAAGATCAAGCAAATCATGTCTTGGATGTTGATATTGCGAGGCAATAGCCTCAAGAATATGTTCTCTTTCTTCCTTACCATTTCTGTAAATGCTTTATCTACTAATTTTAATTTCCTTTTCGAGTCTTTTTCGAGTCGTGGGGACACGGCTCATTTTTGAGTTGGGGTGTGGGGATTCGTTGTCTCTCATCTCCATTTTTCTATATTTGGTAGAAATTAAAATTTTTGATACATGAGAATTAGATGTAGAGTGTGTTTAATAGCTTGAAAGCATAAGCTCGGTGATTTAATGATAGTAAGTATTATGTTTATGAGCTATTGTATTTTGAATGCTATGAGTATTTGCAGGAAAACACACATTGATAATAAAGAAAAGATTAGTAAGCAATGCGATAGAAAGTATGTTCGATCTCAGGGAGCCTTGAGTAGTGTGTAGGCCGTGAGATCCAAGCTAGTTGACAAACCCATTTGATGAAAGTGCTAAAGGTAAAAAAAATAACGAAATTGCATGGTGTAGAAAATGATTAAGGCAGTTCTTTCATATTGAAGCCACTTGAAGCCTTTTTATACCTTCTCACCCTGTCATTTGATTTTATATGTTATATCCTTCTCAGCCCCTTCTAGCCTTTCTAAAGCTTTTTATTTAGCCACATTATAAGCCATATTCCTCTAGATTATAGGTCTTTTCCATATGACCCGCACTCGAATCGCGATGCATAGACAGTTGTTTTAGAGCTTGAGTGTGGGGTGGTGGGTCCACCATTATGGGAATTTTTATTGGGTTGGGATTTTTGAGCTTAATAATTGTGCTCTGTTATTATATTGATGATGATTCACAGGTTTATATTGTAACCCTTTGTCGGGGTAATAGTGAATGAAAAAGAAGCTACGAGCTAAAGTTATGAAAAGCATAACATTGAAAAAAATAGCGTGATATCTCAACATTAAAAAGAGAGTCATAGCTATACAAAAAAGAAAAAAAATAATTTGAAAAGAAAATATATATTCGGACCAGCAAAGAGGAATTTTTATGTGAACATCTTATGCTTTAATTGGGTTATTGGGGATGCTACTTTGTGCATCAAAGAAACCATTGGGTTGAGTGAGAAACATTTTATGAGAGTAACTCAAACTCTAGGGCGATTCGTTGATGGCTAGTGAGGAGAGAGCCAAAATCTCACTCTAAATTATCCAAATATACTATCATACCGTCCCTAAGCCTAAATTACAACCTTAAAGACCTTTTGATTCCTTGTTATGTAATCGAGAAGTGATTGAGCCAATAGAGAGTAGTTAAGTGGATCGTTGGATACTAGTGAAGTTTGATGAACAATCTATAGCTTCCTTCGTAAACTGAGTAAAGTCCCAATCCTTCTTACATTGCGAAACTAATCTGATCTTGAATTCGAACCGTGTTGAATATGAATATGAGAAGTGTATAGGTATGTAGTTTATGAATATTATTGCATGAAATTTTCTGAGTATTTGCTCTATGTCTATTCTATATATTCTTCTATGTTCTTCCCATTATGTTAAAATTACCTAGGTGTGTATTTATAGACTTCCCTTTGTTTTAATCTTTATTGTATCAGGAGGATACAACTTTGAGTTGGGGGTCTTGATGTCTCCTCATTTTTGATAAATTAATATTAGGATGAGACATCATTTTTAGTGATTTAGAAGTCTTTCTAGTCGATTTTCTTGAGAAATGTTACACTTTCCTATTTTGAGTCTTGATTTAGTAAATTATTATTTTTAGAGCATATTGGGTTTAATTATTTATTTAGTGTGAAACTTTAAAGATAATTATGGAGATTAATTAGATTTCAAGTCAAAGACTAAGAGATATGGAAAGAGATAAGCATGGTAATTGGAGATAAGGAAAGAAAAGCTAAAAAATGGAAAAGGAAAATCTGCCTTAAATCTGAATTTCACCACCCACGACCACAAATCAGATTATATCTCAAACTCGGTCGGTAATTTGGAGAAACGATCAAGAGAAAAGTTGAAGATCTTTCCAAGACGATGAATTTCGACTACTCGTATGCGTCAAACGGATAAGATTTGAAGCTGATAGGACCAAAACAAAAATGGGTCTGATTTCATATTTTAGGGTTACGAATTTGAGTGGGCTTGGAGTCCACTACTTACGTTCTCCTTCAAGAAAACGAATTAGGTCTTCTAAACACCTATAAATACACTCTTATATCACTTGTAAATCATCTTTGCCTCATAGTAATTAGTCCTTAGGGGTTCTATCATCAGAATTATTGTAGAGAGTAAGATGAACTCTTTTATTATTTCCTTTAGTTTATTTCCTTCAGGTATGAACTAACTTTCCCATAGCTTGGGTTTTGCACCATGTATAATCTATGAATTCTAATTTCTTTCTATCTAAGTTTTTTGGGAATTGTATATTTTAATCTGATGTTTATGTGTTTTGATTTAATGATTGTTTTCCTTGCTAGTGCACGAGTATAAGATTACCTTAATAGTAGTTAGATGATCACCTTAGCTGAGTGTCTAATTACTGAAACACCACATAACGTCTAGTGTCGATATTGGTCTTGACAACACTAATTCTAACTAGATAGTCATTAGGGTATAATTTAACCACTATCACCATGTTTGGAAATTGATTGCTTAGGGCCCTAGTAGCGCAGGAAAACCCTATTTGAACCAGCCTCGTGGTGTGTTTGTAGCCCCCTTAGTCGCTCTCAAGGTCTAAGGTATGGGGATTTAGAATCTTGACTAAGTATATAAGAGCTAATTATCTCCCTTATTAACGAGTATTTGATAGTAAAAATTAGAAGGATTAGTGCATACCAGCAAAACCTAAGCTATTCTTCTCATCTCATTTTTCTTCGTATTTATTTTATTGTCTTTTATTTTTCCTTAGCTTAATTATTAGTCTCGAATTATTCTCTTTTATTTCCGTACTTTTAATTAATCACTTTCTACTTGTTATTTCTGCTCATTCGTATAAGACACTAAGTCCCTGAGAACGAATTCAACTTATAACTGAAACTTTCATACGTCCTGTAATACTTGGAGTACCGTGCCTGTCTAGGGTGAAACTGCATTGTTTTCTGGCTTATATTTATTTTATTTTTATAACACCCTAGGCGACACCAGCCCACGACTTAAACCTTTGATTTTTATAGTATATATTAGTAGTTTTTTAGTTTTATAGACACTATTCGTTAGACTTTAACTTTTATTACCTTGTGGAGCAAGATAGAAAAAAGGTGAGTAAGGGAAGCAACATATTTTATAATTCTTCTTCTTTTAAACTCCAAATCATGCATTTTATTCTTGTTTTTATTTATCTTAGTATAAACTAATCTTCCATAACTAGACAATTCTAAGGGTATGAACCCTATGTAATTATTCATATAAGTTTTTTAATATTAATTTTGGATTATTATTTATGAATGAATTTGTGATATTCCTCTGAATATACACTTTTTAATTGTTTAAATTTATTATAATCAATTAGTATGTCAGTATAGCAACTCCACTATCGTCTGGAAGGGGGTCAGGTTGTGGAGCATAGTTTATATTCTCTATAAATATATAGTTCTTGATTATTCAAGTAATCACTTAGGACGAGGTGGTGTATCGTGGAAGTCTATTAAACAGACTTGTATATCATGCTCCACCACGGAGTATGAGTTCATAGCATTATAGTTGGCTGGGCAAGAAGCTGAGTGGTTGAGGAGTCTCCTATCTGATGTGCCACTTTGGGGAGGAAGTGCAACACTTGTGTGTATCCA
The DNA here is from genome assembly GCA_029959085.1 of Nemophila menziesii. Classification (NCBI taxonomy): domain Eukaryota; kingdom Viridiplantae; phylum Streptophyta; class Magnoliopsida; order Boraginales; family Hydrophyllaceae; genus Nemophila; species Nemophila menziesii. Next base: position 95,228,622 of record JARWIR010000002.1, read on the forward strand.
CTGTAATTCATAAGCAGCCAATGGAGTCGCTCATAATAGCGCCTATAATGGGAAAATGAGACATATTCGCATCATACATGGTTCATTAAGACATTTACTGAAGAATGGTGTGATAGCCTTGTAATATCTACAATCAGAGAAGAATCTAGCCGATCCGTTCATCAAAGACCTAACTAGGAGAGTAGTATTGGAGACGTCGAGGGGGATAAGATTGAAATCCATTGATGTGGAACATGTGACTATTGAGTCAATGTGATTTCTCTCCATCCCTATGGCTCAATCTAAAACCGTCTTAAAAATTCATAGCAACTCGTGGTGGTCCTGTTAAGAAGGACATGATGAATAAGGCAAACTAGGTGTTTAAACTCATAGCGAATTCATAGCCTTTATGGTGGTCATTTCGAGAAGGACTTGATGAATTCACGGGTAATAGTGAGACCCAACCTTCATGATAGAATGTTAACGAGACTTCCTTATACAATCTTAAATGAAGAAATCCACAAAGTTCATAGCCCGCTAAAGGTGGTCCTTAGAGAAGGACCTGATAAACAAACTTAAAGGTGATGTTCGAGAGAACAATAACTTTCATCAGGGTAGATGGTGGTCCTTTGTGTGTTCTAAATAAATGCAATTAATAATCGAACCACAACCGCAAGTGTACGGTTGTCCCAAGTTGTATGTATGATAAAACAGATTCATTACAAGGACGGAATGGTTGACTACAATGTTTAACAAATAATGATTGGGTGCACTTATGAAAGCAAGTAAATAAAATATGTTTGTTTGATTTTGTTGATTAAAACTACTGAATGAAAGACAAATTATAAATGCAAGTAAAAGCTAAGACGCAAGTAAAATGAGTGAAAACGCAATATGAGAAGTAGTACTTGAGAACGCAAGGATCCTCCCAATCTTATTTCCTAACTTATGTTGTTTAAGGGCTAAATTGGTCAATTACAATGGTCGGGATTCTAAATTCCTTATACCCCCGTCAGGGTGGACTATAAGGCGATCCTAAAGTGTCACTAGTCACATCAGGGTAAATATGATCCACCGTTGGATGTTTAAGTTTTATTACCTCATTGGCCCTAGAATTAGCAAAGTTCGTCAGAATCAATAGCTTCTATCCTAGATTGAATAATTAATTCTATACCTAAACCCTCCGTCAGGATGATCCACACGCCACATATGTGGAATAGCCTAGATACTAATACCTGTTCTTAGTTCGCGACTCTAAAAAATGTAAACAATCACAAATTATCGAAAAGAGTAAAAGCCCCAATCTAATTTAATTTACATAAACCCAAATTCAACATTCGTTATTTCATAAAATTGGGATTCACCCATTGTTTGTTCTCAAGCACTATGAAAAGCTTAGCTCATATTAAAAAGAAATACTAAATTAAAATAAATGGAATTCATATTTGATTACAAAATTAAATATAAAAAGAACCTAATTTCCGGAATTGGAATGACTACGAACGGAGATATAGACCCTCTCCAGCTCTTGTAGCTTCTTCTTCCTTCCTTCTGTTACTTCTCTCTGGTGTTTAATCTTGTGGAATGTGAATTGTATGAAAAATAGAAGTCCAGACCTCCTTTTATAAGTGCAAATTCGGACTTGGACCTAGACTTTTAATTAAATGAAATATAAAAGGCCCAAGTCCACTAACTTAGCCCAAAATCCTTTAACTGCTGATATACCCTCACTAAAACGGATTTTCCCGATGCGTTATGACTCCGATTGACCTTATTCCAATTGCTAAAGTTCCGTAACTCGATAAGGAATGTTTTCTCTTCAAAGGTCAGCGGCAAATCATCGCTTAAACACCTCGAAATCAGCAATCTATGCCCTGGAAACTGGATTTTCAGCTCTAAAAATAATATCTTCGGGATTTATCTTCAAGTCTTGACTCTATCTCGTGATCTTTGACTTTCTCCTCGGATTCCTCTTCTAGCTAACATCTGAAATCTGTAAAATTTACACTAAAAATACCAATATTACGCGCAAAAGTTTAATAAACTAAAAATTCTAGAAATAAAAGAGGAAAATCATATTATTGCATATTTAGTCCAAAAGTCTATCAAATTGATTACATAAACACCAAAAATGATGTCTCCCAAGGGTCGAAAATAAGAACAATTAGGGAGACATCAAGACCCCCAACTCAAACCCTTGTCGTCCCGACAAAGTAAAACCAAAACAAAGGGGTAGAAGTAAGCGTATAAACAAGTAGAAGCTAGCAAATAGACCCTAAAGTAATTCTCAAAATAAATCTCATATAGCAAACTCTAGAAACTAATATACACATACATCTAAAATGCAACATCAAACATAAATAATCTCAATCATAAAATTAAAGTTGCAATGCTTGAAGGTTACACTTGTACTCATCTCTGTATGATGGCTATAGGGTGGTCATTAATCCTAAATCGCTTTGAACGCTCCACCTAGTGTATTCCCTATCAACAGAATAATAAATTCACTATGCACTTAGGAATCACGAGGTCTTTACGGTTATAATATTGGCTTAAGGACGGGTGTGGATGTATATTTGGTAAATTTGAAGTGAGCTTTTGGCTCTCTCCTCACTTACCATCAACAGTGTCCTCGAGCTTGAGTTAACGCTCAAAAAAATGTTCTCACTCGCCCATATACGCAACAATTTAGCGTCCCATGTCTACCCACTATTAACAAGATGATTTTTAGAAAAATTCCACTTTGCCGGATGTTTTACTCATTCATATTTTTCTTTTTCTTTTCTTTTTTTTTCTTTTTTTCTTTTTTTCTTCTTTTTTTTTAACAGAAGCAAACTGGGTTACCGGTTTTGACGAATCCGGGTTCCCGGTTCTTACTGTATGAATTTTCAAAAATTTTCATTTTTTCTTTCTTTTTCATTTTTTTTTCATTCCCGGCAAAGGGTTATAAGTATATATCATCTGCAATTGTGCTACAATACAAAGCACATCGATCCCTACCCATTTAATTTCCCATAAGTGGTCCCACCACCCCAAACTCAAGCTCGAGACATGTCTCAGGGTTGTGATTCAAGTGCGGGTCATATGGTCATGCCTAATAATCTAAGGGATAATGGCTTATATCGTGGCTACAAAGAAAAGGCTAAAGGCTCAGAGTGGGCTAAGACAGATAAAAATTAATACAAGGGATAGAAAGCTAAAAAGGCACAAATGGCTAACAAAGAACTGCCCCTATCATTTTCCTAAATACATAGCTTGTCTTTAGTTCATATCTAGGTGGGTTCTCTACTAATTAGGATTTCACTTTCTACACACCAAACATATTCCTTGAGTACAAGCTTACTTCATTTGCATTGTTCATTAATTTTTCCTATTAATTACCTATGTTTGCATGCAATTCTAAATGCATTTTATATCAATCCCTAAAGTCCACTATTTACTATCATAGATTCATCAAAAGTATGCTTAAAGGGATATTTAAAAATTTCTACAGTCAAACGCAACTCCGAAAATTCTTTTATTGAAAGCAAATAAAGCAAATAACACATAAAAACTGGGATGAGGCAACAAACCCCACCCCAAACTAAAAATGAGTCGTGTCCCCACGACTCGAAAAGACTCAATAAAGCATTTAAACTAATCTACACTAAGAGAAAAGTTTAGAAAACGTATCTTAACCAGCGCGAGGCTGGTTATCGGTGTTGCGTTCTGGACCTTTATCTCGCGTAACAGCATCATAAATCGCGTTTTGAAGTGTATTTACGCCTAGAATTAAATTTCGCAGTAGGTCCAATTCTTTTGTAACGTTTCCCAAGGTAGCAATCATCTTCTCCTGATTCTCTTCCAACACCTGAATCTTGGACTCCAACTCAGGAACAGTCTTCGCTCTCTTTGATTGAGGAGTTCTAGGACTTTTGGTAGCTCGTGTTGCTTCTTCATGGATATTATTGATCGTGCTCAAAGCTATACTTACACCAACTGAAACAACGTCAATATCTGCGTTCTTACGCGGAATCTTTGCGTCTAGACACAACTGAGTTATAGTACAAGGAAACTTCATATTTTATTGTTTCATTGGTGATTTCGCGAATTCCATGATTGTATCATAAATGATATTAGCAACATCAAATGGTTTCTCCTCCAAAATACACTTAATAACAAATATGTGCTCTTTCTTCAACTCGGAAGTGTGTTTAATACCAAAGAAAGTGGGTATTACGAAACGAGACCAAACCTTAGAACGAGGTGTCAAACTACTGCTGTAAAACTGTCCAGGATATCTTTCTCCTTCAGGAATTGGGCTAGCCCCATTAATAAGCACGGTCCCCCAAAGGGATTCAAAATCGAAAGAAGGGTCATTAAGAGTTTCTTGGAAAGGGCATGTTCCAGAAAAGTTGGGTAATTTCAAGGATTTCCGAACACGTTCAATAGAGAAAGGAACTACCTTTTTGCGGATATCAATGGCATCATGGGAGGTGGCTAAACCTTCATAAAATTCCCGCACCAAGGTAGGAATAAACTCAAGCTTCCTTTCTTGCAACTCTTTCCAACCAAACTTAGCACATGTCACAACATATTCCTTGTGTTCACTACTCATAATACCCTTAGGAAAATTCGTCTCCTCACCAAATTTCAAAAATTCAATTCTTTCACGAACCTGAGTATTCCAACAAGTGTAAACCCTCTTAGGCTTGTGGGCCCACATCTTCATACGCGGAGGATTCTGTTGAACTGGTGCTTCCGGAACCTTTTGTTCAGTTTCCTCCTCAATGTTCTTTCCAATTTCCTCTTCTGGTTCCTTCTCACTTTCTATCTCATCAATTAATCTTCTCTTTTGACCTGTGATTTGTTTTCTGTTAGAATCAAGCTTAACTTCGTCAATTTTTCATTTAGGCCGCGAATCAGGAATCTCAATAGCTTGGTCTTGAGAACCACCAATGGTGGTCTTTCTTCTAGGAGCAGTTCTTCGAAAATCACCGGTTCTGTTAGACATCTCTTTCCACCCCAAACTCAAAACTTCAAATAATGAACAACTTAGAGAAAAAGTTTAGAATTTTGATGTTTTGAGGCTTAGGAATTGAAGAACTAGGAGGAATATGAGATGGGTCTTGTTTAATTTGGATGGGAGAAGAAAGAATTGGGTTTAATTTAAGGATTTGATGAAGAAGAATCTTGGGAAAAACTAAGGATTTGATGTTATTTTGGAGAGGAGGTGAGTTGATTTTATGTTTTTGTGGTGAAAGAGGGTAGGATTTGATGATATATAGTGTTTTTGTTGATGATTTTCGGAGGTGGGGAGGCTATTGGTGCGTTTTAGGTAAAAACTTGCAGAAGAGGCTAAGAAAACTAGGTTAAGGCCTCCAAAACCGACATCACAGCTTCAAAACCGGGTTCCCGGTTTTGGAAAACCGGGTTCCCGGTTCCGCGTCGCTGTGACGGCGCGGAAACACAATTATTGAATTTTTTTTTTTCAAAACGCACCAAAACGCTGGATCCCAAGACGCGGGGTCAGAGATTTCACTCGCCGAAATCGGGTTCCCGGTTCTGTGGAATGCGGGTACCCGGAATTTCTCGATGGCGCGAGTCAACACGCGCCAAAACGCAAGACCCAAAACGCCGGGTCAGAACTTTTGGAAATTTACAGATCCGAAACCGGGTACCCGGTTTTGCCAAATGCGGGTTCCCGGTTTTGTGTCGATGGCGCGAACCAAAACGCAGCAAAACGCAAGCCACCAAGACGCTGGGTCAGATATTTTCAGAAGTTACAGCACCAAAACCGGGTTCCCTGTTTCGAAAATCCGGGTACCCGGTTCCGACGCTGTGTCGTGAACCAAGACGCCAAGTGTTGCGTTGAAAAGGTTGGTACCAGCTCCAAAACCGGGTTCACGGTTTTTGCAAAACCGGGTTCCCGGTTCCTCTTGGACATCCAACCTCTTTTTCTCCTTTTTTTCGCCAAATCGACCCCAAACTCATGACCTTTTTACCCCTGAAATCATCAAAAACAACTACCCTTCCTCATTTCTTAATAATAAACACTAAAATTACGAAAATCAAACTATTTTAAAATGCAAAAATTAAAAACTCAGCTATTATACAATGAATTGGCTTTTGTTTAACGTCGTTAAGCTCGACGGGTTACCTCACGCTCTTAAAGAGTTTCGAGGAGATACATGACCTCCCCGGGGTGTGGATCTTCCGAGCGATTGGTATCTTCACCTCCATGGTATATCTTCAATCTGTGACCGTTAACCATAAAGGTACGGTTTTCTAGCGGATGTTCTATTTCTATCGCCGCATGAGGTGTAACTTTGGTCACAATGTATGGACCTGACCACTTAGATCTTAACTTACCCGGATAATTGCTGAACTTTGAGTTATACTTCAACACTCTTTGCCCCACTTCAAAGTTCTTTGGACGAATCCGATTGTCATGCCATTTCTTCGTGTTTTCTTTGTAAAGTTTGGCATTTTCATAAGCATGCAATCGGAATTCGTTAAGTTCATTAAGCTTCATCATACGATTCTTTCCGGCTAAGATAGGATCTAAGTTTAACTGCGCAATCGCCCAATAGGCACCCATTTCAAGCTCTAAAGGTAAGTGACAAGCCTTACCATACACCATACGATAGGGAGATGCACCCACTGGAGTCTTGAACGCAGTACGATAGGCCCACAACGCATCATCTAACTTCATTGACCAATCTTTTCTTGTAGGACCAACGGTTTTCTTTAGGATTGACTTGACTTCACGGTTCGATACTTCAGCTTGACCATTGGATTGTGGATGATATGCAGTAGATACACGGTGTCTAACTCCATACTTCTCTAGAACAGTCTTCAGATATTTATTAACGAAATGAGATCCTCCATCGCTAATAATTACTCTAGGTGTGCCATGTCTAATGAAGATATGTGATTTCAAGAACTTGATCACCACTCGTGAATTATTGGTAGGTAAAGCCACCGCTTCTACCCACTTAGACACATAATCAACAGCTAATAAGATGTAGAGGTTACCATTTGAAGGAACGAAAGGACCCATAAAGTCTATACCCCAAACATCGAATATCTCAACCTCTAACACATTATTACGTGGCATCTCATCCCTCTTAGATATGTTTCCGATAAACTGGCATCTCGTACATTTCTTAACATATTCATGACAATCTTTAACAAGAGAAGGCCAGTAAAAACCTGATTGAAATACCTTCGCAGCAGTTCTATCTCCTTTGAAATGTCCTCCATATAATGAATCATGGCATCCAGCTATAATGGCTTCAGTTTCTTCCCTTGCTACACATCTTCGTATCATTTGGTCAGCACAAACTTTGTAGAGGAACGGATCCTCCCAAAAGAACTGTCTAGCACGATGAGCTAACCTCTTTCTTTCTTGATAAGTAGAACCTTCAGGAAAAACACCACTTACCACTAAGTTCGCAATATCTGCATACCACGGAGTTTCATAATCTCGAACAACGAATAAACTCTCATCAGGAAACTCTTCTCTAACTGCTTCAGTACCACTATTCATCTCTGAACCCTCTAAGCGCGATAGATGATCTGCAACCTGATTCTCACAACCCTTTCTATCTTTGATCTCTAAATCGAACTCTTGAAGCAATAACACCCATCTGATTAACCTTGGTTTCACATCCTTCTTTTCCATAAGATATCTGATCGCGGAATGATCTGTATAAACAATAACTTTCGCTCCAAGAAGATAAGAGCGAAATTTATCAAATGAATATACAACTGCTAGTAACTCTTTTTCTGTAACTGTGTAATTAATCTGAGCACCACTAAAAGTTTTACTAGCATAGTAAATCGAATGAAAAACCTTCTCTTTTCTCTGTCCCAATACAGCCCCCATACACAAATCACTTGCGTCACACATAACCTCAAACGGTAAGTTCCAATCTGGAGGTAACACTATAGGAGCATAAATAAGCTTTTCTTTGATTGCTTTGAAGGCCGATAAACAAGCTTCATCAAAAAGGAATTTGGAGTCCTTTTCGAGTAAGTTGCATAACGGTTTAGCAATCTTAGAAAAGTCTTTGATAAATCGCCTATAGAAGCCAGCATGGCCAAGAAAACTCCTTACCCCTTTAACAGAAACAGGAGGGGGAAGAGTTTTAATTACCTCTATCTTCGCTCTATCAACCTCTAACCCAGAACTCGAAACCTTGTGACCCAGAACAATACCTTCACGAACCATGAAATGACACTTCCCCCAGTTTAACACCAAGTCTGTTTCCTTGCATCTAACCAACACTTTCTCCAGGTTGTCCAAACACTTATCAAATCATCACCAAACACGGAGAAATCGTCCATAAACACTTCCAGGAAATTATCAATCATATCCCAGAAGATGGCCATCATGCATCTCTGAAAAGTAGCGGGAGCGTTACACAACCCAAATGGAATTCTGCGATATGCAAAAGTACAAAATGGGCATGTAAATGTAGTTTTATGTTGATCTTCTGGAGCCACGTAAATCTGATTGTACCCGGAGTAGCCATCCAAGAAACAGTAATATTCCCTTCCGGCTAATTTATCTAACATTTGATCGATGAAGGGCAAAGGGAAATGATCTTTTCTGGTGGCTTTGTTCAGCTTTCTGTAATCCATGCAAACTCTCCAACCAACTACCGTTCATGAAGGAATCACCTTATTTTTATCGTTAAGAACTGTTGTCATTCCTCCTTTCTTCGGTACACACTGAACTGGGCTCACCCATTCACTACTCGAAATGGGATAGATAATCCCCGCATCTAAAAGCTTGATCACCTCTTTCTTCACCACATCCTTCATCACGGGCATCAATCTCCTTTGACCTTCACCTGAGCGTGCGTTAGCATCTTCAAGTATAATTTTGTGTTGACAATAGGATGGACTAATGCCTTTGATGTCAGCAATTGTCCAACCTATTGCTTCTTTGTTGGCTCTCAACACACGCAACAGTTTATCTTCTTGAGGACCTGTTAAATTAGCTGAAACAATAACAGGTAGAGTTTCATTAGTACCCAAATATGCGTACCTCAAGTGTGATGGCAATGGTTTTTCTTCCAATTCCGGAGGAGATTCAATTGAAGGCTTCTTTTTAGGAATAATCTCCCTCGGTTCTCTCACCGGTTCATAGGCAGGACGCCTATACTTCGGATTTTCAGAATTAAGAGCTGCCACTGTTTCGGCAAGCTCTTCCATCATCTCAGGTAAGTCTAATGTTAAAGCGGCCTGCAAAATATCATCATAGTTAAAACAATCAAATACCTCTTGCGATGCCTGCTCAACTACATCCATTCTGAAGCAATCTTCCTGAGAATCTGGAAATTTCATTGCTCGAAATACATTGAATTTAACTTCCTCGTCTTGTATCCTCATCGTTAATTCTCCGTTCTCTACATCGATTAATGTACGCCCTGTAGCTAGGAATGGTCTACCCAAAATAATGGGGACATTTCTATCTTCATCGTACTCAAGTATTACGAAATCAACAGGAAATATAAGTGTACCTGCCTTAACGAGGACATCCTCAATGCGGCCTTCAGGATGTGCAAGAGACCTGTCCGCCATTTGCAAGACCATAGAAGTGGGTCTTCCGTCTCCAATTTTTAGCTTATCAAAGATTGACTTGGGCATCAAATTTATGCTTGCCCCCAAATCACATAGCGCTTTTCCTTTCCATTCTTCTCCAATCGATCGGAATCGTGAAACTCCCCGAATCAACTAACTTCGGAGGTAATTTACTCTGGCAAATTGCACTACACTCTTCAGGAAGACCAATCATCTCATTATCACAATAAGGCCTTTTTTTAGCGAGGGTCCTCTTCAAAAATTTTGTGTACTTAGGAATATCTCGAATCGCCTCTAATAACGGAATATTGATACTTAGGCCCTTCACTCTATTAAAGAATTTATGAAAATCACCCAAATCACCCTTTTTCTGAACTCGAGACGGAAACGGTGGTGGAGGGTGATTGATCACAATATCATCTTTCTTTTTCGGATCTTCTCTTGGTCTTTCGATTTCTTCAACCTCACTATCTTTCTCATTCTCTTTCTCTTTCTCACCCACTTCATTTTCTTTCCTTGGAACTTCTTTCTCTTTCATAACGGGAAAAGGAGGTGGAGGAAGGTTCTTACCACTTCTTAATGTAACGGCTTTGCAATCTTCACGTTGTATTGGATTCTCAGTATCGCTAGGAAGTTGTCCTTGTGGATGTTGATTCAGTTGTTTATTAATTTGACTTAGCTGATTCTGAAACAACTTCATATTTGCTTCAGCTGCATTTTGACGTTCCATAGCTTGTATCTGAAGAGCAATTAAACTTTCAACCGTCTTCTGAAGGGTAACTACTCCTTCTTGTGGATGGGCAGGTAAAGCTTTCTGGTTCAAATTTTCATCATAAGTATTCCGAGGAGCTTGTCTTTGTACATAATTGCCTTGATTCTGTCCTCCTTGAAAATTGTTGTGTGGTCTTGGATTATAGTTGTTACCTTGGGGACGCGGCTGATACGCATAGGTAGGATTGGCTGCCCCATTAGGATTTGAGTATTGAAACCCAGGATGGTTTCTGTTAGGCTGATATCCATTACCACTTGAATTGAAATTACCTCTATTGGACATAAACATCACGGACTCTTGGTTATTCGGACAATTTTCCTCATCATGATCATCTACTCTGCAAATTGGACACATATAAACCTCTTGCGCAGCATGCACAGCTACCTTCTTACCCGAAAATCCTTCTTTTACAGCTAAAGTAAGCTGCTTCAATTGTTGCTCTATAGTATTCTGAATCTTATTCTCAAGCGTAGCAAATTTTTCTTCCATATCAACATTATTCACTCCCTTAACCGGTGTTCTTACTGAATACCACCCAACTTCATTCTTGACTGTTCTTTCTAAAATGATTTTAGCATGAGCGGGTTGAACTTGAAGAAAACCTGCACCACATAGCGTATCCAATTTCTCTCTCGAAGTCCCATCAAGGCCTCTATAAAAGATTTTTAGCTGTTGTTGTTCTGAGAAGACATGAGTGGGAACTCTACGCAAACACATCTGGAATCTTGTCCAACTCTTACCCACAGTTTCATCATATTCTTGACGGAAATGCGTCAATTCTAATTCAGCATCTAATCTCATGTTACTTGGGTAATACCTGTCAAACAAAGCAGTCTCTAATTGGTCCCAGTTGGTTATCTTCATAGGATCTTGCGTATCGTGCCATTCACTTGCTCCATCAATAACAAAAAACTTAAACGCAGCAAAATACATCTGTTCTCTTGAAACTCCTTGTGTGATATAAGAATCACATATCTGCTTAAACTTCTGTACTGCTCTAAGAGGATCTTCTGATGGTCTACCATGAAAATTCCCAAAATTTTGGAATTGAGCTAACATACCTGAATCTGGACGGAATCGCGGAACATCAATATCTGGAGCACCTACTCCCAAAGCAGGAGCACGGAATGGAACTTCTGGTGGACCATTAGTAAACCACGGATCTTGATTCATCACTATCTGAACTTGATGATTAGGATTCACTGGTGGAATTGGAGGAATAGCGCCTGGAGCCAAAGGTTGGCCATTTGCACCTAGTTGACCTGGTTGATTATCTTGAAGATTGATCTCTTCCATTCTGTTAATTAATTCTGCTACCTCTAAAGCTTCTCGTTCTCTTCTTCTCTTGTTAGCAAGTCTGATCAACGATTATGGATTACTAAGGATCGGAGGTGTTGGCTCTAGATCCTTGAATAGCCTTCTTCGCATACACCAAACCTAAAAACCTGAAAATAAATGAACAAACAAAAAGCGTAAAACTGATAAAATAAAATAAATGCAACTATCACTAAAGGATAAACGCCGTGGTCACACGCTACCGTCCCTGGCAGCGGCGCCAAAAACTTGGTGGTCCTTTGTGTGTTCTAAATAAATGAAATTAATAATCGAACCACAACCGCAAGTGTACGGTTGTCCCAAGTAGTATGTATGATAAAACAGATTCGTTCCAAGGACGGAATGGTTGACTACAATGTTTAACAAATAATGATTGGGTGCACTTATGAAAGCAAGTAAATAAAATATGTTTGTTTGATTTTGTTGATTAAAACTACTGAATGAAAGACAAATTATAAATGCAAGTAAAAGCTAATATGCAAGTAAAATGAGTGAAAACGCAATATGAGAAGTAGTACTTGAGAACGCAAGGATCCTCCCAATCTTATTTCCTAACTTATGTTGTTTAAGGGCTAAATTGGTCAATTACAATGGTCGGGATTCTAAATTCCTTATACCCCCGTCAGGGTGGACTATAAGGCGATCCTAAAGTGTCACTAGTCCCGTCACGGTAAATATGATCCACCGTTGGATGTTTAAGTTTTATTACCTCATTGGCCCTAGAATTAGCTAAGTTCGTCAGAATCAATAGCTTCTATCCAAGATTGAATAATTAATTCTATACCTAAACCCTCCGTCAGGATGATCCACACGCCACATATGTGGAATAGCCTAGATACTAATACCTGTTCTTAGTTCGCGACTCTAAAAACAGTAAACAATCACAAATTATCGAAAAGAGTAAAAGCCCCAATCTAATTTAATTTATATAAACCCAAATTCAACATTCGTTATTTCATAAAATTGGGATTCACCCATTGTTTGTTCTCAAGCACTATGAAAAGCTTAGCTCATATTAAAAAGAAATACTAAATTAAAATAAATGGAATTCATATTTGATTACAAAATTAAATATAAAAAGAACCTAATTTCCGGAATTGGAATGACTACGAACGGAGATATAGACCCTCTCCAGCTCTTGTAGCTTCTTCTTTCTTCCTTCTGTTGCTTCTCTCTGGTGTTTAATCTTGTGGAATGTGAATTGTATGAAAAATAGAAGTCCAGACCTCCTTTTATAAGTGCAAATTCGGACTTGGACCTAGGCTTTTAATTAAATGAAATATAAAAGGCCCAAGTCCACTAAGTTAGCCCAAAATCCCGTAACTGTTGATATACCCTCACTAAAACGGATTTTCCCGATGTGTTATGACTCCGATTGACCTCATTCCAGTTGCTAAAGTTCCGTAACTCGATAAGGAATGTTTTCTCTTCAAAGGTCAGCGGCTAAATAATCGCTTAAGCACCTCGAAATCAGCAATCTATGGCCTGGAAACTGGATTTTCAGCTCTAAAAATAATATCTTCGGGATTTATCTTCAAGTCTTGACTCTATCTCGTGATCTTTGACTTTCTCCTCGGATTCCTCTTCTAGCTAACATCTGAAATCTGTAAACTTTACACTAAAAATTCCAATATTACACGCAAAAGTTTAATAAACTAAAAATACTAGAAATGAAAGAGGAAAATCATATTATTGCATATTTAGTCCAAAAGTCTATCAAATTGATTACATAAACACCAAAAATGATGTCTCCCAAGGGTCGAAAATAAGAACAATTAGGGAGACATCAGTAGACTATGTGTTGTGAGGGTCTCGATTGAAAATCGTTAAAGTTCAAGTGTAAGTTCAAATAAGCGGAATTTGGTGGTTGCCTCACTTTACTACGTGTCAATTCAAATAAAAAAATATTGTCACTTAAGTACAATCCAGATACTGGTCAATATGGAAATCTATTCACCTTCTCTCCCAAAGACCCTGAGTGAGGGATTAAAAGGATTTATATTATTGATTAACATAAATCCATCATCCTCTTTTGGAGAAGTGGAAAAGATTCAATTTAATATGAAGTATTAAATAAATCAATTCATTCCTATTCTTTTGGAGAAGTGGGAAAGTCATTTTTTTATGAATAAAAAGTCCCACATAAGAGGAGTGAAGGAAAAAATATTGCATAGAATATTTTACCCATCTAAAAGGCTATGAAAGACAAAAGGGAAATGGAAAAGCCCCACAAGCGCATACCACCACCACCACTCGACGACGGCGACGATGTAGGCGTGGGCCGTGGGCCGTGGGCTCGTGGGCTTGTGGGCTTGTGGAGGAGTTGGGGAGTCAGAAAATGAAAAATGAAACAAGTTTTCAGAAGTAAATCTGATGGAAGAAGACTAGTTCTTATAGTAGTCGATGGCAAGACAAATCCTTTCAGCCAGAAGACAAACCTCCACCAATTACGCACCAGAAGACAAGCGTCCACCAATTACGCACCACTCAACTCACTACTACACGCGTGATTTCTAGCGAGAACACGCATGTCCTCACTAAAGAGTATGTCTTTCGCGAGGAACATCATTTGCGACGAAAAAGTCGTCGCATATGTCAAGCGTCCTTATTAAGCTACGCAAAATAAATAAATAATAAAATACCCATTGAAAGTCATCGCAAAAAACCCAATCTTTAGCGAGGACTCTGTATTCGTTGCTAGAGATTATCTTTTGCGACGACATTCTAGGCCTTTTATGAGGACTTTGGGTCCTCGCTAAAGCTCTTGTCGTATTGTCCATTAATGCGAACCAAGAGCTCCAAAAACATCAAAAATCCCAAAAGTACCCCAAAATTTCCCCAATTTTTTTCTTTAAGCCACAAATTAACTTTGGGAATCTCAATTACATAGCTACACCAACACATATAGCTCCATTGGATCACATTTTCAAACAACTTTTTTTTCACAATTTAAGTTAATTAATTAATTTTTTTTCTATTTTTTTTCTATATAAATGTGGTTATATTTTGTATGATTTAGGTTCAATTAATAGTGTTGAGTGTTTTATATGTGATATATTATTAAATTTTGGTTATATAAATGTGTTTTTAAATTTTTGGATATTATTGTAATTTGATTTTTGAGTTATTGTAATGTTAGGTGTTGTAATAATAATGGTAAATTAATTTAGATATCATTTTGAATTATTCGGAACTTGTAGTGGAATTTGTAGAAGTGATTATGATTTTAGGGACTATATTGTTATTTGAATAATTAAATAGGGGCCTTAGTGAAATATTGAAATAACTTAGGTATATTTTAGTAATTTGTTATAATCGTATTAATTGAAATAATAACTAGTGGTTTATTAAAATTTAAATAATAAACCCTCAAATAGACAAGAGTTGGATTAAATCAAACAATAAGGTTTCGATCGAATACATAAATGGTATATTAGGGTTTATTGGATTTGCGAGAAAAGTATTGGATCGAGTCGGTAATATATTATGTCCTTGTTATAATAATCGAAGATTTTCAATCAACGAAGTTCAAGTTCATCTTTTTCAATGGGGTATGGATTCATCGTATGATGTTTGGAGGAAACACGGGAAGTAATTGTAATTCCTGACGACGAACCGCTCGAAGAGAACGTAATGGGTAATGTAATTCATGATTTTGGCCCCACTTTTGATACTGGCGGGTATTCCGGTGACATTGAGATGCGTGACGCAAATGTTATTGGAAATGGACGTGGGTCTTTCAACTTGTTGTTCAAGGAAATGGAGACAGATTTGTACCCTGGTTTTACGATGATGAGTTCTTTGGATTTCATTGATAAGTTAATGCACGTGAAAGTGAAGAACAAGTGGACGAACACCTCGTTTACCGAACTTCTTCAATTGTTGGGTCGTGTTTTGCCTGAACCTCATAACTTACCTGAGTCATATGCGGATTGCAACAGGAAGTTGAAAAGTTTAGGCATGGGATACACCTCGATTGACGTTTGTTTGAATGATTGTGTTTTGTATTATAAAAAGAAAGAGAATCTTGAGAATGTCCAGTTTGTGGAGTGTCAAGGTGGGACCCGAAGAAGGGGAAGAAAGTGACGCATAAGAAGCTGCGATATTTTCCGACTACGCCTAGGTTACAAAGAATGCATGCTTCGAGGCACACCGCAAAAGATATGATTTGGCACCATACTGGAAAAAGTACTGACGAAGATGTGTTGCATCATCTAGTTGATGGTCTTAGTTGGAAAATATTTGATGAGAAGAATCCCGAGTTTGCTAGCGAACAGCCTAATGTACAACTCGGTTTGGGGATCGATGGATTTTATCCTTCCTCTATTCTAAACTACTCATATAGTATGTGTCCGGTTATGTTGACGATCTACAACTTTCCGCCTTGGTTATGCATGAAAGAATCTATGTTTATGCTCACTCTTTTGATACCTGGACCCCGTTCCCCTGGAAAGCATATGGATGTATTTCTTCGTCCTGCTATAGATGAGTTGGAAACATTGTGGGGGTATTGGGATAGTTACATGGGATGCACATATGAAGGAGGAATTTGTCATGAAGGTGTGTTTGTTGTCCACGACAAATGATTATCCGACTAGATCGTACACTTCAGGATAGTTGGGTCAAGGGTATTTAGCTTGTCCCGAATGCATGGAATATACTCCTTCCGTGCGGGTTAATAAAGGAGTTGTGTATTTTGATCACATGCGGTGGTTGCCTATGAACTATCGCTTTCGGAAAGATGATACTTCGTACGTTAAAGCTGATTATAGGCCTATTCCTCGGAAACATAGTCCCGCAGTTATTCAGACGCAATTAGATGGGTTGCCGATTTTGTTTCCTGGAAAACACAAGGACTTTGGCAGAAAGGTAGCGAAGAAAACGGGACCTCGTGAGTCAAACTGGAAGAAAAAGAGTATATTTTATCGTTTACCTTATTGGTCGGAAAACTTGTTGAAACACAACATAAATGTGATGCATTGTGAGAAGAATGTGTGTGATGCTCTTCTCGGTATAGTTGTTGGTTTAGATGGAAAAATTAACAAAGATAACGTGAAGTCGAGGAAAGATTTGCAAGCGATGAATATTAGTTCATATTTGTGGTTATCAATGGATTCACGTGGTACGACCATTCTCCCCGTGCAAAGTATGCGTTGACAACCGATATGCGACATAATTTTTTAGACTAGTTGAAGGTTCAAAAGTTTCTAGATGGTTTCGCTTCTAGCTTGCGAAACAACTTGCAGAGTGACACAAGGAAGATTATCGGTATGAAATCCCATGATTGTCATGTTCTTATGCAGTATTTACTCGTGGCTAGTATTCCAGGCTTGATCAACAACAAATCCATTAGTGATCCGATCATTGGGTTGTGTAACGTATTCAGAAATGTTTGTAAGAAGAACTTGAGTAAGAAGGAATTGGTTTCGGGAAAGTCTAAGGTAATCGAGTTTATGTGCAAGTTGGAGATGATCTTTCCTCCAGTTGCAATATTGGTTTTGGCGTTATGCAAATTGTCAAATATGCCATTTATATACCATTTTGTTAGTGTTTTAAAGATGTTTCTTTGTTTGTTGTTTTTGTGATTCTTAATTAGGGTTATAATAAATTATCTTTCTCAATTTTAAGTTTCTTTTATAAATCATCCTTTAGGTTTATAACAGTCAATTATATAAACATGTGTAAACTTTCCTATACTTTGGTTATTTATTATGTATAACATTCTATAATCTGAAATGTAAAGTTTGTGAATCTTTTTATGTTATCTTCATTGGTTAGTTATCATGGTTAGTTATCATTTCATTTATTAACATAATTGAATTAAACAATCTTACTTTTCATTGCAATTTTTTTAACTTAGTAATCAATAAATCTTTCAAAACACAAGCCTTAAAAGAAGACTTTTATTGAATACTGATCTATTGTAATTCTGGAAGGTATAATATCATATGTTGTGTTTGATTAATCTCTTGATCATACATAAGTTGTGTATATGAATACGCTTGGTGAAACGTGTGCCTGGTGAGGGTTTGGTACTCACTTTTTGGACCGCCGATGCACGGGTACCACCGCTGCACCTGCACGGGTAAATGCAGTTTTTGGACCGCCGCTCTGTACGGGTTAAATGCAGCTGCAACTTATGATTGATTATCCGTTTTCCCTTTGTTCAAATGTAAATTCAGTTTGGAACATTAACGTCTTCATTTTTATATCTCCTTTAGGTATTTTGTACTTACTGAGCATATCGCTTATTTTTTAGTTTTGTTTACTTGTTTTGCAGAGGGAAGAGAAGTACAATAGAATTATTTCAAGAGTAGAAATATTTTCATGCCTAAACTTGTATAATCTTTCCCGGTAGAGGTTGATATATTCTGAAACGTTTAGCTATAGTATTATTATAATTAATTTGTAAGGATATCACGAAATTTATTATTAAGTTTTAGTTGCTCTGGTGTTTAGTTAGAAGATTTTTTTTTGGGGCTTGACAATTGGTATCGAGCCTAGGTTGTGATCTCTCGGGAAATAATAGTTTAAATTATTATGAATGTTAGGATATAATTTTATGTCATGCCAAGAATATTAGAGTTCATTAATTTAATTAAGTATAATTCATGACTTTAAAATCTTGCATTACAGATTAAAGTTGTCGAAAATAATTGTAGACTTTGTTTAATGTAGTAATTTGATAGAAAAGAATTCGACTTAGTGTACAGGGATTGGTTTAGGTGAAAATTGCAGTAAGATATGATTCTTTTAACTAAGTTGATAGCAGACTAAAACTTTATGCATGAAGCTTGGACCAATAGTATAATAAACAATTAAGTTTATTATTCTCCTTCTAAGGTAAGGTAGAGAAAAATGCTGGTTTTGAGAGGCGAAATCAACAAGTTTATGTACCCGAGCCTAGTGTTCCGGACACGATAAGTATTCTTCGTGGGTTAAAGGAGATATATGAAGGGCATCATGGTATTAATATACAGGATCGAGCGCTTGTTATGGCTGCCCAATTGTCTGTCTGGTATATTACTGAGCGGCACTTAACGTATAAAGCTATTGATTTGGTGGATTAAGCGTGTGCTAGTGTGAGAGTTCAACGTGATATTCAATCTGAAGAAACAGATAATCTTGGAAGGAAAAGAGGATTCAGTTGGAAGTTGAGCTTCACAGGCTTATGCAGAAACGAGATGAGTCTTTGTACACTTTACAGGCCTGATCGAAGATATGATCTTACTCGTGCGCGGCTGATTTGAAATAAGGAGAGATCTAAGAAGATGAAGCTGCTATAGCAAGATTAGAGTCAACCTCAAACGATAAATGTTAACCAAGACGGTAGGACCAGATAAATCGCGGAAGTGGTGGCTCGTTGGATTTGTATACCGGACAGAATGAGAACGAGAAAAGAAGCTTATTGGTTTTGGCGAAAGGTTGCATGAGAGAGTTGTTGGATAAAATCAAGCGGTGAGTGCTGTTTTGGAAGCGGTATTGAGGTCTAGAGCGGGATAGGGACGGGCCCAACAACCGACTGGTTTGTTTCTTTACTTGGGATCCACTGGTGTGGGAAAACTGAGCTTGCTAAAGCTCTTTCTGAACAACTATTGGTTAATGAGAAGCTTATGTTGAGGATAAATATGTCGAAGTATATGGAACAAAAATCTGTTTCTCGTTTGATCGGAGCTCCACCTGGTTATGTCGGACATGAAAAAGGTGGACACTGAAGTTGTAAGGAGCGGCTTTATATTGTTGTTTTGTTCGAAAAAGTTGAAAAAGCGCACACTTTTGTTTTTAATACCCTTATTCAAGTTTTTTTGGGATGATGGAAGGTTGACCGATGGTCAAGGCCGTACAGTTGACTTTACTAATACGGTTATTATCATGACTTTGAATCAAGGAGATGAGTATCTTGTGCAAGGGTTAATGGGTAATGGGTCAGCTATGCGAACTTTCAGAGTGGTTGAGAATACTTTTGGGTTCGTTAATTTGGAGGATATAAACTGAAGGGATTCTTTAGAAAATTCCGAAAGTTTAGGGGCTGAAATGGAAGCGGACACTTCACTTGTAGCTGCTTTTAATTTGATTAAAGGGGTCGTGGGTATTAGTTCTAATAATTCAGGGGTCAAAGTATCAAATAAGATGGTCAAGGGAGCTGATCAGATGTATGAGAAAGTTACAGGGTTTACTCAACTAATCATTGAAAATATAGGGACTTCAAGTCCCTATTTGAAATGTAATATATTCGCTGCTACTACGGATATAACTTCATGGCCATTCCAAAACTTTCAGAAAATTCAGGGAACATTTCGAAAACACCAGATAATCCAAGGGCAATTGCGAATTTACCAAATACTCAAGGGGCTAACTCGCAACTACCAACAGCTCTAGGGGTAAATTCGCAATTTAGTGAAGTTGTAAAATCTTCAGGGGCCTTTTCGAATATTTCTGAAACTTCAAGGACCATTTCGGCTTTAACTGAAATTACAGGGGCTGGTTTGGATATTCCAGCTAATTCAGGCGCTTCTTCGTAATTACCAAAACATGCTGTGATTCTTTCAAAACAAAAATCCAGAGTCTAAATTGTCTGAACTTCAAGCTTATGGAAATAAGGGAGCTGGTGATTTGCTTGTTACTAATACTGCAACAACTGATTTATTTAACAACATTTCAAGGACTTCAAAGGCAAATAAAAATGCTACAGCTCCTGTTTTGATCATTAGCCAGCCTAATGGTGATCAACATGTGAGAAAGCACTTCAAACCTGAGTTGCTGTATAGACTAGACGAGATAGTAGTGTTTGAACCTCTTTCTCATGACCAATTGAGTAACGTTTGTCGACTACAAATGAAAGATGTGGTGATTCAGTTAGCAGAATGAGGAATTGTGTTGGGTATAACCGAGGCTACGTTGGATGTGATACTCACAGAAGATTATGATTCAGTGTATGGTGCAAGGCTTATTAGGAGGTGGTTGGAGAAACCTGTGGTGACGGAGTTATCGAACATGTTTGTGAAAGAAGAGATTGATGAGAATTGTACTGTTTATATAGGTGTTGCTCGGAAAGGGAAAGAGTTGAGTTATCGTGTAGAGGAAAATGGAGGGCTTGTAAATGCAGCAACTGAAAAGAAATCTGATATATTGATTCAATTTGCGAATTGTCAAACAAGTAGCGATATTGTAAAATTTTAAAGGTCAAAAAGTTTCGAGGACGAAACTTATTGCTAAAAGGGAAGAGGGTAACATCCGAGAATTTTATTTTGGGGGTCAGAACTTATTACTAAAATAATTAAGAGGCTAACTAATAAAATTATGAAAATTGTGGAGGATATTTTAGGAATTTTAGAAAAGTTAGTTTTATAAGGATATTTTAGTAATAAGACACTTGATAATATAGAGGGATGGAAGGTAAATCTAGGAAGGGTTTGAAGGGATTGGGGGAGGCTTCACTACGGTAAAAGGAAAACCCAAAAAAACAAAATAATCCCCGGATCATCATCAATATACACACCTAAAGCAGAGGCACTTGAGGAGAAGTTATTACCACTTGGGGATCCTTCAATTTCAGTTCTTCTTGTTCTGGACCAGTGGATCACTCAAGGCAACCATGTGGAGAAGAATGAAGCTAGAAAGATCATCAGACATCAAACATACCCTTGAGGTAATTGTGTTGTTTTTTTCAGTTTTGTGTTTTTACTGTAAAATCATTTAGTATGGTCCTAATTAATCTTTGGGTTAGTTGCAATATTGGTTTTGGCATTATGCAAATTGTCAGATATACCCTTTATGTACCATTTTGTTAAACTAAGATGAGTGTTTTAAAGATGTTTCTTTGTTTGTTGTTTTTGTGATTCTTAATTAGGATTATAATAAATTATCTTTCTCAATTTTAAGTTTCTTTTATGAATCATCTTTTAGTTTTATAATAGTCAATTATATAAACATGTGTAAACTTTCCTATACTTTGTTTGTTTATTATGTATAACATTCTATAATCTGAAATGTGAAGTTTGTGAATCTTTGTATGTTACCTTCATTGGTTAGTTATCATTTCATTTATTAACATATTGAATTAAACATTCTTACTTTCCACTGCAATTTTTTTCTTAACTTAGTAATCGATGAATCTTCCGAAACACAAGCCTTAAAAGAAGATCTTTATTGAATACTGATCTATTGTAATTTTGTGAGGTATAATATCATATGTTGTGTTCGATGAATCTCTTAATCATACATAAGTTGTGTATATGAATACGCTTGGTGAAACGTGTGCCTGGTGAGGGCTTAGTACTCACTTTTTGGGCTTGACATGCCAACCTTTTGCTTAACAAGCTAATATCCTTCTCAAGATGCTTGATCCTATCCTGAGAAGCTTGTGTAATCTACAAGCAAGTAATACATAAAGTTAGTCAGTAAGTGAAACTTATAAATTAGTATAATTTTACAAGTTAAACGTAGACGACAAGGAAATGACTAAAATACCTACTTGGATTGCTCAAACTGATGTGATGTGAGTGGGATTATAGCAGCAGAAGCAGTAGGAATGTCTAAAGTATGAGAAAGAGTAGTCAGGGGAAGAGTGGTTGAAGCCTGTCCTGTGTAAACAGGGGCATTAGAGTCATCTAACTTGTGTTTTTCCTTTCTCTTCCCTGTGCTCGATGTAGACGCTACACCGGCGGGATCAGCAGACTTTCCCTCACCCTTACGGTTCCTCGAAAAGTCCCTTATGTAACGGGTACTTGATTTAACTAGCAAGTTTTTGCAACTGCGCTTCTCTTCTGCAATTAAAAGATTCTGATTGGTCCGCTCTATTGAGGTTGAAGTCGATTCAGATGAGGGGGTTTACAAATATTTAGATCTGCAACAAGAAAAAGAAAGAAAAGACGTGAGATGATCTAAATAAAATAAAAAGAGGCAAAGATTTATTTTTACTAATCATATTCCATTTGCATGGAACATCGGAATTCTTACCCATCACAGACTCAGCTTTTATTAAAAAATAATATGGTTTCCAGGTAACGTCATTGGAAGTTAGGCCGCTGATCAACAGTTTGCGAGTACTACAACGAGTTAGCCAATACCTCCCCCACTACCTTTCAGAAAGTATGTATAAGTAGTTCATACACATCAAATATTATATTTTCTGTCTTAGCTAGGACTTCCAATGAAAGGATAATACGGATGGTGTTAGGCATTGGTTGGAAAGGAGAAATTTTGAAATGTTAAACACACTGAAATCAGTAAGGGCGACAAAGGAAGTTTTAGATGAAAGAATAATTCATACAAGGCTACCCAACCTTGTAATGGAGAGTCAGCCCTTTCTGACTCCATAACTAATCGAATATTATCCCCATTCCCTAGACCATACATATCCTGAATCTGACACAAGTGTATTTTTGATATCATCGACTGGGGATTATTATCCTCAGCCACTACTCCCCCACCCCTTTCACTCGTTTCAACCTGATTGTTACAAGGCATAATAGCATCTGACATCACTACCAAAGGAAAAAAGGAAAAAATCTTTAGCAATAAGTAAATTAAGACCTCAAATAATCAACGTAAGAAATTTTTCGTCTAGAGAAACATCAATCATTACCAAACATTCCTTAACAAAGGGTATACATTTATCATATAATCCATCATCAATAGTCTCAAATTTCACTAAAAAATACAGCAGAACATACATACAAAATATAATTTATTTAGTATACATCATACAACTCATGCACGGCAGAGACAAGTAGCTTGAAATTTTGAGAGCGTTCAGTTGAGTCCCTAAACATTTCCAAAAAATATGTAACTCAACAATTAAAAATCCTTCAATCTATAGGTTATTTTTGTTAATATATAGGGACCCATATATAGTGCAATGAATCTAAAGTATACGGTACATGCATGTGTTTCCCTAGGTCCCCCTACCAAAAATCCCTGCCTCCTCCCCTCAACTCATGAAAAAGATATACAACTCAAATGCATTTCAATAAATAGAATAGAAAAGAGGTCAGCTAATTAGCTTACAGTGAGATGAAACCTGAGAGCAAGAATTGTTTGTTCTGTGAAATTAACACTCAGAAAAGAAAAGAGTCAACCAAGTCTTCTCTTAATGTGCAGGTGTGTAGGTGTGTGTTTGGAGGGACTTTGAACGAAAAAGAGACAAGAGCTTTTTACGATTTACTGTTGTAGGTAATATTTATGGCCTTTATGTGAAATTTATTAAATAAATGTAAAGATCGAAGACTTTAAATTTGGATAAGCAGCAATTTAATGCAATTTAGGCGATATTTTGATAAATACTATATGATGATCTTTTACAATAAGGTGGGGTTATACAGGTACAAAGTTCTATTTTGTTATCTGCAATGCAGCAAATAAACGTCAGCAACAACACAGGCAGAAATTTCAAATCCAACCAATTATCATCATTCAATTTGCTATTTTAGCTGATAAAACAAAGATAAGTGCAGAAATTAATTTATAGGGACAAGGTATTTAGAAGAGTTGTCACATGAAGACATTTCAAATTCTTTCGCCAACCAATGAGAAAATTCCGGTTCTGATGGCTAGCATAAATGGAAAGTAAGCAAGCTTTTAATAAAATAAAAATCTGACAGAAAAACAATAACAAAGCAAAATTGGGTGGGAGTATTGGGTGGCTTAAGTTGTTATTACTACTTAAGAAAATGGTTCAAGGGGGATTCTTTTAATGCTGAAAATCAAGTAATCAAGGATGGTTCACATATAGAAAATAAAAATAAAAATGGGGTGGTAGTGGTGCCCATATGGACAAGATTTAAAAATTGACCAACTTCGTGAAATAAGCGATTTGGATGTGGGTGAGATGAATGAAAGAAAAAAAATTGGTTAAGAGTTTATAAATTGTTGGTGGAACAAATGATATTCATAATGAAGATGTAAAAGTGACTAAAACAAATGATATTCATAATGAAGGATGGCAATGAAAAAGTGACTAAAGCAGTGGTCTTTTCCACTAGTTATGTTTTAGTTCACTAAGGAGCAAACTCAGTTAAGTATTTTTAACGAGTCCAGAAAAGGTAGCAATGAATGGGAAACAAACTAAAACATTTTCTAAAAGTGCCAAGTGAAATTAAAAAAATAAATCATTTTGATCCTAGTGAATTGTACAACATTCCGCCATCAGATTTTGATGACCTAAAACCAGAGGCGATACATCAGACATAATGGCAAAGCTCCATAAAAATTAAGTCCTGATCATATATAGGATATAACCTCTCAATTTGAAGATTAATGTGCCACATATATGGTTATAAATATGATGTAATAACCATTCTTTTTTACACAGTAGCTTTCACATTTATTGTTTTGTGCAATTATTTTCTTTATGTCTTTTTACTCTTGAATGCAATTACTATTGATATTGGTGGGTGGGGGAGCAATGTAACTCAACATGTAAATAATTACTTTTGAAAAGTGCTAATAATCCAGGATTCGGAAGGACTATTACATAACTATACTATTTACACAAACTATTCATCAAATATCTGGTGAAAATTAAATTGGTAAGACATCATTAAATTCCTTAAAATGAAGAATTCATTGTGTGTCAATTCTATTCGACACTCAGATAATATTTGGATTCTTTGTAATAGAGAGGACCCTTCCAGCCAAATATTTTGTTGTTACATAAGCAACAAATCAATATTTTTTTAATACAGATTCATGTGTTTATTAGTAGAGGTTCATGTGTACTCTAAACTTGGTTCCACTATATGATAAATTAAATGGTGGATTCAATAATAATCATGGAAGGGTATGATGGGGGAAACTTTATTAAACAGTTGGACTTGTGAAGGTATTTTGTAGTCCCTATCCTCTCGAGGAAACGACCTTGTGCGTTCCAGAGGCAAATTGTCAATAATTTACGTGATCTGTTTGTATGTGGGATGAGTAAAAATCTCTCACTAGTGGACATATATATTACACTTTTAAATCAGTACTAAGCTCCATGCTGATGCATATTGTGTAAAAAAAGAAACTTATGATATAAGTATGTCATAATATAGATAAGAAACAACACAAATTCATTTTGTAATCCTTCCCATAAAACAGAAAATCCATTTCTTGCTTGCAGTTTTTTTGTAACACAGAAAAATAAGGCGGTACATCGTACTTTTGTCATAGCAACATAAAGCAAATAGGGTTTCTAAGATTAAATCCACCTATATAACTAATCGAGTGTATTATGGACGAGATAATGTGGTATATTGGGAAAGTCAGGGAAGCTTTGACGTCCCTATCAATTATATGATACAAATATGGACTTTTAGGGAAATATTTCTTCCAATGGGAAATTTTCAAATTAGATGATTTGAGGGGACATGTGTCATTGATGCGTCAATGACAAAAATGTTATTCTTTTATTTTGACTCTGTCTAAGGATGAAAAAAGTATGGTGTACAAGAGTGGAAGGTTTTATTATCTATTAGATTGATATGTCTTTGGGGTAGAGTCAAACATTAAAGGCTCTATAATGTTTGTAGGCCTAAATTGATCAATTTTATTAAATTAGGTTTTTATGGAAGTCAAGGAATGAATAAAAAGATTATTTTTATAACATTCTCATTAAACTATCTAATTGTTTTTTTATGTTTTTAATAATTTATTTTGTAAAAAAATGCCTAATAAAGTAATTATTTATAGAAAACATCCCCTTTATATTTTTTAATACCTTTACTACCCTTATTATTAAATATATTATTTTATTTTAATACAATATTAATTTTTAAATATTAAACAAATAATAGGGTACTTCTTTCTCCACCACCACCCCCATCACCACCACAACCACCACCACAACCACCATGTATGTAACCACCACTACATCCACCACAACCATCACCACCTCCACCACCACCACCACCACCACTACCACCTACTACTACTAATTCCATCGCACGCGCGCGTCCGTGAAATTTTTTTAAAATCGTCATAACTAATTCAAAAAAAATCAGAAAATTAAAAAAAAAAATTTTTTGAATAAATTTAATTAATATTTACATCTATGACTTTTTTTTGATTTTTTTTGAATTTTTTGAATTTTTTCGAAGTTTTTTAATTTTTTTTTTGCAGACACGGAATTCAATGTTTTAAACCGTGAAATAACTCAGCTGACATCATTAAAAAAGAAGTAGGAAGTCCAAATGCTATGGTTTGTGGGGTTGACCTTCAACCCCAAAATAAGTTATGATCCTTGCGTGGAACTGTCAAGGGGTACGCACTCCCTTGACAGAGCTGAGCCTGAGGGAACTAGTCAAGGCTCACCATTTTGAGGTAATCTTTCTTTCTGAAACTAAGAATAAATTTGATTTTGTGCTTAAGCTAGGTACTAAGTTAAAGTTGAATCTGGTTACTCATATTGATCCTGAAGGTCTTTCAGGAGGGACTGTGATTTTTGTTAAACAACCTGAGAATTTTAAACTTATCAGTTTGGATAAAAATATTATTCACTGTTCATATATCTCGAAAGATATTGGAATATGTGAAATTGTATGTGTGTATGGACCTCCTGTAGAGGCTGATAAAGCTAAATTTGTTGATAGAATTGGAAATCTACCAAAAACAAATGTGTGTAGATGCATTCTGGGTGATTTTAATCTTATCAGACTCTCATCTGAAAAGATGGGAGGAGAAATTAATAATATGCACAAACAAAATATGGATCTTTTTAACAGTGTTATAAATAACAATAATCTTAATGAGCTCATTAGTAAAGGCTGTAATTTTTCTTGGTCAAACAAGAGAAATGGCAACCAGCTCATTAAGCAAAAGTTGGATAGAATACTGGTAAATAAAGAGTGGATGGATATGTTCCCTAATTCTTGGTGTTACATTTTACCCCCTGTGGGATCTGACCATTCTCCTATTATTTTGAAACATGGGATTTCAGTTGAAAAAAGTAATAACAGTAAGATTATTGAAAAGAGCTGGATTATGGATGAGGCTTTCTGCAAAATTATTTATGAAAAATGGATAGTTATCTTATTTGACTCTGAATCAGGAGTTAAAAGGTTTAAAAGTAAGCTTTCATATGTTAACTCTTTTATTTCAAAGTGGGCAAGAAAAAGAGTGCTTAATAATAAGCTTCTCATCAACTCTTCTCTATCCCAATTGGAAAAACTATTTAACCAACCTTTCTCGCAAGATAATAGAGATAGAATGGAACAAATCAGTAATAATCTTGAAGTATATTTGAAAAAAGAGGAGATGTATTGGGCTTTAAGGTCGAGAAACAATTGGCTAAAGCTTGGAGAAAAAAACACTAAATATTATCATGCTATCACTAAGATGAAAAGAAATGTAAACCGAATTTCCTCAATTAAAGTTGAAAATGGAGATTGGGTACATGAAAAAGAGGAGATTGTTTCTGAAATTAAGAGATATTACGATGAGGTTTTTAAATCAGTAGGTACAAGACACTATGAGCCTATATTGATGAAAGTAAAAAAATTGGTAAATGATGAAATTAATTGTTCTCTCATTAAAGAAATTACAATGGAAGAAGTTAAAGAGGCTGTGTGGGC
Source organism: Nemophila menziesii (assembly GCA_029959085.1). Lineage (NCBI taxonomy): Eukaryota > Viridiplantae > Streptophyta > Magnoliopsida > Boraginales > Hydrophyllaceae > Nemophila > Nemophila menziesii. Next base: position 95,256,831 of record JARWIR010000002.1, read on the forward strand.
CCTGGGGAGTGATAAATCCCCAGGTCCAGATGGCTATGGTGGTTTTTTCTACAAGAAATTTTGGGAAACTATTAAGTTTGATCTTCTTTTGTTGATTAAGGATTTCATGAATATTAATGTCTCCTTGGAAGACATTAATGAAACAATAATTGCGCTTATTCCTAAGAATAAGAATCCAGATTATATAACTTCATATAGACCAATTAGCTGTGCTAATTTTCTATATAAAATTATCTCAAAGATACTCTCTAGTAGGTTACAAATTTGGATTGGTTCTTTGGTTTCTGAAACTCAAACCACATTTATTCCTGGAAGATCTATCTTTGAAAATATCTTACTAGCTTAGGAAGTTAGTCATTATTTGAAAACAAATAAAAAAACAAAAGAATTCTCACTTGCTATAAAAGCAGATATGAGTAAGGCTTATGAAAATGTGGAGTGGGATTTTCTTTTTGATTTACTTACACAAATGGGCTTTCATGATACTTGGGTGAAGTGGATTAGGATATGTGTATCATCAGTGACATATAAGGTGAAAATAAATGGATTTCTGTATGAAATAGACCCACCTAAGAAAGGTCTTAGACAAGGGGATCCATTGTCCCCCTATCTTTACTGTCTTGTTACTCAAGCATTGTCTTCATTGCTTGATTATTATGTTGATTTAGGTCTTTTGCGAGGGATTAAAGTGGCAAAAAAGTCTCCTATGATTACCCATCTGCTCTTCGCAGATGATAGTTTGTTCTTTTTAGAGGTTGATGAGTACAATATTGAGACTTTTATTACAGCCCTTAATTGGTATCGTTATCCTTCTGGCCAAAAAATCAATTTGAATAAAAGTGGAGTTCTTTTTAGTAAGAATACTCCTACTGAAATTTGCAGAAAGAGTCTATCCTTGTTGCGAATGAATAAATTACAAGACTTGGGGAAATATTTAGGTATTCCCTCTTCTTGGGGCCTTTCTAAAGTTAAAACATTTGAATGGTTAATTGAGGTCATTTTGAGTAAGATGGAGAGTTGGGAAACAAAAATGCTTTCTAAAAGTGGGAAAGAAGTGCTTATTAAGGCTATAATAGGGGCTATTCCAAATTTTATTATGTCTGTGTTTTTAATCCCTAAGACTCTTACATCTAAGATTACTTCTCTAGTGTCCAATTTTTATTGGAACAACCAAGGAGAAGCAATAAGTCACTGGGCAAAGTGGGAGACATTAATGACTTCAAAAGATGATGGAGGGCTAGGTTTTAGGGATTTTCACACCCAAAACTTAGCTCTGTTAGCTTCTAATGCATGTAAGTTCTTCAACAATGATAATACATTGGTTTATAAGGTGTTAAAAGGGAAATATTTCCCTGAGACAGACTTTCTCAAGGCTACTGTGCCCTCAAACTGTTCTTGGGGGTTTAAAAGCTTAATGGAAGGAAAAAATTGTTTTAAAAATGATATCTTTTGGAGCTTAGGTGATGGTAAGCTTATTAACATTTGGAATGACAAATGGATTCCAAGTGATATTACTTTACAAAAACCTAATTCTTGTAATGATGAACTTGTTTCTGAACTTATTAATGAGGATTCCAGATCATGGAATTTGAATAAACTTAATGAGATTTTTTCTAATGAAATTGTAGCAACCATAGTTAGAATAGATATTCCTTCATGCTTGTGCTTTGATGTGCCTTGTTGGAATTTTTCCAACTTTGGTGATGTCTCAGTGAAGGAAGTCTATAATAACATTTGGAAGGCTCAATTAAAGAAAAATGCAGGAAAGGATAAGAATAAAGGTAGTGGCTCTTTTTGTCTTTTAACAATTGATTGGAGGTTCATTTGGCAACTTAATGTTATGCCAAAGATTAAAAATTTTCTTTGGAAATGTACAGAAAATGCATTGGCAACTAACTGTAATAAGTTTAGAAAAAAAGCCATTTCTTCACCTTTATGTGATATATGTGGGATTTTTGATGAAAATATTGAGCATATGTTTTTTGAATGTTCTTGGGCTAGAGCCCTCTGGTTAGCTAGCCCGTTGAACTTTATCTCTACAAGAGAACCTTGCTTTAATTTCAATAAATGGTTATCCTTTGTAAGAGAATGTTTAAGTGATAGGAGAGATATTATCCCAGATTTGGGAGAAATGGTTGTGAATATCTTGTGGTTTATATGGAAGGGCAGAAATGAGTTTATTTTCAAAGGGGTTATGCCTGATCCGAAAATTATTCTGAAAAGAGCTTTATCAGCCTATGATGAGTATATTAAGGCTAATGCCTTTGATCCTGAGGCTATATTTCAACAAAATAATAATCCAACTCTAGAAATAGAAATGGAAAATGAATTTAAATGGACCCCTCCTGATATAGGTTTCCTTAAAATTAACTGTGATGCTTCTATGAAGCAAGGTACTAACATTGCAGCAATTGCTTGTGTTGTGCGTGACTATACAGGTACTTTAATTGAAGGATTTTCAAAGAAGATTAACACTTGGTCAATAGAGGATGCGGAAGGAAGGAGTATTCTTGCTGCTTGTTCTTTAGCCTCGAAATACCCTACTGGAAAGATCTATATTGAGTCAGATAATTTGAATGTAATTAGCCAAATATCTAACAAGTGTAAAGTAGGGAGTATTACTAGAAATCTAGTGAAGAACATTAATTTTTGTAAAGAGTCTCTTAAACTTAATATCTCTTTTGTAAAGATGTCTAAAAATAGGATAGCGGATTGGGTTGCCAAACAAGCTTTGTTAGGGAACTTGTTTGGCATTTGGAGCTCTAATCCTCCTCTCCAATTGACTAATTTGTTAGACTTGGACTTTGAAAAAACTGGTATTGGCTAATTGTAATATTTTGGGATGTATTTTAATATAAGGTAACTTTCGACTAAAAAAAAACCGTGAAATAAACATGAAATTCCATGTTTAAAACATGGAATTTCGTGTCTGCGAAAAAAAAATTAAAAAAAATAAAATAAAATCAAAAAACTCAGAAAATTCCGAAAAAAATCATAGACGTAAATATTAATTTGATTTATCCAAATATAATTTTTTTTAATTTTTTTGATTTTTTTTTTGATTAGTTATGACGATTTTAAAAAAATTTCACGGACGCGCGCGTGTGTTTATTAGTTTTTTTTTTAAATTTTTAATTGTTAATTATAGGGGTAATTTAGGATAGGGCTGTTTTCAATAAATATTTTTTTCTAGGCACCTTTTTCTAAATAAGTTTTTTAATAGGCATCAATCAACAATTGGCTCATGAATAAATACCACAACACACCGCTTACTTCATTGATTCCCAAACACATATTATAGTGATTCTTTCAATGTCATGATAAATATTTTTCCCAAAAAAAATATAAAATTGTATAGGCTACAAATTCATTCTCTCATCCCATACCATATTAATCGACCTCTGGTGTGCATACATGTATAAAATGCTAATTAAGTATAAAAATAACTCGATTCACAAGTAAACATATAAACTTTATTATTGAACTATATGTTTTAATAATTGAAACTTGTTGTAATTTATTGTAGTTGTAGTTAATTTTTTATATTAAAAAATATTATAAAACACATGTTTTTTTATATATGTGTATATATTTTTCATATATATTATAGAAAAATAGTAAATATGATGTCTTACCACGGTGAATGTACGAAATTTGATGTTGAAATATCATGGTCAACGGTCTTAATTTTCATAGTAGCATAATTACGTATTCTATACATAAATCTTAAGGAAAAAAATATATAAAATTGATTACTTTTATTCTATTTTTTATATATAGTAAATAATTAATTATGAATTATTACATATACTATTTTTTAAATAATTTAAATCACAACTAATTGAATAGATGAAACGAGATAATAATACATAAAATAATAATCAATTATATAAAAAATGTATATATGCATTGGGTATGAGATTTTTTAAGTTAACACTATATGTATAGAGTAATGATATATACCACATAACATCATACCACCCAAATATCATCCAATGACGTGGCGTGAATTGGTTGGTTAACAATTGTTAATTTGATCAAGAAAATAAATAGATTAACAATTGTTAACCAACCAATTCACGCCACATTATTAAATGATATTTGGGTGGTAAGATTTTGGATTGTATATATCATTACTCATATGTATATCACCGAATTTTAGTAGTGTGTTTAGATGATTATTGAGTACATTAAATAGGTGAAAACAACTAGTTTTGGCAAAAAAAATCAAATTGTTAGAATTTAGTTTTGGAAATTAATGGAATTTGATTATAGTTGTTTGGAACTTTTGGTTTGTTTGAGAATTTTAGGAATTTTTGTTTTATTGTAGTGATTTTTAATAATTTTTAGGATTTGGTTAAAATTTTGGATTTATGTGAAGTTAGGGGCTTTTAGTAAATTTAATTGATTGGGGGGTAAATTTGGAATTAAATAAAAATACGGGCCTTTAAGTAATATAAGATAGTGTACTTATTAAATAAATAAAAATATTAAAATATAGGGGCATTTTAGACATTTTAATTAATTGAGGGGTAAATTTGGAATTACATAAAAAAATACAGGCCTTTAAGTAATATAAGACAATGTACTTATTAGATAAATAAAAAAATTAAAATATAGGGGCATTTTAGACATTTTAATTAATTGAGGGGTAAATTTGGAATTAAATAAAAAATACGGGCCTTTACGTAATATAAGATAGTGTACTTATTAGATAAATAAAAAATATTAAAATATAGGGGCATTTTAGACATTTTAATTAATTGAGGGGTAAATTTGGAATTAAATAAAAAATACGGGCCTTTAAGTTATATAAGATAGTGCACTTATTAAATAAATAAATAAAATTAAAATATATGGGCATTTTAGACATTTTAATTAATTGAGGGGTAAATTTTGAATCAAATAAAAAATACGGGCCTTTAAGTAATATAAGATAGTGTACTAATTAAATAAAAAAAATTAAAATATATGGGCATTTTAGACATTTTAATTAATTGAGAGGTAAATTTGGAATTAAATAAAAAATACGGGCATTTAAGTAATATAAGATAGTGTACTTATTAAATAATATATAGGGGCATTTTAGACATTTTAATTAGTTTAGGGCATTACAGATGGGTGAGGTAGCACGGGGTCATGATGGGGATGGTAGTGGTCAAGACCCCAATAGGAATCTGAATATTCCTACCGGAGGGCGTAATGCTCCAGGAATCTTTTTTTTAAGCTTCAATTACAAATATTGTAAATTTCTTCGTATCTTAAAACAGGTAACAGAAAGAAAAGGGGTAAGACTACTCTCGCCTCAGTCACTAAGACGAGGGATAGACACGGAGGACGACTTCCTGTGCAGTTCTTCACATCAGACGGGACCTGGAACCCGGTTGGTCGCTATGCCCACCACGTGACTCAAGTGATAAACCTGACCGTTCAAGAGACGGTTCCCCTATATTACAAAAATTGGAGTAAAGTTTACCCCGATCACCATTGTATGATATGGCGGCGCCTAAGGCTAATTAGCATAAACGTTTTTTTAATTTGTGAACTAAATATACACTTATATTTTATTTATTTTAATTGTTAATAGGACTTCTTTATAGTCAAGGAGTGGTAGGCTCGTCCTGATTGGCCGAATATCCAGTGTATGATCCCTAACAAGTGCGGAATAGGATATAGCAACCACAAAAACCGAACGAAGAGCGAGTATTATGAGAGTCGGGCGTTTCCAGATGACCAGACTCCCGAGAATTTGGAGAAGACTTTAGAGATGTGGGATTCAGTGGAAGCTCTGGTACATATTTTAATTTAAAATGTTATATAAAATGTTCTTTGTGTTGACTAACTTGTTTTTTTTGTTTATATATTTTTAAAAACAAGAACCAAGCTAAAAATAATAAGGAAAATAGGGAGCTATTGAGGAAACAGAGCGGGGCAGGTTCGAGGACAAACTCGAGGTCGAGATATGAATTGATAACTGAAGAGGTAGTATCTTTATTTCAATAATTCGTATCATGTTATTTGTTTTTTGATTAATTGACTAATTGACTGAAATAGGGAGAGGGGAGTACTAGTAGGACCCGTTGTTTGTCACAAGGGGAGGGATCAGAGCCACCTGAGAATGAGATTGTGCTTCTCCCACCTATTAAAAGATTCTTTTCCAAAATAGGATTTAACGAGAAAAAAAAACAGGTGGCAGAGCAGAGACTACGAGCGATCGGATGTAAGTTTTATAAAACTTAAACTTTTTTAATCCAAAATAATTTATTAATATTTTATTTACTTTACATGCGGCGTTGAGGTCCAATCTGGAAACCTGAGTGCGGGAATCCCGGACTCAGAGGGGAGATTCTTCATCTACCCCCTACTTATTGGAGCAAGAGCAGGTTGACGCTGTGTTGGAGGTGGCGAGTATAGGATTAGCAGGCGGGACCTGCAACTGGATCCCGAGAATTGGACACCCTCTATCGCAGAGGAGGTCGATTTCAAATTCTTCCGATCCAGTCAGCAAAAAGATGTTGAGGGACTACCAGTGGATAGTGCGGTCGTTGAATGAGTTCCTTGTCTCTATCGGCAATGAACCTATGCAAGATAACGCCTCTCGATCATCTATCTCTACAGCGAGTACCCGCTCTCTAGGGATTCGATCCAGGAGCAGATGACTACCGCCATCCAGATGATTAATCGATGCAGGAGGGAATATGGACAGGAGCAGCTTGATCCCCCATCACCCCCTCGAGCCTCGCCAACTGCTGCTAATCCTTCTCGACACACTCCTTTGACCGATCCGACTTCTGTTTCCGATGAAGATATATCTCTACCTTAGTTTTACGTGTTTTTATCTATCTTTTGACTTTATCTGACTATATTCGACTTTTGTATTTTGACTATCTATTTTGGTTGGTTGTTTTTATGTTTTTTTGGATGGTTTTGGATGGATATGTTTATTAGACCGAGATGGTTCGGGTTTATATTACATTCTCGATTTTCTACATATTATCGGTTTTCTTTAAATTTAGTATTTTATTTAATTATTTTCTATTCTAAAAAAATGGCTTTAACGAGGAACTTTTCGTCGCAAAAGAGTTCCTCGTTAAAACACAATCAATCTTCAGCGACGAAAAAATCGTCGCATTATATGGTCTTTTACGAGAACAAAATCCGTCGCAAAAGAAGGACTTTTGCGACAACATATTGTCGTCACAAAAGAGTATGAACTCACGCGAGGACTGCCAAATGTCGCTGCGACAAGGTGTAACTCGCGACGAATCTTTAGCGAGGACCCTTACGTGAGAACATGTCCTCGCGGAAGGCTTTTTTCTCTTTTTCGAGAACTTTTGGATTCTTTCGCGAGGACAAATGTCCACGTGAAAGAGTCTGCGTGTAGTAGTGAATGGGTTCCGACATTGATGGATTATATTTAGCTGCATGATATTGCCCAAGTTAAAACTATAATCTAGAAAATTTGTTTATATTACAAAGATGGAGCAAAAATGCAATATAATCTTTCAATAGATTCTTCAATACGATAAAATTGGTAGTAACCGAGTAGTAAACTAACAAAGATGAACTCAGTGCCTCTTAATTTAGTACAACTCCTTCACATACATAGAGAAACGTCTCCATGGTCAGATATCTTACTTTGCGTATTTAAAACAACAAGCGTAGGTAAAGAACGCAAAATTATCTATTCTGTGGCGGTTAAACATATTTCAAGAAATTACGTGAAAGTTTGTTAATAATGCAAATTTATTTATTCTGTGGCGGTTAAAAATATTTTAAGAAATTACGTGAAAGTTTGAAAATGATTTTTCGCATTGAGAATTAGTTTATATACTTTCTACTTACAATAATTATATTATCCATAAATTGTAAAGACAGGATTGGTTACCATGGGGGGAAACCTCTGGTTGGGTGACCAAAAGGGAAATTTTGCTACAGAGCTCGTGAAGTTCTTCCCGTAATTTTTGGTAGCTTTCTTCTCTGCTTTGACCTCGGCCAAAGCACTTACCAACCTTTTGGTTAACAAGGCAATCCTTCTCTACATGGTTGATCTTGTTAAATATATCATTAACATAATATATTATTACCTATAATATATTATCACCATAATATATCATTACCTTATTAGACTAATTTATTTCTATATTAGATCTATTTTCTATTTAGCATAGTTTTACCTTTCTTGTTCACCAAGTAGTTGGTCCTATAAATAGGATCTCATTTTATTGTATTAGAATCATCAACTCATTCAGAATGTAGTCTCTAGTATTCTCTTGTTCTTTAGCCTTTACGGCTCTCTTTCATTATCCATATATTATTTCTCTTTTCCTCTTTTCTCTCTTTCTCTTATTTAAATATCTCACTTAATTTAAATATCTCACATGGTATCAGAGTCACAATCCAAAGTGGTTTTCCGTTATCATTTTGTTCGCTTCCGCAATTCGTTAGGCCATTCAGCGGTCTCATCTCGTTAGGCCATTCAGTGGTCTCATCTTGTTAGGCAATTTAGTGGTATTATCTCGTTAGGCCCTTCAGTGGTCTCGTCTCGTTAGGCCTTTCACTAGTCTCGTCTCGTTAGGCCCTTCAGTGGTCTCGTCTCATTAGGCCCTTCAGTGGTCTCGTCTCGTTAAGACCTTCAGTGGTCTCGTCTCGTTAGGCCCTTCAGTGGTCTCGTCTCGTTAGGCCTTTAAGTGGTCTCGTCTCGTTAGGCCATTCAATGGTCTCATCACATTAGACCTTCCATGGTCTCATCTCGGTAATTCACTCATCATTCTGTTTTTGGTTCACAGTTATCATCGCTCGACTCATTGCTCTACCTCACTATCATGCCACAACATCAACACCACGTCAACTCATGTCATGTTTCTCCATCAACAATGCTCAAGACACATCATCAACAATCTAGATTTCAAACTCAAGTTGTTTTCTATCCAGTCTACTTGAGTTTGAGGGAGGTGTTAAATATATCATTAACATAATATATTATTACCTATAATATATTATCACCATAATATATCATTACCTTATTAGACTAGTTTATTTCTATATTATATTTATTTTCTATTTAGCATAGTTTTACCTTTCTTGTTCACCAAGTAGTTAGTCCTATAAATAGGATCTCATTCTATTTTATTAGAATCATCAACTCATTCACAATGTAGTCTCTATTATTCTCTTGTTCTTTAGCCTTTACGGCTCTCTTTCATTATCAATATATTATTTCTCTTTTCCTCTTTTCTCTCTTTCATCCGATCTACTTGAGTTTGAAATCTGAATCGTTGATGACGTGTGTTGAGCCTTGTTGATTGAGAAGCATGACAGATGAGTTGGCATGATGACAATGTTGATGTCGTGGCGTGACGGTGAGGTGGAGTGATGAAAACCAAAAACCAAAAACCGAATGTTGAACACGAATTAATAAGATGAGACCATTGGATGGTCTAATGAGATACAGAGAGGAGACCATTTGATGGCCTAACGAGACGAGACCACTGAAGGGCCTAAGGACACGAGACCAATGAAGGGCCTAACGACACGAGACTAATGAAGGGCCTAACGAGACGAGACCACTGAAGGGCCTAACAAGACGAGACCACTGAAGGGCCTAACGAGACTAGACCACTGATGTGCCTAACGAGACGAGACAACTGAAGGGTCTAACGAGACGAGACCACTGAATGACCTAACGAGATGAGACCACTGAATGGTCTAACGACTTGCGGAAGCGAACGAAGCGATAACGGGAAGCCACTTTGGATTATGGCTCTGATACCATATGAGATATTTAAATTAAGTGGGATATTTAAATAAGGGGAAAAGAGAAATAATATATTGATAATGAAAGAGCCATAAAGGGTAGAGAACAAGAGAATACTAGAGACAAAATTATGAATGAGTTGATGTCTAATACAACATAATGAGTCCTATTTATAGGACTAATAACTTGGTGAACAAGAAAGGTAAAGCTATGCTAAATAGGAAACAAATCTAATATAGAAATAAATTAGTCTAATAAGGTAATAATATATTATGATAATAATATATTATAATAATAAAATATTTAAATACCTCGGCCAAAGCACTTGCCAACCTTTTGTTTAACAAGGCATTATCCTTCTCAATATGGTTGATCATATCCTGAGAAGCTTGTGTAATCTACAAGCAAGTGATTCATAAAGTTACTCAGTCAGGTGAACCTATGAATCAGTATAATTTAACAAGTTAAAAGTAGACGACAAGGAAATGACTAAAAGACCCGCTTGGATTGCTCAAACTGATCATGTGATGTGAGTGGGATTATAGCAGCAGCTGTAGGAACGTCTGAAGTATGAGAAAGAGTAGTCAGGAGAAGAGTGGTTGAAGCCTGTCCTGTGTAAACAGGGGCATTAGAGTCATTTAACTTGTGTTTTTCCTTTCTCTTCCCTGCATTTTCTAAATCATTTATTTTGGAACCTTCCTTTTTAAGGAACCTATGCTCAATGCAGCCGCATCGGCCGGATCAACAGAATTTCCCTTACCGTTACGCTTCCTCGACAAGTCCCTTATGTAACGGGTACTTGATTTAAGTAGCACGTTTTTGCAACTCCGCTTCTCTTCTGCAATCAAAAGAATCTGATTGGTCCGCTCTATTGAAGTTGAAGTCGGATTCGGATAAGGGGGCTTACAAATATTTAGATCTGCAACAAGAAAAAGAAAAAGAAAGAAAACACGTGACATAATGTCTAAATAAAAGAAAAAGAGGCAAATATTTATACTTACCGATCATATTCCATTTGCATGGAACATCGGAATTGTTACCCATCACAGACTCAACTTTTATTAAAAAATAATATGGTTTCCAGGTACTGTCATCGGAACTGTTTGCGAGTACTACAAAGAGTTAGCCAATACCTCCCCCCACTACCTTTCATAAAGTATGTATAGAGTAGTTCGTCCAAACCAAATATTATATTTTCTGTCGTGGCTAGGACTTCCAAAGTATGAATAATACGGATGGTGTTAGGCATTAGCTGGGAAGAGGAAATTTTGAAATGTCGACACTCTGAATTCAGTAAAGACGACAAAGGAAGTTTTAGACCATCATGAAAGAATAATTCATACAAGGCTACCCAACCTTGTGATGGAGAGTCATCCATTTCTGACTCCATAGCTAATCTAATAGTATCCCCATTCACTAGACCATATATATCCTGTTTCTGACACAAGTGTATTTTTTATATCATCGATTGGGGATTATTATCCTCAGCCACTACCCCCATCCCTTTCACTCGTTTCAACCTGATTGTTACAAGGCATATTAGCATCTAACATCAGTAGCAAAGGAAAAAGGAAAAGATCTTTAACAATAAGTAAATTAAGACCTCAAATAATCAACGTTGAAACTTTTCGTCTAGATAAATATCAATCATTACCAAACATTCCTTTAAAAAGGGTATACATCTATCATATAATCCATCACCAATAGTCTCAAATTTCACTAAAAATACAGAAGAACATACATACAAAATATAATTGATTTAGTGTACATCATACAACTCATGCACGGTAGAGAATAGTGGCTAGAAATTTTTAGAACGTTCAATTGAGTTCCTAAACATTTCCAAAAAATATCTAATTCAACAATTGAAAATCCTTAAATCTATAAGTTATTTTGCTTAATATAGGGACCCATATATAGTGCAATTAATCTGAAGTATAAGGTATTTTGCAAACAATGCCAGTGTTTCCCTTGGTTCCCCTACCAAAAATCCCTGCCTTCTCCCCTTAACTCAAGAAAAAGATATACAACTCAAATGCATTTCAATAAATAGAATAGAAAATAGGTCAGCTAATTAGCTTATAGTGAGATGAAACCGGAGAGCAAGAATTGTTTGTTCTGTGAAATTAACACTCAGAAAAGATAAGAGTCCAAGTCCTCTCTTAATGTGTGTGTGTATGTGTGTTTGGGGGGACTTTGAAAGAAAAAGAGACAATAGTTTTTTGCGATTTACTGGTGTAAGTAATATTTATGGCCTTTATGTGAAATTAATTACAATAAATGTAAAGTTCGAAGACTTTAAATGTGGATAAGCAGCAATTTAATGCAACTTAGGCGATATTTTGATAAATATTAACTATATAATGATCTTCTAAAAAAAGGTGGGGTAATACACGTACAAAGTTCTTTGTTATTATCTATAATACAGCAACTAAATATCAGCAACAAAACACAGGCATAAATTTCAAATCCAACCAATTATCATCATTCAATTAGCTATTTCAGCTGATAAAACAAAGATAAGTGCAGAAATTTATAGGGACAATGGAGACGATGCTTTTACAGTAGAAGACATCCTTGGTATGGAAAACAGAAATTGCAAGGTTGTTTGGCATAGAATAATAGCCATAATCCTCTGTTTACTTGTATATGAAATCAGATATAAATATCTTTTTAATAAATTAAACTAAATCATTAATCCGAAAGCGCATATGGTCGGTGTTGGAGATGGCCGGATTCGGAAAATTTATGGTATGATTTGCTAATGGTGATGAATATGAATGGGAACCCATGGTTAATTTATGTTAGGTTCCGAGAATGGAATATATTTCTCATGCCCCAAATGACTACTGTGTTAAGACTAACATATAGCCTCACTTAATTTTGTTACCCACCATAATTAATACATGGGATATATTGAAGGCCATGGAGAATAAATAGGAAGAATGGTATAGATTTATCTATTGAATGAATCTAGGGTACGGGTAACTTTGTTTAGTTGGCAGTTGAAGTGGATCCCTGCATTCTTCACTACAAAATGAAGAATACCTCTACAAAACACCATATATAACCAATTTTTTTATTATCTCTCAAAAATTTAGTTGTTAAATAAGAAATTAATTCATATTGTGAGCTCAATCTAAATTCCCAGGTACTAATTTTTACAACTATATTAGCAAATTAATGATATTAATTGTAAAATAACTCTAAAATTTAAACAACATTTAAATAGGTATTCTAGAGCTAAGCAGTACATAAGAATGTTATATCCTTCAAGAGATCTGTTACAAGTCATACACAACTTCATGAACTTGTGTTTGAGATAAGAAGTCTGGTTGATGATGCAGTTTCCCGGCTTGAAATATGGTGAGATTGGTTGTTGGTTGTATTTCTCGCAAAAATATTTTAGCTCAGTTAGCTGATGACACTCTGATTATACATGTGATAGTATTTCGGTTCAAACCGCTGGTGTTGAATTAAACAGGTGTATCCTTCACCCTGTTGTATATCTGCTAGATTAAGAACTCCTATAGCTCCATGACTAGGCAGAGACTCCATTTTCCTATAACAATCCCTCCAATTAGCATCCGTAATTAATGCAGCCCAATCATCACACTTGAGTTTCCCATTACATGTTAAACAAAAATAAACCATAAGATAAAGAATCAAAAAAAAAAAGAGATATACTAGAAACATCAGGGAAGCTTTAGCGTCCCTGTATGATCGAGTGTATTATGTACGAGATAATTAATGCGGTATACTACGAACGTCAGTGAAGATTTAGCGTCCCTAACAATTATATGATACAAATATGGACCTTTAAAAAAATATTTCCTACAATGGGCAATTTACAAATTAAATGAATTGGGGGGACAATGGTGTGTCATTGGTACGGTCAATGACAAAAATGTTATTAAGTCACCTTGACTCTGTCTAATGTTAAAGAAAGTGTGGTGTACAATTATTAGAGTGGAAGGTTAGGTTTTACTGTCTATTAAATTGATATGTCACTTTGATAGAATTAAACAATAAAAGCTATATAATGTTTGTAGGCCTAAATTGATTACTTTTCTTAGGTTCAATTATTTGGGTTTTTTGTGAAAGTCAAGGAATGACTGTCTTTTTAAGAATATGAATTTCCAAACATTACTTCAATGATTCCTAATCCACAAATTTGTAGGTATAATATGCTAGAGCACGTGTGATGTGTCAGGTGGAGAATTTAAAAGAAGAAATCAAATGGAAGTGGTAGGATTTATCAAACTTGTTGATGGATGGAAGTTGAATGACGGTGAAAGGGGTAAATCATCCTAAAATGCGAGATAAGGTATGGACTAATATTTGAAATGACGGGACTATGAATATGGGAAATTACAAGATTAACATGGAATACATTATCAATTATGATAGAGCTAATAACAATATACTCGATCTCACAAGTAAACATATAAACTTCATTGTTGAACTACATATTTTATAACTGAAACTCATTGTAATTTATTGAGTTGTAGTTAATTTTTTTATACTAAAAATATGATAGAACACATGTTGTGTGTGTATATTTTTCATATAATAATATAGAGAAATTGTAATCATGGTGTCTTACCACAGTAATTCCACAAAATCTGTTGTTGAAATGTCATGGTCAACGATCTTAATTTTCATGGTAGCATAATTACGTATTGTATAAGTAAACCTGTAAGGGAAAAAATATAAAATTGATTACTTTTATTCTAGTTCTTATAATAGTAGATAATTGATTATGAATTATTAAGTATATTATTATTTTTAAATAATTTAAAATATACTCACAACTAATTTAGTAGATAAAACACGATGATAATACTCAAATATCTATCTTTATATTTCTATTTATACTAAAATAGTAATCCATTATATAAAAAATGTATATATGCATTGTGTATGCGATTTTCAAGTTAACTTAATATGTATATCACAATTTTAAAAAAAATTGCAATATAATTAGTCGCGGTTCATCACATAAAACACGTAGCACATTTCGTTAACATAGAAATTTATGGTCACATTTGCACACATTTAGTAAATATCAGTCTTGCAAAGTTCAAACTTAAAATACTAACTTAAAAAATAAAAAAAATAATAGGAGTGAATATTGAAATTCGGCTTCAAAGAATATATTGAGATAAAAATCATATATTATAATATTAATATCTTTTATAAATACGTAGGAATTGATAACTATAAGAAGGATTGAATATGATGGGTATACTAGCAGCACACAAGTTTCAACTCTAATTTTACTCATAAAACTTTTTTATATATATAAAATTTACCACTATAATAACATATAATAATTTAAAGTTTGACTAGTTTGTTTTAGTCATACGTTAACAATGGATGTACAAGAGTGCATCTTTTTTTAGACTAGATTAACTATTTAAATTTATTTTGGGTAAAATAGTTACTAGTCAAATTTCTTGTAGGTTTTAAAATGTGTGCTAATGAAAAATCCTTATTCTTATTAAGCAAAAAAAATCCATATGATAATATCATTAGCAAAATATTAATTTTTATACAAAATGCAATTCAAAAAAGGAGTTCAATTTTAGCAAAACAAAATCCTAAGCATTAGTACACATTAAAAGATAAATAACACATTATTTTTTATCTTACACAAAACAACCATTGATATGAATGATTACATTTCATGTGATTTAAATAAAAAATCAATAAGTTTGATTTTGTTACCTCGGTAGTATAATTGACTCTTTTGAAACACTAATCTTCCAGATCTCCTATACAAACATAGATGTGTCACAAAAAAATTAGATTTGTTTATAGAGATCATTTATAAATAGGGTAATTGGGGTTATATTGAAATACGTAGGCAAATATAGTGTGAAAGGTCGGGGTAAATGGCAGAGAATAACGAATGAAGTTTTATAGTGCCGGCTAGGGTTTTGATTAACGTAAGATTCTTAATATAAGTGTTATATATAATAGATTATTAGATTTCAGTCCCTTATATATAAAAAAATTCAAATTTATACCTCTCCTCTAAAACATCCCATTTTTGGGCCATAGGTTGACTCACATTTACAATATGGTCCATTTCACTAATTTCGTTAATGACCCTAATCTAGTTATTTCGTTAAAAAGTTAATGAAAATAAATTATAATGTAGGTATTTCATTGATAATTTTGAATATATAGGACATAACTATTTTAAGTTTAGCCATAATTATACATATATATTTTATAAAAAGAACTAATACACTCATTCCCTCTTTGGCAATAATAACCCTAATCTAGGTGCATATGAGCACTACTAACATGTACACCTCTAGCTACTTTGGGGTGTTATTTTCGTCCTTCTTCTTCTTTTCTGTTTTCCTTTCACCGCCTTAACCTTCTTCATTTATGTTCTATTTATTTATTCGAAATCTTCCTCCTAGGTACACTCCTGAAACTAGGGGTCCAATGCGTCATAAGGCAAACAAAATAATAAGGTTACTAATCAATCAAATGACACTAACAGGGTTAAAGGTAGTAAAAAAATGTGTGCAAGTTAAGCAAAATATTTGAAATCGTACCAGGAGTGGTTCTCTAATCCTACGTCATAATAGTCCTATAAAGGCGACCATTATGTCTCCAACAACCAAACCACTGTTTCAAATGTCAAATAAAAGATGCACATGTTGATGAGGTTGCACCCTTTTTAGACAAACTTTATTTACTAAAAAACTCCTCCAATGGAGAGCGAAGCTCTTTCATATCATTTCAGGGGCTTAACCATGCTCCTTGGGATAATACTACTAGTGCAGTTCTTTTAGCCAAGGTATTGACTATCTTATTTGATGGAAGCATAAGAGCTAATTTAAAACTGCAGTTTATTGAGCCAATTTTTATAAATGGAAGGATTAATGTCCAACCATCCCAATAAATACTTTGAGGAGGGATGTAAAGCTTTGGTGCACAGTATGGTGGGGTAGTTTGTAGTCATAACCCAAACATTATATAAGGTAAGAGACATAATTGATTGTGTAAATGACTTAGAATTAACAGATATGAACTACCATGTGTCTCACTTTAGATGGACAAACAGAGTTCTAGGGACCAAATGAGGGCGACAAAGATAGATAGAGGATGGGTTAATTAGAAGTGGCTACAAAGTTTTCCAAACTAAGCCTAATAACAACCCACCAGGTTTGTTTGATCAATTCTACTAAATAATGAGGGTCATACATAATGTAAAAAAAAATTCATACCCTTTTAGATTTTATGAATCTTGGACCACACATGAAACATATAATAAAAAAAGAAAGATGTATGAAATATACTAATTAAAGGAAACCAATATTTATAGTTTTTAGGAGATTAAAGCTACTTAAAGCTAAACTTAAGGAGATCGACAAGAAGTATATCCATAACATCTCAGCAAATGTAGAATCGGTGTATATGAACTTCATGCTATCCAAATGTATAGCGAATAGGACAATGACAGTGTTATCCTAATCCAAGAAAATGAAGTTTTAAATAATGCTACAGAGGCTATGTAACATGAATAATCCATGGAAATACAAAAATCAAGGAAAATTTTGTTAGATAAAGGTGAAGCATGTATTGCATATTTTTTTAAAATTATACAAGTTTATCAAAACTATAATTCCATCAAAATTATTACCACATATGATGTCTCCTCATTTAAGATATATTTTAATACTTTTGATATGTCATTTTGGGTTATTTTATAGCTAAAAATATGGGATTGAACTTTTGATTTAGCATTTATTGGATTCTTAAATATTATAAGAGACCATTCGTGTTTTGGAGCAATTTTAGGTAGTTTTTTGTGTTTATTGTGTAGCTTTTAGAACATTGAGGATTACATGAGTAAAATGACAAGATAAAGAGTTGAGAAACTAAGGAAAAACCCAATATGACTGGAAAATAAATCGAGACATGCCAAGAAGTCAAGGAACCAAATTTGGAAAAATAGATTTGACGATTTGAAATATTCATAAAATATAATTGGTAGCAAATTTAACCATTATTCTTATCTCAGAAGATATCTTTTGGAGTCTAGAAACGTGAGAAGAAACAAAAATCGAGATAAGAAAGTTATGAATATATGAGCAAACTGACTTTCGCAACCCAGATTTAATAAAGAAGGCAACATACCACTTTTGACCTATTTTATGGGCCCATGATGTCTCCTCATTTGTGATAGATTAATATTAAGATGAGACATCATTTTTAGCGATTTAGAAGTCTTTCTAGTCGATTTTCTTGAGAAATGTTACAATTTCCTATTTTGAGTCTTGATTTAGTAAATTATTATTTTTATAGCGTATTGGGTTTAATTATTTATTTAGTGTGAAGCTTTAAAGATAATTATGGAGATTAATTAGAGTCCAAGTCAAAGACTAAGAGATATGTAAAGAGATAAGCATGGTAATTGGAGATAAGGAAAGAAAAGCTAAAAAAATGGAAAAGAAAAAGCTACCTTAAATCTGAATTTCACCACCCACGACCACAAATCAGCTTATATCTCAAAATCGATGGGAAATTTGGAGAAACGGTCAAGAGAAAAGTTGAAGATCTTTCCGAGAAGATGAATTTCGACTACTCATATGCATCAAGCGGATAAGAATTGGAGCTGATAGGACCAAAACAAAAACAGGCCTGATTTCATATTTCAGGGTTACGAATTTGAGTGGGCTTGGAGTCCACTACTTACCTTATCCTTCAAGAAAACGAATTAGGTCATCTAAACACCTATAAATACACCATTATATCACTTGTAAATCATACTTGCATCATAGTAATTAGTCCTTAGGGTTTTTATCATCAGAATTATTGTAGAGAGAAAGATGAAGTCTTTTATTATTTTTTTCAGGTATGAACTAATTTTCCCATTGCTTGGGTTTTGCATCATGTATAATCTATGAATTCTAATTTCTTTCTATATAGTTTTTTTGGGAATTATATGTTTAATCTGATATTAGCTTCTTACCTATATATTTGTTTATGTGTTTTGATTTAATGACTGTTTTCCTTGCTAGTGCACGAGTATAGGATTACCTTAATAGTAGTTAGATGATCACCTTAGCTGGGTGTCTAATTATTGAAACACCACATAACGTCTAGTGTCGATATTGGTCTTGACAACACTAATTCTAACTAGATAGTCATTAGGGTATAATTTAACCACTATCACCATGTTTGGAAATTGATTGCTTAGGGCCCTAGTAGCGCAGGAAAACCCTATTTGAACCAGCCTCGTGGTGTGTCCGTAGCCCCCTTAGTCGCTCTCAAGGTCTAAGGTATGGGAATTTAGAATCCTGACTAAGTATCTAAGAGCTAATTATCTCCCTTATTAACTAGTATTTGATAGAAATAATTAGAAGGATTAGTGCATATTAGCAAAACCTAAGCTATACTTCTCATCTCATATTTCTTCATATTTATTTTATTGTCTTTTATTTTTCCTTAGCTTAATTATTAATCTCGAATTATTCTCTTTTATTTCCTGTCTTTTAATTAATCACTTTCTACTTGTTATTTCTGCTCATTCGTATAACATAATAAGTTCCTAAGAATGAATTCAACTTATCATTGAAACTTGCATACGTCTTGTAATACTTGTAGTACCGTGCCTGTCTAGGGTGAAAGTGCATTGTTTTCTGGCTTATATTTATCTTATTTTTATCACACCCTAGGCGACACCAAGTTTTTGGCCCCGCTGCCGGGGACTTGTGTCTCGTTAGCGTGTGGGCTATTTATTTCGAGTAGTAGTTATTAGTTAATTTTTATTTTTCAGTATTTAGAATTTTTTCGGATTTACGCTTGTGGTTTGCTTTGGTCTTTTTCAGGTTTTAACAGTGAATCTTTTGCCTCCTTTACCGGAGCCCGAGAGGAGCTTCAGACCTTATAACTGACGTGTTAGTGAAGAAAGAGCCTTAAGAAGAGCTATGACAGTTGTGCGAGATCGAGTAGATCCACCAGAAAATCTGAGAGTCCTAGGTCCTTTAGGACATTTACAACCACCACCGGTAGGAGGTAACGGAAATAACATTAATCAGAACAGAGTAGAACAAGACCTCTCAGGATTGGGGGTACCTTTTCATGTTCAACTGATAGTTTACCGTCCTCCGGAGATCCAAAACATCAAATTTAGACCCGATCCGGGTATGCTCAGTCAGTTTCAAAGTTTTGGATTCTATAGTGGTAGAACAATTCAAGATCCAGTAAGAGCGATTCATAAGTTTATGCAGATTTTTTATGCTTATATTACTCCAGGCATTACACGCGAGCAATTGTATTGTCATATGTTTTCGTTCTTTCTAACCGGTAGAGCTGGTGAGTGGCTAGATAGGCAACCACCAGGGACAATTAATTCATGGACAGAACTTCAAGCTGCTTTCTTTAACCGTTTTTATCCGAAGAGTATGAGACTCAAAGACCAAAGCGAGCTTGTGAAGTTTTGTCAAGAATATGGAGAAGAAATAGGAGAAGCATGGACAAGGTTTCAACAGAAGTTAGCTAGATATCTGCTCCGTGGTTATACCCCCTCTCTACAGTTAGCTATATTCTATGAAGGTATCAACAGAGAGAGTATATTGAAGGTGGATAATCTTGTGAAAGGGAATTTCGTGTCCATGGAACCTGCTGAAGCTACCAAAGTTTTAGAAAATTGCATTGAACAAGAAAGGAGTTGTCCATCTTCGCGAGCTCCTACTACAAAAACCCGAGGTACACTTCGATTAGACGCAGAAACTGCAAACTCAACTCAATTATCCGCATTAGAGAATCAAATCAAAGAACCTAAGCTTGAGATGTAGAGAAATTTAGCCGCAGCAAATGTAGTGCAAGAAGAACAAGGTTGTACACATTGTGGAGCTATGAATCATACATGGGAAGAATGCGAAGGAAATCCACAATCTGTCTATTTCATATCCAACCGAGGAGGTTATCAATTTGGTAATAGGAATCATCCGGGTATGTAGTATTCAAATCCACATGGGGCCGCAAATCCTGGTCATTATCAACAACGTCCCCAGAATAATTCTTTCCAACCAAGAGGTCAGTATCAAAATCAATATCAAAATAGACCTGCACCCCCACAACAACCTGATCAAGATGCCTATACCGATTTATTAGCTCAGAAAGCTTTACCACATTATCCTCAAGAGGGAGCTTTGGATAATCAACAATTAACAAAGTTCATTGATCTTATGACCACTAATAGGCATTCCCAGAGCGAGAAGTTACGAGAACAAGAAGCTTCAATTCAGATTTTAGGTACTCAAGTAGAACAGATGAACAAAGTCCTGACAAGCATTATGGAACAAGAAGAATTGAAGGCTATGGAAGGAGGTAATGACAATGTTGGGTTCGAAGCTTGTAAGGCTATTTGCCTTAAGATTGAAAAAAAGAAGGAAGTACAACATGCTGCCGTTAATGTCGCGGAGGTTCCGAGTTCTGAAGAAGAACCAACCAAGTCTAACCCCGTGGACTCTAGCTGTTCTGAGAGTGATGTGGAGGAAGATTCATAAAAATCCGAATTTATACAGCTTCTGAAAGATATGAAAGAAGAGATTAGATCGGTAATGGATATTCAAGCTGAGCTGGCTAAAGAAAAAGAGGAAGAAGCCTCAAAGGAGGAACCAAGAGTTGAAGTTGAAGTTGCACAAGCTGTGCAAAAAGAGAAAGAAGAAGAGAATGTGGAATCACCACCAATTGTTTAAATAGTGCCATCAACCATTCCTAATACAAATCCGAGGGATGACACTGAACTCAACACATTTGTAGAGGCGTACACTCCTGAGAATATCAACGCCCATATGCTTGAGATTGCGAAGAAAGAGCTTACACCGCAACAAGTTTTTACGAAAGTTATTACTGAGAAAGAAGCGAGTGTAGAAGCCAAGAGAGAGAACTTGAGAGTCTCAAGAAGAAGTGAAAGAGAGTTACCATTGAAACTCAAAGATCCGGGAAGTTTTAACCTTCCTATTCAAATAAATGGTATGCCCAAGGTGAAAGCTATGTATGATGTAGGTTCAGGTGTGAATCTTATGCCTAAGTCCGTGTACGAGAGACTTGGACTTCATAAATCAGAGAAAGCTCCAGTAAAGTTGCAGTTTGCTGAAAACTCAGTTACCAAGACATGGGGAACAATGCAGGACGTTCTTGTCCTAGCAGGTAGTACCGCCATCCCTACTGACTTTGTTATACTTGAGTTTGATGCAGATAAGCAGGTTCCTATCATACTTTGACGGCCTTTCATGGCCACAAGTCAAAGTGTCATCAACTTCCAAGAAGGTACCATTACCCTTCATGCTAAGAACATATCCGAGACCTTCTATGTCTTGGGCAAGAAACCAAGGAAGTTAGATCCCACCGTTCCTGTCATCCACAGCCTTTCACATCACAAAGTCCCTACAGAAAATATCCATGTAAAACTTGTGGATACTGAGCCAAACATTGAGTTTGGGGTTGTCCATGAAGTTCTATGGAAAGCTCACAAATGCGAAAATAGGCCACGAAGTTTCAAAGACTCGTGGATGGGACCATTCATAGACACTAAAGTTGTTTCAGCTAAGCTGATAGAGATTAGGCCTAAGAAGGGCATTTAGCGTAGATTAGTTGACGTTCATAGCCTTGCTCGTTGCTGGGGAGGCTATATTCGCAAATATTGATAGAGGTAACGCGTCTAACTTTAAAAGACGTTATATAAAAGTGTTGTACGGGAGACAACCCGCAATTTTTTATCTTTTATTGCGTTTTATATTTTTAGTTAGTGTTTAGTTTAGTTGTTTTTAGTTGATATTGCATATTTGAGAAAGGTATTAGTGTTTTTAATGTTTATGTGTTAGAGAAATCGAGTTTTGGGAGGAAAAATGAAATTTTTTGGAACATTCAGATGCAAGCACCGGTATGTCGGCCGTCATGGACGGTAAGCCGGCGAGTAGAAAACCCGAGCCCACGGGTAAGGCCACGCGTTTAATGCCGAGGGGTCAGCTTTTGAGGGATTTCACCACCAGCATGACGGTCAGAATCCCTAGTAAGCCGGCCAGGTCAAAACCCGTGCCCACGGGTGTCACCAAGCGTTTAATGCCGAGAGGTCGAAAATCGAACATCAACAACACCAGTATGCCGGTCAGATCTCCGGTATGCTAGCCAGAAGAAAAATCCGTTTCCACGTGTTCTTACCTCGGGTATTTTGACGTAACTCGGATTTCAGCAGTTCCAGTACCGGCATGCTGGGCCTTATGGCCTATATGCCGCCCAGCGCCGCTGGAGAGAGAACAAAGCTTCGTTTTTAGGTTATAAAAGGGAAAGAGGTTGGTATATTTCGAAAATTTTAATCATTAAGCCTCTCTTTCTTCTCCAAACGTCTCCCAACTCCATTGAAGCTCATTCAAACCTTCCCCAAACATCAAAACACTACCCAATCAACATAAAAACACATCAAATCTTCTCTCCACATCATTACAAAGGAGATTCAATCACACAAATCTCACCATAACACATTGAAGTGAAGAATCAAAAGCTTAAATTTTCAAAATTCATCCTACAATTTCTTAGATCCATACCAATTCATCAATAATTCATCTTACCCACATAGAAATTCATCATCAAGTCACCTTTCTTAAACCAAATCAAGCTTGTTCAACTTATAATCAAGAGTTGCTAAAGCTTTGAGTTGGGGGTCAATTGAGATGACCAAAAGAACAGAAACTTATCTAACAAGAGGGAGGTGAAGAAAAGTAAGGTATTGGATCAAATTGAGAAGAAATCAAGTAACAAATGATCTAGTTCCAAAGCTAAGGGTAAAATCGATGTTGAAGAAGGAGGTAAGCCGGCTATGTTTGATTTAATGGGAAAAAGGCTTTCACTTTTCCCAAGAAGAGAACACAACCTCTTTTATTCAAAGGTCCTACACCTGTAGATAAAGAGGAAGCTTCGAAGGCCTTGATAGCTTCTGCAGAAAAACAATTAAAGGAACTACCTTTTGCTTATGAGAAAGTGTACGATGAAGAAGTTGGTCAGGAGAGTATAAGAGATTCTTGGAGCTTGGTGGAAAATGGGTTGGTCTACGTTCATGGTAAGATGTTCTGATTTATGTCATGAGTTAGTTTTATATTTCTATTTAGGCCTTGTTAGCCAAGATAGTGAAGGTTGTGTTCCGATTAGAGGAAAGTTAGTTTCTTTCACAGTTAAAGAGATTAGAAATCACTTCCTGTTTAAGAACTTAATTGGACCTTGCAAGTATAGTGAAGCGGTGGCTAAACGAAAAATCTTTGATGAGGAATTACTTTTTGAGCATGTTTTAGACAAGGAGAAAGTGCAATCACATAAGGGAGAATTGAAGGCACCTTGGCCTTACAAATATCTTCAACCAGATGCTAGAGTTTGGCACAATTTCCTTATTCCTAATGTCTTTGGAAACACAAGAACTTTAGATGTGACGAAGAAGAACGCTCTACTTTTGGATTGTATTTTGAGAGAAGAAGAAGTGGATGTGGCACAGTTGATCTATGAGGAGGTGATGCGATTTCGGTCTCTCCTAAATCAGTTTACAATGTTAAATATCCTACTATGATCACGTGTCTTGTGCAAAAAGCGAATGTTATATTGGGTGAATAAGAGAAATTCGAATTTAAGAAGAGTTATGTTGATAATGCTTGGATCATGAAAGTCTTGAGAGGAGCGAGTTCTACGCAAGTCTCAAAAGAAGAAAAGGAGCAAAGTTGGCAAGAGAAGACGGAGGAGCGTTTAAACAATTTTGAAGAAGCTCAAACTTTCTTAGCCAATGATGTGGCACAAATCAAAGCCAATCAAGTGCACAT
Organism: Nemophila menziesii; assembly: GCA_029959085.1. NCBI lineage: Eukaryota > Viridiplantae > Streptophyta > Magnoliopsida > Boraginales > Hydrophyllaceae > Nemophila > Nemophila menziesii. The sequence goes on from JARWIR010000002.1 coordinate 95,281,425, forward strand.
CATGACACTCCTTGAGAAATTAAGGAAAGATCAAGCAAATCATGTCTTGGATGTTGATATTGCGAGGCAATAGCCTCAAGAATATGTTCTCTTTCTTCCTTACCATTTCTGTAAATGCTTTATCTACTAATTTTAATTTCCTTTTCGAGTCTTTTTCGAGTCGTGGGGACACGGCTCATTTTTGAGTTGGGGTGTGGGGATTTGTTGTCTCTCATCTCCATTTTTATATATTTGGTAGAAATTAAAATTTTTGATACATGGGAATTAGATGTAGAGTGTGTTTAATAGCTTGAAAGCATAAGATCAGTGATTTAATGATAGTAAGTATTATGTTTATGAGCTATTGTATTTTGAATGCTATGAGTATTTGCAGGAAAACACACATTGATAATAAAGAAAAGATTAGTAAGCAATGCGATAGAAAGTATGTTCGATCTCAGGTAGCCTTGAGTAGTGTGTAGGCCGTGAGATCCAAGCTAGTTGACAAACCCATTTGATGAAAGTGCTAAAGGTAAAAAAATTACGAAATTGCATGGTGTAGAAAATGATTAAGGCAGTTCTTCCATATTGAAGCCACTTGAAGCCTTTTTATACCTTCTCACCCTGTCATTTGATTTTATATGTTATATCCTTCTCAGCCCCTTCTAGTCTTTCTAAAGCTTTTTATTTAGCCACATTATAAGCTATATCCCTTTAGATTATAGGTCTTTTCCATATGACCCGCACTCGAATCGCGATGCATAGACAGTTGTTTTAGAGCTTGAGTGTGGGGTGGTGGGTCCACCATTATGGGAATTTTTATTGGGTTGGGATTTTTGAGCTTAATAATTGTGCTCTGTTATTATATTGATGATAATTCACAGGTTTATACTGTAACCCTTTGTCGGGGTAATAGTGAATGAAAAAGAAGCTACGAGCTAAAGTTATGAAAAGCATAACATTGAAAAAAATAGCATGATATCTCAACATTAAAAAGAGAGTCATAGCTATACAAAAAAGAAAAAAAATAAATTGAAAAGAAAATATATATTCGGACCAGCAAAGAGGAATTTTTATGTGAACATCTTATGCTTTAATTGGGTTATTGGGGATGCTACTTTGTGCATCAAAGAAACCATTGGGTTGAGTGAGAAACATTTTATGAGAGTAACTCAAACTCTAGGGCGATTCGTTGATGGCTAGTGAGGAGAGAGCCAAAATCTCACTCTAAATTATCCAAATATACTATCATACCGTCCCTAAGCCTAAATTACAACCTTAAAGACCTTTTGATTCCTTGCTATGTAATCGAGAAGTGATTGAGCCAATAGAGAGTAGTTATGTGGATCGTTGGATACTAGTGAAGTTTGATGAACAATATATAGCTTCCTTCGTAAACTGAGTAAAGTCCCAATCCTTCTTACATTGCGAAACTAATCTGATCTTGAATTCGAACCGTGTTGAATATGAATATGAGAAGTGTATAGGTATGTAGTTTATGAATATTATTGCATGAAATTTTCTGAGTATTTGCTTTATGTCTATTCTATATATTCTTCTATGTTCTTCCCATTGTGTTAAAATTACCTAGGTGTGTATTTATAGACTTCCCTTTGTTTTAATCTTTATTGTATCAGGAGGATACAACTTTGAGTTGGGGGTCTTGATGTCTCCTCATTTTTGATAAATTAATATTAGGATGAGACATCATTTTTAGTGATTTAGAAGTCTTTCTAGTCGATTTTATTGAGAAATGTTACACATTCCTAATTTGAGTCTTGATTTAGTAAATTATTATTTTTAGAGCATATTGGGTTTAATTATTTATTTAGTGTGAAACTTTAAAGATAATTATGGAGATTAATTAGATTTCAAGTCAAAGACTAAGAGATATGGAAAGATATAAGCATGGTAATTGGAGATAAGGAAAGAAAAGCTAAAAAATGGAAAAGGAAAATCTGCCTTAAATCTGAATTTCACCACCCACGACCACAAATCAGATTATACTCAAACTCGGTGGGTAATTTGGAGAAACGATCAAGAGAAAAGTTGAAGATCTTTCCGAGACGATGAATTTCGACTACTCGTATGCGTCAAACGAATAAGATTTGAAGCTGATAGGACCAAAACAAAAATGGGTCTGATTTCATATTTTAGGGTTACGAATTTGAGTGGGCTTGGAGTCCACTACTTACCTTCTCCTTCAAGAAAACGAATTAGGTCTTCTAAACACCTATAAATACACCCTTATATCACTTGTAAATCATCTTTGCCTCATAGTAATTAGTCCTTAGGGGTTCTATCATCAGAATTATTGTAGAGAGTAAGATGAACTCTTTTATTATTTCCTTTAGTTTATTTCCTTCAGGTATGAACTAACTTTCCCATAGCTTGGGTTTTGCATCATGTATAATCTACGAATTCTAATTTCTTTCTATCTAAGTTTTTTGGGAATTGTATGTTTTAATCTGATGTTTATGTGTTTTGATTTAATGACTGTTTTCCTTGCTAGTGCACGAGTATAGGATTACCTTAATAGTAGTTAGATGATCACCTTAGCTGGGTGTCTAATTACTGAAACACCACATAACGTCTAGTGTCGATATTGGTCTTGACAACACTAATTCTAACTAGATAGTCATTAGGGTATAATTTAACCACTATCACCATGTTTGGAAATTGATTGCTTAGGGCCCTAGTAGCGCAGGAAAACCCTATTTGAACCAGCCTCGTGGTGTGTTTGTAGCCCCCTTAGTCGCTCTCAAGGTCTAAGGTATGAAAATTTAGAATCCTGACTAAGTATATAAGAGTTAATTATCTCCCTTATTAACTAGTATTTGATAGTAAGAATTAGAAGGATTAGTGCATACTAGCAAAACCTAAGCTATTCTTCTCATCTCATTTTTCTTCGTATTTATTTTATTGTCTTTTATTTTTCCTTAGCTTAATTATTAGTCTCGAATTATTCTATTTTATTTCCGTACTTTTTATTAATCACTTTCTACTTGTTATTTCTGCTCATTCGTATAAGACACTAAGTCCCTGAGAACGAATTCAACTTATAACTGAAACTTGCATACGTCCTGTAATACTTGGAGTACCGTGCCTGTCTAGGGTGAAACTGCATTGTTTTCTGGCTTATATTTATTTTATTTTTATAACACCCTAGGCGACACCAGCCCACGACTTAAACCTTTGATTTTTCTAGTATATATTAGTAGTTTTTTAGTTTTATAGACACTATTCGTTAGACTTTAACTTTTATTACCTTGTGGAGCAAGATAGAAAAAAGGTGAGCAAGGGAAGCAACATATTTTATAATTCTTCTTCTTTTAAACTCCAAATCATGCATTTTATTCTTGTTTTTATTTATCTTAGTATAAACTAATCTTCCATAACTAGAGAATTCTAAGGGTATGAACCCTATGTAATTATTCATATAAGTTTTTTAATATTAATTTTGGATTATTATTTATGAATGAATTTGTGATATTCCTCTGAATATACACATTTTAATTGTTTAAATTTATTATAATAAATTAGTATGTTAGTATAGCAACTCCACTATCGTCTGGAAGGGGGTCGGGTTGTGGAGCATAGTTTATATTCTCTATAAATCTATAGTTCTTGATTATTCAAGTAATCACTTAGGACGAGGTGGTGTATCGTGGAAGTCTTTTAAACAGACTTGTATATCATGCTCCACCACGGAGTATGAGTTCATAGCACTATAGTTGGCTGGGCAAGAAGCTGAGTGGTTGAGGGGTCTCCTATCTGATGTGCCACTTTGGGGAGTAAGCGCAACACTTGTGTGTATCCACTGTAATTCACAAGCAGCCAATGGAGTCGCTCATAATAGCGCCTATAATGGGAAAATGAGACATATTCGCATCATACATGGTTCATTAAGACATTTACTGAAGAATGGTGTGATAGCCTTGTAATATCTACAATCAGAGAAGAATCTAGCCGATCCGTTCATCAAAGACCTAACTAGGAGAGTAGTATTGGAGACGTCGAGGGGGATAAGATTGAAATCCATTGATGTGGAACATGTGACTATTAAGTCAATGTGATTTCTCTCCATCCCTATGGCTCAATCCAAAACCGTCTTAAAAATTCATAGCAACTCGTGGTGGTCCTGTTAAGATGGACATGATGAATAAGGCAAACTAGGTGTTTAAACTCATAGCGAATTCATAGCCTTTATGGTGGTCATTTCGAGAAGGACTTGATGAATTCACGGGTAATAGTGAGACCCAACCTTCATGATAGAATGTTAACGAGACTTCCTTATACAATCTTAAATGAAGAAATCCACAAAGTTCATAGCCCGCTAAAGGTGGTCCTTAGAGAAGGACCTGATAAACAAACTTAAAGGTGATGTCCAAGAGAACAATAACTTTCATCAGGGTAGATGGTGGTCCTTTGTGTGTTCTAAATAAATGAAATTAATAATCGAACCACAACCGCAAGTGTACGGTTGTCCCAAGTAGTATGTATGATAAAACAGATTCGTTCCAAGGATGGAATGGTTGACTACAATGTTTAACAAATAATGATTGGGTGCACTTATGAAAGCAAGTAAATAAAATATGTTTGTTTGATTTTGTTGATTAAAACTACTGAACGAAAGACAAATTATAAATGCAAGTAAAAGCTAAGACGCAAGTAAAATGAGTGAAAACGCAATATGAGAAGTAGTACTTGAGAACGCAAGGGTCTTCCCAATCTTATTTCCTAACTTATGTTGCTTAAGGGCTAAATTGGTCAATTACAATGGTCGGGATTCTAAATTCCTTATACCCCCGTCAGGGTGGACTATAAGGCGATCCTAAAGTGTCACTAGTCCCGTCAGGGTAAGTATGATCCACCGTTGGATGTTTAAGTTTTATTACCTCATTGGCCCTAGAATTAGCTAAGTTTGTCAGAATCAATAGCTTCTATCCTAGATTGAATAATTAATTCTATACCTAAACCCTCCGTCAGGATGATCCACACGCCACATATGTGGAATAGCCTAGATACTAATACCTGTTCTTAGTTCGCGACTCTAAAAACAGTAAACAATCACAAATTATCGAAAAGAGTAAAAGCCCCAATCTAATTTAATTTACATAAACCCAAATTCAACATTCGTTATTTCATAAAATTGGGATTCACCCATTGTTTGTTCTCAAGCACTATGAAAAGCTTAGCTCATATTTAAAAGAAATACTAAATTAAAATAAATGGAATTCATATTTGATTACAAAATTAAATATAAAAAGAACCTAATTTCCGGAATTGGAATGACTACGAACGGAGATATAGACCCTCTCCAACTCTTGTAGCTTCTTCTTTCTTCCTTCTGTTACTTCTCTCTGGTGTTTAATCTTGTGGAATGTGAATTGTATGAAAAATAGAAGTCCAGACCTCCTTTTATAAGTGCAAATTCGGACTTGGACCTAGGCTTTTAATTAAATGAAATATAAAAGGCCCAAGTCCACTAACTTAGCACAAAATCCCGTAACTGCTGATATACCCTCACTAAAACGGCTTTTCCCGATGTGTTATGACTCCGATTGACCTCATTTCAGTTGCTAAAGTTCCGTAACTCGATAAACAATGTTTTCTCTTCAAAGGTCAGCGGCTAAATCATCGCTTAAGCACCTCGAAATCAGCAATATATGGCCTGGAAACTGGATTTTCAGCTCTAAAAATAATATCTTCGGGATTTATCTTCAAGTCTTGACTCTATCTCGTGATCTTTGACTTTCTCCTCGGATTCCTCTTCTAGCTAACATCTGAAATCTGTAAACTTTACACTAAAAATACCAATATTACGCGCAAAAGTTTAATAAACTAAAAATGCTAGAAATAAAAGAGGAAAATCATATTATTGCATATTTAGTCCAAAAGTCTATCAAATTGATTACATAAACACCAAAAATGATGTCTCCCAAGGGTCGAAAATAAGAACAATTAGGGAGACATCAAGACCCTCAACTCAAACCTTTGTCGTCCCGACAAAGTAAAACCAAAACAAAGGGGTAGAAGTAAGCGTATAAACAAGTAGAAGCTAGCAAATAGACCCTAAAGTAATTCTCAAAATAAATCTCATATAGCAAACTCTAGAAATTAATATACACATACATCTAAAATGCAACATCAAACATAAATAATCTCAATCATAAAATTAAAGTTGCAATGCTTGAAGGTTACACTTGTACTCATCTCTGTATGATGGCTATAGGGTGGTCATTAATCCTAAACGCTTTGAACGCTCCACCTAGTGTATTCCCTATCAACAGAATAATAAATTCACTATGCACTTAGGAATCACGAGGTCTTTACGGTTATAATATTGGCTTAAGGACCGGTGTGGATGTATATTTGGCAAATTTGAAGTGAGCTTTTGGCTCTCTCCTCACTTACCATCAACAGTGTCCTCGAGCTTGAGTTAACGCTCAAAAAAATGTTCTCACTCGCCCATATACGCAACAATTTAGCGTCCCATGTCTACCCACTATTAACAAGATGATATTTAGAAAAATTCCACTTTGCCGGATGTTTTACTCATTCATATTTTTCTTTTTCTTTTCTTTTTTTTCTTTTTTTTTCTTCTTTTTTTTTACAGAAGCAAACTGGGTTCCCGGTTTTGACGAATCCGGGTTCCCGGTTCTTACTGTATGAATTTTCAAAAAATTTCATTTTTTCTTTCTTTTTCATTTTTTTTTTCATTCCCGGCAAAGGGTTATAAGTATATATCATCTGCAATTGTGCTACAATACAAAGCACATCGATCCCTACCCATTTAATTTCCCATAAGTGGTCCCACCACCCCAAACTCAAGCTCGAGACATGTCTCAGGGTTGTGATTCAAGTGCGGGTCATATGGTCATGCCTAATAATCTAAGGGATAATGGCTTATATCGTGGCTACAAAGAAAAGGCTAAAGGCTCAGAGTGGGCTAAGACGGATAAAAATTAATACAAGGGATAGAAGGCTAAAAAGGCACAAATGGCTAACAAAGAACTGCCCCTATCATTTTCCTAAATACATAGCTTGTCTTTAGTTCATATCTAGGTGGGTTCTCTACTAATTAGGATTTCACTTTCTACACACCAAACATATTCCTTGAGTACAAGCTTACTTCATTTGCATTGTTCATTAATTTTTCCTATTAATTACCCTATGTTTGCATGCAATTCTAAATGCGTTTTATATCAATCCCTAAAGTCCACTATTTACTATCATAGATTCATCAAAAGTATGCTTAAGGGATATTCAAAAATTCCTACAGTCAAACGCAACTCCGAAAATTCTTTTATTGAAAGCAAATAAAGCAAATAACACATAAAAACTGGGATGAGGCAACAAACCCCACCCCAAACTAAAAAATGAGTCGTGTCCCCACGACTCGAAAAGACTCAATAAAGCATTTAAACTAATTTACACTAAGAGGAAAGTTTAGAAAACGTATCTTAACCAGCGCGAGGCTGGTTATCGGTGTTGCGTTCTGGACCTTTATCTCACGTAACAGCATCATAAATCGCGTTTTGAAGTGTATTTACGCCTAGAATTAAATTTCGCAGTAGGTCCAATTCTTTTGTAACGTTTCCCAAGGTAGCAATCATCTTCTCCTGATTCTCTTCCAACACCTGAATCTTGAGGAGTTCTAGGACTTTTGGTAGCTCGTGTTGCTTCTTCATGGATATTCTTGATCGTGCTCAAAGCTATACTTACACCAACTGAAACAACGTCAATATCTGCGTTCTTACGCGGAATCTTTGCGTCTAGACACAACTGAGTAATAGTACAAGGAAACTTCAGATTTTGTTGTTTCATTGGTGATTTCGCGAATTCCATGATTGTATCATAAATGATCTTAGAAACATCAAATGGTTTCTCCTCCAAAATACACTTAATAACAAATATGTGCTCTTTCTTCAACTCGGAAGTGTGTTTAATACCAAAGAAAGTGGGTATTACGAAACGAGACCAAACCTTAGCACGAGGTGTCAAACTACTGCTGTAAAACTGTCCAGGATATCTTTCTCCTTCAGGAATTGGGCTAGCCCCATTAATAAGCACGGTCCCCCAAAGGGATTCAAAATCGAAAGAAGGGTCATTAAGAGTTTCTTGGAAAGGGCATGTTCCAGAAAAGTTGGGTAATTTCAAGGATTTCCGAACACGTTCAATAGAGAAAGGAACTACCTTTTTGCAGATATCAATGGCATCACAGGAGGTGGCTAAACCTTCATAAAATTCCCGCACCAAGGTAGGAATAAACTCAAGCTTCCTTTCTTGCAACTCTTTCCAACCAAACTTAGCACATGTCACAGCATATTCCTTGTGTTCACTACTCATAATACCCTTAGGAAAATTCGTCTCCTCACCAAATTTCAAAAATTCAATTCTTTCACGAACCTGAGTATTCCAACAAGTGTAAACCCTCTTAGGCTTGTGGGCCCACATCTTCATACGCGGAGGTTTCTGTTGAACTGGTGCTTCCGGAACCTCATGTTCAGTTTCCTCCTCAATGTTCTTTCCAATTTCCTCTTCTGGTTCCTTCTCACTTTCTATCTCATCAATTAAGCTTCTCTTTTGACCTGTGATTTCTTTTCTGTTAGAATCAAGCTTAACTTCGTCAATTTTTCGTTTAGGCCGCGAATCAGGAATCTCAATAGCTTGGTCTTGAGAACCACCAATGGTGGTCTTTCTTCTAGGAGCAGTTCTTCGAAAATCACCGGTTCTGTTAGTCATCTCTTTCCACCCCAAACTCAAAACTTCAAATAATGAAAAACTTAGAGAAAAAGTTTAGAATTTTGATGTTTTGAGGCTTAGTAATTGAAGAACTAGGAGGAATATGAGATGGGTCTTGTTTAATTTGGATGGGAGAAGAAAGAATTGGGTTTAATTTAAGGATTTGATGAAGAAGAATCTTGGGAAAAACTAAGGATTTGATGTTATTTTGGAGAGGAGGTGAGTTGATTTTATGTTTTTGTGGTGAAAGTGGGTAGGATTTAATGATATATAGTGTTTTTGTTGATGATTTTCGGAGGTGGGGAGGCTATTGGTGCGTTTTAGGTAAAAACTTGCAGAAGAGGCTAAGATAACTAGGTTAAGGCCTCCAAAACCGACATCACAGCTTCAAAACCGGGTTCCCGGTTTTGGAAAACCGGGTTCCCGGTTCCGCGTCGCTGTGACGGCGCGGAAACACAATTATTGATTTTTTTTTGTCAAAACGCACCAAAACGCTGGATCCCAAGACGCGGGGTCAGAGATTTCACTCGCCGAAACCGGGTTCCCGGTTCTGTGGAATGCGGGTACCCGGAATTTCTCGATGGCGCGAGTCAACACGCGCCAAAACGCAAGACCCAAAACGCCGGGTCAGAACTTTTGGAAATTTACAGCTCCGAAACCGGGTACCCGGTTTTGCCAAATGCGGGTTCCCGGTTTTGTGTCGATGGCGCGAACCAAAACGCAGCAAAACGCAAGCCACCAAGACGCTGGGTCAGAGATTTTCAGAAGTTACAGCACCAAAACCGGGTTCCCTGTTTCGAAAATCCGGGTACCCGGTTCCGACGCTGTGTCGTGAACCAAGACGCCAAGTTTTGCGTTGAAAAGGTTGGTACCAGCTCCAAAACCGGGTTCCCGGTTTTTGCGAAACCGGGTTCCCGGTTCCTCCTGGACATCCAACCTCTTTTTCTCCTTTTTTTCGCCAAATCGACCCCAAACTCATGACCTTTTTACCCCTGAAATCATCAAAAACAACTACCCTTCCTCATTTCTTAATAATAAACACTAAAATTACGAAAATCAAACTATTTTAAAATGCAAAAATTAAAAACTCAGCTATTATACAATGAATTGGCTTTTGTTTAACGTCGTTAAGCTCGACGGGTTACCTCACGCTCTTAAGGAGTTTCGAGGAGATACATGACCTCCCTGGGGTGTGGATCTTCCGAGCGATTGGTATCTTCACCTCCATGGTATATCTTCAATCTGTGACCGTTAACCATAAAGGTACGGTTTTCTAGCGGATGTTCTATTTCTATCGCCCCATGAGGTGTAACTTTGGTCACAATGTATGGACCTGACCACTTAGATCTTAACTTACCCGGATAATTGCTGAACTTTGAGTTATACTTCAACACTCTTTGCCCCACTTCAAAGTTCTTTGGACGAATCCGATTGTCATGCCATTTCTTCGTGTTTTCTTTGTAAAGTTTGGCATTTTCATAAGCATGCAATCGGAATTCGTCAAGTTCATTAAGCTTCATCATACGATTCTTTCCGGCTAAGATAGGATCTAAGTTTAACTGCGCAATCGCCCAATAGGCACCCATTTCAAGCTCTAAAGGTAAGTGACAAGCCTTACCATACACCATACGATAGGGAGATGCACCCACTGGAGTCTTGAACGCAGTACGATAGGCCCACAACGCATCATCTAACTTCATTGACCAATCTTTTCTTGTAGGACCAACGGTTTTCTCTAGGATTGACTTGACTTCACGGTTCGATACTTCAGCTTGACCATTGGATTATGGATGATATGCAGTAGATACACGGTGTCTAACTCCATACTTCTCTAGAACAGTCTTCAGATATTTATTAACGAAATGAGATCCTCCATCGCTAATAATTACTCTAGGTGTGCCATGTCTAGTGAAGATATGTGATTTCAAGAACTTGATCACCACTCGTGAATCATTGGTAGGTAAATCCACCGCTTCTACCCACTTAGACACATAATCAACAACTAATAAGATGTAGAGGTTACCATTTGAAGGAACGAAAGGACCCATAAAGTCTATACCCCAAACATCGAATATCTCAACCTCTAACACATTATTACGTGGCATCTCATCCCTCTTAGATATGTTTCCGGTAAACTGGCATCACGTACATTTCTTAACATATTCATGACAATCTTTAACAAGAGAAGGCCAGTAAAAACCTGATTGAAATACCTTCGCAGCAGTTCTATCTCCTTTGAAATGTCCTCCATATAATGAATCATGGCATCCAGCTATAATGGCTTCAGTTTCTTCCCTTGCTACACATCTTCGTATCATTTGGTCAGTACAAACTTTGTAGAGGAACGGATCCTCCCAAAAGAACTGTCTAGCACGATGAGCTAATCTCTTTCTTTCTTGATAAGTAGAACCTTCAGGAAAAACACCACTTACCACTAAGTTCGCAATATCTGCATACCACGGAGCTTCATAATCTCGAACAACGAATAAACTCTCATCAGGAAACTCTTCTCTAACTGCTTCAGTACCACTATTCATCTCTGAACCCTCTAAGCGCGATAGATGATCTGCAACCTGATTCTCACAACCCTTTCTATCTTTGATCTCTAAATCGAACTCTTGAAGCAATAACACCCATCTGATTAACCTTGGTTTCGCATCCTTCTTTTCCATAAGATATCTGATCGCGGAATGATCTGTATAAACAATAACTTTCGCTCCAAGAAGATAAGAGCGAAATTTATCAAATGAATATACAACTGCTAGTAACTCTTTTTCTGTAACTGTGCAATTAATCTGAGCACCACTAAAAGTTTTACTAGCATAGTAAATCGAATGAAAAACCTTCTCTTTTCTCTGTCCCAATACAGCCCCCATACACAAATCACTTGCGTCACACATAACCTCAAACGGTAAGTTCCAATCTGGAGGTAACACTATAGGAGCAGAAATAAGCTTTTCTTTGATTGCTTTGAAGGCCGATAACCAAGCTTCATCAAAAAGGAATTTGGAGTCCTTTTCGAGTAAGTTGCATAACGGTTTAGCAATCTTAGAAAAGTCTTTGATAAATCGCCTATAGAAGCCAGCATGGCCAAGAAAACTCCTTACCCCTTTAACAGAAACAGGAGGGGGAAGAGTTTTAATTACCTCTAACCCAGAACTCAAAACCTTGTGACCCAGAACAATACATTCACGAACCATGAAATGACACTTCTCCCAGTTTAACACCAAGTCTGTTTCCTTGCATCTAACCAACACTTTCTCCAGGTTGTCCAAACACTTATCAAAATCATCACCAAACACGGAGAAATTGTCCATAAACACTTCCAGGAAATTATCAATCATATCCCAGAAGATGGCCATCATGCATCTCTGAAAAGTAGCGGGAGCGTTACACAACCCAAATGGCATTCTGCGATATGCAAAAGTACAAAATGGGCATGTAAATGTAGTTTTATGTTGATCTTCTAGAGCCACGTAAATCTGATTGTACCCGGAGTAGCCATCCAAGAAACAGTAATATTCCCTTCCGGCTAATTTATCTAACATTTGATCGATGAAGGGCAAAGGGAAATGATCTTTTCTGGTGGCTTTGTTCAGCTTTCTGTAATCCATGCAAACTCTCCAACCAACTACCGTTCTTGAAGGAATCGCCTCATTTTTATCGTTAAGAACTGTTGTCATTCCTCCTTTCTTCGGTACACACTGAACTGGGCTCACCCATTCACTACTCGAAATGGGATAGATAATCCCCGCATCTAAAAGCTTGATCACCTCTTTCTTCACCACATCCTTCATCACGGGCATCAATCTCCTTTGACCTTCACCTGAGCGTGCGTTAGCATCTTCAAGTATAATTTTGTGTTGACAATAGGATGGACTAATGCCTTTGATGTCAGCAATTGTCCAACCTATTGCTTCTTTGTTGGCTCTCAACACACGCAACAGTTTATCTTCTTGAGAACCTGTTAAATTAGCTGAAACAATAACAGGTAGAGTTTCATTAGTACCCAAATATGCGTACCTCAAGTGTGATGGCAATGGTTTTTCATCCAATTCCGGAGGAGATTCAATTGAAGGCTTCTTTTTAGGAATAATCTCCCCCGGTTCTCTCACCGGTTCATAGGCAAGACGCCTATACTTCGGAATTTCAGAATTAAGAGCTGCCACTGTTTCGGCAAGCTCTTCCATCATCTCAGGTAAGTCTAATGTTAAAGCGGCCTGCAAAATATCATCATAGTTAAAACAATCAAATACCTCTTGCGATGCCTGCTCAACTACATCCATTCTGAAGCAATCTTCCTGAGAATCTGGAAATTTCATTGCTCGAAATACACTGAATTTAACTTCCTCGTCTTGTATCCTCATCGTTAATTCTCCGTTCTCTACATCGATTAATGTACGCCCTGTAGCTAGGAATGGTCTACCCAAAATAATGGGGACATTTCTATCTGCATCGTACTCAAGTATTACGAAATCAACAGGAAATATAAGTGTACCTACCTTAACGAGGACATCCTCAATGCGGCCTTCAGGATGTGCAAGAGACCTGTCCGCCATTTGCAAGACCATAGAAGTGGGTCTTGCGTCTCCAATTTTTAGCTTATCAAAGATTGACTTGGGCATCAAATTTATGCTTGCCCCCAAATCACATAGCGCTTTTCCTTTCCATTCTTCTCCAATCGATATCGGAATCGTGAAACTCCCCGGATCAACTAACTTCGGAGGTAATTTACTCTGGCAAATTGCACTACACTCTTCAGGAAGACAAATCATCTCATTATCACAATAAGGCCTTTTGTTAGTGAGGGCCCTCTTCAAAAATTTTGTGTACTTAGGAATATCTCGAATCGCCTCTAATAACGGAATATTGATACTTAGGCCCTTCACTCTATTAAAGAATTTATGAAAATCACCCAAATCACCCTTTTTCTGAACTCGAGACGGAAACGGTGGTGGAGGGTGATTGATCACAATATCATCTTTCTTTTTCGGATCTTCTCTTGGTCTTTCGATTTCTTCAACCTCACTATCTTTCTCATTCTCTTTCTCTTTCTCACCCACTTCATTTTCTTTCCTTGGAACTTCTTTCTCTTTCATAACGGGAAAAGGAGGTGGAGGAAGGTTCTTACCACTTCTTAATGTAACGGCTTTGCAATCTTCACGTTGTATTGGATTCTCAGTATCGCTAGGAAGTTGTCCTTGTGGACATTGATTCAATTGTTTATTAATTTGACTTAGCTGATTCTGAAACAACTTCATATTTGCTTCGGCTGCATTTTGACGTTCCATAGCTTGTGTCTGAAGAGCAATTAAACTTTCAACCATCTTCTGAAGGGTAACTACTCCTTCTTGTGGATGGGCAGGTAAAGCTTTCTGGTTCAAATTTTCATCATAAGTATTCTAAGGAGCTTGTCTTTGTACATAATTGCCTTGATTCTGTCCTCCTTGAAAATTGTTGTGTGGTCTTGGATTATAGTTGTTACCTTGGGGACGCGGCTGATACACATAGGTAGGATTGGCTGCCCCATTAGGATTTGAGTATTGAAACCCAGGATGGTTTCTGTTAGGCTGATATCCATTACCACTTGAATTGAAATTACCTCTATTGGACATAAACATCACGGACTCTTGGTTATTCGGACAATTTTCCTCATCATGATCATCTACTCTGCAAATTGAACACATATAAACCTCTTGTGCAGCATGCACAACTACCTTCTTACCCGAAAATCCTTCTTTTACAGCTAAAGTAAGCTGCTTCAGTTGTTGCTCTATAGTATTCTGAATCTTATTCTCAAGCGTAGCAAATTTTTCTTCCATATCAACATTATTCACTCCCTTAACCGGTGTTCTTACTGAATTCCACCCAACTTCATTCTTGACTGTTCTTTCTAAAATAATTTTAGCATGAGCGGGTTGAACTTGAAGAAAACCTGCACCACATAGCGTATCCAATTTCTCTCTCGAAGTCCCATCAAGGCCTCTATAAAAGATTTTTAGCTGTTGTTGTTCTGAGAAGCCATTAGTGGGAACTCTACGCAAACACATCTGGAATCTTGTCCAACTCTTACCCACAGTTTCATCATATTCTTGACGGAAATGCGTCAATTCTAATTCAGCATCTAATCTCATGTTACTTGGGTAATACCTGTCAAAGAAAGCAGTCTCTAATTGGTCCCAGTTGGTTATCTTCGTAGGATCTTGCGTATCGTGCCATTCACTTGCTCCATCAATAACAAAAAACTTAAACGCAGCAAAATACATCTGTTCTCTTGAAACTCCTTGTGTGATATAAGAATCACATATCTGCTTAAACTTCTGTACTGCTCTAAGAGGATCTTCTGATGGTCTACCACGAAAATTCCCAAAATTTTGGAATTGAGCTAACATACCCGAATCTGGACGGAATCGCGGAACATCAATATCTGGAGCACCTACTCCCATAGCAGGAGCACGGAATGGAACTTCTGGTGGACCATTAGTAAACCACGGATCTTGATTCATCACTATCTGAACTTGAGGATTAGGATTCACTGGTGGAATTGGAGGAATAGCGCCTGGAGCCAAAGGTTGGCCATTTGCACCTAGTTGACCTGGTTGATTATCTTGAAGATTGATCTCTTCCATTCTGTTAATTAATTCTGGCACCTCTAAAGCTTCTCATTCTCTTCTTCTCTTGTTAGCAAGTCTGATCAACGATTGCGGATTACTAAGGATCGGAGGTGTTGGCTCTAGATCCTTGAATAGCCTTCTTCGCATACACCAAACCTAAAAACCTGAAAAGAAATGAACAAACAAAAAGCGTAAAACTGATAAAATAAAATAAATGCAACTATCACTAAAGGATAAACACCGTGGTCACACGCTACCGTCCCTGGCAGCGGCGCCAAAAACTTGGTGGTCCTTTGTGTGTTCTAAATAAATGAAATTAATAATCGAACCACAACCGCAAGTGTACGGTTGTCCCAAGTAGTATGTATGATAAAACAGATTCGTTCCAAGGATGGAATGGTTGACTACAATGTTTAACAAATAATGATTGGGTGCACTTATGAAAGCAAGTAAATAAAATATGTTTGTTTGATTTTGTTGATTAAAACTACTGAATGAAAGACAAATTATAAATGCAAGTAAAAGCTAATATGCAAGTAAAATGAGTGAAAACGCAATATGAGAAGTAGTACTTGAGAACGCAAGGATCCTCCCAATCTTATTTCCTAACTTATGTTGTTTAAGGGCTAAATTGGTCAATTACAATGGTCGGGATTCTAAATTCCTTATACCCCCGTCAGGGTGGACTATAAGGCGATCCTAAAGTGTCACTAGTCCCGTCAGGGTAAATATGATCCACTGTTGGATGTTTAAGTTTTATTACCTCATTGGCCCTAGAATTAGCTAAGTTCGTCAGAATCAATAGCTTCTATCCTAGATTGAATAATTAATTCTATACCTAAACCCTCCGTCAGGATGATCCACACGCCACATATGTGGAATAGCCCAGATACTAATACATGTTCTTAGTTCGCGACTCTAAAAACAGTAAACAATCACAAATTATCGAAAAGAGTAAAAGCCCCAATCTAATTTAATTTACATAAACCCAAATTCAACATTCGTTATTTCATAAAATTGGGATTCACCCATTGTTTGTTCTCAAGCACTATGAAAAGCTTAGCTCATATTAAAAAGAAATACTAAATTAAAATAAATGGAATTCATATTTGATTACAAAATTAAATATAAAAAGAACCTAATTTCCGGAATTGGAATGACTACGAACGGAGATATAGACCCTCTCCAGCTCTTGTAGCTTCTTCTTTCTTCCTTCTGTTGCTTCTCTCTGGTGTTTAATCTTGTGGAATGTGAATTGTATGAAAAATAGAAGTCCAGACCTCCTTTTATAAGTGCAAATTCGGACTTGGACCTAGGATTTTAATTAAATGAAATATAAAAGGCCCAAGTCCACTAACTTAGCCCAAAATCCCGAAACTGCTGATATACCCTCACTAAAACGGCTTTTACCGATGCGTTATGACTCCGATTGACCTCATTCCAGTTGCTAAAGTTCCGTAACTCGATAAGGAATGTTTTCTCTTCAAAGGTCAGCGGCTAAATCATCGCTTAAGCACCTCGAAATCAGCAATCTATGGCCTGGAAACTGGATTTTCAGCTCTAAAAATAATATTTTCGGGATTTATCTTCAAGTCTTGACTCTATCTCCTGATCTTTGACTTTCTCCTCGGATTCCTCTTCTAGCTAACATCTGAAATCTGTAAACTTTACACTAAAAATACCAATATTACGCGCAAAAGTTTAATAAACTAAAAATGCTAGAAATGAAAGAGGAAAATAATATTATTGCATATTTAGTCCAAAAGTCTATCAAATTGATTACATAAACACCAAAAATGATGTCTCCCAAGGGTCGAAAATAAGAACAATTAGGGAGACATCAGTAGACTATGTGTTGTGAGGGTCTTGATTGAAAATCGTTAAAGCTCAAGTGTAAGTTCAAATAAGCGGAATTTGGTGGTTGCCTCACTTTACTACGTGTCAATTCAAATCAAAAAATATTGTCACTTAAGTACAATCCAGATACTGGTCAATATGGAAACCTATTCACCTTCTCTCCCAAAGACCCTGAGTGAGGGATTAAAAGGATTTATATTATTGATTAACATAAATCCATCATCCTCTTTTGGAGAAGTGGAAAAGATTCAATTTAATATGAAGTATTAAATAAATCAATTTATTCCTATTCTTTTGGAGAAGTGGGAAAGTCATTTTTTTATGAATAAAAAGTCCCACATAAGAGGAGCGAAGGAAAAAATATTGCATAGAATATTTTACCCATCTATTACTTCCAAAAGAACTAAAGGCTATGATAGACAAAAGGGAAATGGAAAATCCCCATAAGCGCATACCACCACCACCACCACCACCACCACCCGGCGACGGCGACGATGTAGGCGTGGGTCGTGGGCTCGTGAGCTTGTGGGCTTGTGGAGGAGTTGGGGAGTCAGAAAATGAAAAATGAAACAAGTTTTCAGAAGTAAATCCGATGGAAGAAGACTAGTTCTTATAGTAGTCGATTGCAAGACAAATCCTTTCAGCCAGAAGACAAACCTCCACCAATTACGCACCAGAAGACAAGCGTCCACCAATTACGCACCACTCAACTCACTACTACACGCGTGATTTCTAGCGAGAACACGCATGTCCTCACTAAAGAGTATGTCTTTCGCGAGGAACATCATTTGCGACGAAAAAGTCGTCGCATATGTCAAGCGTCCTTATTAAGCTACGCAAAATAAATAAATAATAAAATACCCATTGAAAGTCCTCGCAAAAAACCCAATCTTTAGCGAGGATTCTGTATTCGTTGCTAGAGATTATCTTTTGCGACGACATTCTAGGCCTTTTATGAGGACTTTGGGTCCTCGCTAAAGCTCTTGTCGTATTGTCCATTAATGCGAACCAAGAGCTCCAAAAACATCAAAAATCCCAAAAGTACCCCAAAATTTCCCCAATTTTTTTCTTTAAGCCACAAATTAACTTTGGGCATCTCAATTACATAGCTACACCAACACATATAGCTCCATTGGATCACATTTTCAAACAACTTTTTTTTCACAATTTAAGTTAATTAATTAATTTTTTTTCTATTTTTTTTATATAAATGTGGTTATATTTTGTATGATTTAGGTTCAATTAATAGTGTTGAGTGTTTTATATGTGATATATTATTAATTTTTGGTTATATAAATGTTTGTTTTGAATTTTTGGATATTATTGTAATTTGATTTTTGAGTTATTGTAATGTTAGGTGTTGTAATAATAATGGTAAATTAATTTAGATATCATTTTGAATTATTCGGAACTTGTAGTGGAATTTGTAGAAGTGATTATGATTTTAGGGACTATATTGTTATTTGAATAATTAAATAGGGGCCTTAGTGAAATATTGAAATAACTTAGGTGTATTTTAGTAATTTGTTATAATCGTATTAATTGAAATAATAACTAGTGGTTTATTGAAATTTAAATAACAAACCCTCAAATAGACAAGAGTTGGATTAAATCAAACAATAAGGTTTCGATCGAATACATAAATGGTATATTAGGGTTTATTGGATTTGCGAGAAAAGTAGTGGATCGAGTCGGTAATATATTATGTCCTTGTTATAATAATCGAAGATTTTCAATCAACGAAGTTCAAGTTCATCTTTTTCAATGGGGTATGGATTCATTGTATGATGTTTGGAGGAAACACGGGAAGTAATTGTAATTCCTGACGACGAACCGCTCGAAGAGAACGTAATGGGTAATGTAATTCATGATTTTGGCCCCACTTTTGATACTGGCGGGTATTCCGGTGACATTGAGATGCGTGACGCAAATGTTATTGGAAATGGACGTGGGTCTTTCAACTTGTTGTTCAAGGAAATGGAGACAGATTTGTACCCTGGTTTTACGATGATGAGTTCTTTGGATTTCATTGATAAGTTAATGCACGTGAAAGTGAAGAAAAAGTGGACGAACACCTCGTTTACCGAATTTCTTCAATTGTTGGGTCGTGTTTTGCCTGAACCTCATAACTTACCTGAGTCGTATGCGGATTGCAACAGGAAGTTGAAAAGTTTAGGCATGGGATACACCTCGATTGACGTTTGTTTGAATGATTGTGTTTTGTATTATAAAAAGAAAGAGAATCTTGAGAATGTCCAGTTTGTAGAGTGTCAAGGTGGGACCCGAAGAAGGGGAAGAAAGTGACGCATAAGAAGCTGCGATATTTTCCGACTACGCCTAGGTTACAAAGAATGCATGCTTCGAGGCACACCGCAAAAGATATGATTTGGCACCATACTGGAAAAAGTACTGACGAAGATGTGTTGCGTCATCCAGTTGATGGTCTTAGTTGGAAAATATTTGATGAGAAGAATCCCGAGTTTGCTAGCGAACAGCCTAATGTACGACTCGGTTTGGGGATCGATGGATTTTGTCCTTCCTCTATTCTAAACTACTCATATAGTATGTGGCCGGTTATGTTGACGATCTACAACTTTCCGACTTGGTTATGCATGAAAGAATCTATGTTTATGCTCACTCTTTTGATACCTGGACCTCGTTCCCCTGGAAAGCATATGGATGTATTTCTTCGTCCTGCTATAGATGAGTTGGAAATATTGTGGGGGTATTGGGATAGTTACATGGGATGCACATATGAAGGAGGAATTTGTCATGAAGGTGTGTTTGTTGTCCACGACGAATGATTATCCGACTAGATCGTACACTTCAGGATAGTTGGGTCAAGGGTATTTAGCTTGTCCCGAATGCATGGAATATACTCCTTCCATGCGGGTTAATAAAGGAATTGTGTATTTTGATCACATGCGGTGGTTGTCTATGAACTATCGCTTTCGGAGAGATGATACTTCGTACGTTAAAGCTGATTATAGGCCTATTCCTCGGAAACATAGTCCCGCAGTTATTCAGACGCAATTAGATGGGTTGCGGATTTTGTTTCCTGGAAAACACAAGGACTTTGGCGGAAAGGTAGCGAAGAAAACGGGACCTCGTGAGTCAAACTGGAAGAAAAAGAGTATATTTTATCGTTTACCCTATTGGTCGGAAAACTTGTTGAAACACAACATAGATGTGATGCATTGTGAGAAGAATGTGTGTGATGCTCTTCTCGGTATAGTTGTTGGTTTAGATGGAAAAATTAACAAAGATAACGTGAAGTCGAGGAAAGATTTGCAAGCGATGAATATTAGGTCATATTTGTGGTTATCAATGGATTCACGTGGTACGACCATTCTCCCCGTGCAAAGTATGCGTTGACAACCGATATGTGACATAATTTTTTAGACTAGTTGAAGGTTCAAAAGTTTCTAGATGGTTTCGCTTCTAGCTTGCGAAACAACTTGCAGAGTGACACAAGGAAGATTATCGGTATGAAATCCCATGATTGTCATGTTCTTATGCAGTATTTACTCGTGGCTAGTATTCCGATCAACAACAAATCCATTAGTGATCCGATCATTGGGTTGTGTAGCGTATTCAGAAATGTTTGTAAGAAGAACTTGAGTAAGAAGGAATTGGTTTCGGGAAAGTCTAAGGTAATCGAGTTTATGTGCAAGTTGGAGATGATCTTTCCTCCAGTTGCAATATTGGTTTTGGCGTTATGCAAATTGTCAAATATGCCATTTATATACCATTTTGTTAGTGTTTTAAAGATGTTTCTTTGTTTGTTGTTTTTGTGATTCTTAATTAGGGTTATAATAAATTATCTTTCTCAATTTTAAGTTTCTTTTATAAATCATCCTTTAGTTTTATAATAGTCAATTATATAAACATGTGTAAACTTTCCTATACTTTGGTTATTTATTATGTATAACATTCTATAATCTGAAATGTGAAGTTTGTGAATCTTTTTATGTTAACTTCATTGGTTAGTTATCATGGATAGTTATCATTTCATTTATTAACATACTGAATTAAACAATCTTACTTTTCATTGCAATTTTTTTAACTTAGTAATCAATAAATCTTTCAAAACACAAGCCTTAAAAGAAGACTTTTATTGAATACCGATCTATTGTAATTCTGGAAGGTATTATATCATATGTTGTGTTCGATTAATCTCTTGATCATACATAAGTTGTGTATATGAATACGCTTGGTGAAACGTGTGCCTGGTGAGGGCTTGGTACTCACTTTTTGGACCGGCCGTTGCACGGGTTAAATGCAGTTTTTGGACCGGAACTGTACGGGTTAAATCCAGCTGCAACTTATGATTGATTATTCGTTTTTCCTTTGTTCACATGTAAATTCAGTTTGGGCCATGTTTTCTTTTTCTTTACATGATCGTGTTATGTTATGAATCATGTGTTTATTGTGTTACTCTGACATTAACGTCTTCATTTTGATATCTCTTTTAGGTATTTTGTACTTAATGAGCATATCGCTCATTTGTTAGTTTTGTTTAATTGTTTTGCAGAGGGCGGAGAAATACAATAGAATTAGTTCAAGAGTAGAAATATTTTCATGCCTAAACTTGTATTAATCTTTCCCTGTAGAGGTTGATGTATTCTAAAACGTTTAGCTATAGAATTATTATAATTAATTTGTAAGGATATCACACAATTGATTAGTAAGTTTTAGTTGCTCTGGTGTTTAGTTAGAAGATTTTTTTTGGGCTTGACATGCCAACCTTTTGCTTAACAAGGGAATATCCTTCTCAAGATGCTTGATCCTATCCTGAGAAGCTTGTGTAATCTACAAGAAAGTAATACATAAAGTTAGTCAGTAAGAGGAAGAGATAAATTAGTATAATTTAACAAGTTAAAAGTAGACGACAAGGAAATGACTAAAATACTTACTTGGATTGCTCAAACTGATGTGATGTGAGTGGGATTATAGCAGCAGAAGCAGTAGGAATGTCTAAAGTATGAGAAAGAGTAGTCAGGGGAGGAGTGGTTGAAGCCTGTCCTGTGTAAACAGGGGCATTAGAGTCATCTAACTTGTGTTTTTCCTTTCTCTTCCCTGTGCTCGATGTAGACGCTACATCGGCGGGATTAGCAGACTTTCCCTCACCCTTACGGTTCCTCGACAAATACAACTTCGCTTCTCTTCTGCAATCAAAAGATTCTGATTGGTCCGCTCTATTGAGGTTGAAGTCGATTCAGGTGTGGGGGTTTACAAATATTTAGATCTGCAACAAGAAAAAGAAAGAAAAGACGTGAGATGATCTAAATAAAATAAACAGAGGCAAAGATTTATATTTACTAATCATATTCCATTTGCATGGAACATCAGAATTCTTACCCATCACAGACTCAGCTTTTATTAAAAAATAATATGGTTTCCAGGTAAGGTCATTGGAAGTTAGTCCGCTGATCAACTGTTTACGAGTACTACAACGAGTTAGCCAATACCTCCCCCACTACCTTTCAATTTTAACAAAACAAAATCCTAAGCTTTACTACACATTAAAAAATAAATAACACATTATTTTTTATCTTACACAAAACAACCATTGATATGAATGATTACATTTCATGTGATTTAAATAAAAAATCAATAAGTTTGATTTTGTTACCTCGGTAGTATAATTGACTCTTTTGAAACACTGATCTTCCAGATCTCCTATACAAACATAGATGCGTCACAAAAAAATTAGATTTGTTTATAGAGATCATTTATAAATAGGGTAATTGGGGTTATATTGAAATACGTAGGCAAATATAGTGTGAGGGGTTGGGGTAAATGGCAGAGAATAACGAATGAAGTTCTATAGTGCCGGCTAGGGTTTTGATTAACGTAAGATTCTTAACATAAGTGTTATATAAAATAGATTATTAGATTTCAGTCCCTTATATATAAAAAAAATTCAAATTTATACCTCTCCTCTAAAACATCCCATTTTTGGGCCATAGGTTGACTCAGATTTACAATATGGTCCATTTCACTAATTTCGTTAATGACCCTAATCTAGTTATTTCGGTAAAAAGTTAATGAAAATAAATTATACTGTAGGTATTTCATTGATAATTTTGAATATATAGGACATAACTATTTTAACTTTAGGCCATAATTATATATATATTTTTATAAAAAGAACTAATACACTCTTTCCCTCATTGGCAATAATAACCCTAATCTAGGTGCATGTGAGCACTACTAACATGTACACCTCTAGCTAGTTTGGGGTGTTGTTTTCGTCCTTCTTCTTCTTTTCTATTTTCCTTTCATCGCCTTAACCTTCTTCTCTTATGTTCTATTTTATTTATTCGAAATCTTCCTCCTAGGTACACTACTGAAACTAGGGGTCCAATGCGTCATAAGGCAAACAAAATACTAAGGTTACTAATAAATCAAATGACACAAACAAGGTTAAAGGTAGTTAAAAAATGTGTGCAAGTTTAGCAAAATATTTGAAATCGTACCATGAGTGGTTCTCTAATCCTACGTCATAATAGTCCTATAAAGGCGACCATTATGTCTCCAACAACCAAAACCACTGTTTCAAATGTCAAATAAAAGATGCACACGTTGATAAGGTTGCACCTTTTTTAGACAAACTTCCCTTACTAGAAAACTCCTCCAATGGAGAGCGAAGCTCTTTCATATCATTTCAGGGGCTTAACCATGCTCCTTGGGATACTACTACTAGTGCAATTCTTTTAGCCAAGGTGGTGGGGCCTAGGCTGTGATAAAATAAGATATAAATAAAGTGCAAAAACACCCTAGAACTACACGGTTCTGCAAGTATACAGATCGTATGCAAGTTTTAGATTAAGATTCGTTCCGCAGAGACTACGAAGGTTAGAAGAATCTAATGCAAATATCAAGTGTAAATAATTAAAGTTAGAACAGCTAAACGCAAGTAAAAGTAAAGACAAATATAGATGGATTGAGAAAATAATTAACTAAGCTAAAACTAAGAAATTAAAGACAGAAAATAAATACGAAAGAGAAGTGATATGAGAATATAGCTTAAGTTATTAGCATGTAATCCCCACTAGTTTTGCCGTTCTAAACATGTAAGGGTGAATTATGTAGTATTTCCCTAATCGGTCCCAATTCGCTATCGGTAGTTTAAAATAGGATTTACATGTGTCAATAAGGCTTCCTAAGCAAACTTTTCCTGTAATTGGTAAATAGTCACAAGAACTAAACCATAGTGATTATCTAGATAGGTTGGGTTGTCAGATCATACCTAATACTAGACGTTATGTGCTAAACATGTAATTAAACACTGTTGTCAATGGTATCCTAATTACTAGATGGTAATTCTATATGGCGGCCGTCCACAAGAACACAGAATATAAATCCAAACACATAAACAGAGAATAAAAACTATAATTCTATTTAAAACATTAAATTCCCAAATTAGATAGATGTCAATCAAAACTAGGGTTCATACATATATGCTAAACCTCAAGCTAAAGATTTTTAGTTCATGAAAGAAAAAAAAGAAATTACAAAATTAAAGGTAGAAGAAGACATTGTTGATGAACAGCTCCTTCCAGACTTCTCTCTTGTGTTGTCAGCTTCCTCTTGGTTTAAGGTTTCACCAAGGATGATTTTAGAGTGTTAAGAGGCTGTATTTATAGTGTATAGGTTGACCTAATTCGTTTCTTTAGAGATAAGTTAAGTAATAGACTCCTAGCCCAACTCAAATTTGTAAGAAAATAAAGATAAACACTGCTGGACCGTTTTGAGCATATCTCCTTCGTTATTGGTCGGATTGAGCTCCATAAGATACCAAAAGAATCGCAACAGAATTATCTTGACCCTATTAAAGGAAATTACCAAAATCGGCCTATTTCTTAGGTAAAAACGCATATCTTTAGACGTGTGTGCAGAATCCCAGATTTAGGCAGCTTTTCCTTTTCCATCTTTTTAGCCTTTGTTTCCTTATCTCCAATTTCCATGCAAATATCTTTCCATAAGTTGTTGTCTTTGACTTGGACTCTAATTAATCTCAATAATTATCTTTAAAGCTTCAAAATAAATAAACAATTAAACCCAATATGCTCTAAAAATATTATGCTACTAAATCAAGACTCAAAATAGGAAAGTGCACTAAAATAAGCTAAAATCAACCTATAAACTAATAAATAAGCCTAAAATGACGTCTCATGAGTATATTTTATTATCACAAATGAGGAGACATCAAGACCCCCAACTCAAAGTTGTATCGTCCCGATACAATAAAAGTAAAGAACAGTAGGGTAGTCAA
The DNA here is from genome assembly GCA_029959085.1 of Nemophila menziesii. Taxonomy (NCBI): domain Eukaryota; kingdom Viridiplantae; phylum Streptophyta; class Magnoliopsida; order Boraginales; family Hydrophyllaceae; genus Nemophila; species Nemophila menziesii. The sequence goes on from JARWIR010000002.1 coordinate 95,306,904, forward strand.
AATAAAGAAGAAGAAGTCGGAGGAGAACAAGAACAGAATATAATGAATTATCCTAGAGCATAAAATCCAAAAAGTCTCATGTAGTAATGCTTAAGAAATAATGCACAAAGATGCTTAATATACGTGTAATCAACAATCCATAAATTCAAGTTAAGATTAATTTCGCAATGCCAGAAGGAGAGGATGATAACTTAGTTCAGGTTAATGGCTATAGGTTGTTCATAGGTCCCAAATACAGCATCCAATGGTCCACTTACCTACTACCTAATAGCTCAATTGTTTCTCCATCTAGTAGTTAGAAATCCTAAGGTCTTGGTTATAACTTGGCTTAAGGACGGGTGTGGTATATTTGGATAATGAAAAGTGAGCTTTTGGCTCTCTCCTCACTAGCCATCAACGAATCACCCTAGAGCTTGAGTTTTCACTCGAAGATGTTTCTCACTCAACCCAATTTATTGATGCTTTTGATGTGCATCCCCAATAATCCCCAATTAAAACCTTTGATGATATAAAATCCACTTTGCCGGTCCGAATATATATTTTCTTTTCAAATCAATTTTTCTTTTATATAGCTATGATTCTCTTTTTAATGTTGAGATATCACACTATGTTTTTCATATATATATTCTTTTTATGCCCTTGTTGGCAAAATTAGCTCGTGGCTTCTTTTCCATTCACTATTACCCCGGCAAAGGGTTACAATAAAAACTTTTTCATCATCAATAAAATCACAAATATAATTCCCAAATCCCAAAGTTCTTTAATTATGAAACCCACCACCCCAAACTCAAGCTCTAAAACGAGTTTGTCTCAGGTTTTGCGATTCGAGTGCGGGTCACATAGATAAGTCCTACAAACTAAGGGTATGGATTATAATGTGTTTCAACAAACGGCTTTAGAAAGGCTCAGAGGGGCTAAGACGGATAAATAATAATAATAATCAAACAAAAGTGTAAGAAGGTATAAAAGGCTTCAAGTGTTTTTATTATGAAAGAACTGCCTTAGTCATTTTTCTAACTACCGGATTTCGTTACGTTTTCATTATTAGTTCATAGACAAGTGGGTTTTAAACTAATTTTAAACCTCACGTTCTACACACCAAATAACTATCCCTAAGTTTCAACGTGATTTCTTAGCATTGCTCATTAACTTTTCTGTCCTTTATTTCCTGTTTTCATGCATGCATCCTAAACATATTTTGTTGCATCTTTCAAAAACATACTACTTACTATCATTGACCTAATAAAATCATGCTCAATAGGTACATTCAAGATATTATATGCCTTAATTCAACCTAAAAATTTTAAATTTTATGCAAAAACGAAAAGAAGATGAGGACAACGAATCCCCACCCCCAACTCAAAAGTGAGCCGTGTCCCCACAACTCGAAAAAGACTCAGGAATGGAATAAAATTTAAAATAAAACTAACTAAACTACCTAATGCATACAAGCTATTAAGAAAAATTAGAATGACCTACCTGGTTGGCCATAGAGATCCATCATATCATCATCCTCATCCGAAGCTGAGGGATCGGTATAATCATCAATATCCTTAACCATGGTCAAATCTTCTACTTGTGACTCCAACTGTATGACTTCTATCCAAAGATCTTTGTTATCTTCGCGTAATCTTTCAACTTCGTTCTGTAACTTGAGAGCCCAAGGAAGAAAATCATAAACAATTTCAGAGGAAGAGGTAGAAGAACCTTGGTCTTGGATTTTTATTTTCTTCAAAGGCCTCCTTGATGGTATGGACATTCTAGCAGTTAATTTCTTCTTTGGTAGTGGTTGTGCAGGCGCCTTTTCTTTTGATTCTTTAGAAACCTCATCAAGATTGATGGGTTTTTCAATGGTGGCTCCAGGAAATTTCTTATTCTTCCCAAGGATTGAGCACTTTCTCTTGTATTCCATAGCTTCTGATCTGTTAGTCATACTCACCCACAACTCAAGTTATACCAAGGATGGATTAAAAGTTTAAGGAAAATTTGGTTTAGCTTGATGTTGTTGCTTGGAATAGATGAAAGAGAAAGGTTAATTGATTGATCTTGGAAGAACTCTTTAAAGCTTGATGAATTTGATGAAGAAATTGTGTTTATGGAAGATGTAGGAGAGGATTGATGAGTTGATGTGTTAATTGTGAAGGTTTGCACAAGCTTTAAGATGTATATATAGGGTTTGGGTCTGAAAAATCCGTGTATGAGTGGCTAGGGTTAATCTTGTTAAGGTAAGAATTTTATTAGGAAACAAATTCCTTCACAAACCACCTCTCTGCGGTGCACCGGACCAGACCCGCGGTGTACCGGACCTAACAGCTCTTCAAATTTTTGCCCACTGGATATTACCTGAGCTAGCACCCCGTGGCACGTGTTTTGGGTGTGCGGACCAGGGGTGCGGTACAGGGGGTAGTCCGCGGGTACTCCGTCAAAAAACCCGTGGTACCCGACCCCGTGGCACGCGTTTTGGGCGTGCGGACCAGGGGTGCGGTGTACCGTGCCTTCAGGTCGATTTTTTTCTTCTTTCTGGATAAAACCCGTGGTATCCGACCGTGGTACGGGTTTTCTGGGCACAATGCATCCCTGCGGACCATGGGGTAGTCCGCGGGGGTGGTCCGCGCCAGGCTTAGAGTTTCTCCAGTTTTTTTCCTTTTGACCCCAAACTCGTTTCCTTCACAATAACACACTACCTTTCTCTCCTATTAGCTTGTAAACACGATTAAAATTATACACTACAAAGCAAAAACAACTAATCTAAAAAGCAATTTAAACAAGGGGTGTCTCCCAAGAGCACTTTTGTTTAACGTCTTTGAGTTAGACGTGTACCTCAGGCTAAGCGCATTCAACGAGATGGATTGTCTCCTCTCGCCCAAAGTCTTCACTGTCATGGTATCTATTCAAACGCTGGCCATTCACCATGAATGTCCGTTGCTCGGTTGGATTTTCAATTTCAATCGCTCCATGCGGTGTGACTTTGGTAACAATGTAAGGTCCTCCCCAACGGGATTTAAGCTTTCCTGGGTAGTTCGAAAATCGAGAGTTGTATAATAAAACCTTTTGTCCGATCTCGAAATGCTTTGGACGGAGCCGTTTATCATGCCATCGCTTTGTTTTCTCTTTGTAGAGGCGTGAATTTTCATAGGCAAGGTAACGAAACTCCTCCAACTCGTTCAGCTGCATCATCCTTTGCTTCCCGGCCAAGTTTGGATCTAGATTCAGAGTTTTAATAGCCCAGTAGGCTCGAGCTTCAAGTTCAATCGGTAGATGACACGCTTTGCCGTAGACCATGCGATATGGAGATGCCCCAACTGGTGTTTTAAATGCTTTTCTGTAAGCCCAGAGAGCATCATCTAGCTTTAAAGACCAATCTTTCCTCGATTTACTCACGGTCTTCTCAAGAATAGATTTGATTTCCCGGTTGGAAACTTCAGCTTGGCCGTTAGTTTGTGGGTGATAACCGGTTGAAGTACGGTGTTTCACTCCAAACTTCCGAAGAAAATTTCTCAAAGGAGCATTCAGAAAATGGGTACCTTTATCACTTATCAGCACACGTGGCGTACCATGTCTTGAAAAGATGTTTGTTTTTAAGAACTTAATCACAGTTTGAGCATCGTTCTTTGGTGTTGCCACTGCTTCTACCCATTTTGATACATAGTCTACTGCAAGCAAAATATAAAGATTTCCATGGGAGGTGATGAAAGGTCCCATGAAATCTATTCCCCATACATCAAAGATTTCAACGTCAAGAATATTATTAAGCGGCATCGCGTCTCTTTTTGATATGTTGCCAGTGAACTGGCATCTGTGACATGACTGGACATAAAGATGACAATCTTTGTGTATGGTAGGCCAATAGAACCCGGATTGAATAATTTTAGCTGCGGTTCTATCGCCTTTAAAGTGACCTCCATAAGGTGAACTATGACAACCTTCAATGATTTTCTCCATTTCACCTTCATGTACACATCTTCTAACCACTTGGTCACTACAAATCTTTCAGAGGTACGGTTCATCCCAATAATACTGTTTTGCCTGGTGATTTAATCTTTGTCTTTGTTGTGGGTGGAAATCTTTGGGAAAGACACCACTCACAATGAGGTTGACTAAATCTGCATACCATGGCACAAAAGCACGTTTAATAGCAAAAAGTTGTTCATCAGGGAATACCTCTTTAACCAACAATGGTTCCTTGTTCGCATCAGATCCTTCGAGCCTTGATAAATGATCAGCAACTTGATTCTCGCATCCCTTTCGGTCTCGAATATCTATGTCGAATTCTTGAAGCAACAGTACCCATCTAATAAGACGCGGCTTAGCGTCCTTTTTCTCCATGAGGTACCTAATAGCTGAATGGTCCGTGTATACAACAGTTTTCTTCCCAACCAGATAGGAACGAAATTTATCAAAAGCATAAACCAAGGCCAACATCTCTTTCTCCGTTACTGTATAATTCATCTGGGCAGCGTTGAAAGTCTTACTTGCATAATAAATTGTGTGGAAAAATTTGTCTTTCCTCTGTCCCAACACAACACCGTAGCGTGATCACTGGCATCGCACATAAGTTCAAACGGAGCTTTCCAATCAGGAGGTATAACAATAGGTGTAGAGATCAGCTTCTCTTTAATCGTCGAAAACGCTTGAAGACATTCTTCAGTAAAATTAAAAGGAGTATCCTTTTCAAGTAACGAGCAAAGCGGTTTGGCGATCTTGGAGAAATCTTTAATAAATCTTCGATAAAATCCTGCATGACCCAAGAAACTTCTCACTCCTTTAACAGAAACTGGAGGTGGTAGTGTTTTGATAACTTCAATTTTAGCACGATCAACCTCCATCCCTGCCTTCGAAACTTTATGTCCCAACACAATTCCCTCTTGAACCATGAAGTGGCATTTTTCCCAATTAAGCACAAGATATTTTTCTCTACATCTCACAAGGACTTTCTCAAGATTATTCAAACAATCGTCAAAACTTTCTCCAAACACCGAAAAAACATCCATAAAAACCTCCAAATATTTATCAATCATGTCCCAAAATATCGCCATCATGCACCTTTGGAACGTGGCAGGTGCATTGCATAAACCAAACGGCATTCTTCTATAAGCAAAAGTACCAAACGGACATGTAAAAGTTGTTTTGTGTTGATCGAGGGGATCCACACAAATCTGATTATAACCCGAATATCCGTCAAGGAAACAATAATATTCTCTCCCTGCAAGTTTGTCTAGCATCTGATCAATGAATGGTAGCGGGAAGTGATCTTTCTTTGTTGCTTTGTTCAGTCTTCGGTAATCCATGCACACTCGCCACCCCACAACTGGTCTTGATGGTATGGCTTCGCCTTGGTCATTAAGGATGGTAGTGATACCTTCTTTCTTCGGAACACATTGTACTGGACTAACCCAATCACTGCTAGCAATCGGATAGATAATTCCTGCGTCTAACAGCTTGATAACTTCCTTTCTCACCACTTCTTTCATAGCTGGCATGAGTATTCTCTGTCCTTCTATAGATCTCCCACCTTCGTTCTCAAGAATGATTTTGTGTTTGCAAACGGAAGGACTAATTCCCTTGATGTCGGCAATAGTCCATCCGATTGCTTCTTTGTTTGCGCGAAGTACTTGAAGTAGCTTCTCCTCTTGAGGACCTGAAAGGTTAGCAGAAATAATAACTGGCAAAGTTTTGTTCGTACCTAGATATGCATAGCGTAGATGATCTGGAAGTGGTTTTTATTCGAGAACAGGTGGACATATTATAGATGGTTGTTTCATTGGTTCAATGTCACCTGGTTCTCGAAGTAGTTCTCGCACATTTGATCCTAATGCAGCAACATCTTCAGGGGGAATTTCGAGTTCCTCTGGTGTTTCAAGTGCTAAGGTTTCGTCAAGATCATCATCTAAACTTGCTTCATTGAAGACTTCTTGCGCAATTTTTCCGATGACATCTATTTAGAAGCACTCATCTTTTGACTTTGGTAATTTCATAGCCTGAAACACATTGAATCGTATCTGTTCGCCTTGTACTCTCATGATCAACTCACCATTCTCAACATCAATTAGTGTACGCCCCGTGGCTAAGAATGGTCTACCCAAAATGATGGGGACATTCTTATCCGCGTCGTAGTCAAGAATAATAAAATCGCAAGGAAAAATAAAAGAGCCAGCTTTAACTAAAACATCTTCAATTTTACCTATTGGTCGTGAGAGGGAGCGATCTGCCATTTGTAATACCACAGATGTGGGTACTACTTCTCCAATATTAAGCTTCTCGAACAGAGATCTAGCCATGAGATTGATGCTCGCGCCTAAATCACATAATGCTTTCCCGGTCCAACTATCTCCAATGCCGATAGGAATTGTAAAACTTCCGGGATCTTCTAATTTTGGTGGCAACTCACTTTGACATATAGCACTGCACTCCCTAGGTAATCCAATTGTTTCCCCAGTCTCTATACTTCGCTTGTTGGAGAGAATGTCTTTCATGAATTTCATATAGGTTGGCATTCTTTTGAGGGCTTCAACAAGGGGTATATTAACTTCCAATTTCTTCAACATGTCAATGAACTTCTTGAATTCCAGGTCATTGTCCTTCTTTCTGACACGTGAAGGGTATGGTGGAGGAGGGTGTGTATTGAGTTCCACTGGTTTTCTTGTCTTTTCAGGTGTCTCGGCTTGGACACTCTTTGGTTTAACTACCTCCTCAACTGTATCTTTGATTGTTTCTTCCCCCCTTTGTTCTGGAATAGGGATTGGTTCTGGTTCTGGTCTAGGTGGAGGTAGTTGTTTTCCACTTCGCAATTCAACTGCATGGCAAAAATCATCTCTAGGAGCAATAGTATCACTTGGGAGTTGCCCTTTTGGCTGATTTTGTAATGAACTCGCCATATGTGATATAGTATGCTTTAGTTGCTTAATAATCTTTTCCTGGGTTCGAACTTTCTGCTGGCTTTGATTCATTTTATTTTCAACTGTTTGCATTAGTTTAGCCATATTCGAAGTCAAGCTCTGGAGTTGTTCTTGTTTTGACAATTGCATTGATTGTTTAGGTGGATCTTTCTTTGGTTCTTGACAAACTTTCTTAACAATGGGTGCCTTTTTCTGAATAGGTTGTGGTGGATTATAAGGTTGAAGTTGGGGCTGTTGATAAGTTTCTTGCTTTCTGACCCAACTCTTCTGTTGTGGGGGTTGTTGATAATTAGTGTAGCTCTCTTGAGGACAAGCATAACCATTAGAGTAATAGTTATCTTGAGGATATTGAACGGAAGCTACTGATGGATTATTCATACACCCTTCCCACACGTGATTTCTTGATCCACAACCAGGACACGAAGGAATTGTGTGTACCGTATTCACCTGAGCAATTGTTCGGGCTTGTTCTTTTAGTTCTTCAAGTTGTTTAGCCAATTCTTTAAGTTTCAGAGATGCTGAATTATTTTCTTTTTCTGCTCTCTTTGGCCAACTTCTCTCGTTCTCAAGAATTATTTCCATCCCCGACTCAGCTTCTTCAGGATCTAGCAACACAAAACCTGCGTTTCCTAACGAATCTGCTTTCTCTCTTGATTTATCATTAAGGCCTCCATAAAACAAGGTTAAATAATATTCCGGCGAGGATCTATGATAGGGACATCTTGCCTTCTTCTCTGTAAATCGTAACCATGCTTCACCCAAACTCTCTTCGTCTTTCTGTATAAATTGTTCAAGCTCCAACATCTCTTTTAAACGTCTACTAACCGGATAAAAACGGTCTAGGAATCTTGCTTGAAGCTTGTCCCAATCTGGAATAATATGAGGGTATTGGGTATCATACCAATCGCTTGCACATCCGGTCAAGAAGAACTGGAACATCAGGTAATATACTTGCTCCATAGTAACTCCTCTTACGATATAAGCATCACAGATCTGCATGAATTTCTAAATATATCGGATCGGATCTTGATGTACAGCTCCGCTGAATAATCCATGAGATGCAAACTGAGTTAACATCCCTGGATCAGGTTTAAATTTTGCGGCTTGGATTTCTGGAGCGCGAATTCCTCGTGACTCCACTCTGAACTCGATGGGTAGCTCAAGTCTCCTTGGGTTCTCCATTTGTAACTAAATCTGAAAAACAAAAACTAAAATCAAAAGCGTAAAATAGAACTAACTAAAAATAAAAGCACAAGATATATGTACAAGGACTAACGCAGTAGTCCCCGGCAGCGGCGCCAAAAACTTGGTGGGGCCTAGGGTGTGAAAAAATAAGATATAAATAAAGTGCAAAAACACCCTAGAACTACACGGTTCTGCAAGTATACAGATCGTATGCAAGTTTTAGATTAAGATTCGTTCCGCGGAGACTACGAAGGTTAGAAGAATCTTATGCAAATATCAAGTGTAAATAATTAAAGTTAGAACAGCTAAACGCAAGTAAAAGTAAAGACAAATAAAGATGGATTGAGAAAATAATTAACTAAGCTAAAACTAAGAAATTAAAGACAGAAAATAAATACGAAAGAGAAGTGATATGAGAATATAGCTTAAGTTATTAGCATGTAATCCCCAATAGTTTTGCCGTTCTAAACATGTAAGGGTGAATTATGTAGTATTTCCGTAATCGGTCCCAATTCTCTATCGGTAGTTTAAAATAGGATTTACCTGTGTCAATAAGGCTTCCTAAGCAAACTTTTCCTGTAATTGGTAAATAGTCACAAGAACTAAACCATAGTGATTATCTAGATAGGTTGGGTTGTCAGATCATACCTAATACTAGACGTTATGTGCTAAACATGTGATTAAACACCGTTGTCAATGGTATCCTAATTACTAAATGGTAATTCTATATGGCGACCGTCCACAAGAACACGGAATATAAATCCAAACACATAAACAGAGAATAAAAACTATAATTCTATTTAAAACATTAAATTCCAAAATTAGATAGATGTCAATCAAAACTAGGGTTCATACATATATGCTAAAACTCAAGCTAAAGAAATTTAGTTCATGAAAGAAAAGAAAGAAATTACAAAATTAATGAACAACTCCTTCCAGACTTCTCTCTTGTGTTGTCAGCTTCCTCTTGGTTTAAGGTTTCACCAAGGATGATTTTAGAGTGTTAAGAGGCTGTATTTATAGTGTATAGGTTGACCTAATTCGTTTCTTTAGAGATAAGTTAAGTAATAGACTCCTAGCCCAACTCAAATTTGTAAGGAAATAAAGATAAACACTGCTGGACCGTTTTGAGCATATCTCCTTCGTTATTGGTCGGATTTAGCTCCATAAGATACCAAAAGAATCGCAACAGAATTATCTTGACCCTTAAGAAGGAAATTACCAAAATCGGCCTATTTCTTAGGTAAAAACGCATATCTTTAGACGTGTGTGCAGAATCCCAGATTTAGGCAGCTTTTCCTTTTCCATCTTTGTAGCCTTTGTTTCCTTATCTCCAATTTCCATGCAAATCTCATTCCATAATTTGTTGTCTTTGACTTGGACTCTAATTAATCTCCATAATTATCTTTAAAGCTTCACACTAAATAAACAATTAAACCCAATATGCTCTAAAAATATTATGCTACTAAATCAAGACTCAAAATAGGAAAGTGCACTAAAAATAAGCTAAAATCAACCTATAAACTAATAAATAAGCCTAAAATGACGTCTCATGAGTATATTTTATTATCACAAATGAGGAGACATCACAAGGTATTGACTATCTTATTTGATGGAAGCATAAGAGCTAATTTAAAACTGCAGTTTATTGAGCCAATTTTTATAAATGGAAGGATTAATGTCCAACCATACCAATAAATATTTTGAGGAGGGATGTAAAGCTTTGGTGCACAGTATGGTGGGGTAGTTTGTAGTCATAACCCAAACATTGTATAAGGTAAGAGACATAATTGATTATGTAAATGAATTAGAATTAACAGATATGAACTACCATGTGTCTCACTTTTGATGGACAAACAGAGTTCTAGGGAACAAATGAGGGCGACAAACATAGATAGAGGATGGGTTAATTAGAAGTGGCTACAAAGTTTTCCAAAATAAGCCTAATAACAACCCACCAGGTTTGTTTGATCAATTCTACTTAGTAATGAGGGTCATACATAATGTAAAAAAAAATCCATACCCTTCTAGATTTTATGAATCTTGGACCACACATGAAACATATAATCAAAAAAGAAAGATGTATGAAATATACTAATTAAAGGAAACCAATATTTATAGTTTTTAGGAGATTAAATCTACTTAAAGCTAAACTTAAGGAGATCGACAAGAAGTATATCCAGAACATCTCAGCAAATGTAGAATCAGTGTATATAGAACTTCATGCTATCCAAATGTATAACGAATAGGACAATGACAGTGTTATCCTAATCCAAGAAAATGAAGTTTTAAATAATGCTACAGAGGCTATGTAACATGAATAATCCATGGAAATACAAAAATCAAGGAAAATTTTGTTAGATAAAGGTGAAGCATGTATTGCATATTTTTATAAAATTATACAAGTCTATCAAAACTATAATTCCATCAAACTTATTACCACATCTGATGTATCCTCATTTGTGATACATTTTAATACTTTTGATATGTCATTTTGGGTTATTTTATAGCTGAAAATATGGGATTGAACTTTTGATTTAGCATTTATTGGATTCTTAAATATTATATGAGATCATTCGTGTTTTGGAGCAATTTGAGGTAGTTTTTTGTGTTTATTATGTAGCTTTTAGAACATGGAGAATTACATGAGTAAAATGACAAGATAAAGAGTTGAGAAACTGAGAAAAAACGCAATATGAACGGAAAGTAAATCGAGACATGCCAAGAAGTCAAGGAACCAAATTTGGAAAACTAGATTTGAAGATTTGAAATATTCATAAAATATAATTGGTAACAAATTTAACCATTATTCTTATCTCAAAAGATATCTTTTGGAGTCTAAAACACGTGAGAAGAAACAAAAATTGAGATAAGAAAGTTATGAATATATTAGCAAACTGACTTTAGAAACCCAAATTTAATAAAGAAGCCAACATACCACTTTTGACCTATTTTCTGGGCCCATGATGTCTCCTTATTTGTGATAGATTAATATTAGGATAAGACATCATTTTTAGTGACTTAGAAGTCTTTCTAGTCGATTTTCATGAGAAATGTTACACTTTCCTATTTTGAGTCTTGATTTAGTAAATTATTATTTTTAGAGCATATTGGGTTTAATTATTTATTTAGTGTGAAGCTTTAAAGATAATTATGGAGATTAATTAGAGTCCAAGTCAAAGACTAAGAGATATGGAAAGAGATAAGCATGGTAATTGGAGATAAAGAAAGAAAAACTAAAAAAATGGAAAAAGAAAAGCTGCCTTAAATCTGAATTTCACCACCCACGACCACAAATCAGCTTATATCTCAAAATCGATGGGAAATTTGGAGAAACGGTCAAGAGAAAAGTTGAATATCTTTTCGATACGATGAATTTCGACTACTCATATGCATCAAACGGATAAGAATTGAAGTTAATAGGACCAAAACAAAAACGGGCCTGATTTCATATTTTAGGGTTACGAATTTGAGTGGGCTTGGAGTCCACTACTTACCTTCTCCTTCAAGAAAACGAATTAGGTCTTCTAAACATCTATAAATACACCATTATATCACTTGCAAATCATACTTGCATCATAGTAATTAGTCCTTAGGGGTTTTATCATCAGAATTATTGTAGAGAAGCAAGATGAAGTCTTTTATTATTTCCTTCAGGTATGAACTAATTTTCCCATAGCTTGGGTTTTGCATCATGTATAATCTATGAATTCTAATTTCTTTCTGTATATGTTTTTTGGAAATTATATGTTTAATCTGATATTAGCTTCTTACCTATATATTTGTTTATGTGTTTTGATTTAATGACTGTTTTCCTTGCTAGTGCACAAGTATAGGATTACCTTAATAGTAGTTAGATGATCACCTTAGCTAGGTGTCTAATTATTGAAACATTAAATAACGTCTGGTGTCGATATTCATCTTGACAACACTAATTCTAACTAGATAGTCATTAGGGTATAATTTAACAACTATCACCATGTTTGGAAATTGATTGCTTCGGGCCCTAGTAGCGCAGGAAAACCCTATTTGAACCAGCCTCGTGGTGTGTCCGTAGCCCCCTTAGTCGCTCTCAAGGTCTAAGGTATGGGAATTTAGAATACTGACTAAGTATCTAAGAGCTAATTATCTCCCTTATTAACTAGTATTTGATAGAAAGAATTAGAAGGATTAGTGCATACTAGCAAAACCTAAGCTATACTTCTCATCTCTTATTTCTTCGTATTTATTTTATTGTCTTTTATTTTTCCTTAGCTTAGTTATTAATCTCAAATTATTCTCTTTTATTTCCTATCTTTTAATTAATCACTTTCTACTTGTTATTTCTGCTCATTCGTATAACACACTAAGTTCCTGAGAACGAATTCAACTTATCATTGAAACTTGCATACGTCCTGTAATACTTGTAGTACCGTGCCTGTCTAGGGTGAAAGTGCATTATTTTCTGGCTTATATTTATCTTATTTTTATCACACCCTAGGCGACACCAAGTTCTTGGCCCCGCTGCCGGGGACTTGTGTCTCGTTAGCGTGTGGGCTGTCTATTTCGAGTAGTAGTTATTAGTTAATTTTTATTTTTCAGTATTTAGAATTTTTTTCTGGATTTACGCTTGTGGTTTGCTTTAGTCTTTTTCAGGTTTTAACAGTGAATCTTTTGCCTCCTTTACCGGAGCCCGAGAGGAGCTTCAGACCTTAAAACTGACGTGTTCGTGAAGAAAGAGCCTTAAGAAGAGCTATGGCAGACGTACGAGATCGAGTAGATCTACCAGAAAATCTGAGAGTCCTAGGTCCTTTAGGACATTTACAACCACCACCGGTAGGAGGTAACAGAAATAACATTAATCAGAACAGAGTAGAACAAGACCTCCCAGGCTTGGGGGTACCTTTTCATGTTCAACCGATAGGTTACCGTCCTCCGGAGATCCAAAACATCAAATTTAGACCCGATCCGGGTATGCTCAGTCAGTTTCAAAGTTTTGGATTCTATAGTGGTACATCAATTCAAGATCCAGTAAGAGCGATTCATAAGTTTATGCAGATTTGTGATGCTTATATTACTCCTGGCATTACACGCGAGCAACTGTATTGTCATATGTTTTCGTTCTTTCTAACTGGTAGAGCTGGTGAGTGGCTAGATAGGCAACCACCAGGGACAATTAATTCATGGACAGAACATCAAGCTGCTTTCTTTAACCGTTTTTATCCGAAGAGTATGAGACTCAAAGACCAAAGCGAGCTTGCAAAGTTTTGTCAAGAATATGGAGAACAAGTAGTAGAAGCATGGACAAGGTTTCAACAGAAGTTAGCTAGATATCCGCTCCATGGTTATACCCCCTCTCTACAGTTAGTTATATTCTATGAAGGTATCAACAGAGAGAGTAGATTGGAGGTGGATAATCTTGGGAAAGGGAATTTCGTGTCCATGGAACCTGCTGAGGCTACCGAGGTTTTAGAAAATTGCATTGAACAAGAAAGAAGTTGGCCATCTTCGCGAGCTCCTACTGCAAAAACCCGAGGTACGCTTCGATTAGACGCAGAAATTGCAAACTCAGCTCAATTCTCTGCATTAGAGAATCAAATCAAAGACTCTAAGCTTGAGATATAGAGAAATTTAGCCGCAACAAATGTAGTGCAAGAAGCACAAGGTTGTACACATTATGGAGCTATGAATCATACATCGGAAGAATGCGAAGGAAATCCACAATCTGTCTATTTCATATTCAACCGAGGAGGTTATCAATTTGGTAATAGGAATCATCCAGGTATGCAGTATTCAAATCCACATGGGGCCGCAAATCCTGGTCATTATTAACCACGTCCCCAGTATAATTCTTTCCAACCAAGAGGTCAGTATCAAAATCAATATACAAAAAGACCTGCTCCCCCACAACAACCTGTTCAAGATGCCTATACCGATTCATTAGCTCAGAAAGCTTTACCACAGTATCCTCAAGAGGGAGTTGTGGATAATCAACAATTAACAAAGTTCATGGATCTTATGACCACTAATATGCATTCCCAGAGCGAGAAGTTACGAGAACCAGAAGCTTTAATTCAGATTTTAGGTACTCAAGTGGAACAGATGAACAAAGTTTTGACAAGTATTATGGAACAAAAGAATTGAAGGCTATGGAAGGAGGTGATGACAATGTTGGGTTCGAAGCTTGTAAGGCTATTTGCCTTGATATTGAAGAAAAGAAGGAAGTACAACATGCTGCCGTTAGTGCCGTGGAGGTTCCGAGTACCGAAGAAGAACCAACCAAGTCTATCCCCGTGGACTCTAGCTGTTCTGAGAGTGATGTGGAGGAAGATTCAGAAAAATCCGAATTTATATAGCTTCTGAAAGATATGAAAGAAGAGATTAGATCGGTAATGGATATTCAAGCTGAGCTGGCTAAAGAAAAAGAGGAAGAAGCCTCAAAGGAGGAACCAAGAGTTAAAGTTGAAGTTGCACCTGCTATGCAAAAAGAGAAAGAAGAAGAGAAGGTGGAATCGCCACCAATTGTTCAAACAGTGTCATCAACCATTCCTGATACAAATCCGAGGGATGACACTGAACTTAACACATTTGTAGAGGCGTACACTCATGAGAATATCAACGCCCAAATGCTTGAGATTGCGAAGAAAGAGCTTACACCGCAACAAGTTTTTACGAAAGTTATTACTGAGAAAGAAGCGAGTGTAGAAGCCAAGAGAGAGAACTTGAGAGTCTCAAGAAGAAGTGAACGAGAGTTACCATTGAAACTCAAAGATCCGTAAATTTTTAACCTTCCTATTCAAATAAATGGTATGCTCAAGGTGAAAGCTATGTACGATGTACGTTCAGGTGTGAATATTATGCCTAAGTCCGTGTACGAGAGACTTGGACTTCATAAATCAGAGAAAGCTCCAGTAAAGTTGTAGTTTGCTGACAACTCAGTTACCAAGACATGGGGAACAATGGAGGACGTTATTGTCCTAGCAGGTAGTATCGCCATCCCTACTGACTCTGTTATACTTGAGTTTGATGCAGATAAGCAGGTTCCAATCATACTTTGACGGCCTTTCATGGCCACAAGTCAAAGTGTAATCAACTTCCAAGAAGGTACCATTACCCTTCATGCTAAGAACATATCCGAGACCTTCTATGTCTTGGGCAAGAAACCAAGGAAGTTAGATCCCACTGTTCCTGTCATCCACAGCCTTTCACATCACAAAGTCCCTACAGAAAAGATCCATGTAAAACCTGTGGATACTGAGCCAAACATTGAGTTTGGGGTTGGCCATGAAGTTTTATGGAAAGCTCACAAATGCGAAAATAGGCCAAGAAGTTTCAAAGACTCGTGGATGGGACCATTCATAGTCACTAAAGTTGTTTCAGCTAAGCTGATAGAGATTAGGCCTAAGAAGGGCATTTAGCACAGATTAGTTGACGTTCATAGCCTTGCTCGTTGCTGGGGAGGCTATATTCGCAAATATTAATAGAGGTAACGCGTCTAACTTTCAAAGACGTTATATAAAAGTGCTGTACGGGAGACAACCCGTAATTTTTTATCTTTTATTGTGTTTTATGTTTTTAGTTTGTGTTTAGTTTAGTTGTTTTTAGTTGATATTTCATATTTGAGAAAGGTATTAGTGTTTTTACTGTTTAGGTGTTAGAGAAATCGAGTTTTGGGAGGAAAACAAAATTTTTTGGAACATTGAGATGCCAGCACCGGTATGCCGGCCGTCATGGACGGTAAGCCGTCGAGCAGAAAACCCGAGCCCACGAGTAAGGCCACGCGTTTAATGCCGAGGGGTCAGCTTTTGGGGGATTTCACCACCGGCATGCCGGTCAGAATCCCTGGTAAGCCGGCCAGGTCAAAACCCGTGCCCACGGGTTTCACCAAGCGTTTAATGCCGAGATGTCGAAAATCGAACATCAACAACACCAGTATGCCGGTCAGATCTCCGGTATGCTGGCCAGAAGAAAAACCCGTGCCCACGTGTTCTTACCTCGGGTATTTATACGTAACTCGGATTTCAGCAGTTCCAGTACCGGCATGCTGGGCCTTATGGCCTGTATGCCGCCCAGCGCCGCTGGAGAGAGAACAAAGCCTCATTTTTAGGTTATAAAAGGGAAAAGAGGTTGGTATATTCCGAGAATTTTAATTATTAAGCCTCTCTTTCTTCTCCAAACGTCTCCCAACTCCATTGAAGCTCATTCAAACCTTCCCCAAACATCAAAACACTACCCAATCAACATAAAAACACATCAAATCTTCTCTCCACATCATTACAAAGGAGATTCAATCACACAAATCTCACCAAAACACATTGAAGTGAAGAATCAAAAGCTTAAATTTTCAAAATTCATCCTACAATTTCTTAGATCCATACCAATTCATCAAGAGTTCATCTTACCCACATAGAAATTCATCATCAAGTCACCTTTCCTAAACCAAATCAAGCTTGTTCAACTTATAATCAAGAGTTTCAAATTTCAAGAGTTGCTAAATCTTTGAGTTGGGGGTCAATTGAGATGACTAAAAGAACAGAAACATTATCTAACAAGAGGGAGGTGAAGAAAAGTAAGGTATTGGGTCCAATTGAGAAGAAATCAAGTAATAAATGATCTAGTTCCAAAGCTATGGGTAAAATCGATGTTGAAGAAGGAGGTAAGCCGGCTATGTTTGATTTAATGGGAAAAAGGGTTTCACTTTTTCCCAAGAAGAGAACACAACCTCTTTTATTCAAAGGTCCTACACCCGTAGATAAAGAGGAAGCTTCGAAGGCCTTGATAGCTTCTGCAGAAAAACAATTAAAGGAACTACCTTTTGCTTATGAGATAGTATTCGATGAAGAAGTTGGTACAGGAGAGTATTAGAGATTCTTGGAGCTTGGTGAAAAATGGGTTGGTCTACGTTCATGGTAAGACGTTTTGATTTATGTCATGAGTTAGTTTTAGATTTCTATTTAGGCCTTGTTAGCCGAGATAGTGAAGGTTGTGTTCCGATTAGAAGAAAGTTAGTTTCTTTCACAGTTAAAGATATTAGAAACCACTTCCAGTTTAAGAACTTAATTGGACCTTGCAAGTATAGTGAAGCGGTGGCTAAACGAAAATTGTTTGATGAGGAATTACTTTTTGAGCATGTTCTAGACAAGTAGAAAGTGCAATCACATAAAGGAAAATTGAAGGCACCTTGGCCTTACAAATATCTTCAACCGGGTGATAGAGTTTGGCACAATTTCCTTATTCCTAATGTCTTTGGAAACACAAGAACTTTAGATGTGACGAAGAAGAACGCTCTACTTTTGGATTGTATTTTGAGAGGAGAAGAAGTGGATGTGGCACAGTTGATCTATGAGGAGGTGATGCGATTTTCGGTCTCTCCTAAATCGGTTTACAATGTTAAATATCCTACTACGATCACGTGTCTTGTGCAAAAAGAGAATGTTATATTGGGTGAAGAAGAGAAATTCGAATTTAAGAAGAGTTATGTTGATAATGCTTGGATCATGAAAGTCTTGAGAGGAGCGGGTTCTACGCAAGTCTCAAAAGAAGAAAAGGAGCAAAGTGGCAAGAGAAGACGGAGGAGCGTTTAAACAATTTCGAAGAAGCTCAAACTTCCTTAGCCAATGATGTGGCACAAATCAAAGCCAATCAAGTGCACATTATGACACTCCTTGAGCAATTAAGGAAAGATCAGAAAAATCATGTTTTGGATGTCGATATTGCGAGGCAATAGCCTCGAGAGTATGTTCTCTTTCTTCCTTACCATATTTGTAAATGCTTTATCTGCTACTTTTAATTTCCGTTTCGATTCTTTTTCGAGTCGTGGGGACACGGCTCATTTTTGAGTTGGAGTGTGGGGATTCATTGTCTCTCATCTCCATTGTTCTGTTTTTAGGTAGAAATTAAATTTTTTTATATATGGGAATTAGATGTAGAGTGTGTTTAATTTGCTTGAAAGCATAACCTCAGTGAGTTAACGATAGAAAGTATTATGTTTATGAGCTATTGTATTTTGTATGCTATGAGTATTTGCAGGAAAACACACACTGATAGTAAAGAAAAGATTAGTAAGCAATGCGATAGAAAGTATGTTCGATCTCAGGGATCCTTGAGTAGTGTGTAGGCCGTGAGATCCAAGCTAGTTGACAAACTCGTTTAATGAAAGTGCTAAAGGTAAAAAAAATAACGAAATTACATGGTGTAGAAAATGATTAAGGCCGTTCTTTCATATTGAAGCCACTTGAAGCCTTTCTATACCTTCTCACCCTGTTATTTGATTTTATATGTTATATCCTTCTCAGCCCCTTCTAGCCTTTCTAAAGCTTTTTATTTAGCCACATTATAAGCCATATCCCTTTAGATTATAGGACTTTTCCATATGACTCGCACTCGAATCGCGATGCATAGATAGTTGTTTTAGAGCTTGAGTGTGGGGTGGTGGGTCCACCATTATGGGAATTGTTATTGGGTTGGAATTTTTGAGCTTAATAATTGTGCTCTGTTATTATATTGATGATGATTCACAGGTTTATATTGTAACTCTTTGCCGGGGTAATAGTGAATGAAAAAGAAGCTAAGAGCTAAAGTTATGAAATGGCATAACATTGAAACAAATAGCATGATATCTCAACATTAAAAAGAGAGTCATAGCTATACAAAAAAGAAAAAAAATGAATTGAAAAGAAAATATATATTCGGACCAGCAAAGAGGAATTTTTATGTGAACATCTTATGCTTTAATTGGGTTATTGGGGATGCTACTTTGTGCATCAAAGAAACCATTGGGTTGAGTGAGAAACATTTTATGAGAGTAACTCAAGCTCTCGGGCGATTCGGTGATGGCTAGTGAGGAGAGAGCCAAAATCTCACTCTAAATTATCCAAATATACTATCATACTGTCCCTGAGCCTAAATTACAACCTTAAAGATCATTTGATTCCTTGCTATGTAATCGAGAAGTGATTGAGCCAATAGAGAGTAGTTAAGTGGATCGTTGGATACTACTGAAGTTTGATGAACAATCTATAGCTTCCTTGGTAAACTGAGTAAAGTCCCAATCCTTCTTACATTGCGAAACTAATCTGATCTTGAATTCGAACCGTGTTGAATATGAATATGAGAAGTGTACAGGTATGTAGTTTATGAATATTATTGCATGAAATTTTCTGAGTATCTGCTTTATGTCTATTCTATATATTCTTTTATGTTCTTCCCATTGTGTTAAAATTACCTAGGTGTGTATTTATAGACTTCCCTTTGTTTTAATCTTTATTGTATCGGGACGATACAACTTTGAGTTGGGGTTCTTGATGTCTCCTCATTTGTGATAAATTAATATTAGGATGAGACATCATTTTTAGTGATTTAGAAGTCTTTCGAGTCGATTTTCTTGAGAAATGTTACACTTTCCTATTTTGAGTCTTGATTTAGTAAATTTTTATTTTTAGAGCATATTGGGTTTAATTATTTATTTAGTGTGAAGCTTTAAAGATAATTATGGATATTAATCATATTCCAAGTCAAAGACTAAGAGATATGGAAAGAGATAAGTATGGTAATTGGAGATAAGGAAAGAAAAGCTAAAAAAATGGAAAAGGAAAAGCTGCCTTAAATCTGAATTTCACCACCCACGACCACAAATCAGATTATATCTCAAAATCGCTAGGGAATTTGGAGAAACGTTCAAGAGAAAAGTTGAAGATCTTTCCGAGACGATGAATTTTGACTACTCGTATGCGTCAAAAGGATAATATTTGAAGCTTATAGGACCAAAACAAAAACGAGTCTGGTTTCATATTTTAGGGTTACGAATTTGAGTGGGCTTGGAGTCCACTACTTACCTTCTCCTTCAAGAAAACGAATTAGGTCTTCTAAACACTTATAAATACACCATTATATCACTTGTGAATCATCCTTGCCTCATAGTAATTAGTACGTAGGGGTTTTATCATCAGAATTATTGTAGAGAGCAAGATGAAATCTTTTATTATTTCCTTTAGTTTATTTCCTTCAGGTATGAACTAATTTTCCCATAGCTTGGGTTTTGCATCATGTATAATCTATGAATTCTAATTTCTTTCTATCTAAGTTTTTTGGGAATTATATGTTTTAATCTGATATTAGCTTCTTACCTATATATTTGTTTATGTGTTTTGATTTAATGACTGTTTTCCTTGCTAGTGCACGAGTATAGGATTACCTTAATAGTAGTTAGATGATCACCTTAGCTGGGTGTCTAATTACTGAAACACCACATAACGTCTAGTTTCGATATTGGTCTTGACAACACTAATTCTAACTAGATAGTCATTAGGGTATAATTTAACCACTATCACCATGTTTGGAAATTGATTGCTTAGGGCCCTAGTAGCGCAGGAAAACCCTATTTGAACCAGCCTCGTGGTGTGTCTGTAGCCCCCTTAGTTTCTCTCAAGTCTAAGGTATGGGAATTTAGAATCCTGACTAAGTATATAAGAGCTAATTATTTCCCTTAATAACTAGTATTTGATGGAAAGAATTAGAAGGATTAGTGCATACTAGCAAAACCTAAGCTATACTTCTCATCTCATATTTCTTCGTATTTATTTTATTGTCTTTTATTTTTCCTTAGCTTAATCATTAATCTCGAGTTATTCTCTTTTATTTCCTGTCTTTTAGTTAATCACTTTCTACTTGTTATTTCTGCTCATTCGTATAACACAATAAGTCCCTGAGAATGAATTCAACTTATCATTGAAACTTTCATACGTCCTGTAATACTTGCAGTACCGTGCCTGTCTAGGGTGAAACTGCATTGTTTTCTGGCTTATATTTATTTTATTTTTATCACACGCTAGGCGACACCATCCCACGACTTAAACCTTTGATTTTTCTAGTATATATTAGTAGTTTTTTAGTTTTATAGACACTATTCGTTAGACTTTAACTTTTATTATCTTGTGGAGCAAGATAGGAAAACGGTTAGCTAGGGAAGCAACATATTTTATAATTCTTCTTATTTTAAACTCCAAACCATGCATTTTATTCTTGTTTTTATTTATCTTAGTATAAACTAATCTTCCATAACTAGAGAATTCTAAGGGTATGAACCCTATGTAATTATTTATATAACTTTTTTAATATTAATTTTGGATTATTATTTATGAATGAATTTGTGATATTCCTCTGAATATACACTTTTTAATTGTTTAAATTTATTATAATAAATTAGTATGTTAGTATAGCAACTTCACTATCGTCTGGAAGGGGGTCGGATTGTGGAGCATAGTTTATATTCTCTATAAAACTATAGTTCTTGATTATTCAAGTAATCACTTAGGACGAGGTGGTCTATCGTGAAAGTCTTTTAAACAGACTTGTATAGCATGCTCCACAACGGAGTATGAGTTCATAGCACTATAGTTGGCTGGGCAAGAAGCTGATTGGTTGAGGAGTCTCAATCAGATGTGCCACTTTGGGGAGGAAGTGCAACACTTGTGTGTATCCACTGTGATTCACAAGCAGCCAATGGAGTCGCTCATAATAGAGCCTATAATGGGAAAAGGAGACATATTCACATCAGACATGGTTCAGTAAGACATTTACTGAAGAATGGTGTGATAGCCTTGTAATATCTACAATTAGAGAAGAATCTAGCTGATCTGTTCATCAAAGACCTAACTAGGAGAGTAGTATTGGAGACGTCGAGAGGGATAAGATTGAAATCCATTGATGTGGAACATGTGACTATTGAGTCAATGTGATTTCTCTCCATCCCTATGGCTCAATCCAAAATCGTCTTAAAAATTCATAGCAACTCGTGGTGGTCCTGTTGAGAAGGACATGATGAATAAGGCAAAATAGGTGTTTAAACTCATAGCGAATTCATAGCTTTTATGGTGGTCATTTCGAGAAGGACTTGATGAATTTACGGGTAATAGTGAGACCCAACCTTCATGATAGAATGTTAACGAGACTTCCTTATACAATCTTAAATGAAGAAATCCACAATGTTCATAGCCCGCTAAGGGTGGTCCTTAGAGAAGGACCTGATAAACAAACTTAAAGGTGATGTTCGAGAGAACAATAACTTTCATCAGGGTAGAGTATGTGTTGTGAGGGTCTCGATTGAAAACGTTAAAGTTCAAGTGTAAGTTCAAATAAGCAGAATTTGGTGGTTGCCACACTTCACTACATGTCAATTCAAATCAAAAAATATTGTCACTTAAGTACAATCCAAATACTGGTCAATACGGAAACCTATTCACCTTCTCTCCCAAAGACCATGAGTGAGGGATTAAAAGGATTTATAGTATTTATTAACATAAATCCATCATCCTCTTTGGAGAAGTGGAAAAGATTCAATTTAATATGAAGTATTATATAAATCAATTCATTCCTATTCTTTTTGAGAAGTGGGAAAGTCACTTTTTTGTGAATAAAAAGTCCCACATACGAGGAGCGAAGGAAAAAATAATTGCATAGAATATTTTACCCATCTAATACTTCCAAAAGTTCTAAAGCCTATGAAAGACAAAAGAGAAATGAAAAAGGCCCACAAGCGCATACCACCACCACCACACCACCCGGTGACGGCGACAGCGTAGGCGTGGGCTCGTGGGCTTGTGGGCTCGTGGAGGAGTTAGGGAGTCAGAAAATGAAAAATGAAACAAGTTTTCAGAAGTAAATCCGATAGAAGAAGACTAGTTCTTATAGTAGTCGATGGCAAGACAAATCCTTTCAGCCAGAAGACAAGCGTCCACCAATTACGCACCAGAACACAAGCGTCCACCAATTACGCACAACTCAACTCACTACTACACGTGTGATTTCTCGCGAGGAAAATTTTCGCGAGAACACGCATGTCCTCGCTAAAGAGTATGTCTTTCGCGAGGAACATCATTTGCGACGAAAAAGTCGTCACATATGTCAAGCGTCCTTATTAAGCTACGCAAAATAAATAAATAATAAAATACCCATTGAAAGTCCTCGCAAAAACCCAATCTTTAGCGAGGACTATGTATTCGTCGCTAGAGATTATCTTTTGCGACGACATTCTAGGCCTTTTATGAGGACTTTGGGTCCTCGCTAAAGCTCTTGTCGTATTGTCCATTAATGCGAACCAAGAGCTCCAAAAACATCAAAAATCCCAAAAGTACCCCAAAATTTCCCCAATTTTTTTCTTTAAGCCACATATTAAAATTAGGCATCTAAATTACATAAGTTCACTAACACATATAGCTCCATTGGATCACATTTTCAAGCAACTTTTTTTCACAATTTAAGGTAATTTCTTAATTTTTTTTCCATTTTGTTTTTTTATATAAATGTGGTTATATTTTGTATGATTTAGGTTCAATTAATAGTGTTGAGTGTTTTATATGTGATATATTATTAATTTTTAGTTATATAAATGTTTTTTTTGAATTTTTTGTTATTATTGTAATTTGATTTTTGAGTTATTGTAATGTTAGGTGTTGTAATAATAATGGTAAATTAATTTAGATATCTTTTTGAATTATTCAGAACTTTTAGTGGAATTTGTAGAAGTGATTATGATTTTAGGGACTATATTGTTATTTGAATAATTAAATAGGGACCTTAGTGAAATATTGTAATAACTTAGGTGTATTTTAGTACTTTGTTATAATCGTGTTAATTGAAATAATAACTAGTGGTTTATTGAAATTTAAATAATAAACCCTCAAATAGACAAGAGTTGGATTAAATCAAGCAATAAGGTTTCGATCGAATACATAAATGGTATATTAGGGTTTATTGGATTTGCGAGAAAAGTAGTGGATCGAGTCGGTAATATATTATGTCCTTGTTATAATAATCGAAGATTTTCAATCGACGAAGTTCAAGTTCATCTTTTTCAATGGGGTATGGATTCATCGTATGATGTTTGCAGGAAACACGGGAAGTAATTGTAATTCCTGACGACGAACCACTCGAAGAGAACTAATGGGTAATGTAATTCATGATTTGGGCCCCACTTTTGAAACTGGCGGGTATTCTGGTGACATCGAGATGCGTGACGCGAATGTTATTGGAAATGGACGTGGGTCTTTCAACTTGTTGTTCAAGGAAATGGAGACAGATTTGTACCCTGGTTTTACGAAGATGAGTTCTTTGGATTTCATTGATAATTAAATGCACGTGGACGAACACCTCGTTTACCGAACTTCTTCAATTGTTGGGTTGTGTTTTGCCTGAACCTCATAATTTACCTGAGTCGTATGCGGATTGCAACAGAAAGTTGAAAATTTTAGGCATGGGATACACCTCGATTGACGTTTGTTTGAATGATTGGGTTTTGTATTATAAAAAGAAAGAGAATCTTGAGAATGTCCAGTTTAAGGAGTGTCAAGGTGGGACCCGAAGAAGGGGAAGAAAGTGACGCGTAAGAAGCAGCGATATTTTCCGACTGCACGTAGGTTACAAAGAATGTATGCTTCGAGGCACACCGCAAAAGATATGATTTGGCACCATACTGGAAAAAGTATTGACGAAGATGTGTTACGTCATCTAGTTGATGGTCTTAGCTGGAAAATATTTGATGAGAAGAATCCCGAGTTTGCTAGCGAACAACGTAATGTACGACTCGGTTTGGGGATCGACGGATTTTGTCCTTTGTCTATTCTAAACAACTCATATAGTATGTGGCCGGTTATGTTGACGATCTATAACTTTCCGCCTTGGTTATGCATGAAAGAATCTATGTTTATGCTCACTCTTTTGATACCTGGACCTCGTTCCCCTGGAAAGCATATGGATGTATTTCTTCGTCCTGCTATAGATGAGTTGGAACATTGTGGGGTACTGGAATAGTTACATGGGATACACATATGAAGGAGGAATTTTTCATGAAGGTGTGTTTGTTGTCCACGACGAATGATTATCCGACTAGATCGTACACTTCAGGATGGTCGGGTCAAGGGTATTTAGCTTGTCCTGAATGCATGGAATATACTCCTTCCGTGCGGGTTAATAAAGGAGTTGTGTATTTTGATCACATGCGGTGGTTTCCTATGAACTATCGCTTTCGGAAAGATGATACTTCGTACGTTAAAGCTGATTATAGGCCTATTCCTCGGAAACATAGTCCTGCAGTTATTCAGACGCAATTAGATGGGTTACCGATTTTGTTTCCTGGAAAACACAAGGACTTTGGCGGAAAGGTAGCGAAGAAAACGAGACCTCGTGAGTCAAACTGGAAGAAAAAGAGTATATTTTGTCGTTTACCCTAGTGGTCGTAAAACTTGTTGAAACACAACATAGATGTGATGCATTGTGAGAAGAATGTGTGTGATGCTCTTCTTGGTATAGTTGTTGGTTTAGATGGAAAAATTAACAAAGATAACGTGAAATCGAGGAAAGAGTTGCAAGCGATTAATATTAGGTCATATTTGTGGTTATCAATGGATTCACGTGGTAAGACCATTCTTCCCGTGCAAAGTTTGTGAATCTTTTTATGTTACTTTCATTGGTTAGTTATCATGGTTAGTTATCATTTCATTTATTAACATATTGAATTAAACAATCTTACTTTTCATTGCAATTTTCTTAACTTAGTAATCAATAAATCTTTCAAAACACAAGCCTTAAAAAAAGACCTTTATTGAATACTGATCTATTGTAATTTTGGATGGTATAATATCATATGTTGTGTTCAATTAATCTATTGATCATACATAAGTTGTGTATATGAATACGCTTGGTGAAACGTGTGCCTGGTGAGGGCTTGGTACTCACTTTTTGGACCGCCGCTGCACGGGTTAAATGTTGTTTTTGGACCGGAGCTGTACGGGTTAAATCCAGCTGCAACTTATGATTGATTATCCGTTTTTCCTTTGTTCAAATGTAAATTCAGTTTGGACCATGTTTTTTTTTCTTTACATGATCGTGTTACGTTATGAATCATGCGTTTATCGTGTTACTCTAACATTAACGTCTTCATTTTGATATCTCTATTAGGTATTTTGTACTTACTGAGCATATCGCTCATTTGTTACTTTTGTTTAATTGTTTTGCAGAGGGCGGAGAAATACAATAGAATTATTTCAAGAGTAAAAGTATTTTCATGCCTAAACTTGTATTAATCTTTCCCTGTAGAGGTTGATGTATTCTGAAACGTTTAGCTATAGTATTATTATAATTAATTTGTAAGGATATCACACAATTTATTAGTAAGTTTTAGTTGCTCTGGTGTTTAGTTAGAAGATTTTTTTTGGCCTTGACATGCCAACCTTTTGCTTAACAAGGCAATATCCTTCTCAAGATGCTTGATCCTATCCTGAGAAGCTTGTGTAATCTACAAGCAAGTAATACATAAAGTTAGTCAGTAAGAGGAAGCGATAAATTAGTATAATTTAACAAGTTAAAAGTAGACGACAAGGAAATGATTAAAATACCTACTTGGATTGCTCAAACTGATGTGATGTGAGTGGGATTATAGCAGCAGAAGCAGTAGGAATGTCTAAAGTATGAGAAAGAGTAGTCAGGGGAGGGGCATTAGAATCATCTAACTTGTGTTTTCCTTTCTCTTCCATGTGCTCGATGTAGACGCTACATCGGCGGGATCAGCAGACTTTCCCTCACCCTTACGGTTCCTCGACAAGTCCCTTATGTAACGTGTACTTGATTTAATTAGCAAGTTTTTGCAACTTCGCTTCTCTTCTGCAATCAAAAGATTCTGATTGGTCCGCTCTATTGAGGTTGAAGTCGATTCAGATGAGGGGGTTTACAAATATTTAGATCTGCAACAAGAAAGAGAAAGAAAAGACGTGAGATGATCTAAATAAAATAAAAAGAGGCAAAGATTTATATTTACTAATCATATTCCATTTGCATGAAACATCGGAATTCTTACCCATCAGACACTCAGCTTTTATTAAAAAATAATATGGTTTCCAGGTACCGTCATTGGAAGTTAGGCCGCTGATCAACTGTTTGCGAGTTCTATAAAGAGTTAGCCAATTCCTCCCCCCACTACCTTTCAGAAAGTATGTATAGAGTAGTTCGTACACACCAAATATTATATTTTCTGTCTTGGCTAGGACTTCCAATGAAAGGATAATACGGATGGTGTTAGGCATTAGTTGGGAAGGAGAAATTTTGAAATGTCAGTCACACTGAAATCAGTAAGGGCGACAAAGGAAGTTTTAGACCATCATGAAAGAATAGTTCATACAAGGCTACCCAACCTTGTAATGGAGAGTCAGCCCTTTCTGACTCCATAGCTAATCAAAAATTATCCCCATTCCCTAGACCATACATATCCTGAATCTGACACAAGTGTATTTTTGATATCATCGACTGGGGATTATTATCCTCAGCCACTACTCCCCCATCCCTTTCACTCGTTTCAACCTGATTGTTACAAGGCATAATAGCATCTGACATCACTACCAAAGGAAAAAAGGAAAAAATCTTTAACAATAAGTAAATTAAGACCTCAAATAATCAACATAAGAAATTTTTCGTCTAGAGAAACATCAATCATTACCAAACATTCCTTAACAAAGGGTATACATTTATCATATAATCCATCATCAATAGTCTCAAATTTCACTAAAAAATACAGCAGAACATACATACAAAATATAATTTATTTAGTTTACATCATACAACTCATGCACGGAAGAGAAAGGTAGCTTGAAAATTTGAGAGCGTTCAGTTGAGTCCCAAACATTTCCAAAAAATATGTAAGTCAACAATTAAAAATCCTTCAATCTATAGGTTATTTTTCTTAATATACAGGGACCCATATATAGTGAAATTAATCTAAAGTATACGGTACATGCCAGTGTTTCCCTTGGTCCCCCTACCAAAAATCCCTGCCTTCTCCCCTCAACTCATGAGAAAGATATACAAATCAAATGCATTTCAATAAATGGAATAGAAAATAGGTCAGCTAATTAGCTTACAGTGAGATGAAACCTGAGAGCAAGAATTGTTTGTTCTGTGAAATTAACACTCAGAAAAGAAAAGAGTCGACCAAGTCTTCTCTTAATGTGCATGTGTGTAGGTGTGTGTTTTGAGGGACTTTGAAAGAAAAAGAGACAAGAGATTTTTGCTATTTACTGGTGTAGGTAATATTTATGGCTTTCATGTGAAATTTATGAAAATAAATGTAAAGTTTGAAGACTTTAAATTTGGATAAGCAGCAATTTAATGCAATTTAGGCGATATTTTGATAAATACTATATGATGATCTTTTACAATAAGGTGGGGTTATACAGGTACAAAGTTCTTTTTTGTTACCTGCAATGCAGCAACTAAACGTCAACAACAAAGCACAGGCAAAAATTTCAAATCCAACCAATTATCATCATTCAATTTGCTATTTTAGCTGATAAAACAAAGATAAGTGCAGAAATTATTTTATAGGGACAAGGTATTTAGAAGAGTTGTCACATGAAGACATTTCAAATTCTTTCGACAACCAATGAGAAAATTCCGGTTCTGATGGCTAGCATAAATGGAAAGTAAGCAAGCTTTTAATTAAATAAAAATCTGACAAAAAAAAAATAACAAAGCAAAATTGGGTGGGCATATTGGGTGGCTTAAGTTGTTATTGCTACTTAAAAAATGGTTCAAGGGGGATACTTTTAATACTGAAAATCAAGTAATCAAGGCTGGTTCACATATATAAAATAAAAATAAAAATAAAAATGGGGTGGTAGTGGTGCACATATGGAACAAGATTTAAAAATTGACCAACTTCGTGAAATCAGCGATTTGAATGTGGGTTAGATGAATGAAAGGAAAAAAATTGGTTAAGAGTTTATAAATTGTTGGTGGAACGAAACAAATGATATTCATAATGAAGATGGAAAAATGACTAAAACAAATGATATTCATAATGAAGGATGACAATGAAAAAGTGACTAAGCAGTGGTCTTTTCCATTAGTTATGTTTTAGTTCACTTAGGAGCAAACTCAGTTAAGTATTTTTAACGAGTCCAGAAAAGGTAGCAATGAATGGGAAATAAACTGAAACATTTTCTAAAAGTGCCAAGTCAAATTAAAAAAAGATCCTAGTGAATTGTACAACATTCCGCCATCAGATTTTGATGACCTAAAGCCAGAGGCAATGCATCAGACATAATGGCAAAGCTCCATAATAATTAAGTCCAAATCATATATAGGATATAACATCCCAATTTGAAGATTGATGTGCCACATATATGATTATGAATATTATGTAATAACCATTCTTACATAGTAGCTTTCACATTTATTATTTTGTGCAATTATTTTCATTATATCTTTTTACTTTTGAATACAATTACTATTGATATTGGTGGGTGGGGGAGAAATGTCACTCAACATGTAAATAATTACTTTTGAAAAGTGCTAATAATCCAGGATTTGGAAGGACTATTACATAACTATACTATTTACACAAACTATTCATCAAATATCTGGTGAAAATTAAATTGGTAAGACATCATTAAATTCCTTAAAGATGAAGAATTCATTGTGTGTCAATTCTATTCGACACTCAGATAATATTTGGATTCTTTGTAATAGAGAGGACCCTTCCACCCACATATTTTGTTGTTACATAAGCAACAAATTAATATGGTTTTTAATACATTGTCATGTGTTTATTAGTAGAGATTCATGTGTACTCTGAACTTGGTTCCACTATATGATAAATTAAATGGTGGATTCAATAATAATCATGGAAGGGTATGATGGGGAGTTCAATTATATAGGTTTTTATGGAAGTCAAGGAATTAATAAATACCACGACACACGGCTTACTTCATTGATTCCCAAACATATATTATATTGATTCTTTCAATGTCATGATAAATATTTTTCCTAAACAAAATATAAAATTGTATAGGCTACAAATTCATTCTTCCATCCCATACCACATTAATCGACCTCTGGTGTGCATACATGTATAAAATGATGATTAAGTATAAAAATAATTCGATTCACAAGTAAACATATACACTTTATTATTAAACTATATGTTTTGATAATTGAAACTTGTTGTAATTTATTGTAGTTGTAGTTAATTTTTTATGTTAAAAAATATTATAAAACACATATTTTTATTGTATATATGTATATATTTTTCATATATATTATTGAAAAATAGTAAATATGATGTCCTACCACGGTGAATGTACAAAATTTGATGTTGAAATATTATGGTCAACGATCTTAATTTTCATAATAGCATAATTACGTATTGTATACATAAATTATAAGGAAATAATATATTAAATTGATTACTTTTATTCTATTGTTTATATATAGTAAATAATTAATTATGAATGATTACGTATACTATTTTTTAAAATAATTTAAAGTATACTCACAACTAATTGAGTAGATGAAACGAGATGATAATACATAAAATAATAATCAATTATATAAAAAATGTATATATGCATTGGGTATGAGATTTTTTAACCCAATGACGTGGCGTGAATTGATTGATTAACAATTGTTAATTAGATCAAGAAAATAAATAGATTAACAATTGTTAACCAATCAATTCACGCTACGTTATTAAATGATATTTGGGTGGTAAGATTTTGGATTTTATATATCATTACTCATATGTATATCACCATTTCAAAATAAATTTTCCAACATAATTAGTCCTGGTTCATCACATAAAACACATAAAATTTTTCAATAACATAGAAATTCATGGTCTAATTTGCACACATTTAGTAAATATTAGCAGTCATACACAATTGAAACTTAAAATACTAATTTAAAATAAATAAATAATGGAAGTATTGAAATTCGGCTTCCAAGAATATATTGAGATAAAAATCATATATTTTAAAATTAATATCTTTTATAAATATATATAAAAGACATTGCTAACTATAATAAAGATTGAATATGATGGGTATACTAGTCGTACACAAGTTTCAACTCTAATTTTACTTATATATAACATATAATAATTTAAAGTTTGAATAGTTTGTTTTGGTCATAGGTTATCCATGGATGTATAATTTAATTTGTTTTGGGTAAAATAGTTACTAGTCAAATTTCTTGTTGGTTTTAAAGCGTGTGCTAATAAAAAAACCTTATTCTTATTAAGCAAAAAAATTCATATAATAATTTTATTAGCAAAATAATAATTTTTATATAAAATGCAATTCCAAAAAGGAGTTAAATTTTAACAAAACAGATCTATTCTAAAGCATTACTACACATTAAAAAAAATAACACATTAATTTTTTGTATTACACACAACAAACATTGATATGAATGATTACATTTCATGTACATTCAATAAAAAATCAATAACTTTGATTTGGTTACCTCGGTAGTATAGTTGACTCTTTCGGAACACTGATTTTCCAGATCTCCTATACAAACATGGTTGTGTCACAAAAAAATTAGATTTGTTTATAAAGATCATTTATAAATATGGTAATTTGGGTTATATTAAAACAGGTAGGCAAATATAGTGTGAGAGGTCGGGGTAAATGGCAAAGAATAACCAATGAAGTTGTATAGTTCCAGCTAGGATTTTGATTACTGTAAGATTCTTTATATAATTGTTATAAGTAAGATAATATTAGATTTCAGGCCCTTATATATAAAAAGATATTCAAATTTATACCTCTCCTCTGAAACATCCCATTGTTGGGCCATAAGCCTCACATTCCCAGTATGGTCCATTCAACTAATTTCGTTAATGACCCTAATTTAGGTATTTAATTACAAAGTTAATGAAAAGAAATTATATTGTAGGTATTTCATTATTAATTTTGAATATATGACATAACTATTTTAAATTTAGGCCATAAAATATATATATATATATATATATATATTTGTTTATAAAAAGAACTAATACACTCTTTTTCTCTTTGGCAATAATAACCCTAATCTAGGTGCATGTTAGCTCAGCTAACATGTACACCTCTAGCTACTTTGTGGTGTTATTTTTTTCCTCATTCTTCTTTTTGTTTTCCTTTCATCGCCTTAACCTTCTTCCCTTATGTTTTATTTTATTTATTTGAAATCTTCCTCCTAGGTACAATCCTGGAACTAGGAGTGCAATGCGTCATAAGGAAAAAACAAAATACTAAGATTAATAATCAATCAAATGACACTAACAATGTTAAAGGTACTACAAAACAAAGTTTGCAAATTATGATAAATATTTGACATCATACCAGGAAAGGTACTCTAATACTACATCATAATAATCTTATAGAAGTGACCATTATGTCTCCAACAACCAAAACCACTGTTACAAATGTCTAAGAAAACGATGTACATGTTATGAGGTTGCACCCTTTTCAGACGAACTCCCCTTACTTAAAAACTCATCCAATGGAGAGCAGAGCTTTTTCATATCATTGCAGGGGTATAACCATGCTCCGAGGGATACTATTACTAGCGCAGTTCCTTTAACTAAGGTATTGACTATCTTTTGATGGAAGTGTAAAAGCTAATTTAAATATTTAGTTCATTGAGCCAATTTTTATTAATGGAAGTGTTAAAGTCTAGCCATCCCAATACTTAAGGAGGGATGTAAAGCTTTGGTGCACAGTGTGGTGGCGTAGTTTGTAGTCATAACCCAAACATTGTATATGATAAGAGACATAATAAATTGTGTAAATGACTTAGAATTAACAGATATGAACTACCATACGCCTCACTTTACATGGACAAACAGAGTTGTAGGGACTAAATGAGGGCAACAAAGCTAGATAGAGGATGGGTGAATGAGAAGTGGCTACAAAGTTTTTCAAACTAATCCTAATTATCAACCCACCAGGTTTGTCTGATCAATTTTACTTATTAATGAGGGTCATACATAATGTAAAGAAAAATCCATACCCCTTTAGATTATTTGAATCTAGACCACATGTGAAACATATAATCAAACACTGAAAGATGTATGAAATACACTAATTAAGGGAAACCAATATTTATAGTTCTTAGGAGATTAAAGCTATGTAAAAAAAATCTTAAGGAGATCAAGAAGAAGTATTTTCAGAACATCTCAGGAAATATATAATCTGTGTATATAGAACTTCATGCTATCCAAACGTATAGCGAATGGGACAATGACAGTAATATCCGGATTCATGAAAATGATGTTTTGCATAATGCTATAGAGACTATGTAACATGAAGAATCCATGGAAATTCAAAATCAAGGGAAATTTTGTTAGATAAAAGTGAATCATGTATTGCATATTTTTATAAAATCATACAAGTCCATCAAAACTCAAATCTCGTCAAAACTATTAACACATTTGATGTCTCCTCACTTGTGATACATTTCAATACTTCTGATATATCATTTTGGGTTATTTTATAATTGAAAATATGGGATTCAAATTTTTATTTAGCTTATATTGTATTCTTAGATATTATATGAGTTTATTAGTGTTTTTGGAGCAATTTGAGGTAGTTTTGTGTGTTTATTGTGTAGCTTTTAGAACATGGAAGATCACATGATGAAAATGAAAAGATAAAGAGTTGAGAAACTGAGGAAAACCCCAATATGAATGGAAAATAGGCTGAGACATGCCAAGAAGTCATGAAGACTAGTAGAAGTCAAAGAACCAAATTTGGAAAAATAGATTTGTTAATTTGCAATGACCGTAAAATGTAATTGGCAACAAATTTAAACATTATTTGTATCTCAGAAGATATCTCTTGGAGTCTAAAACACGTGACGTGAAATAAAAATCGAAATAAGGAAGTTATGAATATATTAGCAAACTGACTTTGAAAACCCAAATTTAATAAAGACGCCCACATACAACTTTTAACTTAAACCTCTTATTTTCCTAGTATATATTAGTAGTTTTCCAGTTTTATAGACACTATATGTTTAGACTTTAACTTTTATTATCTTGTGGAGCAAGATAGAAAAAATGAGAGCAAGGGAAGCAACATATTTTATAATTAGTCTTCTTTTAAACCCCAAATTATGTATTTTATTCTTGTTTCTATTTATCTTAGTATGAACTAATCTTCCATACTAGAGATTTATAAGGGTATAAACGCTATATAATTATTTATTTACTTTTTAAAAAATTAATTTTGGATTATTATTTATAAATGAATTGCGTTTTATTTCGTTGAATATACACTTGTTAATTGTTTGAACTTATCCTTCTAATCAAATAGTATGTTAGTATAACAACTTGACTATCGTCTGGAAGGGGGTTGGATTGTGGAGCATAGTTTACATTCATTTGATGTGCGTTACTGAACCAAGAGGTCTTGATTATTCAAGTAATCACACAGGGCTTGAACTTTAGGCGTCTAGATAACATGCATATAATTCATTAGGAAGAGGTTCATAAAATTAGATAGCAACCCCCGGCTCACCGGAAAGGAACTTAGGGAGAGAATATGATCCCGATTAGCGGTTAAATACCAAATATGGCCTTAGCACAAGAAAAGCTTAAATCTTGTCTAATGGGGATTACAAGCAATTCTTGGGTTTCCATCTCCTTATTCTTACAACTCTTTTAGTTTAAATATCATTGGTTTTTATTCCATATTATTATTAGTGTCTTAACTATAATCGAAACAAATAAAAATTCTTACTTTTTGTCTTTTATTTAACAACGAATAATCCAATCTAGACCTAAGTTACTTATTAATTACCTATCCATGTGGAGATAATTTTAATTACTCATTTTATTACTTGGTGACTCGTACTCTTGTGGGGTGCAACTTTTGTGTGCGTATTTTATATCACGCCTTCAAAGACAACAAGTTTTTGGCATAATTGTCGGGGATTTGATGTTAATTATCTCTTATTTTTACGTTTAGTTTTGTTGTTTGCTTTTATGCTTGTTATCTTTCTTAGGTTTCACTGTATAGTGCATGCTTGACGATCCTTAGAGCATACTCAGACTTCACAAGAAGCGCGGGCATTAAAGGAGTAATCTAGAATCAATAGCACATGTACAAGAGTACCATGCACAAGGAAACCCAATTGTACCGCCAGGGTTCGTCTTCCTACCTAGAAACGAGGGGAGGAATGTGAACAATCAAGATCCTCTCATCAGCAAGCAATTCCGAGAGTAAGGTATTCTAGGCTAATTGTGAGTGCAACCCCTCGGGATTCACCCGCCAGCTCTCAAACTGTGCGATTCAAGCTTGACTCGAGTATATTGAACCTATTCTCTAACTATAGGAACTATACTGGAGTTACACATAAAGATAAGATATGCGCTATTAAAAATACATGAAAATACGTGAAACCTACATCAGTCAAGGTGTTACCTGAGAACAAATGTACTACTTTATGTTTTAATTCTTTTTTATTGGAGGTGCGAGTGAATGGTTTGATCATCAACCAATCGATTCAATACCAACATAGTACGAGCTACAAGCTAGATTTCTCGAATAATTATATCCTCGGAGAATAAGGATAAAACACCAAATAGAGCTTGTAAAATTTTGACAAGTAGCTGGTAATAGTGTAGGTGAGACATGGACAAGATTTCAAGAAAGACTGACAGAATGGCCACTGCATGGGTACACTTTTGAGCTACAAGTAGATATGTTCTATAGAGGACTTGACATGAAATCAAGACAACAAGTCGATAATCTTGGTGGTGGAGGTTTTGTATCAGTGGATCCAAATAAAGCGATGATTTGCATGGATAAGATCGTAGAAACAAGAGAAGTTGGCCACGCCGCGAGTCCCAGTTATAAACTATCCGTGAGGTACTCTACGCTTAGATAATTATACTTCTATCGATACGAAAATTTCTAAATTAGGTATCCAATTGAAACAAGTTGCCTTCGCTATCAAAGAAGGCCTCCAAAGCAAGTAACCAGAGGTACATGTAATACAAGAGATGTATGAGTATCTGAGGTTTAGGGTTCAGAATCATAGTTGGGAAGAGATCCAGAGTAATCTAGTGCCCATGTTCGTCATGGGAAACTGTGTTGCCTATCAAGGAGTTCAAGGTTATCAACAACGTAATTCGTACCAACCTCGTTCTTAAGTAAATAACTATCAACCGAGGCCACATGTATAGTACTCGAATGGACCTTATTTATTGGAAACAACCTCCTCAAAATCCAACGTATAACGCATATGACAATAATCTAGATCAGAAGGCACTTCCATCCCATACACAAGAAGTACAAATCAAGTTTGAGAATAACCTCAATCAATTCATCAAATTTTAAACAATAGAATGACACAAAGTTACTCTACTTAAGCATCAGTGAAGAGTATATAAAAAAAATTCATGCAACAACATCTGACATAAGTCATAAAGGTGCTTCAACAACTTCAACAAGGTCAACTCATGGACCTCACACAAGCTAAGAATGATGATGTCAAATTACTTAGAAATGGTGATACAAATGTGAACACAAATTACAAATCATGTAAGGCCATTGATCTTAAAAATGGAACACTTGTAGCATCCCCAAAGATTTTGACTAGTGATAAGACGATCAACTAGAAAGATCTTCTAAAGACAAGTATGTATGAGGTGATAATTGAAGATTGGGTGGATGAGGTAGAAGAAGAAGTGGCCAAGAAGCCACTGGAAGCACCAACAATACAAGATAAAACGAGAGCGAAACCCCTTCCACAAGATGCATGCTCATCACTGTCGTTTCCATCAAGGATCTCCAAGAAGAATGATGACTCTGAGTAATATAAATTCATCGAGATGTTGAGTTAACTAAACATCAACAATCATTTACTATAATCCATAAATAAAGTGTCAAAATATCTAAGGTGCTTTTTACAATATAGTGTTGTGTGACTTGGGGGAAAGCGTGAATCTCATGCCTAAGAGTGTCTTCGATGAGTTGGGAACTGTGGAAGCAAAGCCTGCATTTATCATAAATAATCAATAATAACAAAGACCAACTATGTATAAGTTTTATAAATTTGTACGCATATCGTAAAATTAAACAAATAAGTAGTGTATTTTCAGTTTATGTGCAATAATATGCATGATATATTGTAGAATTTTTTTTTGGTATTATTAGCAATAATGTAATTGTATTGTCTTATTTTGTCCGTAGTTTAAAAAAAATAGTAATACTCTCTCCGTTCCCAAAATAATGTTCACTATTTTTGGGATGGAGGGAGTACTACTTTATTAAAAAAACAAAATTATTACCTTCACCATTGTTAAAATATTCCTCATAAAGTGTCTTGATATTTTAATTATTTATTGAAAATATAAATTTAAATATATTAATAAAGGTAATAGTGGAAAAAGGTAAGATCGAGTGTCTTGATAAAAAAATAAAAAATGAGCGATATGATATTGCTTAAGTATTTTCTTGCATTGAAATCGTTCAAGATGAAAATAGAGTTTTCATTTTAAAAAAGATATATGCCAAGAATGTATTGAAAAAATTTAGAATGTTTGGATGCAAGCTTGTTGATACACCCATTATTGTGAATGAGAAGTTTAATAAAGAAGACAATACTGAAAAATTGAAAGAACTCTTTATCGAATCATGATGGGTAAATTGGTTTATCTTACATCAACAAGACTGTATATATGTTTGCTACAAGTCTGTTATCCACATTCATGAATAATCTAAGTCAAAATAATTTATGGAGATAGAAAAAGAATTCTTTGCTACCTTCAAGGGCCTATAAACTACAAAATTAGATATGTAACAACAGAAC
Organism: Nemophila menziesii; assembly: GCA_029959085.1. Taxonomy (NCBI): domain Eukaryota; kingdom Viridiplantae; phylum Streptophyta; class Magnoliopsida; order Boraginales; family Hydrophyllaceae; genus Nemophila; species Nemophila menziesii. Next base: position 95,344,589 of record JARWIR010000002.1, read on the forward strand.
ATGTCAACCTTGTCAAATATTGCGATTGTAACTTGGAAGGTTATCTCTATGATATGGAAAGTACCTCTGGTTATTCATTTTTTTGGGAGTTGAATATTTTCTTGGTCGTCCAAGAAACAACAAAGTGTAGCCCAATCTTTAGCTAAAGCGAAATATATTTCAGCTAGTCGATTAACGTCTAGAGTCATTTAGTTAAGAAGGATTATATATAGAAGATATGCATGGAAATTAATATAAAGGAACTAAGTTACTTTATAACAACAAATCCGCAATTACTATGGCAGAATTTTTTATCTTTCGCAGTCGAACTCGATATATTGCAATCAAATATCACTTCATTCGAAATATAATTAAAGATGGAGATATTCAACTTAAATTTGTAGATTAAAAGAACAACAAGCATACATTTTTACAAAGACATTACCAAGAGATAAATTTCAGCATTTAAGAGAACTCTTAAGAACTCAAGAATTTCACATTAAGAGGGAGAATGTTGAGTAATGTTCATTGGATATAACAAGTACATAAACATTAATTTTTCAATTGTCGCTTGAGAATAGTAATAGTTATATTAGAATAAAATGTACTAGACTCTTTCTAGGTGATTCACATCTATATTTAATATTAAGTTTATGTATTAACAATTAATTTAAAGAGATTAAAATGATCATCACTAGTACTTTGGATCATTTGGAATCATTGACAAAAAAAGAAACAATAAGTTAATAGAATACAAAACTATTTTCTTATCTATCAATATATTGTCTTATTATTTCTATATACAATATTTTTCAACATCCAATACAAGCTCGTAACAAGATGGCGTTTAAAAGAGTTGATTCTCTACCGAAAAACATTATTACAGAAATCTAACTTGTACTTTTCGATCTATTTTTACACTATACCTGTATTTGGTTGCACATGTAGATAGCGAGTTTTTGGTAGATGTTAATTAGATTTTTATCAGATGTAGAGAGTGTGACTACTTTGGTTTTCTAACAAGTAGTATTTCTCCGTATGTCATGTCTATTTTGTACAATTAACATTTGTATTTAATATATTTATTTATTTGACAAAAATAAAATAAAATTGGAAAAGTATCCCGTTTAAATGATTTTTCTGCTGACGTTTGATAATATGATTATATGGAATTTGTTAAGGACTCTAATCATTGTATATTGTTGATTGATTCTAAAGACGCATAGATATAAATCTTTATAACTTATCAAATGTTAAACAATTGAGGCAGAACACTACTTGTAGATACAATAGTGGACACAGTTGATGTGTTAAGAGATACAAGCAACAATAACTAAAGATGGCAGATAAGGGAAATACATTCTGTTGTCACAACTGTCAAGCATACAAAAAAAAGTATAATTCATCCAATAATATGCAAAGTTTATAAATTAATATCAGTCTGAAGCCTTTATACTGAAATCTTTCTTCCCATAGCCTAGATAAAATGCCACCTAACACATATCAACTGTTTCGGTTATTCTTAAGCAATTTTAACTGAAAGGCAAAAAGAGAAATCCGTCTTTAACTGCCGATATACATATATACTTACACACTATATCAACATATTCTGAATTTACTAACCTTGATAATCTGCAGGCTTCCTCATCATCAAAATCAACGATAACAATGGGTTCAGACGGTAATGGATTATCTTTAGCTGCATGATAATGCCCAAGTTAAAACAATAACCATGCAAATTTGTTTATAATACAAAGATGGAGCAAAAATGCAATATAATCTTTCAATAGATTCTTTAATACGATATAATTAGTAGTAACCGAGTAATAAACTAACAAAGATGTACTCAGTGCCTCTTAATTTAGTACAACTCCTTCACATAGTTTCTTTACATAAATAGAGAAATGTCTCCATGGTCAGATATCTTACTTTGCGTATTCAAAACAACAAGCATAGGTAAGAACGCAAAATTATCTATTCTGTGGCGGTTAAACATATTTCAAGATATTACATGAAAGTTTGAAGATAATTCAAAATTATTTATTCTGTGGTGGTTAAAAATATATCAAGAAACTACTTGAAAGTTTGCAAATGATTTTTCGCATTTAGTATATACTTTATATATTTTCTACTTACAATAATTATATTATCCATAATTTGTACTGACAGGAATGGTTACCATGGGGAAACCTCTGGTTGGGTGACCAAAAGGGAAATTTTGCTACGGAGCTCGTGAAGTTCTTTCCTGTAATTTTTGGTAGCTTTCTTCTCTGCTTTGACCCTATCCTGAGAAGCTTGATCCTTCTCAAGATTCTTGATCCTATCCTGAGAAGCTTGTGTAATCTACAAGCAAGTGATACATAAAGTTACTCAGTCAGAGGAAGCGATAAATTAGTATAATTTAACAAGATAAAAGTAGACGACAAGGAAATGACTAAAATGCCTACTTGGATTGCTCAAACTGATGTGATGTGAGTGGGATTATAGCAGCAGCAGTAGTAGGAACGTCTGAAGTATGAGAAAGAGTAGTCAGGGGAAGAGTGGTTGAAGCCTGTCCTGTGTAAACAGGGGCATTAGAGTCATCTAACTTGTGTTTTTCCTTTCTCTTCCCTGCATTTTGTAAATCATTTATTTTTGGAACCTTCGTTTTGAAGGAACCTATGTTCAATGTAGACGCTAAATTGGCTGGATCAACAGACTTTCCCTTACCCTTACGCTTCCTCGACAAGTCCCTTATATAAAGGGTACTTGATTTAACTAGCAAGTTTTTGCAACTCCGCTTCTCTTCTGCAATCAAAAGAATCTGATTGGTCCGCTCTATTGAACTTGAAGAGGCAAATATTTATACTTACCGATCATATTCCAATTGCATGGAACATCGGAATTGTTACCCATTACAGACTCAGTTTTATTAAAAAATAAATGGTTTCCAGGTACCGTCATTGGAAGTTAGGCCACTGATCAACTGTTTGCGAGTATTACAAAGAGTTAGCCAATTCCTCCCCCCCATACCTTTCAGAAAGTATGTATAGAGTAGTTTGTCCAAACCAAAAATTATATTTTCTGTCTTGGCTAGAACTTCCAAAGAAAGGATAATACGGATGGGGTATAGAATCTGATTGTTCCACTACTCCCCCATCCCTTTCACTTGTTTCAACCTGATTGTTACAAGGCATAATAGAATCTGACATCATTGGCAAAGGAAAAAAGGAAAAAATCACTAACAATAATTAAAATTAAGACCTCAAATAATCAAGGCAAGCAACTTGTCGTCTAGAGAAACAACAATCAATACCAAACATTCCTTAACAAAGGGTATACATCTCATATAATCCATCATCAATAGTCTCAAATATCACTAAAAATACAGCACAATATACATACAAAATATAATTGAGTTAGTATACATCATACAACTCATGAACGGCAGAGAAAAGTAGTTAGCAATTTTGAGAACCTTCAGTTGGCCCCCCAAATATTTCCAAAAATCTAAGACAACAATTAAAAATCTATCAATCTATATGTTATTTTGCTTAATATATATAGGGACCCATATATAGTGCAATTAATCTGAAGTATAGGGTATTTCGCAAACAATGCCAGTGTTTCCCTTGGTTCCCCTACCAAAAATTCCTGCCTCCTCCCCTCAACTCATGAAAAAGATATACAACTCAAATGCATTTCAATAAATAGAATAGAAAAGAGGTCAGCTAATTAGCTTACAGTGAGATGAAACCGGAGAGCAAGAATTGTTTGTTCTGTGAAATTAACACTCATAAAAGAAAAGAGTCCAAGTCCTCTCTTAATGTGCGTGTGTGTATGTGTGTGTTTGGAGGGACTTTAAATGAAAAAGAGACAATAGCTTTTTGCGATTTACTGGTGTAGATGTAAAGTTTGAAGACTTTTAATGTGGATAAGCAGCAATTTAATGCAATTTAGGCGATATATTGATAAATACTATATAATGATATTTTATAATAAGGTGGGGTTATACAGGTACAAAGTTCTTTTTTGTTATCATCTATAATGCAGCAACTAAACGTCAGGAACAAAACACAGGCAAAAATTTAAAATCCAACTAATTTTCATCATACAATTTGCTATTGCAGCTGATATAACAAAGATAAGTGCAGAATCTCATAGGGACAATGGAGATGATGCTTTTACAGTAGAAGACAATATTGGTATGGAAAATAGAAATTGCAAGTGGAGGGTTTTATCGTCCATAATATTAACATGTCACTTTAGTGGAATCAAACATCAAAGGCCAAGTAATGTTTGTAGACATTAATTGATCAATTTACTTAAGTTTACTTATTTGGTTGTTTATTAAAGTCAAGGAATGAATCAATTTTTTGAGAAAATTTATTTATAAATGGTTCTTTGATGATTCCAAGTGCATAATGATGGATGTACCATATGCTATAGAACAGGAGCAATGTTTCAGGAGCAATGTTTCAGCGGTAGAATTTAATATAAGGAATCAAATAAAATCAATATGGTATATCAAACATGTTTATGGAAGAAAATTGAAAAATGACAAAAGTGTTAACCTGATCAGAAAAGCAGGAGGAGGTGGGGTTAATATTTTATAGGTGGAGTTAATATTTAATAGGGGTTAATATTGATTATATTTGAGTAATTTTTTCTTTTATTTTTCGTTTCAAATCTTTATCTTATGGTTTATTTTTGTTTAGCAGGTAATGGGAAACGCAAATGAGTTAAAGAATGAGATGATTGGGATACTTTAATTACGGATGCTAATTGGAGGGGTTGTTATAGGAAAATGGAGTCTCTGCCTAAAGAGTTCCTAGCACCTAAATCTTTGCCTCCTTCTAGGTTTTCAAGTAAAATATTGAATAATAGGAATTTTAGACCTACAAGAGATATAGACCTTACGATACACATACAGAGTACAGGTCATGGAGTCCATTTGAAGAGGATGAGAAGCCGAATAATAATAATAATAATAATAATAATAATAATAATGCATCGTCAATGTTGAGAAATGGGAGTTATCGATCGTTTATGCCACAAATGGGTACTTCTTTAGAGGATTTGGTTGAACAGGTGATGGGAAACGCAAATGCTTTAGTGAAATGTGGGACATTGATCGTCAATGCATCACATTTCACTAACGCATTTGTGTTTCCCATCACCTGTTCAACTAAATCCTCTAAAGAAGTACCCATTTGTTGCATAAACGATCGATAACTTTCATTTCTCACCATTGACAATTCATTATTATTATTATTATTATTATTTTTATTATTATTATTATTAGACTTCTCTTCATGTTCAGATGGACTCCATGACCTGGACTCTGTATATGTATCGTAAGGTCTATCTCTCCTCGTAAGTCTAAAACTCCTATTATTCAATATTTTACCTGAAAACCTAGAAGGAGGCAAAGCTTTAGGTGCCAATAACTCTTCAGGTAGAGACTCCATTTTCCCATAACAACCCCTCCAATTAGCATCTGTAGTTAACGGAGCCCAATCATCACATTTCTTTAACGCATTTGCGTTTCCCATTACATGTTAAACAAAAATAAACCATAAGATAAAGAATCAAAACAAAAAAATAAAATAAAAAATATACTCAAATTTAATCAATATTAACCCCTATTAAATATTAACCCCACAATTGCGAGTCTAATCAATCGCTTAGTCCCACTGCCTTAGCTCCATGAGTTTTACAAATTGCAACTTGATCGTAGATCGTGGGAGTTGATTTAACTTAAATTTTCCTGTAACAAATTTAAATGAATCTTTTATATTAGAAAATAAACTGAAGAAAGCTATTGATGACTAATTAAGACCACAAACATTAATCAAGGAAATCTGTATAATGTAAGCAAAGAATTAGAAGCTAGGATGTACGAAATTGTTCATACCGTTACAAACAAGACATAAGATATTGGAATACAACCATTTACTCTAAATGTGAAAATGCCTCAAACTATCAACAATTTATCACAGGAAATTATGCATATATATGATAAAAGAAAAAAATTCATAGATCGCTAACTCAGACTTGAAATAAGAATAAATTACTGAATCTAGAGATATGAAGGGTTTATGCCCCTCATTTGTTGTTGAATGTGGATGGTTCAATCATACAACATTGCAAGGAAATGTATCAGGTGTATCCAGAGGCCACCAATAGGAAAGCGTGCAAGTCGGTAGTGGTGCCATGATTAGATCCCTCGCTCTCAAAGCCTAAGTCGGAGGCCACCTAAATTTGGCAGAGTACCACTTCGAGTGGCATGAATAACAAGGATGGGAAAGAGAGCATCCAATGGGACCCACAAAGTAAGAGGTCTATCCTTAAAAAAGGTATTTAGCAGAGTTGTCACAGGACGACATTTCAAACTCTTTCGACAACCAATGAGAAAATTCCGGTTCTGATGGCTATAGCATAAATTGAAAGTATGCAAGCTTTCAATCAAATAAAAATCCGACAAAAAAACAAAATAACAACGCAAAATTGGGTGGAAAAATTGGGTGGCTCAAGTGGTTTTTTTTACTTAAGAAAATGATTGAAGGGGCATTTTTTAATGCTGAAAATCAACTAATCAAGGATGATTCACTGGTGAAACCTGTAGAAAAAATAACGGGGTGGTAGTGGTGCACATATGGAACAAGATTTAAAAATTCGACCAACTTCGTGAAATTGACTAACTAGTCAAGTGATTTGGATGTGGGAGAGTTGAATGAAAGGAAAAATATTGGTTAATAGTTTATAAATTGTTGGGGGAACAAATAATATTTATAATGAAGACGCAAAAGTGAATAAAACAAATGATATTCATAATGAAGGATGGCAATGAAAAAGTGACTAAGGCATTAGTCTTTTCCAAGTGGTCTGTGAATCTATGCCAATCAGCAGCCTGTCTTCAGTTATGTTTTAGTTCACTAAAGAGCAAACTCAGTAAAGGATAACAATGAATAGGAAACAAACTAAAATATTTTCGAAAAGTGCTAAGTCAAATTAAAAAGATAAATCATACTGATCCTAGTGAATTGTACAACATTCCGCCATCAGATTTTGATGACCTAATACCAGAGGCGATACATCATATATGTTAAATTAATACCCATTTTCTCCTAGTTTCTAGAAATATCTTTTTTAGAAAAATCCATTGTAGAATTATCTAGTATAGAATTATCTAGTGTAGAAATGTATATTATAATTAACTCTACTACTTTCTAGAAGAAAGTAAACCGACTAAATGACCACTATAAATATGACCCTTTGGTCATTTGTAGGTACATCACTTCAGAGATCAACTTAAGCCAACAACTACAAAGCCTTGTATCATTTACTCACTTAATAAAAAAATTCATTTCCTATATATATACCACCGTCCACTACTCCCTATTTTTCTCTACTCCCTACTTTTCTATTAAATCAATTGTCTTTCCCTTCTTAATATAAAAACCAACCTTTTATTTTTTCTTTCCTTAATATAAAAACCAACAAGTGGTATCAGAGTCTTGTTCGATTATCAACTAGGCGATAACTAGCTTCCGCAAAAATACCTCCATTATATAATATTCTCATGGCCACTTTCCTAAACAATACCCACATTCCGATCCCGATTTTTTCGGGAGAAAATTACGACTATTGGGCAATCAAGATGAGGACATACTTCATGTCCCAAAGTTTATGGGATATTGTTGACAAGGGATATACCACTCCCGAAGATATGTCAACTATATCTGCAGCGGAGAAAGAAAAATTAACTAAGGAAATGGAGAAAGATAATTTGGCGCTTTACAGCATACAAATGGCTATGGCGGAGTCATTGTTCCCAAGAATTAGCGGTGCTACTACGGCGAAGCAAGCTTGGGATACGTTAAAAGAGGAGTTTCAAGGAAACGTAAAGGTACGTAATATTAAACTTCAAACTCTAAGAAGGGAACTAGAAAATATGAAAATGAAAGAATCTGAGACCATAAAAAATTATTACACTAAATTACGAGAAATAATAAATCAACTAAGAGCCTATGGAGATGATATAACTGATAAAAGGGTCGTGGAAAAAATATTAATTACTCTTCCTGCTAAATACGATCCGATAGTAACTACTACTGAAGAAACTAAAGATATAGCCACTCTGTCAGTAACGGAGTTGGTAGGCTCTCTAGAAGCTTATGAGAAAAGACTAAGTATGCGTGAAAATGAAACCATGGAAAACGCATTTCAGTCTAAACTCAATATAAGGTCTCAAAATTCTAAAAATGAGGGGAGAAAATTTGGAGAAAATTCTAAAAATAGAGAACATGGCGAATCTAATCAAAGATCAAAAAAATATTCACCATGTAGCATTTGTAAGAAAACTAACCATCTTGAAAAAGATTGTTGGTTTCGTGGAAAACCGCAATGCAAAAGTTGCGAAAAATTTGGCCACTTGGAGAAAGATTGTTGGTCCAAACAAAAGCACCAGGCTAACTTCTCCGAAGAAAATAAAAACAAAGACAATCTATTCTACGCATGTCACGCTACTTCAGAAGTGAAAGACGACACCTGGTATATTGATAGCGGCTGCAGCAACCACATGACCGGTGACGAAAAAATCTTTCGAAACATAGACAAATCGGTTAAATCTCAAGTCAAGCTTGGAAATGGAGATCTAGTGAAGGTCGAAGGTAAAGGTACAATCACGGTCAACACGCAAAAAGGTACGCGACTAATCCATGATGTACTGTTGGTCCCCAAACTAGATACGAATCTATTAAGTGTGGGTCAAATGATGGAAAGAGGATATAAACTCTTATTTAAAGATGACTCGTGCACGATATATGACAATAAAAATAAAAATCAAGAAATCGCTGTAGTAAAAATGCAGCAACAAAGAAATTTTCCGATCCAATGGAAGTACGTTGAAACGGCCATGAAAGCTCAAGAAGATCAATCATGGCTATTGCACCGAAGGTTCGGGCACTTCAACTTTAATGGGTTAAAGATTCTTCATCAGAAGAATATGATGAAAAATCTACCAGCCATCCAAGTAAATGACGACGTGTGCGAGAGATGCCTAGAAGGAAAACAACACAGAAAATTATTCCCTTCAGGCAAAGCATGGAGAGCCAAACACGTGCTAGAGCTGATCCATACAGACGTATGTGGACCAATGAGGACTCCAACATTTGAAAATAACAGGTACTTCATCCTTTTCATTGATGATTATACTAGAATGACTTGGGTCTACTTCATGCGAGAAAAGTCAGAAGTATTCAGTATCTTCAAGAAATTCAAAAATCTTGTCGAAAATCAAAGTGGTCGACGAATTAAAGTCATTCGAAGTGATCGAGGAAAGGAGTATACCTCAAAAGAGTTCAATAAATTTTGTGAAGATGAAGGAGTAAAACACCAACTAACTGTCGGCTACGCTCCAGAGCAGAATGGCTTGTCAGAAAGAAAGAATAGAACCGTCATGGAGATGGCAAGGACTATGCTAGCAGAGAAAGGAATGCCAAAGCAATTTTGGGCAGAAGCGGTATACACTGCAGTCTATCTTCTCAACAGATGTCCAACAAAGGCCGTTCAAAATAAAACACCAATTGAAGCATGGAGTGGAAGGAAGCCGTCAGCACAACACCTTAGAGTCTTCGGAAGCATCTGCTACGTGCACATCCCAAAAGAAAAACGTCACAAACTAGAAGAGAAGACAGAGAAGGGAATATTCCTCGGCTATAGCTCAGAATCTAAAGGCTATAGAATCTACAATATCAAAACAAAGAAACTTATTGTCTGCCGTGATGTCGAGTTCGAAGAAAATGCAGCATGGAATTGGGATGAAGGAAAGGTGGAAAGACAAAATATTATGGTACCAAGGGTGCGCAACATGGATAATACCGTAGAAGAGGGTCCACAGAATACTCAAGGACCTACATCACCAAGAACTCCTAGATCATCTTCATCTTCATCTTCATCCAGTGATGACGATACATCTCCAGAAACACCAGGCAAGACAAGGTCACTAAGAGACATATATCAAACATGTAATTTTGTGACTTTGGAACCCGAAAGCTTTGAAGCAGCATCAAAACAAAAAGAATCGGTTAATGCAATGGAAGAAGAGATCAAAATGATCGAGAAAAACAAAACATGGGAGTTGGTAGATCGACCAACCAACAAGGAAGTCATCGGAGTCAAGTGGGTCTACAAGACGAAGCTCAACCCAGATGGCTCAATCCAAAAACATAAAGCAAGACTAGTTGCTAAAGGGTACTCACAACTACCAGGTATTGACTACAATGAGACATTTGCTCCAGTTGCACGCTTAGATACTATAAGAGCACTTATTGCATTAGCTGCTCAAAAGCAATGGAAGATATATCAACTAGATGTAAAGTCAGCTATAGCAATGGCAAAAAATCCCGTCCATCATAGCCGGACCAAACACATTGCTATCAAATATCATTTTTTGCGAGAGGCAACAAATGAAGGACAGATTAAGCTCCAATACATACAGACAGAAGAACAACTCGCAGATATTTTTACGAAAGCACTTTCGCGACCGAAGTTTGAGTCTTTACGAGCAATGCTTGGAGTTACGAAAATGAGCATTAAAGTGTTAAATTAATACCCATTTTCTCCTAGTTTCTAGAAATATCTTTTCTAGAAAAATCCATTGTAGAATTATTTAGTATAGAATTATGTAGTGTAGAAATGTATATTATAATTAACTCTACTACTTTCTAGAAGAAAGTAAACCGACTAAATGACCACTATAAATATGACCCTTTGGTCATTTGTAGGTACATCACTTCAGAGATCAACTTAAGACAACAACTACAAAGCCTTGTATCATTTACTCACTTAATAAAAATTTTCATTTCCTATATATATACCACCGTCCACTACTCCCTATTTTTCTCTACTCCCTACTTTTCTATTAAATCAATTGTCTTTCCCTTCTTAATATAAAAACCAACCTTTTATTTTTTCTTTCCTTAATATAAAAACCAACAATATATAATGAAAAAACTCCATAAAAGTTAAATTTTGATCATATATAGGATATTACCTCCCAATTGGAAGATTAATGTGCCACATATATGGTTATAAATATGATGTAATAACCAGTCTTACACAGTAGCTTTCATTTTATTGTTTTGTGCAATTATTTTCATTATTTCTCTTTACTATTGAATACAATTACTATTGATATTGGCACGGTGGGGGAGCACTGCCACTCAACAAGTAAATAATTAATTTTGAAAAGTGCTAATAATCCAGTATTCGGAAGGACTATTAAATAACTATACTATCAACACAAACCACTCATCAAACATCTGGTGAATATTAAAGTGGTAAGACATTATAAAATTCCTTACAATGAAAAAATCATTGTGTGTCAATTCAATTCGACAATCAGATAATATATGGATTCTTTGTAATAGAGAGGATCCTTCCAGCCAACTATTGTTGTTACATAAGCAACATATTAATATGGTTATTAGTAGAGATCCATGTGTACTCTGAACTTGTTTCCATTATATGATAAACTAAATGGTGGATTCGATAGTAATCATGGAAGGCTAAGATTGGGAGAGATTTTATGAAACAGTAAGACATGTTAAGGTAATTTGGAGTCTCTATCCTCTCGAGGAAGCAACCTCGTGCGTTCCAGAGGCAAATGGTCAATAACCTACGAGATTTGTTTGTATGTGGGATGAGTAAAAATCTCTCACTAGTGGGACATATATATTACATTTTTTAATCAATACTAAGCGTCATGCTGATGCATATTGTGTAAACAAAAAAAATTAAGATATAAGTGTCATGAGATAGATAAGAAACAACACAAATTCATCTTGGAATCCTTCAACGAAAAATCCATTTGTTGCTTGCAATTTTTTTTAACACAGAAAAGTAAAGCGGTGTGGGACTTTGACATGAGGAAGATGTCAATGTAGCATACTTCTATATTGGGATGAAAGATATCCCAATGGTGACATGGTGTTTTAGATTGAGCTATTTTCTTATACATAATAATAAAATTAATTGATTCTTTGATTTTTAGCGGTCTATAAGAAGAAGGCATTACATTGGTAGGACGATGGTCATGGTGGGTGGTGAGGAATATGAGTTTTGTGAAGTTTTGGTTAGACATATGGGTTGTAATGGTCCACCCACAAAATAAACTACTCATGGGATAGAGTTTGTTGATTTGAATATGATGGTCAAAACTTACCCACTATTGGTCTGTTAATGGAATTTGTTGAGCCTCCAATACTTGTTTCATGTAAAACAAAACTACGAAGATGCACGTTGCACATGATGAAGACATCGTACTATTTTTCATAGCAACATGAAGCGAATAGGGTTCCTAAGATTAAATCCACCTATATGATTGTCGAGTGTATTGTGGACGAGTAAATGTGGTATACTAGGAACGTTAGGGAAGCTTTGGTGTCCCTAACAATTATATGATACAAATATGGGCCTTTAGGGAAATATTGCCTAAAATGGGCAATTTACAAATTAGATGAATTGTGGGGACAATAGTGTGTCATTGGTGACAAAAATGTTATTAAGTTTTTTTGACTCTGTCTAATGGTGAAGAAAGTGTGGTGTACAATTATTAGAGTGGAGGGTTTTATTGTCTAGTAAATTGATATGTCACTTTGGTAGAATCAAACAATAAAAGCTATATAATGTTTGTAGGCCTAAATTGATCAATTTTCTTATGTTCAATTATTTGGGGTTTTTATGGAAGTCAAGGAATGACTATCTTTTTTGAGAATGTGAATTTCCAAACATTACTTCCACGATTTCTAGTCCACAAATTTGTAGCTATAATATGCTAGAGCACAGTGTGATGTGTCAGGTGGGGAATTTAAAAGAAGGAATCAAATGGAAGTTTAATGACAGTGAGAGGGGTAAATCATCCTACAATGCGAGATAAGGTAGGGACTAATATTTGAAATGACGGGACTATGAATATGGGAATCACAAGATTAACGTGGAATACATTATCGATTATGAAAGAGCTAATAACAATATACAAGGGACTGTTATTCTCAAAGTGTTTGGTTCCACTGATTTAGATGTGGAGCTGGGCTCCAGTGAACTCAAGAAATATTGATGGGAAAGAGTAAATACCATGACACCGCTTACCTTAATTGATTTCCAGTCACATATTATAGTGATTCTTTTATTGTCATGGTAATTATTTTCCCAAACAAAATATGAAATTCTAAGAGCCACAAATTCATCCTTCCATCCCATACCACATTAATCGACCACTATTGTGCATACATATATAAAATATTAAATTTTATATAAAATTCAATTCGAAAAAGGCGTTAAATTTTAACAAAACAAAACCATTATAAAGCATTACCACACATTAAAAAATAAATAGCACATTATTTTTTTTGTCTTAGACACAAAAACTTTGATATGAATGATTACAAATCATATGCATTAAATAAAAAATAAATAAGTTTGATTTTGTTACCTCAATAGTATAATTGACTCCTTCGAAACACTGATATTCCAGATCTCCTATACAAACATAGTCGCGTCCCAAAAAAAATAAATTTGTTTATAGAGATCATTTATAAATAGGGTAACTGGGGTTATATTAAAATAGGTAGGCGAATATAGTGTGAGGGGTCGGGGTAAACGGCAGAGAATAACGAATGAAGTTGTATAGTGACGGCTAGGGTTTTGATTAATGTAAAATTCTTTATATAAGTGTTATAAATAAAAGGTTAATATATTCAAGTCCCTTATATATATAAAAAATTAAATTTATACCTCTCCTCAAATATCCCGTTTTTGGGCCATAGGTTGACTCACATTTCCAATATGGTCCATTTCACTAATTTCGTTAATGACCCTAATCTAGTTATTTCGTTAAAAATTTAACGAAAATAAATTAAATTGTAGGTATTTCATTAATAATTTTGAATATAGGACAAAGCTATTTTAAGTTTAGGCCATAATCATATATATTTTTGTTTATAAAAAGAACTAATACACTCTTTCCCTCTTTGGCAATAATAACCCGAATCTAGGTGCATGTGAGCACTGCTAACATGTACACCTCTAGCTAGTTAGGGGTGTTATTTTCGTCCTTCTTCTTCTTTTCGTTTTTCCTTTCATCGCCTTAATCTTATTCTCTTATGTTCTGTTTTATTTCTTCAAAATCTTCCTCCTAGGTACACTCCTGTAACTAGGGGTCCAATGCTTCATTAGGAAAAACAAAACACTAAAGGATACTAATCAATCAAATGAAACTAACAAGGTTAAAGGTAGTACAAAAAAAAGCGTGCAAGTTATGCAAAATAATTGAAATCAAACCATGAGTGGTTCTCTAATCCTACGTCATAATAGTCCTATAAAGGTGACCATTATGTCTCTAACAACCAAAACCACTGTTTCAAATGTCAAAAAAAAAAGATGCACTTGTCGATGAGGTTGCACCCTTTTTAGACAAACTTCCCTTACTAAAAAACTCATCCTATGGAGAGCGAAGCTCTTTCATATGATTGCAGGGGCATAACCATGAACCTAGGGATACTACTACTAGTGAAATTCTTTTACCCAAGGTATTGACTACCTTATTTGATGGAAGCATAAGAGCTAATTTAAAACTTCATTTTATTGAGCCAATTTTTATAAATGGAAAGGGTTAATGTCCAACCATTGCAATAAATACTTTGCGGAGGGATGTAAAGCTTTGTTGCACAGTGTGGTGGGTTAGTTTGTAGTCATAACCCAAACACTATATATGGTAAGAGACATAATTGATTGTGTAAATGACTTAAATTTAACAAATATGAACTACCATGTGTCTCACTTTGGATGGACAAACAGAGTTGTAAGGACTAAATGAGGGCAACCAAGATTGATAGAGGATGGGTTAATTAGAAGTGGCTATAAAGTTTTTTAAACTAAGCCTAATATCAACCCACCAGGTTTGTTTTATTCAATTCCACTTAGTAATGAGGTTCATACATAATGTAAAGAAAAATCTATCCCCTTTTAGATAATGTCAAATGGCTTGGAGCTATGGTATCCAAATTGAGAGTCAACAAAGTATGGACTTTGGTTGAATCCTCAACAGGCGTAAGACCTATTGGTTGCAAATGGTTGTTTAAGAAAAAGATTGGAGCAGACGGGAAGGTTGAGACCTATAAAGCCTGTTTGGTTGCTAAAGGGTTTAATCAAAAGGAAGGAATCGATTACGAGGAAACCTTTTCCCCTGTAGCAATGCTCAAATATATTCGGATGTTACTTGCAATAGATGCATATTATGATTACGAGATATGGCAAATGGATGTGAAAAGATCTTTCCTAAATGGGGAGCTCAAGGAGGATGTCTACATGACTCAGACTAAGGGTTTCACATCTCCATCTTATCCTAATAAAATATGAAAACTTCAAAGATCCATTCATGGGTTGAAGCAAGCGTCACGAAGGTGGAATCTTTGCTTCCATACGACAATCAAAGTGTTTGGTTTTGTAAGATGCGAAGAGGAGCCATGTGTGTACAAAAGGACTAGAGGGAGTACAATCATATTCCTGGTATTATATGTAGAAGACATATTACTATTAGGTAATAATATGCCAGCAATGCAACAAACCAAGATTTGGCTATCCGACCAGTTCTCCATTAAGGATTTAGGAGAAGCAGCTTATATTCTAAGAATTAAGATCTACAGAGTATAGATCAATGAAGCTACTTTGACTATCTCAATCCTTATACATAGATACTATCTTGAAGAGGTATCAATTGGAAAATTCCAAAACAGGCTATTTACCAGTAGGATCTGGAATTACTCTTAGTAAGGGGGGATTGTACCAAGACCCTATAGGAAAGAGGACGCATTAGTAAGGTACCATATGCTAGCGCAGTGGGATCCATCGTGTATGCAATGACATGTACTAGACCTGAAGTAGCCTACGCGCTAGGAGTAGCGAGTAGATACCAAGGTAACCTAGGTGAGGAACATTAGAAAGTTGAAAAAACTATTCTTAAGTACTTAAGAAGAACTAAGGAACAATTCATCATCAATAGAGATTGTGAGATGGAGCTAAATGGGTATACATATACTAGATTTTCTTCAGACATGGACAATAGAAAATCGATAACTGGATATGTAATCACACTAAATTGAGGAGCAGTGAGTTATAACAACCTGTGATGCAGCTAAGGAAGCTTTTTGGATAAAGAAGTTCTTAACTTAACTTGGTGTGGTTACTATGATAAAGGAAGTTGCTCCTTTATATTGTGACAACACTGGAGTTATTGCACAATCCAAGAAACCTAGATCATACCATCAATCCAACCATGTTCTGTTACCATCTGATTCGAGAGATTGTGGAGCGCGAAGACGTTCAAATTCAAAAGGTAGAAGGAAAAGAAACCCCGGCATATCCCTTCACCAAAGCACTTGGGTCAAAAGAGTTTGACAAGTACAAGATGAAAGTAGGATTGCGTTTCTTGAGCGATTAGGTCTAGTTCAAGTGGGAGATTGTTGGAATTATGCCCGAGACCCCATCTA
This sequence comes from Nemophila menziesii, assembly GCA_029959085.1. Taxonomy (NCBI): domain Eukaryota; kingdom Viridiplantae; phylum Streptophyta; class Magnoliopsida; order Boraginales; family Hydrophyllaceae; genus Nemophila; species Nemophila menziesii. The sequence continues at coordinate 95,361,100 of JARWIR010000002.1, forward strand.
CTTGTAATAAATTCGAACACTAGTGAGTAAATATATTTTTGATGATTTCTGTTTTAATTATAAATGAATCCTTTCCTTATATATTGTGGCATGCATTTATTATATATATGTATTATAATTGCGGATCCTTGGTTATGTTTACGGTTAGATATCATAAAGAGTTATGAAAATGAGAATCTATTCCATATTACTTGACCTGAAGAATTCTTAATCAAAGTATCATCGAGTTAGGACCTTGATGATCTTGTTAGATTAAAATGTAGCTAACAAGTATTTATTGGATCCATATCGGTAAGTCTCGTTTACCGATTTAGGTGCATAGATAATGCACATAGAGATGAAATTATCGAACCAACTAAAACCTAGAGATTTCTAATGGTTAATTACCTTGAACAGTCAAGTAGGTTAATCTCTAGAAGGAATTTTATGCTTGTTATCCTTTGACCTGAGATAATCACTATGGTTGGGTATGTGCTTGTTATGTTTTAGTACTGGACTACTAGTGTGTCATAATGGTAGTCGAAAGGATATTGGACACAATTAAGTATATATGCTCCTAGGGATGAGTCCAGATGGAATCTATCAACTCTAGGTAAAGAGTTTGAGCTCTATGATGTCATAATATTATAACAGTTGTATCAAATCCTTGGCCAAGGTGATAGAATGAATGAAGAAAGGTGTTTCTTAGGTCATTCGTCAATTGTTGATAATCGACGTGTAACGTAGTTGATTTTCTAAATGGGATTTGACAGTTGTACCATATCCCAAGATGATCCAGAGCTGTAAAGATAAAGGGAATACATGTATGATTATTTACCGGGTTCTTTATACAGAGTTACTTCACGTTATTCGGTCGTTGGGGAGTGTTGTTAGACGCTAACCTTGATTAGTAGTGCATTACTCTTGATTCATAACGTTAACTAATTTTATTATTAGATTATAAATATTAATAAATATTCTAATATAAGACCGATCTAAGGCAAAAGAGAAAAGGGGGAAAAATTACATGTTCATGGATCGAACCACGTACCTCCAATAGTGTGAAAGGAGTCACTAACCGCTGGGATAGTCAAATCTTTTTGCGTAATGTAAAAAGGTCCAAGTCCACTTCACAAGTGGGTAGTGGACCATATTATTAAGATAATTAATTTTCATTATAGGTTCCTTACTTGTCCACTTCTTGCCTTTTCATTTTCTCCTCTAGAGTTAATATAAGTATAATGAGAACTCATTATAAGAATATAACTTTTTCATTAGTTTTCTCCCAAGTAAAACCAACATAGAAAATAAAAGGTCTCTTAGTCTCCAAGTCAGAATTTGATTCGCCGAAACCAAGGATCAAAGCGGCGAAACAAAGGATCAAAGCCCGGTGTGCAAAGAGGATATGCTTCTAGTTTCTGAAGTTGGGATTAAACAATTCGATTTTCATACAATGACTTAAGGTATGTAATCGATTCAAGTTTATTTAAGTTCTTAAATTGCAACTAGATTGTCTATAAGGATTGCATTTTCTAATTTTTCTGATGTATTATATGTGATGTAATCGTTATTGCTATCCTTCAAGATCAAAAAAAATTTCAAGGTTTCAAATCTATATCAAACAGTAAAATATGTCATATTAATTTTAACAAGTATGCAAATGCAATTTTAAATATGACATCACCATGAGCAGGGCAATTTCCAAACATACATGCATGGAGAGTACCTCTGAACGCGAGCCGTACAAAGCTAAAAATCTAGTGATTTTCAAGTGGTGGGAGAGTTTCGAAAAAAATACACCTTTCTAGAAATTACGTTCACATATCAACTTGTTACTAGATAATAATTAGGTTTCAAAATTCATTATTTATTATAATCAAAATCTAAACTTCTTGTTTTTTATGATAGTATACATATAAACAATTTAAACAATAACTTGATGCGTGACCATTGAACACAAACAATCAAATTATCAATTAAAAAATAATTTATATTATTGAATAATATAAAAAAATTACATTTTTTTGATAACTTCTTGTCGATGCTCCGGTTGGAACGAGTTTCTCCAATTTACATAGGTGGCATTACATTCTTTTGATAACTTCCTGTCGATCCTGAACCATTCAAAGTATTGTTGCGATCCATTATATAACGCCTGAGAAATAAAGAGAATGAAAAAGTGAGGCTAGAGATACAGACTCTATATATATTATGTTGACTTTGGAAAAAGTGTGAAAATATATTCGCTAAGAAATTTGTCATCATGAAGAGAACTTCATCTAAATTTTCCAATAACTCAAAACATATTACTCCCTCTGTTTCAAAATGTTTGTCCACTTTGCTTTTCACACGAATTAAGAAAATTATTGATTACAATCCCTATTACAAAATTACCCTTCATAAAGTGTCTTGATATCTTAAATGTGCATTGGAAATATAAATTTTAATTTTTTAATAGGGGTAGTAATGGAAAAAATTGGGAAAAAGTGTCTTGAAATACTAAGTGGACAAACATTTTGAAACACCAGTTTTAGTAAGTGGACAAACATTTTGAAACGGAGGGAGTAGAATAGATTGAAAATATTCGCACATGCTTTAATATTTAAAATTTGTTAAGAGCAATACTATATAATCAATTTCAAATATAGTTATCAGAAAAACAACAATTGAATAAAAATTGAAGTTCAATCTTCTATAGCAAATAGAACATTAGTAAACACAAAGCATCATAATTGAAGTATAATTTCCAAAGCTAGTAAAAATTTTGGTCTATAGATAACTATCCGAATCTTATTTCTCCAAGACCAACAAGAGGACTACTCATTGCATTCTAGCATACTTGCTATAAATTACGAATACTAAGACATTCGTATAAAATACACCATACATGTTCACAAATAATAAAGATCATTGTATTAGTCCAATGAGTGTAGTGGAATACCATTACTTGGCCCCCAAAGATATAGGAGACTAACCAGAAGACAAAATATTTACTGAGAGACAAGTGCGAGATTCTCTTTGTAAGAGACGTTACCAGAAATTAAATTCACAGACACATAATTAGTAAGAGAAATGGAAGGAGAATAGTTGAGCGAGAACAAAACCAATGGATGAAATTTATTTAGTGGAAATTTTTGAGAAAGAAAAAATACTTGACACCTAGAGATATATACTCTTTTGATAGGGAGATGAAAACAATTATAGTACTAAGAATATGGAAAATATCCGAATAAAACACATGAGAAAGACATGTTCTGAGCATTAGATATAAATAAGGCGTTGACTATAGGAAACATAGATACCAAAGAATCCCTTAGAGATAATAATTTGCAGTACTAGAATCATATACCTCCAAATCTGACGTATTATAGCCAATTAGACTTAGGCAGGTAATTAATGTAAAATTAAGTATCTTTAATAATAATTAATTAATTCCAAATCTAACATCAATTTGAGATAATTTAAGATCTAACATATAATTACTAGAAAAGGGTAAAACTTACCCAGATCGACATGGATTGCTCTCTTTCTACTGAAATGATATGGCCAACGATCTTTTTCTGTCAAAAATATGTAACCCTATAAAAAATTATAAATAATACTAATGACAAGTAAATAACCTTCAATCCATTGAAATAGATCTAAAGAAGTAGCAACAAAAATTTAAATTAGAATAATTCTTTTTGAACACATACTCCATTAATAACAACTGATTTTCATAGTATAATTAGATTAATAAACATGATCAACAATCAAAGTTTAATTACTTAGAAAAAATTCTGATTGTTAATATGTTATTCATCGTCTGATTACATCTAAATGTCAAAGAAAACGAAACCTTAGTTAAAATAAAAAATATTTACCTCCTTACAAAATTTGAAACTGAATTTTCCAAATAATGATGGATTTGAACTTTTGGAAATATTATCTACAAATTTCAATTTTCAAAACTATATGAATCGGATTACAACCTTAGACCGAATCATTCATCAATTACAAGGAATAGATAAAACCCTAGGCTTCAATCAAAAACATTAACCTAATGAGAAATACTACTCAATATACAAATAACACGTTTGCTAATCTATTCTAATCAAATAACTTTATATCACAGATTTTTAATTTACATAAATCTTAAAAGAGATTATTTATTGAGAACGTTTCAGAGAGAAGAAGAAGATACAAAGTCAAAGACGGAAGATTGAGTCTGACCAAATGCGAGAAAGATGGTATATATATGAGGTAGTGGAGGGTTTTAATCTCAACCCTCCATTTCTTAAGATCATCAATGGTCCAACTAGCATTAAGTAGGTCACCGTGAATAAAATAAGTAACCCATTGACTCAAGTCAAGATATATAATCAACACTTTGCTTTCATACTTCTCTTTGTTTCATTTCTTCATCATGAGTTGTCCTTCATTGTTTAGTGCACCTGGTCTCACACATAGCTACATTTATCTGCACAAACAAACAAATACCTTTTAGTTCTCATATCATATAGGTTATCCTCCATTGGTATTTTACACAATTTAATGTCCTCAGAACGAAGCCAATTTCTAATAAAATGAAACTTAACATCCACATGCTTAGTTCTTTCATAATAAACTGGATTTTTGCTCAAGAATATAGCACTTTGACTATAAATGGTAACAAAAGACTTATTTAACTTTAAATCTTTAGTCAAACCATGTAACCAAATACTCTCTTTAAAACAATCACAAATTGCAACATATTCCGATTCAGTAGTAGAAAAGCAACCAAAGGTTGTAATTAGGATTCCAAGTAATGCAATTTCTACCAAGTGAGAAACAGTAAGAAGTTGTTGACTTCCTACTATCTTTATCACCATTAAATCTGCATCAACATACCCTACTAACTCAAAAGGCACATTCCAGTTTCCATAACACAATCCAATATTCACATTACTATTAACATATTCCACTACCCACTTTAAAGCATGCCAGTGATCTAGCACAAGGTTAGATATATATCAACTTACCAATGATATAGCACAGGAAAGGTCAGGCCTAATACTAATCATAGCAAACATATGTGAACCAATCACAATAGAGTACGGAATGTTGCTCATTTTCATTTTTTCAGAAGCAGATTTTGGACACTGATTTTTACTCAGTACAAAGTGTCCAACTAAAGGCATATCAACATACTTACCATTTATATTTCCAAATTTCTTAACCACCTTTTGCAAATATGGTTTTTGATGCAGTTTAAGAGAACATACCTTCTTGTCTCTTTCAATAATCATGCCAAGGATCTTTTTAGCATGCCCAAGATCCTTCATGTCAAATTAAGATTTAAGATTTGATTTGAGTTTATTAATGCATTGCACTGAATTTCTTATAAGTAACATATTATCAAAATAGAGCAAATGGAATAACATAGTATTTGATTGGATATTCATATACAAGCAATTATCATACTCACTCCTTTTAAAACCAATACTCAATACAAAGGTGTCAAATCTTTTATGCCATTGCATATGAGACTGTTTTAGGCCATAAAGAGATTTCTTAAGTAAACATACATAGTCTGGGTGTTTAGGATCTACAAATCAATCAGGTTGTTGCATATAAATGTTTTCATCAAGTTCTCCATGTAAAATGCAGTTTTCACATCCAATTGTTCAAGTTCTAGATCATAACATACTACATAAGCTAGCATCATTCTTATATTTTTAAATTTAACTACTGGTGCAATTATTTCATGAAAGTCAATTCCCTCCCCCTGAGTATATCCTTTTGCAACAAGTCTAGCTTTAAACCTAGGTGGGTCATCATCAGTTACCCCTTCTTTAAGTTTATACAACCACCTACACTCAATCAACTTATGGGTTTTACTAAATCCATGTTTTATTGACATGCAAAGAGTTTATTTCTTCTTTCATTGCATTTAGCCAACGAACCTTATCCTCCGATTGTAAAACCTCACTATAAGAGTACCTCAGTAGTAGCAACTAAAGCTGTATTCACTAACTCTATATAAGAGTACCTTGTAGAGGGTCTAGTCTCTCTTATTTCTCTATCCCTTCTTAATTGGTAAATTGCTAGGCACTCTTGGAGTGACTCCTGAGGTGTCTCAACCTCAGTGTTATGCTTAGGGTTAGCTGGCTGCTCTGATTGTTGGACTCCATTAGTGTCTTCCTCAACAACTTGATCAGGTTGGTCAACAGCATCACCTCTAGTGTTAGAAATTGGCTCCACCTCAATTGCATTACTCTTAGGAATAGCTTCAGGTTCAGATGAATCATTACCTGAAATCACAGAATCTTTCTTGCAAGAAAATTAGTTTCATCAAATATTACATCACTACTGATGATAATGTTTATGCCTCTAACACTTTTATCCTACAATCTATAACCCTTTGTACCATGCATAGATTGATAACCCAAAAACACACATTTAATGGACCTGGGATCTAATATGCCTTCCCTATTATGAGCATATGCAGCACAGCCAAAGATTCTTAATTCAGACAAGTCAGGTTTTTTATTGTTCCACGGTTTCATAGGACATCTCATATTAAAGGACTTGTTTGGTCTTCTATTAACAATATATGTAGCATTATACTGTGCCTCGCCCCAAAAATATTAAGACAGACCAGAAGTAAAAAGTAAACATCTTATTTTTTCAAGTAAGGTCATGTTTATTCTCTCAGCTACCCCATTTTCTTGTGGGGTTTTTCTATCAGTTCCATGCCTTAATATGCCATGGGACTTACTGAAATTATCAAACTTCTCATTACATAATTCTAGGCCATTATCAGTCCTTAAAGTTTATACACTTTTTCCAGTTTGCTTTTCTTGTAAAATAACCCATTCCTTTATTATATTAAATGTGTCACTTTTATTTTTCAACAGAAAAGTCCAAACTCTCCTAGAATAGTCATCAACAAGGGACGAGAAATACCTTCTACCCCCATGAGTTTCATATTTATCAGGACCCCACAGATCAGCATGTATATATTCAAGGACATGTTTAGACATATAAATACCAACAAAGAATTTCATTCTATGTTGCTTAGCTAAAACACATGGTTCACATAAATCAAGAGTAGAGATAGAATCCTAATCCAACACGCCCTTCTTACTTAATACATTTACGCCTAACTAGCTCATGTGACCAAGTCTCAAGTGTCACTTAATAGTAGCTGCATTCTCAACATTAGTTTCAACATTGTTTGAATCATAATTAATGCATACACCATCAAGAATATATAAACTAGTCAGTTTCTTTTCACATAAGACAAGTTTATCATTCTTAAACACATTAATCACACTATTTTAAACTTTGTAATTACAACCCAAATCATCTAAAACACCTAAAGATATAAGGTTTCTTTTTTGGTCAGGTATCCACCTTACATCAGTAAGGGTAACTAGTTTTCCACTATTAAGTCTCAAGTCTATTTTCCCAATTCCAGCCACTTGACATGTGTTATTATTACCCATATACATTGTTTCAGTATTAGACTCTTTTAAGTCAACAAATAATTCCTTATTGGGACTCATATGAAAGGTACAACCCGAATCTAATATCCAATTTGTCTTACAACTTACAAGCAATGTCAGACACATTCAAGACCTCACAAGTATCATCTTGTTTAAGGGGTATACATGCATTATTAGTTTCATTATTACTCATATTCTTATTTTTAAGTGCATAACAATTCTTCTTAATGTGTCCAGTCTTGCCTCAATGATAACATTTTCGAGTTTCAGACTTACCCTTATTCCCTTTATTCGTTTTCTTATACTTTTTTTTAACATGGTCAGGTGATTCAACTTTATGTTTCACAAATAAATTGTTACCAACACGTTTTATATTCTTTAATTATAGCTCCCTATTTTTTAAAGAGGCAACAATTTGATCAAAAGTAGGCATCAGAGAAGAGTATTGCACCAATGTACATTATGCAAGTAGAAAAATTACCTAATTATGTGTGTCTTGAAATAGATAAGATTCGTAGGGAATTCATTTGGGCTAATGCATATGGACGGAAACACATCAATTGGGTGTCTTGGAAAAATGTGTGTAGGCCGTAGAATGTTGGAGGTTTAGTATTTCGCTTGGCAGAAGATATGAACAAGGCTTTATTGGGTAAATTGGATTGGAAGTTGATTCACGATGATTTATCTATTTGTCCACTTGTGATGTGGCAAAAATATTTTAAATCAGCTATATTTCAATATGAGGTAAAACTGAGTGACTCGCGTATGTGTAGTGCTATTGTAGAAGGTATTGTCGTAGTTAGACGGGGATCCCGATGGCTATTATATAATGGTGAGTTTGTATCATTTTGGATGGACGTGTGGGTAGTAGAGTCTCCGTCAATATACCATGTCATTAGTGATATTAGTTTGGTTGAGAAAAGTAAGTTGGTAAGTGATTATATAACTAGCAATAGTTTTTGGAATTGGGATAGGTTTCAACGCTTACTTCCTCCCTCGAAATACTTAAAAATAACTAAGAGTGGAGATGGGAGTTGGAAAAAGGGACACATTATCTTGGCTATTTGAGGTTCGAGGGGAATATTCGGTGAGATCGGCAAGATGGAATGTTGATGAGAGTACACCTAATCCGGATATGAATTGGGAAAAGGTGTGGAAACTCAAATGTCCACAAAGAACAAGGTTCTTGGTTTGGAGAGCGGTACAAGATAGGCTCGCTAGAAGAAGGAATTTAGTTTGAAGAGGTATGAAGGTTCCACTTAATTGACCTTTCTGTGGGGTGTTAGAAGAGACAGCCCTGCGTATTTTTAGAGATTGTGTTATCATAAAGGGCATGTGGAGATTGATCAGGGTCGAAGTTCAAAGTATCCCTAACGCTAATCAGGATATAAGTAATGATTTGGGTCATGGTTGGGGCCTGTCCACTCAGTTGCAGGGGTCAAGGAGCTCAATAGAGCAGTTTCCCGTAGAAGAACAGGCCCAGGACTTCGCTCCGTTACAGCGACAGAACCAGCAGCTTCGGGACCGGAATTCATCGCAGCTCGGGTGGCGCGCAGTCACTGCAGGAGCAGTAGTTATTTCTGATAGAGACGCTACAAAACCTGATGGAGGTATTCGAACAGGTTCGGTTTTTATCACATGTAGCCCAAACCCATATACGAATAAAGCCTTTTTTAAATATTTTTCAAACCCAACATTTATTTTTAACCTACACACAAACCCAAGTCCAACATAGCAAGATGAGATTTCAATAGTGGTCCAAAAAAAAGAATCCTAAAATGCCCCCAGGCACGCTTCTCGATAAACCCTTCCCCTCATCTGAAACCCGACCCCCCCACCAAACTCCGCCCCTTCCGTCATCTCATCCACCCATTTTACCTTTCTTTTTACGGTTTCCTGTTAAGATCTTTAACAAATCTATGAAACTGAACATTTTATACATCTCTATTGCTTCGATTCGTTATCTTAAAGTCACTTTCAAGTGCTTTATTGAGTTCTCTCTTACGTTAATCTTCTAAGTTCAATGGCTTTTGTTGTTGGTAAGAAAGATGAAAAGGCCAGAAGGTTCTGAAAATACTTCTGTCTTTCACCAGATAGAGAGGCTATTTACTCCAAATTTGATGAACCAAAACTTCTGATTCGTATTATAGCTTCAGGTATTATCAATCTTAATTATCTTAAGAAAATTGTTTTTCAATATTGGGGAATTTCAAGACGTATTACTAGAAAAGAGAGGTGATAATATGTGCATAATTCAATTTGAAAAGGATAAAGGCCTTGAAATTGTTTGGGCTAATAGACCTTATCATATATTTGACTTTCATGTTCTTGTCCAGAAATATGAAGAAACTAATAAAAATCCATATTTGTTGGAGGAAACCTCTTTTTGGATTCGTATCTCAGGCATTCCACCTCTTTTCATTAAGGAATATAATGTTTCAAAAATTGCATCTAAAGTTGGTAAGGTAACTGAAGTTTCTCTTCCTGACCCATTGAAATTTAATGAAAACTCAAGTGTGAAGGCTAGAGTAGATGTTTCTGTCTTGAAACCCCTTATAGCATGATTTAATTTTAAAATTTCTCATGGGCAATTTGTTTAGATTTCGTTTAAGTATGAGAAATTGTTTGATTTTTGTTTTAAATATGGTATAGTATCTCATGGAGAAAGAAATTGTGATAACCCTAACAAACTTGCAATTAGGCTGGGGAATTGGACTAAGTTTTCTTAATAAGATAAAAGAGATAAGGATTTTGTATTTAAAGCTATGAAAAATGATAATCAATCTCAGAGAATAAAGAAACCACTGAAGAGTAAGTATAAGAAAAAGGATAATATTCTGGAAGAATGGGAAATTGATACTTCAGAAAAGAGTAAAATAGTGACTAAGGCTTAGAAAATGAACAAAGTTCAACAATCTTTACTTGTTTCAACAGTAAGTCTTGGTCAAAATTTGGTAGAAGGAGTTGCTTTTAAAACATATCTGAGACCTCTAAACTCATATGAGGTCTTTAAATTGTGTTATCCAGATAAGGATAATCCCAACTTGAATCCTATCAATGATTTGGAATCTATAGTTATAATTGATCCAACTATAACTTAGAATTCAAGTCACAATATCTCTTTTGAGTCTATTGAAAAAAAATAAAAGTAGAACTAAACAAGTGAGAGAGGACGTAGGTCTCCCACTTGAAGATGATGTACCTTCTCAAGAGCTAGCAACTCTTGTCAACTCCATTCATGGAGATGATGATGAGATGGTTAAATTACTTGAGGCTGATAAAAATGACACTGATGAAGGGATAGAAAAATGGTATGAAGAAGGTCTTCTTGAAGTTATGGATGCTGAAGAGGTTTGCGGGGTTGACCCATATCAACCCCAAGACCTTCAATGATACAAACCTGGAACTGTCAAGGCATTGGCACAGCCTTGACAGAACTGAGCTTGGTTGATATGATCAAAACTCATCACTTAGAGGTATTATTTCTTTCTGAAGCTAAACAAAAATTTGATTATTTACTTTCTTTAAGTTCAAAATTTAAGTTGGCACTTTTTTCTCAAATTGACCCTGAGGGCTTATCTGGAGGTTTAGCGGTTTTTGTCAAAGAGGCTAGAAATTTCAAATTGATTAGCTCTGATAATAATCTTATACAGTGCAGCTATACTAGTTCTAAATTTGATCTGTATGAATTTAACTTTGTGTATGGTCTTACTGCAGATGAGAAAAAAAGTTCTTTTATGTGAAAATTACATGACTTAAATCATGTAGTGAATAAATGGTGTGATCTGGGTGATTTCAACATGATAAGATATCTCTCTAAAATTTTGGGAGGAAATATTAACTCAGTTCATAAAAGGAACATGTTTTAGTTTAACTTATTTATTGAATTAAATGCTTTGTTTGATCTCCCTACTTTAGGCTGTAATTTCTCTTGGTCTAATAAGAGAAATGGCAACCAGCAAATAAAAAAAAGACTTGATAGAATTTTGGTAAATCAAGATTAGATGGATTACTTACCAAACTCATGGACTGAGGCTCTTCCCCCTCTGGGGTCAGACCACTCTCCAATTATATTAAATTTGGGATTATTCTCAGATAAACACCAAAAAAGGTTTCACTTTGTAAATTGATTGTTGAGAAATGGAAATCAGGACACTTTATGGATTTGAGTGGTATTTCGAGTATGAAATATAAATTATCACAAATTCAGAGACAAATTTCAAAATGGGTCAGTAAAACAATACTAAATAATCGCATTTTGATAAAAAATAATCTTGAACAATTGGAAAAATTATTCAATGAGCCTTACTCTGATGAGAATGAAGTTAAATTTAATTCTTAGAGTTTGGAATTAGAGGAAAATTGGGAAAAAGAGGAATTGTATTGGTCCCTCAGATCAAAAAACAACTGCCTTAGGCTGGGTGATAGAAATACCAAGTTTTTTCGTGCTACTACAAAAGTAAAGAGAACTAGAAATAGAATCTCTAAAATTAAAGATCATAATGGTTTGTGGGTTTCAGGTAAAGATGAAATCACTAGAGAAATTGTTAGATATTATAATGATATTTTTAAATCAGTTGGAAATAGAAATTATCAACCTATCTTGAGTAAAGTTAAGAAGGTGGTTACTAATGAAATGAATGAGGCACTTATTAAACCTGTGAATTGTGAGGAAGTGAAAAATGCTATATGGTCTTTGGGAAGTGATAAAACACCAGGACCAGATGGGTTTGGTGGTTTCTTCTTTAAAAAGTTTTGGGAGATTCTTATAGTTGATCTTGTGGAAATGGTGTCTGGCTTTATTTCATATAATGCATCTTTGGAAACAATCAATTGTACTATAATTGCTCTTATCCCAAAATGTGATAACCCTGATTTGGTGGCATCATTTAGACCAATTAGCTGTGCAAACTTTGTGTATAAAATAACATCAAAAATCTTGACTTTGAGACTTCAATAATGGATTGGTAGTTTGATTTCTGAAACTCAAATTGCCTTCATTCCAAATAGATCTATCTTTGAGAATATTTTGATAGCTCATGAGGTTACACATTTCCTTAATAACAAAAGAAGTTCAAAGAATTATTGTTTGGCAATTAAAGCAGATATGAGTAAAGCATATGAGAATATTGAATGGGATTTTTTCCTTGATATGTTACAGAAAATGGGTTTTCTCCTTGTTTGGGTAGGTTGGATCAGAAATTGCATAACATCAGTCTCTTATAAAATTCAGATCAATGATGAGCTTTTTGATCTTCAAAACCCCCAAAAAAGGTTGAGGCAAGGAGACCCCTTGTCTCCTTTTTTCTTAGTTACTCAAGCTTTAACTCACTTAATAGATTATTATGTGGGAATGGGACTACTCAAAGGTATTAAAATTGCAAGAGCAGCTCCTATGGTTACTCATGTGCTTTTTGCAGATGATAGTTTGTTCTTTCTTGAAGCTTTTGATTATAATATTGATATTTTTCATAACATTATTAATTGGTATATTTTTGAAACAGGTCAAAGGATTAACCTCAATAAAAGTGAAATTCTCCTCTTTAAGGGGATTCGTACAAGGTCGTGAATAACCTAAGTGGGAGCTTTTTTTTCATCACTAGGTAAATCTAGATAGTAGTGTAGATAACCTATAAGAGGATATAGATGGGAGCAAGTTTACATTGGGATTTTAGTGCCCTAAATAGAATGGATAAACCACGAAGTCTCCCTTATTCAATTGTGACACACAAGTGTAATAGGATGGTAATCTATTGAAATCCAAGATAGCACTTACTTATTTGAGTTAGACTAGGTATGTATTTCTTTTATAATTTAGTTTATGGTAAATCACTTAACCAATATGTTGTTCCTCTTCCTTGTCCTCTAAAGTGGTCGGGATCTATGGATAAGTTTCTTGCATGGAATAGTCAAGGGGCTAGGGATCCTTAACTCGCAAAGTTCTTAAGTTCCTTGTTTCAAAATATAACATTTATATCGCTTGTCTTTTATATTATAGGATTTAAAATAATGATGTTGGATCATTTAGTCCTTGCAAGTATTTTAATAATTTTCAAAGTATTTAATTATTGCAAATATTAGTAAGACTACTAATATTTCTTGGTATTCTTTGTTAGTCCATGCTACGAACGATATTAAAGAGCGATTTGAGTTGTGGGACCAACTTACTTTGTGGAGATCAAATATTTCTAAACTTGTTTTTATTGTTGGTGATTTTAATGATATTGTAATTAACTCGTATGTTTTTTGAAATAACGACGTTAACATATAAAAAAGTCTAATATTTAGTGGTATTATCAATGACAACGAACTCATCGACATTTCATGAAAAGGATACCACTTTGAATGAACTAATAGAAGTAAAGATGATCAGTTGGTTAAAGAAAATATTGATCGTGCCTTGGGATTTCCAAACATAGTTGTCAAGGTTCCACCTAAAATTGGATCATATCACTCTCCACATATTATTATAAAAAAACCATAATAGACCAGATGATAATAGATGTTTCATGTGTGAATTCAAGTAGTTAGACAATTAACAATGTCGGAATCTGTTCAAATATTCATGGGATGAATTATGTGTATTTCTTCGATTCAATATTTTTGGCTCAAGAAGGACGCCGTGTGCTTAACCCTAACAAGATGGAGCAAAAGGATCTTTCTCAATAACAAAAACCACATTCTAAAATATTAGAACCTTCTCGTCGAAATTCAAGATGGAGTTCCGTCTAAACAAAATCAACTCTTGGTGAACAATATTACTCAAAAATTGGATGATTTATGTTGTAAAGAAGAAGCGTATTCGGAGGATAAAGCAAGGAATATGTGGGTTAAAATGGAGAATGATAACCAGTTGGGGTTAGCTCGATTGGCCAAGACCTTATATGTCATCTAGAAGGCACATGGTTCGAATCTCCTCCCAGAATATGGGTAACCTAGTTCTTACTTGCCTAGAGTTAGGTGTGTGGAGGCGTGCCAACCTTCTGCGGGATTAGTCGGGGGTTGGCCCGGGCCACCCATGTAACATAAAAAACGAAGAAATCTTTTTAGGGGTTATTTTGACTTATTTGAGGAATTATTCTCAATATTTAGACATATTTTTAATTCTTCTCTCGTTTTGGAAATCTAATACTTTTAGTGTGATTTGTGCGTTAAATTTGTACTAAGTGTGCATCTCTTAGGTACTTAGATGATGTGAGACCTGAAACGAGGATAATAAGTTGAGAAAGCAAGGTCAAACCCAAGTCATGGTGTTATATGACAAAAAAGCCACGTCCAGACACCTAAAGGATTTACCAGCAAATATTGGAAATCGACCTAAGAGAGTCACTATCTGCAATTGGTTGAGATTCTGAGAGAGACATTTGGTTTCATGGTAGAACTTGAAGTCAGAAGTGTGTGAGAGGTGGCAGTTCAATGATTTGGAGTTCAAATGAAAGAGTTACTGAAGTTGCAGCTGTTGTGGCTTGAACTAGTCAAGAATTGAAAAAAGGCCTCTTGGATCACATTTGAACCACCTAAGTGGGCCCAGAAAGGAGGAAAACGTTTTTTTATCTTTAATATGTCAGTTCAGACTTAGAAAACAAGAAGAAGATAGTTAGGAAGAAGAATAGAACGCCTAGGAAGATGAAGGAGCAAGAGCTTCACACCATTCTATCATTTCATCATAATTTCTAGCGTACTCCTTCTCTCTTTTAAATTCGGGTAAATATGAATTTGACTACCATTCTATTTCATATTTTTATTATGAACTAAACTCCATTTAACTTGAGATGTCTTTGTATAAACCTTAGAATATATATTAGGTATTATTTTGATTGCACTGGGATTATATTTAATTTAAATGAATTGAGGAATAATTATATTGTTGTTTATAACTCTTGAAATAATTGTGTAACCTAATTATAGTGGTCGTGAAATTGGATGTGATGTACATTTAACTATACTTGGGAGGAGAGTTGGACAGTGGACATAGATTATAAACGGTTGATGTGCATTATGGATCCTAACGGGCTTGACTAGCTAGATAGTCAATAGGAAAGAGACTTAGCACCGAGCATTCACTCAGAGTTCACTCAGAAGTGGTCTCTATTGGTGTTAGGTAGCTTCCTAAGCTACCCGGAAGTGAGTTAGGAAGAGTGTTGAATCCTGACTAGCAAGACATAACTAGTGGTTAATACTAGCGTCTCGGGCTACCTTCTCATATTTTCACTTTAGTTCATATCTTTTATCTTTTATCTTAACTACTTATAAAAACCCAACACCAAATATTATCATTTACATTCTTGTCTATTTCCTCAACAAATATCTCAAACATAAATTGAAAGCACGAGCTTAACGTCATAGTCCTTATGGAGAACGACCCTCTAATACTTATTTATTACTTGTTAATGACCAGTAAACTTGCGCGTAGTAGAACTCCTAGGTGTCGATTTATATATCTCACCTTGGGGGTGACAGGTATATATGTCTGGATCAAAACCCCCGGATCCTAAAGGCTTGCCAGGATATTTTTATCGGGAACTTTTGGATATTGTAAAGAACGATATCTTCACTCTGGTCCTTAATTTATAAGGATTCCAAGACAATTCCATGTGTCAATTTTTGCTATAAATTTATCTCCAAGATCCTTGCCCTAATATTTCAACCTTTCATGAATGAAATCATCTAATCGTCTCAATCAAAATTTATCAAAGGATAATGCATCCAAGATAATGTAATCATTACGTAGGAAATTTCCAATTTCTTAAAGCAAATCTGAAAGTAATAAAAACGCTATGCAACTGTTAAACTGGATATGGAAAAAGCCTATGATCAATTCAATTGGAACTTTCTCTTAATTATTCTTAATAAGTTGGACTTTTGCGACAAATGGATCGAGTGAATTAAGTATATATTTTCATCAGACTCCCTTCCAATCAAGTTTAATGGCGAGAGACTTAAGGAATTCCATCCACATCAAGGAATCATACAAGGTGATCCCATATCACCGCTTCTTTTCTCTCTGGTCATCCTTAATGATCAATGTAGAAAAGGAAATATGAAAGGAATTTAACTATCTTGGTCTTGCCTTAATCTCACCCACCTACTTTTTGCAGATGATGCTCTTTTCTTTATCTCTCTCAATAATAGAGAGATTCATGACTTGAGGAGATAATCAATGCATATTATGAAGTGTCAGGTCAAAGAATCAACTTTGAAAAATATTCTATCTATTTTAGCAAAGGTACGTCAGATTACATTATCATGCAAGCCATTAATACTCTCAATACATAGCAACCGGTTCTATTGGAAAGTAATAAGTAATCCACCTCAATCTCAAGGGATCAAAGATGGATAATATCAATTATATCAAAGATCGGGTTCTCAAAAAAACATCATGTTGAGTGTCAACCCTTTTATCAAATGGTGGGAAAGAAATTATGATTAAATTGTTCTCCAAGCCACCACAAAGTACGCGATGTCTATTTTTGAATTTCCAACAACACTCCAAGTTTGGTTGCAAAATTATAGTGGGACATCTAACATAATAAAATAATTCATTAGCTTTAATTGGATAACTGATGTTGCAAAAGCTATCACAGGAATAGGATTTCAGGATTTTCAAATAATGAGCACTACTCTCTTAGAAAATCAAGCATGTTTGATTCTTAATAAGATCCTTAAAGGTCTCTAGTTCCCAAACTTCTCTTTTTGGGATGAAAAACTAAAAGAGAAAAGGTCATGGAGTTGGGGTAGCATTTTTCATGATCTTTAATTTCTTAAAAAATAATGTTTAATTTAAATTGGCAACAACCTGAATACAAATATTTGGGAACATAAATGGACAATTTTTTCATTCAATCTTGAAAGGCCGGAAGGATGATAAATTTCTGTTATTACTCATCTCAGTAATGGTAATTTCACAAGATGGAAATCTGACAAATCTTTCCGTCTTTAGATAGTTATGAAATCTTCTATACTTCATTGTTTCAACTTGATCAATATGACAAAATTATCTAGAAACACACGAATAATAGCACGTAAATGAGAAAATATGGATATCATGCCTTAGTTGATGAAGAAAGAAGAAGGAAATGCAAATCATCCAAAGGGGCACTCTTAGCTATCCAAGAAATATATAACGTCGTCTGGAATTCAAACATCCTAGCAAAAATTTAGTTCTTGGATAAAAAATTTGTAAAGGAGACATCCCAAAAAAAGGAATCTTTGGTCTAGAAATGCACAAAGAACATGAATCGTCAATGTGTGAACATGAATCAGAGACAGTCTAACACCTTTTTTATATTGTCCTTTCATTTATGATGTCTGCACCTCCTCGACAATACAAATCAAGATCGATAGTAACCAAGACCGGAAAGTTGACGAGTGGACCATTAAAATTGTTAAAGGGGTTTTCCGTATAAGGATGGGATCCTAAAGTCATCATATCTTATATCATCTATACACTATGGAGTATTTGTAAGGGAATATGTAGGATCTCTTTATAAAAAGAGGCAGGACCCAAATGATATTAATCTGAAGATGAACAACCTCATTAAGGAAGTGTTTGGAAATCTTGATTTGATGGTTTAGTCAACTTTAGGATCACGAAGAAGTGGAACCTTCAACAATCTATCTTGAAGAGTGGATTAAAATCTATATGAGAACGATATTTGCTAATCTAGTGATGCATCCACAACAAATCTGTGGAGTCCCTTTGCCTTGCATCAACGTCCATCAACAAGAATGTATTAATAATTCATAATGAAGTCAATTGTATTTGAGCCAAATATGTTGCGAAAGGAGAGTCATTGGCCCTCCTTGGTGCAATCAAAGTTGTCAATGGCAAGAACCATCCGAGTTATTCATTTTACTCTAACAACCTTGAATTATCATCTACAAAGGTATTCAAATTTAAAACACTGTTAGGTTTATGAAGATTTTAAAATTATTTAAGTTTAAAATCTGTTTATAAAGATTCCATTTTCTTCATGGAATCAAGGAGAACTAATCTAGCCAATAAGAAAAAGACAATAAGAATAGAATTTGAAAACATATAAAGTCAATTATTGATGTACATTGCTCTATTAAGTCTCTATTTGAAATGTTAATCACATGTTAATCATGTTTGAGCATACTAGATCATGTGTAATGGCATCACTAAACCGATAGATCAATAAGATGGGTTTCTTTAGGGGGGTGGTGTCGTTATTATAAAAATTAAAAAGACATAACCTTATATGTTGGATGATCTAACCTCGAATTTGTTAGAAGAACTTAATATATCAATTCCCCTATAAGAAGCCACAACTTATAGTAAAAAATTATAAGTTCAACCAATTTGTTCGTGACAACAATCGGATAACTAAAATTGGTAGCTCCACATACAATTCGTCACTACTATTACTACTCACATCATATGCATTGCATATTACTATTCACGTTCGACATTACATGAAAATATGTCATATTACATATTAGATGAAAGCCTTCCTAGCCTAGCCCGGATCATGCCTCTTTTGATCAAGAATTACATGTGCAAGATTTATTGTTCATTAAACAAAAACAAATGCAAAAGTTAAGTTGAAGTAACAATTACTATGTGTTAAGTAATAAAAAGCACAAACCATTTTTTTAGTTAACGATTTTATTTGAATATAAGAGAAACTGAACACTACACAATAATACCTATCTAGCCTTGAACGTTTAAGGTGGAGACAATCTATTCGCTAATCCAATGTCAACAAGATACAATCAAACTCCACTTGATCATTCATGAAGGTATGATAGGGGTATAAAAAGAATAAATTAATAGACAAAGTGCACAAATTAGTATCCTTGATAGCTCTTTCCTTTGAGGGAGTTTCACCTACTATAACAAGATTATTTATCATCCACCAAATATGATAAATAGTAGCGGTAAAGGCAATTCCTATGCTTTTCTCCTCTAATTTTCCAGGCTTTAATAATCTCGATCCATTTAAGAGAACTTAAGATGGTACTCATATCTTTTTCAATACCTAAGCATATTCTCATATCATCCTAAATTCTCTTATAAAGCACACATCAAAGAATAGGTTCTTGTTTGACACAAATTCTTCATCACACAATTCACAAAATGGATTCAGTTACATATAAATCATCATATCCTTAGTGCAAAGTCCCTCTTGTATTGACATATATACAATGATTGCATGTTTCAAAATAATACAAACCAATTAAATAGGCTATCAAACAATATGAGTTTCTTTAGTTCAATAAATGATAATGTCATCCATCCAGCTCAATTTACCCAATAAAAATAATGATTGTCCATTATTGTTGATACATTAGTTACATCCACTTCTTCAACTTTTGAAAATTGCATAACCGGTCCTCCATCGACTCTTTATTGTTTTGCGGTCCCTGAACTTGAAGAACAGATGATGGACATTTGCAACTTTTTGATTATTTGCTAAGAACTGGTGGTGATTTTTTCATAGTTACATATTGTTTTTGAAATTCATCCTTCTTCTTGTTGTAAACTCTGAAAGCCAAGTAAACTCTTTTTTAGTGATGGGTTCCTTAATCTCGCAAGAACACCTTTCCGATTTTCTCTTCCACACTCCAAGATATTTATATTTACATTTTTACCCTTATGATCCACTTCGGAAGCCTGATATATTAACCACCATATACACAATTAAGCACATTCTTCGATTCTTTGGAAACAACTGGATGTAACATTCTAGATAAAGTTTTTTTTTTTTCGATAAACAATCATTTTATTAATGAACCCTTACAAAATACATTGTTCTCATTACATCATTAAATCAAGCATTAAACCAGCTACTAACTACAAAAGCTACTTAAAAACATTGCGTAATTCCCAACTTTCTACTAACTTTTTACTATCATAACACTCCTTATACCTCCTACTATCACAAGACTTAACAAATAACATGTATTGTATATTGTGCATTATTTCTTCTTCAGATTTAACCTTCCCATTATGCAGTCTAGCATTTCTATTCAACCAAATATGATAAACAAAAGCTGTGAACCAGCCTCCATGTATAAAATTCAGAAATTTTGCTTGAGCTTTGTCTAATATCACCTTCATTACCTCATCCCAAGTCCTGCAATCCGGCCACACTACTCCACACTTCTGAATACACCTAATGAGAATCCTCCTCGCAAAAGGGCAACAAACAAACATATGATCCCTATCCTCAACTGCATTGAGACAAACATCACATCTACTATCCAATCCTAGGCCCCACTCACTCATTCTATATTTGGTGGGCAACCTATCTAGACAAGCTAACCAAGTGATAAACTTGCATTTAGGTATATTGGTTTTGTACCAAACTATTCTTGTCCATTCTAAAATATTACCTATCCCTCTAACTATTTTTAAGGTTTTTTTAAAAGAAAACTTCCCTCTACAATTAGCTGACCATCTTACTGTATCAGCCCCATGACTAAGATTTGGAGCTACTTCAGCCAAACCTCTAAGTTCTCCAGGGAAGTGCCATCTTCCTCTATTGTAACAAGAGCTAACTGTTTTCTTTAACCATACACTACTGAAATCCAACTCTCTCCTTAGTGCCTCATTTACATTCTTCCCTACAATCCACCTGTCCCAATACAAATATGTACTTTCTCCATTTCTAACCTCATGGGTAATAAAGTCATAGGCTAGATGTCTTACCTTCAATAATTTCTTCCAAATCCAGGCCATATCCTGTCTCTCAGTCATACCCCAGATACAGTTTCCTTTCATGACATTACTGTGGGCCCAGCAGCTTAATAAATTGTCACTTTTCACATAAATCCTCCAGAATAAACTCAGCATACAAACTTTATTCAACACTTCAATGTTAGGTACACTTAATCCACCTTCTTCAATAGGACTACACACCCTCTCCCAGGCCACCTTTGCACCTCTAGCCCCTTCCAATGTGCCCTTCCAAAGAAAGCTAGCTAGTTTTTGATTAAGCTTATATATCACGTGCTTAGGGAGTAAAAAAACTCTGCACCAGTAAAGTATCTTACTCACTAAAACAATTTTAATTAATTCCAGCCTACCTGCATAAGTCAATCTCTTATTACTCCAACTACTTATATTCTCACAGATCCTTTCCACCAGCTTGCTTGAATCACCTAAACTCAGTTTTTTATTACTCAGTGGCACCCCCAAATATCTAACTGGAAGCTTCCCCTCTTTTATCCCCAAAATCTGCACAATATTATCACTTTCTTCGCTAGATACACCACCAAAATACACTTCACTCTTACTACTATTGATTCTCAAGCCAGACATTCTCGAAAACACATCCATACCCTCCTTTATCACTTCAGCCGATTCCTTGTTTGCCTTCATGAAGATGAGCAAATCATCAGCAAACATCATATGATTTAATTTCAAATTTTCACACCTCGGATGGAATGAGAACCTTCTGTTTTGACCACAAGTTTTGAAGATAGCAGTTAATACTTCCATACATAACACGAATAGATGAGGGGACACTGGGTCCCCTTGTCTTAAGCCTCTCTTGCCTTGAAAAAATCCCACCATCTCCCCATTAACACCAATAGAATAACTAGGTGTAGATACACACATCAGTATCCATTCAATGAAAATACTAGGGAACTCAAAAGCCTTTAAAGTCTTAAAAATAAAGTTCCAATTAAGGCTATCATAAGCCTTCTGAATATCCACATTAATAGTGCACCTTGGAGTAATATTAGCTTTGTCATATTCATGAATCACATCCTGAGCCACTAAAATGTTATCACATATGTATCTCCCCTTTACAAAAGCTGCTTGACTATTAGAAATTATTGAATCCATTACGTCACTGAGTCTATCAGTTATAATTCTTGACAAGGTCTTATATGTTGTATTAACACATGATATAGGCCTAAAGAGTCTCACATTTGAAGGTGTAGACACTTTAGGTATTAAAGTGATATTAGTAGTGTTCACCTCTCTGAGCATTTTCCTACTTTCAAACATTTCCATAATTGCTTTGCAAAACTCCTCCCCAACAATATTCCAACATACCTTGTAAAATTTTGATGTGAACCCATCAGGTCCAGGGCACTTATCTTCACTAATAGAAAACAGTGCCTTTTTAATCTCCTCGGTTGTGACAGGTTTGCTCAATATATCTCTTTGTTGATCAGTAAGGGTGATTTTCAACAGCTTCTTGATGCTCTCTACACTACAGCTCTCTTCAAGTTCATCCTCAGTCCCAATCAGCTGTTTATAGAAATTAACAAATTCATTTTTTATTTCATCTGGTTTAGTCAACACTACACCTTCATCATTGATTAAAGTTGCAACTCTGTTCTTTGCTTGCCTTCCTTTTATGAGCCTGAAATAGTATGCTGAGCTTGAATCACTTTCTTTATTCCATATGGCCCTAGCTTTTTGTTTGAGTATTTCATGTTCCTGAATAATAGCCTCTTCCAGCTTGGATAATGTAATCTTCTCTTCAGCTAGAATAGTTTCATTACTCTTTCCTTGCATAATAAGGTCCTGCAACTTCTCCAAAGTGATTCTCAAGTTAGTAATATATAGAGGGTCTTTTTTAAAATACATAATATTAAAAGCTTTCAAGGCTTTCTTAACAACTCTTTGTTTAGTGCACAATTTAAACATTTCTGATCCCTCAACACCAGTCCTCCAAGCTTTTTCAACCACCTCTAGGAATTTTTCATGTTTACACCATATATTGAAGAATCTAAATGGGGTAGGTCCTCTTTTTTGCCTTCTTCCAATCTCAATTTGTACCACACAATGGTCAGAGGTTGAAGGAGCTAAACAAAGTACATTTGAGTGAATTAAATCCATCCATTTAATATTAATTAATAGCCTATCTATTCTGCTAGCCCTTAGGTTTTTCACACTTCTGTTTGTCCAGGTATAAAAGTTGCCACAAGATTGGTGCTCAAACAAATCTGCTTCCTCAACACAGTCTATAAATTCTTGAGTATATTCATTGATTTCCTTGCAATTAAGTCTATCTTCTACCTTTAAGATCTCATTAAAATCACCAACACATCCAAAGCTATCCTCCTTATACAGTTGACTCCATCTAACTAAATCTCTCCACAAAATTCTCCTTTCTTTTTCACTATTGCTTGCATATACCACACTTAAATATATAGTGATGTTGGTATTATTTTCCACTATTTTTAATAATACGGCTTGGTATGTTTCCTCCAGTAGCTCCACCTTACAATTAACATCCTTCCATAGAACCCACACTCTACCTCTAGGATCTTTAGAGTAGTTATGAATTATACTGTATTGTTCAAATCTTTCCTTCTTGATCAGAACCATGTTTTCATATGATACTTTGGTCTCAAGAAGACACATTATCTGTACACTATTTGTGAACATGTAATTCAAGACATCTAATTGTCTTAGGGTCATATTCAAACCCCTTACATTCCATGATCCAATGATCATGGATCAGGGGGTTTGTTTTTGTGCACCTCTCTCAGCTGTGCACTCTCTACAATCCTTCCAATATCCTCATCTAGTGCTGACAAAGGACTTCTTAATAAACTAAATGAATTAATTGTACTAGGAGACACAATTTTACTAGTACCAGCTCTATTTCTCCCAGATATATTATTCCACTGCTCTTTTTGATCAACTACTATTTCACCTTCATTTTGTACTTTATCCTCCATTACTATCCCTTTTCCTTTGTCTATTTTACCCAGTTCTACTGTTTCATTCCCAATCTGGTTTTGTTTAGGAACCCATAATTTTTTCTCAGGCTTACAGTAATCATGATTATAACTTTGGCATTTCTCACATTTTTTAGGTGTCCATTCATACAGTACCTCAACTTCATGTAATTCACTTTTTCCAGTGTCCACATACACCTTTCTCTGTAGCTCCTTCTTCAAATTGACTTCCACACACACCCTTGCGTAGCCTAACCTTGTTCTAGATTCAGTTATTGAATCCATTTTAATTGGAATTCCTACCCCACTGGATATATAGCTCAATCCTTCCTTTGTCCATAAATTCATAGGTACATCTCTCAGCCTTACCCATAATGGCACTCTATCCATCTCTATTTTGCCAAATTTCATATCTGCTGTCCATTCTCTTAAGAACAGAGGCCTGCCACTAATGTGCCAAATCTGTTCTAATGCTTTACCCTTCTTCTCCAGATCCTCAAATGTAAATACATACATGTTCCCTTTAGATTTTACATCTACCTTACCTAGCTCCCTCCACTGATAGCGCACGAAATTTGTTATAGCATAAAACTGGGGAACTTGACCTATAAATTGCCCTATCAAGCAATTTTTCCAAACCTTACCCCCATTATCAAATACAATCTGAGGAGGTTTAATTACCATTTTCCCTTCGTGAATGATTGGTTCATGAAAGTCTAAATCCAACTTAGTTTCAATTCTGCTATCAAACAAGTTAACCCATGGTTTAGCACTACTTACTTCCTTTAAACTTTGAACCGTTTCAGCATTTGGTGTTTGATTCTGAGTCTTCATTACTTCAGCGTTCTGATTACTCACCCTCTTGTTCGGTGTTCTTGGGCTGCTATCAAAACTCTTAATCGGCGTTACAGCCATTTTACCCGTCTCCATTTCCAAACCCTTCGTATTTCCTTTACCATTACTCTTACCCGTCTCCATTTTCCCGTCTCCGTTTTACCCGTCACAAAATTCCCCACCGTTAGCTTTCCCGTCATCGATCTATCCATCGCCGATTTCACTTCGTTACCAGTGTCCTGTTTTGCTGTTGTTCCCTTACTCGATTTCACTTCGTTATTCATCTGAACATCTTCGAACATCTGTCTTGTTATATCCACCTTAGCGTTTCTCCTTCTTGGAGGCATAGCAAGAAATAATGGTTAGTCTAGACGAAAGAAGAAGCGGAGGGATTAGGTTTAGGTTTAGAATTTCGAATCTATGAAGAATTGGGGCTTGAAATTGGTATGACCAAATTGTTAGATTCCAGAAAATTTGGGGCTAACACCTGATCGAAGAGAGAGAAATCCAAAAGATGTGAATTTCAGGGGTTTTTTGGTTAAGATTCGAAATAGAATTGAAAAAAGAAAGAAAAAAAAACGCGTGAGATGCTAAGTTCTACTAAACAGAATGAAGAAAGCCTTTTAGCGCGTGAGGCGCGTTCCACCTATCATTCGTATATTTTCATTCTAGATAAAGTTTATTATCAATATCAAGCTTCTTTGAAAGTAAACTCGGGAGGCTTCTTCAGGAGTTTCAAAATTACCTAACCAAACTCTTCTCTTCTTAAAGGGGTCGTAAATCTTAGCACAAAATATAGTTTGAAGAGCTCCAACATATTTCTTTATATTCTTTCCACTGACACCCTTTTGCATTGAAGAATTTTCAAACAAAATATACTTACCTCTTTTAGCCCTCTTAGATGAAGTAGAGTTACTATCTGAGGTATAAGAATCAACATGTAGGTTTTTAGATGAATGTTCTTTCTCAATCTTGATCTTTTATGAAGGTAAACCCTATAAGCTTCTTCATGAGTGTTAAAGAACCCCAACCAGACTCGTTTTTCCTTAAAGGGGTCTTTATTTACAGCTGATGTTTTCTAGATTTTCTCTTATAAACTCCAACATATTTCTTTTCTGGATTTCCACCCAAACGATTCAATTTACCATTTTCCATAGAAGATTGTGCAAAAGGCACATAATCCGAATGCTTTTTCTTACATGATATGTCATTTTGGTCTGACAGTGAAACATTTAATTTTGTCATGGTTTTCCAGTTTGTAATCACAGATTCACAAATAACTTGAAAACCTGCAAAATGTTATATAATTTATATTATATAATTTTTTTTATCAAATACAGTTTCTTAATGTACGAATAATCATAAGTTTAAACACAAACTTTATGATATAAAATAAATTAAAAACAAAATTAACTGTCATTAAGTGATAGTAGTTACTTGTTAAAATAATTAATATATAGGTATATGAGACACCAATGAGCAGACTTTTGTGAAGATCACTGTTTCATGGAAGTTCAACTGTATATATTGTGTTTGATAATTATAGCATAAAGATTCAACTGTGTTTGAACACGACAATTGATAAGTGATTAAAAAATTATGAGGTTTTTTTCTAATGAAGGTAGTTTATTTGTAAATGGGATATCTGGTATGGGCCTGCACAGGTACAAAATTCGAAAGTTTTGCCAAAATTCAGTTTGCCTCCAATTTAGATGAGTCATTTTGGTCTGACACTGAAATTCTTAATTTTGTCATGGTTTTCGGTTTGTAATCACAACAACTTGAAAACCTGCAAATATTTTAATGTTCATATTACTAAAATAAAAAACCAAATTCTATGGATCATAATTTTTTCAATTAAATACAAATTCTTAATGAACTAATAATCACGAGTTCAGTCGGTACTTACCTGGGAGTTCCTATTCTCTCAGGGAGGTTACCAAAGAGTTTTATAACGGGATAGTGGAGAAAATGAGGGGTAAGCTAGCTACATGGAAGACAAAGACTTTGTCTCTAGCTGGGCGCGCTACGCTAGCTCAGTCGGTGTTGAATGCGATGCCTAAATACCAAATGCAAGTTTTGAAGTTGCCTAAATATGTATGTAAAGATATTGATAAAGTCGTGAGGGATTTCATTTGGGGATCTTCAGTTTCGGAGAGGATATTGCATTGGGTTGCGTGGGATCAAGTTTGGAAGTCAAAGGTGAATAGTGGTCTTGGAATAAGGAGTGCCGAAAGATACAATTTATCCTTGTTAGCAAAGCTTGGGTGGAAAATCCTTCGAGAAGAGCAATCAGTAGCATGGGTGGATGTTTTCAGAAACAAATATTTCAGGAATGGGTTATTAGATCGTACCCAAAACGGAAACGAATCCAATGTTTGTAAAGATATTGTGGAGGCTTTTCGTGATGGGTTTATTGATCAAAGCGATGAGGAAGGTTCGAAAATAAGTTGGAAATTTGAAGTGTCAGGCTCCTATACGGTGAAGTCAGCCTTCATGAGCATGGAAAAAAATGAGTCGGATGAGTCATTCAAGTGGGACCTAATATGGAAGTTGAAAGATTTGCAAAAGATACGAATTTTCTTGTGGAGAGTAGTGCTAAATCGAATCGCCACAGCGGAGAATTTGTATAAGCAGAATGTTATCGAATCAAGGGCGTGTAGTGTGTGCGGAGCCGAAAGGGAAGACCTTATCCATGTCTTTTTAAAATGTAAAATTGTTGTTTTGGTATGGAATTTATTGGGCTTTGTTTCAGGTGGTGGACAAGCACCTGTTGGTGCTCGGCTTAGATCAGAAACGCAAGGCTAGGGTGGATGGGAGGGACTTTTGGCTGGCGTGGAGCTAGACCAGGAGCAAGGAGAACAGGGACGACTAAGGAGCTGTGATAGGAACTTCTTGTGGTCACTGAACACCGCATGGATGCAAAGACGGGACATAAATTCTACTGCAGCTAGAAGAAATTTGCAGCGAATTGACCTTGAACTTGTTGCGGCTGCTACAGCAGCTATGCCAATGGATGTTAAGACCTGCGATGAAGGCCATCTTCGATCCAAGGCGCGAATTGAAGGTTTGGAATAGCCATATGTATTTGTAGCCACGCTATGGACAATTTGAGTTAAAATGAACCTAGTTGTTTTTAATGAGGTGCCTATTATACCTCATGTACTTGAACTCAAAAGTGAAATTTTTTCCTTAGCTAGCTCTTTCATACAAGCATGGGGTAAGTCTCTCGATGGTGGTATAATCAAAGTGGCTAGTAATGTAATGGTGAAATGGGTAAATCCTACTAAGGGTACTAAGATGAATTTTGGTGGAAGCTTCGGTACTGCAAAAGGATTAGCAGGCATTGGTGGGTTAAGAAGAGATAGGTATGGCGCGTGCATCTCAGGTTTTACTGGTGCATGTTCTGTGTTATCTCCATTTATTTCGGAATTGATTGCTTTACATTTTGGTCTTAGATGAGATTGTAATAATGGCTACACTGAGATGATTATTGAAACAGATTCGAAGGAGCTCCACGCGCTAGTGAGGGCAGTGGGAGCTCAACGCAGTTTGAGATGGACTCGGGGAAGTTCCACACGCTAGTGAAGGGTGGTGGGAGCTTAGGTAGTCGCTATGTTTCAATTATAAAAGAGTGTTGTGCATTGCTGAGAAAATTCCCAAAACTTGAGCTAAATCATGTGTTTCGAGAAGCTATGTTGTAGATCTCGGTTCCGCGGCCTAGGCGGTCGACTGGGGCCTAGCGCCTAGGAGGGACTACGCGGGGCCTAGGCGGGATTACGCGGTTTTGAATCCTGCTATGTAATTTTATATATTTAGTAATACCCGTGTATAATTATGATAATTTTATCTATTTAAGTCATAAAATTTATCTAACACCACTATATTGAATATAAAAAATACTAAAATTAGAGTTATAATATCAATTCAAGAATTTCCGAGAGTAAAATAAATTTAATGGAGGGCCTAGGCGGCAAGTTTTTACCATTAATCGGTGCCTAGGCGGGCTAGGCGCCTCTTCCACGGCGACTAAGGCGTTGGGCAAAAATGCCTAGCATTTTTACTAGGCGTAAGCGGTTGAGGGAGAGTTGACGCCTAGACGGCGCCTAGGCGCGCCTAGGCGGCGATATCTACAGCATAGTCGAGAAGCAAACATATGTGCTGATAAATTAGCAAGGAAAGGGGCAGTGATGAATACTCAGCCTGTGATATTTAACAACCCTCCAGAGTACCTTTGGAAGTTGATTACAAGAGACAGAAGCGAATGTGAAACTGTTAGAGTTGTACTAGATAGTTAATAAGAACGTTTGTTCTGTTTGTAATCTCTTATTCTTAACGTCTTTATAGCCTCTCATGTATGCAAAATATAATCACGAGTTCAAACACAAACTTTAGGATATAAAATACATTAAAAACAAAATTAAGTGACATAAAGTTACAGTAGTTACCAATTAAAATAATTAACATACAGGTTGGTGAGACGCCAATGATTAGACTTTTGTGAAGATCATTGTTTCATGGAGGTTCACCTGCATAAATTGTGTTTGATAATTATTCCATAAAGATTTAATTGTATTTGAATACAACAATTGATAAGTGATTGAAAACATTCTGAGGTTTTTTTGTAATTAGGTTATGTTATTTTTTTTTGGACGGGTACATATATTCCAAAAGAACCAAGAACCAAAAATTAGCCAATGCCCAGTTTCGAGAACCTGTCGGTGAAAGCGTCTACAGATAAAGATCCGTCAGTTTCCCTATGTCTGCCTTCTTTTGCTAGATGATCATCACCTACATTAAACCTGCGGGGAATGTGTTTGAAGAAAATTGAGCCCGATTCCCCGACCAGTTTGTGAGTATGTCTAATGTATGGTCTAAGATCCCATCTATCTGCCGACACTTGCTGTATACCTTTGTAAATGGGAATTCTGGTACCGCATGCAC
The DNA here is from genome assembly GCA_029959085.1 of Nemophila menziesii. Classification (NCBI taxonomy): domain Eukaryota; kingdom Viridiplantae; phylum Streptophyta; class Magnoliopsida; order Boraginales; family Hydrophyllaceae; genus Nemophila; species Nemophila menziesii. The sequence continues at coordinate 95,390,997 of JARWIR010000002.1, forward strand.
GTGTCCAAAATTTGAAGGTTTTGCCAGAGTTCAGTTTGAGTCTAGTATAGACGAGCCATTTTTTTTAAAAACCCAGTCTTATTGACATTTTTGGACTTTTACATGTGGGCATTTAACGGATTATTGACGAGTCTTTAGCGAACTCGGTCCATACGAGCAATATCAATTAAATATTAAAGTTTTCGAAAATGATCAAGAAATCTTAATTTTTTTTAAATTTATACCAAAAATATTATTTTCTAGATTTCTCTTCCACACTCCAGGATATTTTTTTTTATTGTTTTACCGCTATGATCCACTTGAGTCTGAGTACCTAGATTCATAAGATGGTCTACATAATCAAGCATATTATTCAATCCTTTTGAAAAAACTGGTCATAACATTCTAGATACAAGTTTCTTATCAATCTCAAGCTTCTTCAAAAGGCAAATCCAAGAAACTTCTTCGAGAGTGTTAAAAGTACCCAACCGAACTCTTATCTTCTTAATTAGGTCATAAATCTTAGCACAAAATGTGGTCTTAAGGACACTAACATATTTCTTTATTTGATTTCCCCTGACACCATTTTCCATTGAAGATTTTTTTTAACGCAACATACTTACCCCGTTTATCCCTCTTAATGAAGTAAATTTTTTGTTTGAGGTATGAGAATTAACATGTAAGTTTTTAGATGAGAGTTCTTTCTCAATTTTTGAGTTTTTTATGAAGGTAAACATGTTAGCTTTTTTTTTCATTTTTCAAATTGTGGATACATATTTATCCTTGATTGAAATATTATAATATAATTAGGAAGGATGATACTTACCAATTAGTGTCTATATTTTCTTTGATTGAAATGTTATGATCAACGATCTTTTTCCTAATGAGTAAACTGTTTTTTGAAATATATAAAAAATAAATAAATCATAGGAACAACAAAATTTAAGGCATTGAATATAGTATTGTGTCATATAAATGTGTTTGCGATAAAATTTTCAAGAATATTGTCAACTAGTCATATCTTTACATATATATATATATATATATATATATATATATATATATATATATATATATATATATATATATATAAATCTTATCACAAATGAGCTCATTAAGTTTTAATTTATTTTATTTATGTGAAATTGTTATTTATATGACAGAATATAGGTTATTTTATATAATACAAGGAAAAATAGTGTAACTAATAAAAAGAATATTATAAGGACCTATAGTGCAATTAAGTCTAACTTTTTTAGGCGGTGCTAACCCCGGACCCTCTTTCACCCCCTCCTCCCCCAACAAAATTACTGACTCTTCCGCTGTTTCTTTACCATTAAAAGATCTTTTATTTAGGCATATATACATTTTTTTTTATCATATTACATCCATACATTTTCTAACAAAAATATATATAAACATTTATAATATTCAAGGAGTACATATGATTATTCTTAGATCTAGTGAAAAAAATGCTTTTCAATCTAAAATAAAATAAAAATTAGGACACTTACAATCCAGATTTCCACTAAGAACTCCTCATCAACAAAGAATTATGAAGATGTAATCCCAGTTGGTTTCAGAAGACCAAAATAAGCGCTTGGAGAAATTATACATTAGTTAAAATAGTATAAGCGGCCACAAAACAACAGTGACTTTATAAAGAAAATTTGTATATAAGTTTTGGTAGTGAATATGAAAGGATATCGAGGAGGCGGCTAGGGGGTTTATAGAAGTTACTAAGTGCTATCTAGTTACTCAATTTAGATTTGAAGTCATAATCAACTTTAATACGCATTAAGTACCTTGGGCTTGACTCTTGCTTAGGAAAGCCCAATCAGATTTTCAATTATTCCTGTCAGCCCATCATAACTTATTGTGATTATAGTGTTTTTTTCTAAATGATATTGATATTTGACTGTAACCCAAATTGAAACAATGGGTACCTATTTGTCAAATTTTGAAACGTTAGGTACCGTGGTGGTCTTTTCCCTTTTTTTGATTCATTTGTTTTCTTTATTATTGTGTTTAGTGTTGCATTATTCAATGTAAAAGTAGAATTTTGTATCCTATGATTTTTTTCCATGAAAGAAAATTAGCCTCTCACGGGAAAAAAATTGGTTCAAATAAAGAAGATGTATGAAAATAATATATATATATATATATATATATATATGACGGACTCGTTTCGGGTGACGTAGGTTTCCTAACATAAAGGTTGGGTATTACTTACAATAAGACTCGCTATAGACCCAAAACCTGCGAGAACAGGTTGTATGGTGATACACTAATGAAAGCTTCACAAATTTATGAAGTGGTATATCTTGAGTAGAAATAGTCCACTTGGTTTACTAGTGTTGCGGATAACACTAGGGGTTTCTTCAAGAGTGATTTTAAAGAGGGGCTACATGTTTGTACTCTCACATTTAAGAGACACATAGAGTTCTAGTTGAAGATCTTGAAATCCTAAGAGTGCATAGACCTTATGTGGTGGACTAAGTCTACGAGAGCTAGACCACCCTAATTTTGTTGTTTATCTTCTCTCCCTTAACTCATTACTTTTATGAATAACCTATGTTTGTTCTATTTCCTTAATAATTTATCTTTAGGCATATAATTTTGCATGCTTAATAGTTGTTGAACTGTTTACTTTGATCTTTTTCTCGTATACGTTCATTGAGTACATAAACTAATATTTTGATTAAGTGTTTCACTTTCAATTATCAACTCTTGTGTAACTCATGACATTCTAACTATTATCCTTTAAGGTTATATTTTTTAGATTGATTCAAAGAATGCGATTTATGTCATATTTTTAATTCTGTCTTATTCACTTTCACTCAAAGACTATTCACTGGGTTTCAATTCCTATCATAATGCGATAGGGAGAAGATACAATACAAACCTATGACAGGGGAGACATCCCCTAGTACATACTGAAGGATGTTTTCCGCATTCAACCACTCCACTTAAAGCTAAAATGAAAAAGTAACACATGATCCCTCCACAACCATTTCCCAACTTGGCCCACTAAGAAGGCATGATCCTTGTTGAGGTGGTAGCGGTTCCAGAAATATAGGCTAGATAGTTCAAGGTTGTGGGAGTAGTGGGGGAAGAGAAAGAGAATGTGGTAGCCTAAGAATTGGTAGTATAAATAGAGATGATGTAGCTTGTATCAATCATGTAATAACTCAAAAAATTCAAGCCTAATTATTGAAAAATATTTTTTCTCTAATTTCTTTACTTGCTTTCTCAAATAATCTTTATCTTACTATCCAACTCTCACCTAAACACAGTAATCCACTCGAATCAAACATGTTTACTTTGATAAAAGCTATCTAGTAGAATATGTCTTATCAGTTTGGGCGTTAGAGCTTTTTACCCATTGAGATACCATAAAAATGGCCAGAACTAGAACCAACGACGGAAAAAAAATACATAATTAGGATCAACGATACATATCAACTGCCTCTATTTCCAAAGATTCTCACCAGGCCGCATCCTAGGGAGAGCTAGACTATGATACACACCACTGTTATAGAAACTAGCATGTTTCCCGAAGTTGAAGAATTAAATCGAATTGGAGCCAAGAGTGATAGGAACACCGATAAAAGTAGATGAAATGATCCACACAAATCCTTTACGAGTTGGCCCTTCTAGGCAAAACATCAACGTATTTGTGCATCAACACATACAAATATTTTAGTTGAATCCCCTGATTTTGGAATGCCTATTACAAGCTATAAAGAAATGAGCACCCAGAAGGAATGTTCCCCTGTATAACTCTCCAAATACGGTCAAAGTCCTGAAGCCACATATTCCGCAGAAAGTTCCATGGAGAAGACCATTGAGCAAAGTTGATCGGGCATTAAGGAGCAACCAAGATCACCCGTTAACATAGGACACGGTGGATGTATCATTACCGCATCATTTTAAGCCACCAAATCTACTTACCTACAATGGGTCCACCATCTCGGACCAACACGTCAACATGTACAGGAGGCATATAGAGTTAATTACCAACTCTGACGCCATCTATTGTATCGCTTTTCCAACAACCTTATCGGGGAAGCAAATCAATGAGACTCTAAGCTGGAGCCAAAAACCATAACATCTTTGGAATAGCTAAGTCAGATATTGAAGGTGTGCTTTTTTGATAGAAAAGTAATGGGTTGAGACAATCGTTGTTGTTAGAGTTGTATCAGCATAAGGGAGATTCTCTAAGAGATCACATTAAGAGGTTCGTGTATGAAACCTATTATACAGAGAACTTCGATAAAATTATAGCCCGGTTGGACTTTTCCCACGGTCAGAGAAAAAATAATATTCTTTATTAATTTAGCCTTAGTGCCCCATCTAAGCCTAGTAGAGATCCTGGAAGAGCCAATCCCTAATTCAAAGTCAGAGACGTTCTCAGGATGTCAAAGGATAAGATCTGTATGAGGGATTAACAAGAGACTCACCCCAATAAGTATACGTCCATACAAATAGGATCAACACTGAAAAGAAAGGAGGGTATTGAGGCAATATCATGCTCCCACGAGGACGTAGCCCTTGGGAAGTGTTGAGCCTCATAAACAACGAGCCTGGATTGAAATGGCCTCAAAAAATGGTAGGTCATGCGGCAAAAAACAAAGACCAGAACCAATACTGTCATTTTCACAAGGCGTGTGACACAACACCAACAAATGTATGTCCCTGCATGTTGAGGTACAAAGCTTGGAAAGATTAGGGAAACTCCCTCCCCCTTATGTAGAGACTTAACCAAACGAGAGCTGCAAAAATAGAAATACCCTATTGTAGTTTCACTAGTTGTAACTTTCTCTTAATTATTTATAAGAAGCTTCGATTCTACAACTAATAGATTGAGTAAATTAAGAATTGTTTTTCACCAATCTCCTTTCAAAACAAGATTAATGGTGAGAGACTCAAGGAATTCCATCCGCATCAAGGAATCAGATAATGAGATCCCATGGAGCCAGTTCCCTTCCCTCTCATGACCGAAGGTCTCAAAAGTATCCTTAATGATCAATGTAAAGAAGGAAATATAAATGGATTTCACTGGTTAGATCTTGCCCTAATCTTACCTATCTTCTTTTTGCGGATGATACTCTTTTCTTTGTCTCTCTCATTAATAAGGAGATTCATGCTTTCAAGGAGACACAATGCATATTTTGAAGTGTCAAGTTAATGAATCAACTTGGATAAATCTTCAATCTATTTTAGAAAAGGTAAGTCGGATTATATTATCGCGCAAGCCATATATTCCCTCAATATCAGAGGAACCGATTCTCTTGGAAAGTACTTAGGAATCCCCCTCAATATCAAGAGACTGAATAAGGATTATCTTAGTTATAATAAAGATCGGCTTTTCACAAAAAATGTCTTCAACCCTTTTATCAGATGGTGGGAAAGAAATCATGATTAAAGCGGCTTACCAAGCCATTCCAAAGTACGTGAGTTCTGTTTTTGAATTCCAAAAAACTCTCTGCATGAATCTTGCAATTTTGGACACAAATTTCTGACGGGACGCCCAATATAAAGAAAGAATTCATTGGATTTAATGAGAACAAATTTTGTTGCAAAAAATATCAGAGGAATCAGATTTCGGGATTTTCAGAAAATGAGCACAATTCTCTTAACCAATCAACCATGTATGATTATCAATACACTAGATTTGTTAGTGAAAAAGATACTTAAAGGCCTCTAATTCCTTAACTCCTCCTTTTGGGATGCAACATTAAAAGCGAAAAGATCATGGAGTTGTGCTATCATTTTTCATGGTCTTCAGTTTCTTAACAAAGAATGTGTTATCCAAATCGGAAACAACTTAAATACAAATATTTGGGAACATAAGTGGACAAATGATACTTTCAAGCTTGAAAGCCTGGAAGGATACTCAATCTTCTTCGCTACTCATCTCTTTAATGATAATTTCATAGGTTGGAATACAAATTTGATCGACAAATCTTTCCGTCTCCTGTTATTTATGAAATCCTCAATATTTCACTCTTTCAAATTGATCAATAAGACACAATTATCTAGAAACACACAAAGAATAGCAAATACACAATGAAATACGAATATTTTTCCTTAGGTGATAAAAAACAACGAAAGAAATGCCAATAACACAAAGGGGCACTCTTAATTAAGCTGGAAATATGGAATGTCGACTGGAATTAAAACGCCTCAGCAAAAATTAGGATCTGATGGAAATAATGTGACACATCCCGGTAAAAAAGAAACTTTGATATAGAATTGTGCAAAAAACGTGAATTGTGAATGGATGAACATGAATCAGGCATAGTCGAGCACCTTCTTTTATATCATCCCTTCATTTATGCGGTTTGGGCCTCCTCGACAGTGAAAATCAAGTTCGATAGTAATAAGGATCTGAAAGTTGATGAGTGGATCATTAAAATTGTTAAGGGGATTTCAGAATAAGTATGAGATTCTAAAGTCATCATATCTTGTATTCTTAGTAATATGTGGAATATTTGGAAATAGGAGATACGGGGCATCTTCAAAATATAGGTAGAACTTGAATAATATTAATCTGAAGACCAATAACCTCATTAAATAATTGTTCGGAATATATCTTCTAGACATGATTACTAAACATGAAAACCAGATCTGTTGGTTCAGCGATGCATCCTTCACAAATTTGTGGGATCCCTCTGGCCTTGAATTAGTGGCCATTAATAAGCAGGTAGTATTCATTCATAATGAAGCCAATTGTACCTGAGCCAAATCAGTAGCGGAAGGAGAGGCATGTTCCCTCGTCAACACTATCAAAGTTTTTGCCAGTAAGAACCACACGCGTAATTTATTTTAGTCTAATTATGTCATGGAAGGATCAGTTTAAAGTCAATATTATTATGTCGTGTTCAAATTATGTTATTTGTAATGTCTCGGAATGTAATTCAATCTCTTGGTACCTTGTTTCTATCCACGGTCCTAACGACCACAATGATAGAGATGAAATCTATAATGATATAACTAAGTGGAGAGAAAAAAAATAAAGGGCCAGTTCTAATTAGCGCGATTTTAACTATATATCAAATCATCAAAGAAGCATGGTAAGTTATCACCTAACCTCGAAATGATGTTACCCTTTAATGAATTCATCGATAAAAATAACTTCATTGATATACCGATTAAGGGTTGTCATTTCACATGAACCAATAAACATAAAGGGCTCGATAATATTAAGAAAAGACTCGATAGAGGTTTAGCTTCTGATTTGTGGTATAATCTTTTTCTTGAAACTATTATCAAGATACCGTCGGCAATTGGTTCGGACCATTCGCCTCTTATTCTTCAAAGATCATTTAACTTAAATAATAAATTAAGATATTTTATATTCGAATCTCGGTGGCTCGAGAATCTTGAGTGCAAAGACGTGGTTAAAGAAGCTTGGAATGAAAGTAGTAATACGGATAATATAAAAAAAATCTGGCAAAAAAGGATGTTACATGCCTTGCTCTTACAGGATGGAGGAAATAAACTTTCTGTAATAACTATAAACTTATCGATAAATATCAAAAGGTACTCGAGAACATCCAAAATAGTGATCCAAGAGAAGAAAATCATAAGATTGAAATTAAGATTAAAGATGAAATTGAGAGCCTTTGGAAACAAGAAGAATCATTTTAGGCAGATAAAGTCCGAGACTTGTGGATCAAGAAAGGAGAGAAAAACACAAAATATTTCTTCGCTCGTACAACTTTGTGAAGAAATATTAACCATATTACGGATTTGAAAGACTCTTCTGGAGTTTGGTGTGACAAACCAAAATGTGGGAAAAAAATTATCCAGGATTATTTCAATAATATTTTCAAATACAACAAAAATATGGATATTAAAGAAGTTTTCACACATACTCCGAACAAAATTATTGATAACACAAATGAGATGCTTACAAGGATTCCAGACTTAGAGGAGATCGGGACTGCTGTTTTCTCAATGTCAGGTACAAAATCCCTTGGACCCGATGGGATCATGGGGAACTTTTATCAAGAATTTTGAGAAATTATTAAGGGAGATATTTTCAATTTTGCGACTGTTATTTTCAAATTAAATACATCGTTAGACAAATTTATTGACTCGCTCATTACGCTTGTTCGAAAGGATCTCAATTTCAGTTACAAGATTATTGCCAAAATTATGGCAACAAAATTGCAACCGATCATCGATAATATCATCTCTCCAACTCAATAAGCTTTTATTAAAAGAAGAAGCATTCAGGACAATATCTTGATAGCGCAAGAAGTGGCTTTCTTCCTTAAAAATAAAAGGAGATCAATCAAACATTACAGATCGGCTAAAATTGATATGTCAAAATAGCATACAACCAAGCCAATTGGAAGATCCATATGGAAATTTTGCAAAATCTTGGTTTCTCATATAAATAGAGAGAACTTGTTTTTAATTTCATATCCACGGTTTTATACCCCATAGAAGTAAACGGTGAAAGACTTAAAAAGTTCAAGCGAGGACAGGGTATTAGAAAAGGGGACCCATTTTCCCCACTCCTTTTCTCTATGCTCACAGACAGACTTATCGGGCTTATTAACTACGAATGTCGTGAAGGTAATATCAAAGGTATCTATCTTGCTAAAGCGGCACATAGACTCACCCATCTTCTATTTGCAGACGACACTCTCTTTTTCTTGGAAATTATTGACACGGAAGTTGAATCATTCAGAAAAATTCTTTTTATATATTTTTGGGCTTCTGGATAAAAAATTAATTTCAATAAATCATCAATTATGTTTAGCAATGGTTTCTCGGAGGAAAAAGCAAAGGCGATTTCTACTCATCTTAATATTGAGGTAACAAATCTATGGGTAAGTATCTCAGGATCCAAATGACACTTAAGAGGTCTAAGACTGATAATCTCTCTTATGTTAAGGACAAACTTTTAAGCAAGTCACCAATATGGGCCACTAAACTTCTGGTAGATGACGGTAAAAAAATCCTGATCAAGGCAGATATGAAATCCATAGCGAATTACGTGATGTCTATCTGTGAGTTCCCAATTACACTGTGCAAAAAACATAGTAATCTCGTGGCTAATTTTTGGTGGAACACAGGTAATGAGAAGAGAATCCATTGGGTATAATGGAAGAAGATAGCAAAATCAAAAAAAAATGGGGGGTATTGGATTCAGGTATTTTGAGAAAATTAATCTGGCTCTTCTCGGGAATTTGCTTGGAGGATTCTTCAAAATCCAGATTTTTTGCTTGCGAAAGCGCTCAAATGGATTTATTTCCTGAATTGTGATACGTGGAACACTAAACTTGAAAATAAATGTTCTTGGAGTTGGGAAAGTATATATAAAGGACTTATGTTACTTAAAGAAGAGTGTATTTGGCAAATCGGGAATGGCCTTAAAATTAATATCTGGAATATTGTTTGGATCAACAAAGGATATAAATTGGATAAACGTGAAAACTATAGCCTGGCTAAAGTGGCAGAATCTTTTATACAAGACATGTCTACTGGAATTTTGATACACTTAGTCAGTTCTGTACAAGTAGAGTCTTGGCTGATATCAGGAAAATTCCAATTCTATAGCTTGATAAAGAGGATACGATCATATATGGCCGGAAACAAAAGACGGCAAATACTTCACAAAATCTGGTTATCATCGTCTAGTACAAAAAGAGTGTGAAAAAGATAGTCACTCTTCACATGACGGGGAAAGCGCTAATAAGACACTTTGAAATTTGATTTGGCATTCAAACGTTCCCCTTTAGATCCAAAATTTCATATAGAAAATCCATAATAATACTATTCCTGCCAAAAGTAATCTTAACAAAAGGAAATGTCTTGATTCAGATATGTGTGAATGATGTGAAACGGAATCAGAAATCGTTGAGCATCTACTTATCAAATGCCAATTTAGGAAGAAAGTTTGGGCCAACTCCCATCTTCAAATAAAAATTGAGGATAATTTTAACGGTAGATTCGGGATTGGATTTAACACGTCATGACAAGTTACACAGACGATGGTGGGACATTTGGTTAGTCACAACAACAATTTTTGGTACACTTTGGAACATTTGGAAAGCTAGAATGAACGGTTTCTTTGAGAAAAAATAGTGGAATATTTGGGAGCTTAATGACAGGACTAAATCGCTTATTAAACATATTTTTGGGAATGATGTCGGAATAGATCGAATGGATCCTAAAATGAGCGGAATTATTAATCAAGAAACAGAGGAGGGATATATTCTATTAGAAGATGATATGGATATCATCTAACTTAATGATACTTCTTTCCGTAATAGTTGGGAATCGACTAGCATGGTATCAATTGTTGTTAATGAAGAGGGAGTAGTCAAACACAAGATTACAGAAAGGGAAAATTTTTATTGTGCTTTGGAGGGGGGAGCTTGGGCTATCCTCTTTGCGATGAGATCTGCATCAGATCTTAACCTCCAGAGTAGTTCCATCTATTCTAATAACCTTGAAGTCACTCAAGGATTTAATTTTAGGAAAGGAATTAATTGGAGAATTCGCCATATAGTCTCTAAGGCCTGGAGGTGGATGGATCGATTTCCGACTCAAAAAGTCATTCACATCAAGCGAGAACTCAATGGAGTGGAAGTCTAGTTAGCTAAGTGTGTTAGACACAACATTGATGTCTCAAATTGTCCCTGCAGATCAATTATTGACATATTATTTCTTTTCTTTGTAGAAGTAGAGGTATCGGTTAAATTTGTACATTTTTCTTTCTTTACTTTGCCAAACAAAACAAAAAAAACCTTGATGTATATCAAGGTATTCTCAAATTGTCACCTGCAAACTAGAGTATCAGCCTATTGTCAAAGAGATATGCAGATGGTTGGTCAAGTTTCCATGATGGTTGATTAATCACATTAATATATCAGAAAAGAAAATCACTGATATTTTAGCTAAATACGCCTGGCACTAAATTGGTTTATCTTCATGGAGAAATAAATCTTTTCATAATAGTTTTGTTATTTTATCAAACGTGTAAAAATATAGCGGTATTTGTTAATGATCTTTGACTTTTTCTGTTTAAGTTGTTGTAATCTCTTTTATTATCACTCATTAATATATTTTATTTGACCAAAAAATAAATGATTGAACTTCAAATATCATTTATTTAAGTGTTATCATATGTACGAAAGTATTTATATAATTTAAAATTCTGTTAAGTTAATAAAAAATTATAAATTATTCAAATTTAAAATTCGTTGACGAAGATTTCCATTTTCTATCTAAAATCAAGGAAAACTGGTCTAGCCTATAAACAATAAATAATAAGAATAGAATTTAGAAACATAAAAACTCAATCAATCAAGTTTTTTTTAACAATGTTAATCATGTATGAGCTTACTAAACCATGTGTAATGAATGACATCACTAAGCCGATAGATCAATAAGGTGGGATTTTTTTTCCTTGATTTTGGGGGGTTCATTATTTGTGATATTATACAAATCTTATCAAATCTGTTATACAAAGTTTACCTAACTACTTCATGTCTTCTTACCTAGTCCCTAAAATAAATTTGTGATATTATCTCCTTCCAGATTTCAAATTTCTGGTAGGGTAGTAATGGTATGAAGAAAATACATTGGGAAAAATGGGAATCACTTACTAAAAGTAAACTTAGTGAGGGATTGGGTTTTAGAGACTTACATCTCATGAACCTGTCCCTGTAGGGTAAACAGGCTTGGACTTTAATAAATAAATAAGACTCCTTATTATATAAGGTATTAAAAGGGAAGTATTTCCCACTATGTAATTTTCTGGAGGCACAAATTGGGTTCTCACCCTCATAGGGTTGGAGGAGCCTGATTTGTGGAAGGGATATCATGAAAAGAAATCTGAAATGGAAGGTTGGTAATGGATACAATATTAACCTCCATAAGGATATTTGGATAGGTGATGAAATAAAAATATAAAACCCAAAAATGAAGGGATCGGAAGGGTAGGAGACTTAATGTATAATAATGAAAGAGGATGGAATGGAAATATTATTAGAAAAGAGTTCCAAACAGAGATATCTGATATAATTCTCAATACTTTCATCCCTTAATCTAGGAATTCTCAAAGCTTGTGTTGTAGTGAGAGACGTGAGAGATACTAGAGTTATGATCGAGAATGATTGTCAACAAATTATGCTTCCATTAGAGAGAGGACAAATTATTATTTTTCCAAAAATTTGTAATATTATTAAGAGTATTTACTTTATTTTTGAAAGTTGTAAACCTATTTTTCGATGGATTAATCGTCGTGATAAGAATAGTTTAGCTGATGGGGTAGCCAAACATAAGCTCTCTAGCAACATGAATGGCTCGTGCTTTTTCGCATACCCAAATAGGTTAGCTGAAATAATTAGAAACGAGTCTGTTTCTTCAGGAATTGGATAGCTTTTGTAATAACTTGTATTTATATGGAGTAATATTTGGGAAAAAAAAACCTCTATGTTGGATGGTCCAACCTCGATTTTGTTTTCTTTTATTTTCCTATACCAAATCTTGCGAACATACTGTCTGTATTAATTACTAAATGCCCAACATATATCCAACCTCTGCTTTGTTAGAAGAGCTCGTAATATCAAGTCCCCTATAAGAAGTCACAACTTATAATCAAAGTATTAAGTTCAATTAATCTGTTAGCTACAACAATCCAGTCACTGAAATTGGTAACACCATAACAATCCACGGCCCTGCTATTCCTACTCACATTACATACAATACATATTACAAAGTTTAGACCCACATACAAAACACAAATAGTATACGAAATTCGTTCGAATTCTCACCAGTTTCGCTTTTAAACCATAACCATTGCCATCCCTAATCACATAGATAGTCACATGTTTGATATGTTCTGTTGTTGACCATACACTTATTTTTTTCACAAATCTGTGGAAACAACAAACATATAAATTGGTTAAAGAATTAATATTTATTTAATTTTAATCTATGTTTCTTAAATTGTTAATCTAAAAATAAATAATATAATACTTTTAGTATAAATTTTAAAAAAATTGAGATTTTTTTGATTATTTTCAAAAGATTTAGTACTTAATTGATTTTTTTTTTGTAATACATAGTATTTAGGCCACTTTTCGTGCACCACGACTATTCTCATAGAAAATATACACGTCTCCTTATACATATTTACTAGTAAATCAGACTAGGTTATCCGGTAACGAACCTACTCACCTTGCCTGAAGACCAGCTGCGAGCTAAGCCTTGTTCTATTGGCTTGGTGGTTGCTACCAAGACGATTTTTTTATGCCCATCAAAAGACCTCGAGATGCTAATTTATGAAAAACGGTACGAGAAATTCGAAAGTATTCATATACGGAATAAGGGTATTTGAACCTTGAACCTCTTACATTGTCCTTTAAAGGCGGAAGAATTATCAACACCCTGCCAATTACGTTAACTGATTTTGCTCTTAGGACCGACCCGTCTATTAAAATCCAAAAACAAACGATCAAACAAAAATGATGACTCATCTAAAATGGACGCATAAGCCTCTGTCGAAAGCCCGTTTGTAAAAGTCCAAAAAATGACTCATCTAAAATGGAAGCAAACTGAATTTTGGCGAAAGTTTCGAATTTTGAACCTACGCACGTCCCAGATATCTCATCTACAAATAACCTACCTTCATTACAAATAAACCTCCTAATTTTAAATCACTTATCAATTGTTGTGTTCAAACATAACTGAATCTTTATGGTATAATTACCAAACAGAATATATGCAGTTGAACTTCCATGAAACAGTGATCTTCACAAAAGTCTGCTCATTGGTGTCTCACCTACATGTGTGTTAATTATTTTATCAGGTAACTACTTTCACTTAATGACACTTAATTTTGTTTTTAATTTTTTTTATATCATAAAGTTTGTGTATAAACTTATGATTATTCGTACATTAAGAAACTGTATTTGATATAAAAATTATATAATATAAATTTTATAACATTTTGCAGGTTTTCAAGTTGTTTGTATATCTGTGATTACAAACCGAAACCATGACAAAACTAAATAGATCAGGTAAGAAAAAACATTCGGATTATGTGCCTTTTGCACAATCTTCTGTGAAGAACGGTAAATTGGAGAGTCTGAGTAGGAATCCAGAAAAGAAATATGTTGGAGTTCATAAAAGAAAATCTGGAAAATATCAAGCTGTAATTAAAGACCCTTTTAAGAAAAAACGAGTCTGGTTAGGGTTTTTTAACACTCCTGAAGAAGCTTACAGTGTTTACCTTAATAAAAAGATTGAGATAGAGAAAGAACTTTTATCTAAAAACTTACCTGCTGATTCTCATACCTCAAATAGTAACTCTACTTCTTCTAAAAGGACTAAACAAGGTAAGTATATTGCGTTTGAAAGCTCTTCTATGGAAAATGGTGTTAGTGGAAAGCAGATAAAGAAATATGTTGGAGCCGTTCAAACCACATTTTGTGCTAAGATTTATGACCCCTTTAAGAAAAAAAGAGTTTGGTTGGGTACTTTTAACACTCCTGAAGAAGCTTCAAGAGTTTACCTTTCAAAGAAGCTTGAGATTGATAAGATAATTGTATCTCAAATGTTACAGCCAGTTATTTCCAAAGAATCGAAGATAAATGATGGTGAAAATCAGGTTCCTAAAGTGGATCAAAAGGGTAAAAAATATAAATATAAATATCCTGGAGTGTGGAAGAGAAAATCGGGAAGATATTCATGCGAGATTAAGGAACCTATTACTAAAAAAAGAATTTACTTGGGCACTTTTGATACGGCTGTAGAAGCTTTTAATTTTTACAGCAAGAAAAAGGTTGAATTTCATAAACAATATGAATCTATGAAAAATTCACCACCGGTTCTTAGTGAAGAATCAAAAAGTTGCGAGTCTCCATCTTCTGTTCTTCAAGTTCAAGGACCGCAAAACAATGAAGAGTCGATGGAGGGACAGGTTGTGCAAGATTCACATGTTGAAGAAGTAGATTTAAGTACAATAATGGACAATCATGGATTTTTATTGGGTAAATGGAGCTGGATCGATGATCTTAGCATATATGGAAATAATGTTTGATAGTTTATTAAATAGGTTTGTGCTCTTCATAACTTTACACATAGTAATTGTTACTTCGATTTAACTGTTGCATGTGTTTTTGTGTGATGAACAGGCAACTCTTGATCAAAAGAGGGATAATCTGGGCTAGGCTGGGAAGGCTTTCATGTAATATGTAATATTACATATTTTCATGTAATATGTAACGTGAATAGTAATAGATAGTAGTGTCGTATAGTATTTGTGTTTTGTATGTGGGTCTAAACTTTGTAATATATATTCTATGTAATGTGAGTAGGAATAGTAGGGCCGGATTGTTATGGTGTTACCAATTTCAGTGACCGGATTGTTGTAGCTAACAGATTAATTGAACTTATTACTTTGATTATAAGTTGTGGCTTCTTATAGGGGACTTGATATTACGAGCTCTTCTAACAAAGTAGAGGTTGGAAATATGCTGGGCATATAGTAATTAATACGGACAGTATGTTCGCAAGATTTGGTATAGAAAAATAGAAAAAAACAAAATCGAGGTTGGATCATCCAACTTAGAGGTTGGATCTTTTTAATTTCAATAATAATGAACCTCCAGAATCAAGGAAAAAAAATCCCACCTTATTGATCTATCTGCTTAGTGATGTCACATTCATTACACATGGTTTAGTACGCTCATACTTGATTAACATTGTAAAAAAAAAAAAACTTCATTAATTGAGTTTATATGTTTCTAAATTCTATTCTAATTAATTATCGTTTATTGGCTAGACCAGTTTTCTTTGATTTTAGATAGAAAATGGAAATTTTCATCAACAAATTTTAAATTTGAATAGTTTGGAAACTTTTATAAACTTAACAGAATTTTGAATTATTAATACTTTTGTACATATGATAACAATTAAATAAATGATATTTGAGGTTTAATCATTTATTTTTGTTCAAATAAAATATATTAATGAGTGATAATAGAAGAGATTACAACACAATTTAAACAGAAAAACTCAAAGATCATTAATCAATACCGTTATGTTTATACAAGTTTGATAAAATAACAAAACTATTATGAAAAAATTTATTTTTCCATGAAAATAAACCAATATAATGTCAGGTGTGTTTAGCTAAAATATCAGTGATTTTGTTTTCTAATATATTAATGTGATTAATCAACCATCATGAAAACTTGACCAACCATCTGCAGATCTCTTTGATAATAGGTCGATACTCTAGTTTGCACGTGACAATTTGAGAATACCTTGACATACATCAAGGGTTTTTTTTTTTGTTTTTTTGGCAAAGTAAAGAAAGAAAAATGTACAAATTTAGCCGATACCTCTACTTCTAAGAAGAAAAGAAATACTATGTCAATAATTGATCCGCAGGGACAATCTGAGACGTCAACTTGTCTTCCACTCCATTGAGTTTTCGCTTGATGTGAATGACTTTCTGAGCTGGAAATCGATCCATCCACTTCCAGGCCTCAGAGACTATATGGCGAATTCTTCAATTAATTCCTTTCCTAAAATTAAATCCTTGAGTGACTTCAAGGTTATCAGAATAGAAGGAACTACTCTAGAGGTTAAGATCTGCTGCAGATCTCATGACAAAGAGGATAACCCAAGCTTCCCCCTCCAAAGCTCAATAAAATTTTGCCCTTTATGTAATCTTGTGTTTGACTACTCGCTCTTTATTAACAACAATTGATACCATGCTAGTCGGTTCCCAACTATTACAGAAAGAAGTGTCATTAAGTTAGATGGTATCCACATCATCTTCTAATAGAATATATATATCCCTTTTCTGTTTCTTGATTAATAATTTCTCTCATTTTAGGATCCTTTTGATCTATTCCGACATCATTCCCAAAAAGATGTCTAATAAGCAATTTAGTCCTGTCATTAATCTCCCAAATATTCTACTATTTTTCTCAAAGAAACCGTTCATTATAGCTTTCCAAATGTTCCAAAGTGTACAAAAAATCGTTGTTGTGACTAACCTACTGTCCCACCATTGTCAGTGTAACTTGTAATGATGTGTTGAATCCAATCTCCAATCTTACCGTTAAAATTATCCTCAATTTATATTTGAAGCTGTGAGTTGGCCCAAACTCCTTTACTAAAATGGCATTTGATAATTAAATGCTCAACGGTTTCTGATTCCGTTTCACACCATTCACACATATCTGAATCAAGACATTTCCTTTTGTTAAGATTACTTTTGGCAAGAATAGTATTATTATGTATTTTCCATATGAAGTTTTGGATCTAAAGGGGAACGTTTGAATGCCAAATCAAATTCAAAAGTGTCTTAATAGCGCTTTCTCCGTCATGTGAAGATTGACTATCTTTTTCACACTCTTTTTGTACTAGACGATGATAACCGGATTTTGTGGAGTATTTGTCATCTTTTGTTTCCGGCCATATATGATCGTATCATCTTTATCAAGCTATAGAATTGGAATTTTTTGATATCCGCCAAGACTCTACTTGTACAAAACTGACTAAGTGTATCAATATTCCAGTTAGACATGTCTTTTTTAAAACATTCTGCCACTTTAGTCAGGCTACAGTTTTCACGTTTATCCAATCTATATCCTTTGTTGATCCAAACATCATTCCATATATTAATTTTAAGGCCATTCCCGATCTGCCAAATACATTATTCTTTGAGAAACATAAGTCCTTTATATATACTTACACAACTCCAGGAACATTTATTTTTAAGTTTAGTGTTCCACGTATCACAACTCGGGAAATAAATCAATTTGAGCACTTTTTCAAGCAAAGAATCTGGATTTTGAAGAATCCTCCAAGCTGATTCCCGTGAAGAGCTAGGTTCATTTTCAAAAAATCCCTGAATCCAATACCCCCCCCATTTTTTTGCTTTTGCTATCTTCTTCCAAGATACCCAATGGATTCTCTTCTTATTACATGATTTCCACCAAAAATTAGCCACGAGATTACTAAGTTTTTTGCACAGTGTAATTGGGAACTCAAAGTTAGACATCGCGTAATTCGCTATGGATTGCATATCCACCTTGATCAGGATTTTTTTACCGCCATCTAACAGAAGTTTAGTGACCCATCTCGGTGACTTGCTTAAAAGTTTGTCCTTAACATAAGAGAGATTATCGGTCTTAGACCTCTTAAGTGTCATTTGGATTCTGAGATACTTACCCATAGATTTGTTACCTCAATATTAAGATGAGTAGAAATTGCCTTTGCTTTTTCCTCCGAGAAACCATTGCTAAACATAATTGTTGATTTATTGAAATTAATTTTTTTTCCGGAAGCCCGACAAAATTTAGAAAGAATTCTTCTGAATGATTCAACTTCTGTATCATTAATTTCCAAGAAAAAGAGAGCGTCGTCCGCAAATAGAATATGGGTGAGTCTATGTGCCGCTCTAAAAAGATAGATACCTTTAATATTACCTTCACGACATTCGTAGTTAATAAGCCCGATAAGTCCGTCTGTGAGCATAGAGGAAAGGAGTGGAGAAAATGGGTCCCCTTGTCTAATACCTTGTCCTGGTTTGAACTTTTTAAGTCTTTCCCCGTCTACTTTTATCGGGTATGAAACCGTGGATATGAAATTGAAAACAAGTACTTTCTATTTATATGAGAAACCAATATTTCGCAAAATTTCTATATGGATCTTCCAACTGGCTTGGTCGTATGCTATTTTGACATATCAATTTTAGCCGCTCCGTAATGTTTGATTGATCTCCTTTTATTTTTAAGGAATGATGTCTCCTCATTTGTGATAAATTTATGTTAAGATGAGACATCATTTTTAGTGATTTAGAAGTCTTTCTAATTGATTTTCTTGAAAAAATAGTGCACTTTCCTATTTTGAGTCTTGATTTAGTAAATTATTATTTTTAGAGCATATTGAGATTAATTATTTATTTAGTGTGAAGCTTTAAAGATAATTATGGAGATTAATTAGAGTCCAACTCAAAGACCACAATATATGGAAAGAGATAAGCATGGTAATTGGAGATAAGGAAAGAAAAGCTAAAATCATGGAAAAGGAAAAGCTGCCTTAAATCTGAATTTTTGCAGCTACGTCTAAAGAAGTGGTGATAACTCCACAACCGAGCCGATTTTGGAAGATTCCTTACATACGGACGTGGATAATTCCGTGAGGATTCTTTTGGTATCTTATGGGCTAAAAACCGACCAATAACAAAGAAGATATGATTAAAACAAGTCAGCAGTAATTATCTTTATTTCCATACGAATTAGAGTTGGGCTTAAAGTCCACCACTTACTTCTCCTTCAAGAAAACGAATTATGTCTTCCTAAACACCTATAAATACACCCTTAAACCATTGTAAACATGTCCTTGCTCAGTTTCAAGCTTAAGCTTAGTCCTTAGTTGTATTTTATCACTTTTAAATAATAGCTTAGTTCTTTAATTAATTATTCATCCTTAGTATCAAGCTATTCATCCAAGAAGCAAGCTGGCCTATAGAGGAAGACAATAAGAAGAAGTTGGAGAGTGACAAACTCCTCTTCTATATCTCACCTTCTCTATATTTAGGGTAAATAGCTATAGATCTATGCTCAACCATAATTCTAAGATTTTATTCTGTAAGTTTTACTTTTAATTGTTGGGTTATTATTTTGTCTTTAAATTCCATAATACTATTTGTTATTTTAATTGATTGAGCTTGGCGTATATTGTTATTATGTGTTTTGACTTATTGTTACAACCTTAGATTTGGCCAATCTTAGGATTATTCTTAGTTATTGACAACACCACATAATCGTCTAGTTTTGATCCTTTGCCTAACTAGATATCCATAAAGGTTTGACTTAACCACCAATCATTACTCAGGAATCCCTAGTAGTGGAGAGGTTGCTCCTAAGCCTAATAGAGGCTAGGTAGAATTTAGAATCCTGGTTGACGTATAAAGCTTAATCTGTGACAGGTTAGAATAACAACTTAGTAAAATAGACTCATATTAGTGACCCTAATCTATTAGACTTACATTCATATTTATTTATCTGCATTCATATTTGTTTATTTCATATCAGATAGTTATTCTTCTTATCCTATATTTTATTCTAAACATATAAATTCATCTACTCTTGTTGAATATAAGTAGATCTAACGGATTAAATCCCTGCGAACGAACTTAACTTATCATTAAAACTTGCAAACGATCTTTGATACTTGCAGTGAGTTCCGTGGTTCTCAAGGGTGTGTGCTATTTATTATTATCATTATTTATATATTATTTTATCACACCTTTGCCCCCACCAAGTTTTTGGCGCCGCTGCCGGGGATTTATCTTAAAGTTAAATCTATTTTGTGTTTATTTAGTCTAGAAGTTTTTATTTGTTTTCAGTTTTACGCTTTCTTGTTTGTTTTAGTCTTTCTTAGGATTGTAGATGGATAATCAACAGTTAGAGCTAGGTTTCCCTAGTAAATTTCGAGTTCAACGCATTGGGATTCGCGTCCCAATCATTCAAGTCGTTAGATTCAAGCCAGATCCTGATTTAATTAATCAATTCGCGAGCTATGGGAAATTTAATGGTGATACAAATCAAGATCTGGTCAGATCTGTTCAGAAATTCATGCAATTCTGTGATGCCTACATTAATGAAGGTGTTACGCAAGAACAGATGTATTATTTAATGTTTCAATTTTTCTTGACCAGGAAAGCAAGCGATTGGTTCGATGATCAACATCCCGAGCTTATTACAAATTGGGACAAGCTTCAAGAAAGATTCCTCGATAAATTTTATTTTACAAGTATGCGAGTGAAGGAACTATTGGAGCCTATGAATATCTTACAAGAAGCCGGAGAGAGTGTTGGCGAAGCATGGACGTGATTTCAAAAGATGTTGGCAAGATGTCCACTACATGGATACACGCCACAATTACAATTATCCATGTTCTATAATGGACTCGATAGAGAGTCAAGGCTGAGAGCAGATAATATGGGTCGTGGTAATTTTGTCTCTATGGATCCAAAAGAAGCAAAAAGTGGTATGGAAACAATCATTGAACCAACATGAGTTGGCCACAAGAACAAACTCCTACAACTAACGAAGAAGAAGAAGCGAGGATTTCAAGCTTGCAAGAACAAATACAACAACTCGCTATAACTGTTAAGGAAAGCGTCCCAAAGCCACCTCAACAGTTATACCTGCAAGAACAAGCCTATGAAAACCAAGCTAATCATCCACCAGGCTGCAACATGCATAATGTAAGTCAAGCTCAATCACGTCCTCAAGAAGAAATCACTGAGTTAAAAGAGACTATTAGTCAATTCCTCAACTTCTCGAAGGATAATATGAGCAGACTTGAATCAAAGATCGATGCATCAATAGTGCAAAGCCTGCAACAACAGAATCAAGATCTTAAACAACATAATCAACTTTTAGAGAAGAATGTAATGCGGCTCACTACAATCATAGAACAAATGCAAAGTCAACTCCTACAATTGACCCAAGATACAACATCTAACATGAAGAAGATCTAATACGTTGAAGACAAGGTTAAGACTATTAGTCTTCAAGCTCAAAAGATTAAAGAACACGGTGAGATGATCACTGAAGCGCTACCATCTCCCTCAAAAGGGGATGTTCTACCAAACAAGTCAAACGTAAAACTGATGAACTTAGATGAGATAATTGTTGAATATTGGGTTTAAGAGGTTGAACATGATGAGATTAAGAAGCCTAGAGTGGTTGATGAACCAATAATTTAAGAGAGAAGTAGAGCAAGACAAACACCCATACATTTCCACTATCCCGCGGAGCAACATCAGAGATGTATAGAGGTGTTAAAACAAGTGAAAATTAACGCCCCTTTACTCGAAGCTATGGAAGGAAGGAGAAACTATGATCGATTCTTTATGGAGGCACTCTCCAATAAGAAGAGATTCACAAGAGCCAAGTCTGTAGCAATTAATGAAGGGGTATCAGCATGAGTTCAAAGAAGATTACCACCAAAGCATAAAGATCTAGGAGAGTTTAACCTCCCAATCAGAATAGGTGGGATATATTATGGAAAAGCCATGTGTGATTTAGGGGCAAGTGTGAATATCATGCCCAAAAGTGTATTCAAGAAGATTGGTATTAGTGAAGCGAAACCGACATCCGTAATCTTACAACTTGCGGATCAATCTACAGCAAAGTCGTGGGGAGTGACTGAGGATGTACTCGTCCAAGTAGGTAACCTTGTTATTCCAATGGACTTTATCATTCTTGACTATAAAGCAGATAAGAACATCCCATTCATTCTTGGGCATCCATTCCTAGCCACCAGCGATACCATAGTGAATGTGAATGAAGGAACCGTGACTCTTAATATTGAAAATGATTCTGAAACATTCTATGTTTCGGGAAAGAAGAGGAAGAAGAAGTCAAAAGAACTATATCCAATCAGAGCGGTAACCAAGAAGCCAGAACCTGAAAGTCTCCAAGAAACCACAGAAATTGGGTTTGGCGTAGGAGACGAGGTGGCATGGAAACCTCCCAATCCCAAACATAACTGTTCTTGGAAGGGACCATACATTATCACGCAAATTATCTCAGAAGAAGTGGTCGAAATAAAAGCTATCGAAGGTTGCAAGCTCGAGTTGGTAAGTGTTAATCATCTCACTCACTGCTGGGGAGGCTATAAAAAGAAATAACCGAGGTAACTCGTCTAACTTTGAAAGACGTTAAACAAAAGTGCCCTTTGGGAGACATCCCATAGTAATTTTTTATGTTTTTATGTTTCTAGTTTTAGTTTAGATTAGTTGTTTTTAGTTGACATTGCATATTTGAGAAAGGTATTAGTGTTTTTGATGCTTAGGTATAGGAGAAATCAAGTTTGGGAGGAGAAACGAAATTTTTCGGAAAAATCAGACCCTAGGTGCGGTACACCGGACTCCATCCGCGGTACACCGCAGGGACCAAAAAACCCATACTACGGGTAGGTGACTCGGGTTTTATGCCGAGGAGAAAAAAAACTGGAAGATAGGTGTGGTACATCGGACGCCATCCGCGGTACACCGTAGGGACCAAAAACCCGTACTACGGGTATGAGGCGCGTGTTTTTTGACGAGGAGAAAAATTTCGAAGAGCAGATAGTCTGGACCATAGCCGCGGTGTACCGCAGGTAGCCGACTGGAGTGAGAAAAAGTTGTGTTTTGAGCTTATAAAAGGAGGATTAGGTATTATTCCGAATTTATTAATCCTTAAGCCTCTCTTTCTTCTTCAAACCTCTCCCAACTCCATTAAAGCTTCATTAAACCTTCACCTAACATCAAAACACTACCAAATCACCATTAATTCACATCCAAATCCTTCCCTACATCATTACAAAGGATATTCAAGAACCCAAATCATATCAAAACACCTAGAATCCATGAATCACGAGCCTAAATTTTTAAAATCCATCCACAATTCCTTAAACCCATATCATTAAAACTTGATTCAATCATACCCACATGGAGAATAATCATCCTAACACCTTTCCTAACCCAAATAAAGCTTGTTCCACCTATGATCAAGAGTTACAAATTTAAAGAGTGTTCAAAGCTTTGAGTTGGGGGTCAAAAGAGATGATGAAGAGATGATAGAGACATTACCAACTGTTAATGGATAATGAAGAATCAAAGCAAAGTATTGGGTAAGATCAAGATGATTTCAATTGAGATGGGTACTAGTTTGGGAATAACTACAAGGTAAATCGGATCAAGAGAATAGAGGAAAGCTAGATGTGGTGAATTCAAAGAGCAAAAAGGTTTAAACTTTCATAAGGAAGGCACCACAACCTCTACAATCGATAATCCTTTACCCGAGATTAATGAAGCTTCAAAGGCCATGTTAGCTTCTGCAAAAATATAATTACTGGACTTACCTTGAGCTCATAAGAGAGTATTCGAGAGCAAAGTTGGAAGAAGATAAACAAGAGATTTCTAGAGTGTGATTGACTGGGATGGAGCATAAGAAGATGTAAGGGAAAGAAAACTTGGTGATACTAGAAGTTTTCATACATGGAAAGCACTGCACCCTATTCTGGGTATTGATCAGGCGAGGTAAATAGCCTCGAAGAGTATGTTTTCTTTCTTCCTTACCATTTCTATATGTGCAATATCTGTGAAATTTTAATTTTCTTTTATTTTATTTTCGATTCTTTTCGAGTCGTGGGGACACGACTCATTTTTGAGTTTGGGGTGTGGGGATTCGTTGTCCCTCATCTCCATTTTTTTTGTTTTTAGGCAAAATTAAAATTTTTTATGAGAAGGTTTAGATGTATGTAGAGTGTGTTTAATAGCTTGAAAGCATAAGCTCAATGAATTGATGATAGAAAGTAGTATGTTTATGAGCTATTTTATTTTGTATGCTTTGAGTATTTGCAGGAAAACACACATTGATAGTAAAGAAAAGATTAGTAAGCAATGCGATAGAAAGTATGTTCGATCTCAGGGAATCTTGAGAAGTGTGTAGTCCGTGAGATCCAAGCTAGTTGACAAACCCATTTGATGAAAGTGCTGAAGGTAAGAGAATAACGAAATTACATGGTGTAGAAAGTGATTAAGGCAGTTCTTTCATATTGAAGCCACTTGAAGCCTTTTTATACCTTCTCACCTTGTTATTTGATTTTATATGTTATATCCTTCTCAGCCCCTTCTAGCCTTTCTAAAGCCTTTTTATTTAGCCACATTATAAGCCATATCCCTTTAGATTATAGGACTTTTCCATATGACCCGCACTCGAATCGAGATGCATGAACGGTTGTTTTAGAGCTTGAGTTTGGGGTGGTGGGTCCACCATTATGGGAATCGTTATTGGGTTGGGATTTTTGAGCTTATTAATTGTGCTCTATTATTATATTGATAATGATTCACAAGTTTATATTGTAACCCTTTTCCGGGGTAATAGTGAATGAAAAAGAAGCTACGAGCTAAATTTTGCCAACAAGGGCATAAAAAGAAAAGAAAATATATATATATATATATATATATATATATATATATATATATATATATATATATAATAGCATGATATCTCAACATTAAAAAGAGAGTCATAGCTGAAGAAATTTATTTGAAAGGAAAATATATATTCGGACCGGAAAAGTGGAATTTTTATGTGAACATCTTATGCTTTAGTTGGGTTACTGAGGATGCTAAATTGTGAATCAAAGAAATCATTGGGTTGAGTGAGAAACGTTTTATGAGTAACTCAATCTCTAGGGAGATTCTTTGATGGCTAGTGAGGAGAGAGCCAAAAGCTCAGTCTAAATTATCCAAATATACTTATCATACCGTCCCTAAGCCTACATTACAACCTTAAAGACCTTTTGATTCTTTGCTATGTAATCGAGAAGTGATTGATCCAATAGAGAGTAGGTAAATGGATCTTTGAATACTAGTGAAGTTCGATGAACAATCTATAGCCTCCTTGGTGAACTGAGTAAAGGTCATCTCCTTCTTACATTGCGAAGCTAATGTAATCTTAAATTCAAGCCGTGTTGATTGTGGATATGAGAAGTGTACATGTATGTACTTTTTAAATATTATTACATGAAATTTTCTGAGTAGCTGCTTTGAGGCTATTCTCCATATTCTGCTATCTTCTTCCCTTTGTGCTTAATTGACCTAGGTGTGTATTTAGAGGCTTCCCTTTCTTTTTATCTTTATTGTATCGGGACGATACAACTTTGAGTTGGGGGTCTTGATATCTCTTCATTTGTGATAGATTTATGTTAAGATGAGACATCATTTTTAGTGATTTAGAAGTCTTTCTAATTGATTTTCTTGAGAAATAGTGCACTTTCCTATTTTGAGTCTTGATTTAGTAAATTATTATTTTTAGAGCATATTGGGTTTAATTATTTATTTAGTGTGAAGCTTTAAAGATAATTATGGAGATTAATTAGAGTCCAACTCAAAGTCTACAAGATATGGAAAGAGATAAGCATGGTAATTGGAGATAAGGAAGGAAAAGCTAAAATCATGGAAAAGGAAAAGCTGCCTTAAATCTGAATTTCTGTAGCTACGTCTAAAGAAGTGGTGATAACTCCAAAACCGAGCTGATTTTGAAAGATTCCTTTCAAAAGGACGTAGATAATTCCGTGAGGATTCTTTTGTTATCTTATGGGCTAAAAACCGACCAATAACGAAGAAGATATGATTAAAACAAGTCAGCAGTAATTATCTTTATTTCCATACGAATTAGAGTTTGGCTTAGAATCCACCACTTACCTCCTTCAAGAAAACGAATTAGGTCTTCCTAAACACCTATAAGTACACCTTTAAACCATTGTAAACATGTCCTTGCTCAGTTTTAAGCTTAGGCTTAGTCCTTACTTGTATTTTCTCACTTTTAAATAATAGCTTAGTTCTTTAATTAATTATTCATCTTTAGTATCAAGCTATTCATCCAAGAAGCAAGCTGACCTATAGAGGAAGACAAGAAGAAGAAGTTGGAGATTGACAAACTCCTCTTCTACATCTCACCTTCTCTATATTTAGGGTAATTAGCTATAGATCTATGCTCAACCATATTTCTAAGCTTTTATTCTGTAAGTTTTACTTTTAATTGTTGGGTTATTATTTTGTCTTTAAATTCCATCATACTATTTTTTATTTTAATTGATTGATCTTGGCGTATATTGTTATTATGTGTTTTGACTTATTGTTACAACCTTAGATTTGGCCAATCTTAGGATTATTCTTAGTTATTGACAACACCACATAATCGTCTAGTTTTGATCCTTTGCCTAACTAGATAGCCATAAAGGTTTGATTTAACCACCAATCATTACTCAGGAATCCCTAGTAGTGGAGAGGTTGCTCCTAAGCCTAATAGAGGCTAGGTAGAATTTAGAATCCTGGTTAATATATAATGCTTAATCTGTGACAGGTTAGAATAACAACTTAATAAAATAGACTCATATTAGTGACCCTAATCTATTAGACTTACATTCATATTTATTTATCTGCATTCATATTTGTTTATTTCATATCAGATAGTTATTCTTCTTATCCTATATTTTATTCTAAACATATAAATTCATCTACGCTTGTTGAATATAAATAGATCTAACGGATTAAATCCCTGCGAACGAACTTAACTTATCATTAAAACTTGCAAACGATCTGTGATACTTGCAGTGAGTTCCGTGGTTCTCAAGGGTGTGTGCTATTTATTATTATCTTTATTTATCTATTATTTTATCACACCTTTGCCCCCACCAAAAGCCACTTCTTGCGCTATCAAAATATTGTTCTGAATGCTTTTTCCTTTAATAAAAGATGATTGAGTAGGAGAGATGATATTATCGATGATCGGTTGCAATCTTGATGCCATAATTTTGGCAATAATCTTGTAACTGAATTTGAGATCCTTTGGAACAAGAGTAATGAGCGAGTCATTAATTTTGTCTAATGATGTATTGTATTTAAAAAAACCAGTCACAAAATTGAAAATATTTCCCTTAATAATTTCTCAAAATTCTTGATAAAAGTTTCCCATGATCCCATCGGGTCCAAGGGCTTTTGTAACTGACATTGAGAAAATAGCAAACCTGATCTCCTCTAAGTCTGGAATCCTTGTAAGCATCTCATTTGTGTTATCATCAATTTTGTGCGGAGTGTGTATGAAAACTTCTTCACTATCTGTATTGTCGTGTTTTTGAAAATATTATTGAAATAATCTTGGATAATATTTTCCCCATATTTTGGTTTGTGGTGGGTCATGGGGTGTTATAAAATGAAGTACTGAAAATAAAGAAACCACACTACCGCAAGTGCACGGTTGTCCAAGTAATACTCCAATAAATCGGGTTTCGTTCTCAGGGATTGGACTGGTATAACTCAAGTGCTCAATAAATAAGTAGAAGTAATGGCTAATACAGAAAATAAAAGATAAAAGATATTTAATTTGTTTTGAGTTATTAAACTATTAGACGCAAAGAAACTAATTATTGAAAACAAATACTAAAAGATTAAGACGCAGATATGAGCTATACTTGAGTCTCGCTAGGGAATCACCTAAACTTACGTAATTAATGCTTTCGTTAAGGACATAACTGATATTTCTATATTAGTCGGGACTCTACTATTTCCTAACTTTCGTTAGGGTAGACTTAGGAACTATCCTACAATATTACAAACCCCGTCAAGGTGATTATAAGCTACATTCAGATGGTTAAGAGCTTTACCCAATTAGCTACGCGGTTAGTCACGCCCGTCAGGATCATTGACGAATACCACGCGTTTATTATCTAGTTTAGTAATTATACCCCCCGTTAAGATGATCACCGCCACTAGTGAATAGCCTAATTATTATGTCCTATCTCCGATTAGCTAATTCATTGATAGTGAAATTAATATAAAATAATAAGCAATATGAAATACCCGATTCAGATTAAACTAGAAACTAATCCCAAATTGAAATACAGTAATTGAATAAATTAGTTATTAACCCATTACGCGATTCTCAAGTATGTAAGGATTAGCTCATATTAAAAGTAAAAACAGAAAGGAAATTAATAATATACATGTTCCTGATAACGGAAATAAAATAAGAACCTAGATAGAGGAATTGACTTGAGCTGTTGTTGGAGGAAAAGGATTCTCTAGCTCCTTCTCTTGCTTCCGACTCTTGAAGCTCTCTCTAAGGATGATTTAATTTTAAGGTTTAATGAGAGGCGCTGAATAATGAGGTCTAAAAGTGCTTATATAATTCTTAAAATCGGATTAGGGCTTAGGTTTAGAGCATTAGGTTAAATTATAAAAAGCCCAAGCCCATCTTCTTCTTTAATTCCCATTGGTGTACAACCCTTAGTAAAACGGCTGTAACATTTGCAT
Source organism: Nemophila menziesii (assembly GCA_029959085.1). Classification (NCBI taxonomy): domain Eukaryota; kingdom Viridiplantae; phylum Streptophyta; class Magnoliopsida; order Boraginales; family Hydrophyllaceae; genus Nemophila; species Nemophila menziesii. Next base: position 95,419,849 of record JARWIR010000002.1, read on the forward strand.
ATCAACTCCAAATGGGATTATTCAACTTGGAGAATCTTCCTAACTCAATAAGGCATCAAACCATGTTTCACGGCCCAAGGCTGAATCCGCTCCTAAGTAGCCCAAAAACAGCAATTAGAAACAGTCTTCCAGATCTGCAACTCCTCTAGCCAATTCTTCAGAAATTCTTTTCTTGCCTTTAGCTCCTCCACTCGATCTAAGTCTTTAATTCTCACCTCTCCTCCTTATAGTGGTTATCGATAGAATCATGAACCTACTAACCTATCACTAAAAACAAAAAAAATTAACGCACAAAACCTCAAAAAATACAAATAGTTTAATTCCAAGGGGAGAAAGTGAAATATGACGAAATAAGCACAAAAGTCTATAAAATCATTTAAATGTTCACCTAAAATGATGTCTCCTAAGGGCTAATATTTAGAAAAAATAGGGAGACATCAAGACCTCAAAGTCAAACCTTTGTCGTTCCGACAAAGTAAAATAAAAACAAGGCCTTTAGGTGAACGAAGAATGCAGAATCTAGTAAATACACCCAAAGATTAACTTAAAACAAATCTCATATATTATGATTAAGGAATTAATTTACACATAGACATGTCATGCAAAGTCAAACACAAAATAATATCAATCCCAAATTAATTTCACAATGCTAGAAGGTTACGCTCATTACTTATCTCAATATAATGGCTATAAGGTGTTCATCGATCCTTACTTGCTTTGAACGCTCCACTTAGCATACTTCCTATTAGCTGAATCATAAATTCACTATGTATCTAGGAATCACGAGGTACTTACGGTTTTAACGTAGGCTTAGGGACGATATGGTATTTATATTTGGTAAATTTGAAGTGACCTTTTGGCTCTCTCCTCACTTACCATCAACAAACTGTCCAAGAGCTTGAGTTTACACTCAAATATTGTTCTCACTCAACCCATTTGACGCACTAATTTAGCGTCCCCAGATCAACCCAATAAGCACTAAAGATGTTCACATAAAATTTCCTCTTTGCGGTCCATATATATATATATTCCTTTCATATGAAATTTCTTTTGTATAACTATGACTCTCTTTTTGATGTTGAGATATCATGCTATTTCTTCTAATAATTTTTTTCTTTTCGTAACTTTTCATATCTTTTTTTTTTCATTTACTCTTATCCCAGCAAAGGGTTACAATATAATAACTGTGAATCATCATCAAAATAGAACAGAGCATAATTGATAAGCTCCAAAAATCCCAACCCAATGTAAATTCCCATAATAGTGGACCCACCACCCCAAACTCAAGCTCAAGACAGGAAGTCTCAGGATCGTGATTCAAGTGCGAGTCATATGGAAATGCCTAATAAACTAAAGGGATTTTAAATTATAATGTGGCGACAAAACAAAAGGCTTAAAGGCTAAAAATTTGGCTAAGACGGATAATGTTAAATTCCAGGAGAGAATGCTAAAAAGATTTAAAAGAGCTAACAAAGAACTGCCTCTATCATCTCCTATTTACATAGCTTGCCTCTAGTTCATACCTAATTGGGTTCTCTTCTCATTCAGATCTCGCGTTCTACAAACCACTCATTTTCCTGAACTACAAGTTTACTTCTTTTACATTGTTCATTAATCCTTCCTATCAATTACCTGTGTTTGCATGAAATCTAAGTGCGTTTTATACTAATCCTAAAGTCTACTATATTCTATCATAAATTCATAAAATGCATGCTTGATGGGTACATTCAAAAAAACTCTACAGTCAAATCATTCCTTTAACTATTTTTTTTTTATTTTTGAAAAAGCAGTAAAACACATAAAATTGGGATGAGGCAACAAACCCCATCCCAAACTCAAAAATGATTCGTGTCCCCACGACTCGAAAAGACTCTTAAAGCAAATAAAAAATAATCTACACTACTAAATGAGAAAAATGGAGAAGGAAACATATCTGGATCGGCACTAGGCCAATTACATGTGGTATTGTGTCGAGGTTGTGAAATCTTCTAAGTCACGATGTATAGATCATACACCGTGGAATTCGTCTTCTGTAAAGTATGTTTCATCAACTCGAACTCACGTCTTATCAAATTAATCATTTCCTCCAAGCCCTCTAAATCATCACCTTCTCTATGGAAATCTTGCCTCAACATGCAAATTTCTTTTCTCTTCATGTTCTTCGTACCTTTTCCAACCTTCATGGTCATCTCCGATAACCCCAAACTCAAAGCTTCAAGAACTACCAACAGTTTTGGATGAAATTTTTTGACTTTTGATGTTCTTGAAGGTGCATGGATATGATTTGTAGTGCATTCTGAGAGGGGTCATAATTATCTTAAGGTTTGGGAAAGGTTTTATGGATAAACTTTAAGTGTTAATGAAGAAATTTTTCAGATTTCTTAGTGTTTTGGAAGGATTTTTGGGAGGATTTATGATATGCTCGAATGGTTGGATGATGTTCGGGGGGATGGTTTGGTGATGTTTCAGTGTTTTGATGGTAATTTGCAGGTATTGATGGGGTTTGGGTTTGTTTACACTGAATTTCCATGTGTGAGAGGCTAAAGCGCAAACTTCTGCGTCCTGGAATTAATTTTTAATGACTTTCGCCGAGAGCCTGACCAGCTTACGGGTCACCAGACTGGCTAGCCGGTCGCAAATGACAATCACCCCAACAGCTAGATCTTAAAAATTTATGCGGTTTAGGGTAAAAAATTACCTGATTTCGACATCCGAGTGAAAGGATATGACTTGCCGAAGTTTGCTCTGATTTTGTCCAGTTTTTTTTTGCGGGTCGGCATGCCGGTCCCCAACCGTGTCGAGGTTCGCGCCCACGGTTTTTCCTAGTTTCTCTTTTCTTTGGACCTGATTTCAAAAACCGTGTCACGATTTCCTCCTTCCGGTATACCGGCAAATTTGCCCGGTATACTGGTCCCAGTGCCAGATATTTTTCTCTTTGTTCCTTGTCACCGTTTAAACACTAGAAACTCCGTCTCACGCATATGTAACCCCAATCTCATTTCCTAAAATTATACACTAATACTACAAAATTTAAAGACATAAAAGCGAATTAAAACATGAGTTGTCTCCCAAGAATCACTTTTGTTTATTACGTCTTTAAGTTCGACGCGTTACCTTCCATGAAGATGGTAGTGAGGCCCTTGCGGTTATCCTCCGCTTTAACTCGCCCCATTTTTTTATATGAAAGATTTAGAACCTTCCCCCTTAGAATTTTATTCAATCGATCTCTAAAAGGGGGTGGGTAGTATATCTGTTTCGCCTCCTTGCTCTCATCGCGAAACTTGTTCTTTTCCACCTGGTATATTAGGATTGCTCTTGTTGGATTAATTACCTATTGATCTTCAATAAGCTTAGCTCGAGTCCATTTCTTAGCAAGAAGAGATTCCTTTATACATGCTTCTATCTCGGGTAATCCAACCTCTCCATTCACATATTTATTATTTCTAGAATCCACAAACTCTTTCCAATTTATGCTTTGTTGGACTTATGGGGCTGCAAGGTGATCGTACAAAGTATGCATGATTATATTATGTGTGGTTAAAACTAGGGGACACCCCAAATCTAGCATCATGTCTAGGAGGGTCGAGATATGGTCATCTTGTATTCGTTTGAGTCTAGTCTCTTGAGTTTTTCTTAAATTTTATACCGCCATACTAGACTCCATTATCAAATCACAATGTACCTCTTTTATCAAATTCGGTTCGTCACCTTGAAAATAGCTCACGTTTTTTTCAATTCAGAAAGAGTTAATTGTGGAAGTTGTTGGACATGCCCGGTCCATTGATTGTTCCATCCTTGCTCTTGCGGGTGTTGATAAGGTGGTTGGTAGTAGTCACTACCCCATTGTTGATATCCTGAAAAGTTTTCCTTATATTTGAATGGACCAGAATCTGGATAATATCCTCAATACATCTTTAGTGGAATCTCTTGATCATTACCCTAAATATAGAACATGTGGAAGAAAACAAAAACAAAAGACAAGCGTAAAACAGAAAATAACAATTAATTCTACTTAAGGATTAAACATCGGGGTCACATGCTGCAATCCCCGACAGCGGCGCCAAAACCTTGGTGGGTCCTGGGGTGTTATAAAATTAAGTACTGAAAATAAAGGAACCACAACACTGCAAGTGCACGGTTGTCCAAGTAATACTCTGATAAATCGGGTTTCGTTCTCAGGGATTGGATTGGTATAACTCAAGTTTTCAATAGATAAGTAGTAGTAATTGCTAATATAGAAAATAAAAGATAAAAGATATTTGTTTTGAATTATTAAACTACTAGACGCAAAGAAACAAATTACTGATAATAAATACCAAAAAATTAAGACGCATATATGAGCTATACTTGAGTCTCGTTAGGGAATCACCTAAACTTACGTAATTAACGCTTTCGTTAAGGGTAGAACCAGGGGCGGAGCCATGCACATGGTAGGGGGGGTCCATGGCCCCCCCTGATTTTTTTCAAAATAAATAAATTATAACTATCTCAAAAATAATTATAAGTAGATAACCCCTAAATTTTTAAGAAATCTTCATTTGGCCCTCCCTAATTTTTTAAAAATTATTTTATTAAGCTTTAAATTATTTTATTTATAAGATTTTTTATTTTTTATAACAAAATAAATGCTATTTTATATTAAAAAAAGAAATTTATAGCATAATTAATTAAAAAAATTAATATCGAGACTTATATTGTAATATTTACACAATATAGGGACCTTTGGAGCAATTTCTCCTAATATAGGGACCTATTTTATGATTTTTGTATGATATTTAGACTTATAGTGCAAATATTGGCGGAAAGAATTTTTTCGGGAGCGTTGCCCGCATACCCCCTTGGCCCCCCCTTACAAAAATTCCCGACTCCGCCCCTAGGTAGAACTGATATTTCTATATTAGTCGGGACTCTACTATTTCCTAACTCCCGTCAGGATAGACTTAGGAACTATCCTACTGTATTACGAACCCGGTCAGGGCGACTATAAGCTACGTTCAGATGGTTAAGAGCTTTACCCAATTGCCTACGCAGTTAGTCAAGCCCGTCAGGATCATTGACGAACACCACGCGTTTATTATCTAATTCAGTAATTGAACCCCCCGTCAAGATGATCACCGCCACTAGTGAATAAGAGGGCTAAACGAAGTAAGTATATTGCAATTCAAAATGCTTTAATGGAAAACGGGGTTAGTGGAAAGCAAATAAAGAAATATGTTTGAGCCCTTCAACCCATATTCTGTACTAAGATTTATGATCCCTTTAAGAAGAAAAGAGTTTGGTTGGATACTTTTGACACTCCTGAAGAAGCTTCAAGATTTTACCTTTTATAGAAGCTTGAGATCGATAAGATACTTGTATCTCAAATGTTACAGCCAGTTATATCCAAAGAATCGAAGAATATGCTTGATTGTGTAGATGATGGTGAAAATCAGGCATCTGAAATGGATCATAAGGGTAAAATATATAAATATAAATATCCTAGAGTGCGGAAGAGAAAATCGGGAATATATTCTTGTGAATTTACTTGGGCACTTTTGATACGGCTGAAAAGGCTTTAAATGTTAACATCAAGAAAAAGGTTGAATTTCATTAAACAATATAAATCTATGAAAAATTGACCACCGGTTCTTAGTGAAGAATAAAAAAGTTGCGAGTCTCCATCTTTTGTTCTTCAATTTCAGGGACCACAAAACAATAAAGAGTTGATGGAGGGACATATTGTGCAAGATTCACATGTTGATTAAGTATATTTAAGTACAATAATGGACAATCATGGATTTTTATTGGGTAAATGGAGCTGGATCGATGATCTTAGCATATATGCAAATAAAGAAACTGATAATATTTGATAGTCTAGTAAATAGGTTTGTGGTGTTCATTACTTTACACATTGTAATTGTTACTTCAGCTTAAACGTTGCATGTGTTTTTGTTTGATGAACAGGTAACTCTTGATCAAAAGATGGATGATCAAGGCTAGGCTGGAAGGCTTTCATAATAAAACATATTCTCATGTAATATATAACGTGAATAGTATAGTAGTGTCATTTGGTATTTGTGTTTTGTATGTGGGTCTATACTTTGTAATATGTATTGTATGTAATGTGAATAGTATTATAGTAATAGTAGTGTCTTATGGTATTTGTGTTTTATATGTGGGTCTAAACTTTATAATATGCATTGTATGTAATATGAATAGTAACAGATTGGTTGAACTTATTTCTTTGATTATAATTTGTGGCTTCTTATAAGGTACTTGACATTTAGAGATTGGAAAAATGCTCTAGGCATATAGACAATTTTGTAAAAATTTATAGGCGTACAACCCATGATTGATATATAGTCTCTAATACATATAGTATGTTCGCGAGATTTGGTATAGGAAAATAGAAAAAAACAAAATCGAGGTTACACCATCCATATTTCCAGCTTAATTGAGAGTGCCCCTTTGGGTGTTTGCCATTTCTTTCATTGTTTATCATCAACTAAGGCAAAATATCTATAGTTCATCGTGTATGAGTTGTACATTGTGTGATTCCAGATAATTGTGTCTTATTGATCAATTAGAAAAAGTGAAACATTGAAAATCTCATAGATAATAGGAGACGGAAAGATTTGTCTAATCAATATTGTATTCCAACCTATGAAATTATTATTAAAGAGATGAGTAACGAAGGAAATTGAGTATCCTCCCAGGCCATCAAGCTTGAAAGGATCGTTGTACCACTTATGTTCCCAAATATTTGTATTTAAGTTGTTTCCAATTTGGATAACATATTCCTTTTTAAGAAATTGAAGACTGTGAAAAATGCTAGCACAACTCCATGATCTTTTCCCTTATAGGTTTGCATCCCGAAAAGAATAGGTTGAGAATTCGAGACCTTTAAGTATCTTTTCCACTAACAATTCTAGTTTATTGATATTATTGGCTAAGAGAGTTGTGTTCATTTTTTGAAATTCCCAAAATCTGATTCCTCTATTTTTTGCAACAACAATTTTTCTCATTAAATCCACTGATCTTTTTATATTGCGCGTCCCACCAGAAATTTGTGACCAAAATTGCACGCTTCCTGCAGAGAGTTTTTTGGAATTCAAAAATAGACATCATGTACTTTGGAATGGCTTGGTGAACAACTTTAATTAGGATTTATTTCCCACCATCTGATAAAAGGGTTGACACCTAATAAGATTTTTTTTTGAGAAGCCTATTTTTTATATAGTTGAGATCCTCCATATTCGATATCTTGATATTGAGAGGGACTCGTAAGTACTTTCCAAGAGAATCGGATCCTCTGATATTGAGAGAATTCGTGCCTTGTGCGATAATGTAATTTGACTTACCTTTTCTAAATTAGATGAAAGATTTTATATAAGTTGATTCTTTGATTTGACGCTTCACAATATGCATTGTGTCTTTTTTATAGCATGAATCTCCTAATTAAGGAGAGAGACAAATAATAGAGTATCATCCTAAAAATGAAGATACGTAAGATTAGGGAAAGTCTCAGCCAGTGAAATTCCTTTTATATTTCCTTCTTTACGTTGATTATTAAGGATAACAATGAGAGAGAGAAAGGAACTGGCGATATGGGATCCCGTTGTCTGATTCCTTGTTGCGGATGGAACTCTTTAAGTCTCTCGCCATTAAACTTGTTTTGAAAGGAGACTAATGAAAAACAATTCTTAATTTACTCAATCAATTTTTTGTAGAACCGAATCTTCTTAAAATTAATTAATATAAAGTTACAACTGATGAAACTACAATAGGGGTATTTCTGTTTTCGCAGTTATCATTCGGTTATGTCTCCGCATAAGGAGGAGGGGGTTTCCCTAACCTTTCTAAGCTTTGTATCTCGACATGCAGGGACATACATTCGTTGGTGTTGTGTCATATGCCTTGTGATAATGACAGTATTGGTTTTGGTATTTTTTTTGCCGTATCACCTACCATTTTTCGAGGCCATTTCATTCTAGGCTTGTTTTTATGAGGCTCAACACTTCCCAAGGGCTACACCCTCGTGGGTTCAGGGTATCGCCTCAATACCCTCCTTTCTTTTTAGTTGTGATCCTATTTGTATGGACTTATGTATATTAGGATGAGTCTTGTAGTCATCCCTCATACATATCTTATCCTTTGATATCATGAGAACGTCTCTGACTTTGAAGAAGGGATTGGCTTCTTCCAGGATCTCTAACAGGCTTAGATGGGGCTCTATCGCTAAATTAAACAATCATTCCTAATTTCTCAGGCCGTGGGAAAAGTCCAACCTGGATATAATATCATCGAAGTTCACTGCATAATAGGTTGCACATCTGAACCTCTTAGTGTGATCTCTTAGAGACTCTCCGTTCTGCTGGTACAACTCTAATAGCAACGATTGTCTCAACCCGTGACCTTGCTATCGACAAAGCACACCTTCAGTCTCTGACTTAGCTATTCCAAAGATGTTATGGTTTTCGGCTCTATCTTTGAGTCCCATTGTTTTGCCCTCCCCGATAAGGTTGTGGGAAAAGAGCGACAATAGATGGTGTCAGAATTAGTAAATAACTCTATATGCCTCCTATAAATGTTGACGTGCTAGTCCTAGATGGACGACCCATCGTAGCTCGGTAGATATGGTGTCTTAAAAAGATGCGATAATGATACATCCACTATGTCCCATGTTAACGGGTGATCTTGGTTGCTCCTTATTGCCTGAATAACTCTGCTCAATGGTGTTCTCCATGGAACTTCCTGCGCTATATGTGGCTTCGGGACTTTGAACATATTTGAAGAGTTATATAAGGGAATATTCTTTCTGGGTGCTCATTGCTTCAAAGTTTGCAATAGGCATTCCAACATCCGGGGATTCAACTAAAATTTTGGTTGGGGTTGATGCACGACTACATTAATGTTTTGCCTAGAAGGGCCGACTCGTAAGGGATTTGTGTAGAGCATTTGATCTAATTTTATCGGTGTTCCTATCACTCTTGTCTCTAATCCGATTACTTCTTCAACTTTAGGAAGCATGACATCTTCTACGACGGTGGTCTGCATCATAATGTGTAGAGCTAAATCTAGCTCTCCCTAGGATGCGACGTGTGAGAATCTTTGGAGTTAGAGGCAGTTAATATGTCTCGTTTATCCTAATAATATGTTTTTGTCTTGTAGTTTGTTCTAGTTCAGGTCATTTTTTTGGTATCCTAATGGGTAAAAACCTCTAACGCCCAAACTTATAGGACAAATTCTACTAGATAGCTTTTATCGAAGTAAACATGTTTGATTTGAGTGGATTATTGTGTTTAGGTGAGAGTTGGATAGTAAGAGAAAGATTAATTGAGAAAGAAAGTAAAGAAATTAGAGGAAAAAAACTTTGTTGATAATTGGGCTTGAATTTTTGGAGTGATTACATGATTGATAACATGCTAAATTAGCCCTATTTATATTACTAATCCTTAGACTACCACATTCTCTTTCTCTTCCCCCACTAGTCCCACAACCTTGAACTATCTAACCTATATTTCCAGAATCGCCACCACCTCAAGGATCATACCTTCTTAGTGGGACATGTCGAATAATGGTTGTGGAGGGATCATGTGTTACTTTTTCATATTAGATTCGAGCGGAGTGGTTTAACGCGGAAAACATCCCTTTATGTGTATTTCGTGTCCTCTTACCTCAAGATATTCTGAGGTATCTTATTCTCTCCTTTAGGGCTAACCATACGCTGGTTGTACGAGGGGATGTCTCTCCTGTCCTAGGGTTGTATGGTATCTTCTCCCTATCACATATGATAGAAACTGAAATCTAATAAATAGACTTAGAGGGAAAGTGAATAAGACAAAAGTTTAACATAAATCGGATCCTTTGAATCAATCTAAAAATATAATATCAAAGGATAACAGTTTGAATGTCATGATTTACACAAGAGTTGTGATCTGAGAGTGAAGCACTCAATCAAAATAATAGTTTATATACTCAATGAACGTATACTAGAAAAAGATCAAAGGAAACAATTCAACAACTATTAATCATGCAAAATTCTATGCCTAAATATAAAATAAATTATTAAGGTAGTAGATCAATCAAACATAGAGCATGCATAATAGTAAAGAGTTAAGGGAAGAGAAGATAAACAACAAATTTAGGATGGTTTGGCTCTCGTAGGCTTAGTCCACCACATAAGGTCTATGCACTGTTATGATTTCGAGCTCCTAAACTAGAACCGCATGTGTCTCTTAAATGTGAGAGTACAAACATGTACAACCTCTTTAAAATTAGAAACCCCTAGTGTTATCCATAACACTAATAAACCAAGTGGACTATTTCCATTCAAGATATACTACTGCATAAATCTGTGAAGCTTTCACTAGCGTATCACCATAGAACCCATTCTCACAGGTTTTGAGTCTATACCCCGTCTTAGTTTTAGTGAACCCCCACAAATTTGGACGTATACTGAACCTTTATGTTAGAAAACCCTGTGTAACCTGAACCGAGTCTGTCATATATATATATATATATATATATATATATATATTATTTTCATATATCTTCTTTATTTGGACCAATTTTTTTCCCGTGAGGGGCTAATTTTCTTTCATGATAAAAAACCATAGGATACAAAATTCTACTTTTACATTGAATAATGAAATACTAAACACAATAATAAAGAAAAGCAATGAAACAATAAAAAGGAAAAGACTACCATGGTACCTAACGTTTCAAAATTTGACAAATAGGTACCCATAGTTTCAATTTGGGTTACAGTCAAATATCAATATCATTTAGAAAAAACCACTATAATCACAATAAGTTATGATGGGCCGACAAGAATAATTGAAAACCTAATTGGGCTTTCTTAAGCAAGAGTCAAGCCCAGGGTACTTAACGCGTATTAAAGTGAATTATGACTTCAACCCTAAATTGAGTAACTGGATAGCACTTAGTATTTCTATAAACCCCTAGCCGCCTCCTCTCTATCCTTTCATATTCACTACCAACACTTATATACAATTTTTCTTTATAAAGTCGTCGTTGTTTTGCGGCCGCTTTTACTATTTTAACTACTCTATAATGACTCCAATCGCTTATTTTTGTCTTCTGAAACCAACTGGGATAACATCTTCATAATTCTTTGTCGATGAGGAGTTCTTAATGGAGATCTGGATTGTAAGTGTCCTAATTTTTATTTTATTTTGGATTGAAACGCATTTTTTTCACTAGATCTAAGAATAATCATATGTACTCCTTGAATATAATAAATGGTTATATATATTTTTGTTAGAAAATGTATGGATGTAATATGATAAAAAAGAAAATATGTATATATGCCAAAATATAAGATCTTTTAATGGTAAAGAAACAGCGGCAGAGTCAGTAATTTTGTTGGGGAAGGAAGGGGATGCAATGGGTCCGGGTTTAGCGACGCCTGAAAAAGTTAGACTTAATTTCACTATAGGTCCTTATAATATATATTTTTAATTAGTTACACTATTTTTCCTTGTATTGTATAACATAACCTATATAATGTCATATAAATAACAATTTCACATAAATAAAATAAATTAAAACTTAATGAGCCCAGATATGATAAAGTTTATATATATATATATATATATATATATATATATATATATATATATATATGTATTAATTATTAAAGGGTTAAAAATACATAGAGAGGTCATGGACTCCCCAGCCATTATTGGTCCAGCCTTTGTAAAGATATGACTAGTTGACAATATTCCTCAAATATTTATCGCAAAGACATTTATATGACACAATACTACTCAATGTCTTAAATTTTGTTATTCCTATTATTTATTTATTTTTTATATAATTCAAAACAACAGTTTACTTATTAGGAAAAAGATCGTTGATCATAATATTTCAGTCAAGGAAAATGATGTAACTAATTCAAATAAATCAAGTTAACAAGATATCTGATGAAAGAAGAAGATTCATAAAGTAAAAAAAATGTGAAAAAAGATCTTTGAAATATATTTTGAGATTACATGGAGAAGAGGCATCGAAGAAACTCTATCGAAGTAGGGTTTTGTGGAAGAGATAGAAGATTAATTATAGATATATATGTCAAGACCTTTGGGTCTTATTGATTATATTTTTAATTTTATGTTTTGTTATTCTTTGGGCTTTATAAAAAATATACTATCTTTTTGGTTATGATATGGACTCAAGTTGTACATAATGTAAAGTCCAGTACCATGTTATTTGATAGTTTGAAATAAAATTAAAAAAAACTCACTAGCTCAAATAAAGGTTGGAGAAAGTAGAAGTTTGGGGTTAACTCACAGATTATGTAAAAATTGGCTTATTTAACTACATGTCTTTTTTTTTTTTTTTGTTACATGGGTTCCGGGCTAGTTTGCGCGCACCCGACTAATCCCACGGAGATAAGACTCAGGCCACACGGTCTATTAATTTTATATGAATTTTTTTAAATAATATGATAAAATATAATTAACAATTCATAATATTGTCTCATTTATTTTTTCTTACCTGTTTTATAGTTGTAGAAATATTAGAAATAGAAAACTTGTTAATTGTTATGTTTATAAAAGTTTTTTCTAACAAAAAACATTAAACCACTTGATAATATACATTGTACATAATACATACAATGTCAGTCTACTTCTTATTTTTTTCAGTCTTTAAATTTAAATAATCTAAACTAATTTTAACAATACTATATATAAAAAATTGTTAATATGTACGACTGATTGAAACTGAATTAAGCGGGGATTGCTTACACTAAAATCTATTATAGATAAAAACTCAGTGGTTTTTCTAAAAATTAAGGTATGGTATATACCCAAAACCTATGGGTATGTGTGTGTATTAATGGATCGAGCGGGTTGAATGGACAATATTCTCACCTCTAACAGATATGACCTTTAAAAATTTTCGTGTTGGTATAAAAATGTGGGGTTAGTAGTATCCATTATGTGGGTATAGATAATACGACATGATTAGGGTTTGATGGGAGGCGTGGATAGTGATGTTTTATGAAACAAGAGCATGTAATAGTCGTATTTAATTTCTTTATTTCGAAATACATATTTTTATATGATTTGTATTATCTAATAATTAAAAAATTGAAACATTTTATGATTGGTTTTAGTGGAATATATTTAATAATTTTATTCAACCATAATTTTTTGTACTCGTTTATGTTATTGAAACCTCAAGATACCCTAATAGTTTTGGGGTATATCAGGGGTTGAGGAGTGTCATCTAGCAAACCAAACCAAAGATTCAAGCCTTCCATTCCCAGAACAAAGGGTTTGAGATAAAATTGTAAGAGAAAATAAAATTTTAGTCAATAAATGTATAAGATTTAACATAATCCTAGAAATGTTAGATATATCAATAAATATTTTCTAGGTAATCTGGCTCAATATTGTATGTGTGACTACGAGCGTTTGGTGTTTGTCTTATAATACTTAAAGTTTTTTTTTTTGAAATATCATGTTGCTAGTGAGATGTTATGTCCTTTTATCCTCAAGGTCCTGGGATGAGAGTGAGACTTGTTTAATTGCCTACAAAGTTGCATGCTTAAACCATTGTTTCATCTTTTAGGAGTCCTTCCCATGTTTAATAGAAAATAATTGGTTGATCGTATACAATAAATATTTTATAGGTTTAAATTCGTATCTTAGGATCGACCAATCATTTCAAATGTTGGGGTTCATCCCACTACCAATATTCGTGGCCCTTTGTTAATGATTTTTGTTCCCTTGATCAGACTAGGCTGAACCCATGAATAATAAATGTTATCAATTGTCTAAGAAAAGATACATTACGGAATTTGATACCTTTGAGTGTGTGATACAATGAGGCAATCAAGGTTATTTATAATGTACCAAACTTTATTTCCAAGAAATTCAACTTAATAAAGTGAAAAATATCATAATAACAATCATCCCTCCGCTTTTAGGCTTGTCCTAAGTGTCCCAGACAACCTAATGGTTTGATTTTTTTTCTTTGAGCCCCGCTAATATATATAAACAAGGCTCGATATTTAAGCGTACATATTTTTATGTAGTCGTATGATAGAGATGAAAGGACCTTTTTTCCCTTAGGGAGGAACCTATGTTTCAAAAACTAAGGTAGAAGATTGGTCATGTAGTTAATAAATAAGGATACAACAAAATTTAATGTCAGCTAGTTCATTGGAATTCCGAGGTACTTACCCATCAAATATATTTTTGACATTTAGAATGCTTACACTTTCCATTTTAGGTTAAGTGGTACTTTTTAATATATGATTGATTCAATAAGTTTAACTTGTTAGGGAAAATTAAAAAGATTGATGTAAAGTTCTTCTTTGAGGGTAAATATTTCTTAGTGATTGAATTTGAAGAAGAAGAAAAGTTAATGATTTGTGAATATGAGATGTATAAAGGACAGCGATCATTAATACATATTTACATGCCTTACATGCTACAAATTCCACTTCTCTATGGATGATATGAATAAATGCTTCAGTTAATATGCAAAAAAAACATATTGTGTCTTCATTAAGAATCCCACAGGAGGAGATGAAAAATAATATGGTCTCCCAATAAGATTGATATAACAAAAAAATCTATATACACGCAAACCATCTGCATTTAACTAATATAGTACAAACCGCAATCTACACATAATTGTAATGCATATTGAATTCACTAATACGATTTAGTCACGTCCAACTTAGATTAACATAATTTTTGTTGGATTGTCTCTTCTTATTATAAATTATGGAACTCTAAATAATGATATTTTATTTAAGATAAGTACTTTCTCATTCATTTTAGGGATTTCTTTTAAAATTTTCCATTATATCTGGATTTCAATCTAGAAAATCTTCGTTGGCCTCAACATGGCCTTCGTTAGCATACACAAAAGGCCGAGTACGAACAAAATAATCCACTACCTAGATTTTTCAATCAACCACGTTGCAAGTTCTAGCCAAAAAAAATTATCCACTACCTTGATTTTTCAATCAACCATGTTGCAAGTTCTAGCCAAAACAAATTATCTCATACCTTTTTTGACATAAAAATTGAAACTTGGTTCAATGATGGACTTGACTACCTGACTACCGTCAAATGATGACCCCAAAACTTCAAAATATTTGAGTTAATAGACATAATATAAATCATACACAAAATTGTGGTCAATGTTAACTAACTAAATGCCATGCATGTCTCCATGACAATGGTTTTCCCCTCCCTTGAAAATTCCTCATAAACATAAAGTTTATTCCATTAACGGTAATCGAACCCCAAACGTCACATGTGTGAGAACTTAAAAAAGTTTTGTTCTATTAATAGGGGTCGAACCCATGTATCTTAGGTATAAGTCGGATAAACTATTGGCACGATAAAAAATTAAAGGATTGTTTAAAAAGATTCTTAATTTTTTTTTATTACTTTGTAAATTTTGATAATAAAGAATATATTAATTTTATTTTTTAGATGATAAATAGTTAGATTTACAGTCTAGGATTACAGTTAATTTATTGGATGAATCGATATCTTCTTTGCCACGTGAAGTTTATTTTAATGAAGTTCCAATGTTTATCAAAATTTCACATGTTTTGAATAATGAAAATAAAATAAGATTATTTCTTTTAATATTGTAATATAAAGTGAATTTATATTCTTAAAAATTAATTTTGAAAAGATTCTTAAATTTTTAATCACTTTGTAAAATTTGATAATAAATCATTTATTTTATTTATTAGAAGTTTATTTCAAATTCTTATAATTTTATAATGTTCGATTAATGTGTAATATAATAAATGAGAGAATTAGAAAAATGGGGGAATTATGAGAAGAATAGGGAAATTTGAGTGTTAATAGGAAAGTTAGGTTATCTTGTTTTATTATATATAATTCTTACAATTTTATAATTTTCAATTAATGTGTAATATAATAATTGAGAGAATGAGAAAAACGGAGAATTATGAGAATAATAGGGAAATTTTGAGTGTTAATAGGAAAAGTTAGGTGTATCCTGCTTTATTATATAGATTTGAAATTTTTTAAGCACAATCTATTCAATCTCTAAAATTTTGTTATTCCTAATATTTTGTTTATTTTTTATATATTTCATAATAACAGTTTACTCGTTAGGAAAAAGGTCGTTGATCATAACATTTCAATCAAGAAAATAGACACTTAAGTTGTTATGTATTATCCCTCCGAATTATATTATAATATTTCAATAAAGGATAAATATGTATCTATAGTTAGAAAATGAAAAAAAAAACTAACATGGTTTACCTTCACAAAAAGCTCAAAAATTGAGAAAGAATTCTCATGTAAAAACTTACATGTTGATTCTCATACCTTGAATAGTAACTCTACTTTTTCTAAGAGGGCTAAACGAAGTAAGTATATTGCGACTGAAAATGCTTTAATGGAAAAGGGTGTTAGTGGAAAGCAAATAAAGAAATATGTTGGAGCCCTTCAAACCATATTTTGTACTAAGATTTATGATCCCTTTAAGAAGAAAAGAGTTTGGTTGGATACTTTAGACACTCCTGAAGAAGCTTCAAGAGTTTACCTTTCATAGAAGCTTGAGATCGATAAGATACTTGTATCTCAAATGTTATAGCCAGTTATATACAAAGAATCGAAGAATATGCTTGATTGTGTAGATGATGGTGAAAATCAGACTTCTGAAATGGATCATAAGGGTAAAATATATAAATATAAATATCCTAGAGTGCGGAAGAGAAAATCGGGAATATATTCTTGCGAGATTAAGGAACACATTACTAAAAAAAGAGTTTACTTGGGCACTTTTGATACGGCTGAAAAGGCTTTAAATGTTTACATCAAGAAAAAGGTTGAATTTCATAAACAATGTGAATCTATGAAAAATTGACCACCAGTTCTTAGCGAAGAATCAAAAAGTTGCGAGTCTCCATCTTTTGTTCTTCAAGTTCAGGGACCACAAAACAATAAAGAGTTGATGGGGGATATATTGTGCAAGATTCACATGTTGATTAAGTATATTTAAGTACAATAATGGACAATCATGAATTTTTATTGGGTAAATGGAGTTGGATCGATGATCTTAGCATATATGCAAATAAAGAATATTTCAAAGCATACAATACAACTAGTTCATAAAAAATTACATCTATATCATTACCTCACTAAAATTTATTCTTTTAGGCTATAAAGCACATTTTACATCTAAGTCCATCTCAAAAACTTTAATTTTTTACCTAAAAAGGCAATAAAATGCATAAAATGGAGATGGGGGACAACTAAGAAAGAAAACATAAACTCGAGAAATTGTCTCGCGTGATCAATATCAATTATAGGGAGCATTGCTTTTCTTGTATGTAAACTTCTCGTATCACCAACATTCTTACCTCCTAGTGTGCTCCATCCTAATCAACCATTTAGATTTAGAGATATTTTGTTCTCACCTTCTCCAATAAATTTC
This sequence comes from Nemophila menziesii, assembly GCA_029959085.1. Lineage (NCBI taxonomy): Eukaryota > Viridiplantae > Streptophyta > Magnoliopsida > Boraginales > Hydrophyllaceae > Nemophila > Nemophila menziesii. The sequence goes on from JARWIR010000002.1 coordinate 95,437,300, forward strand.
TTGAACACTCTCTCATGTGAAGGTGTCCTTCTTGATCTCACTTAATACCTTGCTTCAATTCTTCTATCTTTCTCATTACTGCAATATTTTAAAAAAATAAATAACAACTAATATAAATAAAGACAAAGACATTAAAAACGTAAAAAATTGTGTGTTGTCTCTCATAAAGAATTTTTTTAACATCGTATAAAGTTCAATATGTTACTTTGGTTATCTCTTGATTATATAGCCTCCCCCGATATTTAAGTTCAATTCTCAAAAATATTATTAGGCATGATATTTACACCCGAACCCATGTGACACATCGCTTTAGTTTCAAAGTTACCAATTATATTGTTTTGGAGGTAGAAGAATCCAGGATCTTGATACTTTGGTGGTAGCTTCCTTAGAACTATCGTCAAGCTTTCTTCAGTAAGATCCACACTCGACCTCGACCTCTACATTTTTACACTTCTCAGAAGGAATCTCCTCGAAGACTTGTGGTGTTTTAGTTTCTTTCTCAATTGTATTGACTATGGGGACATCGATTTGTTCTTGGCTTGACGTCTCTAGTACAGTATCGGATTTGGTAATACCATCAGGATATGTAATTATTAGTAGATATGGTGGTGTTACAAGCATATGCGGAGGCGGAACCTTCGCCTTACTCTTCCTTTTCACCCTTCGTGAAACAACTAACTCTTTCTCAACCATTACCTTACCTAAGTTAAGCTTGGTGGGTTCTTCAATTGTTAGGAGTTCCACCTCACTTGCTACAACTTCATCTTCAGCCTTATCATCATCAACCCAACCTTTGAATGTTACCTTGATTAAGTTCAACTCGATTGGTCCTATCTCTTTTGGAATATCGATTTCTTGGGTGTTGATTCTTGCTTCGATCAACACCTCTATGAATCTCTTGTATTTGGTATAGTCCACCTTCATTGGAAGTGATGGTGATGATAAATGTTTAGGTGGCAGGTCCGCATTACTTTATTCTTCTTGCACCTTTCGTGCAACTCTGCCTTCTTTCTATATAACTTTTTCAACTACTCTAACCAAAGGCTCAAACTCTTTCTCAACCTCTTTCTCCACCGTTTTCTCATCTTGATTCTCAAAAATTACCTCATCTAAGCTAAGCTTGATTGGTTATTTTATTGTATGAGCCTCTAACCAACCATTCCTATCGCTGATTTGAATGGCCTCATAATTAGTATTCATTGCTTGTCTCAACTTCATAGATGAATCTTGTTGTAATTGCTATCGATTGTAGTCAGCTGCGTCAATATTTTATCTATAGTTTGATAAAGTTGTTGTATGTTCAGCACCAATGATGCAGTGTCATTGAAATTCTCTTTAATATAATCATTTCCACTCACTTGAACCTTCTAATGGATGAGATGGAAGTACATTTAGCGCTTGATCCTCTGCATAATGCTTTTGAATATGGTCAGAATTTCTATTTCATGGTTTGTGAAGGGACCATATTAGTTTAAAAGTTTTCGAGTAAGGGTATAAAGGTTGATAGTATAAAGATAGAGGGTATTAACATGCTACCACCGTTGGTTTCTATGGAAAGAGGCATACGTTTCTTATCTAATGCCGGGGTCTATTGAAGATTCCTCTAAAATTTTCCAAGATTGCCAAATCTCTTTGCAATTTACTCGAGAATGATACTGCCTTCGAATTTGATGAGGCATGCATGGTGGACTTCTTGTAAATCACAGAGAACTCATATCCTCTCCTATTGTCAGAGATCTATTTTGGAGTCTACAATTTGAGATAATGTGTGATCCCATTAATTTAGGTATGGGTTTCGTGTTGGGTCAAAGAAGGTACAAGGTATTTCACCTTACCTACTACGCATTTAAGACTTTTCAGGGGATAAATTTAGTTATATTGTTAATAAGAAGGTACTATTTGTGATAGTAATTGATTCATCTAAGTTTAATTTGTATCTCCTTGGTGTGAGTGTCTTGTACATATACCATTCTACGATCAAGTACCTCATGAAGAAGAAAGACACAAAGATGCATTTCATTAGATAGTACTTCTTTTGCAAGAGTTTGATTTAGAGGGTCAAGATCGACATGGGACAGAGAATCAAGTAGTTGATCATGTATCTTGTCTAGAGGGATCTCCAGTCAACACCAAACCAGAGTTAGTCAAAGAGGTATTTCTAGATTAACAATTGTTTGCTCTCAATCCCACTATTACCCTTGGTATGAATATATAAAAAACTTCATTATGAGTGTATTATTTCCCACTAAATCAATCTACAATAAAGAAAGAGACTCATCCGCCATCTGAAACAATAATTTTGAGAGGATCTGTATATATTAAAGGTGTGTAGTAATCAGATGGTTCTAAGTTTCATACCAGAGATTGCTATGCGTTTAATGATAGAAAGGTGTCATGACTTACCTTATGGAGGTCATTTTAAGAGAGATAGTACAACAAGAAATTTACATTAATCTATGTTCTATTGGTCTACCATCGATAAGGACTATCATGAGTGTGTGGAGTAGTGGAAGAGGTGTCAGTTCACCAGGATTGTATCAAGAAGAGATGACATGATGCTCAACGATGTCTTATAAGTATAGATCTTTGTTGTTTGGGGGATCTGATTTTTTCAATAATGAATTTATTCTACGGTAATAATTATATTTTATTAGATGGAGTTTATGCTTCTGAAGGAGTACTAGCTATAGCGTTACCGACCAAACGATGGAAAATCCATCATCAAGTTTCTATACTCATATTTTTTCGAGGCATGGTACTACTAGATTTCTAATCAGAGATACGGGTACTTACTTTGTGAATATGCAGTTAACAACAATTCTTTGTAAGTATGTGGTAAAATATCAGTAGTCTACCGCATACCATCTGCAAACTAACAGGGCTGCTGAGGTCTCTAACCGAGAGATCAAGTCAATTATGCAGAAAACTGTGGGAGTAACGAGGAAAGACATCTAAATATCGAGTAGTGTGCGAAAAGTGTGTCACCTTCCACTTGAGTTAAAGATTGGTGCATATTAGTCAATCAAGGAACTGAATCTGGATGAAAAATTAGTAGGGGAGTAGAGAATGACCGAGCTCGACAAGTTCTGGTTTCATGTTTACGAGAACGCAAAAATCTATGAAGAGAATACTAAGAAGTGGCATGAAAACTAAATTTGAAAGAAAAAATTTGAGGTAGTACATTGTGTCCTAAATTACAACCTCAAGTTCTAATCGAATATGTTCCTTAACTACGTTAAATAAATGTTGTTGGGATACATCCCATATTTTACGTGATTTATTGTATTTTTATTAAGTTAGTGTTCAATATTTTCAGTAGTTCAAGATTTAATTAATGTGTGTGTGTGTGTATATATATATATATATATATATATATATATATATATATATATATAAAATGAGAAGGGTGATATGTTATATATGATACAATGTAAATCTATTTGAAATTTGAGATTAAAAAAGGGAAAGATGGAGAAAAAGTAAATTCTGATAATAATCGGAGCCCCAATTAAAGAATACGATTATTCTAGGGTCGAGATCGAGGTTTTCAAAATAATATAAAAGATTTGGACACTCGATCAATTAATTGTTTCGGCCAAGAGAAAGTGAAAAATGTATAAAAAAACGCGGGAGGAATGGATCATGTGAAATATCCAATCGATTCAAATATGGAGATATTGTACCAAGACCTCGGAAGAGATTCGGTCGAGCCAAATTTAAGTTGACTACAAAGACAATTGTGGCTATACTAGGTCGGGTATGATCTTTCCCCTTCATTAACTATTTCAACTTATTTTTTTCTTCTTCTCCAACCTATCTCCTCCAAGACCTTTATTAAAAACATTCAAAAGATTCCTCCTCCATGTCTAATCTGTCATTCAACACTATATTTTTCATAAAATTTCATTTCTTACATATACACCTTTCTTCTATTAAACCTCTCAAAAAACAACCAATATTTTATTTTATTTTTCCAAATTCCTATTAATTCTTTCATTTCCTACCATACCCACTTTGTTAAAGAATATTTCAACACAAAACTCATCTAAAATCACCAAATTTATCCAAAAAAGAATCAAAACCCTAGCCTTTTAAATTAAAGATTCTTATAGTTTTATAAACTGAAATTTGTAGATAATACTTCCAAGAGTTTTAATCCATCATTATCTAGAGAATTCGATTTCAAGCTTTGTAAAAGGACATTTTAGCTTTGTAAAATAGCCTTTCAGCTTTGTCTATGTTATAAGAAGGTAAATTTTTTTTATTTTAATTACAGATTATTTTTCTTTGACAGTTTGATGTATTGAGACTATGAGTAACATATTAACAATCTGAATTTTTTTTGAAGTAATTAATACTTGATTTTTTATCATGTTTATTAATCCCATTATATTATGAGATTAAGTTGTTAACATTGGAGTATTTTGTTAAAAAATAATTATTCTAATTTAAATTTTTAGCTTTACTTCTTTAGATCTGTTTTAATAAATTGAAGTTATTTAATTGTGTTTAGTATTATTTAAAAAATTTAATAGGGGTATATATATTTGACAGAAAAATATTTTTTGCCATGTCATTTCAGTAAAAGGAGAACAATCCAGGTTAGGATCTGGATAAGTTTTACCCATTTTGAAGTAATTATATATTACGTCTTAAATCGTCTCAAATTAATGTTAGATTCGGATTTGAGTAACCATTGTGAAATATAACTAATTATACATTAACTCTCTACCTAAGACAAATTGGCTATATAAGTACATAGTTGGAGGTATATTATTCTAATACTCCAAATTATCATCACTAAGGGATTCTTTGGTATCTATGTTTTCCATAGTCAAAGCCTTATTTGTATATAATGCTCAGAAATTGCAGACCATGTCTTTCTCATGTGTTTTCTTCTATATTGTCCATATTCTAATGACTGTAAATATTTTCATCTTCCTATCAAAAGAGTGTATATCTTTAGACATGTCAAGTATTTTTTCTTTCTCCAAAATTTCCACTAAATATATTTTATCCATTGGTTTTGTTCTCGCCCAACTATTCTCCTTCCATTTCACTTACTAATTATATTATGTGTATGTGAACTTAGTTTCTGGTAACTCCTCTTTCGAGTCGTCTACCTTACAAAGAGTTTCAGTAAATATTTTGTCTTCTAGTTAGTCTCCTATATCTTCTGGCGGGCACAAAGCAATATGTTAGGGAGCTGGATTACTCATTTTGGAAGCTAATGAATTTACTGAGAAAAACCTCAAATATTGATACCCTTAGTTATAATCTTTAATTAGTGTAGTTATATGTTAGACATGAATTTTCACAGAAATTTGCAACACATGCTAGATTACTCCATGAAATCATTTGTTAGTATGATGTCTTCCTAGATACTACAAGAATTCATTTCCAATAATCATGATTTTGTCCTTCTTATTGGCTTACATCTTATACTTGGATCATTGTTTGTAAAAACCAAGTCTTGTATCATACTACACTCATGGAACTCATGAAACACATGGAACTAATACAATGATCTTTAATTATTTGTGAACATGTATGCTGTATTTTATATGAATGTCTTAGTAATCGTGATTTATAGCATGTATGTTATAATGCAACGAGCAGTCATCTTGGTAGTCTTGGAAAAATGAGATTCTGATAGTAATCTATACCCCGAAATTTTTACTATCTTTGGAAATTATACTTAGATTATGATGCTTTATATTTACTAATATTTTATTTGCTATAGAAGATTGAACTTCAATTTTAATTTAATTGTTGTTGTTCTGATAACTATATTTGAAATTGGTTATAGCATTGCACTTAACAAATTTTGAACACTAAAGCATGTGCAAATCTTTTCTAACTAGGCTAAATTTTTTGGAATTATTGAAAAATATAGATGATTTTCTCTTCATGATGACAAATTTTGTAGCGAATATGTAATCCAGTGATCGATTTTCACACTTTTTAAAAGTCAGTGTAATATAGCATTGGTAATAAACTAATTATAGCATTTTGTAACTATTTACTTTTGTTGAGCGAAATTGGATCTCTTTTACTTTTTCTAGGTACACAATATGTCATGTACATCAACAAACGAAGGAGTTAGTGATATCATGCCAGCTGCATATTCGGTTGATAGTACTGCTTCCATGACTGACTTTCTGATAAGTATAACAACAATATGACAGCTAGCAAAACAGAATTGGAACTAAAGGAATCAAAGTTAGTTACAAATAGTTAGATACACAAAGTGTATGCATACACAATAATCTGTAATGTATATATACACAATTGATTGAGTTAATAAAAACATCTTTTTCCTCTCATCTCTATACTCTTCTTTACTCTCTCTCTTGTTTATCATGGTATCAGTTTAAAAGCCTAAAGAACAAGTGTCAAGCTCAAAACCGCCATTAATGGCTTCCTTCTTCTATTACTTCGTTTACTTCTAAACTTCATTGAGCTTCGTCACGAGTTTCTTCGATCCTTAGGCCTATTGCTTCCGCATCATTGTTATGGCGTAATCATCGTCTTCATCACCTTCTCCAAATATCTCCTCCAGCTCAGAAATTCCAGCTGGACTTCTTCTTCTTCGTCAAAATTGGGCGAGTCTTGTTCAAGTAAAGCTTGATTCAACAAATTACGTTCTATGGAGAGCTCAACTTGAGGCAATTCTCGAAGCTCATGGCTATCTCAAACATGTTACTGGATGTATTCAAGCTCCACCAGCTGCTGATCCGGCCTTCACGACTTGGCTTATAGAGGATCAACAACTAAAGGTTTCGTTACTATCATCAATGATTCCTTCTATTCTCTCTCAAGTGGTTAAGATTCATCATGCATCCGAAGTGTGGCATAAGCTTGAAGAAATCTTCATTTCGCAATGTCGAACTCATGTTCATCAGCTCAAGATGAAGCTCTGCAACTTAAAGAAAGGAGATAAACCTATGAATGCATATCTTGCAGAGATTCAAGACATTTGCGATGGATTAGATACAGCTGCTGCTTCTTTACCTTTAGAAGATGTTATAATGTACACTCTTAAAGGTCTTCCCTCAGAATATAATCAATTCAAATCGAGTATTCGCATTACTAATGCGCAATCCTCTACTTTAACCTTCCACTCTCTTGGTAGTCTATTAATTTCTGAAGAATTACACATGAAAATGGCGGATTCAAGTGAGAATTCCATGTCATTTCAGAATGCTTTGTTTACTAACACTTCAGCACCAGTTTATAATCGTGGTCGTGGTGGTGGTGGAAGAGGCCGTGGACGGTCAAGAGGTTCACCTATGAACACATCTATTTTGGGACCACCACCTGTTCAGTCATCTGCACCAACTTGTCAAATTTGTGCTAAGTTTGGTCATTCAGCAATTGATTGCTGGTCAAGGACTGACTATGTGAAATTTCCATCACCTAAAGCTAATGCTAGAATGGCTATGGCAGTTCATACTACTCAGGTTCCTTCTCCAACTCAAGCTTCACCTCAAAACTGTTATGATCCTGAGATGTGGTATTTGGACTCTGGAGCAAACAGTCATGTTACAAATGACTTAAGCTTGCTTCAAAACTCAACTGCTTATCAAGGCTCTAACTCAGTCTCCGTTGGTAATGGTCAGGCTTTGGATATAGCTAACATTGGGAATAGTACAATCTCTAACTCTTCCTCTAAATTTTATTTAAAATCTATACTACATGTTCTATCTATATCATCTAATCTACTCTCTATTTCCAAGTTCACTCATGATAATAGCTGTGTTGTAGTGTTTTCTTCCTCTTCTGTGTCAATTTTTGACTCCTCTACAAATAATCTTCTCTTTAAGGGCCCTTGTAGAGATGGATTGTATCCTCTTGTGTTTAGTTCAAATTCGAAACTCTCTTCATCTCCTTCATCAACACCTGTTTGCCTATCTTCAAAAACAACCGCATCTTCAGCTTCTTTGTGGCATATGCGCTTAGGTCATCCATCAAATCATGTGTCATCACTGCTATCTGCTACATTACATACTAGATTAGCTCATTGTGGAATTCTATGTAATGCTTGTGCAACATCTAAGGCTCATAAACTGCCTTTCTCCTTGTCTTCATCTAGGTCATCTGATATTTTTTCTTTAGTCCATAGTGACATTTGGGGACCTTCTCCTGTCAATTCTTGCTCTTCATTCAAGTATTATATAGTATTCATTGATGACTATAGCAGATTTACTTGGGTTTACCCTCTCAAACTTAAATCTGATGCTTATAATGCTTTTTGCACCTTTTATAATCTTGTTTTAAATCAATTCAATGTCTCAATTAAAACCTTCAGAAGTGATAATGGTGGGGAATATATGAGCAATAGTTTTCAGACTTTCTTGCATAACAAAGGGATTATACACCAAACTTCTTGTCCACATACCCCAGAACAAAATGGAGTCTCTGAAAGGAAACATAGACATTTGATTGAAACAACTCTATCCCTCTTATCACATAGCTCATTACCTACTATTTTTTGGCTTGAAGCTCTTTCAGTAGCTGTATATCTTATAAATTTGCTACCAACACCTGTTCTTGCCAATTCTTCACCATATCAACTCTTATATAAAACTCCACCTACTTACTCTCACCTTAAAACTTTTGGATGTCTTTGTTATCCTTGGTTAAAGCCCTATGCTCCACATAAACTCTCTCCTAAGTCAGAAGGTTGTGTTTTTCTTGGCTATTGTTCTAATTCAAAAGGATATAAATGTTATTCTTTAAGTTCAAAATGAGTTTTTGTGTCTAGACATGTTTTATTCAATGAATCAGTCTTCCCTTTTCAATCTCAAATATCAAGTTCTTCATCTACTCTTGAGTCTACATATTCAGTTTTCATTGATATATTTGGCTCAAATATAAATCCTCACTCCATTTCCCAACCTTTCTCGTCTATAATTCCACCCACTCAACATTCTCATGAGTCTCATTCAGATACCTCAAATTCTTCTCAACAAAATTCTTCTTCTTTTTCAAATTCATCTCAACAAAATACTTCAGTTCATCCAATGGTTACTAGACTCTAAACAGGGTCTTTGAAACCTTCTTATAAGTGTCGAGCTGCAGTTGTGTCTTCTGTTGAGTCTGAACCTGTGTCTTATAGAGAAGCTACTAAGTCTCAATGTTGGTTAGATGCCATGGCTGATGAATACTCAGCTTTGATGAGTCAAAATACTTGGACTCTTGTTCCAAAACCACATGGGCGCTCTCACATAACTTGTAAATGGATATATAGAATAAAACGCAATGTTGATGGCTCTATTGCGCGTTACAAAGCTCGTTTGGTGGCTAGAGGTTTCTTACAAGAATATGGTGTTGATTATATTGAAACCTTCAGTCCAGTGGTTAAGCATCAAACTGTGCGAATTATACTCACATTAGCTGCTACTTATAATTGGGAAATTAAACAATTGGATGTATCCAACGCTTTTCTTCATGGCTCACTTGAAGAAGAAGTTTATATGGTGCAACCTACTGGGTTTATTGATAAAACACACCGTGATTATGTGTGTAAATTGAACAGGTCTCTTTATGGTCTTAAGCAAGCTCCTCGAGCTTGGTACCAACTCTTAACAGCTTTTCTTACATCTCAAGGTTTTAAAGTTAGTGCTGCAGACACCTCAATGTTTGTTAAAGGTGCAGATAGCACTTTGACTGTTGTTTTGGTTTATGTTGATGACATTCTAGTCATAGGCGCGAGTTCCTCAATTGTTACTTCTATTATTGAGGCACTTAAAGCTCGGTTTAAAATGAAAGATTTGGGGTGTTTATCTTACTTTCTTGGATTAAATATAACTCGATCTTCCGGTTCTATTATTGTGGATCAATCTACATATGCTCTCTCTATCATTGCTAAGGCTGGTCTACAAGATTGTAACTCATCTCCAACACCTACTATGAATAAATACTCAGTTCTATCAAATCATGATAAATTGGCGTTTGAAAATCCTACTTTGTTTAGGAGTTTGATTGGTGCTCTACAATATCTAACCATAACCAGACCTGACATAGCTTTCTCTGTAAACAAGCTTTGTCAAGCAATGCACTCTCCTACGAACATGGATTTTGAAGCTCTCAAACGTTTACTTCGTTATATTAAGGGTACACATCAATATGCTTTGATTTTCTCTGCATCTTCTCCAATCTTAAAAGCCTATTCTGACTCAGATTGGGCAAGTTCTATTTCTGATAGAAGATCAACAACTGGTTATTGTATCTTCTTAGGGTCAAATTTGATTTCTTGGGGATCAAAGAAGCAATCTACTGTTTCTCGGTCTTCTACTGAAGCTGAGTACCGAGCAATGGCTCATGTATCAGCTGAACTAAAATGGATTTCGTTTCTACTTAAAAGCTTATGCATTGATGCTGGTGTTCCAACGCTTGCGTGTGACAACATCTCTGCTCTTGCACTAGCCTCGAATCCTGTGTTTCATACTCGGACAAGACACATTGATGTTGATTATCACTTTGTTCGTGAACAAGTTCAAGCTAAGCTTCTTGTCTTAACTCATGTTCCAAGTAATCAACAGCTTGCTGACGTTTTTACAAAAGGTCTAGCTGCTACTCCGTTTCTTGCGCTGCTCTCCAAATTACCTCTTCAACTACAGCTTAGCTTGAGGGGGGATGATAAGTATAACAACAATATGACAGCTAGCAAAACAGAATTGGAACTAAAGGAATCAAAGTTAGTTACAAATAGTTAGATACACAAAGTGTATGCATACACAATAATCTGTAATGTATATATACACAGAGTTAATAAAAACATCTTTTTCCTCTCATCACTATACTCTTCTTTACTCTCTCTCTTGTTTATCACTTTCATCTCCACACAAATAATCGACGCTATGGAACAAGGGAATGAATCAATATTCACGTTTGAGTTTTATTTCTTCAGCTAAAAGGGAATATGACTCAGATTCCACATCAGCCATGAAACAACACAGAGTTGAGGTATCGTTAATTATCTAAAAGAATTTTTGTCTCATTCTTATGTAAAAAAATTGTATCTTCACGTGTAGGCTAAGAATGTGCTAGTAGAAGAATTACGAGCGATAAATCAACAACTTATAGAGACTCTTGTAGATATTAGTGATCAAAACCAAAGTATATCTAATGCTTCTAGACAAGACTGTGGAGCCATTGTTAAATGTTCTTTCAATCTAAATTCTTGTTTCCATTTGGTAAGATATTTTACATTATTTATCCAAATTTCAAGCATATATTTAAGTTTTATATTTTCTACTGATGTAGTCAACAATTCAGCAACTGTGGTTAGTTGTTCCATGCAATTATCCTCATTGTTTTCTGATAGTTTTGGACAATTTTTCCAATCGAAATCAGGTTTTTGTCTCTCTCATTTATCTATGCACATTTTAACGAATTTGATCAATATATAATCAGCCTGGAATGTTTCACTTTTTGTTACAGAAATTAAAATCTCCTGATGAAGGTTAAGTCAAGGCTTGACTTCTTTCTTAGAAATTTTGCACAACCTATGTTATTGGGAGAAATAGTAAAGACATGGGACACTTGTGTTAGAGTTGTTATGTCTAAATATGCTCAGCAATGTGATGGAGGAGGCTTCAGCTCAAAGTAACCTTGACTTGGAGGAAACTTTATTGTGACACCACGTGCTATAGGAGATTGGACCGTAGCTAGGTAACCTTGACTTGACAGGGATAACTTCTTAACTTTTATAATATTCTAGAAACTTGTATGAAGTTATTGAAGGTAATTAAATATAATAGAATAATATATAATTGTCAGGAGATCATTCGGGTAACTATCACAAATAGTTTTTAAAAGGAAGTGTTTTTCTTTAACTCCAGATGAAGGACCTAAATGAGAATTAGTTTTTCTTGAAATTTTAGTGTTTCGATTAATGTGTATAAACAATGAGTGTCTTTTCTCTTTAGTCAATTATGATACACAATTGGTATAGTTTTGTGATATGCTATGCAAACTGAGTCCTAAAAAAAATAAGGATAGAAAGATAGAATATAACTAAATTGATAAATGACCAATTTAAAATATATTAATTAAAATATATAAATTTAAAAAAAATTCAAACAATTTATCAAACATTTAAAACGACTACAATATAAAATAGATTTACGTGATCCCTTTATAGATTTGTCATCTATGCCAAAAGTTAAAATATATTTTAGAAAATTCTAATTTTTTTAAATAATATATAAAATTTTGTGTATTGCAATTTTTGCTCCTCAAACCTTAATATAATAGCTGTTATATTCAACATCTTCCATGAAAACATATTAAATCACAAAATTATATATTAAGATTACTATTTTAACAAAAAATAAGTTAGGGAGATTATAAAACCAGTCGATTTAGAATAAGTTGTTTTGAATTGTTTACACAGATTTTAAGATAAGAGATTAGAGTATAACTCAAAACGTTAGATGAATGTTAAGTTACGAAAAAGTAAAGAATACAAGCAATTATTTTGGATCAACAAATAATAACCTACATTCATGTTAAACTCCTATGACAGTAACTCATTCACTATGAACCTCAAATTACAAATTATAATACCTCTTTTGAATCACACCAATTAGTCAACCTAAAGATATCAAACAACTAACTACAAATCTCCTCCAGTCTATCAACTATGCTAAAAAATTATAAGTAATGAATCAAAAAGATTCTTATATTTATATATTTGCTCTCTATTACAGTGATTATAGCAATTTAGAGTGAAAACTATAGAAAAACCAACGTTTTTAGGAAATTAGGGTATGAGAGAGAGTTCCCTTGAGGATGGGAGAATAGAATTATATACAAGTAAAGAACAAAAGAAAATATTTATATAAGATATAGCCACGATGAATAAGAGCCATCAATTCAACACACAATCAAGAGACCAGATAAGGGCGCGTGTTCCACCATTACTATAAAAACAATGTAGTTTCGAGTAGGGTCTAATATCATGTTAAATAACTTGCCATAACTTTATCTTCATAAAATATATCACTACACGATAATATGTATCCAACACAAAACCTAATAGATAATTTTTTTCAAAAAGTTTTTGTGATTTTTTCAATTTTTAATTCCATTTATCCTCCTATATTACAAAAGAATTTTTATGGACGATCATGTTCATCACTCTATATTAATATAGTTTAACTTAATCAATTGAGTTAGCTCAACTAAATAGGGTCTTGTTAATTTTTCTGCACTTTAAGATTGTGAATGAGAGGTAAAAGGTTTGAATATCTTTTATAAATATGATAATCCAAATTCTTATTTAACTTGGGGGTATGCATGATAATGTGTTCATAATCTGGACCAGACTACCCGTATTTCCAAAAAGAAAAGATATATGATTTAATCTTTATATATATAAACATGAGAAACATCATGATGAGGTAAACTAACCAATTTTAATTAAATCAAGTCGAAGGAGAAGATGTTCGATATATTCCATAATTAGGTAATAATTTTTACAAGTAGAATTTCATATATACTTACTTTAAGTTTATTCTCTTATTTAAGAATATATTTGATTTCAACGGATTTCTCGCATTTTGTGATGAATTAATATTCTCTTTCTACATCATTTAATATAGATTTAGTTATTACAAGTGCGATTCGCCTTTTTCAGGCAATATATTTGTTAAGAATGAAGATCCTAGGTATGTGGAGGATTTTAGACCCCAATATGATGCCAAGAAGTCAAAAAATGAAGAAGAAACACAAATAAAGTCATGAAAGGAGCCAAGAAGTTCGTTAAAATGTTAGGAATTTCGACATATTGTTTTCATCAACTTCCGAAGGCCATAAATCAGAATTGGTGAGTTTGATCATGAAATCTCACCTAAAGGTATCCATTTGAGTGTAACATGTTCTCTATCTGGAGTTTAATTGAGAAAGTTTTGGACGTTGTACTAAGAAGACCCAATGTTGTCCAGTTTTTAAGAGTCAATTGGGCCATTAAGGCTACTTAAGTTGGCCCAGTTGAGACGAAATGTTTTCCAGGAGCCTATATATAGTTGTTTTGACCATCAAAACATTCTACTTATCATATTTTAAAACTATAATTTTGGAGTGAAATGGAAAGAAGCAAGAGATCATATAGCCACTTATCATATCTAGCCACTCACTAGTACCTCCAATTAAGAAAAATTGGAACATGAAATAGTACATTTCTTTCATGTAACACCTTGAGTGATGTAGGCATCAAATATTTGCATGGACTTCTAAATATCTCATACCGGAACTTTGTGGCCAGCTCCACTATAATTTCCATAGTTAAAGAATTGATTCAACATACCCATATTGGGCTTAAACCGTGCAACTGGAATAGCTAGAGGATGATTCCCCAAATTTTGAATGTGAAAAGGCACTCCCAACTCAAGGATCCCTTGTATTAGATGGTTTCCATTTGGTGGATTTCCTTCATTCAAGTTCTCTCCTTGTTGAACATTGTTGTGAGCCTTACCAAGTGGACTGGCTTATAATGGTGGGTTCACCTGATTCTCATTGACCCCTAAACCAGGAGGTGATTCAGTATTAGCCATTACTACTTGCGCTTTTCACGTTCTTTCTCTCTTTCTCTGCTCTCGAAGAAACTTCTCAGGTACCGAGAGCATACACCAAAACCTATGAATATATAAAGAGACAAAAACAAGAAAACAACATAAAACCAAAAAACAGACTAGACACTTCTATACAAAATTAAAAACACAAAAATCTAACACTATAGTCCCCGGCAGCGGCACGAAAAACTTGTCGGCCCCCAAGTGTGATATAACAAATCAACACCAGAAAGGGTGACTTCCCACAAGTGTACTTGTCGTTGACAAGTAATAATTTGATAAATGAGGGTTTATCTTCTCCACATGGATTATCAGTGTAGATTATTGTCCTTCGAATAGTGTAAAAATTAAGAGTTTCCAATAGGAATAAAGAAATGACAAAAACTTAAACAGTAAATAGTATTGGATTTTTAGAGATTAAAATAATTAAAATGAAAAGATTAAGACTAATAATTAAAGTAAACAAAGTAAATAAAATATGAACTAAAGGATGAGAAAGATTCTTGAGGAATTTCTAGTAGTCCTTTATGCCGCTAGTTTAATTGTTTTATTGATAAGGGTGAGTTGGTGAATTGGCATTAGTCGGGATTAAAAAATTTATCTAACTCATGTGAGTAGCTTAGAAGGAAATCCTACTTAAATAGAGACTCCTCTCGGGATACCCTAAAATATTTTTAGATGATTGAGGTTCTAACTCTATTTACTATCTAGATAAGCAATGACTCTCGATTCACTATCGCACACTAAGTCAACATACTATGTCCGCAATCAAACACCCTTCCCGGGTGTTAGCTCAATCACAAAGGCTACCCACTATTTGGCCAAAATATCGGTAGTATTCAATCAAACGTTTAGTCAATGGAATAAAATAAATCCATTCTCAATTTAACATATTTCTTAACTGCAATAAATCAATTAACTAGTTAAGAAAAAGTTCTTACATAAGCAATCTCAAGCAATGACGGTTTAATTCATAGCAAGAGAAATTAAACTAATAAAACTAAATATAAAAACATAATTAAAAATAAAAATAAATGATAGTTACTTGTAAGGAAGAAAAGATTCGATGAATGGTTGGGGAAGAACCATTGGATTTATAGACAAACCCTTCTTTTCTTCTCTCCAACACTTCTACTCTTGCTCCCTTGTGAAAATGAGTTGTGTTCTGATGGATTATGAATTGTATCTAAGAAGGGGGATGCTAAATAAACTATATAATAGCTAAAAAAATGTTGCGGTCCACTTTGGCTTACTTAATAAGGTTTAGAAGGGCCTAACCTGTTTTTAGCTAAAGTTAGACTAGTTCGAGCCACGGTGGAAGCAAATGGAATAATTTCTTACCACTCCCACGCGTCACTAACGTCAAGACCTTTTTGAATCAAATGGCATGAGTTCCAAAGTTTTTACCAATAATCCGTGGTAAGTAAAACAATATGACACTAAGATAAAGAGATGAATAAAAGCAAGGTATTGGGTTTTATGGAGAAGAAATAAAGTGAGAAAAGTTCTAATTCCAACACAAAGGGTAAAAAAGGTCAATAGAAAAGAGGTTAGCTAGTTGTGTTTAATTCAATGGGCAAAAAGGTTCCAGGTTTCTTGAAGAAAACACCACAACCTCTACAAATCGAAAACCATACACCCGAAGAAAATGAGAAAGCTTCAAGGGCCCTGATAGCTTCTGCGAAGAAACACTTACAGGAACTACCTTTTGCTTATGAGAAAGTATTTGAAAAAGAAGTTGGTAAAGGAGAATACAAGAGATTTTTGGAGATTGGTAAAAGATTGGGTTGGTCTACATTCATGGTAAGACGTTTAAATATTTGTCATGAATTAGTTGTCGAATTCTATTTAGGCCTCTTTAGCCGAGATAGTAAAGGTTGTGTTCCAGTTAGAGGCAAGTTAGTTCCTTTTACAGTTTAAGAAATTGGTTGGACCATGTAAGTATAGAGAAGCGGTGGACAATATCAAGACTTTCGATTGGAATTTACTTTTTGAGCATGTCTTAGATAAGGAGAAGGTGCAATCACATAATGGAGACTTGAAAGAACCTTGGCCTTACAAATATCTCCAAGCAAATACAAAAGTTTGGCACCATTTCCTGACAGCAAATGCCTTTGGAAACCTGAGAAACTCGGAGGTAACTAAGAAGAACGCAATCTTTCTAAATTGTATGTTAAGGGGAGAAGAAGTGGATGTGGCACAGTTAATCTTTGAGGAGGTGATGCGATTTTCGATCTCTACTACTTCGTTATTTAATATGAAATATCCTACTATGATCACGTGTCTTGTTCGAAAAGAGAATGTGATTCCGGGTGAAGGAGAAACTAGAGTATAAAATGAGTAACAAACGCAACTTTCGAAAGAAGAAAAGGATCTTATTTGACAAGAGAAGATGGAGGAGCGATTGAATAAAGTCGAAGCAGCTCAAATTTCTTAGCCGAAGATGTGGCACAAATTAAAGCCAATCAAGTGCATATCATGACACTCCTTGAGCAATTAAAGAAAGATCCTACAAATCCTATCTTGGATGTCGATAATGCGAAGAAATAGCCTCGGGAGTATGTTCTCTTTCTTCCTTACCATTTCTGTAAATGCTTTATCTGCTAATTTTACTTCCTGTTTAGATTCTTTTTCGAGTCGTGGGGACACGCCTCATTTTTTAGTTAGGATGTGGGGATTCGTTGTCTCGCATCTCCATTTTACTATGATTTTTTTTGTTTTTAGGTAGAAATTAAAAAAATTTGATACATGGGAATTAGATGTAGAGTGTGTTTAATAACTTAAAAGCATAAGCTTAGTAATTTGATGATAGTAATTAGAATGTTTATGAGCTGCTTTATTTTGTATACTTTGAGTATTCGTAGGAAAAAACACATTGATAGTAAAGAAAAGATTAGTCAGCAATGCGATAGAAAGTATGTTTGATCTCAGGGAGCCATGAGTGGTGGGTAGGCCGTAAGATCCAACCTAGTTGATAAACCCATTTAGTGAACGTGCTAAAGGTAAGAGAGTGATGAAGTTTCATAGTTTAGAAAGTGATTAAGGCGGTTCTTTCATAAGCCCCTTGTTGCCTTTTAGCTTGTTGTCCAAGTTTATTTTGTTATATCCTTCTCAGCCCCTTCTAGCCTTTCTAAAGCCTTTTTATTTAGCCACATTATAAGCCATATCCTTTAGATTGTAGGACTTTTTTATATGACCCACACTCGAATCGCGATGCATAGACAATCGTTTTAGAACTTGAGTTTGGGATGGTGGGTCCACCATTATGGGAAATATTATTGGGTTGGGATTTTTTAGCTTATTAATTGTGCTATGTTCTATATATTGATGATGATTCACAAGTTTAGTATATTGTAACCCTTTGTCGGGGTAATAGTAAATGAAAAAAGCTGAAATGCATGAAAAAGAAAAAATATATGAAAAATAGCATTATATCTCGACATCTAAAAGAGAGTCATAGCTATACAAAAGAAAAAAAATTAATATGAAAAGAATATATATTTGGACCGGTAAAGTGTAATTTTTATGTGAACATATTTATGCTTTAATTGGGTTATTGGGGATGTTACTTTGTGCATCAAGACAATCATTGGGTTGAGTGGGAACGTTTTATGAGAGTAACTCAAGCTCTAGGGCGATTCGTTGATGGCTAATGAGGAGAGAGCCAAAAGCTCACTCTAAATTATCCAAATATACTT
Source organism: Nemophila menziesii (assembly GCA_029959085.1). Lineage (NCBI taxonomy): Eukaryota > Viridiplantae > Streptophyta > Magnoliopsida > Boraginales > Hydrophyllaceae > Nemophila > Nemophila menziesii. The sequence continues at coordinate 95,455,580 of JARWIR010000002.1, forward strand.
ATCATACCATCCATAAGCCAACATTACAACCTTAAAGATCTTATGAGTCTTTTCTATGTAATCTAGAAGTGATTGAGCCAATAGAGAGTAGTTAAGTGGATCTTTGGATACTAGTGAAGTTCGATGAACAATCTATAGCCTCCTTGGTGAACTGAGTAAAGATCCTCTCCTTCTTACATTGCGAAACTAATCTAATCTTGAATTCAAGCCGTGTTGATGGTAGATATGAAAAGTATGCAGGTATGTAGGTTGTAAATATTATTACATGAAATTTTCTGAGTAGTTGCTTTGAGTCTATTCTATATATTCTGATATCTTCTTTTCCACTGTTTAATTGACCTAGCTGTGTATTTGGAGACTTCCCTTTGTTTTTATCTTTATTGTATCGGGACGATACAACTTTGAATTAAGGGTCTTGATGTCTCCCCATTTGTGATGATCTAATCTTAATTGGAGACATCATTTTTAGGGTTTTTGAAAGCCTAATAGTTGATTTTATCATGATTTACTGTATTTTCTTATTTCTTGTCTTGATTTGATGATTTATTAATTTTAGAGCATATTTGGTTTAATTGTTTGTTAATTGTAAAGTTTTAAAGATATATGGTAATTAATTAGATGACAAATCAATTCCAAGAGATAAAGGAAAGAAGATAATGATCAAAATTGGAGATAAAGGAAAGAAAAGATAGATATGGAAAGATAAAGTTGCCAAGTAAATCTGAATTTCACCAGCCACGTCTACAAAAGTGACCATAACTTAAAATTGGCTGGGAATTTGGAAGAATGGTCTGAAGCAAAGTTATAGAGCTTTCCGAGATGATCAGTTTCGATATAAAGAACGTGTCATTTGGAGCTGTATTGAAGGAGTTACGTCCAAAACAAAACAACAACAGTTTATTACCTTTTCTATATTTTAAGGTTACGAATTATAGTTGGGCTAGAAGTCCAATTACTTGTCTTCCACTCCAAGAAAACGTTTTAGAGCTTCCTAGACCCCTATAAATACACCTTTAACCTTTGTAAAATCATCCTTGCTGATGCCTCCCTTTTTGTTCTAATTATATGCCCTTAGGAGACATCATTTTGGGTGACTATTTGACCAATTTGATAGACATTTAGTGTTAAATCGTTATATTTCATTTTCCCTCCTTGGATTTTAGTATTTTTCATTTATTAAGTTTTTGCACGTTAAATGGGTTGTTTAGTGCAAAGTCTGTAGGTCCATGATACTAGCAAGGAGAGGAATCAAGAATTAAAGTCTTAGATCGTGTAAAGAAGTCGAAGGCGAGAAGAAATATCCCGAAGAGTTGACAAATTGAAGCTGGAAATCTGGAAGGCTGATGTTAATTGTTTATTTAGATCTACTTAGACGTGTGTTCAGCCTCTTGGTTGTAATGAAGATTTATTCCTTATCGAGTTATGAAGATTTAGCAACTTGAACGGGTCAACTCGAAGTTGATTTGAGAAAGTTACGGCCGTTTTAGTGAAGGTTGCACACCAGTTACGGGATTTTGATTAGAAGATTGGACTTGGGCCATTTAATATTTCACTAATTCACTTAAGTAAAGCCCAAGTCCGAATTTATGCTTATAAATAGACCTTTTGACTTTTATTTTACATACAATTCATTCTACGCTTAAATTTGAGAGCTAAAGTCAATAGCAGAAAACGGAAGAAGGAGCCAAAGGTGAAGAATCTTCATTCTTTCATCGGAAGTCAATTCCAACGCCTCAATTAGGTTCTTTTATCTTATTCTGAAATTTGAGACAATGAATTCCTTTTATTTTAATTTAGTTTTATTTTAATTTAGTTTTATTTCAATTATGACCTAATTTCCCTTTGTACTTGAGAATTGCATATTGGGTTGAACCCAAACTAGATTAATTTATATTTTTTCCGATTTGGGATGTAAGTATTCAAACTGAATTTGCTATTTGTATTGGCTTTTATTTTATGCTTGAATTATTATCTTTAGAGTCATGAACTAAGGGTAATTTATAGTATCTAGGCTATTCAATATAGTGGCGTATTGATGACCTTAGGTTTAGATACAGAACTAGGTAATTGTCGTTGGTATTAGCCAATGACCTTGACAGGCTTGACTAACCAATAGCCTATGTGGTAAGAAATTGAACCATCTGAAAGTAGTTTTAATCATCCTGATGGATTTTAAAATACCGTATGAGAGCTCCTTAGTCCACCCTGACGGGGGTAAGGAGACTTTAGAATCCCGACTAGCACAAATATAGCGATTCATCCCTTAACGGAAAGCATTAATTAAGAAGGTTTGTGGTGAAACCCTAGCGTGACTCAAGTACTACTTCTTCCCTTGCGTCTAGCCTCTTTACTTGCATTATTTTCATTTCAGGTTAATTAATTTAGCATTTAATTTACTTGTACCTTAGTTTTAGAAAACCAAAACAAAAATTATATCATTTACTTTCCCGTATTTGCAATTAAATCACTATTTGATTCACTACAAACGAATCGGATTTATCGGTTTATTACTTGAACAATCGTACACTTGTGTTTTGTGAGTCCTCAACTTTAGCATTTTATTTTATAACACACAAGGACCCACCACTTTCTCAGTTCTAAACCTTATATTAATTCTTAGTCATTCAAGAGAGCAAGATGTCATTCATGTATCTTTATTTTAGTTTATTTCCTTCAGGTATGAACTAATTCTCCCATAACTTGGGTTTTGCATTATGTATAATATATGAATTCTATTTTCCTTCTATCTAAGTTTCTTTGCGAATTATATGGTTTAAATTGATTCTAGCTGCTTAACCATTTATTTGATTTATGTGCTTTGATTTATTATTTGTCTTAAACCTAGTCAATTTAGGGCTTTGCTAATAGTAGTTAGATGGTCACCCGGAAGGGGTGTCTAATTATTGAAACACCACATAAACGTCTAGTATGCGGTAGTAATCCTGACAAGATTTGCCTAACTAGATAGTCATTAGGGTTTATTTTAATCACCATTCATCATTAGTATGCCAGTCTCATCTAGGAACCTAGTGGTGTAGGAGCACCCTCTTTGAGTCCCCTCGTGATTGTGAGGTCTCCACCCTAGTTCGCTCTCGGGGGATAGGGGGAATTTAAAACACGGACTACTTATCTAAGAGTTATTATCTCCCTTGTAAAACCTAAGATATATTCTCTCATATTTAGTTATTTGTATTTTACTTTATTTAGTTGTTAATCTCATCTCTCACTCAATCATATTTATTTTCTGTCTTTTAGTTATTAATTGCTACTCTGATTTGTTTACCCATTCGTATAACACACTTAAGTCCCTGAGGAACGAATCTTCTTATCATTAAAACTTGCATACGTCCTGTAATACTTGTAGTACCGTGCTAGTCTAGGGTTCTTATTTGCGTTATTTATTCTATTATTTTATCACACCCTAGGCGACACCAGAAAGGAAGAGGAAAATGATATTTTCTGGTGGCCTTGTTCAACTTACGATAATCCATACACACTCTTCAACCAACAACGGTTCTCGAGGGTATGGCTATATTCTGATCATTTAGGATTGTAGTGATACCACCCTTCTTTTGTACGCATTGAACTAGACTCACCCACTCACTACTAGCTATAGGAAAGATGATTCCCATATCTAGTAGCTACATTACTTCTTTCTTAACCACCTCCTTCATTACTGGCATCAGCCTCCTTTGTCCTTCAATAGAGCATGCACTGTCATCTTCCAGAATAATTTTGTGTTTGCGAATGGTAGGACTAATACCTTTGATATTAGCAATAGTCCATCCAATTGCCTTTTTATTAGCTCGTAGTACACGCAACAGTTTATCTTCTTGAGGACCTATTAGAGTAGCTGAAACAATAACATGTAAAGTGTTGTTAGTACCTAAATAAGTGGTGTCTCCTGGTGTGTGATAAAATCACACCCCTAAAAAGGATGGACACAGACCGCAAGTGTAAGGGTCGTCCAAGTAATATCCGATAAACAGGTTGTTGATCTCAGGGACAGATGGATATGACTTACGATGTTATTCAAATAAGTGAAGATAATTGTTAAGACAGAAAAATAAAATGTAAAAATATTTGTTTGGTTTTGTTTGTAACTAAGGACGCAATGAAAGTAAAGTACTAAAACGATTAACTGAAAAGAAATATTATAAAGAAAATTAGTGTGGACGCAATATGAGAAGGATACTTGAGTCTCGCAAGGGTTTCACCTATATCTATTCAATCAATGCTTCCATTCAAGGGTTGAATCGGTATTTTGTATTAGTCTGGATTCTAGTATCTCCTAACCCCCTGTCAGGGTGCACTTAGGAGCTATCCTAGGGTAATACAAAGCCCGTTAGGGTGATTATAATCTACCTTTGAATGTTTAAGTCTTTTACCCAATTGGCTGCAAGGTTAGTCAAGCCCGTCAAGATCAATGATGAATACCTCGCGTCTATTACCTATATCTGTAATTAAACCCCCCGTCAAGGTGATTACTTTGCCACTTAAGTGAATAGCCTAATTACTATAACCTAGTTCTAATTGATCAGATTAAAGATAGTAAATGAGTATGAAATAAGAGGCAATACACAATTCCTAATTCAAATTAAATTCTTTCAATCTTCAAATACATTAATTAAACAGATTAGGGCTCAACCAATAAATGCGATTTTCAAGTATAAATTAAATTAGTTCATATTAAAACTAGAAATTGCTGAAATAAAATAAATAGTATTCATATTCAATTACAAATATGAAACAGAGAACCTAATTGAAGAGTTGGAATGAGTTGTTGATGGAAGAAATGACTTTCTCCAGCTCTAGCTTTCTTCTCCCCTTTTCGCTCTTGACTTTCTTTTGTACAAATATGAAGCATTAATGAAGTATGTCTAAAAATGAAGTCTAAAGGCCTATTTATATTGGAGAATTTGGACTTGGGCTTTTTACTTAAAGGAATAGGTTGAATAAAATCCCAAATCCAAATTAGAAATCTCGTGACCGACAAACAGTTGTTAGTAAAACGACCATAACTTTTGCGTCTCAACTCTAAATCTCCTGATTCCAATCCCAAAATCTTCTTAACTCAAAAACGCAACTTCCTTATTTTAGGCCTCCAAGGCTGAATAAGTGCTAAAAACAGCAATTTGTAACAACTTTTCATATTTCTCTCTCCTTTAGTCAATTCTACGGATAATCTTTTCTTGCCTTTCACTTCTCCGCTCGATCTTAGACTTTAATTCCAATTTCTCTTCCTTGTCTTGTTGCTCCATAGCATCCATGAACCTAATAAATTTACACTAAAAACAAACAAATTAACGCACAAAAGCTCTAAAATGCAATCAAAACAATTCCAAGGAGAGAAAATGCAATATAACTAAATAAGCTTAAAAGTCTATCAAGTAAGTCGATTAATCACCTAAAATGATGTCTCCTAAGGGCTAATATTTATAACAAAAAGGGAGACATCAATAAGCATAACTCAAGTGTGACGGTGGTGTGGCCTAAGGTGTGATAAAAAGATGTATAAAATAAGTGCAAATACACACCCTAAACTAACACTGTACTGCAAGTATTACAGGACGTATGCAAGTTTTAATGATAAGAAGATTCGTTCCTCAGGGACTGACGAAAGTTAGAGAGAACTTATGCAAATTATCAAGTGCAGATATTAAAGATAGAAAAGATACTACGCAAGTAGAAAGAAGAGATAGATAAATATTTATTTGGTTTTCTAATAAACTAAACTAATAAACTAAAGACAGAAAATAAATAAAAGAAAAGAAAAGAAGATAGTATGAAAGTCTAGCTTGAGTAATTAGCATGCAATCCCCACTAGTTTTGCCGTTCTAAACATGTAAGGGTAAATTATGTAGTATTTCCCTAATCGGTCCCAATATGCTATCGGTAGTTTAAAATAGGATTTACATGTGTCAATAAGGCTTCCTAAGCAAACTTTTCCTGTAATTGGTAAAGAGTCACTAGACTCAACCATAGTGATTATCTAGCTAGGTTGGGTTGTCAGATCAGACCTAATACTAGACGTTATGTGCTAAACATGCAATTAAACACCGTTGTCAATGGTGACCTAATTAAGATGGTAATTCTATATGGCCGCGGTTCCACAAGAACACAGAATATAAATCCAAACACATAAACAGAGAATAAAAACTATAATTCAATTTAAAACATTAAGTTCCCAAATTAGATAGATGTCAATCAAAACTAGGGTTCATACATATATGCTAAAGACTCAAACTAAAAGGAATTAATTCATACTAAGAAGAGAAGAGAAAAGAATTACAAAATAAGAGGTTGAAGGAGACATAGTTGTTGCACAGCTCCTTCCAGACTTCTTCTCTTGTGTTGTAGCTTCCTCTTGGCCTTAGGGTCTGGCCAAGGATAATTTAAGAGTGTTAAGAGGCTGTATTTATAGTGTATAGGTTGCCCTAATTCGTTTCTTGGAGATAACTTCAAGTAATGGACTCCTGGCCCAACTCAAATTCGTAGGATAAACACTGCTGCGTTGTTTTGAGTGTAACTTCTTCGTTATTGGTCGGATTTTGCTCCACAAGATACCAAAAGAATCGCAACAGAATTATCTAGGCCCTTCAAAAGGAAATTACCAAAATCGGCCTTTTCTTAGGTAAAAACACCAATCTTTGGACGTGTACTGCAAAATCCCAGATTTAGGCAGTTTTTCCTTTTCCTATTTGAACTCAGTTTCCTTCTATCTCCAATTTCCATGCATATCTCTTTCCATAAGTTGTAGTCTTTGACTTGGACTCTAATTAATCTCCATAATTATCTTTAAAGCTTCACACTAAATAAACAATTAAACCCAATATGCTCTAAAAATAATAATTCTACAAATCAAGACTCAAAATAGGAAAGTGCACTAAATTAAGCTAAGATCGACCTATAAACTAATAAATAAGCCTAAAATGATGTCTCAGAAGTATATTATATTATCACAAATGAGGAGACATCAAGACCCCCAACTCAAAGTTGTATCGTCCCGATACAATAAAAGTAAAGAACAGTAGGATAGTCAAGAAGAAGAAGTAGGAGGAGAATAAGAACAGAACACAATGAATGATCCTAGAGCAAAATATCCAAAAAGTCTCATGTAGTAATGCTTAAGAATTAATACACAACTATGCTTAATATACATGTAACCAACATTCCATAAATTCAAGTTAAGATTAATTTCGCAATGCCAGAAGGAGAGGATGATAACTTAGTTCAGATTAATGGCTATAGGTTGTTCATAGGTCCCAAATACAGCATCCAATGGTCCACTTACCTACTACCTAATAACTCAATTGTTTCTCCACCAAGCAGTTAGAAATCCTAAGGTCTTGGTTATAACTTGGCTTAAGGACGGGTGTGGTATATTTGGATAATGAAAAGTGAGCTTTTGGCTCTCTCCTCACTAGCCATCAACGAATCGCCCTAGAGCTTGAGTTTTCACTCGAAGATGTTCTCACTCAACCCAATTTATTGATGCTTTAATGTGCATCCCCAATAAATCCCAAATAAAACCTTTGATGATATAAAATCCACTTTGCCGGTCCGAATATATATTCTTTTCATATCAATTTTTCTTTTTTGTATAGCTATGACTCTCTTTTTGATGTTGAGATATCACACTATTTTTCATATATATATATATTCTTTCTTTTTATGCCCTTGTTGGCAAATTTAGCTCGTAGCTTCTTTTTCATTCACTATTACCCCGGCAAAGGGTTACAATAACAACAATTTCATCATCAATAAAATCACAAAGATAATTCCCAAATTCCCAAAGTTCCCTAATGATGAAACCCACCACCCCAAACTCAAGCTCTAAAACGAGTTGTCTCAGGTTTTGCGATTCGAGTGCGGGTCATATAGATAAGTCCTAAAAACTAAGGGTAAGGATTATAATGTGGTTAAATAAAATGCTTTAGAAAGGCTCAGAGGGGCTAAGACGGATAATAATAACAAATATCAAATAAAAGGGTGAGAAAGTATAAAAGGCTTCAAGTGTTTTAATCATGAAAGAACTGCCTTATTTATTTTTCTAACTACCGGATTTCATTACTTTTTCATTATTAGTTCAGAGATAAGCGGGTTTTCAACTAATTTTAAACCTCACGTTCTACACACCAAATAACTATTCCTAAGTTTCAACGTGACTTCATAGCATTGCTCATTAACTTTTCTATCTTTTATTTCCTGTTTTCATACATGCATCTAAACAAACTTATGACATTTTTCAAAAACATACTACCTACTATCATTAACTTAATGAAATCATGCTCAATAGGTACATTCAAAGATATTCTATGCCTAATTCAACCCAAAAAAAATTTAAATTTTATGTAAAAACAAAAAGGAAGATGAGGACAACGAATCCCCACCCCAAACTCAAAAATGAGCCGTGTCCCCACGACTCGAAAAAGACTCAAGAAAAATAAAATTTAAAATTAGCAGAAATATTGCACATAAAGAAATGGTAGGGAAGAAAGAAAACATACTCTTCGAGGCTTTTACCTCGCCTTGACGATACTTGGATTAACTCTAATGTCTCTTCTTCACCCAACTTCTTATTCGCTTTTTGTTTAGGACACGTGATCATAATAGGATATTGCATTATATAACGACATGGGAGAGATCGAAAATCCGTATCACCTCCTCATAGATCAACTGTGCCACATCTTCTTCTTCTCCTCACAAAATACAATTCACAAACAACCCAAGCATTCCAAATCTCCATGAACCTTCATGTATTCACCTTCAACTTCTTCTTCAAATACTTTCTTATAAGAAAGAGGTAGTTCCTTTAATCGTTACTTCGGAGAAGCTATCATGGCCATTGAAGCTTTCTCTTTTTCTTTTGGGTATAAGGTCTTTGATTTGTAGAGGTTGTGTTGTCTTCTTCACTAAATTCGGAATCTTTTTGCTCATTGAATCAAACACAGCTAGCTAACCTCTCTTCTCTTGACTTGTTTTACCCTTTGAATTGGAACTAGGACTTTTCTCACTTGATTTCTTCTCAATTAGATCCAATACCTTGATTTCTTCATCTCCCTTTCAGTAGATAATGTTCATGTTCTCTTAATCATCTCAATTGACCCCCAACTCAAAGCTTTAACCACTCTTGAAATTTGAAACTCTTGATTATTGGTTGTACAAGCTTAATTTGGGTTAGGAAAGGTGATTTGATGATGATTCTCTATGTGGGTAAGATGGATTCTTCATGGATTGGTATGGATTTAAGAAATTGTAGGATGAATTTTTGAAATTTAAGCTTTTGATTCTTGGATTCAAGGTGTTTTGGGATGATATAGGTGGTTGAATCTTCCTTGTAATGATGTGGAGACTGAATTGGATGTGTTTTCATGGTGATTGGGTAGTGTTTTGATGATTGGTGAAGGTTTTTATGAGCTCTAATGGAGTTGGGAGAGTTTTGGAGAGAAGAAAGAGGTTTAAGGTTTAATAAATTCGGAATAATAAGCTTTAGATCTTCATATAGCCTTGAAACCCTTTATTTTCTCTCTCTGGCGGCTTGTGCGGACTACCCCTGCGGACCATGGGGTGCACCGCGGGGTAGTCCGCGACATCCGATGCTCAAAAAATTTTGCTCTCTGGTCTAGACCCGTGGTAGGACCCCGTGATACGGGTTTTTGACTCGCGGACTAGGGTCCGGTGTACCGGAGGGTACCCCGCGGCTTCTGTTGCTAACTCCGTCAAAATACCCGTGGTACCCACCCCGTAGTACGCGTTTTTGGGGCGCGGACCATGGTGCGGTGTACCGGAGGGTAGTCCGTGGTAATTTTTCTGGTTTCTGGATCAAACCGTAGTAGCAACCCGTGGTACGGGTTTTTGACCACGCGGACCATCCCTGCGGACCATGGGGTAGTCCGTGGGGTAGTCCGCGGAGGTTATTCTTGCGCTCCAAAAATTTCGTTTTCTTCCCTAACTCGATTTCTCCAATTCCTACACACCAAAAACACTAATACCTTCCTCAAATATGCAATATCAACTAAAATTAACTAAACTAAATATAAATTAAAAACTAAAAACGTAAAAACATAAAAAAAATTACGGGTTGTCTCCCGTACAGCACTTTTGTTTAACGTCTTTCAAAGTTAGACGTGTTACCTCGATTAAGGATGACGAAATTTCCACCCTTTGCCTTTAATTCCCACGAACTTTTCAGCTCAATTCTTAATGATCATGGATGGTGCCATCCAATATTTTGTGGGAAGTGGTGTCTCTAGTGGTAACTCGATTTTATTTGTAGCATTACACTCCTCTGGCAGTCCATTCATCTCGAATCTTCGTTTGTTAGAAAGAATGTCCTTCATGAATTGACCGTATTTTGACATTCTTGTGAGAGCTTCTACAAACGGGCTGCTAATCTTTAACTTGTTCATCATGTCAACGAACTTCTTGAATTCCAGGTCATTGTCCTTTCTGACATGTGAAGGGAATGGTGGAGGAGGACATGTGTTGGTCACCACTAGGCTCTCTTTCTTTTCTGGTGTCTTCTCTTGGACACTTCTTTGTTCAACTACCTCCTCTGATGTTTCTTTTCCCCCCGTTTCTGGAATAGGGACTGGTTCTGGTTCTGGTCTTGGTGGAAGTAGTTGTTTTCCACTTCCAAATTCAACTGCATGACAGACTTTGTTTTCTGGAGCAGTAGTATCACTTCGGAGTTGCCTTTTTGCAAGGATTTTAGTTTTCTCCACCATTCGTGACACTGCCTGCACCCTCTCCATAAGCGCACTCTGTGAGTCTTGGGATTCTTGCTGGTGACTCTCTATATTTTCAGTTGTTTGCATCAGTCGAACCAAACTTGAATTCACACTCGAAGGTTGCTCCTGTATGGGTTGCTGCATTGAATAAGGAAGTGGTTCTTGATAAGCTTAATTATAACTCGGCGATTCTTGATAGATAGGTTGTGGAGGATAGTAAGATTGTGGTCGTGGTTGATAATAATCATCATGATAATGGTTATCATGATGATACGTCTGTTGATCTCCGACCCGATTGTAGCTCTGTGGGGGTTGATAGTCAGCGTAATTTCCTTGAGATTGATAATAACCATCATAATAATGGTCTCTCTGATAAGGCATGAAGGAAATTGAGGCTGGATTGTTCATGCAATGTCCCCACGAGTGATCTCTTGCTCCACAACTAGGACATGAAGGTGAGGCATGTACTAGATTCCTCTGAGCTAGTTGTTGTGATTGTTCTCGTAATTCCTCAAGTTGTCGGCTTAACTCCTTGAGCTTTAGAGAATCCATCTTGAATTAGCTTCTTCAGGATCTAATAACACGAAACCTTTATCTCCTACTAAATCTGCTTCCGCATAAAAAAAATCTGTAAAACAAAAACTAAAAAGAAAAGCGTAAAATAGAACTAACTAAAATAAAAGCACAAGATAATTGCACAAGGACTAACGATGTAGTCCCCGGCAGCGGCGCCAAAAACTTGGTGTGGCCTAAGGTGTGATAAAAAGATGTATAAAATAAGTGCAAATACACACCCTAAACTAACACTGTACTGCAAGTATTACAGGACGTATGCAAGTTTTAATGATAAGAAGATTCGTTCCTCAGGGACTGACGAAAGTTAGAGAGATCTTATGCAAATTATCAAGTGCAGATATTAAAGATAGAAAAGATACTACGCAAGTAGAAAGAAGAGATAGATAAATATTTATTTGGTTTTCTAATAATCTAAACTAATAAACTAAAGACAGAAAATAAATAAAAGAAAAGAAAAGAAGATAGTATGAAAGTCTAGCTTGAGTAATTAGCATGCAATCTCCACTAGTTTTGCCGTTCTAAACATGTAAGGGTAAATTATGTAGTATTTCCCTAATCGGTCCCAATATGCTATCGGTAGTTTAAAATAGGATTTACCTGTGTCAATAAGGCTTCCTAAGCAAACTTTTCCTGTAATTGGTAAAGAGTCACTAGACTCAACCATAGTGATTATCTAGCTAGGTTGGGTTGTCAGGTCAGACCTAATACTAGAAGTTATGTGCTAAACATGCAATTAAACACCGTTGTCAATGGTGACCTAATTAAGATGGTAATTCTATATGGCCGCGGTTCCACAAGAACACAGAATATAAATCCAAACACATAAACAGAGAATAAAAACTATAATTCAATTTAAAACATTAAGTTCCGAAATTAGATAGATGTCAATCAAAACTAGGGTTCATACATATATGCTAAAGACTCAAACTAAAAGGAATTAATTCATACTAAGAAGAGAAGAGAAAAGAATTACAAAATAAGAGGTTGAAGGAGACATAGTTGTTGCACAGCTCCTTCCAGACTTCTTCTCTTGTGTTGTAGCTTCCTCTTGGCCTTAGGGTCTGGCCAAGGATAATTTAAGAGTGTTAAGAGGCTGTATTTATAGTGTATAGGTTGCCCTAATTCGTTTCTTGGAGATAACTTCAAGTAATGGACTCCTGGCCCAACTCAAATTCGTAGGATAAACACTGCTGCGTTGTTTTGAGTGTATCTTCTTCGTTATTGGTCGGATTTTGCTCCACAAGATACCAAACGAATCGCAACAGAAATATCTAGGCCCTTTAGAAGGAAATTACCAAAATCGGCCTATTTCTTAGGCAAAAACACCAATCTTTGGACGTGTACTGCAGAATCCCAGATTTAGGCAGTTTTTCCTTTTCCTATTTGAACTCAGTTTCCTTCTATCTCCAATTTCCATGCATATCTCTTTCCATAAGTTGTAGTCTTTGACTTGGACTCTAATTAATCTCCATAATTATCTTTAAAGCTTCACACTAAATAAACAATTAAACCCAATATGCTCTAAAAATAATAATTCTACAAATCAAGACTCAAAATAGGAAAGTTCACTAAATTAAGCTAAGATCGACCTATAAACTAATAAATAAGCCTAAAATGATGTCTCAGAAGTATATTATATTATCACAAATGAGGAGACATCAGGCGGAAACGGCTTCTCTTCTAATTGCGGAGGAGACTCAATAGAAGGTTTCTTTTGAGGTACAATCTCCCCCAATTCTCTCACTGGTTCATAGGCTAGACGCCAATACTTTGGATTTTAGAATTTAGAGTTGTCACTGTTTCGGAAAGCTCTTCCATCATCTCCGGTAAGTCAAGAGTTAGGGCAGCCTGCAAGATATCATCAAAATTCATATCATTAAATACCTCTTGCATGGCTTTATTAATTGCATCCACCTAGAAACATTCCTCCTTGGAATCCAAAAACTTCATTGCCCTAAACACGTTGAACTTTACCTCCTCGTCTTGAATACGCATGATTAATTCTTTGTTTTCTACATCAATAAGAGTACACCACGTGGCTAGGAATGGTCTTCCCAAAATAATAGGGACATTCCTATCCGCGTCGTAGTCAAGTATAACAAAACAGCATGAAAAATTAAACTACCTGCCTTGACGAGGACATCTTCTATTCTTCCCTCTGGATGTGCAACGGATCTATCAACCATTTGCAAAACCATAGAGATCGGTCTTGCATTTCATATCTTCAACTTATCAAAAATCGATCTAGGCATGAGATTAATACTTGCACCCAAATCAACAAAGCTTTCACTTTCCACTCATCACCAATAGAAATAGGAATAGTAAAACTCACATGATCAAGTAATTTAGGTGGCAATTTACTCTAGCATATTGCACTACATTCTTCTGGCAAACCTATCATTTCATTCTCAAGATATGGGCGTTTGTTGGAGATATCTCTCTTCAATAATTTCACATATTTTGGTACATCTTTGATAGCATCTAAGAACGGCATATTAGTGTTAAGCTTACGCACCACATTCATGAATCTCTGATATTCAGCCATATTTCCTTTCTTCTTAACTCTTGAGGGGAAAGGTGGAGGAGGACGATTCTCTTCCACTACAACATCTTTCTTCTTTGGCTTTTCCAGAATTTTCTCAACTTCCTCCTCAACTAATTCTGGTTCACCTTCTTTTTCCACCACATCCTTTGTCGTTTTCGTCTTCACAGTAGTTTCTTTTTCTTTCATAACGAGAAAAGGTGGTGGTGGTAACTTCTTACCGCTTCTGAGCACTATAGAATTACAATCTTCTATTTACTTCAGATTTTCAGTGTCACTTGGAAGTTGCCCTTGTGAAAGCTGATTTAACTATTTTTCCATCTGAGCCACTTGATTTTCTAACATTATAAACGCTGCGGTAGAAGATTGTTGCTCTTGTTGCGTTTTCGCTGTCATAGCGATTAGTGTCTGTAAAGTTTGTTGAACATCTAACACACCTTCTTGAGGTTGAGCAAGTAGAGAGTTCTGATTCATAGTGTCGGTATAGGTATCTTGAGGAGGTTGTCTCTAGGCTTGATTTCTGTAATTTTTCCCCCTTGGTAATTATTCTGTGGTCTCTGTTGAAAGTTATTTCCTTGGGTTCATGGTTGATATGCATAAGTAGGATTTGCGGCCCCGTTTGGATTCGAATATTGGAAACCAGGATGGTTTTTGTCTGGCTGATAACCTTGACCACCTGAATTATAGTTCCCTCGGTTGGAAACAAACATCACAGATTCTGGGTTGCTTTGACAATTCACCCAATCATGATCATGTACACCACAATTTGAACATCCATAGATTTCTTGTGTAACATTCACATCAGCTCTTCTACCTAAAAAACCTTCTTTAACAGCTAAAGTGAGTTGTTTCAACTGTTTCTCAAGTGTGTTCTTCAATTTATTCTCTAACGAAGAGAATTTCTCATCAATTCTAGCAATACTGTCTCTAAGACCTGTAACTCGGGTAGGTTCTCTCACGGTACTCCAACCATCACATTTTTCACTGTTATGTTCAATATTATTTTAGCATGAGCTGGTAGTACCTGTAAAAATCCTCCATCACATAGTAAGTCTAGAACTTTCCTTGAATGTCCTTCAAGGCCTTTATAAAATATTGACATATGTTGCTCTTCTAAAAGACCATGATTTGGAACTCTTCTCAAACATATTTGGAATCTTGTCCAGCAAGTACCTATGGACTCACTGTGCTCTTGTTAGAATGATGTTAACTCGATTTGTGCGTTCAATCTTATATTCCTTGGATAGTAACGGTCAAAGAACGTTGTTTGTAGCTCATCTCAGTTATTGATTGTACCTGGTTGTTGTTGATCATGCCATTCACTCGTTGTGTCTATTATGAAAAATCTGAAGTTTACAAAGTAAATTTGTTCTCTTATTACACCTTGTGTTACATACGCATCACATATTGCATGAACTTCTATACTACACGAATTGGGTCTTTTCCAGCCACTCCTCGAAAATATCTAAAGTCTCAAAATTGGTTTAGCATACCCGGGTCGGTTGGTATCTTGCAACATTAATATCTGGAGGGACAACACCAGTAGCAGGAGTGCGATATGGAATTTTTCATGACCTTAAACAAACCAAGGATCATTAGTGGGTCCTAGTGTGTTATAAAACAATGCAATAAAAGTAAAGGAATAAAGGATCCATAGACCGCAAGTGTACAGGTCGTTCCAAGTAATAAATAAGTAAATACGGGAAAATCATCTCCACAGGGATTTAAGTAGTTATTCTAACTTCGTGTTCAATATTAGAATAGATAGTTTTAATTGTCTTAATTAAAAAGATAAGTAGCAAGGGAGTTTGTTTTCTAACTAACTAAATTAAATAAATAATAAACAATAAATAATTATGCAAATAAGATAAAGAGATGCAAGTATGAATCTATCCTATTGAACTTATGATTCCTAATAATAAGGGTGAATGGGAAATCTCACTATAGTCGGGACTCTATAATCTCCTAGCCCCCTGTCGGGTGGACCTAGGAGCTATCCTAAAGTACTATAAACCCCTATAAGGGCGAATATGCCTCTTCGGATGATAAGTTCTTTTACCTCTTTGGCTACGTGGTCAGTCAAGCCTTTCGGTCAAATAACGGACACCGCGTGTCTATATTCTAGTTCTGTAATTAAACCCTCCCTGTCGGATGATCACTTCGCCACTAAAGTGAATAGCTCAATTACTAAAATCTACCCTTGATTCATGACGTCAATGATAGTAAACAAGCACAAGATTATAGTCAATGGAAATTAAGAACCAATTCAATTAAATACTAAAATCCTAGATTCAAATTAAAACAGAAAAACAATAATCAATGATTCATATAATTACAATCCTAAAGAGAAATTATGCATAATAAAAATATAGAATAATTAGTTTAGAAATACCTCATAGACAAAATAGATCTAATACTAATTTACCCAAAGAATAGAGTTGGAGAAGTGTAGAATTGATGTAGTTAAGCTCTAGCTCTTACTTCTTCCTCCTCTAGATCCTCCTGGTTGCTTCTATAATGAATTATGTATGTATATTAAGCTTATGCAGCCAAGGGATGATTTTCTAAGGTTTAGAACTGATATATATAGGTGCTAGGTCAAAATATTGGAGTAGGGGTCAAGTAAAAGAGTCCAAGCCCAACTAAAATTCGTAACTCTAAAAAGAAACTGTTTTTTTTTTTTGTCGTAACGGCTTCAATACTTATCCGTTTGACGCGTTCCAATAGTTGAAACTCATCGTCTCGGAAAGCTCTTTAACTTTTCTTTAGACCATTTTTCCAAATTCCTAGCCAATTTTGAGTTATGGTCCCTTTTGTGGACGTGGCTGGTGAAATTCAGATTTACTTGGCAGTTTTTCCTTTCCTAGTTGAATTATGTTTCCTTCTATCTCCTGATTTCTTCAAGATCTAATTTCCTTATCTCCTTAGAATTGATTTGGCATATAATTTATTTCCATATTATCTTTAAATCTTCACATTAACACACAAATTAAATCAAATATGCTATAAAAATAATAATTCATCAAATCAAGACAAAAAATAGGAATATTACGAATTAAGCACAAAAGTCAATATAAAAAGACCATTTTCTACCTAAAATAATGTCTACTAAGGGCTTATATTTAGAACAATTAGGGATACATCAAGACCCCCAACTCAAACTTGTATCGTCCTGATACAATAAGAAATAAGAACATTGGGAAGTCTCTAAAATATCAGCTAAGTCAATTAAGCACTGGAGAAAAGAAGATAGCAGAATATATATAATAAACTCAAAGCAACTACTCAGAAAATTTCATGTAATAATATTTACAAACTATATACCTACACACTTGTCATATGTACAATCAACACGGCTTCAATTCAAGACTGGATTAGCTTCGCAATGTAAGAAGGAATGGATCTTTACTCAGTTTACCAAGGAGGCTATAGATTGTTTATCGAACTTTACTAGTATCCAAAGATCCACTTAACTACTCTCTATCGGCACAATCACTTCTAGATTACATAGTAAAGAATCATAACGTCTTTAGGGTTGTAATGTTGGCTTAGGGACGGTATGATAAGTATATTTGTATAATTTAGAGTGAGCTTTTGGCTCTCTCCTCACTAGCCATCAACGAATCGTCCTAGAGCTTGAGTTGCTCTCATTAAACGTTCTCACTCAACCCAATGAATTCCTTGATGCACTAATTAGCATCCCCAATAACCCAATTAAAGCATAAAGATGTTCACATAAAAATTTCTTTCATATCAAATTTTTTTTCTTTTGTATAGCTATGACTCTCTTTTTGATGTTGAGATATCATGCTATTTTTCTCATATATTTTTTTCTTTTCTTTTCATGCTTTTCAGCTTTTTTCATTTACTCTTACCCGGCAAAGGGTTACAATATAATAAACCTGTGAATAATCATCAAAATATAGAACAGAGGACACTTAATAAGATAAAAAATCCCACCCCAATGATATTTCCCATAATGGTGTACCCACCACCCCAAACTCAAGCTCTAAAACAATTGTCTATGCATCGCGATTAGAGTACGGGTCATATGGAAAAGTCCTATAATCTAAAGGGATATGGCTTATAATGTGGCTAATAAAAAGGCTTTAGAAGGACTAGAAGGGGCTGAGAAGGATATATAATTTAATAAATGGATAGCAAGCTAAAAGGCAACAAGGGGCTTATGAAAGAACCGCCTTAATCACTTTCTAAACTATGAAATTTCGTCATTCTCTTACCTTTAGCACGTTCATTAAATGGGTTTGTCAACTAGCTTGGATCTCACGGCCTACACACCACTCATGGCTCCCTGAGATCGAACATTCTTTCAATCGCATTGCTAACTAATCTTTTCTTTACTATCAATGTGTGTTTTCCTGCAAATACTCAAAACATACAAAATAAAGCAGCTCATAAACATACTACTTTCTATCATCAACTTACTAAGCTTATGCTTTCAAGCTATTAAACACACTCTACATTTAATCCATCTCTTAAAAATTTCAAAATTTCAAATTTCTCTAAAAAAAACAGTAAATCACAAAAAAATAGAGATGAGGGACAACGAATCCCCACACCCCCAACTCATAAATGAGTCGTGTCCCCACGACTCGAAAAGACTCAATAATATAAAAACAAAAAATATTGGATTTAAGGAAATGGTAAGGAAGAAAGAAAACATACTCTTCGAAGCTATTGCCTCGCATGATCATTACCCGGAATAGGTGCAGTACTTTTCTTGTATGTAACCTTCTAGTATCACCAATTTCGCTTTTCCTTACATCCTCTTATGCTCCATCCCAATCAATCACACCCTAGAAAACTCTTTTTTAATACTCTCTTATGTGCATGTGTTTTGATATGATTTGGGTGGTCGAATCTTCTTTATAATGATATGGGGAAGGATTTGGATGTGAATTTATGGTGTTTCATGGAGTTTGGGTGTCTTGGGGAAGAAAGAGAGACTTAAGGATTAAAAATTCGTAACTACTACTAACCTTCTCTTTGAACCCTTCTTATAACCTTTGTAATTGGATCTGGCGGCGGGCTGCGGTGCACCGGAGCTATCGTGTGGTGTACCGCACGAAGTCTTTGGATGCCACGAATAAATATGTTTTTATTTTACCTCCAAATCAGGTTTTCTCTACTACATTGGTGAGATCTCGAAAAAATACGCGATTTAGACTCGAGAAAAAGTGAATTCCGATACCCGAGCGCAAAGTTATGCCAGTTCGAAGTTTTCGCCAATTTCCAGCGCTGATAGGTGCGGTGCGCCGTGAATACCTGCGGTGTACCGCAAAATAGTTCTGTCCATGTCTTTTTAACTCCGGAAATTTTTCAGTTTTTCACCCCAAACTCGAACCCTTGCATACCTACACATTAAAAACACTCATACCTTCCTCATTACTGTGCAATATGCACTCAAAAACACATAAACTAACTAAAAATAATAAAAAAACTAAAAAAACTAAAAAAACTAAACTAATAAAACACTTAAAACTTGGGGTGTCTCCCAAGAGCACTTTTATTTAATGTCATTTAAAGTTTGACGTGTTACCTCCATTATCCCTTGAGTATGTAGCCTCCCCAGCAGTGGGTGAGGCTATGAATGTCTACAATTTGAAGGCTTTGACCTCTCGAAGGTTGTACCTATATTAATTTTTTTTCACCACTCGAGTAACAACAAATGGCCCCATCCATGCATTTTTGAAAACTCGTGGCCTATTCTCTTGTTTGGAAGCCTTCCAAGCAACCGTGGTTCCAACCCCAAACTCATTTTTAGCTCTCTTCTTCACGGGATTATGGTGGTGGTCCTTCTCTTTAACCTCTTTAGATACTTCTGGTATAATGGGGAACTCAAGTGGAACCTCCTCTAGCTTTTTGTCCAAAATAAGGGATGTTTCAGAACTTTCTTTTGTTATGAGGGCCACGTTTTCAATCTCAATCTCTACACTCGCATTCTCATTTGTTTCTGAAATAGCTTCTGTGAATACTTGTTGCGGTGTGAGTTCTTTTGTATCACTTTCAAGCATTTGGGTGTAGGTTTCGTCTTCTTTGCACACCTCTACAAATGCTTTATCGATGTCACCATTTGAATAGCTATCGTCTTCATTGGATTGGGTGGTGACATTAATGGAGTACTAGGTGGCGAATCCATCCTAGTATCTTCTTCTTCTATCTCCTTTCCAACCAAGATTTCAATATTTGATTCTTCTAAATGCGGCTTGGCTGGGTTTTCCATGGATGTAATCTTCCCTTCACAAGATTTAATTTCAGTTCCGACTCGCTTATCAACAACTGTCTCTTCTATGCATAGCGTGGTTGGTTCTTCTATTGTTGGAATCTTTAGTTCACTAGGTGTAACTTGTGGCGATTCCACTTCCTTCTCTTCTTGAAGGCTAAACTCAATAGCTGCATCGAACCAAACATCGCTATCAATTTGAATGGCCTCATCATCAAAATTTATACCTTGGCCAGTTTGCATATATGGTACTTGTTGTAATTGCTCAATTGTTTCCGTGAGTTGCATCAATTGTTGCTCGATCAATTGATGTTGGTGTTGTATATTTTGCACTAATGATATGGCAACATCGTTTTTCGCCTCACTCTTTACTAAATTATCCATTGTAACCTTAACGAAACGATTGAGGGAGTCCTCCAACTTCGTGAGCCTCTCTTCATGATCTCTAAAGCTCCCTCGTGTCAGATCCATGAAGATGTTTGTTCTATCAATAAAGTTTTGCACTTGAATACACCAGGTCTGTGTTGGATTTTTCTCTTGATAGGGGAAAATCTCCATACCTAAAGAAAAACCTGAAAAGAGACTAAAAGAAAACAAATGTAAAACTGAAAACAACTAAAACTACCAACCTAACTTAAACACAAAATAAGATAACTGCAATAAATCCCTGGCAGCGGCGCCAAAAACTTGGTGGGTCCTGGTGTGTTATAAAATAATGCAATAAAAGTAAAGGAATAAAGGATCCACAGACCGCAAGTGTACGGGTCGTTCATAGTAATAAATAAGTAAATACGGGAAAATCGTCTCCACAAGGATTTAAGTAGTTATTCTAACTTCGTGTTCAGTATTAGAATAGATAGTGTTAATTGTCTTAATTATAAAGATAAGTAGCAAAGGAGTTTGTTTTCTAACTAACTAAATTAAATAAATAATAAACAATAAATAATTATGCAAATAAGATAAATAGATGCAAGTATGAATCTATCTTATTGAATATATGATTCCTAAGAATAAGGGTGAATGGGAAATTTCACAATAGTCAGGACTCTATAATCTCCTAGCCCCCTGTCGGGTGGACCTAGGAGCTATCTTAAAGTACTATAAACCCCTATATGAGCGATATGCCTCTTCGGATGATAAGTTATTTTACCTCTTTGGCTACGTGGTTAGTCAAGCCTGTCGGTCAAATAACGGACACCACGCGTCTATATTCTAGTTCTGTAATTAAACCCCCTTGTCAGATGATCACTTCGCCACTAAAGTGAATAGCTCAATTACTAAAACCTACCCTTGATTCATGACGTCAATGATAGTAAACAAGCACAAGAATATAGTCAATGGAAATTAAGAATCAATTCAATTAAATACTAAAATCCCAGATTCAAATTAAAACAGAAAAACAATAGTCAATGATTTATATAATTACAATCCTAAAGAGAAATTATGCATAATAAAAATCTTGAATAATTAGTTTAGAAATACCTCATAGACAAAATAGATCAAATATTAATTTACCCAAAGAATAGAGATGGAGAAGTGTAGAATTGATGTAGTTAAGCTCTAGCTCTTACTTCTTCCTCCTCTAAATCCTCCTAATTGCTTCTATAATGAATTATGTATGTATATTAAGCTTATGCAGCCAAGGGATGATTTTCTAAGGTTTAGAACTGATATATATAGGTGGTAGGTCTAAATCTTGGAGTAGGGGTCAAGTAAAAGAGTTCAAGCCCAACTCAAATTCGTAACCCTAAAATCTAGAAAAGGTAAGAAATTGTTGATGTTTTGTTTTGGCCATAACTACTTAAATACTTACCTGTTTGATTCATTCCAATAGTCGAAAGTGATCGTCTCGAAAAGATATTTAAATTTGCTTTATTATTCTTCCAAATTCCTATCCAATCTTGAGTTATGAGCCCTTTTGTGGACATGGCTGGTGAAATTCAGATTTATTTGGCAGATTTTCCTTTCCTAGTTGAACTCTGTTTCCTTCTATCTCCTGATTTCTTCAAGATCTTATTTCTGTATATCCTTAGAATTAATTTGGCATATAATTTATTTCCATATTACCTTTAAAGCTTCACATTAACACACATATTAAACCAAATATGCTATAAAAATAATAATTCAACAAATCAAAACAAGAAATAGGAATATTACGAATTAAGCACAAAAGTCAATATAAAAATACCATTTTCTACCTAAAATGATATCTCCTAAGGGCTTATATTTAGAACAATTAGGGAGACACCAATCATATCCTAATTGGAGTTAAGCATATCCTTCGGGTTGAGGAGGATTTATTTAATTTTGATTGTTCTGAACTTAGGGATCACGGATTATTGGGTTTCCATCATTATCCAATTCCACCTGAAGACCATTAACATTGTTGTTTACTAGCGGCCATTTCCTTTTTACTTGCTAGTCTTTCTTCCTTCTCTCTTTTGTTTTTATTCCTGAAAAATCTTTCTGGATTAAAGAGCATGCATCAACTTTGTAAAACTTGAGAAAGACAAAACAAAACAAAAGCGTAAAATGGAAAGGTAAAATAAAATTAAACTACTTAAGGATTAACAGCGGGGTCACACGCTACCATTCCCGGCAACGGCGCCAAAACTTGGTGTCTCTCTGTGTGTAATAAAATCAACATCCCTAAAGAGAGGGACACTAACTACAAGTGTACGGTTCGTTCCAAGTAATGTATAAATATGAGGGATTTCGTTCTCAGGGATAAATGGATATGACAATGGTGTTTATCAAATAAGTAGGGTTAATTGTAAATAACGAAATGGAAATAAATAGATGGTTGTTTTCGTTTTGAATTATAACTAAAAAAATGATTAACTAAAGAATAAACTAAAAGTAAAGATATGGACGCAAATATGAGAGATGTACTTGAGTCTCGCAAGGGATCCACCTAAGTTCATACAACTAATGTCTCCGTTTAAGGGCTAAGCTGGTACTTCTGTACTAGCCGAGACTCTAATATCTCCTAACCCCTTATCGGGTGGACCTAGGAGATATCCTACAGGACTATAAACCCCTTTCGATGATTATATCTACTTTCGGATGTGAAGCCTCTTACCTCATTGGTTATGTGATCAGTTAAGCCTGTCGGTCAATAACGGACATCACACGTCTATTACCTATGTCTCTAATTGAACCCACATGTCGGATGATCACTTCTCACATAATGAAATTACTCAAACCTATTTCTAATTGATCGGAATAAAAATAGTAAACAAGCACACGGTAATAGTCAATACAAAATACCCAAATTAAATTAAATAATAAAATCCCAAATTTGGAAAAACATTAATTGCATAAACTAGGGCTTAACTCGTTATTATGATTTTCAAGCACTAATTGTTTAGCTCATATTCAAACTAAAAACTTAAAATATTATAAAATCATTCATGTTTTCAATTACATAAAAGAAAATAAAAACCTAATTAAAGGATTGGATTGAGCTGTCGTTGGAAGAATAGGAATTCTCCAGCTCTTGCTCTCTCTTCTGCCTTTTTGCTCTGACTCTGATTTTGAAAATAATGAAGCGTAGTAAAAAATGAGGTCTAAAAGTCTATTTATACTACACTAGTTTCGATTGGGCTTTTATTTAATAATATTAAGTTAAATGATAAAAAGCCCAAGTCCAAATTAGTAAATCCTGCACTGTTGTACACCCTTTAGTAAAACAGCCGTTGCGTCTCACGTCCAAATCACCTGATTCCAGTCCTCAATTCGCACTAACTAAGAGGCGCAACTTTCTACTTTGAATCTCCAGACCTAAAGCAGTGTCAATGTGGCTCGAAATCAGCAATTAGTAACAACTATCCAGATTTTCATATCTTTTTGTCAACTCTTTCCGTGGTACTTTCTCTCTTTTAACCTCTCTGATTGATCTAAGACTTTAATATTCACTTCTCCTCCTCATATTGGTGCTACTAGCATCCATGTACCTAAAAGCTTTATGCTAAAAATAAACAAATTAACGCACAAAAGCTCTAAAAATGCAATATCATAATTCTAAAGGGAGAAAGTGCAATATATTAAAATAAGCATAAAAGTCTATCAAATAAGTCTAATTTCTACCTAAAATTATGTATCCTGAGGGCATATTTTTGTCACAAAATATGAGACGTCAGGTGTCTTTATGTACCTGAATGTACTAGAAATCTTAATTTTGTTAGTAGATTAGATAATTTAGGTTTTAACTTTAAGATTGGACATGGTGTATTTTCATTGTACCTAAATAATAACTTTTATGGCAGTGCTACTTTTTTTGATTCACTTTACATATTTAATCTCTATGCAAAGTTTTCTGAATCCTTATTTAATATTGATTTTCGAGGCACCAAACGTAGTGCATCTGCATCCAATGATAATTCTCCCTTCTTGTGGCATCAAAGACTAGGTCACATTTCCAAGGAAAGAATTATGAGGTTGGTAAAGAATGAAATTCTACCTCAATTGGACTTTAGTGATCTAGATGTGTGTATAAACTGCATTAAAGGAAATCAGACTAACCATATTACAAAGAAACCAGTCACAAGAAGCACTCAACTCCTTGAATTAATTCACATTGATATTTGTGGCCCTTTTGATGCTCCTTCATGGAACGGAGAGAGATATTTTATCACCTTTACTGATGATTATTCATGTTATAGTTACACGTATCTTTTGCATGACAAGTCTGAGTCAGTGAATGTCCTCGAGGTGTTCATTGATGAAATGGAAAGGCAATTAGATAGAAAAGTAAACATGGTAAGATCTGATATAAGTGGTGAATTTTATGAAAGATCAATGAAAGTGGACAATGTCCAGGTCCATTTGCAAAGTTACTTCAAAGTAGAGGTATTTGTGCACAATACACATTACCTGGAACTCCTCATCAGAATGGTATAGCTGAAAGGCAAAATCATACTCTAATAGAAATGGTTAGGAGCATGTTAAGTAAAAGGTCTTTACCCCTTTACTTGTGGATATATGCATTAAATACTGCAACATATGTGCTTCACAGGGTTCCTAGTAAAGCAGTTCCTAAGACCCCTTTTGAATTTTAGGTGGGAAGGAAACCTAGTGTGAGGCATCTACGTGTCTGGGGTTGTCCAGCAGAGGCAAGGCTATATAACCCACATGAAAACTTGATTCTGAGACCATCAGTGGTTTTTTCATTATCTGTCTTGAAAATTCAAGGAGGCATGTATTTTATTGTCCTAAACACAGTACGAGAATAGTTGAAACGAGTAATTCTAAGTTTATTGAGAATGATGAAACTAGTGGGAGTGGTGAACTACGAAATGTGGATTTTACAGAAGTCCGAAGATAAGGTTGATTCACCTATTTTTGTACCTAAGGTTGTTGTCCCCATTGTTGTATCACATTCAAATGATAAAATAGAACAACATGATGTTGTGCAAACACCACTGGCAAAAATTATAGTTGGTGAACTTGTCACAAATCAAGAAGAGAATAGTGAACCACAAGAAATATCAAGGAGATATGTAAGAGAAAGAAGATCTGCCATCTCAAATGATTATGTGGTAGATGCTATTGAAAATGAATTTGGATTAAGAAGCGATGAAGACCCGAACACTTTTCGAAAAGCCATGGAAAGTAACAATTCAAAAAAGTGGTTGATTGCCGCAAAAGAAGAAATAAAATCCATGTGTGACAATAGAGTTTTGGGACTTAGTAGAGTTGCCTAACAGTTTCAAAACTATTGAATCAAAATGGGTCATTAAGACCAAATGCGACTAAAAAAGTAATATCAAAAGGTGCAAGGCTCGCCTTGTTGCTAAAGGATTCACCCAAAAGGATGGCATTGACTATAAAGAGTCTTTCTCTCTAGTTTCAAATAAAGACTCTCTAAGAATTGTTTTGGCTTTAGTAACTCATTATGATCTTGAGATTCACCAAATGAATGTAAAAACTACCTTTCTTAATGGAGAGCTTGAGGAAGAAGTATATATGGACTAACCTGAAGGTTTCCTGGCCACAGGAAAAGAAAATCTGGTGTGTAAGCTGAGAAAATCAATATATGTGATGAAACAAGCTTCCAGATAGTGGTATTTAAAGTTTAATGATGTTATCACGTTATATGGTTTCGTAGATATCGTTGTTGATCAATGTATCTACATTAAGGTTAGTGGAAGAAAGTTTGTAATTTTAGTCCTATATGTTGATGATATATTGCTTGCTGCAAATGACATGGGCATGTTACATAATGTAAAGAAGTATCTATCTAATAACTTTGAAATAAAAGATATGGGTGAGGCATCATATGTGATTGGAATAGAAATATTTCGTGATAGATCATAAGGATTGTTAAGTTTGTCTTAAAAAGGCTATATCAATAAGATCTTAAAGATATATCAAATGGAACAATGCTCTGCAGGGATAAATCCAATTCAGAAGGGAGACAAGCTCAGCAAATTGTAAAGTCTTGAAAATGAATTGGAGCGTAAAGAAATGGAACAAATTCCATATGCATCAGTGGTTGGGAGTTTGAACTATGTTCAAATATGTACTCGACCAGAGACTACCTTTGATGTTGGTATGTTGGGTCGATATCAAAGTGATCACGGAATGGACCACTAGAAAACTATAAAGAAGGTTCTCAAGTACTTGCAAGGCACCAAATACCACATTCTTACATACAAGAGATATGATCACCTCGAGGTCATTGGATATTCAGATTCAGACTATGTTGGACGCGTTGATGCTAGAAAATCGACGTTTTTCTATGTGTTCCTTTTAGCAGAGGGAGCAGTTTCATGAAAGAGTGGAAAGCAGTCTGTCATTGCTACTTCCACTATGGAGGTCGAATTTGTGGCATGCTTTGAAGCCACTGTTCATGGATTCTGGCTACGAAACTTCATCTGAGGGTTTGGTATTGTCGACTTTATAGAAAAGCCGTTGAGAATTTATTGTGATAATTCTACAGCTGTCTTCTTTTCAAAGAATAACAAGTACTCAAAAAGAGCTAAACACATAGAGTTAAAGTATTTGTTTGTCAAAGAAGAAGTGTAGAAACATATAGTGTTTTTTAGCACATAAGAACGGACACGATGGTTGTAGATTAGTTAACTATAGGATTACCACCCAAGGCGTTCATTGGGCATGTGGAACGTATGGGCGTTATCGATAAGTCTTTGCTATTCTGATTTAGTTATGCTCATCACGTCTGGCACTATGAATTTAATTATAGTTGTGTTTCTGCTATATTTATCGAATATGTTATTGTTAGAGTATATGTATACATTTATGCTTCAAGTATAACATATAGTAGATTTGAGAATTATGTTTCTCAATATTAAAATTATTTAGAGTTGAGATTGATTTGTGATACGTGGGGTGGACCACATCGATTAAATGGTCTGTAACCGCCACGATTCGATTAGTTTCAATTTTATTATAATTTTTTATGAACTTGATGTAAGAGTGCACATTATAGAATATCACATCATTAAGTCGATACAATAGTCAAGTGGGAGAATGTAAGAATATTTATATTCTTATGTGACATATGTGTCTAACGATTTAGTTTATATTATATGTTGAAGATTATAATATAAAAGACGATACCATGATGGATTGGTTTCAATTAAAGCATAATAATTTGGGTGTATTAATAACCCTCTTCCCTTACCTCATTAAAAATGATATTCCTTCTATAACCCTTATTAGAAGATGTTTGTTTATTCTTCTAAATTAAGAATAACAATAAATGATGAGGTTAACAGTGAAAAAAATCAGCTAATACTATATCATTTGAGTAACCCTCACAATTGACTATAAAATCATCATCATTATCATCACATAATATAACACATTTTTCACTCTTCATAAGAAAAATAAGAAAAATCACCGTTAAATCGAATTGAATACAAAAGTCATTAAATCCCTGAAGGAGATTTTAATCATTTATCCATCAAAAGGATTATTGAAAGAAAGAGGTAAAAGGAAAGAGAAAATTAATTACTGTATTAATTTGTACTAATAGTCATCATCAACGATTAAGGTTAGTATTCTTCTATTATTATTTTTTTAAAGTAGTTACGACTGAATCAAATAATGATCTTGATATATAAGTTGATTAACAGTTTGGATAGAGGCGGAATTAGCAGGGGTACAAACTATAGTCAAATGTGATGTCCCTTTTATGAACCAAGTTGAACCTACAGAATTAGGATTGTGCAACTTGATACCAAATCGGAGAAAAGACGTTTTATTTCAAAATCTATTATGGTGGAATCAGTAGCGGAATGTGAGGCGAGAGCGATGTCAGGGCATATGCGCCGCAGATTGGGAAAATTATCGAGTTGTATAGGAACATGCGGTTTAAACATATCCCACGTCGTTTCAGGACTGTGCACTTAGCTAGACGAAGGGCCACTTAGGAGGTAGGGCATTGTCAGCTAGATCCCCGTTTCCTAACTTAGAATTAGTTGACTTCAGTTGTGAACTCGTGATGTTTGTTAATTACTATATGTCAAAAAATAGTAAGTAGCCGGTTTTTTTTAGTAATGCTGGATATCACCCCAAATTGCATCGCCTTTATATCGCCCCTTATGTGGACCAATCATAAAAGAGAGAGAAAGTGATAAATCAGGAAAGAGAAATCATATGATTGGTGTATTTAAAATCCACCTAGAAGGCGATATAAAGGCGATGCAATTTGGGGTGATATCCAGCATTACTCGTTTTTTTTTTTTTTTTTGTAAATTATTATTATTATTATTATTATTATTATTACTATTATTTTGGTAAGACTTGTTTAAATTGATTTTAAGAAAGAAGTTAGCTAAATAAGTCCCCAAATGCTTAAAAATAAAAAAACCTATATCCTCTCTTTAGAAAATCCAAGAACAAAAACGAGGAGATCAGCAGTAGACTGAAAAGAGTGCGAGGAAACAAGAAAACAGGACAATGAAGAAAATACCAGTGGTTCTGATGGGTTGTGGTGGCGTTGGCCGTCAACTCCTCCATCACATTGTGTCCACTCGTTCTCTTCACGCCAACCAGGTATACATATAGATATATTAAATCGATCAGAATCATATTTATGTTTGTTTAATTTAATTTGGTAATTGGGTAACAGGGAGTGAGACTGAGAGTGGTGGGTGTCTGTGACAGCAAGACATTAGTAATGTCATCAAATATAATCAGTGAAGAATTAGATGATTCATTCTTAATGGAAATTTGCAAGCATAAATCCAATTCATCTTCTTTAGCCACCCTTCACAATTCAGGTATAATCACTCTTTCTTTGTTTATTTTCCTTTTTAAGCTTCACCCCCTATGCTTTTTCACTGAGGTCTATAAATTGGTGATCTAGTAGTACCTTTTGTGGGTATTGCACCAAGGTAGAGCTTTGGGTGGTAAAGATATTGCACCACTGGTCCTTGTATTATGCAAAGTAACCATATATACCCCTTGTTCTACGAAAAAAAGTTAATAATATTCCGGTTTAATAAAATAACAGGTGTCTCCCAAGATTTTGTGAGTTCAGAAGGTCTCGGAAAAGTTACTGAGATGGCTTCTCTTTTCGGTAGATCAACAGGTATATGCTTATTCTCTCTACTTTGTGTAATTTTTTGCCTATTTTGTTTAGGGTAATTTTATTTTACAGTATGATTGATATATTTGGGTGTGATTTTTAACAGGTTTGGCATTAATTGATTGCTCAGCAAGCAATGAGACAATTAAAGTGCTAAATGAGGTGGTAGATTCAGGTTGCTGTGTAGTGCTAGCGAATAAGAAGCCTCTTACTTCTCCATTGGTCTCTCTAATTTTCTTAAACACATTCTTTTAACCTTTTTATAAGTTTTTACCATCATTACTTTGTACTCCATTCAAATGGTTAATTTTAGTATTTTGTGTTTGGTTATAGGAAGAGTATGACAAGTTAGTTTCACATCCTCGTCGTCTCAGACATGAATCAACAGTAAGTTCTTTTTTTCTTTTTTCTTTTTTCTTTTTTCTTTTTCTTTTTCTTTTTCATATGTTCTAATTGTTTATTCATTTGTAGGTTGGTGCTGGTTTACCTGTAATTGCATCGTTAAATCGTATGCTTTCGTGTGGAGATGAAGTTTATCGTGTAATTGGGAGTTTGAGTGGTATTTATTATTTATTAAATTTATTATTATGTATTTTTCATCTGTATTTGGTTGTTTGGGCTAATTAATATTTACACGCATAATAGGTACACTAGGATATGTTATGAGTGAGGTGGAAGATGGAAAAGCATTTAGCCAAGTTGTAAATGCTGCTAAAACCCTTGGCTACACTGAACCAGGTATTCTAGATAAATCATTTTCATTTCTAAATTCTAAAATATTTATCAATTTTATTTTAATTTCAGATCCTAGGGATGATCTTAGTGGAATGGATGTGGCCAGAAAGGCTCTGATCCTTGCTAGACTTCTTGGACGTCGTATCAATTTGGACAGTATCAAGGTATGCAAAACTATCGACTTATATAATATATATATATATAGGTGTATGTATTTTAATAAATGATATGTTTTGGTAGATTGAAAGCTTGTATCCTAAAGAAATGGGGCCTGATGTAATGTCTGTGGAAAACTTTTTGGTGAATGGTCTTGTGTTACTTGACAAGGATATCCAAGCTAGGATACAAAAGGCTAGTTTAAATGGGAATGTGCTACGTTATGTTTGTGTGATTGATGAGAAAAGGTACTTTTGATAATTTTATTTATGTTTGATATTTTTTTATTTATTTATTATCCTTTCCTTGTTTTGGGGTTGGTAGGTGTGAAGTTGGTTTACAAGAAGTTCCTAAGGATTCAGCTTTAGGAAGACTTAAAGGAAGTGATAATGTGGTGGAGATATATAGTCGATGTTATAGTAAACAACCTTTAGTTATTCAAGGTGCTGGAGCTGGCAATGATACTACAGCAGCTGGTGTTCTTGCTGACTTACTTGATCTACAGGATCTTTTTCCTTAGACATGAAATTGTTCACATTTTGTATTACTAACTCTTAAGATTCTTAAAATACTTTGGGATTCGGAAATATCAATGGGCAAGTGTTAATTGAAAAATAAACACCAAATTAAAGGTCATTTCTACATTAAATTGGGATTTGGAAACTGCTCCTTATTTATGAGCTAGATACCTTGATCAAAAGTCAGCCACTTGTGCCAACATAACTTAGCCTTCCACTGCTAATACTCCATTATGCCAATTGATATTTGTGACAACATACCTTGGATGGACACAGTTAATACACATGTTTGAGTTTCTTTTTTTCTCTTTTGATTGAAATAGACTAATAAACTGTTTCTTATAAGTATATATTTACATATTTTAACCAACACTAGTTTGTTCCAATCTTTGGGATAGAAAGTGCATCGTGCTCTGTTGATATTAATGAAACTATGAAGTAGAAATTGGTGAATGATTATGAGAGATTTTACATTAATGATTGAAGATGATGAATTTATCGAGAATCATGAATACCCCCAAGTAGTGTGTTCAAAGGCAAAAAAAGAAGAATAAAAGGAAGAGATTATTGAGGGGGTCGAATTGTGGAGTAATATTGTTGTTATTCGTTTATTAGGATCAAAGGTTGAATATAATTATTTGGAAACAAATCTGAAACAAATATTGAACCTATAAAGTTTATTCGAGTTCGTAGACGTTGGTCATGGATATTTCACAATGAAGTTCTCTAGTAGAGAAGATTTGAATTTGCGCTTGAAGGAGGCCCATGGATGACTTTTGATCATTACGTGATAGTGTGTGAATGGACTCTGGAATTTAAATCGCATGAAGCGTCTATAGATACTACTACAACCTGGGTTTAAGTGTCAAATGTGGGATGCATAATTACATGTCACGAATCTTGAGGAAAATAGGAAATATCATAGGCAAGACAGTGATAATCGATACACTAAGACCTTGAAAATGGATAATTATGCAAGATTAGCAGTTGAACTAGGCCTTGATAAATTGCTTGTTCTTGAAATACATATAGGGTGAAGTTTGCAAAGTCAAATGTAAGGAAATATATATAAGGGACTACATTTTTTTGAAAGAAAAGGTCATAACTTTTTAACTTCAACAACTACGTTTCAGGAATATCTGATTATTATATTCATTGAACAAAGGACACCACGTGGAAAATAGCCATTGGGAACATAACAATTACCATTTTATAACAAAAAATATAACGATTTTCAGAGATTATGTGATCCTTCTTATAGAGTTCTTGGAACTTGATATACAATATATAAAAGTCTCTCTTGTTTCACATACGTTATCTCTTCAAACTCAAATTCAATATCATACTATTCTACACTTCAAGAAAGAACCCAAGCTTGTATATCACTTTTATATCTTCAAATCAAGCCTAGTGGAATTAATTGTAATATCTAGCTCACCCAAGGACTATATAAGAGTCAATCCATCATCCTCATATATACTCAAAAAAGGTTCAAGTTTTATTCTATATCAACTCTTCAAGGAGTCCATTTTCAATCTTGTAATATTAGCGTGTTCAGTTGGTTGTAATTTCGACCATCTAACCATTTAGGTTATTACTCCTTCTCTATATTGGAAAAGAGGGATTTCATGGCTTAAGACTGAACCTTGTAAAAATGTAACAGGCTGTGATTTAACCACTGAAAGTCTCACAGGGTTATGTCTTAACCTTGCAAAAGTCTCGGAAATTCTTAGGTTATGGTATAGCTTAGAAAACATCATTGTAACGGTTCATATTTCACCCTTGATAAATATAAAGTAGTTCAGTGTATAAGCTTGAAAATCCTATGAGGATGACCCTAGGTAGTGGATGTAAGGAAACCGCCAACTATAAATGCCTCACGTAATCTTTTTTCCTCTATCTTGTACTTATCACGTGAATTTCCATTATAAAATCTCTTATCTCCCTTATTTGTGATAAATAGCTTGGGTGCATCTTTATCCCCTTAGATTTTTTAAACCTTAACCCTAGAGATCTAATAGAGTTTTTCTAACTTAGGGTGGATATAGGTCCCCTTATTACTTCTTTGGGATATTTAGTTTTCCCTGTTTTAAGGACCTTTACCTTAACCTTATCATCCATTTCCCCTTAGCTTATATTGTTTGATCTTAGTATCCATATCAAGTTTCTCACCCTTAGCACGCCTAGCACTTAGCTTCTGAATTAGAAAACTCTTTAGATAACCTTTAGTATCTTTGATTAAGAGTTTGCATTATAGGTTGTTTAACCTCCTTGTTTAGGAACACTTAATTTTTAATAGGTGTTGATTTAATAAATGTCCTAGTCACCCCCTCTAGGACTTTACATGTGGTATCAGAGCCTAACTTTACATGAATAGCTTTATTGTTATTAGAGTTAACAATTTTGTTATCTAATATATATTGAAATTCTATTAATTATCTCTCTTTTGTACATGTAAATACTTCACAATGATATCTAATGATGATGGTGAACCCGTTTTAAATAACATTAATATTTTTCTATGGAGAAGAAGGATAGAGGCCTTCGTTCAGTCTAAAGACTATGTGATCATGGATTATTGTAAAAGACAGACCTTATACTTCTTACAAAGACAAGATATCCATATCAATCAAATCATCTGAGGGGTACAATGCTTAGGATCATATAATGATAAACAAAAATATAAGGCTACACTTTAATTCCACATGCATTGATCAAAGACATCTATGAATTAATTTAATATTGGGGGTCGGCCCATGATATTTGGAAAGGCTTGAGAATTCTCTACAATATTGAACCTAAAGCGGAAAGGGATTAAAATTATTGAATATAAGAGGTTGATGTTCTTGTTCTTTAAAATTCATCTTAAGGATACTCAACCTAATTTTTTTCGAGGGACCACTAAAAGATCTTGAGACATCCTCCTATTTTTGCTTACTCTTGTTTTTAGTCCTTTCAATATTATTTGTTACCTTTGTATCTTTCTTCCTTAGTTAATTTAGCTGGTTCTATTTTATTTATTTGTTTGGGGTAGAATATATATCTTTTATTATCTCAAGGACCTCTCATGCAATTACTCAAAACAGGTACTCTCATCCCCCAAGAGTGTGATAAATAAATCAGCACACAAGGGAGCTACTACCAGCAAGTGTATGGATCATTGACAAGTAATAATAAGTTATGTAAATGGGTTATCATTCTCCACAAATACTATGAGGTTATTAACTTTGTGTTTTATACAGTGAATAGGGGTCGAGTTGCAGTTATAGAAAGTAAAAGATAGTTGGGTTTCTATTTTTAATAACTAAAATATCACAAAGGGACTAAAGTGAAAATTAATAAACTTCAAGAAATTATATAAAAGGAACAGGAACTAAATTGCAACAGAAATGAAGAATATGAGAGGATAGCTTGAGTCTTGCTAGTAATCCCCAATAGTGACAATTTAGATGATTCTAAGGGTGAATTTGTCTTTTCGTGTTAGTCGGGATTCTATAATCTTCCTAACTCATCTCCGGGTAAATAGGGGGATATCCTACAACGCTAGGGACCTCTCCTGGGTGACACTACACTATCAAACACATAAACACTAACCCATTGACTATCCAGTTAGTCAAGACATCCCAGTGCAGTAACGAACATTAAACGTCTATATACTAGTTTCATATTCTGCCTCCCCTCCCAGAATATAATCAAATTACTAATTAATCTAATAATTGATCAAGTTAAAGACTGGAAATTAACATACACATATATAGCCAACGCGAAAATGAACTTCATATCAAAATACTGAAATATGATGTTTAAATGTTTCATAA
Source organism: Nemophila menziesii (assembly GCA_029959085.1). Classification (NCBI taxonomy): domain Eukaryota; kingdom Viridiplantae; phylum Streptophyta; class Magnoliopsida; order Boraginales; family Hydrophyllaceae; genus Nemophila; species Nemophila menziesii. The sequence continues at coordinate 95,490,461 of JARWIR010000002.1, forward strand.
TGATTAAAATCAATATAAAGGAAAAGTAATTACACTAAGAATCAAAGGAATGAAAGCTAAATGAAGGTGGAATAGTATCTTCTTGCTTCTTTTTCTCCTTTTCCACCCGTTTTATTTCTTTCCCTAAGTGATAACCTCTATTTTGATCTTAAAAATCTGTATATGATTTCCAAAATAATTCTAGAGTTGTGGGACTCTTTTAAGTGGTCCAAGTCAACCCAAAAAATGCTTTCAGGGATTGTGGACTGGTTCGTACCACATCAACGTAAAATTCAATAACTCATTCATTTCAGCTTCAAATCATAAACCATCAAGTCCTACACGCTCCTAACTCTAAGTAATCTCTGGAAATAAAAGGGATCCTGGTGAATCTTTATAAATTTTGCGTGGTAGCTGACTTCCAAATCTGGCAGGCACATCCTCTCACTTTCTAAAAGTGGTTGAATCATTCTTTTACACCATGACTAAGGGGTGATATCGTTTTCTTGACTTATTATCACCATCTTATGGTCTCGTATCATCCTCTTACCTAATATTTTCACACTTAACACACATTTACGCACAGACGCTATAAAAGTAACAAAAAATCTGAAACTACATAAGAAATCATTAAACATCAAATAATAGGGAATAATCCCTCAAAGAACTCCTTTAAAATCCTAAAAAGATATCATGTGACTAGATTATACTATCACAATATAAAAGACATCATGTATTCATTTTCTCATTAAAACGGTATTACCGTTTTTCGGCATCTTTACAGAATCAATGTCGTGTAAAATTCTTCCTCTTCCCAATACCCATATATTTCCTAAAATCATTTTTCCATTCTAGCCTCTCCACACCTCCTCTATTAATATTCTTCTTCAAACCCTAAATCTCTCTCAAACTACTCTCCATTTCCAATCATACTTAGAATTAATAAAGTTTGCCACAAAGCCTCATCCTCTAGAACCCACAAATGAAATGTGTCTCTTCAAGATGCAGAACCCTATGAAGTTGAGCTTCATGAAAATATTTATGTTGAGGACTAAACACCCGCTACACTACACAACAAAATCAACAAATATATTCTAGTAAAATTGATTGACTAGGTGGGATTAAGTAGCACCATGAGCTTCAAAGTAGAGGAAATATACCTTTTATAAACTCCTAGAAACTCAAGGCTTCATATAATTCCTATCCATTTATGGCAATGCCGATACTACCCAAGTACCTAAGCTTAACAATGTAACTCATAATGATGAACTAGGGTGTATAAATTCTTCAGTGTTGGGAATTGAAGTCTCGTTAAATAGATCTAACATACCAAAACTTTTTAATCTAAAAAATGAGGGTTTTGATATTTTTGTCAAAAGTGGGTGGGAAAGTGATCGTGACAATAATGTCATACCAAATCGTTCTTTTATATAAAACGTTATGGAATCTAATTTTGTTTTACAGACATACCCAATGGTATCTCCTTAGAAAATTTCTTCCCGAGATTAGAAACCCATAAGATCCTAATACACTCCCTTATAGCTAGAGATAGACCTGATGGTGTTATTTCTCCCTACGCAGCTACCTTAATTTTATACATTTACTCCGGCCAACAAATCAACCTTTGCACTCTTTTTCTAAAATATATTGTTAAATCTCTTTCAAAAAGTTACGTCCCCTATGGAATGGGTATCACTCGTCTTCTTGAGCTTAGGAAATTCCCCCCCCCCCTCCGGTATGATTCAAACCTTCAAATCTAGTTGAATTTTCAATCATAGCCTCTTGAATACAATGTAAACTTGGATATACAATAGTGAATATCTCGATACTTAACATTTCAATTCTCTTGACGAGAACATCCAAAAAGCAATCAAGGCTCGTGACATGGACACCATTATCATTGATGGTGAAACTCTGGATTTATTCTATCAAAATCTCAAATCCCATCTTCCTCCGACTCTCCTTCGCCTTAAGAAACTCCTTCATGCAATCTAATGAAGCAAAGGTACATGACAAAGAAGGAAGCCGCAACCATGTTATCCTCATTTCAATAGAAGATTATGTTTCACTTTTCCTATTTAAGTGAGAAGATTGACAAGATTACTTGTATGTCAAAGAGTCAGGGCAATGGAAGAAGATCAGATAGTTGTTCTCCTCGTTAAATTTTAAGAGCTTTGTTATGGGCTAAAGGTTTGGTTTAGGTATGGTTGAAACTCTTTATGCTTTACATTTTAAAACCTTGGTGCGTTCATACCTTATGATAGGCCTCGAATTTTGCTTCTTTTCACGCTATGGTTGTAATAACTCCACTATTCTACACTACTTGTTCTTACTTTCAACTTTGGATTATTAGGCTTTATTCTATTTTCTTATGTGCTATTTCCTTTCTTGAGTGTTTTTTGAGTATACTATATATTGTCGTGTTCTAACCTTTATGATGATATATAAGTTCAATTGGTGATAGATTTCTTAATAGAGAGTTTGAGTAGGAAAGTTCTTAATTGCAAAGTTCATGGTAAATTTTCCATGTTCCTACTATTATGTGCATTCACTTGATAACATCGTCATATTTATGTGTAGTTTCTTTGAATTTAGCTATTTCACTTGAGTAGGCTCACTTTGATAAGGAAGTATCCTTTTTTAATTATAATTAAGGGGGATAAAAATATGCACTTAAACCTTCCAAATTTCACTTTTTATAAACTCACACTTGCATTTTTTTAATTGAAAATAAACTTTGTCATTTAGGCATTTAGGCATTTAGGCATGTTGTGAGAGAAGTTAGACTCCATATATGGTATTGTACTCTGTAACTTTACATTTAATATTCACATTGTAAAGGGGGGCTTAACTACTTTGAATACTTATATTTCATACCATTCTTAGGCTGTTTTAGTGAAGGACTTGTCATCATAAAGGGGGAGAATGTGGAATATAGTCCCTTTTATAGAGGTTGTTTGTGTGATAAATCCCTATATGATTAAGTTCATAAAACTCTTCTTACGAGGGATTATACTATCTTCTAAACCTTTCATATCTTCATCATAAACACCTTTGATAAACCTCATTTTCTATGTTCTTCTTAAGACTTGTACGTTTGCATTCTTTATCTTATGTGAAATATTCTACTCCTATGTGATTGTTTGAGCTTATACTTCATTTATACACTTCCAAGTATATACACACATCAGATGCTTTATGTTTCACCTACATTAGTTGAGAACACCACTTTTAGTCATACACATTATAGGATGATTCTTGGTGCACAAGATATACAATAATCTTTCTATAATTTCCACTAGTTCATCTTTCATGTTTTAGTAATATCATGATCCTTTTAATTCTATATCTTATATAATATGTTTAACACACCTTTCTTGATATATCTTTGTGTGTGATGCATTTTTTATCTTGAGGTGTACTAACTTTTATCGTAGTATTTAGTTTTATACAACTCTCTTGAAGGAAATTTATTATCCGAGCTATCAAATGTTAAATAGGATAAGTTCCATTTTAGCCTAAAATTGGAAACCTTAAAATGACATCTCAGTCCAAGATGGGCAACTATAAATGCCTTAATATATATAAAGGAGTTCAGTGGAGAAGCTTGAAAATCCTACAGGGATGACCCTAGGTATTAGATGTAGGGAAACTAAACCACTACAAATGCCTCGCGTAATCCCTTTCCTTTATCTTTTACTTGTTGAGTGAAATTCCATTATGTAATTGCTTGTCTCCCTTATTTAGATGAATAAGTTAGGTGCATCTTTATCCCCTTAAATGTATTAATCCTTTACCCTAGAGACCTAATTAGGTTATTGTAACTTAGGGTGAATAAAGGTCCCATTATTAATTCTCTTGGATATTTAGTTTTATTTGTCTTAAGGACCATGACCTTAACCTTATCATACCTTTACCCTTAGTTTAGATTGTTTGATCTTAGTATCCATATCTAGTTTCTCACCCTTAGCACTCCTAGAAGTTAGCTTCCACACTCAGCAAACTCTTTAGGGCACCTATTTGATTAAGAATTTTGCATTATAGGTTGTTTAACCTCCTTGTTTAAGAAACCTTAATCTTGTATTAGTAATTGATTAGATAAGTGTCATATTCAACCCCTATAGGACTTTGCACACATGTTTTGCTCTATCATGGTAAACATGGTTTTACTTACGTGATATCACTTTGTCTATCATAAAATATATTAAGATTTGACTTAATCAACTCGTTTCATTTACGAGGCCCTGTTACCAAATAGTTTCTTTGAATTAATCACATATTATAGAATATTTAGTTTTAGTACTATATAGAGCAACTAAATGTTGGAGTTAGAATTCCTTGATTATGCAATTTCTTACCAAGGGTAGAACATGGACTTTCTAGAGTATCTATCACCAACAAAATTAGCATCAATAAAACAAATAAGATCAAAAGGAACATTCCTTTTTCTATAGCAGAGTCTAACATCAATTGTACTGTTTACATTAGCAACCGCCCACTGTAAAGCATACAAATGGTCCAGACTAGGATTAAACATAAATTTGTTTAATACAAATATTACATAAGACAAGTCTGGTCTAGTACTAATAATGACATACATTAAAGAACCAAATATATTTGCAAAAAGAAATCAATGAATAATAATTATTGTCCAATGAGGCCATACATGTAACACACTGATAAACATGTGCAACTCATTTAAAAAAAATACACAACTCTTTAAAAAATATGTAACCCATGAAAAAATTATAATCCATTAAAAAAACAAAGATAACCCATCGATTATTCAAAATTTGGACCTGTTAAGGGTGATTGAAAATTTTATTACACTTTTGAGCAATTAACTCTAGAAAATATAACCAGTTTAGAATCTAATTTTTAGGCATATAGAACCTAATTAAGCAAAACCCAAAAATCAAGCAAAACCCTAATTTTTATAGTCTAAGGTTCGTAATAAATCATCCCAAGATAATTAAGGTTTTAGTTCATGCTAACATTAATACAAAAAATAAAAATAAATAGAAGAACATAGTTAAGAGTTTAAGTAAATAAGGATTAAAATGGTAATAATTGATGGTGTTTGCTTCTTGCCTTGTTTCCCTTGCTTCTCTCTTGCTCCTAAAGTAATAAGAAAGTAAAAGTATGTCTACAAAACTTAAACCTACTAATATATATTACTAAATTTTAGAGGTTTGACTGATGGATCCAGAAATTGGGCCAAAAGTGTCTCGTAGCCTCCCTTATTAAATCTTGGCAGGTAACGTCGTCTTAGAAAAACATATGTAACTTCTTTGTTTCAACTTAGACGTAAATTCCTCTTTTTCTCGCAGAAATAGACTTCAAGGTATAATGTGTGGTAAAAGGGAATACTCTAATTACTCTCCATCTATTTGCAGTGATTTTTCTAGGTTGAATATGACGTTTTTCCTGTTTTGGTGCTCTAGGTTATATTGTCTCTTTTGACTACTTGAATTCTCTTGATATGGTTCCACTTCTCTTGGGTATTTACTTAACTCCTTGACTCCTTTACTTATCTTTTACATCCTCATATTCTCAATGTTCCTAAGAGATACACAATTAGAGCACAAATTACCTTAAACCTCTCTAAGGGCCTGTTTGGAAGTGCTTATTTTAAAATAAAAAAGCGCTTAAGAATAAAATTTAAATTTTGAAAAAATTAATAAAAATAATTATAAAATCTAGAATCGCTTTAAGTATTTTTTTTTAAGAAGCACATATTTCGTGTTTTTCCTAAAAGTGCTTTTCAAGGTATAAAACACTTTTAGTGCCCGTTTGAAAGTGCTTTTTTAGAAGCATTTAAGAGTGCTTCTAAAATTTTAAAAGTGTTTTAACCCTGAAAAGCACTTTTAGGAGAAGCACTAAATTGGTGATTTTTTAAAAAAAGCACCTAAAAGTGATTTTAGTTTTTAAAATCACATTTAATAATTTTCAAAATTTAAAATTTTATTCTAGAAGCGTTTTTACTCTAAAATAAGTACTTCCAAACGGGCCCTTAAACATACAGAAGCACTTTTAAGTGCTTTTCAAAAGAAAAACTTCCAAATGGGCACCATACACGTTAAATCTAACATGTTAGCCAAGAACTCAAAACATGCTATATTGAGGGATAAATCCAAACTTTTAATCTTAAAACCATCTAAAATAATGTCTCGTAAGTATCTAAAAGTATCACGAAAGGCGAGTAGATGTGATATCCTTAGCTTACTACTTATGAAGAATGTTGTAGCAATAGTAGAAGAGCTCCAGTTACATTCTTAAAGACATGATGATTTATATTCAAGCGGACTTTTGTCATGTACTCCCTCCATCCCCAAACTTTAGTCCACTTTTTTTCATATAGTTTAAGAAATATAATTAATTAACACCATATTTACTATAACCCTTATTAAAATATCTTAATATCTTAAATATATATTGGAAACATAAAATTTAATATTTTGATAGGGGTGAAATGGGTATAAAAGGTTAACAAGTTTCTTATTTTTCTAAAGTTAAGTATTTGGAGACAATATTTTTTAATAACGTGAACAACAATTTAGGGACGGAATGAGTAATACGTTGTTTTCAATTTTCATTACATCTTGAATTATGTTCATATCCTTGCCTTGATATTTATAAAAATAGAAGAGCTTAAATTTTTTTATTATTGTCAAAATTGATGGATAAATGTTCTTCGTATGCATCTTCATCAATTGGATTACCATGACTCCAGAATCACCTGTTAGAATATCATAAATAAGTTTTCCACCAAAACGTTGAGCTTATGTTAACGATGCAAAATATGTTTCTCGAAATTCTTTTAGAGTGGGACAAATACACTATAAAAAATTTGGGTAATAATGAAATAAGTTAAGTAATAAATGAGTTAAAGGATGAGTTTATAACCTTTAATAAATTCATAGCCATTAAATGATGGTCCTCTTGCGAATGACTTGATAAATTCACTGACGAGATTGAGATACACTGTTCACAATATGACTTCAAGGATACATCCTTGATGGTCCTATTATAATGAATTTATACATCAAATTTGAATTCATAACTCGTAGTGGTGGACGTACTAAGAAGGACTTGACACATCCTAGAGACACGAGAAGACTGGTCTCTATTGCTCTTAATGATCTCGAGATCCAAAAGGGGTCGGCTTATATGGGTAGACATTATTGGAGATCGCCAATGTGTAAAAAAGGGTGATGATTGAGGAATCTGTAAATACTAGCGGGTAGAATATGTGTTGTGAGGGTCTCGACCGAAGACTGTCAAGTTCAAGAATACGTTCACTTGATAAGATTTGGTGGTTGCCTCACTTCACTATGTGTCAGTTCAAATCGAAAGAAATTGTCATTCAAGTACAATTCACCAAACACTGGTATGTACGAAAATTTGTTCACCTTTTCTCCCAGAGTCTGAGTAGGGGACTGTTGGAAATTGAAAAGAAATATAATGGTTTTTTCATGCTTTTTGAGAAAGAGAAAACCAAGAGTTTTAGTTTCTTGAAATGGAGATTGAAAAAATATTGATTTATAATATTTTCTCTTTTTTATACATTTCAAAAGGTTTAAAACATAGAGGTCCTATCTTAGATAAAAAATTAGGCTTGGTGAAATGCAGCAAACTAGGGTTCAAACCTCTTTCAATACTATTTTGGGGATGATTTCCGTTTTACTACCCAACAAAAAACTCTACCCAGTAAATGGGTGGTGGCGCGGCGTTGTGTTTGGAAGTTGATGTCTCCTCATTTGTGTTAGATTTATGTTAGGATGAGACATCATTTTTAGTGTTTTAGAAGCCAATAATGTCGATTTTCTTGAGTTTTAGTGCACTTTCCTATTTTGACAACTTATGGAAAGAGATTTGCATGGTAATTGGAGATAAGGAAATAAAGGCTAAAAAGATGGAAAAGGAAAAGCTGCCTAAATCTGGGATTCTGCATACACGTCCAAAGATGTGGGTTTTTACCTAATAAATAGGCCGAATTTGGAGATTTCCTTCTTTAGGGTCAAGATAATTATATTGCGATTCTTTTGGTATCTTATGGAGCAAAATCCGACCAATAACGAAGAAGATATGCTCAAAACGGTGCAGCAGTGTTTATCTTTATTTCCATACGAATTTGAGTTGGGCTAGAAGTCCAATAACTTACCTCTTCCTCAAGAAAACGAATTAGGTCTTCTAAACACCTATAAATACACCCTTATATCACTTGTAAATCATCCTTGCCTCATAGTAATTAGTTCTTAAGGTTTTATTCTTCCAGTTTATTGTAGAGAGCAAGATGATGTCTTTTGTAATTTCTTTTAGTTTATTTCCTTCAGGTATGAACTAAACCTCCCATAGCTTGGGTTTTGCATATGTATAAACTATGAATTCTAATTCTTCTATCTAAGTGTCTTTGGGAATTATATGTTTTAATCTGATATTAGCTACTTACTTTATATTTGCTTATGTGTTTTGATTTAATGTCTTTCCTTGAACTGATCACTTTAGGATTGTTTTAAGAGTAGTTAGATGGTCTCCTTGGCAGGGTGTTTAACTATTGAACCACCACATAATGTCTAGTGTCGATAGTAGTTCTGACAAAACATGCTTCTAACTAGATAGTCATTAGGGTTTGTTTTAACCACCATATCACCAATTGATTGTAGTGTGCTGGATAGGGCCTTAGTGGCGTTTGATAACTGATGTCTCCTTAATTGTTCTTATTTTCGACCCTTAGGAGACATCATTTTTTGTGTTTATTTAATCAATTTGATAGACTTTTGGACTAAATATGCAATAATATGATTTTCCTCTTTTATTTCTAGCATTTTTTATTTATTAAACTTTTGCGCGTAATATTGGTATTTTTAGTGTAAAGTTTACAGGTTTTAGATGTTAGCTTGAAGAGGAATCCGAGAAGAAAGTCAAAGATCAAAAGATAGAGTCAAGACTTGAAAAGAAATCCCGAAGATATTATTTTTAGAGCTGAAAATCCATTTTCCAGGCCATAGATTGCTGATTTCGAGGTGCTTAAGCGATGATTTAGCCGCTGACCTTTGAAGAGAAAACGCTCCTTATCGAGTTACGGAACTTTAGCAACTGGAATGAGGTCAATCGGAGTCATAAAGAATTGGGAAAAGCCGTTTTAGTGAAGGCATATCAGCAGTTACGGGATTTTGGTCTAAGTTAGTGAACTTGGGCCTTTTATATTTTATTTAATTAAAAGACTAGGGCCAAGTCCGAATTTCCACCTATAAAACCAGCCTTTGACTTCTATTTTACAGACAATTCACATTCTGCAAGATTAAAAACACCAGAGAGAAGCAACGAAGGAAGAAGAAGAAGCTACAAGAGTTGGAGAGGGTCTATATCTCCGATCGTAGTCATTCCTAATCCGGAAATTAGGTTCTTTTTATATTTTAATTTTGTAATCAATATGAATTCCTTTACATTTAATTTAGTATTTCTTTTTAATATGAGCTAAGCTTTTCATAGTCCTTGAGAACAAACAATGGGTGAATTTCAATCATATTGAATAACGAATGTTGAATTTGGGTTTCTGTTAAATTAAACTAAATTAGGGCTTTTACTCTTTTCGATAAATTGTGAATGTTGACTGTTTTTAGCGTCATGAACTAGGAACAGGTGTTAGTATCTAGGCTATTCCAATTAGTGGCGATTGGATCATCCTGATAGAGGGTTTAGATACAGAACCATTTATTCAATCTAGGATAGAAGCTATTGATTCTGACGAACTTAGCTAATCCTAGGGCCAATGAGGTAATAAAACTTAATCATCCAACGGTGGATCATATTTACCCTGACGGGACTAGTGACACTTTAGGATCGCCTTATAGTCCACCCTGACGGGGGTATAAGGAATTTAGAATCCCAACCATTGTAATTGACTAATTTAGCCCTTAAACAACATAAGTTAGGAAATAGGATTGGGAGGATCCTTGCGTTCTCAAGTGCTACTTCTCATATTGCGTTTTACATCATTTTACTTGCGTCTTAACTTTTATTTGCAGTTTAATACTTGTCTTTTATTCAGTAGCTTTAATAACAAAAACCAAACAACCATATTACTTTTATTTGTTTTCATAGGTGCATCAATCATTAATAGATAAGCATTGTAGTCAACCATCCCGTCCTTGGAACAAATCTGTATTATCAGTTATACTACTTGGGACAACCGTACACTTGCGGTTGTGGTTCGATTTACATTTGCATTTATTTTAGAACACACAAAGGACCACCAAGTTTTTGGCGCCGCTGCCGGGGACGGTAGCGTGTGACCACGGTGTTTATCCTTTAGTGATAGTGCATTTATTTTATTTTATCAGTTTTACGCTTTTTGTTTGTTAGCTTTTTCAGGTTTTTAGGTTTGGTGTATGCGAAGAAGGCTATTCAAGGATCTAGAGCCAACACCTCCGATCCTTAGTAATCCAGAATCGTTGATCAGACTTGCTAACAGAAGAAGAAGAGAACGAGAAGCTTTAGAAGTAGAAGAATTAAGTAACAGAATGGAGAATATCAATCTTCAGAATCAACAGAATAATGGACAAGGCCAGCTAGATGCAAATGGCCAACCTTTAGCTCCAGGCGTTATTCCTCAAGTTCAACCACTGAATCCTAATCCTCAAGTCCAGATAGTAATGAATCAAGATCTGTGGTTTACTAATGGTCCACCAGAAGTTCCATTACGTGCTCCTGCTATAGGAGTAGGTTCTCCAGATATTGATGTTCCACGATTCCGTCCCGATTCGGGTATGTTAGCTCAATTCCAAAATTTTGGGAATTTTCGTGGTAGACCATTTGAAGATCCTCTTAGAGCAGTACAGAAGTTTAAGCAGATATGTGATTCTTATATCACACAAGGAGTTTCAAGAGAATAGATGTATTTTGCTGCGTTTAAATTTTTTGTTATTGATGGAGCGAGTGAATGGCACGATACGCAAGATCCTACGAAGATAACCAACTGGGACCAATTAGAGACTGCTTTCTTTGACAGGTATTACCCAAGTAACATGAGGTTAGATGCTGAATTAGAATTGACGCATTTCCGTCAAGAATATGATGAAACTGTGGGTAAGAGTTGGACAAGATTCCAGATGTGTTTACGTAGAGTTCCCACTCATGGCTTTTCAGAACAACAACAGCTAAAAATCTTTTATAGAGGCCTTGATGGGACTTCGAGAGAGAAATTGGATACGCTATGTGGTGTAGGTTTTCTTCAAGTTCAACCCGCTCATGCTAAAATAATTTTAGAGAGAACAGTAAAGAACGAAGTGGGATGGAATTCAGTAAGAACACCGATTAAAGGAGTGAATAATGTTGATATGGAAGAAAAATTTGCTACGCTTGAGAATAAGATTCAGAATACTATAGAGCAACAATTGAAGCAGCTTACTTTAGTTGTAAAAGAAGGATTTTCGGGTAAGAAGGTAGCTGTGCATGCTGCACAAGAGGTTTATATGTGTTCGATTTGCAGGGTAGATGATCATGATGAGGAAAGTTGTCCGAATAACCAAGAGTCCGTGATGTTTGTGTCCAATAGAGGTAACTTCAATTCAAGTGATAATGGATATCAGCCTAACAGAAACCATCCTGGGTTTCAATACTCAAATCCTAATGGGGCAGCCAATCCTACATATGCGTATCAGCCGCGTCCCCAAGGTAACAACTATAATACAAGACCACACAACAATTATCAAGGAGGACAGAATCAGGGTAATTATGTACAAAGACAAGCCCCTCAGAATACTTACGATGAAACTTTAAACCAAAAAGCCTTACCTGCCCATCCACAAGAAGGAGTAGTTACCCTTCAGAAAACAGTTGAAAGTTTAATTGCTCTTCAGACACAAGCTTTGGAACGTCCAAATGCAGCCGAAGCAAATATGAAGTTGTTCCAGAATCAGCTAAGTCAAATTAACAAACAACTGAATCAACATCCACAAGGACAACTTCCAAGCGATATTGAGAATCCAATACAACGTTAAGAGTGCAAAGCTGTTACATTAAGAAGTGGAAAGAATCTTCCTCCACCTCCTTTTCCCGTTATGAAAGAGAAAGAAGTTCCAAGAAAAGAAAGGGAAGTGGTTGAGAAAGAGAAAGAGAAAGAGAAAGATAGTGAGGTTGAAGAGATAGTGAGACCAAGAGAAGTTCCGAAAAAGAAAGATGATACTGTGATCAATCGCCCTCCACCACCGTTTCCATCTCGAGTTCAGAAAAAGGGTGATTTGGGTGATTTTCAGAAATTCTTTAATAGAGTGAAGGGTCTAAGTATTAATATCCCGTTACTAGAGGCTATTCGAGATATCCCTAAGTATACGAAGTTCTTGAAGAGGGCCCTCACTAATAAAAGGCCTTATTGTGATAATGAGATGATTGGTCTTCCTAAAGAGTGTAGCGCGATTTGTCAGAGTAAATTACCTCCGAAGTTAGTTGATCCGGGGAGTTTCACGATTCCGATATCGATTGGAGAAGAATGAAAAGGAAAAGCGCTATGTGACTTGGGAGCAAGCATCAATTTGATGCCCAAGTCGATCTTTGATAAGCTAAAAATTGGAAACGCAAGAACCACTTCTATGGTCTTGCAAATGGCGGACAGGTCTCTCGCTCATCCTGAAGGCCGCATTGAAGATGTCCTTGTTAAGGCAGGTACACTTATATTTCCCGTTGATTTTGTAATACTTGAGTACAATGCAGATAGAAATGTCCCCATTATTTTGGGTAGACCATTCTTAGCTACAGGACGTACATTGATCGATGTAGAGAATGGCGAATTAACGATGAGGATACAAGATGAGGAAGTCAAATTCAATGTATTCCGAGCTATGAAATTCCCAGATTCTCAAGAAGATTGCTTCAGAATGGATGTAGTAGAGCAAGCATCGCAAGAGGTATTTAATTGTTTAATTTTGATGATATCTTGCAGGCTGCTTTGACATTAGATTCACCTGAGATTATGGAGGAGCTTGCTGAAACAGTAGCAGCTCTAATTTCTGAAAATTCAAAGTATAGGCGTCTTGCCTATGAACCTGTGAGAGAACCGGGGGAGATTATTCCTAAAAAGAAGCCTTCAATTGAATCCCCTCCGGAATTGGAAGAAAAACCGTTACCAGCACACTTGAGGTATGCGTATTTAGGTACTAATGAAACTCTACCTGTTATTGTTTCAGCTAATTTAACAGGTCCTCAAGAAGATAAACTGTTGCGTGTGTTAAGAGCCAACAAAGAAGCAATAGGTTGGACAATTGCTGACATCAAAGGCATTAGTCCATCCTATTGTCAACACAAAATCATACTTGAAGATGTTAACGCACGCTCAGTTGAAGGTCAAAGAAGATTAATGCCCGCTATGAAGGATGTGGTGAAGAAAGAAGTGATCAAACTTTTAGATGCGGGGATTATTTATCCCATTTCGAGTAGTGAGTGGATGAGTCCGGTTCAGTGTGTACCGAAGAAAGGAGGAATGACAACAGTTCTTAATGATAAAAATGAAGCAATTCCTTCAAGAACGGTAGTTGGATGGAGAGTTTGTATGGATTACAGAAAGCTGAACAAGGCCACCAGAAAAGATCATTTTCCTTTGCCATTTATAGATCAAATGTTAGACAAATTAGCCAGAAGAGAGTACTATTGCTTCTTCGATGGTTATTCTGGGTATAATCAAATTTACGTGGCTCCAGAAGATCAACATAAAACAACATTTACATGCCCCTTTGGTACTTTTGCATATCGTAGAATGCCATTTGGGTTGTGTAATGCTCCTGCTACCTTTCAAAGATGCATGATGGCTATCTTCTGGGATATGATCGATAACTTTCTAGAAGTGTTTATGGATGATTTCTCTGTATTTGGTGATGATTTTGATAAGTGTTTAGATAATTTGGAGAAAGTGTTAATCAGATGCAAAGAAACAGATTTGGTCTTAAACTGGGAGAAGTGTCATTTCATGGTTCGCGAAGGTATTGTTCTGGGTCACAAGGTTTCGAGTGTTGGATTGGAAGTCGATAGAGCGAAGATAAAGGTAATTAAAACTCTTCCCCCTCCTGTTTCTGTTAAAGGGGTAAGAAGTTTTCTTGGCCATGCTGGTTTTTATAGGCGATTTATCAAAGACTTTTCTAAGATTGCTAAACCGTTATGCAACTTACTCGAAAAGGACTCCAAATTCCTTTTTGATGAAGCTTGCTTAGCGGCCTTCAAAGCAATCAAAGAAAAGCTTATTTCTGCTCCTATAGTATTACCTCCAGATTGGAATTTACCGTTTGAGGTTATGTGTGATGCGAGTGATTTGTGTATGGGAGCCGTATTAGGACAAAGAAAAGAGAAAGTTTTTCATTCGATTTATTATGCTAGTAAAACTTTTAATGATGCTCAAGTGAATTATACAGTTACAGAAAAGGAGTTGCTAGCGGTTGTGTATTCATTCGATAAATTTCGCTCTTATCTTCTTGGAGCGAAAGTTATTGTTTATACAGATCATTCAGCGATTCGATATCTTATGGAGAAGAAAGATGCTAAACCGAGGTTAATTAGATGGGTCTTGTTTCTTCAAGAATTTGATTTAGAGATCAAAGATAGAAAAGGGTGTGAGAATCAGGTTGCGGATCATCTATCGCGGTTAGAAGGTTCAGAGTTGAATAGTGGTACTGAAGCAGTTAGGGAAGAATTTCCTGATGAGAGTTTATTCGTTGTTCGTGGTTATGAAGCTCCTTGGTATGCGGATATTGCGAATTTAGTGGTAAGTGGTTCCTTTCCTGAGGGTTCTACTTATCAAGAAAGAAAAAGATTAGCTCACCACGCAAGACAATTCTTTTGGGAGGATCCTTTCCTCTACAAAGTGTGTGCTGATCAAATGGTGAGAAGATGTGTAGCCAAGGAAGAAATTGAGGCGATTATAGCTGCGTGTCACGATTCACCTTATGGTGGACATTTCAAAGGAGATCGAACTGCTGCTAAGGTATTACAATCTGGTTTCTATTGGCCTTCTATTATAAAAGATTGTCATGAATATACAAAAAGATGTGAAAGATGCCAATTTACAGGAAACATATCCAAGAGGGATGAAATGCCACGTAACAATGTGTTAGAAGTTGAAATATTCGATGTTTGGGGTATAGATTTTATGGGTCCTTTCGTTCCTTCAAATGGTAACCTCTACATCTTACTAGCTGTTGATTACGTGTCTAAGTGGGTAGAAGCTGTGGCCTTACCAACAAATGATTCACGAGTGGTGATTAAGTTCTTAAAATCACATATTTTCACTAGACATGGCACTCCAAGGGTAATTATTAGCGATGGAGGTACTCATTTCGTTAATAAATATCTGAAGACTGTCTTAGAGAAGTATGGAGTAAGACATCTTGTATCTACTGCTTATCATCCACAAGCTAATGGTCAAGCCGAAGTATCAAATCGTGAGGTAAAATCTATCTTAGAGAAAACCGTTGGTCCTTCTAGAAAAGATTGGTCTATGAAATTAGATGATGCACTATGGGCCTATCGTACTGCTTTCAAAACTCCAGTTGGTGCTTCTCCGTATCGAATGGTATATGGTAAGGCTTGTCACTTACCTCTTGAACTTGAAATGGGTGCCTATTGGGCTATTGCGAAGTTAAATTTATATCCTACGCTAGCTGGTCAAAATCGAATGATGAAACTTAATGAGCTTGATGAATTCTGATTACATGCGTATGAAAATGCTAAACTTTACAAAGAAAATACTAAGAGATGGCATGATAATCGAATTCGAGAGAAGAACTTTGTAGTGGGACAAAGAGTGTTGAAATATAATTCAAAGTTCAGTAATTATCCGGGTAAGTTAAGATCGAAGAGGTCAGGTCCTTACATTGTAACCAAGGTTACACCTCATGGAGCCATAGAGATAGAACATCCACTTGAAAACCGTACATTCATGGTGAACGGTCATCGTTTAAAGATATATCATGGAGGTGAAGACACCGATCGTGCAAAAGACCCACATCCCGGAGAGGTCACGTACCTCCTCGAAGCTCCTTAGAAGCACGAGGTAACCCATCGAGCTTAACGACGTTAAACAAAAGCCAATTTCTGGTATATTAGTTTAAGTATTTCAATTTCCGTAGTGTAAATTAGTTAAGTTTTCATTTGATTTTAGTGTTAATTTTTAAGAAATGAGGAAGGGTGTTTGTTTTTGATGATTTCAGGGGTATAATGGTCTTGAGTTTGGGGTTCAAACGATAAGAAAACGAAATGTTTTGAAGTCCACAGCAGGTTTGACCGGCTAGCCGGCGAGCTGGCCGGCATACCGGCCAACCGAGCTGAAGAACCCCAACTCTCTGACCACTGCGTCAGCGACAACGCAGCATTGCTGCGTCACCATTCGCGCCAGCGGGAAATCCACCGCCATGCCGGTCAACTGACTGGCTAGCCGGCCAAAGAGGAAGAAGGTTCTGGTCCTTGCGTCAGCGACGACGCAAGGTTGTTGCGTCATCATTTGCGCCATCGTCAACAACCGGCTAGCCGGTCAGTGATGTCAAAGTCTCTGATCACTGCGTCAGCGACGACGCAAGAAGCTTGCGTTTTGAGGTAAAAAAAAAATATCGATTTTAGTAATTTTTTTTCGCCGCCCTCGCGACCGGCAAGCCGGTGAATCCGCCGGCTAGCCGGTCCGCTGTTGCGAGAGGCGGTTTTGAGCTCCTTAAACCTAGTTTTTTGCCTCTTTTCCAAGCCAAACCTTCTAGTCCGAATCCTTGCCTCCACCTACTCCGAAAATCATCCACAAACAACTATAAAATCATCAAATCAAGCCTTCTATCATCACAAAAACACAAAGTCAACTCATAGCTTCTCCAAACATCACCAAAATTCATCTTTTCTCCACAAAATCTCCTCTTCCCAACCTTGAAATTAAACCAAATTCCTTCACAATTCCTCTCAAATAACCTTAACCCATCTCATATTCCACCTAAACCTTCAAGTTTTAAACCTCAAAACATCAAATTTCAAAGCTTTTCTCTAGCTTTTTCTCTATTTGAAGTTTTGAGTTTGGGGTGAAAAGAGATGACTAACAGAACCGATTCCATGTGTAACTATCGAAGAAACATACCAAGAAACAGGAACAATGTTGGAGCTAGCCCAGACCAAGCAATTGAGATTCCGGATTCGCGATCCAAAAAGACTGTCCAAAACCCAATTGCTCTGAAACGAAAAGAAAATCCAAGTAAGGTTAATTCGAAAAAGAGTAGGTTAATTGATGAGAGTGATGAAGAAAGTGAAGAAGAAATTGAAGAAGAGATTGAGGAAGAAACTGAACAAGAAGTTCCCGAAGAACCAGTGCAACAACCGAAAGCTCCGCGTAGGAAAGCTTGGGCTCAAAAGCCTAAGAGAGTCTTCGTTCCATGGGATACTCAGGTTCGTGATAGAATTGAATTATTGAAGTTTGGTGAGGAGATGAATCTTCCTAAGGGTATTATGACTAGTGCTTATAAAGATTATGGTATAACTTGTGATAAATTGGGTTGGAAAGAATTGAGAGAAAGGAAGCTTGAGTATATTCCTACCTTGGTGCGTGATTTTTATGAAGGAATCGCCTTCTCAAAAGAAGCAGTTATTATTCGCAAAAAGGTAGTTCCTTTCTCCGTTGAGCTTATTCGTAAATCATTGAAATTACCCGAGTTTTCTGGAATATGTCCGTTTCAAGAATCTCTAAAAGAGCCTTCGTTTGATTATGAATCCCTTTGGGGGAAAGTGCTTGTTGATGGGGCCCGCCCAATTCCCAAAGGAGAGAGATATCCTGGACAGATGTATAGTAGTAATTTGCTACCATGTGCTAAGATTTGGTCACGTTTCATAATCCCTACCTTCTTCGGAGTTAAACACATATCGGAAGTGAAGAAGGAGCATCTTTTGTTCATTAAGTGTATTACTGAGGAGAAACCTATAGATGTTGCCCGAGTTATTTATGATACCATCATGGAATTTGCTAGAATTCCTACTTCACAACAAAATCTCAAATTTCCTTGTACCATCACTACTTTGTGTTTAGACGCAAAGGTTCCGCGTAAAGACGCAGAGATTGATCGTGTTGTAGTGTGTGAGAGTATGGGTTTAACTTTGATCAAGAATATTCATGATGAAGTGTTAAAAGCAACAAGAAATCCGAGAGCTCCTCCAAAGAAGAAGATGCATACAACTGATGAGTTGGAAGCGAAAGTGAAGGTGTTAGAAGAGAACCAAGTGAAGATGATTGCGTCTTTGGGAAACGTTACTAAAGAGTTAGAACTTCTCCGAAACATGTTAATGTGGGTGAGCACAATTCAACACGCCACCTATGGTATACTTACGCAAGAGAAAGTTCATGGACGCAACACCGATAACCAGCCTCGCGCTGGTTAAGATACGTTTTCTATCGCTTTCGCCTTTTAGTTAGTTTAGTTTATTTTAATTGCGTTGAGTCTTTTCGAGTCGTGGGGACACGACTCATTTTTTAGTTTAGGGTGGGGTTTGTTGCCTCATCCCAATTTTATGTGCTATGTGTTTTATTTGCTTTCAATAAAATAATTTGCGGAGTTGCGTTTGACTATAGAAGATTTTAAATGTCCCTTTAAGCATACTTTTGATAAATCAATGATAGTAAATAGTGGACTTTAGGGAATAACATAAAACGCACTTACAATTGCATGCGAACATAGGTAATTGATAGGAAAAATTAATGAACAATGCAAATGAAGTAAGCTTGTACTTAAGGAATATGTTTGGTGTGTAGAACGTGAAATCTTAATTAGTAGAGAACCCACCTAGATATGAACTAAAGACAAGCTATGTACTTAGGAAAATGATAGGGGCAGTTCTTTGTTAGCCATTTGACGCCTTTTAGCTTGCTATCCCTTATTATTAATTTTATCCGTCTTAGCCCAAGTTTGAGCCTTAAGCCTTTTATTTTTGTAGCCACGATATAAGCCCATTATCCTTTAGATTATTAGGCATAACCAAATGACCCGCACTTGAATCACAACCCTGAGACTTGTCTCGAGCTTGAGTTTGGGGTGGAGGGTCCACATTTGGGAATTTACATTGGGAAGGGATTATATGTGTTTGTATTGAGGCACAAAAATAAAAGATGATATTATTATTTGTAACCCTTTGCCGAAATTTGAAAAGAAAAAGAAAAAGAAATGAAAAAGAAAATAAAAAGAAAAAATAAATAAATCGGCAAAGTGGAATATTTTTGGAAATCATCTTAGTTTATTTGGGTTGACATTGGGGACGCAACATTAGCGCGTCAAATGGGTGAGTGAGAACATTTTTTAGCGTAAACTCAAGCTCGAGGGCAGTGTTGATGGTAAGTGAGGAGAGAGCCAAAAGCTCACTTCAAATTTACCAAATATACATCCATACCGTCCTTAAGCCATTATTAAAACCATAAAGACCTCGTGATTCCTAAGTGCATAGTGAATTTATGATTCTGTTGACAGGGAATATACTAGGTGGAGCGTTCAAAGCGAGTTAGGATTAATGACCACCCTATAGCCATCATACATATATGAGTACAAGTGTAACCTTCAAGCATTGCGACTTTAATTTTATGATTAAGATTATTTATGTTTGATGTTGCATGATTAGTGTATGTATATGTTAGTTCTTAAAGCTTTGCTCTATGAGATTTATCTTAAGAATTGCTTTAGGTTTATTTGCTAGCTTCTATTTGTTCTTGCGTTTACTTCTACCCCTTGTTTTGTTTTGTTTTGCTTTGTCGGGACGACAAAGGTTTGAGTTGGGGGTCTTGATGTCTCCTTAGTTGTTCTTATTTTCGACCCTTAGGAGACATTATTTTTTGTGTTTATTTAATTAATTTGATAGACTTTTGGACTAAATATGCAATAATATGATTTTCCTCTTTTATTTCTAGCATTTTTTATTTATTAAGCTTTTGCGCGTAATATTGGTATTTTTAGTGTAAAGTTTACAGGTTTTAGATGTTAGCTTGAAGAGGAATCCGAGGAGAAATTCAAAGATCAAAAGATAGAGTCAAGACTTGAAAAGAAATCCCGAAGATATTATTTTTAGAGCTGAAAATCCATTTTCCAGGCCATATATTGCTGATTTCGAGGTGCTTAAGCGATTATTTAGCCGCTGACCTTTGAAGAGAAAACGCTCCTTATCGAGTTACGGAACTTTAGCAACTGGAATGAGGTCAATCGGAGTCATAACGAATCGGGAAAAACCGTTTTAGTGAAGGCATATCAGCAGTTACGGGAATTTGGGCTAAGTTAGTGGACTTGGACCTTTTATATTTCATTTAATTAAAAGACTAGGCCCAAGTCCGAATTTCCACCTATAAAACCAGCCTTTGACTTCTATTTTACAGACAATTCACATTCTGTAAGATTAAAGACACCAGAGAGAAGCAACGAAGGAAGAAGAAGAAGCTACAAGAGCTGGAGAGGGTCTATATCTCCGATCGTAGTCATTCCTATTCCGGAAATTAGGTTCTTTTTATCTTTTAATTTTGTAATCAATATGAATTCCTTTACATTTAATTTAGTATTTCTTTTTAATATGAGCTAAGCTTTTCATAGTGCTTGAGAACAAACAATGGGTGAATCCCAATCGTATTGAATAACGAATGTTGAATTTGGGGTCTGTTAAATTAAAATAAATTAGGGCTTTTACTCTTTTCGATAAATTGTGAGTGTTGACTGTTTTTAGCGTCATGAACTAGGAACAGGTGTTAGTATCTAGGCTATTCCAATTAGTGGCGATTGGATCATCCTGACGGAGGGTTTAGATACAGAACCATTTAAATCTAGGATAGAAGCTATTGATTCTGACGAACTTAGCTAATCCTAGGGCCAATGAAGTAATAAAACTTAATCATCCAACGGTGGATCATATTTACCCTGACGGGACTAGTGACACTTTAGGATCGCCTTATAGTCCACCCTGACGGGGGTATAAGGAATTTAGAATCCCGACCATTGTAATTGACTAATTTAGCCCTTAAACAACATAAGTTAGGAAATAGGATTGGGAGGATCCTTGCGTTCTCAAGTGATACTTCTCATATTGCGTCTTACATCATTTTACTTGCGTCTTAACTTTTATTTGCATTTTAATACTTGTCTTTTATTCAGTAGCTTTAATAACAAAAACCAAACAACCATATTACTTTTATTTGTTTTCATAGGTGCATCAATCATTAATAGATAAGCATTGTAGTCAACCATCCCGTCCTTGGAACGAATCTGTATTATCAGTTATACTACTTGGGACAACCGTACACTTGCGGTTGTGGTTCGATTTACATTTGCATTTATTTTAGAACACACAAAGGACCACCAATAACCCTATTTGAGTCCTCGTCTTGGTTGTGCCGTAGCCCCCTTAGTCGGTCTCAAGGTCTAAGATTGGGGAATTTAGAATCCTGACTAAGTATACCAAGAGCTAATATTCTCCCATATGAACTAGATTTATAGATAGAACTAGAAGGATTAGTACATGCTAGCAAAACCTAAGCTATACTTCTCATCTTATATTCTTAATCTTTTACTTTATTGTCTTTTATTTCCCTAGTTTTAGTTATTATTCTCGAATTTATTTGCTTTATTTTCTGTCTTCTAATTATTTACTTTTACTCGTAATTTCTACTCACGCGATTAACACACTTAAGTCCCTGAGAGCGAACTCTACTTATCATTAAAACTTGCATACGTCCTGTAATACTTGCAGTACTGTGCCTGTCTAGGGTGAGAGTGCGTAGTTTTCCATACTTAAATTGATCTTATTTTTATCACACCCTAGGCACCACCAAGTTTTTGGCGCCGCTGCCGGGGACTTGTGTCTCGTTAGCGTGTGGGTTATCTATTTCGAGTTTTAGTTTTTAATTAGTTTTTACTTTTCAGTTTTTAGTTTAGTTTTTATTTTTCCAGATTTACGCTTGTGGTTTGCTTTAGTCTTTTTCAGGTTTCACAGTGTTTAATTCTTGGCCTCCCCTATCGGAGCCTGAGAGGAGCTTCAGACGTTACAATAAACGAGTTCGTGAGGAAAGAGCCTTGAGAAGAGTTATGCCAACCCAACAAGATCCACCCCTTGGTGGAGTGCAGAACAATCAACCAGGTGGACAGCAACAAGATCCACCACCTGGTGTACAGTTACCAGTAGGAGGAGGTAATGTGCAGAATAATCTTAATAATCAACAGAACCGAGTTGAACAAGATCTACCTGGCCTTAACGTACCATTCCATGTTCAACCCATCGGTTACCACCCTCCTGAGATTCCGAATATCAAATTTAGACCCGATCCGGGTATGCTTAGTCAATTTCAAAGTTTCGGACTCTATACTGGTACAGCAATACAAGATCCGGTAAAAGCGATTCAGAAGTTTATGCAGATTTGTGATGCCTACATTACCCCTGGCATTGCACGCGAGCAACTGTATTGTCATATGTTTTTGTTTTTCTTGACCGGAAGAGCTAGTGATTGGCTAGAAAGACAACCACATGGAACCATTCACACTTGGAGAGAACTTCAAGCCGCTTCTTTAACCGATTTTATCCGAAGAGCATGAGACTTAAAGATCAAACTGAGCTTGCAAGATTTTGCCAAGAAGATGGAGAAACAGTGGGAGAAGCATGGACAAGGTTTCGACAAAAATTAACTAGATGTCCGCTCCATGGTTATACACCTGCTCTACAACTTGCTATGTTCTATGAAGGTCTTAATGATAAAGGTTGAGAAAAGTTGGATAACATTGGAAAGGGTAATTTCGTGTCCATGAATCACAATGAAGCTTCTAAGGTGTTAGAGAACATTATGGAACAAGAAAGAAGTTGGCCTTCAACGCGAGCTTCTGTAGCAAAGACCCGAGGAACGCTTCGTTTAGATGCAGAAACTGCGAATTCAGCTCAAATATCCTCGTTAGAAAATCAAATCAAGGAGCTGAGAATCGCGATGGAAAAGAATTTAGCCGCTACAAAGGTAGTACAAGAAGCACAAGGTTGTCAACAATGTGGATTTAACGATCATACATGGGAAGAGTGCGAAGCAAATCCGCAATCTGTTTACTTTATATCCAACCGATGGGGTAACCGAAACCATCCGGGTATGCAGTATTCAAATCCACAAGGGGCCGCTAATCCTGGTCATTATCAACCGCGTCCCCAGAACAACTCTTACCAACAGAGAGGTCAGTACCAAAACCAATATCAGAATAGACTTGCTCCTCCACAACAACCTGCTCAAGATGCCTATAGCGATTCATTAGATCAAAAAGCTTTACCTCAGTACCCTCAAGAAGGATCTTTGGATCAACAAGCTCTAGACCGTTTGACTGCGAATATGAACACTCAAGAAGAGAAGATCAGAGGACACGATGTCGTACTTCAAATAATAAGGACTCAAGTAGAACAGATGAACAAAGTTTTAACAAGTTTTGTAGAACAACAGGAAGTAAAGGCAATCGAAGGAGGTGAAAACAATGTTGGGTTCGAAGCTTGCAAGGCTATATGCCTTGAAATTGAAGAAGCAAAAGAGGAAGCACCACATGCTGCCATTAGTGCCGTGGAAGTTCCAAGTCCTGAAGAAGAACCAATCAAGTCTAGCCCCGTGGAATCTGACTGTTCTGAAGTTTATGTGGTGGACGATCAAGAGAAAGCCGAATTTATAGAGCTACTGAGGAAGATGCAAGAGGAGATTCGATCGGTAGTCGATTATGCAGCTGAGCTGGCTAAAGAGAAAGAGAAAGAAACCTCAAAGGAGGAATCGAAAGATGAAGTTGCACCCGCTGTGCATGAAGAAGAGGAGAAGGTGGAATCGCCACCTATTGTTCAACCGGTGTCATCAACTAATCCTGATACAAATCCTAAAGATGACACTGTACTCAAGACATTTGTAGAGGTGTATCAACTTGAAAATATTAACGCCCAAATGCTTGAGATTGCGAAGAGAGGACTTACACCGCAACAAGTTTTTATGCAAGTGATTCCTGAGAAAGAAGCGAGTGTAGAGATCCCGAGAGAGAACTTGAGGGTTTCGAGAAGAAGTGAAAAAGAGCTACCTACAAAGCTTAAAGATCCGGGAATTTTTAACCTTCCTATTCAATTACATGGTATGCTCAAGGTGAAAGCGATGTACGATGTGGGTTCTGGTGTGAATCTTATGCCTAAGTCCGTGTTCGAGAGACTTGGACTTCAGAAATCAGAGAAGACTCCAGTGAAGCTGCAGTTTGCTGACAACTCAGTTAAAAGGACATGGGGAACAGTGGAGGACGTCTTAGTCCGTGCAGGTAATATCGCCATTCCTACTGACTTTGTTATTCTTGAGTTTGATGCAGATAAGCAGGTTCCGATCATACTTGGACGGCCTTTCATGGCCACAAGTCAAAGTGTGATTAACTTCCAAGATGGGACCATCACCCTTCATGCAAAGAACGTATCCGAGACCTTCTATGTCTTGGGTAAGAAACCGAGGAAGTTGGATCCCACAGTTCCCATCATCCACAGCCTTTCACATCACAAAGTCCCTCCTGAGAAGATCCACTTAAATCCTGTGGATACTGAGCCAGACATTGAGTTTGGGGTTGGCCATGAAGTTCTATGGAAAGCTCACAAATGCGAGAATAGGCCACGAAGTTTCAAAGACTCGTGGATGGGACCATTCATTGTCACTAAGGTTGTTTCAGCCAAGGTGATAGAAATTCGCCCCAAAACTGGGGTCAAGCGCAGATTAGTTGACGTTCATAGCCTTACTCGTTGTTGGGGAGGCTATATTCGCAAATCTTGACAGAGGTAACACGTCTAACTTTGAAAGACGTTAAACAAAAGTGCTGTACGGGAGACAACCCGTAGTTTTTTAATGTTTTCATGTCTTTTATGTTTTTAGTTTATGTTTATTTTAGTTGTTTTAGTTGATAATGCATATTTGAGAAAGGTAATAGTGTTTTTGGTGTGTAGGAATTGGAGAAATCGAGTTAGGGAGGAAACAAAATTCACCGGAAAGGATGCACCATCAGTGCGGTATACCGCACCTCAGCCGCGGTGCACCGCACCTACAAAACCCGTACCACGGGTGGAGCCACGGGTCTTGTCCAGAACCGAGAAAATATTGACCCGCGGACTACCCCATGGTCCGCGAGGTCCAAACACGTGCCACGGGGTGAGGTCCACGGGTATTTTGACGTGGAAAGCTACAGAAGGTGCGGGGTACCCTCCGGTGTACCGCACCCTGGTCCGCGAGGTCAACACGTGCCACGGGGTTGTACCACGGGTCTGATCCAGTGGGTAAAAAATTTCACCCATCAGAAGCTGCGGTGTACCCCGCGGTACACCCCATGGTCCGCAGGGGTAGTCCGCACGAGCCGCCAGAGAGAGAAAAGAAAGGGTTTCAAGGTTATATGAAGATCTAATGCTCATTATTCCGAATTTATTAAACCTCAAGCCTATTTCTTCTCTCCAAAACTCTCCTAACTCCATTAAAGCTCATCAAAACCTTCACCAATCACCAAAACACTACCCAATCATCAAGAAAAACACATCAAATCTTCTCTCCACATCATTACAAGAGAGATACAAGCTACCAATCATCACCAAATCCATTCAATTGAAGAATCAAAGAGCCAAATTTTCAAAATTCATCCTACAATTTCTAAAATCCAAGCCAACCCATTACAAATCCACTTCACCCACATAGAGATTCATCACCAACTCGCCTATCCTAGGCCAAATCAAGCTTGTTCAACCATTAATTCAAGAGTTTAATTTTCAAGGATTGCTAAAGCTTGGAGTTGGGGGTTAATTGAAGATGACTAATAGAACAACAATTTTATATAACAAGAGGGAGGTGAAGAGTAACAAGGGATTGGATTTAAAAAAGAAGAAATCAATTGACAAAGGTTCTAGTTCTAAATCAAAAGGTAAGGATAAAGTTGAGAAGAGTGGGATACCTTTGTTTGATCGTAATGGTAAAAAGCTTTATTATTATGCAAAGGAGAAAACACAACCTCAACAAGATCTTATACCTATAGAGAAAGTGGATACTTCAAGGGCCCTGAAGATTTCTGCAGAGAAACAATTAAAAGAACTACCTTTTGCTTATGAGAAAGTATTCAAGGAAGAAGTTGGAGATGGAGAATACAAGAGATTCTTAGAGCTTGGTGATAAATTGGGTTGGTCTACATTCATGGTAAGACGTTCTGGACTATGTCGTGAGTTAGTTTTGGAGTTCTATTTAGGCCTCTTTAGCCGAGATAGTAATTGTGTTCCGATTAGAGGAACGTTAGTTCCTTTCACAGTTGAGGAGATTAGAAACCACTTCAAGTTTAAGAAATTGAAAGGTTTTTGCAAATTTGAAGAAACGGTTGCTAAACGAAAAATCTTTGATGAGGAATTACTTTTTGAGCATGTATTAGACAAAGAGAAAGTGCAATCACATAAGGGAGAATTGAAGGCACCTTGGCCTTACAAATATCTTCAAGCAGATGCAAGAATTTGGCACAATTTCCTTGTCCCTAACATCTTCGGAAACACACAAACTTTGGATGTGACTATGAAGTATGCTCTACTATTGGACTGTATTTTGAGAGGAGAAGAAGTTGATGTGGCATAGTTGATCTATGAGGAGGTGATACGATTTTCGGTCTCTCCTAAATCAGTTTATAATGTTAAATTTCCAACTATGATCACGTGTCTTGTGCCAAAAGCGAATGTTACATTGGGTGAAGAAGAGAAACTCGAATTTAAAGGAAGTTATATTGATAATGCTTGGATCAAGGATATCTTTCGAAGAGCGGGTTCTACGCAAGTCTCGAAAGAAGAAAAGGAGCAAAATTGGCAAGAAGAGATGGAGGAGCGTTTAACGAAATTCGAAGCAGCTCAAACTTCCTTAGTCAATGATGTGGCACAAATCAATGCTAATCAAGTGCACATCATGAAACTCCTTGAGCAATTAACGAAAGGTCCAGCAATTCCAACCTTGGATGTCAATGATACGAGGCAATAAGCCTCGAGAGTATGTTCTCTTTCTTCCTTACCATTTCTATAAATATGTCTATCTGCTAATTTTAATTTCTGTTTTTCGAGTCTATTTCAAGTCGTGGGGACACGGCTCATTTTTGAGTTGGGGGTGTGGGGATTCGTTGTCTCTCATCTCCATTTTTCTGTTTTTAGGTAGAAATTGAAATTTTTGATACATGGGAATTATATGTAGAGTGTGTTTAATAGCTTGAAAGCATAAGCTCAGTAGATTAATGATAGTAAGTAATATGTTCATGAGCTATGTATTTGCATGTTTTGAGTATTTGCAGGAAAACACACGTTGATAGTAAAGAAAGGATTAGTGAGCAATGCGATAGAAGGTATGTTCGATCTCAGGGAACCTTGAGAAGTGTGTAGGCCGTGAGATCCAATCTAGTTGAAAAACCATTTGATGAAAGTGCTAAAGGTATGAAAATAACTAAATTACATAGTGTAGAAAGTGATCAAGGCGGTTGTTTCATATTTTGAAGCCATTGAAGCCTTTTTATACCTTCTCACCTTGTTAATTTTTTATTTTATATGTTATATCCTTCTCAGCCCCTTCTAGCCTTTCTAAAGCCTTTTATTGAAACACATTATAAGCCATATCCTTTAGATTATAGGACTTTTCCATATGACCCGCACTCGAATCACGATGCATAGACAGTTGTTTTAGAGCTTGAGTTTGGGGTGGTGGGTCCACCATTATGGGAATTGTTATTGGGATGGGATTTTTGAGCTTATTAATTGTGCTTTGTGCTTTATATTGATGATGTTTCACAGATTTTTATTGTAACCCTTTGCCGAGGTAATAGTGAATGAAAAAGAAGCTTCGAGCTAATTTTGCCAAAAGGGCAATAAAATAAAAAATATATATATATGAGAAAATAGCGTGATATCTCAACATAAAAAGAGAGTCATAGCTTAAGAAATTGATTTGAAAAGAAAAGAAAATATATATATTCAGACCGGCAAAGTGGAATTTTTATGTGAACATCTTAAGCTTTAATTGGGTTATTGGGGATGCTAAATATGCATCAAAGAATTCATTGGGTTGAGTGAGAAACGTTTTATGAGAGTAACTCAAGCTCTAGGGCGATTTGTTGATGGCTAGTGAGGAGAGGGCCAAAATCTCACTCCAAATTATCCAAATATACTATCATACCCGTCCCTAAGCCTACATTACAACCTTAAAGACCGTTTGATTCTTTGCTATGTAATTGAGAAGTGATTGAGCCATTAGAGAGTAGTTAAGTGGAGCTTTGAATACTAGTGGAAATCGATGAACAATCTATAGCTCTCTTGGGGAACTGAGTAAAGTCCCAATCTTTCTTACATTGCGAAACTAATCTGATCTTGAATTCAAGCCGTGTTGACTGTAGATATGAGAAGTGTACAGGTATGTAGTTTATGAACATTATTGCATGAAATTTTCTGAGTTATGTGCTTTAGGTTCATTCTATATATTCTGCTATGCTTTTTCCCATTATATTGAGAATTTTATAAGTGTGTATTTGTAGACTTCCCTATGTTTTTATCTTTATTGTATCGGGACGATACAACTTTGAGTTGGGGGTCTTGATGTCTCCTCATTTGTGATAGATTTATGTTAGGATGAGACATCATTTTTAGTGTTTTAGAAGTCAATAATGTCGATTTTCTTGAGTTTTAGTGCACTTTCCTATTTTGACAACTTATGGAAAGAGATTTGCATCGTAATTGGAGATAAGGAAATAAAAGCTAAAAAGATGGAAAAGGAAAAGCTGCCTAAATCTGGGATTCTGCATACACGTCCAAAGATGTGGGTTTTTACCTAAGAAATAGGCCGAATTTGGAGATTTCCTTCTTTAGGGTCAAGATAATTCTGTTGCGATTCTTTTGGTATCTTATGGAGCAAAATCCGACCAATAACGAAGAAGATATGCTCAAAACGGTGCAGCAGTGTTTATCTTTATTTCCATACTTTTGAGTTGGGCTAGAAGTCCAATAACTTACCTCTTCCTCAAGAAAACGAATTAGGTCTTCTAAACACCTATAAATACACCCTTATATCACTTGTAAATCATCCTTGCCTCATAGTAATTAGTTCTTAAGGTTTTATTCTTCCAGTTTATTGTAGAGAGCAAGATGATGTCTTTTGTAATTTCTTTTAGTTTATTTCCTTCAGGTATGAACTAAACCTCCCATAGCTTGGGTTTTGCATATGTATAAACTATGAATTCTAATTCTTCTATCTAAGTGTCTTTGGGAATTATATGTTTTAATCTGATATTAGCTACTTACTTTATATTTGCTAATGTGTTTTGATTTAATGTCTTTCCTAGAACTGATAACTTTAGGATAGTTTTAAGAGTAGTTAGATGGTCTCCTTGACAGGGTGTTTAACTATTGAACCACCACATAATGTCTAGTGTCGATAGTAGTTCTGACAAAACATGCTTCTAACTAGATAGTCATTAGGGTTTGTTTTAACCACCATATCACCAATTGATTGTAGTGTGCTGGATAGGGCCTTAGTGGCGTTTGATAACCCTATTTGAGTCCTCGTCTTGGTTGTGCCGTAGCCCCCTTAGTCGCTCTCAAGGTCTAATATTGGGGAATTTAGAATCCTGACTAAGTATATCAAGAGCTAATATTCTCCCTTATGAACTAGATTTATAGATAGAATTAGAAGGATTAGTGCATGCTAGCAAAACCTAAGCTATACTTCTCATCTTATATTCTTAATCTTTTACTTTATTGTCTTTATTTTCCCTAGTTTTAGTTATTATTCTCGAATTTATTTGCTTTATTATCTGTCTTCTAATTATTTACTTTTACTCGTAATTTCTACTCACGCGATTAACACACTTAAGTCCCTGAGAACGAACTCTACTTATCATTAAAACTTGCATACGTCCTGTAATACTTGCAGTACTGTGCCTGTCTAGGGTGAGAGTGCGTAGTTTTCCATACTTAAATTGATCTTATTTTTATCACACCCTAGGCACCACCAGAAGTCTTGCGGAATTCAAAATAAAAATAAAAATAAAAAATATTTTGGGAGCAGGTATTTATCGAGTCGGGATTGAGTCGTATCGTACCCGTCGAGGAGTGGTCAGTCATCTTCATGGCATTTATTTCCCACTATCAGAAACTCCCGCATTAAGTCCGTCATGATTGCTCCTATTTCAACAATAACTCCCGCACTTATGCCTCAGGAGTTACAAGTATTAATCAGATTCGTTCTCCCCCTTGTCAAATAAAACGTCCAAGATCATTCCAACTTCCAAGAGAAGAGTAACAGTTTTTGCATTTATGATGGACGTGTTTATGATAGAATTTATGTCATGATTTATGACTGGCTTAATTACAAATGGTTTTTTGAGAGATACTACCACCATATAAAGAGGTTTAAAGGTCATTTGGAAACAAAACAACAAAAACAGAATTTCAACACATCTGAAAGCTCTCTAACTCTACTTCTCTCGTTAGTCGTTTTATGAGGATAGAGAAGTGACATAATTTATTTTGTTTAAAGATACCGGTTGCACTATCTTTTTTAATGTAAGAACTATTGTATTATCACTCAAATTTCTGTTATATTTCAATTTCTTGTAATATTTATTTTGTTTAGGATTTGAAATATTATTGTTAAAAGCATTTTGTTCGATAAGGAATTATTATTATTTACCAATAATAGATTAGGTTGTTAGATTGGTTGTGTCTCATAGTTTATCTTTTAATTGGGTTTTACGTCTTATACTGCTCTGTCTAATATAATATTTTATCGAATCTTTTCTTTTGTTGATTTGGGTTTTTAATATATGCCATGTTTATTGGGGGAACTTCAGATAAAGTGAAATTTTAATTTGTGACGAGTGTAAAGTCAATAGGGCCATTGAAGGTGAAGTTTGAGCCATTCTGATGGTCATGAGATCATTTCATGATCTCACTAGTCAGTGGATTTCTTTCTAATATGACAATCTTGAATTAGTTCAAGGAATCTGCAAGTTAACCAGGCTGCATTGGAGCCTTAAATCCATTCATTTTGAAATCGAAAAATGGTTAGGTCAAAGTCCGTGTTGGAAAGTCACACATATTAACAGGAGATTTAATACTACAATAGACACTCTGGCCAAGTGTGTTAGATTGAATAAGGAACTTTTTTTTTGGACAATTAGGACCTATCCAATTGGAAGGATCTCTATTATTGCTTCTAACGTTTTTTTAATTAAACTCTGTAAGAATAATAATATTACTCCTTCCGTCTCAAAAATAATGTCCACGTTACTAAATATGGCGTCCCAAAAATAATGTCCACTTACCATTTCAAGACAACTTTTTCTACTTTTTTCCCTTATTATTCCTACTTTTCTTTTAATTTATAATTATTTAAAATATTATTTTATACTTGATTGCATTTTCCTAGGCATAGGAATAGGTGTGCATTATTATTAATGATCATATTTATTAGGGGTACTTTTGTACATATAGAGTTCAATAATAATATTTCTTAATCTGTGTGAAAATGCTAGATGGACATTATTTTTGGGACGGAATGAGTAATATGTCTACATTGTCAAAAAATAAAATAAAATTGTGACGAGTGTTTTCTTGCATTTAATGGTGCAAGCAAGAATAAATGCTTTTAGCAAAATCATAAAGACGAAAAGAATATTGGACCGCATACGAAAGCAACCTCAAAAGGCAATACTTTCCCAGATAAGGTAACACTGAAGAAACTAATAACAAGTCTCACACACAAAGAATGAAGTATAATTATTTCGCAAGAATTCTTTGTCGTGAAAATCTACATGTATAAATTATGTAGACTTAAATCGTTGTCATCACAATATTTACGACACATAATAGTTTACAGAAAAAAGAAGAAGAAAAAGGAAAGACTAGGATGGCCGTAGCACCAATATACGAAGATTTTTTGCCCTCAACAGAGTTGGTTGAGGAGGAAGATTGTGACACCCTTGTCCTTGCTCTACCTGGTTTGATTTTCTTTGCATTTGATTAAAACTATTTAGATTGGAAGAATATAGAGATATGTTGTGTTATTAGATTGGAAGAATATATATTCAAATATATATATATATATATGAATATATTAGGCTCCCATTGGAACAAACATTCAAATAGTGATTCTTCAATTTATATTTTTTTTTCTAATCTACTTTAGTCAAATATTCTACAGGATTTTCCAAAGAACAACTGAGAGTTCAATTAACAAAAGGAGGAATTTTAAGGATAAGTGGATCAAGGCATATTAGGGACAACAAATGGATCAGATTTCTCAAGGAATTTCCAGTTTCAACAAACACTGATACTAACAAAATTACTGCTAAATTTGAAGGTGGCACTATGTATGTTAAGCAGCCAAAATTGATCATTAAGGAAAATAATCAAGATCAAATAATGTTCCCACCCTCACAAAATGCTATTGAACCACATGCACCAAAAAAATCCCTCGAAGAAACTGGTCAGAATGCAATTTCAAGAAACGATCAAACTAGGAACAGCGAGAAAGATCAAGAGAAGGTAGAAGAAAAACAAAAGATTGATAAAACACCTACTGATTTGGTCAATGCTGTTGAGAAAAAAAATAAAGGAACCTCTGGATATGAAGATGGTGGTGGTAAAACTAGGCTACCGAATTACAGGGACATATCAGGAGCTATGGCAGCAAGGTTGAAGATGCCTAGGCGAGTGATGAATGCAGTTGTGGTTGCTCTGTTAGCTATATTACTTGGCTTGTATGTTAATAACTGGATCAGGTCGTTCGGGAAAGCTGAAAACTGATACTCTTGCCCCCTTGGCATATACATGATTTCCTTACTAATGAAAGCGAATAAAAGAAACGTGGGACTTTACAACTCGCGAATTTATGTATAAGCAGTCCATCCTCAGATTTGTAAAATAAATTAATATAAATTATATCCCCTATTTCTCATATTTTATTTTGAGACCATTCCATAATCATTATCAATGTAATAAACATTAAAAATTAAACTTCACTATAATTTGAATGTCTCTTATCATATGTCTATTTGCGCGACTCTCAATAGGGCTAATTGAGATTCTGTCATAAAAAGAATAAAAAGATGACAAAGGATCGTCCTCACCATCAAATTTTAATCGAAAGAGCACCAACAAAATACAATTCGTAATCCCTCCAATCTAAATATCGTTATATCCTATTTAAAGTCTAATCGCTGGTATTTTTAAACAATGTTATAACCAAAATCAACATAAGAAATCGGCTTGTAATCCCCAACCCGAACTTGTATGTCTGCTTTTGAAATAAGAGTAATAAGTGTTTTGTTCAATTGTTATAAAAGAATATTATATAAAAAGAAATCATGAACCATCATGAACATGTCTAATATTCGCCTAATATTGTTCTTTATTTGACCATAGTGTGTCCAATTGATCTCTGGTCCAATTTTCTTTCTCCTACGATTATGTTGTCACATGTCCATTCTGGATTTGTACAACTTCATCTTACAATTGTACAATACATTTACTATTATTTGGAAACGCTAGTTTGCTCCACCTTTCCAGGATCAGTTTCATATCATCTCACTTCTATATAAAATTTCCAATTGACTCCTCTACCCCAGGCCCCCATTCTCTCCCCACAACCATGTAGTATCGTGATTGTCAGTCTCGAATGACTTAAACTTGAAAAAATGTTGGCTTCATTCTTGTGAATCATCTAGCAATAAGATAAAATGTGAATGATCTGATTCGATTGCCAGCGGCACAAACTGATTAGCCTTTGGAAACCTGTCAAATCTAATTCATACAGACCAAAGCCCGATCAATTTTTTGCTTGACGAGGTCATTATATGTCTCTAATTAGATTAGGTATAAATACAACCATAATATTCAATTTAGTCAAACCATTAGAAGAAATGAAGTTTCTAAACCAAATTAATTGATTATGCTCTATGCCATGACAACTATACTTCTCACTTGCACTAATAATATCATCAAAATCCCTGATACCCACCCAAGGTTCAAAATGACTCTTTTTCCAACTAGAAATGTCATCCAGACGTCATTACGATCCGTATGATTAGTAGGAGCGTGAATAAACAATATATACCAAGAAACACTATTAACAGTGATCTTACTAATAACAAAAAATTTATACTCATTAAATATACACACATTAAAAAAGTTTTGCCAAAAAAACAAAGTACCACCCTCCTCCCCCAATTCAAATGCATTATCCTCAAGGTCTTTAATGAAAACATTATCAAACATATACTACCTAATAATACTAGTTGAGTCTTGAGTAGTAGGCATGGTCTAAAAAAAACAATTAAAAGAAAGTTGGTACTTAATAATTAAGTAGTGAGATACCTTTTTTGTAAAGGAAACACACACCTTTGACAATTCCACACCAACACACTCATCGAAAGTCATCAAATGTCTTGGGGACAATCCGACCTTCGCTCAATAAATAAATATTGCCAAAATGGTAATCCAAAGACACCCCAAGAATAATCCAAGCACTCCCTCCAAGGTAATCCAGCCAAAGAGTTCCCCGTCCATTTTTATTACAGTAATTATACTATTACCATTTTTGAATATATATTTTCCAAATTCAAAGTTAATGCATATGTTAATCAACTAATGCAATTCATAGTCCAATAAATATATACTCCCTCCGTTTCAAAATGTTTGTCCACTTTGTTTTTCATACAAATTAAGAAATACAATTATTACACTCCCTATTACAAAAATACTTCTTCATAAAGTGTTTTGATATCTTAAAATGTGTATTGCTAACATAAATTCTAATTTTTTAATAGAGGTAATAGTGGATAAAAAATGAAAAAAAAATGTCTTGATATTCTAAGTGGACAAACATTTTAAAACTACATATTTAATAAGTAGACAAACATTTTGAAACGGAAAGAGTATATACTTTCTCGTAAAGTGGCTCAGAAAGCACAAGAATTATTCATTGGGTCCAGGACCCATATGAGCAACTTCACTCTCATCCTTCTAATATTACATGTATAAACTATTTCATACCTACCCTATAATCTAAGGGTCAATTACCCAAGGGGTCTTGAGGATAATTATAGTGTCATATAGGAACCAAGTGATTCCTCTTTGTCTACTTAGAGGCCTCAAAATTGACAAATATCATTACTACCCTTAAAGTATATATAAGACAAAAAAAATAGATTTTTCTCTTTCCTCCATTACCATTACTCTCTCTTCCATTACTATTAATCTCTCTCCTCCTTTATCATTTTTTCTCTCTCCTTCTTCGTTAACTATCAATAATTTCCAGCTCCGACCTCCGACCACCGACCACCGTCGGCCACCTCCGACCACCGACCACCGACCACCGCCGGATAAAGTACTGGGCATAAAATACTGAGCATGGAAAAAGTACTGAACATAAAGTACTGAGCATGGAAAAAGTACTGAGCAGAAAGTACTGAGCATGGATAAAGTACTGAGCATAAAGTATTGAGCATGGAAAAAGTACTGAGTATCGAAATTTTTTGCTGATTATTCGATTTTTTTATTGAGTAAATATACTGAGCATGCTCGTTTGCTCGGTATCTTTACTGAGCATGCTCGTGTAATCAGTAAAAGTGCTGAGCATTTCTCGTATAATCAGTAAAAGTGCTGAGTATTTAGACAAAAGTATAGAGTTTGAAGCAATTAAAGCAATTAAAGCATTTAGACAAATATAAAACTGTTGCATAGCAATTAAAGCAATTAAATCTTTATTTTATAATTTTAAAAAATAATACATAAAAAATTACTATAAGCTAATATCCTAATTCTAACAACCTGTAATACAAATTAAAAGTTAAATAATATTGCTAAAGTAGATTAAATAAAATTACAATATAATTCCAATAATTAATGAGATAATGACACTAGGGGTCTTGACCACACCCCCCTCTTCGAGTTAGCACCCCCACCAAGAGTCTCTTCTTACTAAAGACCTCAGGAACTTTTTAACACATGAACCCCAAAACCCCAATTACTAGACTACCCCTTTTTTGTTTTTTCTATACCTTTATATACTAATTGCTATTTCTAATTTCATTTACTCACCTCACTGCTTCTCTCTCCACTCTCCTCTCTCCTCTCTCCTCTCTCCTCTCAACCACCACCGACACCACCTAAATGGCCACCACCACCGCCGAGCACTCCTGCTGCTGCTTGAAGATCCGGCGAGATCTCCTTCACCAAAGCACTCCACAAATCTCGCCGGTTTTACATTAATACATCGGAAAACCGCCTCCATGCTTGAGAGGAGAGCTCGCCGCCATGCTTCGTCAGTCGAGCTCGATGGAGGTGTTGCTAGTTCGAGCTCGCAGCCATGCTTCCTCGTTCGAGCTCGCCATTACAGATCTGTGAAGAGAGCTCCATTCGCGCAGCCATGGATGCTCTGAAGAAGATGAAGCTGCTGCCGCCGATTTCTGCTGCCTAGGGTTCCGCCATGGCTGCTAGGGTTCGGAATCTGTTCGAAGCTTCACCACCGTAAGCGCCAAAGTGCTATTTTGAGCGCATCTCCCTTTGGTATGACCTAGTGTCTGGTTCCAGGAAGCCTGGGTAAAGCAACTGAAGCCTCAAAAAAGGTCAATAAATAGATTTGCACCTGTGATCAATGGCAAGGTACGTTATTCTTATCGTGATCCGCCGTTTTAATTCTCCGTTCGATTACATTTCAAAAGATGCTTCTCCCTGTGGCCTCAGATCCATCTATCTTGCAAATAAATCAGTAAGAGGTGTATTTTATATTCTATCAATTAGCATCGTCGATAGAAATCTAATTTTGATCCCATTGAAATTCCATATGGTTTTGACGCGGTTGGCGAGGAATATATCGCGATAAATAGATGACGAGATAACTAATAATATTTTAGTAACAAGGAAAGGACTTACCTCGGAGATAAGGAATCCTTGATCAAGAGAGAATAATGTTACATAGTAGCCGCATGTTGCGAATAGTCAACCACAAGTAGTTGAGACTTACATATTGGCTGTCGATGACTGCCGAGGTAGTCGAACAATATATTTAGACTATAAATATGGCTATAGAGGGTGTTGAACTATATATTCTAGCAATACATACTATAATCGATGAAAATGAGCCACCCCCAAGGGTGACACAATATCTTGGTAAGTTATTCCATACCAGTTTTCCAAGTAATGGTTATATGATAAGTTTTTTAACATATCCAATGGTTGAAAATAGGTGATTCTGTCGAAAAGTGGCAACAAGTTTTTGATCAAATTAGTGTTACATGTCCTTTCGAACTAAACTATGTCAGTTTTAGCTATACTCTGGTGGGGAAATAATTCAAGAAGGAAGATCCATTGGATTTCTTTGGAAAATGATGCCACATCCAAATCTGTTGGAGGTTTCCATGACTTTCTCTTTATAAATAAGGCTCTTCTAGGTTTGCAAGCCTGGAGAATCTTGAGCAACCCGGATATCCTGGATGCTAAAATCCTCAAATGAATGTATTTCCTTCAGGTTTCGTTATGGAAGGCAAACCTAAATCGAATTGCTCCCAGGTATAGACCAACCTCTTAGCGGAATGTTATCTAATGGGGATGCATCAATCAGGTTGGAAATGGTCAAAACATTGACACGTGGGAAGATAATTGGTTTGGTTACCAGATACGTTCCTGCTTTCAAAATCTCCTAACTTCCATTATAACAAGGTATGTGATCTTTAAATAGTAGTTAGAAACCTGTTTATAATCCAGATTACCTTTGATCAACATATAGTGGAAGTTATACTTAAAATACTACTCCAGATCAACTCATTTGGCCCCACCAGAGAATACTCTAATAAGATGGGATACCACGTTCTTGTTGAAAGAGAGGCCAACACATCTAATAGTCCATCCCTATCTCCTCTCAAATCACGATCAGGAGTCTGGAAACAATTTAACATGCCAAAATACCTATGATAGTTAGAATGCTCATTTGAAAATGAAACTACTCAGTCAAAAGAAAATCTATTCAAACGGTATTGTCCGGAGTCCAATAGTTTCCCCAAATGCCCTGATTAAATATAATCTACTAGTCATAGTTTTCTCTATTGGCAACAAATCAATCAGCTTTGCAAATACCTATGAAAACTAGTTCAATCCTTGAAATATAATATTGGACGTGATCAAAATTGAAGACTACGTACGCAGAAAATTATAAAGAAATTATAAAAGCGTACATTTTCAGCATCATATGGTACATGTGGAAAATGAGAATGAAATGTTTATATGATAACGTATGTTGGAATTGAGACAAAATAGTAAGAGAATCTCAGTGATGAACCTTTCTGAAAACACCCCCATCATCCTAACTTTAAACCACATCATCGCCTCTTTCTTGTCAAAAGATGATCTTATCAGAGGTTGTTTACACACGTTTTTACCAAAAATATCAAATATAATTTAATTTTAGAAGAAGAAGCCATCACAACTTTCGAAGAGTGTGAATTTGGAGTAACTGCCTCGAGACCCAATCATTTTCTAAACTCAATAGGTCAATAGACAATGTTCACAGATCAGTGAATGGCTAAATATACTACCTAAGAAATCCAGAAAATGTATCAAATTTCCACCTCTTGTCTATCTTTATCAGGAGCCTAAATAATAGAGCTGGAATCGACTAACTTTATTTATTATTTACTCTATTTCTTTTTTCATTAATAAAATTTGTTGCTGAAATAAAATAAAAAAAGTTAAAGTTGATTATTAGTACTATGCAGTGTTCTAAAACAAGGCCGCCTAGCCGACTAGGCGCTCCGACTAGGCGTTCTAAAGTGCATTCCGCCTAGAATTTCTCTCGAAGGTGGCTCGAAGGTTCGTCTACGAATAATATAATTAATAAACTACCCAAATTGGATTAATGGGTCCCCAAAACCAAATAATACCTAGCATACTAGCCAATAAATAACTACTTCAATATAATCCAGCTCAACACATAAGCAAAAAATAAAGAAAGAACTACTTAATTTAGAGTTTGAACGCGCGAGAAAAAAAGAAAGTATGCTTTTTCAAATTTTCAAGTCTAATTTCTCGAATTGGTCTTTTTTTAGGTTAAAAATAATAAAAGTATTATAATTATATAAATAAATATATATTATTTATGTTAAATTGATCTACTTTAAGTATATTAGGATGTAAATAATAGTCAATTCAATGTATTGGTAATATATATTTAATGTAAAATAATATAAAAACCGCCTAGGCAGAAACCGCCTAAACTCCGATTAATAGGCCGCCTAGCTATCTAGGCGCTCGAAGGTGGTCGACCGCCCTAGTAGCGCCTAGCGCCTTTTAGAACCGTGGTACTATGTGATAAAGGAAAGAGACCATCATACGTGTTCATTAAGGCATATCCACAATAAATGAAATAAAAGGCTACAAATAAATATAACTAACTTTAATGAGCTACAAAGATCGATATATGAGTGTACACAATTGTCCACGAATTTTTAATAACCAACAACCTTTAAATATATATTGGCATAAGAAACATATAAGCGTAGAACAACAAATAAAAAATGTTTTAAGCATTCTCTTCGTACAACAATGAGCTTTCAATGTAAATGATCTACCGTAGAATCTAAATGATGATGTCCTTCATGATCATGAAAAATAAGCGTCAAAATTCCAACTAAACATAACACAGACCCAACAAGAAGCTTATCATATCGTTCCATCCATTGAAACTTTAACTGACTTGCACCATAGAATGATAAAGCAACCAATGAAGTCATCACAGTTATAGTACTGCAAATTCAATTAACGTCAATTATGTCCAAAAAAGTGGAATCAATATAAATAAATAATTAATACCTGAAAAGAAGAACTATAATAGCAAGAATCATCATATAGGAAGAATTTCCAACAGCTAGAAATACAGGTAGAGTAGTAGCACAAGGAGATAAAGCAGGTACAAGTACAAGACCTGCAACAGCCATTTTTTCCATGGGTTGATTGTGTGAATGGCTATGACCTCCTTTTCCTAATACAAATAATATTATATAACCACCACCTAGAAATACAAGTAATAGTGAAGCGAGTTTATGAACAGTTTCTTCTCCGGCGATTGTATTTGTTATTGTAATTGCAGTTATACCCAGGATTGATGTTGATAATACATGCAATACTGCTCCAAATGCAGCTGAATTCAATCACAATTTATTAGATAATATTTTCCATCTTTTTTTTTAGAGCAGAGTGATATTTCAATCTAAACAAGCTTTAACTAACAAGAGATATAGATTGATAACCATTTGGACCACTTGGACCTGGCCATTATTAATTTGATGGGTTTATCCTTATAATCAAATATCTCAATACCCAATCCTTATAATCAAAATTCTTTTTAATTTTAAAAAAAAAAAACAAAAACCATAATACTCCATTGGATACTCTAAATTTTACCTAAGAACAGCACGATATCAATCAACCCCACAAAATTGTCAGCAACTGAATTACTAAATATTAAATGAAATAAAAAAGAATAATCATCTAAAATTGCAACAATTATTAGTTCCTAGCAACCCCATAATCATATTTTTTTTTTCAAAAATCACAAAAACCCAACACCCACAAATTACAAAACATTGGACCTCACTTATTGATTAACGCCCAGAAGATCCAATTTACAAATAAAGCAAAGAAAAAAGGGAAAGAACGTACTAACAACAAGAGTGCGAGAAAGAGTCCATTTCTGGGCACGGCCAACAATGGAGAAAGGCAACCAGTGAGTTGGTATGAACGAGTGTAATAGAGACACCGTTGCTATTCCTCCTATTTTTGATATATCTTCTGCACTCAATCCATCTTCCATCTTCGATTTCCCTTTCTTTTGTTGGCAAAATCAAATTAATTTTCTGATCTATTTCTATTTTGTTGTTTGCCTAATTGTCGGTGCGTCAAAGTAAAGTAATATTGGGGTACTGCAGTAGTATACTGGGGGTATTGGCTTTTTTTGTTTTCTTTTTTACGTTAAAAGGCATCGTAAAGCATAATATATAGAAGAGGAAATCCCATTTTTAGGCCATTACCTATGGCCTAAAAACATTTTTAGGCCAAACGTTTCAAATGTCACATTTTTAGGTCAAACGTATTCAAAACGCCCATTTTTAGGCCATTTCATTAATTTCATGAGATATTTCATTGATTTTAAGGACAATTTGGACATTTTAGACCGAGTTTCTAGTTTGTAATGCGGCCAAATAAACATATAGTTTATTTAAAATGCCTAAATTGTCCTTAGAATCAATAAAATATCTTATAAAATTAGTGAAATGGCCTAAAAATGAGCGTTTTGAATACGTTTGGCCTAAAAATGTGACTTTTGAAACGTTTGGCTCAAAAATGTTTTTAGGCCATAGGTAATGGCCCAAAAATGGAATTTGCTCTATATAGAATGATAAAACAATGGTTACAAATTACCCTACCCCTATCGGATCAATGTCACCCTAAAGGATAGAGGCTAATTGGGGAGGGATACAAGCATCCCAATTGCCAAACAAATTGCTCAAAAGCGTTTGTTTAGCAACCCAGTCAGCCGCGTGATTACAACTCCTAGAAATAAGAGTGAAAGATTGACTCGAAAGTTCCGCAAAATAATAAATATTACAAACGATGTTTTGATAGAATGATTAGAGACTCGGGATCTTGAAGAAAGGGGTTTCATGACTTGCTCAGCATCATTCTCTATGATTACGCTTCCAAAAGGATAATCCAAAGCCATCTCGGTTGCTTTGAGGATTCCCGTGGCTTCTGCTTATAACACTGAATCTGTTTCGATTTTCCAACTTTTCCTGTTACAAATTCACCATTAGAGTTCCTGACTATACATGCAATTGCTGAACCTTTCTCTGAGAAGGCAGCATCACAATTAATTTTGTATTTATTAGGGGGAGGTTTTTTCCATTTATCTTTAAATTTAATCATGTTATTTGATTGGGTATTAGTGTTTGTATTAGGGTTAATGTTTGAGGTGTATCATTCTCTCCATTCATCCTATCTAAGAAGTTAATATCATTAGGGTTAGATATTTTATAGTATTCTTTCCAACTTTCAGTAGAGTTATTTATAGTTTTAATAGGGTCACATTTTTTTTCCATTATAGAGAAAATTGTTCCTATTTTCCAATATTTTCCATAAGGTTGTGCAGATAAGTTCTAATATTCTATCTTTTTTTTTCAAATTTAGCTATAATTTGTTGAACATTAATAAATATCCATTGATCAATTCTATTAGTGGTGTCATTCTCTGTCTTTATATTAAGTGGGCTAGAGAACCATACCCCTTTGGCCAAAGTGCATCTAAAGAGCATGTGTTCTACTGTTTCAATGTTATTGTTGCAAATTTTGCATATATTTGTATCACTGCATTTCCTGTTGTATAAATTTCTTCTGTTGAAAGGAGATTTTTAATAGCTCTCCACATAAAGTTTTTAATTTTATTTGGTGTTTCCATATGCCAAAATTGATTCCAAAAGTCTTTGTCTCTAGTGATAGATATTGTTGGTATGCCTTGATTCTTGTTAATATCTTTTTGGTTTTCCTCATTTTTTAATTTATGGTAAGTCTCTTTTACTGTAAAGACCCCATTCTTGCAATAGTTAATGCAGATTAGATCTTCACAATCTTGTTTTGGTATAACCATGTTTTCAATTTTATCACTAATATCCTTGTTATAAATTTTCCTAATAAGGTTACTATTCCAAGTTTTATACTCCTTCAACAGGTTTTCAACTTTGGTAATAGTATTATCATTAGGTTTTATAATACTATTATTGTTGCTAATCCAGTTATGTTCATGAATTTTAATATTGGCTCTATTATCTAGTTTCTATTTTATATTATTTTAAAAGGTCTTTCTACCTATTAGGACGCTTCTCCAACCCCAAGAGGGGGAGCTTCCTAATTTTACTTCTAAAAAAACACATTTATTAAAATATTTTCCTTTTAGTAGCTTATAAAGTAGTGAATCCTTTTTATTAGCTATATTCCATGCTTGTTTCCCTAGAAGTGTTTTGTTCATCAGGAGGCCTCTAAAGCCTAGACCTCCTTCATATTTGGAAAGTGTTAGTAGATCCTATTTAGCCCAATGGATTCTTTTTTTTCCTTTATCACCCCACCAAAATTGTGCAATGATAGAGTGTATTTGATTTATTACTTTTTTTGGAATAATGAAATTTGACATCATATAATTAGGTAAGCTTTGAATGATGGCTTTGATAAGATTTTCTTTACCTCCTTCAGAAAGGAATAAAATTTTCCAGTTTTCCAATTTTTGTAAGACTCTATCCACCAGGAATTGCAAGTCTTTAGATTTTGATCTACTCCATTCAGTAAGGAGGCCTATATAATTTTCTAGATTGTGAGTTTTTTTCATATTTAATCTATTAGCCATAGTATTTTGGAGAAAAATTGGTGTGTTGGGGCTAAAGATGACCCCACATTTATTTAGATTAAGGCATAGGCATGTTCCATTCTTATATATGTTCATGATTTCTATAAAGGATTGTAGCTCTATGTTTTCAGCATTAAGAAAGAATAAACTATCATCAGCAAACAATAGATGAGTAATTGTAGGACAATTATTACCTATTTTGATCCC
Source organism: Nemophila menziesii (assembly GCA_029959085.1). Taxonomy (NCBI): domain Eukaryota; kingdom Viridiplantae; phylum Streptophyta; class Magnoliopsida; order Boraginales; family Hydrophyllaceae; genus Nemophila; species Nemophila menziesii. The sequence goes on from JARWIR010000002.1 coordinate 95,534,075, forward strand.
TTGGATTAATTGTTTTTCTTTTTTGTCCCTTACAAGGTCATTTAGGGTTTGTGATATTAGGTAGAAGATCAAAGGGGAGAGGGGGTCTCCTTGTCTTATGCCCCTATTTGGTTTTTGCAATTGGTGGTTTTCTCCATTGATAATGACAGAGTATGTTACAGAGGTAATGCACAGCATTAGTTTCCTTATCCAATCTTTGTTAAAGCCCATTTTAATCATGCGATCTTGAAGAAAGTCCCATTCTACATATTCATAGGCTTTTTGAATATCAGCTTTAATAGCAACCATATATTTTTTTGTTTTTTTCCTTCTTTTGATATGAGTAATTAATTCATGTGCTATCATTGTGTTTTCTTGTATGACTCTATTAGGCATAAAAGCACTTTGGTTTTCACCAACAAGAGAGTTCATATAGGGTTCGAGTCTGTTAACAAGTATTCTTGCTATGATTTTATATATAAAATTTGAGCAGCTGTTGGGTCTATAGTGTTTAATATTAGTAGGTTTACTAATTTTTGGGATAAGGGTGATTATTGTTTGATTAATCTCATTTAAATCTCCATTGTTGTTCCAAAAGTTATTAATAACTCTCATAACATCAAGCTTAATAATATCCCAATAGTTTCTAAAGAAAATTCCATTATAGCCATCTGGTCCTGGTGCCTTATTAGGTCCCAGTTTCCAAGTTGCTTTCTTAACTTCTTCCTCATTAATGGGTTTATTGAGGTTGTTTGCTGTATTACCATCCAATTTGGTGGTTATGATGTCTATTGTTGATTTGTAGTCCATAGGGCCCACAGTTGTGAAGATATTATTAAAGTAACTTACTATTTCATTATCAATTTCATTTTTGTTATCAAACCAATCACCATTAGAGTTGGTGATATTTGTGATTTTATTTCTGTTTCTCCTTTCTTTAGTACAGGCATGATAGTATTTTGTATTTTTTTCTCCTTTTTCTAGCCATAAGTTTCTAGATCTTGTTTTCCAGAAAATTTCTTCTCTTTTCCATGTTTCTTCCAACTCTTTAATAGTGGCATTATAATTATCCCAATTGAAATTGGTTGAGTTAGAGTTAGATATGACCTCTAATTTTTTGATAAGTATATCAATTTGGATTTTATTGTTACCAAATTTCTTTCTATTCCATTCCCTTAGTGCCAGGCTACATTTTTTGAGTTTAAAGTTTATAATACTATTAGGGTTTCCCCTAAGAGTTTTGAAGTTATTCCAGACTTTTTTAATAATATTAAGACAATCAATTTCAGTGGTCCAGAAGTTTTCAAAATAAAATCTTCTTTTTTCATTATTAAGTTGTTTATCATGGTGAAGTACAATGGGACAATACTCAGACCCTATAGCAGGGATGACTGCTGTCCATGCATTAGGAAACATACTGTCCCATGTGGTATTATGTAAGGTTCTATCAAGAACAGCTTTTATATTTTATTATTGGATCTTTTATTGGTCCAAGTATATTTACAACCATAAGAGGTTGTTTCTTCCAATTTGTGGTAGTTAATAAAGTTATTACAATTCTTAATAGATTTTTTAATGCAAACATGACCCCCTAATTTTTCTATAAGGAATCTAATACAGTTAAAATCCCCTAAAATAGACCATGCAAAATTTCGGGGGTTAAGATTATTTAAGAAATTAAGGGAAATTTCTTTTTTATTATCATAAGGGCTCAAATACACATACGTGTAAAATATGGGGGGTGTCTTTGTCATTATACAAAGTGGTGTGTATATAATATTCATTGCTTTTAATAATTTTCATTTTAACCCCTTTCTTCACAAATAACGCCAACCCACCCTTAATCCCTAAAGGCTCGACGGTGTGCAGAAGATCCATATCAAGAATTAAAGCAAGATTATTGAGTAAATTGAAACCATTCTTAGTAGATAAAAAGAGTACCTCCGGTCTGTGTTTGGAGCAGAGGTCACGCGCCGCCTGGACTGTCAGTGGATTGCCAATTCCCTGACAGTTCCAGGCGATTTGAATCATTGACGGAGATGGAGTTGATCGGACTCAACTCCAGAAGGCCTCTCTTCATTGTTAATTGGGCTGTCGTATCTTGTTTCGAGCAAATTGGATTGAATTGCCGATTTATCTCCTCGCTCTGCAACACTTTCTTCATTTTTCAGATTAGGTAATGTTTCTCCTTTGTGTTTATATTTTTCAAAGACTTTCTTTCCCGTTCTTGTAATTTCCTCCAACCTTTCTTTCTCTTTTCTGTTCAATTTCTTCTCATTCGATATTTTTTGTTTGTTCTTGGAATTTTGCCTCTTTTCCCAGATTGTTTTGTATCTCATTTTATCGGACTGAGTGGCTTGATCTTCAATTCTTAAGTTTCGAGCCATATTCATATGCAATGACCAACTATCTTGATTGATCAGCCTTTCCTTAATTCTGTTGGAGTAATGAATTCTCGCAGAATCAGATAGGGATGTAAACTTCTCCATAATGTATTGGAATAATTTCGAAATTTCCTCCTCATTATCTGTATTAACTGTATGTTTTGTGTTTTCAACAGGTGGCCAAATTGGTTGGTGGTTTAGGTTTTCTTGTTCTGAGTTTATTTGTTGTGCTTCTGTGGTTGTATGTGTATTTTGTGAGGTATGTGGATTAAGTGGATGTGAGGATTTGGTTGGTGTAGGTGTGAAAGGGGAGGAGGGTAATGGAATTTGTAGTGGTGAGTTGGTGTTTTGGGAAACTGAGTTACTGTTTTGTTGTGTATTGGGTGTGGGGTTAGATTTAGTGGTGTTAGAGTTGTTGTTTTTGGGTTTGTAGTTAGGGTTAAAAGGTGTAATAGAGATGTGGTTAGTTGTTTCCAGTGTTAGGGTAGAGTTAGTAACAGCTGAGGGTGAAGAGTTATGGTTGGGTGATTTTATTAATGTGTTTGTGATTGGTGGTACAGGTGTTTGTAGGATAGTTGAGTATGAAGGTTTTGGGATTTGGTTACCTGTTGAAGGAGTTGGTTGAAGGGGAGAATTTTGGTGAGTATGTGAAGATGTTTCTTCTTTTTGTTTTTTTTCATTGTTTTGTTTGTTTTGTTGGGTGTTATTTATTTTTTCTTGTGGTTTTTCAGACATGGTAATGTCCATTTCAATTGCCGAGTTGGATTGACTAAAGGTGTGCAGATGTGGACTCTGATGAGGTGGATTTAGGTGAGGTGGATTTTGGTGAGGTGGATTTTGTTGTGGTGGATTTTTTGGAGTTGGTAGAGTTTCCTCGAATGTGGTCCCTACTTGTGTAGGTAATGTTTTGTTTCCTTTATTTCCTCCAGATTTTGAATTATAAACCATTGGATAAAGAGGTTGTTTGGTAGCATTAAATTCAAAGATATTCTTGTCTGACAAATCTTTACCTTTTTCCTTTTTGCTTGATTCAGGCTGCATTCGTGGCTGAAAGGACCTTCTAGTGACAGCATTTTGACTTGTCCTTTCGTATGGGCCCATTTTAGATCTTCCTGAGTTTCTGCTTGAATGTTCTTCCATGTTTCTTTGATTTGGCCTTGTTATGATCTTAGCATAACCACCGAGATGTGGTGTAACCCTATGTGGATCATTACAATCTACTTCTTCATGATCAAACAATCCGCATTTGTAGCAGATTTGACCTATGTCTTCGTATTTCATATGTATCCACTTTGGTGTATGAATATTTAGCCAAAAATTGAAACCTGCTACAATAGGTCGATGAACTTCCCAATCGATTCTTACTCTTATGAAGGTATGCTCTGTAACTTTTTGCTCAGTAGGTAGGTGGACTTCGTGAACTTTTCCGATGTCGTGGAGCATTTCTGATATGCTTTTTTTGTTTAACACTGTGGTTGGATGACCATATAGCCTTAACCAGAGAGTTGTGTTAGTGACTTTAGCATTAACTTCATATTCGTATAAGGCTATATGATTTCGTATGATGGTCCAAGGTCTCTTGCTCCAAACCATCTCTTTATCTTCCTCATTCTCAAACTTAAGAATGCATTCATTATGGCCACTCTTTTCAGTTTGGATTTTACCCTTGATTCCTCAATGTCTTTGTATATTGTTTCTCATGAAGCCAAAATTCATAACCTCTTTGTTTAGTACCTTTGCAATGAGTTTAGGCTCTTCCATCTCATAATAGTAGTTTGCACTTTCGAGTGATAGTGAAACACCATTTGTTGCATCTGGGTGATTGACTGAGTAAATGTTCATTATTGCATATAGTAATAAATGCAAATGATTTGTGTTGCCTTAAAGGATTTGAGTAGTTGGGAAATAAATGAGGACAAAGACAATTTTTAAAGATGCCACTGGAATTGAAGGTAAAGAAAGTAAGAGTAGAAGAAACAGGTAGAAAAGGAAGGGTGAAAACTGAAAAAACCAAAAAGAACAGGGAAGAAAACAGGATGGAATCTAGGTGATTTGGGTTAAAAGGAGCTAAGGTAGTATAAAGATGAAGGTTTTGAGTTTTAAAATTTGAGGGGAGGATGGTGGAGGTCTGAGAGAGAAAACATTTTTCCACAGGACGATGGTCACAAAGTTTGCGTTTTCATAATTACGTCTAAATAGAATATTTGTTCTAATTATAGGCTAAACAAATTTTAATTCTTTTTTTGTCTTTTGACTATTTTTTTTGTTAGGAAAACGGTTATATTAATAAAGAAAAAAATGGTACACTATACAAGAAGTCTGGCAAATGTTTCGGTCCAAACGGTTTTGTTACTAGGTCCACCGATCTTGCCTCTTATTGGACCGGTCCTGCCCGGTTCCATAAGAGAGATATTGAGACATGAACCGGTAAGAAGAACCGGTTTGACTGGTTCCAAAACGGTTGTCTTTCTTGTATTAAATTTTTTATGTTAAGTGTATTTTGTATTGGATTACGATTTGTGGCAATAGAGAAAATCTAAAATCATATTTTTCTATAATATTTGTACCGAGACTATAAATTTGATAAAATGTCATGAATCTTATGTCATGACTTAGTTTCCGAATTATTTAGGACTCTGTAGCCGAGATAGTAAAGGTTGTGTTCCAGTTAGAGGCATGTTAGTTCCTTTTACAATTGAAGAGATTAGAAACCACTTCCAGTTTATGAAATTGGTCGGACCATGCAAGTATAGAGAAATGGTGGATAAAAAGAGAATTTTCGATTGGAATTTACTTTTTGAGCATGCCTTAGATAAAGAGAAAGTGCAATCACATAAGGGAGAATTAGAGGCACCTTGGCCTTCCAAATATTTCCAACCGGATGCTAAAATTTGGCACAATTTTCTTATCACTAATGTCTTTGGAAACACAAGAAATTCGGAAGTAAGTAAAAAGAATGCTATCTTTTTGAATTTTATTTTGAGAGGAGAAGAAGTGGATGTGGCACAGTTGATCTTTGAGGAGGTGATGCGATTTTCGGTCTCTCCTATCTCGTTATTTAATGTGAAATATCCTACTATGATCAAGTGTCTTGTTCAGAAAGAGAATGTGATATTGGGTGAAGGAGAGAAACTTGAGTTTAAGACGAGTAACAATATTGACAATGCTTGGATCATGAAAGTTTTGAGAGGAGTGGAAATTACACAAGTCTCAAATGAAGAAAAGGATCGTAGTTGGCAAGAGAAGATGGATGAGCGATTAAATAAAGTCGAAGCATCTCATACTTCCTTAGACAAAGATGTGGAACAAATCAAAGCCAGTCAAGTGCACATCATGACACTTCTTGAGCAATTAAAGAAAGATCTAGCAAGTCCTATCTTGGATGTCGATAATGCGAGGAAATAGCCTCGAGAGTATGTTCTCTTTCTTCCTTACCATTTCTATAAATGCTTTATCTACTAATTTTAATTTCTTTTTCGAGTTTTTTTCGAGTCGTGTGGACACGTCTCATTTTTGAGTTGGGGATATGGGGATTCATTGTCTCTCATCTCCATTTTTCTGTTTTTAGGTAGAAATTAAATTTTTTGATACATGGGAATTAGATGTAGAGTGTGTTTAATAGCTTGAAAGCATAAGCTCAGTAAGTTAATGTTAGAAAGTAGTATGTTTATGAGCTATTTTATTTTTGTCTGCTTTGAGTATTTGCAGGAAAACACACATTGATAGTAAAGAAAAGATTAGTTAGCAATGCGATAGAAAGTATGTTCGATCTCAGGGAGCCATGAGTGGTGTGTAGGCCGTGAGATCCAAGCTAGTTGATAAACCCATTTGATGAACGTGCTAAAGGTAAGAGAATGACGAAATTGCATAGTTTAGAAAGTGATTAAGGCAGTTCTTTCATAAGCCCTAGTTGCCTTTTAGCTTACTGTCCAAATTAATATTTTATATCCTTCTCAGCCCCTTCTAGCTTTTCTAAAGCCTTTTTATTTAGCCACATTATAAGCCATATGCCTTTAGATTATAGGGCTTTTCCATATAACCCGCACTTAAATCGTGATGCATAGACAGTTGTTTTAGAGCTTGAGTTTGGGGTGGTGGGTCCACCATTATGGGAATTGTTATTGGGTTGGGATTTTTGAGCTTATTAATTATGATCTGTTCTATAATAATGATGATTCATAGGTTTATTATATTGTAACCCTTTGGAGGGGTAATAGTAAATGAAAAAAGCATGAAAAGAAAACAAAAAAATTTATGAGAAAAGTAGAGTGATATCTCAACATCAAAAAGAGAGTCATAGTTATACATAAGAAAAAAATTGATTTGAAAAGAATATATATTTGGACCAGCAAAGTGGATTTTTTTTGTGAACATCTTTATGCTTTAATCGGGTTATTGGGGACGCTACCTTGTGCATCGAGAAAATCATTGGGTTGAGTGAGAACGTTTTATGAGAGTAACTCAAGCTCTAGGACGATACGTTGATGGCTAGTGAGGAGAGATCCAAAAGATCATTCTAAATTATCCAAATATACTTATCATACCGCTAACATTACAACCTTAAAGACCTTTTGATTCGTTGCTATGTAATCTAGAAGTGATTGAGCCAATAGAGAGCAGTTAAGTGGATCTATGGATACTATTGAAGTTCGATGAAAAATCTATAGCCTCCTTGGTGAACTGAGTAAAGATCTTCTCCTTCTTACATTGCGAAGCTAATCTAATTTTGAATTCAAGCCGTGTTGATTGTGGATATGAAAAATGTGCAGGTATGTAGTTTGTGAATATTAGTACATGAAATTTTTTGAGTAGTTGCTTTATGTCTATTTTATATATTCTGCTATCTTCTTTCCCACTGTGCTTAATTGACTTAGGTGTGTGTTTAGAGACTTCTCTTTGTTTTTATCTTTATTGTATCAAGACGATACAACTTTGAGTTGGGGGTCTTGATGTCTCCCTATCTATGATGATTCAATCTTAGTTGGAGACATCATTTTTAGTGTTTTAGGAAGTCTAGTAGTCGATTTTAACATGTATTATTGCACTTTCCTATTTCTTGTCTTGATTTAATGATTTATTATTTCTAAAGCATATTGGGTTTAATTTATTTATTTAGTGTGAAGCTTTAAAGATATATATACAAATTAATTAGATACCAAATCAAGTCTAAAGAGATAAAGGAAAGAAAATATGCATGGAAATTGGAGATAAGGAAAGAAAATATAAGATATGGAAAGATAAAGTTGCCAAAAAAATCTGAATTCCAGCACCTACGACCATAGAAGTGATCATAACTCAAGATTGACTAGGAATTTGGAAGAATGGTCTGAAGCAAAGTTATAGAGCTTTCCGAGAGGATCAGTTTCGACATAAGGAAACACCTCAACTAAGTCCTAAATACCCTAAAATGATGTCTCGTGACTAGATTAATCTATCACATAAATAAAGACATCAAGATCCTAACTCAGAGTTTTTGTCGTCCCGACAAAATAAGCACTAAACTAGGGAATCTACGTCCAAATAATCATAAAATAAGAAGAATTAGAAAATAATGAATGATCCTTAAATACTATCCTAGCAAGTCTCGTATAGCAATGTCTAAGAACTAATACACATATACGCATAAAATGCAAACAATCAACACATCATAAATTCAAGATTAGATTAGTTTCACAATGCAAGAAGGATTGGTTTCACTTAGTTTGATATGGAAGCTATAGGGTGTTCATCGGTTTTAACATAGCATCTAATGGTTCACCTAGATACTTAATCGATCAATTGTCACTTAACCATGTAGTTAGAGATCCTAAGATCTTTTCAGTTAACATATGCTTAGGGTAGTATGATACAAATATTTGGATAATGTGAAATGAGCTTTTGCACTCCCCACCAATAATATAACATACAGAGATATCAGAGCTGAGAAGCTAGAGAAGGAGATTTAGAGAAGTGCCGAAAAAACTGGAGATATAATAAACCTTACTCTAAGTCTTTTCGATATGTGTTCGATACTTATATCTACATTAGTCTGACGATACCTAAAACCAGACACTAAGTTATGATCACAAGGAGTTTTTCTCGATATGACACTCTTGTTATCAAGTTAGTATTATGATCGAGGGTATTCTTATGACTGGAGAAAGCTATTAAGGTTTCAGACTTATTTATGAACAATATTTTCATCAACCTTCTTCAGCCGTAGCCTTAACTTACTCCATTATTATCGATGCTTCATTATGCCTCATCAACGGTCGAGGGAGAGGCACTCATAGTTTTACAAGCAACATCGTACTGTCAATAGTATCACAGAAAGAGTAAAACAATTTACTCGGATAACCTTTATATTATTCTAGGGATACAAATGTCATCAATATCAAGTTGGAGGATCTGTCTAATCATTCACGAGATTAGGAATTTGGCTAGGCGATATGTTCTAGTACTGTTTTTCACTGTCCATTAGGGTGCAAAATTTAAGAATAGACGACATTTTACGATCAATTAGGCGACAGACATATGAGGAAACTGGTTGGGTTTGGTGTCTCAATAGTTATTTTCTTTTTTCACTTGTAATTGTACTTTTCACATATATAAATGTCAAAGAAAAACAACCATCTACACGAGACGCTATTGCCACGTTGTGCACCCTCCACAAAGAGTTGTGATTTGGAATAGTAATGTCAACGTTTTTTTTACTTTGGAATAGAAAAAAAGAAGTTTTTCTAAAACTAAAATAAGTAAAAGTAATGATATATATCATTCATTTTTATATTATCTTCATAGTATTTTTATATTATACGATGTAATTTGATAAAAAAATTAGTAATTTTTTGATTTTTTAATGTAACTTTATTTTTCATGATATGAAAAATAATAATATATATATATATATATATATATATATATATATATATATATATATATATATATATATATATATATATATATATATATATATATATATATATATATATATATATATATATAAAATAGCAAAAATTATTTTTAAACAATTATTTATGATTTTAAAAAATATTTTTAGACTATATCGTTTAGAATTATTATTTTTAGACCAAATGTATTAAAAAAATATCATTTTTAATCAATTTCATTAATTCTGTGAAATATTTCATACATTTTAAAGGTAATTTAGATATTTTAAATAAATTTTTTAATTTTTGATGTAGACAAATAAATTATACTATATATGAAGTGTTCAAATTATTGTTAAAATTAATAAAATATCTCACATAATTTGTTAAATAATTTAAAAATAATATATATTAATATGTTTGGTCAATTTCAGTAAATTTCATTAATCCTATGAAATATTTCATATATTTTAAAGGTAATTAGATATTTCAAAGAAATTTTTTAATTTGTAATATAGCCAAAAAGATATAATAATTATTGTTAAATTCCTAATTTGTTAAATGATTTAAAACTGATATATATAAATATGTTTGGTTAATTTCAATCAATTTCATTAATTGCGTGAAATATTTTATATATTTTAAATATAATTTAGATATTTTAAATAAATTTATAAATTTGATGTAGCCAAATAAATATAATATATTAAAAATATTCGTATTATTGTTAAAATTAATAAAATATTTTACATAATTTATTAAATAATTTATATTAATATTTTTGATCTAAAAATTATACTTTTTAAAAAATCCTAGCCTAAACTGTTTAGAGTTCATACGTAATGGTTAAAAATGAAATTTGCTCTAAAAAAGAAAAAGAAAAAAAAAGTAATGGGTTAAAAATGAAATTTGTTCTATATATAACTTTACTCAATAGTTAAGCCTATTTTCGACAAAAAGAAAAAAACAATAGTTAAGCCTACGAAGATAAATAAACAATCTCCAACAAATATTCAGGGTCGTCACTACAAACCCTGAAAGGCCACTATAAGCCAGCAAAATTGTCCACAACCATGAATCTCTCATCTCTCAGACCCGATTCTAAATTCTCTACCACCGGTTCCCATAGGCTCACCTCTGCCGCCTCCGCCGCCGCCACTTGTGGGTCTCAACTGGTTTTTCACCTTCCACATCGGAGCAAGAAGTTCTCGTTCAGTAATTGGGGCAACATTAGCGTGTACTGTAGTGGAAAACCAGCCGCTGTATCTGCTGTCGTTGACCAGAAAGCTCAATCCAGTTTGAATGACTCGGCACTGAGTCGAATCGAATCACTGAGTCAAGTTTCAGGTGTGTTGGGTTGTCAATGGGGAGATGAAGGTAAAGGTAAACTCGTTGATATCCTCGCTAATCACTTCGACATCGTTGCTCGTTGTCAGGTATACTTACTTACACATCGTTAATTCTCTCGTTTGACAATTTATGTATATATATATGTTCCGTTAATTACTCAAATTCATTCATATTTATGGGAATCATTGGAATGTCTGGTATATATAGGGAGGAGCTAATGCAGGTCACACTATTTACAACGCAGAAGGGAAAAAATTTGCCCTTCATCTAGTTCCTTCAGGAATCCTTAACGAAGAAACAATGTGTGTAATCGGTAACGGAGTTGTAGTTCATTTACCAGGTTTATTCAAAGAAATCGATGGTCTTGAATCAAATGGAGTTTCATGTAAAGGAAGAATCAAAGTATCAGATCGAGCTCACTTATTATTCGATTTCCATCAAGAAATAGACGGTCTTAGAGAAGCTGAGTTAGCTAAATCCTTTATCGGAACAACTAAACGAGGAATCGGACCATGCTATTCAAGCAAAGTAATAAGAAACGGAATGAGAGTAGGTGATTTACGTCATTTCGATACATTCTCACAGAAACTCGATATCTTATTATCAGACGCAGCTTCAAGATTCCCTGGTTTTAAATACGAACCTGACATGTTAAAATCAGAAGTTGAAAAGTACAAAGTTTATGCAGAGAGGTTAGAACCGTTTATTATAGACACAGTACATTACATGAACGAAGCTATTGATAAAAATAAGAAGATATTAGTAGAAGGTGGTCAAGCAACTATGTTAGATATTGATTTTGGGACATACCCTTTTGTTACGTCTTCAAGTCCTTCAGCTGGAGGTATATGTACAGGTCTAGGTATTGCTCCTAGAGTAATTGGTGATTTAATTGGTGTAGTTAAAGCGTACACAACTAGAGTTGGTTCAGGTCCTTTTCCTACAGAAAATTTAGGTGAAGGTGGTGATTTATTAAGATTTGCTGGACAAGAATTTGGTACTACAACTGGTCGTCCTAGAAGATGTGGATGGCTTGATATAGTTGCACTTAAATATTGTTGTCAAATTAACGGGTTTTCTTCTTTAAATCTTACGAAACTTGATGTTTTATCAGAGTTATCTGATATTCAGTTAGGGATTGGTTATAAAAAAGTAGATGGTACTACACTTCCCTCATTCCCTGCAGATCTTCGTCTACTCGACCAAATCAAGGCAATTAATTATATCATATCTCATTCATTTATCTATTTATTATGTATATATATATATTTATATATTTATAGGTTTTATGTTTTTAATTTAGGTGGAGTATGAAGTTATGCCTGGATGGAAAACTGATATTTCTTCAATTAGAAAGTATTCGGATTTACCAAAGGCTGCGCGTGAATATGTTGAAAGGATTGAAGAATTAGTTGGTGTACCGATTAATTATATTGGTGTTGGACCTGGACGTGATGCTCTTATCTACAAGTGATTTTTCTTTTTTGATTTTTATCATGACTGAGATAATACCTTTAATGCGTGAGGGAGTTTTGTGCCCTATGATTGGGCTAAAATTCTTTTATGAATATTTTTAATGTAACAAGTATGTGTTTCGTTTCATGGTGAGTGAGTGAATTCGATAGACTACATGTTCTGACTTCAATTTTGAGCAACTACATGGAGACAATTTGGGTTTGAATGATATTGATCTGTCCTTTTGAATGTTGTTTATTGTTGTTCATGATACTTTTTTTATTTTTTTAAAATAACGTGAAAATCCATTTAAGACAACTTCGAAACTCTGCTGATACTCAAGTAAATGGTTATCTTGTGTGGTCTGTTGAAGGGAGTAAGCAACCATGATAAGCCCATGAAGCGCTTAGCTGCAATCCAAGTGTTTGATAATAGACCTAAGACAATAATTCCATAATTCCAGTAGTAAAGTGTTTGATGAATTGTTTACTCGAATTTTAAGGAACACTTGTGATGAATCATTGAGACTTGCAAACCGAAGGATGTGCCCAATTTTATAGTGAGCCGACCACCTGACTATCCTTGAACAAGGTTGGTGACTTGGTCGAGAACTTAGTTTGTCAGGGATTATCCCAGGAAAGCGGAAAGAAGGAGAAGAGGAAGGAATATGGGAACACTTTGATGAGCTACTAAAATGCTTCTTTAGGCATGAAACTAGAGTTTTTTGAGACCAAAAAGGGGGAGCCAATGCAATTACTGACTAGTGATGTTATGACACTAGAGGAAGTTTTTGGATTCTGCTTATGGGGTATGTTGCTAAAAGGTTTCAGACATTAAAGATGCAAACCAAATTGTCAAAGAGTGGGGGTATTAATGCTAAGTCCAATGGATACCCTATTTTAACAAAAAGCTAGAATTGGAGGTTGAAAATAAAATATAAGCTCTCTAATAGGCTCTCTACAATTGGGTACCCAATTATTGGGAATCCTACATTTTAGATTTGTTAGCCACATCTAGCAACTCTTTAGGCTAAGTCCAACAGCTTCCCGATTATTTAGCTACAATCGGGAATCAAACCTTTACCGTATTTCAAATTTTAACTCTCTAAAACAGTTTTGCTCCAACAGCTTCCCAATTTCAACTTCCCAATTCTAAAAGTTATATTCTAATTTTATTCTAAAAAAATTTAAATAATTAATTTTTTTTGTTCAAAATTAATTTACTATTTTATACTATAAAATTTAAAAAAATTAGATTATTTAGTTTTTATAAATAATTTAAAATATTTATTTATTGAATTGGGTAGCTAACTTTTTGTTAGCTACATGTAGATAAAGTTTTGAAAAAATTGGGAACCCAATAATTGAGAACCCAATAATAGGGTGTCTATTGGAGCTCAATTTTTTCATATTCCACCCCCAATTGTAGCTTTTAGCTACAATTGGGCACCCATTGGACTTAGCCTTATTCAAGTTTGCTACATTTTTTTTCTTTTTTAAAAAAAATTAAAATATGTTATATATAAATATTACTACGCCCTTCCTCGTCTCTGGGTGCCTAGGTATCCACCGTAAGCCTTTCCTCGTTTGAACCTCGCCCTTAACTTTTAAGGTTATGCCATCCTAAAGTGCTGCCGCTATTCCATCCCCGTTATCCATTGAGCCAACCCTGAATAATCCTCCTTTTGCCGGATTATTACCAATGTAATCATAAAAAGCTAGTTTTTCGGGAATTTTAGACCAGGCTTCTGATAAACTTTTATTACAGAATAGGAATTCCATCATTGCTAGATCATTTATATAATTCGATGAAGAATGAACCACTAATGGGATTTTTGATAAATGGGAAATTCAAAATGCTCGAGGATGGAAATGAGGGAATGTCTACAATACCTGGATTTAATCAGATACAATTTGAAGGATTTTGTAGATTCATTGATCAGGGTTTGACGGAAGAACTTTATAAGTTATTAAAATTTTAAAAAAGATAATAAATTATTATATTTTCAATACAATATAAATATTCTTATATTAAATAAACTATTTAAAAAAAAACTAATAATTGGGAAGCTGTTGGAGCAACTTTAGTTTAGAGAGTTGCTACTTGATAGAAACAAGGTATTTGACCCCCAATTCTGGTGAAAAATGTATTGAACTGTTGGACATAGCCTAAGTGTAACACGTGACGACACCCAAGTGGTTGGTTATGATGTTGATCATAAACTTGTGCTCTCCAAGGGACCTAATTACTCGTTTAGGAGACCTTTTTTACTTGTAGAGATTCCATATTTTTAATTTTGGTAATTATGAGATCACTTAAGTATCAACCTAGATCATCAAGATAAATCTTCTGGAACAAGCAAAAACGGATAAAGGTATTGCTAAGTTAACTTTCAATAGTTGGTAGACCTTTAAACGAGGACTTTTGACCGTCGTGTAAAACTACATGATGATAGAAGGTTGGTGCTTTTCAAGGGATCTAAAATTCAATAATTGGGGACCTTAAATGGACCCAACAAGGTCCAAACTGGGGTGAATAAATGTGTTAAACATATTAGGTTTGAGTATAATAAAGTGATGGATGCTATTGTTGGAAATAATGTTTAGGAGAATGAAAATAAGGGACTACTGGATGAGTCGTTCACTACTTTTATAAGCAAAAGAACAAAAATCATGAAGCTAACATGATAAACAAGGAGCATCTTCGAATGGTGAGAGTACTGTTAAAAAAGGGGTTATGGAGAGTAAAAGGGTATGCTTCAGAGGGAGGTAGGTCAATGGGGAGGAACCCCTTGATCCTTGTATGATTATTACAACATAAAAACCAAGGGGTTCTGCATTGTCCCTTAAATGAAAGGGTGGCGATATCGCACCGAACGGTTTTTATCGGTTCGGTTCTATCGGTTTTCGGTTTGGTATATGTTCCGTTCGGTATATTTTTCGGTTTAGTATGTGTTTGATTTAATAGCTTGATAGATTTCAAGGGTGTTTACTTGAAACATTTTATTTTCTACAAATCCCTATATGAAGTGTTGGATTTTCATGTTATTGACTCATGTAGAAAAATTACATTTTTTGAACTGACATGTTATGCATTAACTGTAAACAAATAATTTCAAAATAATATTTATATAGTTTAATGTGTATGATTTACCTTAAAAAAGTCGATAACCGAAAGATCTTTAAAGATATATTGACTAATAATTTATGTAAATATATGTTGCACATTTTGACATTTTAGGGGTGATGCATGTCATATATGCGCATTTTTGTTTCCAAAAGTTACTCTATTTTCTTTCCTTTATTATAGTCTCTTTTATAACATAAATTAAATTCAAGAATGTCTTAATTAAGGATAAATGAGAGATTATTCAAAAATAAAATAAAATTAGAGACTAAATTCTAGAACACTATTTTGTTATTTTAATTGATTTGAGTTTGGCATAAATCTGTGTTATGTGCTTTGGCCTATACCAACCCTAGATTTGGCCAATAATAGGAATGCCCATAGTAATTGGGTTGACACCATGACGGGGGATTCAATTATTGACAATACCACATAATCGTTTAGTGTAGGCTAGTGATCCTGGCGGGCTCGCCTAACTAGATAGTCATTAAATTTTGATTTTACAACCGATTATTATGTAGGGCTCCCTTACCCAAGGCCACTGGTAGTGTAAAGGTTGCTTCCTAAGTTCACCCTAACGGGGGTTAGGAAGAATTTAGAATCTCGACTACATATATAATGCTCATTTCACCCTTAAGGTTAGAAAAACAACTTAGTAAGATAGGCTCATACTAGTAACCCTAATCATCATCTTAGTTGTATTTATTTATATTTATATGTATTCGTATTTATTTATTTGTGTTAGATAATTATTTATCTTATCTCTGTTTTAATATCAACATCTAAATTCATCTACGTTATTATTGAATACAAGTTTGAGCTAACTACCTAAATCCTTGAGAACAAACTCTTACTTATTTAACTACAACTTGCAAACGATCTGTGCACTTGCAGTGAGTTTCTAGTGGTAGTATAGGTTGTGTGTCCTTTATTATTATCTTTATTTATCTATTATTTTATCACACCTTTGCCACCACCACTCCCGCACGGACATGCTTGCTCCTAAACTTGAACCTGATTTCCCTTACCAAGGCGACGGTTTTCTAATATGCGGTATACCACACGGTGCTACGGTGCCACGGTGTACCACAAAATTGGTCTCTCTCTCTCCCTCTCTCTCGTACTTGGACCTGATTCTTCATACCGTGGTGACGAGTTTGGTTATGTGGTGTACCAAAAATCTTTGTTGTACACACAAATTTCTTTTCTCTTTTCACCCCAACTCATTTCATTTGTTAAACTACACATCAAAAACATGTTTACCTTCCTCATTACTACAATAGTTATTAAAAACAACTAATCTAAAAAAACCAATTCATAAAAACACAAAAAATTACAGTTTTCTCCCAGACATCACTTTTATTTAACTTCATTTAAAGTTTGACACGTTAACTCGTCTACTTTTTGCGTATGTAGCCTCCCCAGCTGTAGGTGAGGCTTTGAACACTAACCATTTGAAGCTTATGACCTCTCTTAGGTTGTATCTCAATCACTTTTATTGAACCTACAAGAGTAGCGACAAACGGTCCCATCCACGCATTCTTAAAACCTTGTGGCCTATTTTTGGGTTTGAGGGACTTCCATGCGACTTCAGTACCAACCCCAAACTCACCTTGAGCTCTATTCTCCACAGATTTGGTGTGGACCTTCTCCTTGACCTCCTTGGTCGCAATGTGAATGACATGAAATGTTGGTGATGCCTTTTTTAGTTTGTTATCCAAGAAATAGAATGTCTCAGATACATTAAATGTGCGGAGGGTCATTGTTCCTTTATGAAAGTTTATGATGCTTTGACTTGTAGCCAAGAACAGCCTTCCAAGTATGATTGGAACCTACTTATCTACATCATAATCAAGTATAAAAAAGTCAGTACGATTAGTCAAATTACCTGCTTGGACAAGAACTTATTCTATGATTCCCCATGTCTTTGTCACTAAGCTATCCGCGAACTATAAATTCACGGTAGCCTTATCTGTCTTCTTTATGCCAAGCCTCTCGAACACTGACTTGGGCATAAGTTTCACGCTCAAACCCACATCACACATCACCTTGACTTTGAGGTTACCACCAATTTTTATAGGGAGGTTAAAACCTCCAGTACTGAAGCTTAGGTGGTAGTTTTTCTTCGACTTTCTTTGAGTATCTATTAGTACGAGACACAGTCTCAATCTTATCATGTACACTCACACTCTTTTCAGAAATAGCTTGCGTGAATACTCGTTGCGATGTAAGCCCTTTCTCAACAATCTCAAGCACTTGGGCGTTGATCTTCTCTTTGCTATACGCTTCCACAAATGCTTTGAGCTCGATGTCACCCTCTTGTTGTGTCATAAGGATGGGTGGTGACATCAATTGAACACGAGGTGACAATTCCACCTCATTCGTTTTTTCTTCTTTTTGCACTTTAGGTGCATCTACCTTTTCATTCTTCTAACTTGAGGCTTCTACCTCTTTCTCGATAGCTTTATTAGCTTGTAACTCAAGAACTGCTTTGATCTCTTCCTGCATTTCCTTGAGTAGAAGTCCAACATCTGATTCTTCTGAACTTGTCTTGGTTGGTTCTTCAGTAATTTTTGGAACCTCCACAGCAAATTCTGTAGCAGGTGGCATTTCCACAACTTCTTCAGTTTGAAGGCAAATAGCCTTACATGCTTCGGACCAAACAATGCCATCACTATTTTCTATGGCCTTTACATCAAGCCTTAGACTTTGGACCATTTATGGAAAATCTTTTTGTAACTTCTCGAAAGCACTAGTCACTTGGATAACTTACGTCCCTAATATCTTTATTGCAGCACATTGTTCGTCAAATATTTTGTTATTTATGCGCATGTTATCACGACAAAAAATCTTGCATTGTATTTTGGAAATCAAATCCAGGTCCTTCTTGTGGATGTTGTGGCAAGGTCTGAGCTAAACTCTCGGCATAAGAATCATAGGTTGGTTGCGGTGGTGGTGCTGACTTGCTATGACATTTGCCGTATTGATAAGGACCTGGAGATCTCTTCTGGAAATTGTTTTTCCGAGGTCGTGGATGGTAAGAATTACCTTGATTTACGGCCCCATTCGGATTAGAACATTTCATACCAGGATGATTACGATTACCAAACTGGTAATTTCCTCGATTTAATATAAAATAAACTGATCCAAGATTTCCTTCACACTCTTCGCACACATGATCGTTTACCCCACACTTTGAGCAACCTTGTGCTTCTTTCACTACTTTAGCCTCAACTTGTTTCCCCTGGGAAATCTTCTCCATCATTAGTGACATGTGCTTCATTTGATTCTCTGTCGTGGATAATTTAGCTTCTAAAGAAGTCCCACTATCTAATCGTAGTGTACCTTTGGTATTTGTAATAGGAGCTAGCGACTTTGGACAACTCCTTTCTATTTCAACGATTCTTTCCATACCAGCTGCAGCTTCTGTAGGATCCATAGTCACAAAACCTTATTCCAAGACTATCTACCCGTGACATTTATGACTTGATAAAACATTGCTAGTTGAAGTGCTATAGTGTAACCATGAAGTGGACATCTTGATAATTTTTGTTGTAATATTGTCCATGTATCTCCTACACTCTTATCGTTCTCTTGACAAAAACTTGCAAGTGCCATTTGATCCTTCATTCTCGTACTCCGTGGATAATAGCGATTAAAGAACACAACTTGCAACTTGTCCTATGACGTAATCGATTCTAATGGTTGATTATCCACCCATCCACTAGCACCTCTGGTCAAGAAAAACGGAAACATGAAGTAATACAACTGCTTGCGTGTAATGCCCTGAGTAATGTAGGCATAAAAAATCTACATAAAATTCTGAATTGACCTTAATAGAGCTTGATGTACAACACCACTATAGTTCCCAAAGCTTATAAACTGACTAATCATACCCTGATCGGGCTTAAATCTTGCAGCTTGGATCATTGTAGGGTAAATCCATGTTGGTTGAACTGGAAAAGTCTATAATATTATGTGTTTATATTATAGGCTAAGCATATGCAAGATCTTCATCTGGCTAATATAATTAAATTATATCCTCAAGCATATAATTAATTTCAATTATATATCGTAGTAACAGATTAGCTTCAATTCATCAGTAAATCTAGATATACACAATTTGCATTTACATATGTACACATATATATTAAATTATACTTAGGTACACAATCACCGGTCCATATAATTTGACTAAATTGATCGACGACGATCTGTAAAATATTTGGCGTTATTTAAGTACAATTTACCGCTGTTTTCGATGTTTTCAAGGTAAAGCAATTTCATACGCATATCATCCTTGACCAAAGCACTTTCGTCAACATATGGAGAGTTGAATCAGTGTACCAGAAGTAAGTTGAGACACATCTTCTGAGCAAGCACTTTCGACTGAAAAAATGAGTATTAATAAGGCTAGTGTATCGGATCCTGATCTTAGTGTATCAGATCCTGATCTTGATCCTGATCCTAAATAATTATATGTAATTGATAGTTTCCTTTGTTAGAGATATTATAATATCATTGGGATAGTTTCCTTTGTTAGAGAAATCATAGGGATATTTTCCATATTTGTTGTATATTGTAACACTATAAATATTGTGAAATACAATGCAATCTTCAAGCCAAATTATTCTTTACATGGTATCAGAGCAAAAAATCCTAGCCGCCCGCCCTCTTTCCCTTTCTTATTCCTCGTTCGTCCTTCTTCTTCATCTCACCATCCTGCGTGAGTTATAATGGCTTCCACCAATTCAGATAATCTTCCACTTAACACCATGATTAACATGGTACCCATCAAATTGGACTCTTCCACTTTTCTCCTTTGGCAACAACAACTTCTTCAAATGGCGGAATGCTTCGATGTTCATGGTCTCCTCACTGAGTCCGTGCCTACACCACCACAAACCATCACTGCGGCTGATGGGGTTTCCTCTCCTAACCCTGAATTCATCTCATGGAGTATCAAAGATCGCAAATTAATGTCCGTGATTTGGAAATCCCTGTCGCCTGAAGCTCTCACTGAAGTCGTTGGATGCAAGACTTCATGTGCCATGTGGAAGAGGCTCCAATCGGTTTATTCTGATGCTTCCGCTTCACGAACTCATCAACTTCGTGAACAATTAATTTCTCTTCGTCGTGGATCTCTGTCTGTCGAAGAGTATGGACGCAAATTCAAGTCCATATGTGATCAGCTTTGTGCTATTAACAAGCCTGTTGAATAATCTGATAAGGCGCACTGGTTTTTACGTGGATTAGGACCTCAGTTTACCTCTTTTGCTGACATGCGACTTGCGATGAACCCGGTTCCAGGTTTTCATGAATTACTAAGTCAGGCTAAACATTACGAATCTCTAATCTCTGCTATGCATAACAACACACTGCCACCAGCACCCGTGGCCTTCTCGGCTGAACGCTACTCTCAAGGCCGAGAGCAGCCACAGACTGTCCACCAAAATTCTGCCGCTCAGCAGCCCTCCCATCGTGGGGGTCATCGTGGTCGTGGTAACAATCGCGGCCGTGGTCGCTCTTATGTTCCTCGCTGCCAGCTTTGTCGAGGAGAGCACTACGCTAACAAATGCCCTCAGTTCTCCATTACTAGAATTTCTAACTCAAGTGCTCACTTGGCTCAAGCTTTTCGTGAGTCTTGTTCTGTTTCCCCTACTGCTTCTGACTGGTATATTGACTCTGGCGCAACCGCTCATATGACACCTCATGCAGAGTCTCTTGATAACACTGGCTCCTACACTGGTAATGCTTCAGTCTATGTCGGTAATGGTAATTCTCTTCAAATTTCTCATACTGGCACTCAAAATTTAAATTCTGGTGTTAAATTATTGGATGTTTTGGTAGTACCTCAAATCACCAAAAATTTACTATCTGTTAGCAAATTAACTTCGTACTACCCCGTTGATGTTACTTTTTCTGACAAAACATTTACTATTCAGAATAGGAGAAACAGGCAGATTTTAGCTCAGGGGCGCAGAGATAGAGGTTTATACATTCTTGACAGTGGTGTTCCAGCTTTAGTTGCAGCATTTGGCCAAAGAGTATCTAAAGCTAGTTTTAATTTGTGGCATTTGAGATTGGGGCATGTCCCATCTCACGTTATTACTTTATTAAATAAAAAGGGTCTCTTAGCTACTACTTCGGTATTACCGGACCCTCGTATTTGTGATTCATGTCAGCTTGCGAAAAGTAAACGCTTATCTTTTACTCTTAATGAAAAACGCGCTTCAAATGTGCTTGATTTGATACATTGCGATTTATGGGGTCCTGCGCCAGTTTCTAGTTTTGATGGTTACAAATATTATGTTGTGTTTGTGGATGATTTTTCTCGCTTCTCCTGGATATATCCTCTGCGATTGAAATCTGATTTTTATGATATTTTGGTGCAATTTCATAAATATGTGCGTAACCAATTTTCTCGTACTATTAAAGTGTTTCAAAGTGACGGAGGGACATAATTTGTTAATTCTCGTGTGCAGCAGTTTATGGTTTCCGAGGGCATTCATCATCGTCCGTCTTGTGCCTATACACCTCAGCAAAATGGCAGGGCAGAACGAAAGCACCGACACATCACTGAAACCGGGCTCTCCATGCTGTTTCACGCAAATGTTCAAGCCTACCTCTGGTTTGATACGTTTGCAACAGCAGTATTTATCATAAATCGACTGCCTTCATCTGTTTTGCAGGACAAATCTCCTTTTGAGCTTTTATTCAGCTCGACTCCGGATTATGGTCTTTTCAAGCCGTTTGGTTGCAGAGTATTCCCCTATTTGCGTGATTACGCATCCAACAAGCTTTCGCCGAAAAGCTGTCCATGCATCTTTCTGGGATACAGCAGCCTATACAAAGGCTTCAAGTGTTTTGATCCCTCCACTTCTCGGGTATTTATCACAAGACATGCACAATTTGATGAATTATTGTTTCCATACTCCTCAACCTCTAAGGCACCATCCGCAACTCCACTTGATATTATTGATTTTCTCGGAAGCTCTGAAACTGCTCCACCATCACAGCCGAAGTCTAAGGAATCCGTTCAGCTAAGACCAACAGCCGTGGTCCTTGAGGATGACATGGCTGAAGCTGTTGTTCCAGTTATTGAGCTGATCCCAGCGGCACCAATTGCTGACAATCTACCACCTGCTCCGCAGCACACAATGATCACTCGAGCTTGCTCGGGTATTGTCAAGCCCAATCCCAGGTATCAAGTGAATTTATCTTATACTGCTCTCTTAGCAGCTATTGCTTCGGATACTGTTCCTCGTGGTTTTAAATCTGCTGCAATGTCTCCTATTTGGCTTTCAGCAATGAAGGAGGAAATTAATGCACTCCACACCAATGATACATGGGATCTTGTTCCTCGTCCACCAGGGACGAATATTGTTGGGTCCAAGTGGGTGTTTCGAACAAAATTTAATGCGGATGGTACCATTGAGCGTCATAAGGCGAGGTTAGTTGCCCAGGGGTTCACACAAATATATGGATCTGACTTTCACCTTACCTTTAGTCCGGTGGTCAAATCGGCCACGGTTCGTGTTATTCTGGCATTATCAGTTCATCATGGCTGGCATCTCCATCAACTTGATGTCAAAAATGCCTTTATCAACGGTATTCTTGACACACCGGTATTTATGAACCAACCGCCTGGCTTTGTTGATCCTCGCTTTCCTGATCATGTCCGCCGCCTAAAAAAGGCGCTTTATGGACTTCGTCAGGCCCCTCTTGCCTGGTTTCAAAGGTTTAGTACTTATCTGCTTTCTTTGGGATTTATTCAGAGACGTGCAGATTCATCTCTATTTCACTTTCACCAGGGTTCATTGGTTGTTTTTTTTACTATTATATGTCGATGATATTATTATCACCGGAAACGACTCTGCTCTTCTTCGCAACTTTATCTCACGTACCAATCGTGAATTTGCTTTAAAGGATTTGGGGCGTCTTAATTATTTTCTTGGCCTAGAAATCACTTATATTGATGATGGAATTTTTATCGGTCAAGCTAAATACGCGCACGACATCCTCAAGCGCGCGGAGCTCGTTGATGCCAAACTCACGGCCACCCCACTCTCGGCAGGAGAGGTGCTTAGCCGAGAGGGGGAGCCCTATGGTGATCCTACTTTCTTTCGCTCTCTTGTCGGTGCCTTGCAATATTTGACTATTACGCGTCCTGACCTTTCTTATGCTGTTAATCAAGTCAGCCAATTCCTTCAGACTCTGTCAGATGATCATTTTCAAGCTGTCAAGAGGATCTTGCGTTATGTCAAAGGTACTATCCATTTCGGCCTCTCCTTCACTCGCCGATCGGATCTTTCTCTTCTCGGATACTCTGATGCCGATTGGGCAAGATGTATTGATACTCGCCGATCTACATACGGTTACTCAATCTTTCTTGGAGGTAATCTCGTCTCTTGGAGTGCTAAGAAACAACCTACTGTTGCTCGATCTAGCTGTGAGTCAGAGTACCGTGCTATGGCGAACACTGCTGCTGAACTTGTCTGGCTAATTAATCTTCTCACTGAGCTTCGTCGTGCACCACCGACACCTGTTCCGCTGCTTTGTGACAACAAGAGCGCTCTTTTTCTTAGTCAGAACCCAGTCGCTCATAAACGGGCGAAACATATAGACTTGGACTATCACCTTGTTCGGGAACTCGTCTCTTCCGGCAAGCTTACTACTCAGTTTGTGCCGTCTCATCTCCAGCTTGCCGACATATTCACAAAGAGCCTTCCGCGCCCTATGTTCGAACTTATACGCTCCAAGCTTTGCGTGTTTCCTCATCCCACGCTAAGCTTGACGGGGGGTAATAAGGCTAGTGTATCAGATCCTAATCTTAGTGTATCAGATCCTGATCGTAAATAATTATATGTAATTGATAGTTTCCTTTGTTAGAGATATTATAATATCATAGGGATAGTTTCCTTTGTTAGAGAAATCATAGGGATATTTTCCATATTTGTTGTATATTGTAACACTATAAATATTGTGAAATACAATGCAATCTTCAAGCCAAATGATTCTTCACAAGTATATTTGATGAAATTACCATTGGTGGGGCCATGTTGATTACAGACTTTTCATGTCCATTTTCATAAAAAATTGAAGCTTTAAGATTTTCAAATGAAAAGAAATTAGTAACCAATTTAGGGATACATATCAGATGTCTAGTAACCTTGAAAGGCATTGTCATTAATTACCAGAATCGGTTTATATCACTGCAGCTTCCTCTGCTTCACCAACATCATTAGTCAGACTTTGGATCACCATTTTGATTATAAAATTGATCTTCTTTATTCTTTAATTTTTCCATGAAAACACCAACTCTCTCCTTAACCAAGAATATCACAATATAGTTGGTGATAAAGGTGGTTTATTTTCTGGAGGATCATAAGATGAAGTAAATTATAAACCGGATATGCAAATTATAGTACGTAATAATAACATAACCTCGTTTTGAAATTTTTTGATCACTGAATGAGTGAATTATTCTGTATCTCATTTACACTTAGCCTTCGTTCCACATCTATGTCAAAGAATACACAATAGAACACATTAAATTCAAACATTTTGAAGTGGACAATAGAGAGGGTTGTCAGAGGGCCATTTGATCGAACACTTATTTACCTAAAATATTGTTTCAGATGGATGAAGAGAATACATAGAAAAATTGATAAAAAATGAAAAAATATAAAACTAAAAAACTAATTTACCTTTGTAACAAATCCCGTGAGAGTGTGATGTTCATGGAACTCCATTGACAATTGGTATGTTTTATTCTTCTAGAACCAGAATTGCTTCCAAACTAATTGACAAAATTGATCAGTATGTACAACGGTTGAGCACTAGTGGATCGATGTAGTATTGATCGGAGTCAATGACATTTGCTTGAGTCAAACAATAGATCGAACAACTTTAGCACTTAAGAGGAGCGCCATTGCTGCAATCAATATCTCCTGCCATCAACTCTCAGTTTCCTGAGTGTTTGAACTGCATTGCCTAAAAAATGAGAGAAGAAGGACTGATGTCTCCCTATTTGTTCTAATTATTAGCCCTTTGGAGACATCCTTTTAGGTGAATATTTGACTTATTTGATATATTGTTATGCTTATTTCGTCATACTGCACTTTCTCCCCTTGGAATTAGACTATTTGCATTTTTAGAGCTTTTGTGCATTAATTTGATTTTTTTAGTGCAAAGTTAGTAGTTTCTTGAATTTCATGAAAAACCACTACAAGGAGGAGAACTGAGAATTAAAGTCTTAGAGTATTTTTAGTGTGTTAGGAAGTATTTTATTCGAGTTTCTAATTTTAGAGTGCACTTTCCTATTTCTAGTCTTGAATTATTGAATTATTATTTTTAAAAGCATACGCGGTTTAATTATTTATTTATTGTGAAGGTTTAAAAGATATATGATAATTAATTAGAGACCAAGTCAAGTCTAAGAAGTAAAGGAAAGAGATATACATGGAAACAAGAAGATTAAGGAAGGATATATGCAAAGAAGGAAAAGATAAAGCTGCCAAATAATTCTGAAATTCCAGCCACGTTTCAAAGACGAGCTCATAACTTAAGATTACCTAGGAATTTGGGAGAATGGTCTGGACCAATGGAAATAGATTTCCGAGACAAGCGGTTTCGACTATTGGAACGCGTCAAACGGATAAGTATTGAAGGAGATATGACACAAACAAATCAGCAGCAGAATCTTACCTTTCCTAGATTTTAGGGCTGCGAATTAAAGAGTTATTTACTTGTCTTCCACTCCAAGTAAAACGAATTAGGGCTTCCTAGCACCTATAAATACACCTCTTAGACCTCATTATTCAGTACCTCTCACAATTTATTCAATTCATAACATCCTTAGAGAGAGAGTCAAAGACTTCAGAACAAGAAGGCAGAGGAGACGCTAGAGCTGGAGGAATTTTGTTCTTCCACAGCAGCCGACCAAACCCTTAGGTTATATATTTCTCTTCTGTAATTAAATATGATGTCTTTCTATTTTACTTTCAGTCTTTTAAAAATGCTATGAGCTAAACTTTCATATACTTGAGAATCGCATTAAAGGGATGAACCCTAGTTAATTTAATTTATGTTTTGAATTTGGGATTGTTATGATTTAAATTGAATTGAGTCTTAGATATTGGATATTACTTTGTTCTTAGTCACTATTTCTTTTCCGCGCAACTAGAAATAGGTTTTAGTATTTGGGTTATTCACTTTAGTGGCGAAGTGATCATCCGACAGGGGGGTTTGAATACAGACTTAGGTAATACCCGTGTAATGGACAAAAGTCATATGATTTACATAGCCAAAGAGGTAAAATATTATTCATCTAAAAGTATCACCCTGACGGGGTTTGTAATACCGTAGGATAGCTTCTAGGTCCACCCTGACGGGGGCTAGGAGATGTTAGATTCCCGACTAGTATACTAATACCAATTCTACCCTTAAACATAGCATAGATTATGTTAATTAGGAGGATTCCTTGCGAGACTCAAGTATCTCTCATATCTGAAGTAGTCTTTTATTTGCATTATTTCTTTTCAGTTATTTAATTTTAGTCTTTATTTTATTGCATCTTAGTTATTAGAAAAACCAAACAAAAATCATATTATTTACTTTTCTGTCAAGCAATTATTTCTACTATCTGATTAATATTTGGGATGAACCTAATCTGTACCTGATAACAAAACTCGATTTATCGAATATTACTTGGACAACCGTGCACTTGCGGTAATTGTGGTCCCTTTTATTTTCGTACTTAATTTTATTACACACCAGGACCCACCGAGTTTTTGGCGCCGCTGCCGGGGACGGTAGCGTGAGACCCCGATGTTAATCTTTAGTAGTTTTAATTGTTTATTTTTTTTTTTTCAGTTTTACGCTTGGTTTTTGTTTTTGTTTTTGTTTTTGTTGTACAGGTTTTTATACTAAGGTAATGATCAAGAGTTTTAATGAAGATGTATAGAGGACATTACCCAGATCCCGATCCTTACGACTATTGGGAAGACTCTTCGGGACAACAACAATGGGGTAGTAACTTCTACCAACAACCTTATCAATACCCGCAAGAGCAAGAATGGAACAATCAATGGATCAGAATAATCAACAACAACCGCCGTATCACTATCAACCAGAACAAGCATGGAACAATTACCGTTGGGTTGAGAATAATCAACAAAAATCATCATATCACTATCAACAAGAGCAAAGATGGAACAACCAATGGGTTGGAAACGTTCAACAACCTCCACCTTCACCATAAAGTTCTGAAATAAATAGAGCACTTAAAGAACTCATGCGCTTACATGAACAAACGCCTGAGGCAGTAGAGGAAAAGGATTCAGAGCAATGGTTTGAAAGCACTCAACACTCTCCACCTCATCACTATCATCAAGAAATCGACAATGAGATAAGTTCTAAACTCAAGCGCCTAGTAGAGGAAACCAACACCACCCATTCATGCATACAACAGATGGTTAAAGAATGGGGTAGTATGTCTTATGAAGATTCCACTCCCCCGAGGGATGGAAAAGATCAACCGGAAGAAGTAGTTGAGGAGGAGGTGTTGAAGGAAGATACTATTGATAGTGATATGACCACCATGCCAGTTATAAATGGAGACCACCATGTGGTTGAAGATCTTGTTAGCATGGTGAAAGAAGGAATAGCAACGCAAATCCTAGAAATTGAAACTGAGATTGCTATTCCTATGGTGCGTGCACATGATCAAGATACATAACGCAGACAAGAAGAAGAGGTGATCGAGATTCCACAACAAAAACATGATGAGGTGATAATAGAAGATTGGTTTGAAGACGAAGACGAATGTGAAGTGGTTGAGGTATCAATTGAAGAGATAAAGGTTCACAATAAAATAGAAGTTGAATCTCCGCCACAAAAAGTTCACCAATCACTATATCCACCACAAATCATCATTAGAGATGAAAAATCGGAATTACCTCTATTACTAAAAATGATCAATAGGTGCTTCGTAAGAAAGGTGCTACACCGCGAGAGTAAAGCGGCAAGGAGGATCACCTACCCACCATATTTTAAAGAGGAACGCGAGATTGGAAAGAATAAAAATGAGCTTATACCATTGAGGACGGTTATCTACTATCATGTAGTGGAAAACGAGTTTCTCCATGAGAGCAAGAAGGCGAAGTGAAGATACCACCCTCCCCTTTCAGAGATCGATTGAATATAATTCTAAGGGGGAAGGTCCCAAAGTTTACATGCCAAGGACAAGGCGAATTTAAGCGGAGGAGAACCTCAAGGGCCTCAATACCATCTTCGTGGAAGGTAACGCGTCGAACTTAAAGACGTAATAAACAAAAGTGCTTCTTGGGAGACAACCCATGTTTAATTTGCTTTCTGTTTTTTAATTCATAGTGTATATTATAAGTAATGGTCGAGTCTTAGTGTCTATTTTTAAAAGAAATGAGAAAGGCAGTGTGTTATTGGTGCAAGAATTGAGTTTGGGGTGCTAAGGAACGAAAAGGAGAAAAACTGCTGCACTGGCCGGCTAGCCGGTTAGATCACCGGCATGCCAGTGGAGCAGAAACACGTGCCCACGGGTTCATGGCTCGGGTTGTTTGCCGAGAGGTAGAGAAAATTAAAAAGTTGCACCAGTATGCCGGCCAGATCTCTGGTATGCCGGCCAGAAGGAAAACACGTGCCCACAGGTTGCTCGACACGGGTATTTTGACGGAGCGCGAATTTGAAAAGAACAGCGCACCGGCTAGCCGGTGCCTAAAAACACGTGGCCACGGGTATGGATTCGGGTTCAAGGCAGAATGTTACACAAAGGAAGACGTCCAGCACCGGCTAGCCGGCGATTCCGCCGGTATGCCGGCGAGATGGCAGTTTTGAAGTGTTCTATTCCAATTCCACTTCTTACCTTATCAATAAGTAACCCTAGCCTCTTCAAAAACGAATTTTCCAGACCCTAACCCATTATATACCTGCACAAAGACCACTACAACACCCAAGAACATTAAATATTTCCTCCTATTCCATTACAAACATACATCCAACACCACAATCCTTCAAGAAAATCAAGAAATCTTCTCCTTCAACCTTAAGCCTCTTCATCAAAGCTTCAATCCTATTCATTAAACCTTCCCCAAGCCATTACATATTGATTACCCATCTCACATAAACACCTAAATCCTTCATTACAAATCCTCAAAACATCAAATTTCAAAACTCTTCTCTAGTTTTTGATTAATTGAAGTTTTGAGTTTGGGGTTCATTGAGATGACGAAGATTGGGAGGTCAAGAACACCATGAAGAGGAAGAAGAAGTTGGATAACCTCTTATTACTTTTGGGTGTTGAAAGATGTAGTTGAAAGAATGGAAATTTTGGAGGATAATCATGAAGAGGTGTTACCAACCATAGGAAAAAGTCACAAAAGAGTTAGAGCTTATGCAAATCATATTACGTGGAGTGAGCAATGTTCAACATGCCACCTATACAACACAAGGAGCTCAACCTACACGCAACCATGGAAACTAGCTTCGTGCTAGTTCAGATACGTTTTCCTATCCCTTTTCTCATTTGTTTTATTAGTTTTTATTTGCTTTCTTGAGTCTTTTTCGAGTCGTGGGGACACAACTCATTTTTGAGTTTGGGGTGGGGTTCGTTGCCTCATCCCAATTTTTCTGTGTTATTTGTTTTACACGCGTCCAATAAAATTAATCTAAGGGTTGCGTTTGACTGTAGAGTATTTTAAATGCCCCCATTAAGCATGCTTTTTATGAATTTATGATGAAAATAGTTGACTTTAGGAGTTAGTATAAAACGCACTTAGATTGCATGAAAATATGAGGTAATTGATAGGA
Organism: Nemophila menziesii; assembly: GCA_029959085.1. Lineage (NCBI taxonomy): Eukaryota > Viridiplantae > Streptophyta > Magnoliopsida > Boraginales > Hydrophyllaceae > Nemophila > Nemophila menziesii. The sequence goes on from JARWIR010000002.1 coordinate 95,564,085, forward strand.
AGAATTAATGAACAATGCAAAAGAAGTAAACTTGTGCTTAAGGATAATGAGTGGTTTGTGGAACGTGAGATCTGAATGAGTAGAGAACCCACTTAGGTATGAACTAGAGGCAAGTTGTGTAAATAGGAAGATGATACATGCAGTTCTTTGTTAGCCCTTTGAATCCTTTTTGGCCTTCTATCCCTGAATTAATTATATCCGTCTTAGGCAAATTTTTAGCCTTTAAGCCTTTCTTTTGTCGCCACATTATAAGCTAATCTCCCTTTAGATTGTTAGGCATGACCATATGACCCGTACTTGAATCACGATCCTGAGACTTCCTGTCTTGAGCTTGAGTTTGGGGTGGTGGGTCCACTATATGGGAATTTACATTGGGTTGGAATTTTTGAGCTTATCAATTGTGCTCAGTTTATATTTTGATGATGATTCACAGATTTATATTGTAACCCTTTGCCGGGGTAATAGTGAATGAAAAAGAAGCTACGAGCTAGAAAAGAAAAATATATATATGAAAACAAAAAATTAGCGTGATATCTCGAACATCAAAAAAAGAGAGTCGTAGCTACACAAAAGAAAAAAATGTTTGAATATATATTCGGACCGGCAAAGAAGAATTATTTAAGTGAATCATCCTTAAGTGCTTATTGGGTTAATTTGAGGACGCTACATTAGCGCGTCAAATGGGTTAAGTTAGAAAGTATTCGAGTGTAAACTCAATCTCTTGGACAGTTTGTTGATGGTAAGTGAGGAGAGAGCCAAAAGCTCACTTCAAATTTACCAAATATACATACCATACCGTCCTTAAGCCGATATTAAAACCGTAAAGACCTCGTGATTCCTAGATACACAGTGAGTTAATAGGGAGTATGCTAAGTGGAGCGTTCAACGCAAGTAAGGATCGAGGAACACCCTATAGCCACCATCTTGAGACAAGTAATAAGCGTAACCTTCTAGCATTGTGAAATTAATTTTGTATTGATATTATTTTGTGTTTGATTTTGCATGATATGTGTATGTGTATACTAATTCCTAGATTAAACTATATGAGATTTATTTTAAGTTGTGCTTTGGGACTATTTACTAGATTCTACCTTTTGCGTTCACCTAAAAGACCTTTGTTTTTATTTTACTTTGTCGGGACGACAAAGGTTTGAGTTTGGGGTCTTGATGTCTCCCTATTTGTTCTAATTATTAGCCCTTTGGAGACATCCTTTTAGGTGAATATTTGACTTATTTTATAGATTTTTATGCTTATTTTGTCATATTGCACTTTCTCCCCTTGGAATTAGACTATTTGCATTTTTAGAGCCTTTGTGCATTAATTTGATTATTTTTAGTGCAAAGTTAGTAGGTTCTTGAATTTCATGAAAAACCACTACAAGTAGGAGAAGTGAAAATTAAAGTCTTAGAGTATTTTTAGTGTGTTAGGAAGCATTTTATTTGAGTTTCTAATTTTAGAGTGCACTTTCCTATATATAGTCTTGAATTATTGATTTATTATTTTTAAAAGCATATGCGGTTTAATTATTTATTTATTGTGAAACTTTAAAAGATATATGGTAATTAATTAGAGACCAAGTCAAGTCTAAGAAGTAAAGGAAAGATATATACATGGAAATAAGAATATTAAGGAAGGATATATGCAAAGAACGAAAAGATAAAGCTGCCAAATAATTCTGAAATTCTAGCCACGTTTCAAAGACGAGCTCATAACTTAAGATTGGCTAGGAATTTGGGAGAATGGTTTGGACCAATGGAAATATCTTTCCGAGACAAGAGGTTTCGACTATTGGAAAACGTCAAACGGATAACTATTTGGACCAATTGAAGAAAACATGAAGATTAGTCAGCGAAGACTCCAAACCCAATCAAAGGTAATTAAAACTCTCGAGCATACCCTTTAACAGATGGCGAGTACACTTCAAAACAGGCCAAAAGGGAAACTCCCAAGTGATACTATTGCTCCCGAAGATGATGCTTGTCATGTGGTTGAATTAAGAAGTGGAAAACAGTTAACTCCGCCTAGAGCAGAAGAAACATAACCAACCTCTATTCCTGAAAAAGTGGTTGAAGAAACAGTTGAAGACAAGGACGAAGAAGTAGTTGAACCAAGGAGTGTCTCAGAGAAAACACCAAAAAGAAGAAAAGAACAGTGGTAAACAATACACGCCCTCCTCCAACATTCCCATCATGTGTCAAAAACAAGAACACTAAAAATGATTTAAGAAGTTCCTTGACATGGTGAGCAAGCTAGATATTAATATACAGTTTGTATAAGCTCTCAGAAGGATGCCAAAATATTTGAAATTCATGAAAGACATCCTCTCTAACAAAAGAAGTTTAGAAACCGGGGAATTGATTGGATTACCAGAGGAGTGTAGTGATATATGCCAAATCAAGTTGCCACCAAAGCTACAAGATCCCGAAAGTTTTACGATTCCCATTGCTATTGGTGAAGGTTGGACCAGGAAAGCATTGTTTGATTTAGGCGCGACTATCAATCTCATGCCAAAGTACCTGTTCGAGAAGCTCAATATAGGAGAAGTAGGACCTACTTCAGTGATATTGCAGATGGCGGATCGCTCCCTCTCCCAACCAGTAGGTAAAATTTAAGATGTTTTAGTGGTAGTTTTATATTTCCTTGTGATTTTATTATATTATTGACTACGGCGCGGATAATAATGCCCCCATAATCTTGGGAAGACCATTCTTAGCCACAGGGTGTACACTAATATATGTTGAGAATGGTGACTGGATCATGAGGGTCCAAGACGAACAGGTACTGTTCAATGTGTTCAAGGCTATGATATATCCTAATACAAAATATGAATGCTTGAAAATAGATGTCATCAGCAAAATTACGCAAGAAGTCTTTAATGAATCAAGCTTTGATGGCACTCTAACATCAGCCTTGGCACTTGAATCTCTAGAATAATATGATGATATAGCTGACGAAGTAGCAGCAATAGACTCAGTCGACGGTAGGCCTAGAGCCATTCGAGAACAAATTCAAGAATCAGGAGATATTGAGCCAATGAAGAAACCATCTATCATCTGCCCACCTGTTCTTGAAGAAAAACCGCTTCCAGACCATCTGGGTTATGCGTATTTAGGTATGAACAACACTTTGCCTGTTATTATTTCTGCTAACCTTTCAGGTTCTCAAGAAGATAAGCTACTACGCCTTCTTCGCGCTAAAAAAGAAGCAATTGGTTGGACTATTGCCGCTATAAAGGGAATTAGTCCTTCCATTTGCAAACATAAGATTATTTTTGTGAAAGAAGGAGGATGATATATAGAGGGGAAAAGGAGACTCATGCCAGCTATGAAAGAGGTGGTAAGGAAGGAGGTAATCAAGTTATTAGACGCGGGTATTATCTTTCCGATTGTAAGCAGTGATTGGGTTAGTCTGGAGCAATGTGTTCCAAAGAAAGGAGGTATCACTATCATCCTTAATGATCAAAATGAATCTATTCCATCAAGAACAGTTGTGTGGTGGAGAGTATGCATGGATTACCGCAAGCTCAACAAGGCTTCAAAGAAAGATCACTTCCCTCTACCGTTCATTGATCAGATGCTAGACAAACTCGCAGGAAGAGAGTATGGTCGCCTAAGGTGTGATAAATAATAGACAAAATAGATGCAAATAAACACCCTAGGCTAGCACGTTACTCACTACAATTATCACAGATCGTATGCAAGTTTTAATGATAAATAAGATTCGTTCCTCAGAGACTACGAAAGTTAGAGAGAACTTATGCAAATATCAAGCGCAAATAAGCAAGTTAGAAGGATAATACACAAGAAATAAAAGACTAAAGTAATTGTTTGGTTTTTTGAAATAGAAAATTAAATAAGTAAATTAAAGACAGAAAATTAAATAAGAGAAGAAACGATAGTATGAGAGTTTAGCTCGAGATATAGCAAGTAATCCCCACTAGCCTTGTTTATTCTAATCATGTAAGGAGAATTATGTAGAATTGCAATAATCAGGATTCTAAGTTCCTCCTAACCCCCTTCCGGGTGGACTTAGGTGGCGACCTCACAATTACCAGGGGACTTAACCAAGGTTCTGCTACGCCACTAGGTTCTTAGATGAGACTGGCATGCAAATAATGATCAGTGGTTAAATCAAACCCTAATGGCTATCTAGTTAGGCAAGCCCGTCAGGATCACTACCACACACTAGACGTTTATGTGGTGTTACGATAATTCGACACCCCTTCAGGGTGACCATCTAACTACTATTAAGGTTATCCTATACGTTGCGCACCGCAGGGAAAACATAAAAAATCACTAATTCATTTAAATATTATAATCACAAATTAAAATAGATGTAAAAAAAGTCTAGGGTTCATACCCATATGCTAAATCTCAAGCTAAAATAGAATTAGTTCATACTAGAGAAAGAAAAGAAAACAATTACAAATTTGAAGGCTTGTGAAGACATAATTTGATGCTCAACTCCTTCCAGACTTTTCTTCTCTTGTTGTAAGCTTCCTCTATGTGTTTCTACTGAATAAAGGATGTATTTATAGGGTATTCTTAACCCTAATTCAGATTCTTGGAGTAGAGGGCAAGTAAGAGTACTCTTTTCCAAATCAAATTCGCTTCCTAAAATATAGAAAAGGTAAGAAACTGCTGATGTTTTGTTCTGGTCATAACTTCTCCAATATTGCTCCGATTGACGTGTTCTTTATATCGAAACTGATCGTCTCGAAAAACTCTACAGTTTTTCTTCAGACCATTCTTCCAAATTCACATCTTTTTGAGTTATGATCAATTTAATGGACGTAGTTGCTGAATTCCAAATTTACTTAGCAACTTTTCCTTTCCTATTTTATGTATTACTTTCTTTATCTCCAATTTCCATCATTATCTTCTTTCCCCTATTTATTAGAATTGATTTGACATCTAATTAATTACCATATATCTTTAAAGCTTCACAATTAACAAACAATTAAACCAGATATGCTCTACAAATAATAATTCCTCAAATCAACACAAGAAATAGGAAAATATAACAATATGAATAAAAATCAATAATTAAATTCCTAAATACACCTAAAATGATGTCTCCAACCTATATTAATTCATCACAAATAGGGAGACATCAGAGTATTATTGTTTTCTTGATGGATATCCAGGCTATAATTAGATTTGTGTAGATCCTACTGATCAACACAAAACAACTTTTACTTGTATCATGGATAAATACACTTTTTCTTATAGAAGGATGCCTTTTGGTTTATGCAATGCACCTGCCACGTTCCACAGGTGTATGATGGATATATTTTGGGACATTATTGATAAATACTTGGAGGTTTTTATGGATGATTTTTTGGTTTTCGGAGATAGTTTTGATGAATGCCTCAATAATCTAGAGGAGGTACTTGTGCGATGTAAGGAAACAGATCTTTTGCTTAGCTGGGAAAATGCCACTTCATGGTTCGAGAAGGGATTGTGTTGGGACATAAAGTTCCGAGTGCAGGAATGGAGGTTGACCGAGCTATGCTTGAAGTTATCAAAACCTTACCACCTCCGGTTTTTGTTAAAGGAGTGAGAAGTTTCTTGGGTCATACAGAATTTTATCGAAGATTTATTAAAGATTTCTCCAAGATCGCCAAACCGCTTTGTTCTTTACTTAAAAAGGATACTCCTTTTAATTTGAATGACGAATGTCTTAATGCATTTTTGAAGATTAAGGAGAAACTCATCTCCACACAGTTGTCATACCTCCAGATTGGAACGCTCCGTTTGAACTTATGTGCGATGCAAGTGATCACACAATGGGTGTTGTGTTGGGCGAGAGGAAATCACAGATCTTACATAAGATTTACTACGAAAGTAAGATCTTTAACGCTGCCCAATTGAATTATACAGTTACAGAGAAAGATTTATTAGCGTTAGTATATGCTTTCGATAAATTTCGTTCCTACCTGCTTGGGATGAAAACTATTGTATACACAGATCTTTCAACAATTAAGTATCTTATGGAAAAAAAGGACGCTAAGCCGCGTCTTATTAGATGGGTACTATTGCTACAAGAGTTTGACATAGATATTCGAGACCGAAAAGGATGCGAGAATCAAGTTGCTGATCATTTATCTTGGCTCGAAGGATCTAATGCCAACAAGGAACCATAATTGGTTAAAGAGGTATTCCCTGATGAACATATTTTTGCAATTAAACATGTGTTTGTGCCTTGGTATGCAGAAATAGTTAACCTCATCGTGAGTGGTGTAATCCCTACAGACTTTAATCCACAACAAAGACAGAGATTAAGTTATAAGGTCAGACAAGTCTTTTGGGATGAGCCCTACCTCTTCAAGGTTTGCAGTGATCAAGTTATCAGGAGATGCATCCATGAGGGCGAAATTAGTAAAATCATGGCAAGCTATCACAGTTCACCATATGGTGGTCATTTCAAAGGCGATAAAACTGTAAAAAGGCGCTAAAATTCTTCAATCCAGTTTCTATTAGCCTATGCTACACAAAGATTTTCATTAATTCGTCCAGACTTGTCAAAAATGCCAGTTCACTAAAAATATATCAAAAAGAGACAAGATGCCACTCAACAATGTCTTAGAAGTCGAAATCTTTGATGTATGGGGAATAGATTTCATGAGACCATTTATATCTTCCCATAATAATCTTTATATTTTGCTAACAGTAGATTATGTGTCCAAGTGGGGAGAACCAGTGGCAACACCTAAAAACGATGCTAAAACAGTCATATCATTCCTTAAATCGAGTATCTTTTCAAGACATGGTATGCCACGGGTCCTCATCAGTGATAAAGGTACCCACTTTATAAATTTTCAATTGAGAGATGCCCTTCGTAAGTTGGGGGTGAGACACCGCACTTTAACCGATTATCATCCACAATCTAACGGTCAAGCTGAGGTCTCTACTGAGAGATCAAGTCTAATCTAGAGAAAAACCGTGAACAAAACAAGGACTGTTCATTAAAATTAGATGATGCCCTCTGGGCTTACAGAAGAACATTCAAAACACCAGTTGGGGCATCTCCCTGTCGCATGGTCTATGGCAAATCATGTTATCTTCCTATTGAGACTGAATCCCGTTTGGTCTGGGCTCTTAAAACTCTAAATCTAAACCCGGACTTGGCAGGTAAACAAAGGATGATGCAGTTGAATGAGTTGGATGAGTTCTGTTTCCATGCCTATGATGATTCACGTCTCTACAAGGAGAAAACAAAAAGATGGCATGATAAATAGATTCGTACGAAGAGGTTCGAGAGACGACAAAAGGTACTTATATACAACTCTAAATTCTCGAACTATCCAGGTAAGCTTAAGTCCCATTGGGGAGGACCTTATATTGTTACGAAAGTCACACCTCATAGAGCAATCGAAATTGAACATCCAACCGAGCAAAGGATATTCAAGGTGAATGGTCATTGCTTAAACATATACCATGATAGTGAGGACTTTGGACGAGAGGAGACGATCCATCTCGAAGAACACGCTTAACCCGAGGTACACTTCGAAGTAAACGACGTTAAACAAAAGTGCTCTTGGGAGACACCCCTTGTTTTAATTGCTTTCTAGTTAGTTTTGTGTTTTTTTTTTTTTTTTTTTTTTTTTTTTTTGATCGGTAAATCAAACTTTTTATAAAATGAAGCCCAAAACTGTCAAGTACATTACATACTAGGCCCATACCTAATGGGTCATATACTTTACTCCCACATTACTAGGTTAACTATTACAACCATTAAAAAACTTAATACACTTTAACTACCTATTACAACTTTTTGAAAAAGCCCAATACATTTTAAATATCAACTAACTATCACAGAAGTTGTTACACGCATCCTTTGCTCTTTGACTACGAAAACTTCTTCTTTTCAACTTCACTGTCACATAAGCCTTCATCACATTGTAGAGTCTTTCTTCATTCATTTGCTTATCTCCATGTTCCCTCTTATTCCTTTCAAACCAGATAAAATAGATATATGTAGTAATCACCACTCCAGCTATCATTACCATCTCCAAATGACCACATACCTTTTTAGTCTCTTCAAATAACTCTTGTGTATTGTGTACATTAACATTAATACTCCAATCTCCAAGAATTTTCAGCAGAATTTTTTTTGAGAACTCACAATTAACAAATAGATGATTACAATCTTCATTCTCAACTTTACACAAGTAGCAAACAGGGTTGACATTCAAACCCCACGCATTTAATCTGTCTTTGGTAGGTAATCTTCCCAATGCAACTTGCCAAGCCACAAATGAGCATCTCAGTATACAAACTTTAGACCACACTATATCAAACCAACTCACTTCATTATTATGATCAGTAATACTGTTCATAGTTTTCTTGTAGGAGAAATGACCTTTAACAGATTCAGTCCAAAAGATTTTGTCCATCTTCTCAGTTAAAGTGATGCTCTGTATTTGAGGAAGAATATTCCCTATACAAGGAGGTATTCTCCACCTTCCTCTACCAAAACAATCACTTACAGTTTTATTACAACTCAGGTTATACTCATCACAAGATATCTTTAGTAACTCTTGTACACCTCTCTTCTTAATCCATTTATCCCACATTATGAAAGTTAACTTACCATTTCCAACTTCATGATAGATCAAGTTATAAGCAAGTTGTCTAACTTTAAGCATCTGCTTCCACATCCATGAATGATATTGTTTAGGACTAATGCTCCAAACACACCTGTTTTTAAGTATATTTTTATTTACCCACAAGCTCCAGAGGTTATGGTCTTTAGAGTAAAATCTCCAGAAGTTTGAGAGCAAACAAGTTTTATTGATAATTTCCAAGTTTGGGATGTTTAATCCTCCTTCTTTCTTACTAGTACAAATTGTACTCCAAGCTATTCTAGCACCACACGCATTATCCAGATTGCCTTTCCACAAGAAGCCAGCTAGTCTCTGATTTAATTTATAGATTACCTGCTTAGGGAGGAGAAATATTCTACACCAAAAGGTAATTTTACTTATTAAAACAACCCTAATAAGTTCTACCCTTCCTGCATACGACAACAACTTTGAGCTCCATTTCGAAATGTTACTACAAATCTTCTCAACCAAAACATTTCCATCTGATATACTCATTTTTTTTGAGTTCAAGGGCACACCAAGGTACCTTACAGGAAGAGAGCCAATTTTGATGTCCAAAATATTTGAGATACTTTTTTTAATATCATCTTTTACCCCTCCAAAATATAGTTCGCTTTTGGAGAAGTTAATGCTTAAACCAGAGCATCTTGAGAAAAGATTAAGCGCATCTTTTACTACTCTTGCTGATTTCTCATTACCTTTCATGAATATTAATAGATCATCAGCGAAAATTAAGTGATTCAAACTTATATCTTCACACTTTGGATGATAACTGAAGTTCTCATTATTAGCCACCACTTTAAACAAACTTGAGAAGACCTCCATGCATATAGCAAACAGATAGGGTGAGAGAGGGTCACCCTGTCTTAACCCTCTCTTCCCTTTGAAATAACCACAAGATTCACCATTTATGCACACTGAATAGTAAGGTGTACATATGCACATTTGTATCCATTTAATAAACTGACTTGGAAAACTTAAAGCTTTTAAAGTGTTTATTAAAAATGTCCAATTTACACTATCATATGCCTTCTGCAAATCTAAGTTTATAGTGCATGAAGGACTAATTGACTTCTTCTCATAGCTACTAACCACTTCTTGAGCCACAAGAACATTGTCTGATATAAGCCTACCACTTACATACGCCGCTTGATTTAGTGAGATTATAGCACCCATAACTTTTTTTAACCGGTTCATAATAACTCGTGATATAGTCTTGTATATAATGTTAGTACACGAGATAGGACGAAATTTTTTTACACTAGCCGGGTTCTTTTCTTTAGGTATTAGTACAATCTTTGTAGAGTTGACTTGAGATAGCAATTTACCTGAGCAAAATGTTTGTTTAATAGCTGCGCAAAACTCCACTCCAATTATATCCCACGCATTTTTAAAGAATAAAGCTGTGAACCCATCAGGCCCTGGGCTCTTTCCATCTCCCATAGCAAATAAAGATTTTTTAATCTCCTCATCTGATATAGGTGCAATTAAACCATCAATACTTTCTTCAGGTATTGTTTTATTTAGAATTGACTTTAGAGTATCAACTGAGCATGTTTCCTGATCTTTTTCTTCAGTTCCAAGTAGATAGATATAATAATCAACAAACTCTTTTTTAATATCCTCTTGCTCAGTTAAGACTGATCCATCATCTTTTATTAGGGTAGACACAAAATTCCTTGCAATCCTCCCTTTTATTAACCTATAATAATAGGCAGAACTAGTGTCAGAGTCATTTATGAATAGAGCTCTAGACTTCTGCTTTAAAGCTTCATGATAAGATATAGTGGCAGTTTCCAGTTGCTGAACAAGTATTTTCTCCTCAGTTAAATCAATTTCAGAACTGCTTCCTTCCATTATTTTTTGTTGAACAATTTCTAGCTGATCTTTAATGTTACTAATATCATCTGAATTCCTCTTAAAATATCTGTTATTAAACTTTTTCAGTTCACTTTTTACAAGCTTCAATTTCATACACAAACTGAACATATGATTCCCATTAATTTGATTATTCCAAGTATTCTCAATAAGCTTCTTGTAACTGTCATGTGTTGTCCACACATTAAAGAACTTGAATGAGCATGGTTTAGATTTCTTAGTATCTCCCATAATTATTTTAATAGAGCAGTGGTCAGATGTATAAGGAGGGCTAATTATTACACTGGAGGCATATGTATTAATCCATTTTGTGTTGATAAAAGCTCTATCAATTTTGCTAGCTCTTAACTGTCCTTGATCATTTTTGTTAGTCCAAGTGAAGTATTGACCACCATAATGATGTTCATATAAACAGGCATCTTCTAGACATTCAGCAAATAAGCATGAACTATTTGGTAATGTGTCACAGTGTAGTCTATCTTCAATCCTTAATATTTCATTAAAATCCCCAGTAAAACATACACACTGGTTTTCATAATGTTTACTTAATTGTACCATATCTCTCCACAAAGTTTTCCTCACATCCTCATCATTACTAGCATATATAAACCCAATATAGACTATGTTGTTTGTATTACTTTCTGTAACTTCAATGAATATTAGTTGAGAAGTTTCTGAAATAAGCTTGATATCAAGGTAGTTGTTATCCCACATAATCCAAATTCTTCCACTATCACATTTATTATAGTTGTGAAGCATTTTCAAGTGAGGAAAATGCTCACTTATTATCCTCAAGCTATTAGGTTCTCTCACTTTTGTTTCAAGAAGCCCAATCAGCTTTACCTTATTTTGAAATATAAAATCCTTTACATCCAGTTGCCTAAGGAGACTATTGAAGCCCCTTACATTCCAAGAAGCAAAAATCATAAGTTTGGAGGCCTAGTAACCTCACCTTGCCCACCTTCATTAACAAACTTCATAATATCCCTATCAATTCTATTTTCACTAGGTTCAATAAGCTTGTCAAATGAATTAGAGCATGACACCTTATTTGAATCTGATTTCTGTTTATCTTTGTATTGATTCTGATTATTGATCTTTACAGTTTCCCAATCATTTTCATCAACCTTTTCCTTCCCTTTATCTCTGTTTTTACCATCATTTACTTTTGGCATCCAAACCTTTGTTATATTTGGGCACTTTCCATTACTATGACCAATTTTGTCACACTTACTACAAATGTTTGGTTTCCAATCATATACCACTTTAACTATCTGCAGATCTTTCAATCCTATATCAACTGATAACTCATCAGGAAGCTCCTCCTTAGAATCAATTTCAACACATACACGAGCATATCCTAACCTTGATTTAGACTCAGTCATACTGTCCATTTGTAAAGGGACACCAATTCCACTCGCAATATAACTCAAACCTCTCCTTGTCCACATAGCCATCGGTATGTTAACAAGTTTAACCCATATTGGTATCTTTGATAGATCAATCTTTTCAAACTGCATCTCCATCTGCCAAGGTCTTAGTAATAGAGGGATTCCATTTATATGCCACATTTGCTCCAGGACTTTTGTGTATGATTGTTCATTCTCAAATTTGAAGATGAAAGTGCCATTACTTCCAGATTTAACATTAACACTTCCAAATTTCACCCACTGAAATTTAACAAAACTTACAACATTGTGAAACGATGGTGATTTATCAATAAATTGCCCAATAAGACAATTTACCCACTGATCTGAGCCTTCATCTAAAACATCTTTTGGAGGAGCAATTATTTTCTTATTCCCATGACGAGTTGGAGGATGATAATCCAGATTAAGCGCTGGGTTTTCATTCTTACCAAATAGCTTCGACCATTCTTTAGGTTTAACCGCCTCATCAATAATATTCTCTTCAATACGTTGTGTAATCTCTTCAGAAGCTCGATTTTCTTTCCTCTTTTCATTTTCTTCACTACTTACCTCTTTTGGAGGACTTATTGGAGGAGTAACTTCATTACTTTCACTTTCCGGTGAGAACATCAGATGAGTGATGTTCGTATACTTAGTCTTCGATTTTGATTTCGACTTTGTACCGTTAACTTTGCCTGAATTGAACTCTTTAGTCATTATGAGATCAATATACTATGTAGAGGGTAAGGGTAGGGGCGGGTTATGTTTATGAAGTGGTGGTCGGTTGAAAAGCTGTGATGAATGGATAATATTTTTTATCTTTGACTTGATGCTAGATCCCAGAAATTGGGATTAACACCGAATCTAAGAAAGAGAAAAGCAAAAGTTGTGTTTTATCGGCTGAAAGTGGTTAAAAAAAAGAAAAATTTTGTGAAATAACGTTTAGGTGATTTGAATGGCTAGAGAGAGAATTTTTTAGCATTGACTCTCATTGACCTTACTGGTTTGTTGCAATCCTAGTTAGTTTTGTGTTTTGTAGTGTATATTCATTAGTTAGCGTATAGTTTTAATGTGTTTACAAGCTAATAGGAGAGAAAGGTAGTTTGTTATATGTGTAGAAATGAGTTTGGGGTCAAACAGGAATATTGAGAAAAATCTGACTAGGTGATCAGCTAGCCGATGAGAGCACCGGTATACCGGTGAGAGAAAACCGTGACACAGTGAGAAATATCAGGTTCAATGCCGAGGGGTCCTTAGAAAAACCTTGGTCACACTTGACGACACAATTTGATTACATCAACGACCGGTATGCTACTGATTTCACCAGTATACCGGGCTGAGGCGGTTTGTGAAGGAAATTGTTACCTAATCCACTTCTTACCTTACCAAATCAAAACCTAGCCTCTCCACCACGAAATTTTCAGACCCAAACCTTATAAAAACACCTTGAAGCTTGATTAAACCTTCACATAAAAATAAAAATAACATCAAATCTTTCCTCCATCCTCCATAAACACATCTTCTTCATCAAATCCGTTACACTACACCATAGAACACCATCAAACTCATCAAGATTTTAAGAATTCATCCAAGAACAATCAAATAAACCTTCTTCTACCATTGATAATCATTCATCCAAAAAACAAACTCAAGCCACACCAATCTTTCATAACTTTATTCTATCCTTGGTGTAACTTGAGTTGTGGGTTATTCAAAGATGACAAATAGAACGAATGCTATGACTTACAAGATGAAGTGTTCAGTCTTAGGGAAGAACAAGAAATTTACTAGAGCTACTAATGTCTCCCCATTTATGATGATTAATTCTTAGTTGGAGACATCATTTTAGGTGTATTTATTAGGTTATAGGTCAATTTTTTCATGATTTAGTACACTTTCCTATTTTATGTCTTGATTTGATTATTTATTATTTGTAGAGCATATTGGGTTTAATTGTTTGTTAATTGTGAAGCTTTAAAGATATATGGTAATTAAATAGATTCCAAGTCAATTCTAAGAGATAAGGGAAAGAGGATAAACATGGAAATTGGAGATAAAGGAAAGAAATATGAATAAGGAAAAGATAAAGTTGCCAACTAAATCCGAATTCCAACAGCTACGAACATAAAAGTGATCATAACTCAAGATTGGCTAGGAATTTGGAAGAATTGTTTGAATTGAAGTTATAGAGCTTTCCGAGCCGATCATTTTCGACTATTGGAACGTGTCAAACGGATAAGTATTGAAGGAGTTACGGCCAAAACAAAAAAACACCCGAATCTTACCTTTTCTATATTTTAGGGTTACGAATTTGAGTTGGGCTAGGAGTCCAATACCCATCTTCTACTACAAAAAACGTTTTAGGCTTTCCTATACCCTATAAATACACCCTTTAATCAGAATAAATACATCCTTGGCAAACCTTAAGCCAAAAGGAAGCTTACAATACAAGAAGAGAAGTCTGGAAGGAGCTGAACACCATATTATGTCTTCTTCAACCTTTAAATATGTAGTTTCTTTATTTTCTTTCATTAGTATGAACTAAATAATTTTAGCTTGAGATTTAGCATATATGTATGAACCCTAGTTCTTCTATCTGATCTGGGATACTTCGTATTTAATTTGAATTCATGTTTTATTCTCTGTTTATGTGTTTTGATTTAATGTCTGTTTTCCTTGCGGAGGCCTACGTATAGGATTACCTTAATAGTAGTTAGATGGTCGCCCAGATGGGGTGTCTAATTATTGAAACACCACATAACGTCTAGTGTCCAGTATTGGTCCTGACAACACTGATCCGAACTAGATATACATTAGGGTATGTTTTAATCACCATATCACCAATTGAAGGAATTGTTTGCTTAGGGCCTTGGTAAAGCTTGATAGCCCTATATTAAACTGCCTCGTGGTTGTGCCGTAGCCCCCTTAGTTATTCTCAAGGTCTAAGGAATGGGAATTTAGAATCCTGATTATTGCATATTACATGATTCACCCTTACATGTTAGAATAAACAAGACTAGTTGGGATTACTTGCTAATATCTCGAGCTAAACTCTCATACTATTTGTTCCTTGCTTATTTACTTTTCTTGTCTTTAATTTATTAGTCTAATTTTCTATTTCATAAAATCAACAAAAATATCTTTTCTTTTATTTTCCAGCGTATTAATCTGATCTAGCTTTCATATCTGCACTTGATAATTTGCATAAGTTCTCTCTAACTTTTTTAGTCTCTGAGGAACGAATCTTATTTATCATTAAAATTGCATACGTCCTGTATACTTGCAGAACCGTGCTAGCCTAGGGTGTTTATTTGCGTTTATTTTATCTATTATTTTATCACACCTTAGGCGACACCAAGTTTTTTGGCGCCGCTGCCGGGGATTACATCGTTTGTCCTTGTGCATTTATTTAGTGCTTTTATTTCAGTTAGTTCTATTTTACGCTTTTGTTTTTAGTTTTGTTTTACAGATATACAGATGGAAAGCCCGAGGAAACTTGATCTTCCCATCTCATTCAGATTGCAACCACGAGGAATCCGCACTCCAAAAATCCAAGGCGCTAAGTTTAGACCAGAACCAGGCATGATAGCGCAATTTGCGAGTCATTGACAATTTAGCGGTGCTGCACAACAAGATCCGGTCTGGTATGTTCAGGAATTCATGCAGATTTGTGATGCTTATATCATAAAAGGCGTTACAAAGGAGCATATGTATTACGTCATGTTCCAGTTCTTTTTGACCGGAGATGCAAGCGATTGGTACGATACCCAATACCCTGACGTTATTTCAGATTGGGACAAGCTTCAATTCAAATTCCTAGACCGATTCTATCCAGTTAGCAGAAGATTAAAAGATATATTGGAGCTCGAACAATTTATGCAGGAAGACGGAGAAAGTGTTGGTGAAGCATGGTTACGTTTTAATGAGAAAAAGGTGAGATGTCCATTCCATATATCATCGCCAGAATATTCATTAACCATGTTCTATGGAGGACTCAATAACAAGTTCAAGGCAAGAGCAGATTTATTAGAGATAAAGGCTTCGTATTATTAGATCTTGTAGAAGCCGAAAGTATTATGGAGAAATTTCTTGAGACCGAGAGAAGTTGGCCAATTGAAACAGGAAAAAAAAGAAGAGACCTCAGAATCTCTAAAGCTTGAAGAATTAAACCAACAACTCAAGAAACTACGAGAACAAGCTCGAACAATAACTCAGGTAAATCTAGTACATACTTTACCTTCATGTCCTGGTTGTGGATCAAGAAATCATGTGTGGGAAAAGTGTATGAATAATCCAGATGCAACTTCCTTTAAATCTCATCAAAGAAACCATTATTCTAGTGGTTATTATCCTCCTCAAGGAAGTAACACTAATTATCAGCTCCACAGAATCGGAATCGGGTCAGAAATCAAGAGACATACTATCAAACTCGACCTCAATCCTATTAACAACCACAACCCATATATCAAGAAGAGCCAACTTACGAAGAAGCTTATCAAGAACCACCGCAACATTCAATGCAACAAGCAAAACAAGAACAACCTTTGAGTTTGGATTCAAGTATGGCTGAGATGATGAAATTAGTTGAAGAGAATATGAAGATGAGCCAACAAAGACTTCAAACCCATCAAAAGGTAATTAAAAATCTCGAGCATACTCTATCAACAAATGGCGAGTACATTATAGAACAGGCCAAAAGGGCAACTCCCAAGTGATACTATTGCTCCTCAATATGATGCTCGTCACGCAGTTGATTTGAGAAGTGGAAAACAATTACCTTCGCCTAGAAGAGAACAAGAACCAACCACTATTTCAGAAAAAGTGGTTGAAGAAACAATAGAAGATAAGGTCGAAGAGGTAATTGAACCAAAGTGTGTCCAAGAAAAGATACCAGAGAAGAAAAAAAGCTAAGTGGAAACTAATACACGCTCTCCTCCACCATATCCATAACGTGTCAAGAAAAATGACAATGAAAAAGAATTCAAGAAGTTCCTTGACATGGTGAGCAAGCTAGATATTAATATTCTGTTTGTAGAAGCTCTCAAGAGAATGCCAAAATATCTAAAATTCATGAAGGACATTCTTTCTAACAAACAAAGTTTAGAAACTGAGGAAACAATTGGAATGCCAGAGGAGTGTAGTGCTATTTGGCAAAACAAGTTACCAACGAAGCCACAAGATCCCGAAAGTTATACGATTCCCATTGTTATTGGAGATAGTTGGACCGGGAAAGCATTATGTGATTTAGACGCGAGTATCAATCTCATGCCGAAATCTCTGTTCGAGAAGCTTAATATATGAGAGGTAGTACCCACTTCTATGGTATTACAAATGGCGGATCGCTCCCTCTCCCAACTAGTAGGTAAAATTGAAGATGTTTTAGTTAAAGATGGTACTTTTATATTTTCTTGTGATTTTATTATTCTTGACTACGACGCAGATAAGAATGTCACCACCATATTGGGTAGACCATTCTTAGCCACGAGGCGTACACTAATAGATGTTGAGAATGGTTAATTGATCATGAGGGTCCAAGTCAAACATGTACGATTCAACGTGTTTAAGGCTATGAAATTTCCAGATTCGAAAGATAAATGTTTTAAAATAGATGTCATCGGAAAAATTACACAAGAAGTCTTTAATAAAGCAAGCTTAGATGATGATCTAGACAAAGCCTTAGCACTTTAATCGCCAGAGATAAACAATGATACCACCGACGAAGTTGAAACATTAGGATCAAACATACGAGAACAACTTCGAGAATCAGGTGACATTGAGCCAATAAAGAAACCATCTATAATATGTCCTCCTGTTCTCGAAGAAAAACCGCTTCCTGACCATCTACGCTATGCGTATTTAGGTATGAACAATACTTTACCTGTTATTATTTCTGCTAACCTTTCAGGTCCTCAAGAGGATAAGCTACTCCGTGTGCTTCGCGCTAACAAAGAAGCAATTAGGTGGACTATTGTCGATATCAAGGGAATTAGTCCGTCCATTTGTAAACATAAGATTATTCTTGAGAACGAAGGAGGGCGATCTATAGAAGGGTAAAGAAGATTCATGCCAGCTATGAAAGAGGTGGTAAGGAAGGAGGTAATCACGTTATTAGATGCGGGTATTATCTTTCCGATTGCAAGCAATGATTGGGTTAGTCCAGTGCAATGTGTTCCAAAGAAAAGGAGGTATCACTATCGTCCTTAATGATCAAGGTGAAGCCATTCCATCAAGAACAGTTGTGGGGTGGAGAGTGTGCGTGGATTAATGACGACTCAACAAGGCTACAAAGAAAGATCACTTCCCTCTACCATTCATTGATCATATGCTAGACAAACTCGCAGGGGGAGAGTATTATTGTTTTCTTGATGGATATTCAGGTTATAATCAGATTTGTGTGGATCCCCTTGATCAACACAAAACAACTTTTACTTTTCGGTTTGACACCTTTGCTTATAGAAGGATGCCGTTTGGTTTATGCAATGCACCTGCCATGTTCCAGAGGTGTATGATGGCTATATTTTGGGACATGATTGATAAATATTTGGAGGTTTTTATGGATGATCTTTTGGTTTTTTTTGGAGATAGTTTTGATGATTGCTTGTATTATCTTGAGAAGGTCCTGGTGAGATGTAAGAGAAAGATCTTGGGCTTAATTGGGGAAAAATGCCACTTCATGGTTCAAGAAGGAATTGTGTTGGGACATAAAGTTTCGAAAGCAGTGATGGAGGTTGATCGTGCTAAAATTGAAGTTATCAAAACCTTGCCACCTCCAGTTATTGTGAAAGGAGTGAGAAGTTTCTTGGGTCACGCGGGATTTTACAGAAGATTTATTAAGGATTTCTCCAAGATCGCGAAACTGATTTGTTCTTTACTTGAAAAGGATACTCCTTTTAATTTTAACGATGAATGTCTACAAGCGTTTGTGATGATTAAAGAGAAGATAGTCTCCACGACAATTGTTATACCTCCAGATTGGAAAGCTCCGTTTGAACTTATGTGCAATGCAAGTGATCACGCAATGGGTGTTGTGTTGGGACAATGGAAAGACAAGATCTTCCACACGATTTTCTACGCAAGTAAGACCTTTTTAGCCATGGTATATGCTTTCGACAAATTTCGTTCCTATTTGATTGGGAAGAAAACTATAGTATACACGGATAATTCAGCAATCAAGTACCTTATGGAGAAAAAGGACGCTAAGCCGCGTCTTATTAGGTGGGTACTGCTGTTTCAAGAGTTTGACATAGATATTCGAGACCAAAAAGGATGCGAGAACCAAGTTGCTGATCATTTATTCAGGCTCGAAGGATCTGATGCCAACAAAGGACCATTATTGGTCAAAGAGGTATTCCCTGATGAACAACCTTTTACTATTAAAGATGCGTTTGTGTCTTGGTATGCAGATATAGTCAATCTCATCGTGAGTGGTGTATTCCCTACGGATTTAAATCCACAACATAGAAAGAGGTTAACTTATAAAACCAGACAATTCTTTTGGGACGAGCCCTACCTCTTCAAAGTTTGCAGTGATCAAGTTATCAGAAGATGCGTCCATGAGGGGAAAATTACAAAGATCATGGTGAAGTTACAAAGATCAAGTTAGCTGTCATGGCTCACCATACGGTGGCCACTTTAAAGGCGATATAACTGCAGCTAAAATTCTTCAATCTGGTTTCTATTGGCCTACCCTACACAAAGATTGTCATCAATTCGTTCAGACATGTCATAGATGCCGGTTTCACTGGTAATATATCAAAAAGAGACGAGATGCCGCTTAAGAATATCTTAGAAGTTGAAATCTTTGATGTATGGGGAATAGATTTCATGGTACCATTCATCACTTCCCATGGTAATCTTTATATTTTTCTAGCAGTAGATTATGTATACAAGTGGGTAGATGCAGTGGCAACACCAAAGAACGACGCTAAAACAGTTATAACATTCCTGAAATTACATATCTTTTCAAGACATGGTGCGCCACGAGTTCTAATCAGTGATAAAGGTACACACTTCATCAATTTTCAATTGAGAGCTGCCCTTCGGAAGTCTGGGGTGAGACACCACACTTCAACCAGTTATCATCCCCAAACTAACGGTCAAGCTGAGGTTTCTAACTGATAAATCAAATCTATCCTTGAGAAGACCATGAACAAAACAAGGAAATACTAGTCATTAAAACTAGATGATGCTCTCTGGGCTTACAGACCAGCATTTAAAACACCAGTTGGGGCATCTCCTTATTGCATGGTCTACGGCAAAGCATGTCATCTTCCTATTGAAATTAAATCCCGTGCCTTCTGTGCTATTAAACCGCTGAATCTAAACCCAGACTTGGCCGGAAAACAAACGTTGATGCAGCTGAATGAATTGGATGAATTTCATTTCCACGCCTATGAAAATTCGTGTCTCTATAAGGAGAAAACAAAAAGATGGCATGATAAACGAATTCGTCCAAAGACGTTCGAGAGAGGACAAAAGGTTCTATTATAAAACTCTAGATTCTCGAACTATCCAGGTAAGCTTAAATCCCGTTGGGGAGGACCTTACATTGTTATAAAAGTCTTACCTCATGGAGCAAACGAAATTGAACATCCAACCGAGCAAATGACATTCAGGGTGAATGGCCAGCGTTTGAAGTTATACCATGACAGTGAGGACTTTGGTCGAGAGGAGACGATCCTTCTCGAAGAACACGCTTAGCCCGAGGTACACGTCTAACTCAAAGACGTTAAAGAAAAGTGCTCTTGGGAGACACCCCTTGTTTTAATTTCTTTTTAGATTAGTTTTATGTTTTGTAGTGTATAATACTAAGTTAGTGTATATTATTAATGTGTTTACAAGCTAATAGGAGAGAAAGGTAGTGTGTTACACGTGCAGGAAATTGAGTTTGGGGTCAAAAGGACGGAAAAATTGGGCAAACCAGCTGCTAGGTGCGGTATTCCGCACCACAGCCGCGGTGTACCACAGGTCAAAACCGCGGCGACGGTTTTTGGCCACGGTAAATTGCCGAGAGATGCCACAAAATACCGTGTCGAGTATCTGCGCCCACTGATTTTTCCAGCACGTGTCCGGTGTACCGCAAGGAAAAACCGTGACAACGGTTTCAAGCACGGTAAATTTCCGAGAAGGGCCTCTAAAAACCGTGTCAAGTAATTGGGCCCACGGTTCTGGACAGCGTTGAGGTGCGGTGTACCGCACCATATCTCCGGTGCACCGCAAGGAGGCGGTTTGTGAAGGAATTGTTACCATATCAACTTCGTACCATACCAAAATCATAACCTAGCCTCTCCAACACGAATTTTTCAAACCCTAACCTTATAAATAGACCTTGAAGCTTGATTAAACCTCCACAACAAACACAACAACAACAAGAATCCTCTCCTCCTTCTTCCATAAACACATATTCTTCATCAAATTCATCACACTACACCATAAAACACCACCAAGATCATCAAGCTATCAAGAATTCTTCTAAGAATCATCAAGAAACCTTCTTTTATCATAAAATCCAAGCAAGAAACTCAAGCGACACCAATCTTTCTTAAGTTTATTCCATCCTTGGTGTAACTTGAGTTGTGGGTCAATCAGAGATGACAAACATAACAGATGCTATGGATTATAAGAGGAAGTGTTCAATCCTAGGGAAGAACAAAAATTTGCCTGGAGCCGCAATTGAAAAGGCCATCAACCTTGATGAGCCTATTGAAAAGAAACCAAAGATAGAGGCACCAGCACAACCACTACCTAAGAGATTAACAGCTAGGATGAGTGTACCATCAAGGCCTAAAGAAAATACATAAATCCAAGATCAAGGTTCTTCTTCTTCTTCTTCTTCTTCTTCTTCTTCTTCTTCTTCTTCTTCTTCTTCTTCTTCTTCTTCTTCTTCTTCTTCTTCTTCTTCTTCTTCTTCTTCTTCTTCTTCTTAGAATAACTCTTGCATGCCACCAGTATGGGCAATCAAATTACAAGATGAAGTCACTTACATAAGAAAAGAACATGATGCACTCTGGGAGGAAATTACCAAGATTAATCAGGTATTGGATGAAGTAAAAGAGACCTTGGATATTGATAATTATTCTTCTTCTTCGGAGGAAGACATGCTAGATCTTTATGGCCAGGTACCTCGTTCTAATTCTTCTTCTTAATTGCTTGTATGCATTAGGTATTTTAGTTTAGTTTTAAATTTTATTTATTTATTGAGTCTTTTTTGAGTCGTGGGGACATGACTCACTTTTGAGTTGGCGGTGGGGATTCTTGTCCTCATCTTCCTTTTTGTTTTTGCATAAAATTTAATTTTTTTTAGGTTTGAATAGGCATAGAATACGTTGAATGTACCTATTTGAGAATGATATAATTAAGTTAAGGATAGTAAGTAGTATGTTTTTGAAAGATGTCACAAATATGTTTAGTATGCATGTATGAAAACAGGAAATAAAAGATAGAAAAGTTAATGAGCAATGCTAAGAAGTCATGTTGAAACTTAGGGAAGTTATTTGGTGTGTAGAACGTGAGGTTTAAAATTAGTTGAAAACCGTCTTGTCTATAAACTAATAGTGAAAAAGTAACAAAACCCGGTTGTTAGAAAAGTGACTAAGGCATTTCTTTCATATTGAAGCCACTTGAAGCCGTTTAGCTTTCTCACCCTTTTATTTGATTATTGTTATTATTTATCCGTCTTAGCCCCCCTGAGCCTTTATAAAGCCTTTTATTTAACCACATTATAAACCATACCCCTTAGGTTATAGGACTTATCTATATGACCCGCACTTGAATCACAAAACCTGAGACAAGTCATTTTTAGAGCTTGAGTTTGGGGTGGTGGGTTTCATCATTTGGGAACATTAGGATTGGGAAATTGTAATTGTGATTTTATTGATGATGAAAAATTTATTATTGTAACCCTTTGCCGGGGTAAGAGTAAATGAAAAAAGCTGAAAAGCATGAATTGAAAAGAAAAAAATATATATGAAAAAAATAGCGTGATATCTCAACATAAAAAAAGAGAGTCATAGCTATACAAAAAAATTGATATTAAAAGAAAAAATATTTGGACCGACAAAGTGGAATTGTTTTATCATCATAAAAAGGTTTTATTTGGTGTTATTTGGGGATGCACATTAAGGCATCAAAATTGGGTTGAGTGAGAACATCTTCGAGTGAAAACTCAAGCTCTATGGCGATTCGTTGATGGAGTGTGAGGAGAGATCCAAAATCTCACTTTTCATTATCCAAATATACCACACTGTCCCTAAGCCACGTTATAACCGTAAAGACCATAGGATTTCTAGCTACTTGATGGAGAAACAATTAAGCTATTAGGTTGTAGGTAAGTGGACCATTGGATGCTATATTAGGTACTATGAACAACCTATAGCCATTAGCACAAACTGAGTTGAGACCTCTCATTCTGGCATTACGAAATTAATCTGGACTTGAATTTATGGAATGTTGATTATGTGTATAGTAAGCATACGTGTGCATTATTTCTTTAGCATTACTACATAATACTTTTTAGATATTATTCTCTCGGATCATTCATTGTGTTCTGTTCTTCTCCTCCTCCTACTTCTTCTTCTCTATTTATTATTTGACTACCCTACTGTTCTTTATTTTTATTGTATCCGGACGATACAACTTTGAGTTGGGGGTCTTGATGTCTCCCCATTTGTGATGATTTATTCTTAGTCGGAGATATCATTTTAGGTGTATTTATTAGGTTATAAGTCGAATTTCTCATGATTTAGTATACTTTCCTATTTCGTGTCCTGATTTGATTATTTATTATTTTTTAGAGCATATTGGGTTTAATTGTTTGTTAATTGTGAAGCTTTAAAGATATATGGTAATTAAATAGATTCCAAGTCAATTCTAAGAGATAAGAGAAAGAGGATAAACATGGAAATTGGAGATAAAGGAAAGAAATATGAAAAAGGAAAAGATAAAGTTTCCAAATAAATCTGAATTCCAGCAGCTAAGAACATAAAAGTGATCATAACTCAAGATTGGCTATCAATTTGGAAGAATTGTTTGAATTAAAGTTATAGAGCTTTCCGAGACGATCATTTTCGACTATTGGAACGTGTCAAACGGATAAGTATTGAAGGAATTACGGCAAAAAAAAGGACAAGAATCTTACCTTTTCAATATTTTAGGGTTACAAATTTGAGTTGGGCTAGGAGTCCAATACACACCTTCTACTCCAAAAAACGTTTTAGGCTTTCCTATACCCTATAAATACACCCTTTAATCAGAATAAATACATCCTTGGCAAACCTTAAGCCAAGAGGAAGCTTACAACACAAGAAGAGAAGTCTGGAAGGAGCTGAATACCATATTATGTCTTCTTCAACCTTTAAATTTGTAATTTCTTTATTTTCTTTCATTAGTATGAACTAAATAATTTTAGCTTGAGATTTAGCATATATGTATGAACCCTAGTTCTTCTATCTAATTTTGGATACTTCGTATTTAATTTGAATTCATGTTTTATTCTCTGTTTATGTGTTTTGATTTAATGACTATTTTCCTTGCGGAGGCCTACGTATAGGATTACCTTAATAGTAGTTAGATGGTCGCCCGGAAGGGGTGTCTAATTATTGAAACACCACATAATGTCTAGTGTCCGGTATTGGTCCTGACAACACTGATCCTAACTAGATAGTCATTAGGGTATGTTTTAATCACCATATCACCAATTAAAGGAATTGTTTGCTTAGGGCATTGGTAGCGCTTGATAACCCTATTTTAAACTGCCTCGTGGTTGTGCCGTAGCCCCCTTAGTCGCTCTCAAGGTATAAGGAATGGGAATTTAGAATCCTGATTATTGCATATTACATGATTCACCATTACATGTTAGAATAAACAAGACTAGTGGGGATTAATTGCTAATAGCTCGAGCTAAACTCTCATACTATTTTTTCCTTGCTTATTTACTTTTCTTGTATTTAATTTATTAGTCTAATTTTCTATTTCATAAAATCAACAAAAATCTCTTTTCATGTATTTTCCTGCGTATTAATCTGATCTAGCTTTCATATATGCACTTGATAATTTGCATAAGTTCTCTCTAACTTTTGTAGTGTTTGAGGAACGAATCTTATTTATCATTAAAACTTGCATACGTCATGTATACTTGCAGAATCGTGCTAGCTTAGGGTGTTTATTTGCGTTTATTTGATCTATTATTTTATCACACCTTAGGCGACACCAGCTACAATAGAAAAGGCAATTGACCTTGATGAGCCTATTGAAAAGAAACCAAAGATAGAAGCACAAGAACAACCACTCCGAAGGAAATTAACAACTAGAATGAGTGTACCACCAAGGCCTAAAGCAAAGACAACAATCCAAGATCAAATTTCATCTTCAAATCTTAATGAAAATCTAGAAAGTATATCAACACCAGCATGGGAAATTAAATTGATGGAAGAGATTGATAGTCGAAAAAGAGAATTCAACGCCTGCTTGAAAGAAATTTCAAGGATTAATTATGTAATAAACGAAGTAACAGAAGATCTGAATATAGATGAGTATTTTTCTTCGGAAAAGGATATGCTAGATCTTTATGACCAGGTACCTAGTTCTAGTTCTTCTTCTTAATTTCTTTATTGAGTCTTTTCGAGTCATGGGGACACAACTCACTTTTTAGTTGGGGGTGGGGATTCTTTGTCCTCATCTTCCTTTTCATTTTCGCATAAAATTTAATTTTTTTTAGGTTTGAGTTGGCATAGAATATAGCGAATGTACCTATTGAGCATGTTTAATTAAGTCAATGATAGTAAGTAGTATGTTTTTTGAAAGGTGTCTCAAATATGTTTAGTATGCATGTATGAAAACAGGAAATAAAAGATAGGAAGATTAATGAGCAATGCGTAAGAAGTCAAGTTGAAACTTAGGGAGAGTTATTTGGCGCGTAGAACATGAGGTTTGAAATTAGTTGAAAACCCTCTTATCTATGAACTAAAAGTTAAAAAGTTACAAAATCCGGTAGTTAGACAAGTGAATAAGGCAGTTCTTTCATATTGAAGCCACTTGAAGCCTTTTTAGCTTTCTCACCCTTTTATTTGATTATTATTATTTATCCGTCTTATCCCCTCTGAGCCTTTTTAAAGCCTTTTATTAAACCACATTATCAGCCATACCCCTTACTTTTATAGGACTTATCCATATGACCCGCACTCGAATAGAAAAATCTGAGACAAGTCGTTTTTAGAGCTTGAGTTTGGGGTGGTGGGTTTCATGATTAGGGAACATTGGGTTTGGGAAAAATGTAATTGTGATATTATTGATGATAAAGGTTATTATTGTAACCCTTTGTCGGGGTAAATTAAATGAAAAAAGCTATGAAAAGAATGAAAAGGAAAAAATATATATTAGAAAAAATAGCCTGATATCTCAACATCAAAAAGAGAGTCATAGCTAGCTATCAAAGGAAAAAAAGAATATATATGAAAAGATTGAAAAATATTTGGACCGCCAAAGTGGAAATTGTATATCATCATAAGAAAGTTTTACTTGGGTTATTTGGGAATGCAAATTAAGGCATCAAAAATTGGGTTGAGTGAGAACATCTTCGAATGAAACTCAAGCACTAAAAGATTCGTTGATGGAATGTGTGGAGAGAGTGCCAAAAGCTCACCTTTTCATTATCCAAATATACCACACTGTCCCTAAGCCACGTTATAACCATAAAGACCTTAGGATTTCTAGCTAGTGGGTGGAGAAATAATGGAGCTATTAGTTGTAGGTGAGTGGACCATTGGATACTATATAAGGACCTATGAACAACCTATAGCTATTAACATGAACTGAGTTGAATACCTCTCCTTCTGGCATTGCGAAGTTAATCTGGGTTTGAATTTATGGAATGTTGATTATATGTATATTAAGCATAAGTGTGCATTATTTATTTAGCATTACTACATGAGACTTTTTAGATATTATGCCTAGGATCATTTATCGTTTTCTATTCTTCTTCTCCCCCTTCTTCTTCTTCTCTGTTATTATTTGACTACCCTACTGTTCTTTATCTTTATTGTATCGGGCCGATACAACTTTGAGTTGGGGGTCTTGACGTCTCCCTATTTGTATTGAATTAATTTAGGTTGGAGACATCATTTTTAGGTGTATTTGAGAATTTAATTATATATTTTTATTCATATTTTTATATTTTCCTATTTCTTGTCTTGTCTTGATTTGATGATTTATATTTTTAGATCATATTTGGTTTAATTTTTTGTTAATTGTGAATCTTTAAAGATATATGGTAATTAATTAGATACCAAATAAATTCCAAGAGATAAAGGAAAGAATATATGGATGAAGATTGGAGATAAAGGAAGGAAAATATAAGATAGGAAAGGAAAAGTTGTCAAGTAAATCTGCATTTCAGCAGCCACGTCCATTAAATTGAAAATAACTCAAAGATGGCCGAGAATTTAGAAGAACGTTCTGAAGCAAAAGTGTAGATCTTCTTGACGCGGACAGTTTTGATATAAAGAACGCGTCAATCGGAGCAATATTGAAGAAGTTACGACCAAAACAAAACGACAACAATTTTCCCTTCTCCTATATTTTAGGAAACAAATTTGATTTGGAAAAGTGTCATATTACTTGCCCTCTACTCCAAGATTTCGAGCTAGGGTTAGGAAAACCCTATAAATACAGCCTCTACTTAGTAGAAAGACATCCTTGGACAAATCTTAAGCCAAGAGAAAGCTTACAACAAGCGAAGAGAAGTCTGGAAGGAGCTGAACATCAAATTATGTCTTCACAAGCCTTCAAATTTGTAATTGTTATATTTTCTTTCTCTAGTATGAACTAATTATATTTTATATTGAGATTTATCATATGGGTATGAACCCTATACTTGTTTTACATCTATTTTAATTTGGGATTATAATATTTAAACGAATTATTGTTTTATTTTCTGTTTTATGTGATTTGATCTATTGTCTGTTTTCCTCGCGGTGCGCAACGTATGGGATTACCTTAATAGTAGTTAGATGGTCACCCGGAAGGGGTTCTAATTATTTAAACACCACATAAACGTCTAGTGTGGGGTAGTGATCCAGAAGAGTATTCTTAACTAGATAGCCATTAGGGTTTGATTTAACCACTGATCAGTATTGCAGACCAGTCTCATCTAAGAACCTAGTGGCATTGGAGCACCTTAGTTAAGGCCCCTGATAATTGTGAGGCCGCCACCTAAGTCCACCCGGAAGGGGGTTAGGAGCAATTTAGAATCCCGGTTATTGAAATTATACATAATTCTCCCTTACATGATTAGAATAAACAAGACTAGTGGGGGATATTACCCATCTTTACTTTATTTAGTTAATATTTCCTCATATTATCAATATATAGTGGATTCTTCTTGAAGTATTTTTTGTTGAAATCTTTGAGCATGACCTTAACAACTTTTTGCTTGATCTTAAGAATATTCATGCTAGATCCTTGCACATCCATTTCCCACACTTTCTTAACTCTGTCCTGAAACTCTTCATGCTCAGCCCAAACAATGAAAATTTTAAATAAACAAGGACCCCTAGTAATTAACCCACCCAAAGTAACTAATAAGGCACAATGGTTTGAGGTTGAAGGGGAAAGACACAATAGATTAGACTGCACCGTATACAATCACTTTGCATTTATCAAACATCTATTAGTTTTACTTTCCCTTAGTTGTATTAGAATCCTATCACTCCAAATATAAAAGTTACCAAAACTTTGATGTTCATACAGTTTCGATTCCTGAACACACTATACAAATTGAAGTGCATACTCATTGAGCTCTTCACATTGTAATCTATCCTCGATTTTAAGGATCTCATTGCAATCCCTAACGCAACCAAAGATATTATCCTTATAATCATCAATCCATCTAATAATATCTCTCCATACAGACATTCTTTCTTTCTCATCATGACTTGCATAAACAACACACAAAACTACTCTTCTATTATCTCTACTATCCACAATCTCAACCACAATAGCTTGATAAATCTCCTCTATAACCTTAACCTGAATCTCATTACTCTTCCACATTATCCATATCCTCCCTCTAAGATCTCTACTATAATTGTGAATATTGAACCCATTAAAGCTATCATTCATAATACTATGTAAATTGTGCATCCGAACCTTAGTTTCCATCAAACACATAACCTCAACTTTATTACTAAACATAATATTAGAGTCATCCAACTGTCTCAAGGGCATGTTTAAACCCCTAACATTCCATGATCCTATGATCATGCATCAGGGGGTTTATTATTATCATTTCCTCACCGTTTCTCAAGATTCTGTTCACATCTTCATCTAGTGTTGATAGAGGACTATTCAAAACTTTATAAGAGTTCCTTTCAGAGATTATGGATATATGCTACAACTTGCTACTTCATTATTCTTTGTTCTCATTGTAACAAATTTCCAAAGTTCATTATTCTACTTAGGAGTGTTATACTCACTCCCCACTGTTTTATTTTTATCACTATCACCTTCAACTTGATTTATGTTCTTATCCTGTACCATACTACCTTTCTGCACCCAAACCTTCTATTTAGCTTGACACATTTTATGACCATTGGTATCTGGGGAATTTGTTTGGCTTCCACTCAAAGACCACATCCAGCTCATGAAATGTCTCCTTCTCCATATCTATATAAACATTTTCTGGTAAATCTTCTTGCAAATTAACCTCCACAGAAACTCTAGCAAACCCAAATCTTGTTCTAAACTTTGTAACTGCATCCATTTGAATAGGTTTACCCACCCAACTAGCTATATACCCCATCCATCCTTAGTCCACAGGTTCATAGGGAAATTTTTCGATTTGATCCATAGTAGAACTTTGTGATATTCAACCTTCCCAAATTGCATCTCCTCACTCCACTCTCTTAGAAACAATGGATTTCCACCAACATGCCAAATCTGTTCAAGTGCACTACTACAACTCTTTTGATTCCCAAACTTGAATATAAATATTTTACCACACGATTTGATACTCACATTACCTAACTCCTTCCATTGGTATCTTACAAATTTAGTGATCATATAAAATTATGGTGAATCCCCAATAAACTGACCTATTAAACAATTATTCCACAATTTTGCACCCTCATCAAACACAACTTGAGGTGGAGCAACTACTTTCCTACCTTCATTCACACCAGGTTCATAAGAATTAAGTTTTAGAGCAGTTTTGATCTAACCTTCAAATAGGTTAGCTCATTTAGGATTTCCTTCTGATTGATTCTGTTTATTCTCTAATTCCTTCACATGCGCAATCAACATCTGTGTATGAATTAACTCAGGTGTATTGACTTCAGGCTCCACCCTAGTTACCACTTGATTCTTCCCCTTGTCATTCACAGTTCTGTTCCTACTCATCCCGTTATGAAAGAAGAAATAAACTCTTTACATGTCAATAAAACATGGATTTTTGTAAAACCCATAAGTTGATTGAATGTAGGTGGTTGTATAAACTTAAATAAGAGGTAACTGATGATGACCCACCTAGGTTTAAAGCTAGACTTGTTGCAAAAGGATATACTCAGAGGAAGGGAATTGACTTTCATGAAATATTTGCACCAGTAGTTAAATTTAAAACTATAAAAATGATGCTAGCTTATGTGGCATGTTATGATCTAGAACTTGAACAATTGGTTGTGAAAAATACATTTTTACATGGAGAACTTGATGAAAACATTTATATGCGACAACCTGAGGAATTTGTAGATCCTAAACACCCTTACTAAGTTGTTTACTTAAGAAATATTTTTATGGCCTAAAACAGTCTCCTATGGAATGGTATAAAAAATTTGACACCTTTGTATTGAGTCTTGGTTTTAAAAGGAGTGCGTATGATAATTGCTTGTATATGAATATCCAGTCAAATACTATGTTATTCCGTTTGCTCTATGTTGATAATATGTTACTTATAAGCAATTCAGTGCAGTGCATTAATAAACTCAAATCAAATATTAGTTCTGAATTTGACATGAAGGATCTTGGGCATGCTTAAAAGATCCTTGGCATGATTATTGAAAGAGACAAGAAGGTATGTTCTCTTAAACTACATCAAAAACCATATTTGCAAAAGGTGGTTAAGAAATTTTGAAATATAAATGGTAAGTATGTTGATATGCCTTTAGCTGGACATTTTGTACTGAGTAAAAATCAGTGTCCAAAATCTGCTCTGAAAAAATGAAAATGAGTAAAATTCCTTACTCTAATGTGATTGGTTAAATTATGTTTGCTATGATTAGTATTAGGTCTGACCTTTCCTATGCTATATCATTGTTAAGTTGATATATGTCTAACCCTGGGCTAGATCACTGGCATGCTTTAAAGTGGGTAGTGGCATATGTTAATAGTATTGTGAATGTTGGATTGTGTTATGGAAACTGGAATGTGTCTTTTGAGTTAGTGGGGTATGTTGATGCAGATTTTGCTGGTGATAGAGATAGTAGGAAGTCAACAACTTCTTACTGTTTCTCATTTGGTAGAAATTGCATTACTTGGAAATCCTAATTACAACCTTTGGTTACTTTCTCTACTACTGAATCGGAATATCTTGCAATTTGTGATTGTTTTAAAGAGAGTATTTGGTTACATGATTTGACTAAAGAATTAAAGTTAACTAAGTCTTTTGTTACCATTTATAGTGATAGTCAAAGTGTTATATTCTTGAGCAAAAATCCAGTTTATAATGAAAGAACTAAGCATGTGGATGTTAAGTTTCATTTTATTAGAAATTGGCTTCATTCCGAGAACATTAAATTGTTTAAAATACCAACTGAGGATAACCCATATGATATGGGAAATAAAATCTTGACTGTTAGTAAGTTTAAACATTGGTTAAAATTGCTAAATGTTGAGTGAGGTATTTCATTGTTTGTTCAACTAAAAGCAGCTATTTGTGAGACCAGGTGCACTGAACAATGAAGGACAACTCATGATGAATAAATGAATCAAAGAGAAGTATGAACAGTTGCCTTTAAGGTCGAAATTGTTGAAAGAAAAGTCAACTTCAGTCAACGTTTTATTACGTGGCAGTTGATGTGGCAACTTATGTGGATTATATATCTTGACTTGAGTCAATGGGTTACTTGTTTTATTCACGGTGACCTACATAATGCTAGTTGGATTACGTGGCAGAATCTGGACCATTGATGATCCTGAGAAATGGAGGGATGAGATTAAAACCCTACACTACCTCATATATATACCATCTTTCTAGCATTTGGTCAGATTCGATCTTCCGTCTTTGACTTTGTATCTTCTTCTTCTCTCCAAAACCATTCTCAACAAATAATATCTTTTAGGATTTATGTAAATCAAAGATATTTGATTAGAACAGATTAGCAAACGTGTTGTTTGTATATTGAGTAGTACTTCTCAATAGGTTAATGTTTCTGATTGAAGCCTAGGGTTTTATATATTCATTGTAATTGATGAAGGATTCGATCTGAAGCTGTAATCCGGTTCATATAGTTTTCAAAATTGAAATTTGTAGATAATATTTCCAACAGTTCAAATCCATCATTATTTGAAGAATTTAGTTTCAAATTTTGTAAAACAACCTTTCAGCTTTGTAAAATGACTGATATCTATGTTATAAGGAGGTAAATATTTTTTATTTTAATTAAGGTTTCTTATCTTTTACATTTTGATGTATTGAGACTATGAATAACATATTAACAATATGAATTTTTAATAAGTAATTAAACTTTGATTGTTGATCATTTTTATTAATCTAATTATACTATGAAAATAAGTGGTTATCAATGGAGTATTGTTCAAAAATAATTATTCTAATTTAAATTTTTATTGCTACTTCTTTAGATCTATTTCAATGAATTGAAGTTTATTTACTTGTGATTAGTATTATTTATAATTTTGTATAGGGTTACATATATATGACAGAAAAAGATCGTTGGCCATGTCATTTCAGTAGAAGAAGAGTAATCCATGTCAGGATCTGGGTAAGTTTTACCCTTTTCTAATAATTATATGTTAGATCTTAAATTATCTCAAATTTATGTTAGATTTGGAATTAATTAATTATTGTGAAAGATACTTAATTTTACATTAATTACCTGCCTAAGTCTAAGTCTAATTGGCTATAATAAGTCGGATTTGGAGGTATATGATTCTAGTACTGCAAATTATTTTCTCTAAAGGATTCTTTGGTACCTATCTTTCCCATAGTCAGAGCCTTATTTATATATAATGCCCAGAACATGTCTTTCTCATGTGTTCTTTTCGGATATTGTCAATATTCTAAGGACTATAAATGTTTTCATCTCCCTATCAAAAGAATATATATCTCTAGGCGTGTCAAGTATTTTTTCTTTCTCCAAAATTTCCACTAAATATATTTCATCCATTGGTTTTGTTCTCGCTCAACTATTCTTCTTCCATTTCTCTTACTAATTATTTGTCTGAATTTAGTTTCCGATAACCTTTTAGAGTCGTGTACCTTACAAAGAGCATCTCGCCCTTGTTTCTCAGTAAATATTTTATCTTCTAGTTAGTCTCCTATATCATCTGGGGCCCAAGTAATGGTATCCTACTACACTCATTGGACTAATACAATGATATTTATTATTTGTGAACATGTATGGTGTATTTTATATGAATGTCTTAGTATTCGTGATTTATAGCTAGTATGCTATAATGAAACGAGTAGTTCTCTTGCTGGTCTTGGAAAAATAAGATTCTGATAGTAATCTATAGCCCAAATTTTTTACTATCTTTGAAAATTATACTTTAATTATGATGTTTTGTGTTTACAAATGTTCTATTTGCTACATAAGATTGAACTTCAATTTTTATTTAATTGTTGTTGTTCCGATAACTGTATTTGAAATTGATTATAGCATTGCTCTTAACAAATTTTAAACAATAAAGCATGTGCGAATATTTTCAATCTATGCTAACAGGTTTTGAGTTATTGGAAAATTTAGATGAAGTTCTCTTCATGATGACAAATTTTGTAGCGAATATGTAAATTAATGATAGATTTTCACACTTTTTCCAAAGTCAACATAATATATATAGAGTCTGTATTTCTAGCCTCACTTTTTCATTCTCTTTCTTTCTCAGGCGTTATATAATGGATCGCAATATTACTTTGAGAATAGTTCAGGATTCAATTTCGATTCAGGGGGTTGAACCGAAGGCAGAAAAAAGTAACGCCACCTATATTAATTGGAGAAACTCGTTCCAACGGGAGCATCGACAGGAAGTTATCAAAAAAATGTAATTTTTTTTATATTATTTAATAATATAAAATATTTTTTTAATTGTTGATTTGATTATTTGTGTATACTATCATAAAGAACCAGAAGTTTAGATTTTGCTTGTAATAAATAATGAATTTTGAAACCTAATTATTATCTAGTAACAAGTTGATATGTGCACGTAATTTCTAGAAAGGTGTATTTTTTATGTTTGGAAATTGCCCTGCTCATGGTGATGTCATATTTAAAATTGCATTTGCATACTTTTTAAAATTAATATGACATATTTTACTGTTTGATATAGATTTGAGATCTTGAATGATAGCAATAACGATTACATCACATATAATACAACGAAAAAATTAGAAATTGCAATACTGATAGACAATCTAGTTGCAATTTAAAAATTTAAATAAAATTGTATTGATTACATACCTTAAGTCATTCTATGAGAATCGAATTGTCTAATCCCAACTTCAAAAACTGGAAGCCTCCCCTCTTTGCACACCGGGCTTTGATCCTTGGTTTCGCCGAATCAAATTCTGACTTGGAGACTAAGAGACCTTTTATTTTCTATGTTTATTTTACTTGGGAGAAAACTAATATACAATTTATATTCGTATAATGAGTTCTCATTATACTTATATTAACTCTAGAGGAGAAAATGAAAAGGCAATATAATGAAAATTAATTATCTTAATAATCTGGTCCACTACCCACTTGTGAAGTGGACTTGGATCTTTTTACATTACACAAAAAGATTTGACTAGCCCTTAGTGACACATTTCATACTACTGGAGGTACGTGGTTCGATCCATGAACATGTAATTTTTTCCCCTTTTCTCTTTTTCCTTAGATTGGTCTTGTATTAGAATATTAATTTGTTCTAGCAAATTAATATACCAATATTTCAAAAATTAATCAATATTTATTATCTAATAATAAAATTAGTTAACGTCATGAAGCAAGAGTAATACACTCATTAATGTGCGACTACCTGGGTTCATCGTGAAACTGATAGTAGTTAATTTAATTAACTACTAATCAAGGTTAGCCTCTAACAACACTCCCCAATGACCGAATAACGTGAAGTAATTCTGTACAAAGAACTCGGTAAAGGATCATACATGCATTCCCTCTATCTTTATAGCTCCGGATCATACAGTCCTTCCTCGTTTTGTTCACGGTCTTCTCTAGAATAGTCTTTATCTCTCGATTAGAGACCTCACCTTGACCGTTAGTTTAGGGATGATAACCGGTTGAAATGCGGTGTCCCACCCCCAACTTACGAAGGGCATCTCTCAACTGACAATTGACGAAGTGTGTACCTTTATCGCTGATGTCGTGGCGTACCATGTCTTGAAAAGATATTTTCTGTTAAGGAATGAGATGACCGTTTTGGCATCTTTCTTCGGTGTTGCCACTGCTTCTACCCACTTGGACACATAATCTACTGCTTGAAAAATATAAAGATTTCCATGGGAGGATATGAAGGGCCCCATGAAATCTATTCCCTATACATCAAAGATTTTGACTTCCAAGACATTGTTAATTGACATCTCGTATCCTTTTGATATATTACCAGTGAACTGGCATCTTTGAAAAGTGTGTACGAATTGATGACAACCGTTGTGTAGAGTTGGCCAATAGAAACCGGATTGAAGAATTTTAGCTGTTGTTCTATCGCCTTTGAAGTGGCCACAATATGGTGAACCAATACTGCTTGCAACGATTTTTCTGGTTTCTCCCTCATGGACACATCTTTTGATAACTTGGTCACTGCAAACCTTGAAGAGGTAGGACTCGTCCAAAAAGAATTGTCTAGCTCTATAACTTAACCTCTGTCGTTGTTGTGGATTGAAGTCCGCAG
The DNA here is from genome assembly GCA_029959085.1 of Nemophila menziesii. Taxonomy (NCBI): domain Eukaryota; kingdom Viridiplantae; phylum Streptophyta; class Magnoliopsida; order Boraginales; family Hydrophyllaceae; genus Nemophila; species Nemophila menziesii. The sequence continues at coordinate 95,600,098 of JARWIR010000002.1, forward strand.
GGAGTACTCTATTCACTATGAGATTAACTATATATGCATACCAAGGAACAAACACATATTTAATTGTAAAAAGTTATTCATCAAGGAATACCTCATTAACCAATCCTGGTTCTTTGTTGGCATCAGATTCTTCGAGCCTAGATAAACGATCAACTACTTGATTCCATCCCTTTCGGTTTCGAATATCTATGTCAAACTCCTGTAGTAATTGTACCCATCTAATAAGATGCGGCTTAGCGTCATTCTTTGCCATAAGATACTTAATTGCTGAATGATCCGTGTATACAATAGTTTTTATCCCAAGCAGGTAGGAACGAAATTTATCAAAAGCATACACCACGGCTAATAACTCTTTCTCCGTTACTGTATAATTTAATTGGGGTCTTACTTGCATTATAGATTGTATGGAAGATCTTCTCTTTTCTCTAGCCTAACACAACACCCATTGCGTGATCACTTGCTTCGGACATAGAGCCTTCCAATCGAGAGGTATGACAATCGGTGTGGATATGAGTTTCTCTTTAATCATCAAAAATGCCTTAAGACATTCGTCATTAAAGTTAAAAGTAGTATCATTTTCAAGTAAAGAGCAAAGCGGTTTGGCAATATTGGAGAAATCTTTAATAAATATTCGATAGAATCCTGCGTGACCCATGAAACTTCTCACTCCTTTAACAGAAACTGGAGGTGGTAAGGTTTTTATAACTTCAATTTTAACACGATCAACCTCCATTCCTACACTCGAAACTTTATGTCCCAAAACAATTCCTTCTCGAACCATGAAGTGGCATTTTATCCAATTAAGAACAAGATTTGTTTCCTAATTGAATTACTTGGAAATCCTAATTACAACCTATGGTTACTTTTTCTACTACTGAATCGGAATATCTTGCAATTTGTGATTGTTTTAAAGAGAGTATTTGGTTACATGATTTGACTAAAGAATTAAAGTTAACTAAGTCTTTTGTTACCATTTATAAAGATAGTCAAAGTGCTATATTCTTGAACAAAAATCCAGTTTATAATGAAAGAACTAAGCATGTGGATGTTAAGTTTCATTTTATTAGAAATTGGCTTCATTCCGAGAACATTAAATTGTTTAAAATACCAACTGAGGATAACCCATATGATATGGGAAATAAAATCTTGACTGTTAGTAAGTTTAAACATTGGTTAAAATTGCTAAATGTTGAGTGAGGTATTTCATTGTTTGTTCAACTAAAAGCAGCTATTTGTGAGACCAGGTGCACTGAACAATGAAGGACAACTCATGATGAATAAATGAATCAAAGAGAAGTATGAACAGTTGCCTTTAAGGTCGAAATTGTTGAAAGAAAAGTCAACTTCAGTCAACAAAAACTTGGTGGTCCTTTGTGTGTTCTAAAAATAAATGCAAATGCTAATCGAACCACAACCGCAAGTGTACGGTTGTCCCAAGTAGTATGTATGATAATACAGATTCGTTCCAAGGACGGAATGGTTGATCACAATGTCTAGCAAATAGTGATTGATGCACTTATGAAAATAAAAGACAATAATATATTTGTTTGGTTTTTGTTATAAGACTAAGTAAATGAAAGACAAATATTAAAATGCAAGTAAAAGCTAAAACGCAAGTAAAATGAATGAAAACGCAATATGAGATGTAGTACTTGAGAACGCAAGGATCCTCCTAATCTTACTTCCTAACTTATGTTGTTTAAGGGCTAAATTGGTCAATTACAATGGTCGGGATTCTAAATTCCTTATACCCCCGTCAGGGTGGACTATAAGGCGATCCTAGGGTGTCACTAGTCCCGTCAGGGTAAATATGATCCACCGTTGGATGATTAAGTTTTATTACCTCATTGGCCCTAAAATTAGCTAAGTTCATCAGAATCAATAGCTTCTATTTTAGATTAAATAAATATTTCCGTACCTAAACCCTCCGTCAGGATGATCCAATCGCCACTAATTGGAATAGCCTAGATACTAACACCTGTTCTTAGTTAGCTACTCCAAAAACAGTAAAATAATCTCAATTTATTGAAAAGAGTAAAAGCCTAATTTAGTTTAATTCAATAAAAACCCAAATTCAACATTCGTTAATTAATAAGATTGGGATTCACCCATTGTTTGTTCTCAAGCACTATGAATTGTTTAGCTCATATTAAAAAGAAATACGAAATTAAAAATAAAGGAATTCATATTTGATTACAAAATTATAATTGAAAGAACCTAATTTCCGGAATTGGAATGACTACGAACGGAGCTATAGACCCACTCCAGCTCTTGTAGCTTCTTCTTTCTTCCTTCTGTTGCTTCTCTCTGGTGTTTAATCTTGTAGAATGTGAATTGTGTTGACACTCTCTTCTAAGGATGAGAAGATTTGAAGAACAAATTGAGAGGTGAGAAATACTGAGGTCAAAATCTCCTTTTATAAGGTTAAAAACGGATTAGGGCTTGGACCTAATAATAAAACACTAATTAAATGTCCAAGCCCAATTTCTAAGCCCAAAATCCCGTAACTGCTGATACACCTTCACTAAAACGGCTTTTCCCGATGCGTTACAACTCCGATTGACCTCATTCCAGTTGCTAAAGTTCCGTAACTTGATAAGGAATGATTTCTCTTCAAAGGTCAACAGCTAAATCATCGCTTAAGCACCTCGAAATCAGCAATCTATGGCCTGGAAAATGGATTTTCAGCTCTAAAAATAATATCTTCGGGATTTATCTTCGAGTTTTGACTCTATCTCTTGATCTTTGACTTTCTCCTCGGATTCCTCTTCTAGCTAACATCTAAAACCTGTAAAATCTTCACTAAAAATACCAATATTACGCGCAAAAGCTTAATAAATCAAAAATGCTAGAAATAAAAGAGGAAAATCATATTATTGCATATTTAGTCCAAAAGTCTATCAAATTGATTAAATAAACACCAAAAATGATGTCTCCCAAGGGTCGAAAATAAGAACAATTAGGGAGACATCAAGACCCCCAACTCAAACCTTTATCGTCCCGACAAAGTAAAACAAAACAAAGGGGTAGAAGTAAGCGTATAAACAAGTAGAAACTAGCAAATAAACCCTAAAGCAATTCTCACAATAAATCTCATATAGCAAACTCTAGAAACTAATATACACATACACTAATCATGCAACATCAAACATAAATAATCTCAATCATAAAATTAAAGTCGCAATGCTTGAAGGTTACACTTGTACTCATCTCTGTATGATGGCTATAGGGTGGTCATTAATCCTAACTCGCTTTGAACGCTCCACTTAGTGTATTCCCTATCAACAGAATTATAAATTCACTAAGCACTTAGGAATCACGAGGTCTTTACGGTTATAATAATGGCTTAAGGACGGTATGGATGTATATTTGGTAAATTTGAAGTGAGCTTTTGGCTCTCTCCTCACTTACCATCAACAGTGTCCACGAGCTTGAGTTAACGCTCAAAAAGATGTTCTCACTCACCCATATACGCAACAATTTAGCATCCCATGTCTACCCACTATTAACAAGATGATTTTCAGAAAATTCCACTTTGCCGGATGTTTTATTCATTCATATTTTTTTTCTTTTTCTTTTCTTTTCTCTTTTTCTCTTTTTTTTTGTACAGAAGCAAATCGGGTCCCCGGTTTTGACGAATCCGGGTTCCCGGTTCCTACTGTATGGATTTTTTCATTTTTTCATTTTTTCTTTCTTTTTCACTTTTCTCATTCCCGGCAAAGGGTTACAATTATAAATCATCTGCAATTGTGCTACAATACAAAGCACATCAATCCCAACCCATTAAATTCCCCATATGTGGTCCCACCACCCCAAACTCAAGCTCGAGACATGTCTCAGGATTGTGATTCAAGTGCGGGTCATATGGTCATGCCTAATAATCTAAGGGATAATGGCTTATATCGTGGCTACAAAGAAAAGGCTAAGGCTCAAAGTGGGCTAAGACGGATAATAATTAATACAAGGGATAGAAGGCTAAAAAGGCACAAATGGCTAACAAAGAACTGCCCCTATCATTTTCCTAAGTACATAGCTTGTCTTTAGTTCATATCTAGGTGGGTTCTCTACTAATTAGGATTTCACGTTCTACACACCAAACATATTCCTTGAGTACAAGCTTACTTCATTTGCATTGTTCATTAATTTTTCCTATCAATTACCTATGTTCGCATGCAATTGTAAGTGCGTTTTATATCAATCCCTAAAGTCCACTATTTACTATCATAGATTCATCAAAAGTATGCTTAAAGGGACATTTAAAATATTCTACAGTCAAACGCAACTCCGAAAATTATTTTATTGAAAGCAAATAAAACATATAACACATAAAAATTGGGATGAGGCAACGAACCCCACCCCAAACTCAAAAATGAGTCGTGTCCCCACGACTCGAAAAGACTCAAAGCAATAAAATAATATACACTAAATGAGAAGGGATAGAAAACGTATCTGAACCAGCGCGAGGCTGGTTTTCGGTGTTGCGTCCCTGAACTTTATCTCGCGTCTAGATATCGAAAGTTGTGCATTGAACAAATAAAGTTCAACTTGTTTGTAACGTTTCCCAAAATAGTGCACCTTGTATCCTGATTCTCTTCCAACACCTTGATTTTCGATTCCAACCCATCATCGGATCATTTGCCTCCTCACTTTCAGGTTCCTCAATCACTTCCCTCTTCTTAGGATTAGCCTTAATTTGAACCTCTTCAGTCTTGTGTTTGAAACGTGAAATAGGAATCTCAATAGCTTGTTCTTGAGTAGCACCAAAAGTGTTTCTGTTTCTTGGAGAATTCCTTCGATAAGTACACATGAAAACGGTTCTGATAAGCATCTCTTTCCACCCCAAACTCAAAACTTCAAATAGTGAGAAGCTAAGGCTTAGAACTTTGATGTTTTGAGGCTTAAGACTTGAAGATTATGGTGGAATAGGAGATGGGTAAAGGCTAATTGATGCGGGGGAAGAGGGAATTGGATTTAATTTGAAGCTTAGATGAAGAACAATTGGAGAAAAGTGGGACTTTAATCATATTTTTCGGATGGGAGATGAGTTGATCGCATGTTGTTGTGGTGAAAGAGAGCAAGATTTGAAGATTGTGTGGTTGTTGATGATGATGTTCAGGAAATTCTAGGTTTTGGGAGTGTTTTTGGAGGCTGGGTTGAAGAAAGAGATAAAAATCTAGGACTAAAAAGCTTCAAACGGCCCTGTCACAGATGAAACCGGGTACCCGCATTTGAAAATGCGGGGCCCCAGTTTCGCGTCGCTGTGTCGACGCGAAAAATAATTTTTTTTTTTTTTTTTTTTTTTTATACCTCAAAACGCAGCCAAAACGCGGGACCCAAAACGCGGGGTCAGAGATTTGCCCTTCGAAACCGGGTGCCCGCATTTGCAAATGCGGGTACCCGCATTCTCGTCGATGGCGCGAGCCAAGACGCACCAAAACGCGACCTCTCAAAACGCGGGGTCAGAGAAATTGGAAAGTTACAGCTCCGAAACCGGGTACCCGCATTTGCAAATGCGGGGCCCCGGTTTGCGTCGATGGCGCGAATTCAAAACGCAGCAAAACGCAGCAAAACGCGGGAAAACGCGGGACCCAAGACGCAGGGTCAGAATGTAGAATTTTTAGCTTTCGAAACCGGGTACCCGCATTTGCAAATGCGGGGACCCGGTTTGGCCCCTGGAACACCACAAATTTTCTCTTATTTTCGCCCTTTCGACCCCAAACTCATGACCTTTTTATCCCTGAAATCATCAAAAACAACTACCCTTCCTCATTTCTTAATAATAAACACTAAAATTACGAAAATCAAACTAATTTAAACTACGAATTTAAAAGACATGAAAGCAATTTAAAACATGGGTTGTCTCCCAAGAAGCACTTTTGTTTATTACGTCTTTAAGTTCGACGCGTTACCTTCCATGAAGATGGTATTGAGGCCCTTGCGGTGTTCCTCCGCTTAAACTCGCCTCTTCCTTGATGTAAAAGGTTAAGAACCTTCCCCCTTAGAATATTATTTAGTCGATCTCTGAAAGGAGGTGGGTAAGTACTTCGTTTCGCCTTCTTACTTTCATGACGAAACTCATTTTCCACCACATTGGAGTAGATAACCGTTCTCAACGGTATAAGCTTATTTTTATTCCTTGTTTCAATCTCAGATTCATCTTTAAAATGTGGTGGGTAGGTGCTTCTCCTTGCCTTTTTGCTCTCGCGGTGTGGCACCTTGCTTGTATAACACATATTAATCATTTGTGGTAGTCGAGGTGATTCTGATTTTTCATCTTTAATAATGATTCGTGGTAGAGATGGTGATTGGTGAAGTTTTTGTGGCGGATATTCAATTTCTATTTTATCTTTAACCTTTAATTCTTCAATTGATTCTCCAACCATTTCATATTCATCTTCGCTTTCAACCCAATCTTCCACTATTACCTCATAATATTCTTTCTGTGAAATCTCTCTAATCTCGATCACCTCTTCCTGTTTGTGCTCTATATCTTGATCATGTGTATACACCATAGGAATAGCAATCTCTGTGTTAACTTCTAGGATTTGCGTTGCTATTCCTTCTTCCACTATGCTAACAAGATTCTCATCTTCTTTCAACACCTCCTCCTCAACAACTTCTTCCAATTGATCTGTTCCATCCCTCGAGGGAGTGGGACCTTCATAAGACTTACTACCACTTTTAGCTAAGTTAAGAGAGTTGTTTCGGGCATCCATTTCATCTAAGCTCTGTTGTATGAGTGCATGGGTGGCTTTGAATTCCTCGTCTCTTTTCTTACGTTCTGGCTCTCCTGCCTTGAATTCCTCGAGTAGGCGATTGGCTTTCTCTAGTAGTGTATCTTGTTGATCTTGAGGTGGATAATGTTGAATGTTTTCAACCCAATGGTGGTTCCATACTTGTTCTTGTTGATAGTGATATGGCGTTTGTTGTTGATTATTCCCGATCCATTGATTGTTCCATCCTTGCTCTTGCGGGTATTGATAAGGTTGTTGGTAGAAGTTACTACCCCATTGTTGTTGTCCCGAAGAGTCTTCCCAATAGTCATATGGATCGGGATCTGGGTAATGTCCACTATACATCTTTAATTAAATTTCTTGATCATTACCTGAATAAAGCACCTGTAAAAACAAAACAAAACAAAGACAAGCGTAAAACTGAAAAATAAAAATAAATGCAACTATCACTAAAGGATAAACACCGTGGTCACACGCTACCGTCCCCGGCAGCGGCGCCAAAAACTTGGTGGTCCTTTGTGTGTTCTAAAAATAAATGCAAATGCTAATCGAACCACAACCGCAAGTGTACGGTTGTCCCAAGTAGTATGTATGATAATACAGATTCGTTCCAAGGACGGAATGGTTGATCACAATGTCTAGCAAATAGTGATTGATGCACTTATGAAAATAAAAGACAATAATATATTTGTTTGGTTTTTGTTATAAGACTAAGTAAATGAAAGACAAATATTAAAATGCAAGTAAAAGCTAAAACGCAAGTAAAATGAATGAAAACGCAATATGAGATGTAGTACTTGAGAACGCAAGGATCCTCCTAATCTTACTTCCTAACTTATGTTGTTTAAGGGCTAAATTGGTCAATTACAATGGTCGGGATTCTAAATTCCTTATACCCCCGTCAGGGTGGACTATAAGGCGATCCTAGGGTGTCACTAGTCCCGTCAGGGTAAATATGATCCACCGTTGGATGATTAAGTTTTATTACCTCATTGGCCCTAAAATTAGCTAAGTTCATCAGAATCAATAGCTTCTATTTTAGATTAAATAAATATTTCTGTACCTAAACCCTCCGTCAGGATGATCCAATCGCCACTAATTGGAATAGCCTAGATACTAACACCTGTTCTTAGTTAGCTACTCCAAAAACAGTAAAATAATCTCAATTTATTGAAAAGAGTAAAAGCCTAATTTAGTTTAATTCAATAAAAACCCAAATTCAACATTCGTTAATTAATAAGATTGGGATTCACCCATTGTTTGTTCTCAAGCACTATGAATTGTTTAGCTCATATTAAAAAGAAATACGAAATTAAAAATAAAGGAATTCATATTTGATTACAAAATTATAATTGAAAGAACCTAATTTCCGGAATTGGAATGACTACGAACGGAGCTATAGACCCACTCCAGCTCTTGTAGCTTCTTCTTTCTTCCTTCTGTTGCTTCTCTCTGGTGTTTAATCTTGTAGAATGTGAATTGTGTTGACACTCTCTTCTAAGGATGAGAAGATTTGAAGAACAAATTGAGAGGTGAGAAATACTGAGGTCAAAATCTCCTTTTATAAGGTTAAAAACGGATTAGGGCTTGGACCTAATAATAAAACACTAATTAAATGTCCAAGCCCAATTTCTAAGCCCAAAATCCCGTAACTGCTGATACACCTTCACTAAAACGGCTTTTCCCGATGCGTTACAACTCCGATTGACCTCATTCCAGTTGCTAAAGTTCCGTAACTTGATAAGGAATGATTTCTCTTCAAAGGTCAACAGCTAAATCATCGCTTAAGCACCTCGAAATCAGCAATCTATGGCCTGGAAAATGGATTTTCAGCTCTAAAAATAATATCTTCGGGATTTATCTTCGAGTTTTGACTCTATCTCTTGATCTTTGACTTTCTCCTCGGATTCCTCTTCTAGCTAACATCTAAAACCTGTAAAATCTTCACTAAAAATACCAATATTACGCGCAAAAGCTTAATAAATCAAAAATGCTAGAAATAAAAGAGGAAAATCATATTATTGCATATTTAGTCCAAAAGTCTATCAAATTGATTAAATAAACACCAAAAATGATGTCTCCCAAGGGTCGAAAATAAGAACAATTAGGGAGACATCAATTATATATCTTGACTTGAGTCAATGGGTTACTTGTTTTATTCACGGTGACCTAAATAATGCTAGTTGGATCACGTGGCAGAGTCTGGACCATTGATGATCCTAAGAAATGGAGGGATGAGATTAAAACCCTACACTACCTCATATATATACCATCTTTCTAGCATTCGGTCAGACTCGATCTTCCGTCTTTGACTTTGTATCTTCTTCTTCTCTCCAAAACCATTCTCAACAAATAATATCTTTTAGGATTTATGTAAATCAAAGATATTTGATTAGAATAGATTAGCAAACGTGTTGTTTGTATATTGAGTAGTACATCTCAATAGGTTAATGTTTCTGATTGAAGCCTAGGGTTTTATATATTCATTGTAATTGATGAAGGATTCGGTCTGAAGCTGTAATCCGGTTCATATAGTATTCAAAATTGAAATTTGTAGATAATATTTCCAACAGTTCAAATCCATCATTATTTGAAGAATTTAGTTTCAAATTTTGTAAAACAGCCTTTCAGCTTTGTAAAATGACTATATCTATGTTATAAGGAGGTAAATATTTTTTATTTTAATTAAGGTTTCTTATCTTTGACATTTTGATGTATTGAGACTATGAATAACATATTAACAATATGAATTTTTAATAAGTAATTAAACTTTGATTGTTGATCATTTTTATTAATCTAATTATACTATGAAAATAAGTGGTTATCAATGGAGTATTGTTCAAAAATAATTATTCTAATTTAAATTTTTATTGATACTTCTTTAGATCTATTTCAAATAATTGAAGTTTATTTACTTGTGATTAGTATTATTTATAATTTTGTATAGGGTTACATATATATGACAGAAAAAGATTCGTTGGCCATATCATTTCAGTAGAAGAAGAGTAATCCATGTCAAGATCTGGGTAAGTTCTACCCTTTTCTAATAATTATTTGTTAGATCTTAAATTATCTCAAATTTATGTTAGATTTAGAATTAATTAATTATTGTGAAAGATACTTAATTTTACATTAATTACCTGCCTAAGTCTAAGTCTAATTGGCTATAATAAGTCGGATTTGGAGGTATATGATTCTAGTACTGCAAATTATTTTCTCTAAAGGATTCTTTGGTATCTATCTTTCCCATAGTCAGAGCCTTATTTATATATAATGCCCAGAACATGTCTTTCTCATGTGTTCTTTTCGGATATTGTCAATATTCTAAGGACTATAAATGTTTTCATCTCCCTATCAAAAGAGTATATATCTCTAGGCGTGTCAAGTATTTTTTCTTTCTCCAAAATTTCCACTAAATATATTTCATCCATTGGTTTTGTTCTCGCTCAACTATTCTTCTTCCATTTCTCTTACTAATTATGTGTCTGAATTTAGTTTCTGATAACCTTTTGGAGTCGTGTACCTTACAAAGAGCATCTCGCACTTGTCTCTCAGTAAATATTTTATCTTCTAGTTAGTCTCCTATATCTTCTGGGGCCCAAGTTATGGTATCCTACTACACTCATTGGACTAATACAATGATATTTATTATTTGTGAACATGTATGGTGTATTTTATATGAATGTCTTAGTATTCATGATTTATAGCAAGTATGCTATAATGCAACGAGTAGTTCTCTTGCTGGTCTTGGAAAAATAAGATTCTGATAGTAATCTATAGCCCAATTTTTTTACTATCTTTGAAATTTATACTTCAATTATGATGTTTTGTGTTTACTAATGTTCTATTTGCTACAGAAGATTGAACTTCAATTTTTATTTAATTGTTGTTATTCCGATAACTGTATTTGAAATTGATTATAGCATTGCTCGTAACAAATTTTAAACAATAAAGCATGTGTGAATATTTTCAATCTATGCTAACATGTTTTGAGTTATTGGAAAATTTAGATGAAGTTCTCTTCATGATGACAAATTTTGTAGCGAATATGTAAATTAATGATAGATTTTCACACTTTTTCCAAAGTCAACATAATATATATAGAGTCTGTATTTCTAGCCTCACTTTTTCATTCTCTTTCTTTCTCAGGCGTTATATAATGGATCGCAACATTACTTTGAGAATAGTTCAGGATTCAATTCCGATTCAGGGGGTTGAACCGAAGGCAGAAAAAAGTAACGCCACCTATATTAATTGGAGAAACTCGTTCCAACGGGAGCATCGGCAGGAAGTTATCAAAAAAATGTAATTTTTTTTATATTATTTAATAATATAAAATATTTTTTTAATTGTTGATTTGATTGTTTGTGTATACTATCATAAAGAACCAGAATTTTAGATTTTGCTTGTAATAAATAATGAATTTTGAAACCTAATTATTATCTAGTAACAAGTTGATATGTGCACGTAATTTCTAGAAAGGTGTATTTTTTATGTTTGGAAATTGCCCTGCTCATGGTGATGTCATATTTAAAATTGTATTTGCATACTTTTTAAAATTAATATGACATATTTTACTGTTTGATATAGATTTGAGATCTTGAATGATAGCAATAACGATTACATCACATATAATACAACGAAAAAATTAGAAATTGCAATACTGATAGACAATCTAGTTGCAATTTAAAAATTTAAATAAAATTGTATTGATTACATACCTTAAGTCATTCTATGAGAATCGAATTGTCTAATCCCAACTTCAAAAACTGGAAGCCTCCCCTCTTTGCACACCGGGCTTTGATCCTTGGTTTCGCCGAATCAAATTCTGACTTGGAGACTAAGAGACCTTTTATTTTCTATGTTTATTTTACTTGGGAGAAAACTAATATAAAATTTATATTCGTATAATGAGTTCTCATTATACTTATATTAACTCTAGAGGAGAAAATGAAAAGGCAATATAATGAAAATTAATTATCTTAATAATCTGGTCCACTACCCACTTGTGAAGTGGACTTGGATCTTTTTACATTACACAAAAAGATTTGACTAGCCCTTAGTGACACATTTCATACTACTGGAGATATTCCAATCATCTCCTCAGTTTCTAAATTTTGTTTGATAGAGAGGATATCATTCATGAATTTAAAATATTTTGGCATTCTTTTGAGAGCTTCTACAAACGGTATATTGATATTTAACTTGCTCACCATGTCAAGGAACTTCTGAAATTCTTTTTCAATGTTCTTGTTTTTGACATGTGATGAGAATGGTGGAGGCCGACGTGTATTGTTTACCACTGATTTTTTCTTCTCTTCAAGTGCATTCTCTGGGACACTCTTTGGTTCAATTACCTCTTCGACTACGTCTTCAACTGTTTCTTCAACCACTTTAGGAATAGGGGTTGGTGCTGTTTCTTCTACTCTAGGCGGAGGTAATTGTTTTCCACTTTTTAATTCAACTACATGACAAGAATCGTCTTCAGGAGCAATTGTATCACTTGGGAGTTTCCCTTTTGGCCTATTCTGGAGTGTAGTCGCCATTTGTGAGAGGGTATGCTCGAGATTTTAGATTATCTTTGACTGGGTTTGGAAAAAAATTCTAACTTATCTTCACGTTTCCCTCAAACAGTCCCATAAGTTCTACTATACTCGGGTCCAAACTCGAAGGTTGTTCTTGTGTAGCTTGTTGTGTTGAATGCGGAGGTGGTTCTTGATAATATTCTTCATAATTCGGCGCTGGTTGATAGATAGGTTGTGGTGGATAATAATGTTGAGGTCGAGTTTGATAATAGTTACCTTGGTTTTTGACCCAATTCTGATTATGTGGGAAATAATAATTAGCTTGATGTCCTGGAGGATGATAATAACCATCTAAGTAATGGTTTCTTCGATGAGATACGAAGGAATCGGATCTGGATTATCGATACAGTTCTCCCATGAATGATTTCTTGCTCCTAAACCAAGACATGAAGGTAAGGTGTGTACTAAATTTCCCCGAGCTATTGAATGTGCTTGTTCTTGTAATTACTTAAGTTGTTGGTTTAAATTTTGGATCCTTAGGGCTTCTAAGGTATCTTTTTATTTTTCTGATTCAATCATCCAACTTCACTCGGTATCAAGAACTCTATCCAAATTAGTATGGGCTTCTTCAGGATCTAATAACACAAAACTTCCATCTCCTAATATATCTTCTTTGGCCTTAGACTCCCTATTGAGTCCTCCATATAACATGGTTAATTGATATTCGGGGGAGGAGACATGGAATGGACACCTCGCTTTCTTATCATTAAAACGTAACCATGCTTCACCAGCACTTTCCCATTCTTCTTGCATAAATTGTTCAAACTCCAACATATCTTTTAAGCGTCTACTAACCAGATAGAATTCAGTCTAGAAATTTGTGTTGGAGTTTATCCCAATCTGGAATCAAATCAGGCTGTTGGGAATCATACCAATCGCTTGTACTACCGGTCAAGAAGAATTGGAACATAACGTAGTACATCTGTTACTATGTAACACCTTTGATGATATAGGCATCACAGATCTGCGTGAATTTGTGGACATAACGAACCATATCTTGATGTGAAGCTCTGCTAAATACTCCATGACTCGCAAATTGCGCTATTATGTGTGGATCAGGTCAAAATTTAGTGGCTTGGATTTCGATAGTGCAAATTCCTTTAGGTTGCACTCTAAATGGGATGGGAAGATTAAGCTTTCTTGGACTCTTGATGTCTCCCTATTTGTCATAAATATTAGTCCTTTGGAGACATAAATATTAGTCCTTTGGAGACATCCTTTTAGGTGAATATTTAACTTATTTGATAGACTTTTATTCATATTTCGTCATAATACACTTTCAACCCTTGGAATTAGACTATTTGCATTTTTAGAACTTTTGTGCGTTAATTCGAGTATTTTTAGTGCAAAGTTAGTATGTCCTTAAATTTCAATACAAGGAGGAGAAGTGAGAATTAGAGTCGTATCTTATTTTTAGTGTGTTAGGAAGTATTTAATTCGAGTTTCTAATTTTAGAGTACACTTTCCTATTCCTTGTCTGGATTTATTGATCTATTAATTTTCAAAGCATATGTTGTTTAATTATTTATTTATTGTGAAGCTTTAAAAGATATATGATAATTAATTAGAGACCAAGTCAAATTTAAGAAGTAAAGGAAAGAGATATACATGGAATAAGAAGATTAAGTAAGGATATATGCAAAGAAGGAAAAGATAAAGCTGACAAATATATTTGAAATTCCAGGCACGTTTTAAATACGAGCTCATAACTTAAGATTGGCTGGGAACTTGGGAGAATGGTATGGACAAATAGATTTAGATTTCCGAGACAAGCGGTTTCGACTTTTGGAACGCGTCAAACGGATAAGTATTGAAGGAGATATGACCAAAACAAATCAGCAACAGAATCTTACCTTTCCTAGATTTTAGGGTTGTGAATTAAAGAGTTCGTTACTTGGCTTCCACTCCAAGTAAAACGAATTAGGGCTTCCTAGCACCTATAAATATACCTTTTAGACCTCATTATTCAGCACCTCTAAATTATTCTTCAATTTATATCATCCTTAGAGAGAGCGTCAAGAGGCGGAAGCAAGAGCAAAAGCTGGAGAATCATTTTCCTCCAACAACAGTTCAAACCAATTCCTCTACCTAGGTTCTTATTTTATTTATGTTTTTAGTAACATGTATATTATTAATTTCTTTATTGTTTTTACTTTTAATATGAGCTAAACTTCAATTACTTGAGAATCGCATAATGGGATGAACCCTAATTTATTTAATTCATGTATTTTAATTTGGGATTAGTTTTAGTTTAATTTGAATTAGGTATTTTATATTGCTTATTATTTTGTATTAATTTCACTATCAATGAATTAGCTAATCGGAGATAGGTCATAGTAATTAAGTTTTTCACTTTGGTGGGGAAGTGATCGCCTTGACGGGGGGTTTAATTACTGAACTAGATAATAAACGTAAGGTAGAAATTATTGATCCTGGCAGACTTAGTTAACCTTATACCCAATTGGGTAAGATCTCAATCATCTGAACGTAGCTTATAATCATCATGACGGGGTTCGTAATACGGTAGGATAACTCCTAGGTCCACCCTGACGGGGACTAGGAGATATTAGAGTCCCGACTAATATAGAAATATCAGTTCTGCCCTTAATGAAAGCATTAATTACGTAAGTTTAGGTGATTCCCTAGCGAGACTCAAGTATAGCTCATATATGTGTCTTAGTCTTTTAGTATTTATTTTCAGTAATTTGTTTATTTGCGTCTAATAGTTTAATAACCCAAAACAAAACAAATATATTTTATCTTTTATTTTCTGTAGTTGCAATTACTACTACTTATCAATTGAACACTTGGGTTTGACCAGTCCAATCTCTGAGAACGAAACCCGATTTATCTGAGTATTACTTGGACAACCGTACACTTGCGGTATTGTGGTTCCTTTCTTTTCAGTACTTAATTTTATAACACACAAGGACCCACCAAGTTTTTGGCGCCACTGCCAGGGATTGCAGTGTGTGACCCCGGTGTTTAATCCTTAAGTAGTTTTAATTGTTTATTTTTTTTTCAGTTTTACGCTTGGTTTTTGTCTTTGTTTTCTTTTACAGGTTATTTATTTAGGTAATGATCAAGAGATTTTATTGAAGATGCATATAGGACATTACCCATATCCCGATCCATATGACTATTGGGAAGACTCTTCTGGACAACAACAATGGGGTAGTAACTTCTACTAACCACCTTATCAAAACCCACAAGAGCAAGGTTGGAACAACCAATGCATCGGGAATAATCAACAAAAATTGCCATATCACTATCATCAAGAACAACCATCATACCACTATCATCAAGAACAAAGATGGATTATTCAACAACCTCCTCAGACTACTCCTCCCGATCTAAAGGAGGCACTTGTTGACTTCACGCGACTAAAAGAGAAAATCATGGGAATATTTTAAGAGCAAAAGGAAAGAGATGAGGCAAGCAATGCCAGACTGGAAAGAATAATACAGATGCTAGATGAACTGGCTTCCCAATATTATTCTCCTAAACTTGCCAAGAGTAGTAGCAAATCTTATGAACTGGAAGAAGTAGTTGAGGAAGAAGTGTTGAATGAAAATATTAGTGATAGTGATATGACCACCGTGCCAGATATAAATGGAGACCACCATGTGGTTGAGAATCTTGTTAGCATAGTGGAAGAAGGAGTAGCAACGCAAATCCTAGAAGTTAACACAAAAATTGCTATTCCTAAGGTGTACACAGATGATCAAGATAGAGAACGCAAACATGAAGAGGTGGTGATCGAGGTTATAGAGATTCCACAACAAAAATATGATGAGGTAATAGTGGAATATTGGGTTGACAGCGAAGACGAATCTGAAGTGGTTGGAGAATCAATTGAAGAATCCAAGGTTCACGCTAAAACAGAAGTTGAATCTCCACCACAAAAAGTTCACCAATTACCATCTCTACCCCGAATCATGAATGAGATTAGAGCTGAGAAATTCGAATCGCCTCCACCGCCATAAAGTTCAAACATGTCCTACGCAAGAAAGGTGCCACACATCGAGAGTAAAGCGGCAAGGAGGAGCACCTATCCACCACATTTTTAAGATGAACACAAGACTGAAACAAATAATAAAAATGAGCTTACACCGTTAAGGACGGTTATCTACTCTAATGTGGTGGACAATGAGTTTCGTCGTGAAAGTAAGAAGGCGAAATGAGGTACTTACCCACCCCTGTTCAGAGATCAATTGATTAAAATTCTAAGGGGGAAGGTTTTAAAGCTTACGTGTCAAGCAAGAGGCGGTTTCAAGCGGAGGAGAACAACAAGGGCCTCAATAACATCTTCATGGAAGGTAACGTATCGAACTTAAAGACGTAATAAACAAAAGTGCTTATATGGAGACAACCCATGTTTAATTTGCTTTATGTTTTTCAATTACTAGTATATACTTCTAAGTAATTTTCGAGTCTTAGTATCTATTTTTAAAAGAAATGAGAAAGGCAGTGTGTTAATGGTGCAGGAATTGAGTTTGGGGTGCTAAGGAACGAAAGAGGGGAAAATCTGCTGCACTGGCCGGCTAGCTGGTGGAGCGGAAACCCGTGCCCACGGGTCCATGGCTTGGGTTGTTTGCCGAGAGGTAGGAAAGAGCCGCACCGGTATGCCGGTCAAATTCCCGGTATGCCGGCCAGAAGGAAAACACGTGCCCACGGGGTGCTCGACACAGGTATTTTGACGAAGCACGAATTCGCTAAGAACAGCGCACCGGCTAGCCGGTGCCCAAAAAACACGTGGCCTCGGGTAGTGGATTCGGGTTCAAGAAAGAAAGGTACAAAAAGGCTGACCTCCAGCACCGGTATGCCGGCCCAAAGGCGGTTTTGAAGAGTTGAGTTCAAATTCTACTTCTTACTTCATCAAGAAGACACCCTAGCCTCTCCAATACGAATTTTTCAGACCCTAAACCTTTATATACCTGCACAAAGACCACTACACCACCAAAGAACATTAAGTACTTCCTCCTATTTCATTCCAAACACACATCCAACACCAGAATCCTTCAAGAACATCAAGAACTCTTCTCCGTCAACCTTAAGCCTCTTCATAAAAGCTTCAATCTTATTCATTAAACCTTCCCCAAGCCATTACATAATCATTACCTATCTCACATAACACCTAAATTCTTTGTTAAAAATCCTCAAAACATCAAAATTTAAAACTCTTCTCTAGTTTTTGATTGTTTGAAGTTTCGAGTTTGGGGTTCATTGAGATGACGAAGATTGGGAAGACAAGAATACCATGAAGAGGAAGAAGAAGTCTAAGAATCTCTTATTACTTTTTGTGTTAAAAGATGTAGTAGAAAGAATGAAAATTTGGAGGAGAAACGTGAAGAGGTGTTGAAAACAATAGGAAAAGTCACAAAAGAGTTGGAGCTTTTGCAAAACATATTACGTGGAGTGAGCAATGTTCAACATGCCACCTACGCAACAAGAGGAGCTCAACCTACACGCAACCATGGAAACCAGCTTCGTGCTGGTTCAGATACGTTTTCCTATCCTTTTCTCATTCTTATTAATTATTTGCTTTCTTGAGTCTTTTTCGAGTCGTGGGGACACGACTCATTTTTGAGTTTGGGGTGGGTTTTGATGCCTCATCCCATTTTTATGTATTTTACAGCTTTTTAAAAAATTAGTTTGAGGAATGTTTTGACTGTAGAGTATTTTAAATGCCCCCATCAAGCATGATTTTTATGAATTTATGATAGAAAATAGTTGACTTTAGGAGTTAGTGTAAAACTCACTTTGATTGCATGAAAATATGAAGTAATTGATAGGAACACTTAATGAACAATGCAAAAGAAGTAAACTTGTGCTTAAGGATAATGAGTGGTTTGTAGAACGTGAGATCTGAATAAGTAGAGAACCAACGTAGGTATGAACTAGAGGCAAGTTGTGTAAATAGGAAAATGATAGAGGCAGATCTTTATTAGCCCTTTGGATCCTTTTTGGCCTTCTATCCCTGAATTAATTATATCCTTCTTAGCCAAATTTTTAGCCTTTAAACCTTTCTTTTGTCGCCACATTATAAGCCAATATCCCTTAAGATTGTTAGGCATAACCCTATGACCCATACTTGAATCACGATCCTGAGACTTCCTGTCTTGAGCTTGAGTTTGGGGTGGTGGGTCACTATTATGGGAATTTACATTGGGTTGGGATTTTTGAGCTTATCAATTGTGCTTTATTCTATATTTTAATGGTGATTCACATGTTTATTATATTGTAACCCTTTGCCGGGGTAAGAGTAAATGAAAAAAATGAGAAAAAAATATGAAAAGTTATGAAAAGAAAAACTGAATGAAAAATAACATGATACTCAACATCAAAAAGAGAGTCATAGCTATACAAAAGAAAAGAAAATTTCATATGAAAAGAATATATATTTGGACCCACAAAGAGGAAGATTTTTAGGTTAATCATCTTTAGTGCTTATTGGGTTAATATGGGGACGCTACATTAGCGGGTCAAATGGGTTGAGTGAGAACGTTATTCGAGTGTAAACTCAAGCTCTTGGAGAGTTTGTTGATGGTAAGTAAGGAGAGAGGCAAAAGCTCACTTCAAATTTACCAAATATATATATCTTAACGTCCTTCAGCCTATATTAAAACCGTAAAGACCTCATGATTCCTAGATACACAGTGAGTTAATAGGGAGTATGCTAAGTGGAGCGTTCAAAGGAAGTAAAGATCGAGGAACACCTTATAACCACCATCTTGAGATAAGTAATAAGTGTAACCTTCTAGCATTGTGAAATTAATTTTGGATTGATATTATTTTGTGTTTGATTTTTCATGATATGTGTATGTGTATATTAATTCTTAGATGATACTATATGAGATTTGTTTTAATTTGTGCTTTGGGAATATTTACTAGATTCTACCTTCTGCGTTCACCTAAAAGGCCTTTGTTTTTACATTACTTTGTCGGGACGACAAAGGTTTGAGTTTGGTATCTTGATGTCTCCCTATTTGTTCTAAATATTAGCCCTTTGGAGACATCATTTTAGGTGAATATTTGACTTATTTGATAGACTTTTATGCATATTTCGTCATATTACACTTTCTCCCCTTGGAATTAGGCTATTTGCATTTTTAGAACTTTTGTGCTTTAATTCGAGTATTTTTAGTGCAAAGTTAGTATGTTCTTAAATTTAAATACAAGGAGGAGAAGTGAGAATTAGAGTCTTAGATTATTTTTAGTATGTTAGGAAGTATGTGATTCGAGTTTCTAATTTTTGAGTAAATTTCCTATTTCTAGTCTTGATTTATTGATCTATTAATTTTTAAACCATATGCGGTTTAATTATTTATTTATTGTGAAACTTTAAAAGATATATGGTAATTAATTAGATACCAAGTCAAGTTTAAGAAATAAAAGAAAGATATATACATGGAAATAAGAAGATTAAGGAAGGATATATGCAAAGAAGGAAAAGATAAAGCTGCCAAATATATTTGAAATTCCAGCCATGTATCTAAGAGGAGCTCATAACTTAAGATTGGCTGGGAATTTTGGAGAATGGTCTAGTTTAATTTGAATTAGGTATTTCATATTCCTTATTAATTTGTATTAATTTCACTATCATTGAATTAGCTAATCGGATATAGGTCATAGTAATTAATCTATTCACTTTGGTGGGGAAGTGATCGCCTTGACGGGGGGTTTAATTACTGAACTAGATAATAAACGTAAGGTAGAAATTATTGATACTGACGGACTTAGTTAACCTTATAGCCAATTGGTTAAGATCTCAATCATCTGAACGTAGCTTATAATCTCGCTGACAGGGTTTGTAATACTGTAGGATAACTCCTAGGTCCACCCTGACGGGGGCTAGGAGATATTAGACTCCCGACTAATATAGAAATATCAGTTTTGCCCTTAACGAAAGCATTAATTACGTAAGTTTAGGTGATTCCCTAGCGAGACTCAAGTATAGCTCATATATGTGTCTTAGTCTTTTAGTATTTATTTTCAGTAATTTGTTTATTTGCGTCTAGTAATTTAATAACCCAAAACCAAACAAATATATTTTATCTTTTATTTTTCGTAATTGCAATTACTACTACTTATCAATTGAACACTTGGGTTAGACTAGTCCGATTCCTAAGAATGAAACCCGATTTATCGGAGTACTACTTGGACAACTGTACACTTGCAGTATAGTGGTTCCTTTTTTTTCAGTATTAATGTTATAACACACAAGGACCCACCAACTCTCCATCTAACTACTATTAAGGCAATCCTATACGCAGACCCTCGTATGGAAAACTGACAATAAATAAAAGCTCATAAAACAGAGAATAAAACACTAATTCATTTAAATATTATAATCCCAAATTAAAATAGATGTAAAATAAGTCTAGGGTTCATACTCATATGCTAAATCTCAAGCTAAAATAAATTAGTTCATAATAGAGAAAGAAAAGAAAACTATTACAAATTTGAATTCTTGTGAAGGCATAATTTGATGTTCAGCTCCATCCAGACTTCTCTTCTCTTGTTGTAAGCTTCCTCTTGGATTAAGGTTTGGCCAAGGATGTGTTTCTACTGATAAGATGGTGTATTTATAGGATAATCCTAACCCTAGTTCAAATTCATGTTTGGGTAGTAACTTCTTCAATATTGTTCCGATGTTTGCCTACTTTATATCAAAACGACCGCGTCAAAATGATCTACACTTTACCTTTAGGCCTCTCTTTAAAATTCCCTTCTGATTTTGAGTTGTAGTAGTTTTAGTGGACGTGGCTGCTAAATTTCAGAGTTACTTGGCAACTTTTCCTTTTATATTTTGTCTCTACTTCCTTTTATCTCTAATTTCCATTCATATCTTCTTTCCTTATCTCTTTGAAATTAATTTGGCATCTAATTAATTTCCAAATTGTTAACAATAAAGTCAACTTCAGCCAACGCTTTATTATGTGGCAGTTGATGTGGAAACTTATGTGGGTTATATATCTTGACTTGAGTCAATGGGTTACTTGTTTTATTCACGGTGATCTACTTAATACTAGTTGGATCACGTGGCAGAAGCTGGACCATTGATGATCTTAAGAAATGGAGGGCTAAGATTAATCCTCCACTGCCTCATATATATACCATCTTTCTTCATTTGGTCTGACTCGATCTTCCGTCTTTGACTTTGTATCTTCTTCTTCTCTCTGAAATATTCTCAGTAAATAAAGATCTTTGATTAGAATAGATTAGAAAACGTGTTGTTTGTATATTGAGTAGTATTTCTCAATAGGTTAAGGTTTCTAATTAAAGCCTAGGGTTTTATCTATTTGTTTTAATTGCTAAAGGATTCAGTCTGAAGCTGTAATCGTGTTCTTATAGTGCATCAAGCGTCTTTCATAAATTGCTTTAGTGTGGATGTAGGCCTTTGTGCTGAACCACGATAAATCTCTGTGTTCTTTACTCTTTCTGCACTTTTCTTTACACTTTGGGTTTTTTTTATTTTACACTTGATTTGAACAAAAGTGTTTCTAAGAAATTAACAAAGATCTTTATTATAAATTTACAATAGTGGTATCAGAGCCTTTCTTGATTTCTTAGTGGTTTTTTAAAAAACTATTAAAACTTGATTCTTAAAGAGTTTTTCAAATCGGTGGTTCTCTAGATCTGTTTGTGTTGTTCTTGAATCTCAAGTTTTTTTTCAGACAATAAAAGTTTGTTTTCTTTTATTGTAACCAACAGATTTGAAAAGTGAAAGGGTTT
Organism: Nemophila menziesii; assembly: GCA_029959085.1. Taxonomy (NCBI): domain Eukaryota; kingdom Viridiplantae; phylum Streptophyta; class Magnoliopsida; order Boraginales; family Hydrophyllaceae; genus Nemophila; species Nemophila menziesii. Next base: position 95,622,155 of record JARWIR010000002.1, read on the forward strand.
TACAATCTTCATCCTAGAATAAAGTTTTCTAGGGTTTCTATTTGTATTTCTAACCTAATAGTTGTGATCTGTTGTGGTGTATTTTGTAAATTTGGACATATATTACATTGGCTACCACAAGGCTCGAAATCTCGGTATTCAATGGAAAATTAGACTTTGGGGTTTGGAAAAAGAAGATGTGTGTTCTATTATCTCACCATAAGGTGTTAATGGCTCTTGAATCTAACTTGGATAATTGGTCAGAAGAAGCGTTTTAAATTACTAACGAAATAAGAGAATAAGCTTACAATCTACTATTCTTAAATCTCTCAGATAATATAATTAGAAAAGTTGATGGTGTTGAAACTGCCATCGATCTTTGGGGTAAACTCGATTCTTTGTATTCTGTGTAATCTGCTCCTAACTTGGATTTTTAAAAGAAACTTGTTTTCTTATAAAATGGAATATTCTATAACAATTGATGAGAATGTTGATGAGTTTTTAAAACTTAATTTGGTATTGAAAGGATCTGATATGGCCTTAGATGAGACTAGAAAATGTATGATCCTGTTGAACTCTATTCTTGAATCTTATCAAATAGTGAAAGATGCTTTCCAATACTCTTATGTGATGCCTACTTTTGATCAAATTGTTGCCTCTTTAAGAACTTGGGAGCTAGAATTAAATAATATAAAACATGTTGTTAATAATTTATTTGTGAAACATAAAGTTGAATCACCTGAGCATGTTAAAACAAACAAGTATAAAAAAAAAGAATAAAGGGAATAAGGGTAAGTCTGAAACTCGAAAATGTTATAATTGCGGCAAGCCTGGACACATTAAGAAGAATTGTTATGCGCTTAAAACTAAGAATATGAGTAATAATTAAACCAATATTGCATGTATGCCCCTTGAACAAGATGATACTTGTGAGGTCTTGAATGTTTCTGACATTCCTTTTAATTGTAAGACAAAATGGATATTAGATTCTGGTTGTACCTATCATATGAGTCCCAATAAGGAATTGTTTGTTGACTTAGAAGAGTCTAATACTGAAACAATGTATATGGGTAATAATAACACATGTCAAGTGGCTGGAATTTGGAAAATAGACTTGAGACTTAATGGTGGAAACCTCGTTACCCTTATTCATGTAAGGTGGATACCTGACCTAAAAAGAAACCTTATATCTTTAGGTGTTTTAGATGATTTGGGTTGTAATTACAAAGTTTCAAACTGTGATTAATGTGTTTAAGAATGATAAACTTGTCATATGTGGAAAGAAACTGTTTGGTTTATATATTCTTGATGGTGTATGCATTAATTATGATTCAAACAATGTTGAAACTAATGTTGAGAATGCAGCTACTATAGAGTGGCACTTGAGACTTGGTCACATGAGCCAGTTAGGCTTAAATGTATTAAGTAAGAAGGGCATGTTGGGTTAGGATTCTATCTCTACTCTTGATTTCTGTGAACCTTGTGTTTTAGCTAAGCAACATAGAATGAAATTATTTGTTGGTATTCATATGTCTAAACATGTCCTTGAATATATAAATGCTGATCTCTGGGGTCTTGATAAATATGAAACTCATGGGGGTAGAAGGTATTTCTTGTCCCTTGTTGATGACTATTCTAGGAGAGTTTGGACTTTTATGTTGAAAAATAAAAGTGACACATTTAATATGTAAAGGAATGGGTTATTTTACAAGAAAAGCAAACTGGAAAAAGTGAAAAAACTTTAAGGACTGATAATTGTCTAGAATTTGTAATGAGAAGTTTGATAAAGTCTGTAAGTCCCATGGCATATTAAGGCATAAAATTGTTAGAAAAACCCCACAACAAAATGGGGTAGCTGAGAAAATGAATAGAACCTTACTTGAAAAAATAAGATGTTTACTTTTTACTTAAGGTCTGACTAAATCTTTTTGGGGTGAGGCATATAATACTTCTACATATATTGTTAATAGAAGCCCAAACAGGTCCTTTAATATGAGATGTCCTATGAAACTGTGGAACAATAAAAAACCTAACTTGTCTGAATTAAAAATCTTTGGTTGTGCTGCATATGCTCATAATAGGGAAGGAAAATTAGATCCCAGGTCCATTAAATGTGTGTTTTTGGGTTATCAATCTATGCATGGTACAAAGGGTTATATATTGTGGGATAAAAGTGCTAAAGGCATAAAAATTATCATCAGTAGAGATGTAATGTTTGATGAAACTAATTTTCCTTGCAAGAAAGATTCTGTGATTTCAGGTAATGATTCATCTGAATCTGAAGCTATTCCTTAGAGTACTGCAATAAAGGTGGAGCCAATTTCTAACACTGGAGGTGATGATGTTGACCAACCTGATCCAGTTGTCGAGGAAAACACTAATGGAGTCCAACACTCAGAGCAGCCAACTATCCCTGAGCATATATGGGGAGGCATGTATATCTCCGTGGGATTAGTCGGGTGCGCGTAAGCCAGCCCGGAACCCATGTAACCCAAAAAAAAACTGCATTTTTACATGGAGAACTTGATGAAAACATTTATATGCGACAACCTGACAGATTTGTAGATCCTAAACACCTTGAATATGTATGTTTACTTAAGAAATCTCTTTATAGCCTAAAATAGTCTCCTATGCAATGGAATAAAAGATTTTACACCCTTGTATTTAGTCTTGGTTTTAAAAGGAGTGAGTATGATAATGGCTTGTATATGAATATCTAGTCAAATACTATGTTATTCCGTTTGCTCTATGTTGATAATATGTTACTTATAAGCAATTCTGTGCAGTGCATTAATAAACTCAAATCAAATCTTAGTTCTCAATTTGACATGAAGGATCTTGGGCATGGTAAAAAGATCCTTGGTATGATTATTGAAAGAGACAAGAAGGTATGTTCTCTTAAAGTGCATCAAAAACCATATTTGCAAAAGGTGGTTAAGAAATTTGGAAATATAAATGGTAAGTATGTTGATATGCCTTTAGCTGGACACTTTGTACTGAGTAAGAACCAGTGTCCAAAATCCGCTTCTGAAAAAGTGAAAATGAGCAACATTCCTTACTCTAATGTGATTGGTTCACTTATGTTTGCTATGATTAGTAGTAGTTCTGACCTTTTCTATGCTATATCATTGTTAAGTAGATATATGTTTAACCCTGGGCTAGATCACTGGCATGCTTTAAAGTTTTGGTAGTGGCATATCTTAAGAGTACTATGAATGTTGGATTGTGTTATGGAAACTGGAATGTGCCTTTTGAGTTAGTAGGGTATGTTGATGCAGATTTTGGTGGTGATAGAGATAGTAGGAAGTCAACAACTTCTTACTGTTTCTCATTTGGTAGAAATTGCATTACTTGGAAATACTAATTACAACCTTTGGTTACTTTTTCTACTACTGAATCGGAATATGTTGCAATTTGTGATTGTTTTAAAGAGAGTATTTGGTTACATGGTTTGGCTAAAGAATTAAAGTTAACTAAGTCTTTTGTTACCATTTATAGTGATGGTCAAAGTGCTATATTCTTGAGCATCCAGTTTATCATGAAAGAACTAAGCATGTGGATGTTAAGTTACATTATATTAGAAATTGACTTCAAGAACATTAAATTCAGTAAAATACCGAGGATAACCCATATGATATGGGAACTAAAATCTTGACTGTTGGTACGTTTAAACATTGTTTAAAATTGCTAAATATCGAGTGAGTTATTTCTTTGTTTGTGCAGATAAAAGAAGCTATGTGTGAGACAAGGTGAACAATAATAGTCAACGTTTTATTACGTGGCAGTTGATGTGGCAATTTATGTGGATTATATATCTTGAATTGAATCAATGGGTTAATAGTTTTATTCCGGTGACCTACTTAATTCTAGTTGGATCACGTGGAGCTGGACCATTGATGATCTTAAGAAATGGAGGGTTGAGATTAAAACCCTTCACTACCTCATATATATACCATCTTTCTTGCATTTGGTCAGACTCGATCTTCTTATGTCTTTGACTTTGTATCTTCTTCTTCTCTTTAAAATGTTCTCAACAAATAATCTCTTTTTAGTATTTATGTAAATCAAAGATCTGTGATATAAAGATATTTGATTAGAATAGATTAGCAAATGTGTTGTTTGTATATTGAGTAATATTTCTCAATAGGTTAATGTTTCTGATTGAAGCCTAGGGTTTTATCTATTTGTTGTAATTGATTAAGAATTCGGTCTGAGTTTGTAATCCGGTTCATATAGTTTTAAAAATTGAAGTTTGTAGATAATATTTCCAAAAGTTCAAATCCATCATTATTTGAAGAATTCAGTTTCAAATTTTTTAAAACAGCCTCTTTGTAAAATGACAAATGTCTATGTTATAAGGAGGTAAATATTTTTATTTTAATTAAGGTTTCTTTTTCTTTGACATTTTGATGATTAAGACTATGAATAACATATTAACAATATGAATTTTTTATAAGTAATTAAAATTTGATGGTTGATCATGTTTATTAATCTAATTATACTATGAAAATAAGTTGTTATCAATGGCGTATTTGTTCAAAAATAATTATTCTAATTTAAATTTTTATTGCTACTTCTGTAGATCTATTTCAATGAATTGAAGTTTATTTACTTGTGATTAGTATTATTTATAATTTTTAATAGGGTTACATATATTTGACAGAAAAAGATCGTTGGCCATGTCATTTCAGTAGAAGAAGAGCAATCCATGTCAAGATCTGGGTAAGTTTTACCCGTTTCTAGTAATTATATGTTAGATATTAAATTATCTCAAATTGATGTTAGATTTTGGAATTAATTAATTATTGTGAAAGATACTTAATTTTACATTAATTACCTGCCTAGGTCTAACTGGCTATAATAAGTCAGATTTGGAGGTATATGATTCTAGTACTGCAAATTATCATCTCTAAAGGATTCTTTGGTATCTATGTTTTCCATAGTTAGAGCCTTATTTATATATAATGCTCAGAACATGTCTTTCTCATGTGTTTTCTTCGGATATTGTCCATATTCTAAGGATTATAAATGTTTTCATCTCCCTATCAAAAGAGTATATATCTCTATGTGTGTCAAGTATTTTTTCTTTCTCCAAAATTTCCACTAAATATATTTCATCTATTTGTTTTGTTCTCACTCAACTATTCTCTTACTAATTATGTGTCTGTGAATTTATTTTTCGGTAACCTCTTGGAGTTGTGTACCTTACAAAGAGCATCTCGCACTTGTCTCTCAGTAAATATTTTGTCTTCTAGTTAGTCTCTTATATCTTCTGGGGGCCAAGTAATGGTATCCTACTACACTCATTGGACTAATACAATGATCTTTATTATTTGTGAACATGTATGGTGTATTTTATATGAATGTGATAGTATTCGTGATTTATATCAAATATACTATAATGCAACGAATAGTCCTCTTGCTGGTCTTGGAAAAATAAGATTCTGATAGTAATCTATAGCCCAAATTTTTTACTATCTTTGAAAATTATACTTCAATTATGATGTTTTGTGTTTACTAATGTTCTATTTGCTATAGAAGATTGAACTTCAATTTTTATTCAATTGTTGTTGTTCTGATAACTATATTTGAAATTGATTATAGCATTGCGCTTAACAATTTTTAAACACTAAAGCATGTGCGAATATTTTCAATCAATGCTAATATGTTTTTAGTTATTGGAAAATTTAGATAAAGTTCTCTTCATGATGACAAATTTTGTAGTGAATATGTAATCAAATGATAGATTTTTACACTTTTTACAAAGTCAACATAATATATATAGAGTTTGTATTTCTAACCTTACTTTTTCATTCTCTTTCTTTCTCAGGCGTTATATAATGGATCGCGGCATAACTTTGAGAATGGTTCAGGATGTATACTATCATAAAGAACAAGAAGTTTAGCTTTTGATTATAATAAATAATGAATTTTGAAACCTAATTATTATCTAGTAACAAGTTGATATGTGCACGTAATTTCTAGAAAGGTGTATTTTATTTCTAAACTCTCCCACCACCTGAATATCACTAGATTTTTAGCTTTGTACGGCTGGCGCTCGGAGGTACTCTCCATGCATGTATCTTTGGAAATTGCCCTGCTCATGGTGATGTCATATTTAAAATTGCATTTGCATACTTGTTAAAATTAATATGACATATTTGATACAGATTTGAGACCTTGAAATGTTTTTTTTATCTTGAAGGATAGCAATAACGATTACATCACATATAGTTCAACGTAGAAATTAGAAATCGCAATCCTAATAGACAATCGAGTTGCAATTTAAGAATTTAAATAAAATTGTATCGATTACATACCTTAAGTAATTGTATGAGAATCGAATTGTCTAACACAACTTCAAAAACTGGAAGTCTCCCCTCTTTGCACACCGGGCTTTGATCCTTGGTTTCGCCAATCAAATTCTTACTTGGAGACTAAGAGACCTTTTATTGTCTATGTTTGTTTTACTTGGGAGAAAACTAATGAAAAATTAATATTTGTATAATGAGTTCTTATTATACTTATATTAACTCTACGGGTGAAAATGAATCAGGAACGTATAATGAAAATTAATTATCTTAATAATCTGGTCCACTACCCACTTTTGAAGTGGACTTGGACCTTTTTACATTACACAAAAATATTTGACTAGCCCAATATTAGAATATTAATTTGTTTTAGAAAATTAATATACCAATATTCCAAGTATATAATTAATTAATTAATATCTATTATCTACAATTAACGTCATGAAGCAAGAGTAATGCACTCGTTAATGTGTGACTACCTGGGTTCATCGTGAAACTGGTAGTAGTTAATTTAATTAACTACTAATCAAGGTTAGCATCTAACAACACTCCCCAACGACCTAATAACGTTAAGTAACTCTGTACAAAGAACCGGGTAAAGGATCATGTATTCCCTCTATCTTTACAACTCCGGATCATCCTGGGATATTGTATAACTGTCAAATCCCATTTAGTAAATCAACTACGTTACACGTCGATTATCAACGATTGCCGAATGACCTAAGAAACACCTTTCTTCATTCATTCTATCACCTTGGCTAAGGATTTGATACAACCGTTATAATCTTATGACATCGTAGAGCTCAAAATCTTTACCTAGAGATGATAGATTCCATCTTGACTCATCCCTAGGAGCATATATACTTAATTGCGTCCAATATCCTTTCGACTAACATTATGTCACACTAGTAGTCCAGTACCAAAACATAACAAGCACATACCCAACCATAGTGATGATCTCAGGTCAAAGGATAACAAGCATAAAATTCCTTCCAAAGATTAACTTACTTGAGTGTTCAAGGTAATTAACCATTAGGAATCTCTAGAATTTAGTTGGTTAGATAATTTCATCTCTATGTGCATTATTTATGCACCTAACTCGGTAAACAAGAATTACCGATATGTATCCAATAAATACTTGTTAGCTACATATTAATCTAACCGGATCATCAAGGTCCTAACTCAATGATCCTTTGATTAAGAACTCTTCAGGACAAGTAATACGGAATAGATTCTCATTTTCATAACTCCTTATGATATCTAAACCTAAACATAACCAAAGATCCACAATTATAATACATATATATAATAAATGCATGCCACGATATATAAGGAAATGGTTCCTTTATAATTAAAACAGAAATCATCAAAAATATATTTACTCACTAGTGTTCGAATTAATTACAAGTAGGTGGGGTCTGGGGCATAATTCCAAAAATCTCCCACTTGACCTAGACACAATCGCTCAAGAAACGCAATCCTATTTTCATCTTGTGCTTGTCAAACTCTTTTGACCCAAGCGATTTGGTGAAGGGATATTCCAGGGTTTCCTTTCCTTCTACCTTTTGAATTTGAACGTCTTCGCGCTCCAGAATCTCACGAAACCGAATGTAACAAAACATGGTTGGATCAATGGTGTGATCTAGGTTTATTGGATTGTGCAATAGCTACATTGTTGTCACAATATAAAGGAACAACTTCCTTTATAATAGGAACCACACCAAGTTTAGTTAAGAAATTCTTCAACCAAACAGCTTCCTTAGCTATATCACATGTTGTTATAACCGAATCAGCTACAATAGCTTGCTTGTAACTTTTCTAACTCACTGCTCCTCCATTTAGTGTGATTACATATCCAGATATCGATTTGATATTGTTCTTGTCTGAAGCAAAACTAGCATATGTATACCCATTTAGCTTCATCTCACAATCTCAATAGATGAGGAATTGGTCCTTAGTTATTCTTAAGTACTTAAGAATAGTTTTTTCAACTTTCCAATGTTCCTCACCTAGGTTACCTTGGTATTAACTCGCTACTCCTAGCACGTAGGCTACATCAGGTGTAGTACATGTCATGGCATACACGATGGATCCCACTATGCTAGCATATGGTACCTTACTCATGCGTCCTCTTTCCTTTAGGGTCTTGCGACAATCCCCCCTTACTAAGAGTAATTCCAGATCCTACTGGTAAATAGCCTATTTTGGAATTTTCCATATGATACCTCTTCAAGATAATATCCTTGTAAAAGGATTGAGATAGGCCAAGTAGCTTCTTTAATCTATCTTTACAGATCTTAATTCCTAGAATATAAGCTGCTTCTCCTAAATCCTTAATGGAGAACTGGTCGGATAACCAAATCTTGGTTTGTTGCATTGTTGGTATATTATTACCTAATAGTAATATGTCTTATACATATAATACCAGGAATATGATTGTACTTCCATAGCTGCAAGCCATTTGACACTATCTGTAACAGCCATAGCCTCTTCATAAGTCTTAGGATCATCACTTATTGATATGTCGTCATCTATATGATCATCTTTATCAACTTGCACCATCAGATTTAATCTTTCTGGTGCATGACGATCCGTGGAAGACCTTCTAAGAGTCTCGTTTACAATAGGTTCTTATTCTTGATGAGGTTGTTCATTTCCTTGTCCATGTTCATGTTTGAATAGAATTTCATTTCACTCAACATTTGAGTCTTGATCATTGGGAGGAATATTCAACACATCAATAAAAGAAGGATTGAAGGATATTTGGTGCTTCTCAGCTTGACTATAAGATACTGAAATTTTCAATTTATCAAGATCTACCTCTCCACCATGAATTCCTTCTCCAAGGAACTCCCTTTCAAGAAAGGTTGCATTTCTGGCTACAAAAAATTTGTGCTTAGAAGGGTGATAAAAGTAATATAATATCCCATGGTACCCTTTGAATATCCAACAAATCTATATTTGTCAAATCTTGACTCAAGCTTATCCATCATCAGTCGTTTAACATAAGCTGGGAAACCCCAAACTTTTAAGTGTTTAAGGTTTGGCTTACGTCCTTTCCATATCTCATATGGTCTTTTTTCAACTATTTTAGTGCGAACATTGTTCAGAAAATAAGCAGCTGAGTCTGAAGTAACAAATAAGATGAGTTAGTGGTGAAAAGATTGTAAAAGTCGTCCTCACACCAAGTCGAGCAGTATACCAGCCCCATTGGGCATGTACATATGCCCCTCTAAGTGTCAAGACAGTCTACGCCATTGTCAAAGTCATAAGCCAAGTGCATTTGGCTAGTATACAAGCCTTACGAGCTGTATACCAGTCCTATACCGCGTCAACATTTGTGAATAGGTCATGAAGGTAGCAAGGCACTAAAGAAAAAAATTATTCGATCCACATACAGGACCCAAAAGGTAGCATACCAGTGCGCAAGTAAGGATCATGATGGCATTCGCCATATTTTGAGGTCATAAATTGAAGAATTTCACCGGTATACCGGCCCAATGGGCGACATGCCGGTCCACCATTGGTGTTATGGTCCAAGAGAGAACGGTAGCGACCGGCACACCATCTCACTAGGCTGCATACCGGTGCGAGATGCGATCATACCTAGAATAAGAGGTTATAATGTTACCAACTCCATAAACCTTAAGCCTCCGTATTATACAAACGCCCAAACTCCATTAAAAACTTCACCAAACATTCATTTCACATAAAAACAACTACAAATCACCAGAAATTCGTATCCAAATCCATCCTTACACTCCTACAAACAAATTATACCACCCAAATCATTCCAAAACACCTAAAAATCAAGAATCAAAACCTTTTTTTCCAAATGTTCTTATGGCCTTCTCATCGAAACATGATTCCATCATACCCACATAAATAATCATCACCCTTACACCTTTATTAACCCATATAAAATCCTACTTTTATACCCATAATCAAGGGTTAATTTCAAGAGTGGTACAACTTTGAGTTGGAGGTCAAAAGAGATGAGAATGAAGACACTATCAAGTGTTAGAGTGATATAAAAGAATCGAAGCAAGGTATAGGGAGAGATTAAGAAGGACAACTTCACATGAGAGAGTGTTCAAGAAATATATTGGAGAAGGCGAGAACAAAAAAACTCTAAATCTAAATGGTTGATTAGGATGGAGCACACTAGGAGTTAAGAGTGTTGTGATACAAGAAGTTTGCATACAAGAAAAGCAATGCTCCCTATATTACGTGAGACAATTGTCTTGGGAGTTGTTATCTTTCTTCCTTACAATTCCATTACTTGTAATATATGTGTTAGTTTTTAATTTTTATCGAGTATGTTTCAAGTCGTGGGGACATTACTGACTTTTGAGTTGGGGTTGTGGGGATTCATTGTTCCTCATCTCCATTTTATGTATTTTATTGCTGTTGAGGTAAAAAAAATTTGAATAGCCCACTGTCGGATGATCACTTCGCCACTAAAGTGAATAGTCCAAATACTAAAAGCTATTTCTAGTTGTTCCTAAAAGAAATAGTAATGAAAACAAAGTAATATCCAATATATAAATCTCAATTGAGTTTAAATCTAAATAATCCCAAATTCAAAACATAGATTAATTAATTAAGGTTTATCCCTTTAATGCGATTGTCAAGTATAAAGAAATTTAGCTCATGACAAAATTAAAGACTAACATTAAATAAAAGGAATTCATGTTCAAATACAAAAGATAAATTATAACCTAAAGGGTAGGATGACTGTTGATGGAAGAACAGGATTCCTCCAGCACTAGCTTCTCCTTGTCTTCTTGCTCTGACTTGAAAACATTAAGCCTCTTGTGTAATTCTCTGAAGTGTTTGACTCTCTCTCTAAGAATGTTGTAGATTGAATAATATGTGAGAGGTACTGAATTATGAGGTCTAAAGGGTGTATTTATAGGTGTTAGCAAGCCCTAGGTCGAATTACTTGGAGTGAAAGACAAGGCAAGAACTCTTAAATTCGTAGCCCTAAAATCTAGGAAAGGTAAGACTCTGCTGCTGGTTTGTTTTGGTCATATCTCCTTCAATACTTATCCATTTGAGGCGTTCCAGTATTCGAAACCACTTGTCTCGGAAAGTTCTTTACATTGGTCTAGACCACTCGCCCAAATTCTCAGCCAATCTTAAGTTATGGACTCGTCTTTGAAACGTGGCTGGAATTTCAGATTCATAAGACAGCTTTATTTTTTCCTTCTTTGCATATATCCTTCCTTAATCTTCTTATTTCCATGTAAATCTTTTTCCTTTACTTTTTAGACATGACTTGGTCTCTAATTAATTACCATATATCTTTTAAATTTTCACAATAAATAAATAATAAAACCGCATATACTTTAACAAGAATAAATAAATAATTCAAGAAATAGAAATAGGAAAGTGCACTCTAAAAATAGAAACTCGAGTAAAAGTACTTCCTAACACACTAAAATACCCTAAGACTTTAATTCACACTTCCCCTCCTTGGATTGGTCTTTCATGAAATTCAAGAACCTATTAAGTTTGCACTAAAAACAATCAAATTTACGCACAAAAGCTCATAAAATGCAAATAGTCAATTTCCAAGGGGAGAAAATGCAATATGATCAAATAGCCTAAAAGTCTATGAAATAAGTCATTTATTCACCTAAAAGGATGTCTCCAAAGGGATAATAATTAGAACAAATAGGGAGACATCAATCATCTAATTTCATCGACCAATCCTTGCGTGTGGACCCAACTGTCTTCTTTAGAATGGATTTGATCTCTCGATTAGAAACCTCAGCTTGACCATTTGCTTGCGGATGATAAGCAATAAATACATGATGTCTCACCCCATACTTCTCTAACACAGCCTTCAAGTATCTGTTAACAAAGTTCGAACCTCCATCACTGATAATAACTCTAGGCGTGCCATGTCTAGTAAAGATGTGTGACTTTAAGAATTTAATCACCACTCGCGAATCATTGGTTGGTAGAGAAACAACCTCTACCCATTTAGAAACGTAATCAACATCTAGTAGGATGTAAATATTTCTGTTAGATGGTACAAAAGGACCCATGAAATCAATACCCCATACATCGAATATTTCAACTTCAAGAACATTGTTACGCGGAATCACATCTCTCTTAGATATGTTACCTGTAAACTGGCATCTATGACACTTATTGACATATTCATGACAATCCTTATGTAAAGTAGGCCAATAAAAACCGGGTTGTAGTACCTTTGTAGCTGTACGATCACATTTGAAGTGTTCTCCGTATGGTGAATCATGACAACTTGCAACCATTGACTGAATATCCATATCTGGTATGCATCTTAATACCATCTAATCACTGCATGTTTTGTAGAAGAAAGGATTCTCCCAAAATAATTGTTTAGCACGATGGATTAATCTCTTTTTCTCTTACGAGGTAGCTCCTTGAGGAAAAGAACCACTCACAATAAGATTTGCTATATCCGCGTACCACAGAGTTCTCATTGTGTAAACTAAAAACAAACTATCGTCAGTAAACTCTTCTATTACAAACTTAGGTCCCCCATTAGACTCAAAACCTTCAAGACGCGACAAATGATCTGCAACTTTCACAACCCTTTCGATCTATACTCTCCAAGTCAAACTCTTGTAATAGTAGTACCCATCTGATAAAAAACGGCTTCACATCTTTCTTTTCCATAAGGTATTTAATCATGGAATGGTCAGTAAACACAACAACTTTCTCCCAAAGAAGGTAGGAATGAAATTTGTCGAATGCATAAACAACAACTAGTACTTCCTTATCAGTTACGGTATAATTTATTTGAGCACTTTTAAAGACCTTACTAGCATAATAAATGGAATGAAATACCTTATCTTTTATTTGACCCAGAACAGCACCATCGCAAGATCACTAGCATCACACATAATTTCAAACGGAATCTTCCAATCGGGAGGTAATACAATAGGTGCAGAAATAAGCTTCTCTTTGATCACGTTGAATACCTTTATGCAAGATTCATCAAAAAGGAATTTGGTGTCCTTTTCAAGTAAGTTACACAATGGCTTAGAGATCTTGGATAATTCCTTGATAAAACGTCGATAAAAACCAGCATGACCCAACAAGCTTCTTACCCCTTTTATAGAAATAGTAGGGGGAAGAGTCTTGATTACCTCAATCTTCACACGATCAACTTCTAACCCAACACTTGAAACCTTGTGACCCAACACTATACCCTCACGGAATTCTCCCAGTTCAAAACCAAATCAGTCTCCTTGCATCTAATCAATACCTTCTCCAAGTTCTATAAAAACTCCTCAAAGTTATCACCAAACACAGAAAAGGCATCCATAAATACCTCAAGGAAATCATCAATCATGTCCCAGAAGATTTTCATCATACATCTCTGAAAAGTAGCAGGCGCATTACATAATCCAAATGGCATCCTTCGGAAGGCAAAGGTACCAAAAGGACATGTAAAGGTTGTCTTATGTTGGTCTTTTGGACCTACATATATCTGATTGTATCCTGAATATCCATCCAAAAAGCAATAATATTCTCTCGGAGCTAGCTTGTCTAACATCTGATCTATAAATGGAAGAGGAAAGTGATCTTTTCTGGTGGCCTTGTTCAACTTACGATAATCCATACACACTCTCCAACCAACAACGATTATTGAGGGAATGGCTTCATTCTGTTCATTTAAGATGGTTGTGATACCACCCTTCTTTGGTACGCATTGAACTGGACTCACCCATTCGCTACTTGTTATGGGATAGATGATTCCCGCATCTAGCAATTTGATAACCTCTTTCTTCACCACTTCCTTCATAGCTGGCATCAATCTCCTTTGCCCTTCAACTGAGCACGCCCTTTCATCGTCCAGAATGATTTTGTGTTGGAAATAGGAAGGACTAATACCTTTGATGTCAGCAATAGTCCAACCAATCACCTCTTTATTAGCTCTTAGTAACAGTTTGTCTTCTTGAGGACCTGTTAAAGTAGCTGAAATAATAACAGGTAGAGTGTTGTTAGTACCTAAATAAGCATAACTCAAGTGTGACGGAAGCGGCTTTTCTTCTAGTTGTGGGGGAGATTCGATAGATGGTTTCTTTTTAGATACTATCTCCCCTGTCTCTTGTACTGGTTAAAAGGCGAGATGCCTATGCTTTATGTTTCCAGAATTTAGAGCAGCTACTATTTCAGTTAGTTCTTCCAACAACTCTGGTAAGTCAAGTGTTAGGGCCGCCTGCAAGATATCTTTAAAATTCATGCAATCAAATACCTCTTCCGTAATTAAGTCAAGTACACCCATTCGGAAACAATCCTCCGGGAGGTCTGGAAACTTCATGGCCCTAAACACGTTGAACTTCACCCACTCGTCTTTGATTCGCATGTTTAATTCTCCTTTTTCTACATCAATCACAGTACGCCCCGTGGCTAGGAATGGTCGACCCAAGATGATGGGGACATTCCTATCCGCGTCGTATTCAAGTATAACAAAATCAACGGGAAAAATTAAAGTACATGCCATGACGAGGACATCTTCTATTCGTCCCTCTAAATATGCGAGGGATCTATCAGCCATTTGTAAGATCATGGAAGTATGTCTTGCGTTTCCTATCTTTATTTTTTCGAAAATTTACTTGGGCATCAAATTTATACTCACACCCAAATCACACAAAGCTTTTCCTTGCCACTCATTACCAATAGAAATAGGAATCGTAAAACTCCCAGGATCAAGTAGTTTAGGTGGCAACTACTTTGGCATATAGCACTGCATTCTTCTGTCAATCCTATCATCTCATTCTCACGGTATGGTCTCTTGTTGGTGATGGCTCTTTTCAAGAATTTAACGTACTTTGTCACATCTCTGATAGCATCTAAGAATGGCACATTAATATTAAGACCACGTACCATATTTAGGAACTTCTGATAGTCAGACATGTCTCCTTTCTTCTAAACTCTTGAGGGAAAAGTTGGAGAAGGACAGGTTTCTGTAATATCTTTGGTCTTTGGCTTCTCCGGAATCTTCTCCACTTCCACTACTTCAGGTTCCTCTTCTTTCTCCATCACATCTTTTACTGGTTTCTCTTTCACAGTTGTTTCTTTTTCTTTCATTACGGGAAAGGGAGGTGGTTGGAGCTTCTTACCACTTCTAAGTGTCACCGCATTACAATCTTCTCTTTGCTTGGGGTTCTTTAGTGTCACTCGGTAGTTGTCCTTGTTGACGTTGATTCAATTGCTTTGACATCTGAGCTATCTAATTTTCTAACATTTTATTTGCTGCGGATGAAGATTGTTTCTCTAGGATAGCTTTTGTTTGAATGTTGATTAATGTCAACAAGGTTTGCTGAACATCTAACGCACCTTCTTGAGGTTGAGCAGGTAGAGATTTCTGATTCATGGTCTCGGTGTAAGTGTCTTGAGGAGGTTGTCTCTGAGCTTGATTTCCGTAACCTTGTCCCCTTTGGTAGTTGTTTTGTGGTCTTGGTCGATAGTTATTGCCTTGGGGACGCGGCTGATATACATAAGTCGAATTAGTGGCCCCATTTGGATTTGAATATTGGAAACCCAGATGGTTTCTATTTGGTTGATAACCTTGACCTCCTGAATGATAGTTCCCTCAGTTGGAAACAAACATTACAGCTTCTGGATTACTTTGACAATGCTCCCAATCATAATCTTGTACACCGCAGTTAGAACACCCATAAACTTCTTGTGTAACATTAACATTTGCTCTTCTACCTGCAAAACCGTCTGTAATAGCTAGAGTAAGCTGTTTCAATTGCTGCTCCAAAGTGTTCTTCAATTTATTCTCCAATGAAGAGAATTTTTCCTCAATCACAACACTACTCTCTTTATAACTTCCACCTTGGAGTGGTGTTCTCACTGTGTTCCAACCTATCTCATTCATTACTGTTCTATTCAAAATAATCTTAGCATGAACTGGTTGTACCTGTAGAAATCCACCACCACAAAGCAGGTCTAAATATTTTCTTGAAGGTCCATCAAGGCCTCTGTAAGATATCTTCATTTGTTGCAATTTTGTAAGGCCATGACCAGGGACTCTTCTCAAACAAATCTGAAATTTTTGTCCAACTTCTACCCAAAGTCTCGTCTTGATCTTGTTTGAACGAGGTCAACTCAACTTGCGCATCTAATCTCATATTTGTTGGGTAGTATCTGTCAAAGAACGCAGTTTGTAATGTGTCCCAGGTAGTGATTGATCCAGGTTCTTAAGAATCATGCCATTCACTCGCTCCATCAATAACGAAATACCTAAAATTCGAAAAATACATTTGATCTCTTGTCACTCCTTGCGTAATATAGGAATCGCAAATTTGCATGAACTTCTGTACAACACGGATTGGATCTTCGCCAGGTGCTCTTCGGAAATTGCCATAACTCTGAAATTGAGATAACATACCAGGATCGGGTCTGAATCTCGCAACATTAATATCTGCAGGACCAATTCCGAGGGCAGGAGCTCGATATGGAGCTTGTTCAGGGCCATTGACGAACCACATATCATTTGTATGAGGAGGTTGAACTTGTGGAAGATTTTGACCATTCTGTTGATTCAATTGTTGATTTTTGATTTCTTCCATCTCTGCTTCTCTAGCCAACCTCTCTTTTAACTCTTTTGCTTTAGCTTCTTTCTTTCATTTGTTTGCTTCTCGAACTAGGTTTTCAGGATTCTAAAGGATCACGAGATCTTCAAGCAAATGCCAAAACCTGGAAACTTGAGAAAAAAAAGACATCCCAAAGCGTAAAACTGAAAAATAAAACTAAAACTAAACTAACAATTAAACTACTAAAGATTAACACCGGGGTCACACGCTTCCGTCCCTGGCAGCAGCGCCGAAAACTTGGTGGGTCCTAGGGTATTAGAAAATAATATGATAAATAAAGGAACCACAATAACGCAAGTGTACGGTTGTCCAAGTAATATCCGATAAATCGGGTTTTGTTCTCAGGGACGGATTAGGTTCAACCCAAATATTAATCAAGTAATAAGAATAATTGTTGATAGAAAAATAAAATAGAAGATTTTTGTTTGGTTTTCTAAATTAAAAGATGCAAATAAAATAAAGATTAAAAGTAAATAACTAGAAAGAAATAAAGCAAGTAAATTGACTAACTTCAGAGATGAGAGATACATGAGTCTCGCAAGGAATCCTCCAAATTAATGCAACCTATGCTTGTTTAAGGGTAGAATTGGAATTATAATATTAGTCGGGACTCTAATGTCTCCTAGCCCCCTATCGGGTGGAACTAGGAGCTATCCTAATGTACTATAAACCCCTGTATGGAAGAATATGCCTCTTCGGATGATATGAATTTATCTCTTTGGCTATGTAATTAGTAAACCTTGTCGGTCAAATAACGGACAATACACGGGTATTACCTATGTCTGTATTCAAACTCCCCTATCGGATGATCACTTAACCACTAAAGTGAATAGCCCAAATACTAAAAGATATTTCTAGTTGTTCCTAAAATAAATATCAATGAGAAAAAAGTAATATCCAATATATAAAATTCAATTCAATTTAAATTCTAAGAATCCCAAATTCAAAACATAGATTAAATTAATTAAGGTTCGTCCCTTTATCGCGATTCTAAAGTATATAGAAATTTAGCTCATGATAAAATTAAAGACTGAAAATAAATAAAAGGAATTCATGTTCAAATACAGAAAATAAATTGATAACCTAAAGGGTTGGATGACTGTTGATGGAAGAACAAAATTCTCCCATCTCTAGTTTCTCCTTGCATTCTTACTCTGACTTGAAAACCTTAAGCCTCTTGTGTAATTCTCTGAATTGTATGAAAAGAGGAAGCTAAGAGGTGTATTTATAGGTGTTAGAAATCCCTAATTCGTTTTTACTTGGAGTGGAAGACAAGTCAAGAACTCTTTAATTCGTAGCCATAAACTCTAGGAAAGGTAAGATTCTGTTGCTGATTTGTTTTGGTCATATCTCCTTCAATACTTATCCGTTTGTCACGTTCTTTGTATCGAAATCACTTGTCTCGGAAATATCTATCCATTGGTCCCAACCATTCTCCCAAATTTCTAGCAAATATTGAGTTATGAGCTCGTATTTGAATGTGGCTGGAATTTCAAATTTATCTGGCAACTTTATCTTTTCCTTCTTTTCATATATCTTTCCTTAATCATCTTATTTCCATGTATATCTCTTTACTTTACTTCTTTAATTTGACTTGGTCTCTAATTAATTACCATATATCTTTTAAAGCTTCACAATAAATAAATAATTAAACCGCATATGCTTTAAAAATTAATAAATCAATAATTCAAGACTAGAAATAAGAAAGTGCACTATAAAATTAGAAATTTGAATAAAATACTTCCTAACACACTAAAAATACTATAAGACTTTAATTCTCACTTCTCCTCCTTGTATTGGTTTTCCATGAAATTCAGGAACCTACTAACTTTGCACTAAAAATTACCAAATTAACGCACAAAAGTTTAAAAAATGCAAATAGTCTAATTCCAAGGGGAGAAAGTGTAATATGACAAAATAAGTATAAAAGCCTATCAAATAAGTCAAATATTCACCTAATAGTATGTCTCCAAAGGGCTAATAATTAGAACAAATAGGGAGACATAAATGTAGAATGTGTTTAATGGCCTAAAAGAATAAACTTCAGCGAGTTAATGATATAGACATAATTATTTTATGAACTAGTTGTATTGTATGCTTTGAAATATGAACATGAAAGCACACCATAAAAGTAAAGAAATGATTAGTAAGCAATGTTGTAGAAGTAAGTTTTATCTTAGGGAGTCTCGAGGAGTGTGTTGATTGTGACATCCGAGCTAGTTGATAAGACCATTTATTGAATGTGCTAGAGGGGAGAATGTAACAAAATTGCATAGTTTAGAAAGTGATTAAGGTAGTTCTTTTATAAGCCCCTTCTTTTCTTTTAGCTTGTTGTCTAAATTTAATTGATATATTATCCGTCTAGACCCCTTATAGGCTTCTTAAAGGGGTTTTATTAGACATATTACAAGCCATACCCCTTATATTATAGGACTATTCAAAATGACCCGCAATCGAATCACGATGTTAAGACAGTCGTCTCAAGAGCTTGAGTTTGGGGTGGAGGGTTTGATTTACGGAAAATCTCACTTGGTGAGGTTTTGAGCTTATTATTATATGCTTTTGATGATGTTTCACTTGTATATATTGTAACCCTTTTCTAGTGTTATAGTAAAAGAAAATTATTGAAAAGAAAAGAAAGATTAAAAAGTAGTAGCATGACATCTCATATGAAAAAGATAATCATACTTAACTTGTAAGAACCTAACATAAAAAAGAATGAATGAAAAAGGATCGAAATAGTGGAATTGTGTAGGTGATCGTCTTGATAATTGATAGTTAATTTGTTGGGGATGCTCATTAAGTGCATCAAATCTTGGGGTAAGTGAGAACATTTATGAGAGTAACTCTGCTCTAGGGCGATTCGTTGATGGCTAGTAAGGAGAGAGTCAAAATCTCATTCTACATTATCCAAATATAGGATCATACCATCCCTAAACCTAACATTATAACCTTAAAGACCTTATGATTCTTAGCTATGTGATCTAGAGGCGTTTGAATCAATAAAGAGCAATTAATGGGTTATTGGAGACTTTTTTTTGGATCACTGAACACTCTATAGCCTCCATATTGAACTAAAAGAAGAATTTATACTTCGTGCATTGCAAAACTAATATAATTTTGAAATTAAACCTTGTTGATTGTTTGTATGATAAGTGTATATATATCAGTTAGTTGTAAATATTATTACATGAAACTTTCTATCTAGTTGATTTATGATTATTATTTACATTCTTTCTCTCAACATGCTTATATGACTTAGCTAATATATGGAGACTTCCCTAGTGGTCATATTTCTTATTGTGTTGGGATGAGACAAATTTTAGTTGGGGTCTTGATGTATCCATATTTGTGACAAAATAATCTAGTTACGAGACATTATCTTACATGTATTATGTGCTTCGTTGAAGGATTTTTTCCTATGATATGTTAGTTTCTCGTTTCTTGCCTTGTTTTGGAGTTTTGTTAATTTTAGATAATTTTTTGTGTAATATGTGTGTTTAATGTGAATATTTTAGGTAGAATAATATTATTAGATGCCAAATCAATGTTAAGGATCTAAGAAAAGAAGATCCAAGAAAATCAAGAATTGAAAGCCAAAAGAAGCTTTTAAAGAAAATGCAAAGTTGTCGTCCAGACCTCGAACGTGTAGTAATTTCAATGCTGCATAAAATCAACAAGGAATCTCAGAGGATAACTTTTTTATAAAGAAATATATTTAAAGACGGTCGCGTGGCCACTAATTTCTAGGGATTTTGAGTTTTAAGGAAGGATATATGATTTTTACAAAGTTTATAGGCCAACTAGACCACTTTTTAAAAAAATGAGTTTGAGTTGGATTAGGACTCCAAAACTTAACCCATAACCTATATTTTATCCAAAACCCTATATATATTGGTATTTGACATTAGAAACTTGTTTCTCCGTTCAGTTGAGTACCAAGAGATGAAGCATCACGATATTAATTATGTATATCTCCATCGCTATCAATAAGGTAGTTTTCTATAGATTTATGGCTTAACCATATATCTATTATTTTATTCTTTAGTTTTATTTATGAATTAATTGGGATATTCTGTATAAACCCTAGACTACTATTCTGTTATTTCAATTTATTTGAGCTTGGCTTTATAATTATATTATGCATGGTTTTAATTAAACTTGCCAGAGCCTTTAAGCCTCTAGTTTAACATAAGTTACCTATATTGTCACCATGGAAGGGGTTTAGGAAGGGAAACACATCATAATTGTGTAGTTTGCAGTAGTGATCATGACAGGCTTGCCTACCTAGATAATCAATATGGTTAGATTTTCACCCGCGATCATTGGGAAAGATCCCCTTACTCCAGTCCCTTTGTAGTGTTGAGGTTGCCTTCTAAGGTACCCTGACGTGAGTGAGGAGAATTATAGAATCCTGACTACTGATATCTTCCTAATTGTTTTAACTATAATCCCTTAGGAAACATCATTTTAGGTAGAAAATGGTGTTTTATATAGTCTTTTGTGCTTAATTCGTAATATTCCTATTTCTTGTCTTGATTTTATGAATTATTATTTTTAGAGCTTATTTGGTTTAATTTGTGTGTTATTGTGAAGCTTTAAAGATAATATGGAAATAAAATATATTCCAAGTCAATTCTAAGGAAATAAGGAAAGAAGATCTTGAAGAAATCGAGAGAGAGAAGGAAACAGAGTTCAATTAGGAAAAAGAAAAGTTGCCAAATTAATCTGAATTTCTGTAGCTACGCCTAAAGAAGTGAATGTAACTCAATATCCGAGACGATTCTGGAAGAGCCCTTTTAGAGGTAGATAGACTTTTTGTGAGGATTCTTTTGATATCTTACGGGCCAAAACCGGCCATGTAACGAAGAAGATATGGTCAAAACAAGTCAGCAGTAATTATCCTTATCTACATACGAATTTGAGTTGGGCTTGGACTCTTTTACTTGGTCCCTACTCCAAGATTTTGACCTAGCACCTATATATATACATACATAAATCATTATAGAAGCAATCAGGAGGATCTAGAGGAGGAAGAAGCAAGAGCTAAATCTTAACTACATCAATTCAACACTTCTCCATCTATATTCTTTGGGTAAATTAGTATTAGATCTATTTTGTCTATGAGGTATTTCAAAGCTAACTATTCAAGAGTTTTATTATGCATAATTTTTCATTAGGATTGTAATTATATGAACCATTGATTATTGTTTCTCTGTTTTAATTTGAATCTGGGATTTTAGTATTGAATTGAATTGGTTCTTAATTTAAATTGACTATATTCTTGTGCTTGTTTACAATCATTGACGTCGCAAATCAAGGGTAGGTTTAGTAATTAGGCTATTCATTAGTGACGGTGATCACCTTGACAAGGAGTTCAATTACCAAACTAGAATATAGACGTGTGGTATCCGTTATTGACCCTGACGGGCTTGACTCCCACGTAGCCAATTGGGTATAGATATTAATCATCTGAATGTAGCTTATAATCGCCCTAACGGGGTTCATAATACAGTAGGATAGCTCCAAAGTCCACCCTGACGGGGGTTAGGAGATTATAGAGTCCTGGCTATTGTGAAATTTCCCATTCACCCTTATTCTTAGGAATCATAGATTCAATAGGATAGATTCATACTTGCATCTCCTTATTTTACTTGCATAATTGCTTACGATTTATTATTTATTTTATTAGTTATTAATTAGAAAAAAATACTTCATTGCTTATCTTTTTAATTAAAATAATTAAAAGTATCTATTTTAATATTGAACAAGAATTTAGAATAACTACTTAAATCCCCGTGGAAATGATAATCCCGATTTTACTTATCTATTACTTGGAACGACCCGTACTCTTGCGGTCTGTGGATCCTTTATTCCTTTACTTTTATTGCATTATTTAATAACACACAAGGACCCACCAACTACTTATATAGTGCACAATTTATCATAACAATTAGATTAGCGACTTAGTAAGATAGGTGAATATTAGCAACCCTAGGATATTATCTTCTTTGAAACCGTATATAATTATTTACGCTAAAAAATATTTATCTATTTTAATATAAATATCTAAAATCATTTACACTTATATTAAACACAATTTTGAGCTAACTATCAAAATCCATGAGAACAAAACTCCTACTTATTTAATATTACTTTCAAACGATCCATGCACTTGCAGAGAGTCTCTCGTGGTTCTTGAGGTGTGTGTTTTTATTATCTTTTATTATTCATTTATTTATCACATCTTTGGGCCCACCACTAGACAATTCGAAGAATCCACCACATCCCATCTTGGATTCTGGTCAGGCGAGGCAATAGCCTCGAGAGTATGTTTTCTCTCTTTTTAACTCTATCTCTATTTGTATGTTACGTGTATGTATTTACTTTTATTGAGTCTGTTTTGAGTCGTAGACGTCACGACTCACCTTTATGTTTAGGGTGGGAATTTGTTGTCCCAATCTCTATTTTTATATTTTTATTTGCTTTTTATAAGTATGGATGTTGGTGTAGAATCTAGTGGATGTAACTTTGTAGCATAATTTTAATTCGTTAATGATAGTAGATAGTAGGTTTATAAACGTGTCATGTATATACTTACAAGATTTACATGAGATACACATTAAAAGTAAAAAAAAAAGATTAGTGAGCAATGTGGTAGAAGTTAGTTTGATCTTAGGGACCATGATTGGTTTGTAGAGCGTGAGATCCAAATTAGTTATTAAAACATGTGATCAATGTGCTAAAGGTGATAAAGTCTAAAATTTTATAGGATAAAAAAAGTATTAAGGCGGTACTTTGTTTAGCCCGTCTGCCTTTTAGCTTGTTGTCCATTTATTTGTTATCTATCACAACCCCCTCTTTCCTTTCCAATCCTTTTCATTAGCCACGTTACAAGTCATACCGCTTAGATTTTAGGACTTTTCCATATGATCCGTACTCGAATCACAATTCTCTGACACACGTCTTAAGAGCTTGAGTTTGGGTTGTAGTTATCGGATATATCATTGGGTAGGTTTTGCTCTATGTACTTGTGCTTTTGATCACTTGTTTATAATTCGTAACCCTTTATCGGCATAAAAAGAGAAAGAAAAAATATTTGAAAACATATATATTAAAAATAAAAGAAAAATGGTAGCATGACTATCACATCAAAAAGAGTCATAGCCAACTTACAAAAAAAAATATATACATGGAGAACGGCAAAGTGGAAATTTTTTAGGTTATCATGAAGGGTTTCATTTGGTTTTTTGGGGATACGAAGAAGCACATAAGTTTGGTTGAGTGAGAACAACTTCGAGAGCAACTCAGGCTCTTGGGTGACTCATTGATGGCTAGTGAGGAGAAAATCTCACTCTAAATTATCCAAAAACACAATCACACCTACCCTAGAACTACAATACAATCTTAAAGACTGTAGGGTTCTTGCCTATCCAATTTAGAAGTTTTTGAACTAATAGAAGGTATTTAGATGGACCTTTGAAACTATGTGAGGATTAAGGAACACTTTATTGCCACCGTAGCAGACTAAGAGAAAAACATGTCCTTCGTGCATTGCAGTTCTAATCTACAAGTAAATTTAATATGTGTGTATTTTTTATTTGATAAGTGTATATTTTATTTTATTTGTAAATTTTACTATATGAAACATTTTAGAATTAGACCTTTAGTGTCATTCACTACTTTTCTACTCTTTATATCTTCCTTGATTTTCTGGAGTTAGACCCTTCTAAACTCTACATTTCTTTTTATTTTGTCGGGACGACAAAACTTTGAGGTTGGGGTCTTGATGTCTCTATTTTTATGATGCATTAATCCACTCATGAGAAATTATGTTGAGAGTTTTTTTTAGCGTAATTGAGGGATTGTTTCTTAATATTTTCTATATTGTACTTTTGCCTCTTATTTTGGTTATATTGCTATTTATAGAGGGTTTGTGCCTTAATTGTGCGTTAAGTGTGTAGGTTTTAGGTACATGGTTGATACAAGGTTCCCGGATGAGGAGAAGAAGTCAAAAAGTCAAGGTAAACCCCAAGCCAAGCAAAATTTGCGCCTAGAGCTACTTTGGGAAATTGGAGCGTTTGCCGGAGAAGTCTTAATGTCAAATTGTTTTAGTTAGCACAGATTATTGGTAAAAACTTTGGAACTGATGCCTTTTGATTCAAAAAGGGCTTGAAGTCAGTGACGCGTGGGAATGGTAATCCACCGTGACAATAACTAGTCCAACTTTAGCTAAAAAATAGGTTGGGCCCTTCTAAACCTTATTAAGTGAGCGAAAGTGGAACCCAAAGTTTTTTAGCTATTATATAAGTCATTTAGCATCCCCATATCAGATACAATTCGTAATCCATCAGAACACAACCCATTTTCACATGGGAGTAAGAGCAGAAGTGTTGGAGAGAAGAAAAGAAGCGTTTGTCTGTAAACCCAATGATTCTTCCCCAACCATTCATCGAATATTTTCTTCCTTACAAGTAACTATCATTTATTTTTATTTTTAATTATGTTTTTATCTTTATTTTTATTAGTTTTATTTCTCTTGCTATGAATTAAACCGTCATTGCTTGAGGTTGTTTATGTGAGAACTTTTTATTAACTAGTTAATTGATTTATTGCATTTGGGAAATATGAGAAATTGAGAATGGATTGATTTTATTCCATTGAATAAACGTTTAATTTAATACTACATATATTTTGGACAAATATTGGGTAGCCTTTGTGATTGAGCTAACACCTGGGAAGGGAGTTTGATTGCGGACATAGTGTGTAGACTTAGTGTGCGATAGTGAACTAAGAGTTATTGCCTGTCTAGATAGTCAATAGAGTTAGAACCTCAATCATCTAAAAATATTTTAGGGTATCCCGAGAGGAGTCTCTATTTTAAGGAGGATTTAATTCTAAGCTACTCACAGGAGTTTAATAAATTTTTGAATCCCGACTAATGCCATTTCACCAACTCACCCTTATCGATAAAACAATTAAACTAGCGTCATAGAGGACTACAAGAAATTCCTCAAAAATCTTTCTCATCCTTTAGTTCATATTTTATTTACTTTAATTATTAGTCTTAATTATTTCACTTTAATTATTTTAATCTCTAATCATTACAAACCCAATACTATTTATTGTTTATGTTTTTTGTCATTTCTTTAATCCTATAGGAAACTCTGAATTTTTACACTATTCGAAGGACAATAATCTACATTATAATCCATGTGGAGAAGATAAACCCTCATTTATCAAATTATTACTTGTCAATGACAAGTATACTTGTGGGAAGTCACCCTTTCTGGTGTTGATTTGTTATATCACACTTGGGGGGCGAACAAGTTTTTCGTGCCGCTGTCGGGGACTATAGTGTTCGATTTTTGTGTTTTTAATTTGGTATAGAAGTGTCTAGTCTGTTTTTGGGTTTTGTGTTGTTTTCTTGTTTTTGTCTCTTTATATATTCATAGGTTTTGGTGTATTCTTTCGGTACCTGAGAAGTTTCTTCGAGAGCAGAGAAAGAGAGAAAGAACGAGAAAAGTGCAAGTAGTAATGGCTAATATTGAATCACCTCCTGGTTTAGGGGTCAATGAGAATCAGGTGAACCCACCGTTATAAGCCAATCCACTTGGTAAGGCTCACAACAATGTTAAACAAGGAGAAAACTTGAATGAAGGAAATCCACCAAATGGAAACCATCTAATACAAGGGATCCTTGAGTCAGGAGTGCCTTTTCACATTCAAAATTTGGGGAATCACCCTCTAGCTATTCCAGTTGCACGGTTTAAGCCCAATATGGGTATGTTGAATCAATTCTTTAACTATGGAAATTGTAGTGGAGATGGCAAAAAATTTCCAGTATGATATATTTAGAAGTCCATGCAAATATTTGATGCCTACATCACTCAAGGTGTTACACGGAAGAAAATGTACTATTTCCTGTTCCAGTTTTTCTTAATTGGAGGTACAAGTGAGTGGATAGATATGATAAGTGGCTATATGATCTCTTGCTTCTTTCCCTTTCTCTCCAAAATTATAGTTTTAAAATATGATATGGTCAAAACAACTATATATAGGCTCCAGAAAACATTTTGTCTCAACTGGGCCAACTTAAGTGAGCCTTAATGGCCCAATTGACTCTTAAAGACTGGACAACATTGGGTCTTCTTAGTACAACGTCCATAACTTTCTCACTTAAACTCCAGATAGAGAACATGTTACACTCAAATGGATACCTTTAGGTGAGATTTCATGATCAAAATCACTAATTCTGATTAATGTCCTTCGAAAGTTGATGAAAACAATATGTCGAAATTCCTAACATTTTAATGATCTTCTTGGCTCCTTTCATGACTTTATTTGTGGTTCTTCTTCATTTTTTTGACTTCTTGGCATCATATTAGGGTCTAAAATCCTCCAGATACCTAGGATCTTCATTCTTAACAAATATATTACCTGAAAAAGGCGAATCGCACTTGTAATAACTAAATCTGTATTAAATGATGTAGCAAGAGAATGTTAATTCATCACAAAAGGCGAGAAATCCGTTGAAAGCAAATATATTCTTAAATAAGAGAATAAACTTTAAGCAAGTATATATGAAATTATACATGTAAAAATTATTACCTAATTATGGAATATATCGAACATCTTCTCCTCCGACTTGATTTAATTAAAATTGGTTAGTTTACCTCATCATAATGTTTCTCGTATATATATATATATATATATATATAAAGGTTAAATCATATATCTTTTTTCTGGGTAATACGGGTGGTCTGGTCCAGATTATGAACACATTATCATGCATACCCCCAAGTTAAATAAGAATTTGGATTATGATATTTATAAAAGATATTCAAACCCTTTACCTCTTATTCACAATCTTAAAGTGCAGAAAAATTAACAAGACCCTGTTTAGTTGAGCTAACTCAATTTATTAAGTTAAACTATATTAACAAAGAGTGATGAACATGATCGTCCATAAAAATTCTCTTGTAATATAGGAGGATAAATGGAATTAAAAATTGAAAAAATCACAAAAACTTTTTGGAAAAAATTATCTATTAGGATTTGTGTTGGAAATATATATGTTGGATATATATTATCGTGAAGTGATATATTTAATGAAGATAAAGTTATGGCAAGTTATTTAACATGATATTAGACCCTACTCGAAACTACATTGCTTTCATAGTAATGGTGGAACACGCGCCCTTATCTCGTCTCTTGATTGTGTGTTGCATTGATGGCTCTTATTCATCGTGGCTATATCTCATATAAATATTTTCTTTTGTTCTTTACTTGTATAATTCTATTCTCCCATCCACACGGGAACTCTCTCTCATACGCTAATTTCCTGAAAACGTTTGTTTCTATAGTTTTCACTCTAAATTGCTAGAATCACTATAATAGCGAGCAAATATATAAATATAAGAATCTTTTTGATTCATTACTTATAATTTTGTAGAATAGTTGATAGACTGGAGAAGATTTGTAGTTAGTTGTTTGATATCTTTAGGTTGACTAATTGGTGTGATTCAAAAGAGGTATTATAATTTGTAATTTGAGTTTTATAGTGAACGAGTTACTGTCATAGGATTTTAACATGAATGTAGGTTATTTTTTGTTGATCCAAAATAATTGCTTGTATTTTTACTTTTTCGTAAATTAACATTCACCTAATGTTTTGAGGTATACTCTAATCACTTATCTTAAAATCTGTTTAAACAATTCAAAACAACTTATTCTAAATAGACTGGTTTTATAACCTCCCTAACTTATTTTTTGTTAAAACAGTAATCTTAATATATAATTTTGTTATTTAATATGTTTTCATGGGAGATGTTGAATATTACAACTATTATATTAAGGTTTGAGGAGGAAAAATTGCAATACACAAAATTTTATATAATATTCAAAAAATTTAGAATTTTCTAAAATGTATGTTAACTTTTGGCATAGATGAGAAATCTACAAAGAGGTCACATAAATCTATTTTATATTGTAGTCATTTTAAATTTTTGATAAATTGTTTAAATTTTTTTAAAATTTATATATTTTAATTAATATATTTTAAATTGGTCAGTTATCAATTTAGTTATATTCTATCTTTCTCTCCTTATTTTTTTATAAGACTCAGTTTGCATAGCATATCACAAAACTATCCCAATTGTGTATCATAATTGACTAAAGAGAAAGGAAATTTATTGTTTATACACATTAATCGAAACACTAAAATTTCAAGAAAAACTAGTTCTCATTTAGGTTCTTCATGTGGAGTTAAAGAAAACCACTTCCTTATAAAAACTATTTGTGATAGTTACCCGAATGATCTCCTGACAATTATATATTATTCTATTATATTTAATTACCTTCAATAACTTCATACAAGTTTCTAGAATATTATAAAAGTTAAGAAGTTATCCCTGTCAAGTCAAGGTTACCTAGCTACGGCCGACCCAATCTCGTATAGCATGTGGTGTCACAATAAAGTTTCCTCCAAGTCCCATACTTTGAGCTGAAGCTTCCTCCATCACATTGCTGAGTATATTTAGACATAACAACTCTAACACAAGCGTCCCATGTCCTTACTATCTCTCCCAATGACATAGGTTGTGCAAAACTTCAAAGCAAGAAGTCAAGCCTTGACTTAACCTTCATCATGAGATTTTAATTTCTGTAACAAAAAGTGAAACATTCCAGGCTGATTATATATTGATCAAATTCGTTAAAACGTGCATAGATAAATGAGAGAGACAAAAACCTGATTTGAATTGGAAAAATTATCCAAAACTATCAGAAGACAATGAGGATACTTGCATGGAACAACTAACCACAATTGCTGAATTGTTGACTACATCAGTAGAAAATATAAAACTTAAATATATGCTTGAAATTTGGATAAAGAATGTAAAATATCTTACCAAATGGAAACAAGCATTTATATTGAAAGAACATTTAACAATGGCTCCACAGTCATGTCTAGTAGCATTATATATACTTTAGTTTTGATCACTAATATCTACAAGAGTCTCTATAAGTTGTTGATTTATCGCTCGTAATTCTTCCACTAGCACATTCTTAGCCTTCACGTGAAGATACAATTTTTTTACATAAGAATGAGACAAAAATTCTTTTAGATAATTAACGATACCTCAACTCTGTGTCGTTTCATGGCTGATGTGGAATCTGAGTCATATTCCCTTTCAGCCGAAGAAATAAAACTCAAACGTGAATATTGATTCATTCCCTTGTTCCATAGCGTCGATTATGTGTGTGGAGATGAAAGTCAGTCATGGAAGCAGTACTATCAACCGAATATGCAGCTGGCATGATATCACTAACTCCTTCGTTTGTTGATGTACATGACATATTGTGTACCTAGAAAAAGTAAAAGAGATCCAATTTCGCTCAACAAAAGTAAATAGTTACAAAATGCTATAATTAGTTTATTACCAATGCTATATTACACTGACTTTGAAAAAGTGTGAAAACCGATCATTGGATTACATATTCGCTACAAAATTTGTCATCATGAAGATAACATCATCTATATTTTTCAATAATTCCAAAAAATTTAGCCTAGTTAGAAAAGATTTGCACATGCTTTAGTGTTCAAAATTTGTTAAGTGCAATGCTATAACAAATTTAACATATAGTTATCAGAACAACAACAATTAAATTAAAATTGAAGTTCAATATTCTATAGCAAATAAAAGTATTAGTAAATATAAAGCATCATAATCTAAGTATAATTTACAAATTACTATCAGAATCTCATTTTTCCAAGACTACCAAGATGACTACTCGTTGCATTATAGCATACATGCTATAAATCACGATTATTAAGAAATTCATATAAAACACAGTATAGTGTAGTGTGATACAGTACTTTGTTTTTACAAACAATGATCCAAGTATAAGATGTAAGGCAAAAAGAAGGACAAAAACATGATTATTGAAAATGAGTTTTTGCAGTATCTAAGAAGACATCATACTAAAAGATGATTTCATGGGGTAATCTGGCATGTGTTTCAAATTTCTGTTAAAATTCTTGTCTAACATATAACTACACTAATTAAAGATTATAACGACGGGTATCAATATTTGAGGTTTTTCTCAGTAAATCCATTAACTTCCAAAATGAGTAATCCAGCTCCTTAACATATTGCTTTGTGCCCGCCAGAAGATATAGGAGACTAATTAGAAGACAAAATATTTACTGAAACTCTTTGTAAGGTAGAGGACTCCAAAGAGGAGTTACCAGAAACTAAGTTAACAGACACATAAGTAGTAAGTGAAATGGAAGGAGAATAGTTGGGCGAGAACAAAACCAATGGATAAAATATATTTAGTGGAAATTTTGGAGAAAGAAAAAATACTTGACATATCTAGAGATATACACTCTTTTGATAGGAAGATGAAAATATTTACAGTCCTTAGAATATGGACAATATCCGAAGAAAACACATGAAAAAGACATGTTCTGCAGTTTCTGAGCATTATATATATGTATAAGACTTTGACTATAGAAAACATAGATACCAAAGAATTTCTTAGTGATGATAATTTGGAGTATCAGAATAATATATCTCCAAATCTGTACTTATATAGCCAATTAGTCTTAGGTAGAGAGTTAATGTATAATTAATTATATTTCACAATGATTACTCAAATCCGAATCTAACATTAATTTGACGATTTAAGACGTAACATATAACTACTTCAAAATGGGTAAAACTTATCCAGATCCTAACCTGGATTGTTCTCTTTTTACTGAAACAACATGGCTAAAAATCTTTTTCTGTCAAATATATATACCCTATAAAAATTTCTAAATAATACTAAACACAATTAGATAACTTCAATTTATAAAAACAGATCTAAAGAAGTAACTCAAAAAATTTAAATTAGAATGATTCTTTTTTAACAATATACTCCATTGTTAACAACTTAATCTCATAGCATGATCAAAAATCAATTATTAATTACTTCAGAAAAAATTCAGATTGTTAATATGTTACTCATAGTCTCAATATATCAAACTGTCAAAGTAAAATAATCTGTAATTAAAATAAAAAAAATTTACCTTCTTATAGCATAGACAAAACTGAAAGGATATTTTACAAAGATGAAATGTCCTTTTACAAAGCTTGAAACTGAATTCTATAGATAATGATGGATTTAAACTCCTGGAAGTATTGTCTACAAATTTCAATTTTTACAACTATAAGAATCTTTAATTTAAAAATCCACGGTTTTGATTTTTTTTTGGATAAATTTGATGTTTTTAGATGAGTTCTGTGTTGAAATAATTTTTAACAATGTGGGTATGGTAGAAAATGAAAGAATTAATAGGAATTTGGAAACAAATGGCTGTTTTTTAGAGGTTTAATAGAAGAAAGGTTTATATGTAAGAAATGAAATTTTATGAAAAATATAGTGTTGAATGACAGATTAGACATGGAAGAGAAATATTTTGAATTTTTTTTAATAGAGGTCTTGGAAGAGATAGGTTGGAGAAGAAGAAAAAAATAAGTTGAAATAGTTAATGAAGGGTAAGGGTCATGCCCGACCTAGTATAGCCACCATTGTATTTGTAGTCAACTTAAATTTGGCTCGACCGAATCTCTTCCGAGGTCTTGGTACAATATCTCCATATTTGAATCGATTGGATATTTTACCTGATCCATTCCTCTCGCGGTTTTTTATACATTTTTCACTTTCTCTAGGCCGAAACAATTAATTGATCGGGTGTCCAAATTTTTTTCTATTATTTTGAAAAATAATCGTATTCTTTAATTAGGGCTCCGATTATTATCGGAATTTACTTTTTCTCAATCTTTCCTTTTTTTAATCTCAAATTTCAAATAGATTTACATGTGTATCATATATAACATATCACCCTTCTTATTATATATATATATATATATATATATATATATATATATATATATATATATATACATTAATTAAATCTTGAACTATTGAAAATATTGAACACTAACTTAATAAAAATACAATAAATCAAGTAAAATATGGGATGTCTCCCAACAACATTTATTTAACGTAGTTAAGGAACATATCTGATTAGAACCCGAGGTTGTAATTTAGGACACCATATACTACCTCAAATTTTTTCTTTCAAATTTAGTTTTCATGCTACTTCTTAGTATTCTCTTCATAGATTTTTGCGTTCTCGTAAACATGAAACCAGAACTTGTCGAGCTCATTCAACTGGGTCATTCTCTGCTCCCCTACTAATTTTTCATCCGTATTCAGTTCCTTGATTAACTAATATGCACCAATCTTTAACTCAAGTGGAAGGTGACACACTTTTCGCACACCACTCGATATTTAGATGTCTTTCCTCGTTGGTCCCATAGTTTTCTACATAATTGACTTGATCTCTCGGTTAGAGACCTCAGCAGGCATGTTAGTTTGCAGATGGTATGCGGTAGACTATTGGTATTTTACCACATACTCACAAATAATTGTTGTTAACTGCATATTCACAAAGTAAGTACCCCTATCTCTGATTAGAAATCTAGTAGTACCATGCCTCGAAAAAAATATGAGTTTTGAAACTTGACGATGGATTTTCCATCATTCTGTCGGTAACGCTATAGCTACTACTCCTTCAGAAGCATAAACTCCATCTAATAAAATGTATTTATTACCGTAGAATAAATGCATTATTGAAAAAATTCGATCCCCCAAACAACGAAGATATATACTTTCAAGACATCGTTGAGCATCATGTCATCTCTTCTCGATACAATCCTTGTGAACTGACACCTCTTCCACTAATCTACACACTCATGACAGTCCTTATCGATGATATACCAATAGATCATAGATTAATGTAAATTTATTGTTGTACTATCTCTCTTAAAATTACCTCCATAAGCTAAGTCATGACACCTTTCTATCATTAAACGCATAGCAATCTGTGGTATGAAACTTAGAACCATCTGATCACTACACACCTTTAATATATATGGATCCTCTCCAAATTATTGATTCAGATGGCGGATGAGTCTCTTTCTTTATTGTAGATTGACTTTGTGGGAAATAATACACTCATAATGAAGTTTGTTATATATTCATACCAAGGGTAATAGTGGTATTGAGAGCAAACAATTGTTAATCTATAAATATTCCTTTGACTAACTCTGGTTTGGTGTTGACTGGAGATCCCTCTAGACGAGATACATGATCAACTACTTGATTCTCTGTCCCATATCAATCTTGACCCTCTAAATCAAACTCTTGCAAAAGCAGTACTATCTAATGAAATGCAGCTTTGTGTCTTTCTTCTTCATAAGGTACTTGATCGCAGAATGGTATATGTGCAAGACATTTTTCACACCAAGGAGATACGAATGAAACTTAGATAAATCAATTATTATCACAAATAGTACCTTCTTATTAACAATATAACTAAATTTATCCCCTAAAAAGTCTTAAATGTGTAGTAGGTAAGGTGAAATACCTTGTACCTTCTCTGACCCAAAACAAAACCCATATCTAAATTAATGGGATCACACATTATCGCAAATTGTAGACTCCAAAATAGATGTCTGACAATAGGAGAGTATATGAGTTCTCTTTGATTTACAAGAAGTCCTCCATGCATGCCCCATCAAATTCGAAGGTAGTAACATTCTCAAGTAAATTGCAAAGAGATTTGGCAATCTTGGAGAAATATTAGATGAATCTTCAATAGACCCCGGCATTAGATAAGAAACATATGCCTCTTTCCATAGAAACCAACGGTGGTAGCGTGTTAATACCCTCTATCTTTACACTATCAACCTTTATACCCTTACTCGAAAACGTTTAAACTAATATGGTCCCTTCACAAACCATTAAATAGAAATTCTGACCATATTCAAAAGCATTATGCAGAGGATCAAGCGCTAAATGTACTTCCGTCTCATCAACAAGAAGGTTCAAGTGAGTGGAAATGATAATATTAAAGAGAATTTCAATGACACTGCATCATTGGTGCTGAACATACAACAACATTATCAAACTATAGATAAAATATTGACGCAGCTCACTACAATCGTTAGCAATTACAACATGATTCATCTATGAAGTTGAGACAAGCAATGAATACTAATTATGATGCCATTCAAATCAGTGTTAGGAATGGTTGGTTAGAGGTTCATACAATAAAATAACCAATCAAGCTTAGCTTAGATGAGGTAATTTTTTAGAATCAAGATGAGAAAACGGTGGAGAAAGAGGTTGAGAAAGAGTTTGAGCCTTTGGTTAGAGTAGTTGAAAAAGTTATTTAGAAAGAAGGCACAGTTGCACGAAAGGTGTAAGAAGAAGAACGTAATGCGGACCTGCCACCTAAATATCCATCATCACCACCACTTCCAATGAAGGTGGACTATACCAAATACCAGAGATTCGTAGAGGCGTTGATCGAAGCAAGAATCAAAATCCAAGAAATCAGTATTCCAAAAGAGATAGGACCAATTGAGTTGAACTTAATCAAGGTAACATTCAAAGGTTGGGTTGATGATGATAAGGCTGAAGATGAAGCTGCAGCAAGTGAGGTGGAGCTCCTAACAATTGAAGAACCCATCAAGCTTAACTTAGGTAAGGTAATGGTTGAGAAAGAGTTAGTTGTTTCACCAAGGGAGCAAAGGAAGAGTAAGGCGACGGTTCCGCCTCCACATCTGCTTGTATCACCACCATATCTATTTATAATTACATATCATGATGGTGTTACCGAATCCGATACTGTACTAGAGACGTCAAGCCAAGAACAAATCGATGTCCCCGTACTCAAGATAATTGAGAAATAAACTAAAACACCACAAGTCTTCGAGGAGATTCCTTCTACGAAGTGTAAAAATGTAAAGGTCGAGGTCGAGTGTGGATCTTACTGAAGAAGGCTTGACGATAGTTCTAAGGAAGCTACCACCAAAGCATCAAGATCCTTGATTCTTCTACCTCCAAAACAATATAATTGGTAACTTTGAAACTAAAGAGTCGTGTCACGTGGGTTCGGGTGTATATATCATGCCTAAGAATATGTTTGAGAATTGAACTTAAATATCGGGGAGGCTATATAATCAAGAGATAACCAAAGTAACATATTGAACTTTAAACTATGTTAAACAAAAATTCTTTACGGGAGACAACACACAATTTTTTACGTTTTTAATGTCTTTGTTGTTATTTATATAAGTTGTTAATTATTTTTTTAAAATATTGCAGTAATGAGGAAGATAGAAGAATTGAAGCAAGGTAATAAGTGAGATCAAGAAGTACACCTTCACATGAGAGAGTGTTCAAGAAATTTATTGGAGAAGGTGAAAACAAAATATCTCTAAATCTAAATGGTTGATTAGGATGGAGCACACTAGGAGGTAAGAATGTTGGTGATACGAGAAATTTACATACAAGAAAAGCAATGCTCCCTATAATGGATATTGATCACACGAGACAATTGCTCGAGAGTATGTTTTCTTTCTTAGTTGTCCCTTATCTCCATTTTATGTATTTTATTGCTTTTTTAGGTAAAAAATTAAAGTTTTTGAGATAGACTTAGATGTAAAATGTGCTTTATAGCCTAAAAGAATAAACTTTAGTAAGGTAATGATATAGACGTAATTTTTTTATGAACTAGTTGTATTAAATGCTTTGAAATATGAACATGAAAACACACCTTAAAAGTAAAGAAAGGATTAGTAAGCAATGCAGTAGAAGTAAGTTTGATCTTAGAGAGCCTCGAGGGGTGTGTTGACCGTAAGATCCGATCAGCTAGTTGATAAACCCATTTATTGAACGTGCTAAAGGGAAGAATGTAAGCAAATTGCATAGTTTAGAAAGTTATTAAGGCGACTCTTTTATAAGTCCCTTGTTTCCTTTTAGCTTGTTGTCCATATTTAATTGATATGTTATTCGTCTCGACCCCTTATAGCCTTTCTAAAGTGTTTTTATTAGCCATATTACAACCCATACCCCTTAGATTATAGGACTATTCCATATGACCCGCACTCAAATCATGATGCTAATACAACCGTCTCAAGAGCTTGAGTTTGGGGTGGTGGGTTTGATATATGGGAAATATCACTTGGGTGGGTTTTTGAGCTTATTATTATGTGCTCTTGATATTGATTCACTTGTTTATATTATAACCCTTTGTTAGGGATAAAGTAAAATAAAAATATTTAAAAGAAAAGAAAGTTGAAAAAGAAGTATCATAGCATCTCACATCAAAAAGATAATCATACTTAACTTGTAAAAACATGATACAAAAAAGAATGAATGAAAAAGGACCGACAAAGTGGAATTGTTTAGGTGATCCTGTTGATATTTGATAGTTGGTTTTTTGGGGATGCTCATTAATTACATCAAATTTTGGGTTAAGTGAGAACATTTTTTAGAGTAACTCAGTCTTCAGGGCGATTCTTTGATTGATGGTTAGGAGAGAGACAAATTATTACTCTACAATATCCAAATATACGATCATACCATTCCTAAACCTAACATTACAACCTTAAAGACCTTATGATTCTTAGCTATGTGATCTAGAGGTGATTAAACTAATAAAGTGCAGTTAGATGGATTATTGAAGGCTTTGTTAGGATCAATGAACACTCTATAGCCTCCATATTTAACTAAGATAAGGATCTATCATACTTTCATTGCAAAGCTAATTTAATCTTGAAATTTAACCATGTTGATTGTTTGTATGATAAGCGTATACATATTAGTTTGTTTGTAACTATTATTATATGAAACTTTCTATCTAGTTGATTTAGGATTTTTCTTTACACTCTTTATTTCAACAGGCTTATATGAGTTAGCTAATATATGAAGACTTCCCTAGTGGTCATGTTTCTTATTGTGTCGGGATAACACAACTTTGAGTTGGGCGTCTTGATGTATCCGTATTTGTGAACAAATAATTTAGTTACGAGACATTGTTTTACGTGTGATTATGTGATTAGCTGAAGGATGGTGTCGAGATGATGTCTGTTGGGGGTCATGATGTCTCGTTAAACGTGCATAGATAAATATGAGAGACAAAAACCTGAATTGGTGAGGAAAAGTGTATGGAACAACTAACACAGTGGCTAAATTGGTGACTACATAAGTAGAAAGCATAAAAATTAAATATACGCTCAAAATTTGGATAAATAATATAAAATACCTTACCAGATGAAATAACATTAAAACATGCATATTGATTCATTCCCTTGTTCCATAGCGTCGATTATGTGTGTGGAGATGAAAGTCAGTCATAGAAGCAACACTATCAACCGAATAGATAGCTGTCATGATATCACTAACTCCTTCATTTGTTGATGTACACGATATATTCAGCGCTAGCATGATATCACTAACTCCTTAATTTGTTGATATACACGACATATTTTGTACCTAGAAAAAGTAAAAGAGATCCAATTTCGCTAAACAAAATTAAATAGTTCAAAAATTATATAATTATTTAATCACCAATGAATTTCCAGTTGTGAGTTTCGAACAACACCCAAGTTGTTCTGCAAGTTTAATATTTAGAGAACACCCCTAGGGACCCCATGAATTATCGCGGAAGTTTAGAGCAACACACTTCTGCGAGCTTGAGGTTTGACAACGAACATTTAGTGTTACAGCTTGAGGGAAACCATGCACAAGGGATACTAAAACCCGTTCTTGAGTGTCAACTTGTGATAGCCCTCCTTTAGACGCAATACATAGAGAAAATGAGTAAGTTAGATAATTAAACTTTATATAGAAAAAAGGAAGCTAGAGACACTAAAATCACCTATAATTCTCGCATTTTGGCCGATCCTATTGAGCTTTCATAATATTCTATGCTAATAATATGCCTCGAAGATGATATATTTATTGAAAAAGATATAAGAGAAGAACAAACATAATAAATGCTAAAAAACTAAGAAAAACTATTATTTCTAACGTACTTTACTAGTATCATCATTATAAGATTTATCTTCAAATATATTAGCAATACCTTCAAGTTCATCGGGTATATTAGCAATACCTGCAAATTTTGATTTTTTAGCGATGTGATTATTGCGTTAGCTAACGTGTTTAGAGTCGTTTGTAACAAGAATCTAAGTAGGAAAGAGTTGGAAGCCAGTAAGGCGAGAATGGTTGAAGTGATGTGCAAACTAGAAATGATCTTACCTCCTGCATTTTTTAATATAATGATCCACTTGGTGATACACTTATACGATGAAGTATTACTAGGGGGCCGGGTTCAAATGCGGTGGATGTACCCATTTGAAAGGTATTTGAAAAAGTTGAAAGAGTATATTCGAAACCCGGCTAGGCCAGAGGGTTCAATAGCCTAGGGTTACGTGGCGGAAGATACGTTGACCTTCATATCACGGTATATTTATGAAGAAAAACAAAGTTTAATGATCCAGGTATACAACGAACCACTGCTAGAACCGAAAGAGCTATCCGATTTTAAGTCTCAGTGTACTCCAATGTGCAAGAAAGAGTCTGGTCTTTTACCACCTAAGGATAAGGAGCACATCACTTGGTATATTTTAAAATAATTGCGACGAATTCGAACCATAAATGACGTAAGTAACGTTTACTTATTTTCATTAATTTATTTATATTTATTTACACGACAAATGATTTTTTTTTTTTTTTTTTTGTATTTAGTGAACACAAATCCACGCTTTCGGGCACGAGTAGAGAAATAGAGAACATGCACCATCAAATGTTTAAGGGATGGTTTTTGGAAAAGGTAAGTAACTTTAGTCTTTATATGTAAGTAGTCTCTATCCGTAATTTGTTTGGTGATTCCAAAAGTTATTTGTTTATTTGTCCGTAACTTATTTTGATTTTCTAAATTGTTTGTATCAATGTTAAGATAGGAAGGTGGCAATAGTAAATAATAATATTGGATATAAAAAAGCAAAAAATAAAGAAATTAAAAAAAGCGACGAGATCTTCATTTTTGAAGATCGTCACTAAGAAATTTAGCGATGATCTTCAACGCGAAGAATCCGTCAGATAAAATTTTCCCAACTTAGCGACGAAATGTCTCGTCGCTAAGCCAATTGAAAAATTCGATTGGACAGATTGGACGGTCCACTTTCCCGCTCTCTACACTTAGCGACGAAATCCAATTTTAGCGACCCCACATGTCTTCGCAAAGAGAGGACACACAACAGTCGTGGGTACAGAATTTGATGCGTGTCCTTATTATCCGACGACAAGCATGTCATCGCTAATCTTTTATTCTATAAAACCCTATATCCGAGTTCATTCCTTCACTTTCTTTCAACAAATTCTCCAAAATTTCGTAAAAGCCTTCCTTCTCAGGCAAATCCGAACCATTACAACATGAAAACTAACACTAATGTAAGAGAACTCATACCAAAAACACCTTTTAATTACTTATTTTTTATTTCATTATTAATTTTTAATAACTTTTTTTTATTTGTGGTTTTTGATTCCTACTGCTTGGCATTGATTCTTTGCTGTAATCTTCACCACTCCCACGTAACAGGTACAAATTTTCGGTTTGAAATTCCAATTTTTTTTAATTTTGGATGCAAAAATTTATGAATTGTAATGGCTAATTCATGAATTCTGAATTTAGATGAGCATTATATAGGTTGATTCGTAATTTTGTTGAGTTAATAACAACTTATATTTCGGATTTATGGAAAATTATAGCTAAAAAATTGTTTTTTAAAATTTTTGGATGAAAATTTAGTTGTGATGTTATTTTATATTGATTAATTCTGAATTCTAGTGATATTAATTTAGATTGTATTCCATTATTAAGATTAATAAATTTAGATTATTTAGGGTTATTTTTATGTTTTTTAAAACTACAAGGACTTATTTGTAATTTTAAAAAAATTAAAAAAATTATAAGGACTAAATTGTAAATTTTGATTTAATTTAGTGTTAAGAATATTTAAAAAATTATAAGGACTAAAATTGAATATTTTTAAAGTATAAGGATTTTTTTGCAACAAAATAATTTAAAAAAATATTTAGAAATAAGGGGTAAAAATTTAAATATATAAATAATGGACTTTTAGAAGTACCATAGGAATAAATTTGACCTTTAGGATAATATAGGGGACTTTTTATAATTTTAGAAAAAAAAAAACTTAAAAAAACATAGGGGTTGATATGTAACAATTAATTATTATTTGTACTAATGTATTATTTTTTGCTACAGATTATATCCGAAAATTTAATAAATTTGATCCATTGTTGTAATATTAATTAATTTATTAGATTGTTATAATATAAATTTATTTATTTGATTGTAATAATATAAATTTACTTATTATTTCATATTGTAATAATTTATTTTTTATTCATAAAGAATGTAATATTTGTTTGTGTTTATTTTCATTAAATTATAGATGGCATATGTAATGAGCCGTAACCATGACAGAGATAGGAACAGCCTGGATCCTACGAGGAATCCGAACCGTCAGTTGGCAGACGTTGTACAACCATCGGGTAATCTAAAATAATCAAACACGTACAATTAATATAAGTTAATAATTACTTAATATTATACAATTTAACAGCTCCACGACAAAGGCGCGCCCGAGGCGTAACTTCCTTAATGTCCGCCCAAGAAGCAAATAGAAACTAGGTAGGCCCTTACCCGTAAACTTTTGTACCCTTGACGATACAGGGAATGCTACGGGGTGAATACGGGAAGCACTTGGCCTAGGTGGTGGAGGCCGCAGTTCGGGAGACGGTATTTCCATGCTACAAAGCCTGGAAAGATATCCTAGATCATTATAAAGGGACTATTTTAATCTGACTCCATGAGTTTTTGGATATTGAAGAGTGGAGGCGGCGAAGCGACTGGGATGAAATCAGGAAGAGATGACCACAATTCAATCTACTAGCTATAGGCGTTGGATGGGGGATCTTAAGAAAGACTATTACTACACGAATAAAACACCCCCGGATGTTGTTCCGGGGATTTGGGGGGAAAAACAAAATGTGGGCTGACGAAGATGTTCAGGTACAAAAGTTTAAGTTTATCATAACTAAAATAATATTTTATTAGTCTTTATTTATTTATTTATTAATTTGAAATAAATTTGTAACAGAGACAGGCAAAAATAAATAAAGAAAATCGGTAAAAGCAGTCAAAACCGAACAAGTCAGGTTCGAGGAACTTATCCCAGACTCGGGAGGTCATTATACAGGTATAATTTTTTATAATAAAAATATAATTTATTAATTAATTAATTTAAATTTTAATATATCATTATTTGTTATTGTATACTGTATAAAAGAAGATGAAGAAACAAACCAAGGAGTCGTTGACTTTTTTCGACGAGCAAACCCAGGAGGAGATGGAAATTCCACCTTTAGTGGCTACTTCGAGCACATGTCTTGTGATGCGGAAACGGATAGCTTGCGGACCGATCATTATAAAACAGCTAAAGTACGTATTTTATTTTTATTTTTATTGTTTCAAATTAATTAATTAATTTTTTATTTAATTTTTTATTATTTCAATTAATTTTTAAATTAAAATCTAATTACAGAGCGTTTATCAGGAGAAGCTAAAAAGAAGGTTGTCGATACCGGATCCGAGGTTGCTTATTTTAGAGTGTAGGAACAAATTGATCCCATGAGGGAGACTGTAATGGAAGTGATGGATCAACCGAAGATAAAATATTGGTTACCGACCATTGGTCCCATCCGGAAGATACCCGGACTACTATACTGTCGGACCCTTCGGTTAGGCAGAACGAGCAGCTACTCCTGGCGATGCTAGCGGGTATGAACGAGCGCCCGCGGCTCAAGGCTTTGACCCTATACCGAATCCGGCCACCCCAGCGACCCCATCCACAACTACTTTGTGTCAGCCGACGAGTATGGTGGACACGCTCCTCCAAGCGTTGAATAGTATCAGAGCCGACCAGGGTCTTCCCCCGATCACCGTCCCCGAGCCCCCCGCACCTGAAGAGAGAGAAGATGAAGAGGAAGAGGAAGAAGAAAGATTGAGTGATTTGTGAGTGTTTGTGTTGTGATGGTGTTTGTTAGACTTTATCTTAGTTTATTTTGACTTTTATTTCGGATGTTTGACTTTATTATGACTTTTATTTTTTGATGTTTGACTTAATATAAATTTTATCATGGTATTTGCTATAAATTTGTTGTTTTTATTTATTTACTAATTTTATTTGCATTAAATTTAAAATTGAAAAATTCAAATTAAATCAAAACTAAAAAATAAGAATTAAATTAAAAATTTAAAAAATACACATTAATTTTAAAATATAATAAAAAATAAAACTATAATTTTAAAAAAAAAACACACTTGGCGACGACGTATGTCGTCGCTAAGATAATATAAAAAAAAGGAAATATAAATCAATAGTTCGGGGAAAAAAGATTTATTATATTCTTAGTGACGACGTTATTCGTCGCTAAGTGTATTCTTTAGTGACGATTTGCGTAGTCGCTACGCTTCTCTGAAATTCGGGGCGAGTTTACTACTTTTTTCATCGCTAGCACAGTAACTCACTGACGAATCTTTAGGGACAACCTGTTAGCGACGAAATGTCGTCGCTAAGTCCTATTAGCGACGAAATCACGGAATTTAGCGACGACGTGTAGCACCCCTAAACATGCAGTATGTTGTAATGTCAGTACTAGCAAAATTCATCACTTGTTGCTTCATTATTCTTTTCTTGGGTGCATAGATCATAATCTATATACTTCTCTCCACATCATTATTTCAGTTATACATTTACTTTGATAGGTTTATTTGTAAGTGGTAAGTAAAAGATTACACATGTTATTAATTTATTTATTTTTTCTCAAAATGTATTAGTAAACTATAATTATTTTTAAGAATTTTTCATCGTCAAAGGTAATAGCGACTTTTTGCGTTGGTATTTTTCTTTTTTGATAACGTCACTTTTACTCATGTTCATATGATTATTAGATTACTAGGTTATGAATTAACTGTACTGTACTTATCTCTCTCTCTACACGCTCTCTCCTCTCTCTAAAATAATCACACCATTTTCTCTTCAAACTCCAGTTGCGTCACTCTTTTTTCGAGATCTTGGACAGAGGAAGAGTCGGGTTGGCCTCTCTTCTTTCTCTCTCTCACGCCAAAGGATGAACTTAACCTCTAAAGGAGAC
Source organism: Nemophila menziesii (assembly GCA_029959085.1). Classification (NCBI taxonomy): domain Eukaryota; kingdom Viridiplantae; phylum Streptophyta; class Magnoliopsida; order Boraginales; family Hydrophyllaceae; genus Nemophila; species Nemophila menziesii. The sequence continues at coordinate 95,666,205 of JARWIR010000002.1, forward strand.
GATTACTTTCCCCAAAATACACCACAGCTACAACCCCACACGACCACCAAATCTATACAAGTAACCCTAAATATAATCATAGCTACTTCCTTCAACCACAAAGAGATATTTGAGAGGATTAATAATAAACGGTTTGGTTTTCAAGAAATTTAGGTTTCTAAACCCTGGGTTACATTGAGCTTCTCATCTGCTGTCAAACATACCCGATCACTTCTCTTACAAGCTAAAGGGGGAAAGGTCATCAATGCCGAAGTCATCCTTCATCATAAGGAGGCGGGAAGTGCGTGATAATAACTGGCCGGTTAGGGTTACCAATTTACATTGATTTAGGACAAGGGTGGATTTTAGTACAGCTATGATTAGGAGCGATAATTGTTTGGATATGCACGCTCGAAGGCTTCCGGCAACAAAACTCCTCTCTATACGCAATATGGGTAAGGATATCTTGGGATGCTCTTAAATTTTCAAGCTTCACGAGATAATTTATTCCTTTTATCAAACTCCATTCTATTTAAGATCGGGTAAGTTTTCTCAACCTTTCCAATTCCTTTCTACCATCTTGAACTCTCCTCTCTACCTGTACAACTCTTATTCCCATACTCTTAATTCTGTTTTTTTGGTTTCTATCCCGTATTAACAGACCTTTCCATAAATTTGCACTATTTGAGACTATTAGTAATAGGTCTAAAAAATGGCGACTAGAGATTGTCATGCTCTACTGATGGGGGCAAAGGTGTGATAAAATAACAGATAATATAGATAATAATAAAGAGCACACACCCTTGAGAACCACTGAACTCACTACAAGTATCACAGATCGTTTGCAAGTTTTAATGATAAGTCAAGTTCGTTCGCAGGGATTTGATCAGTTAGATATACTTATGTTTAACAAGCGTAGATGAATTTAGATGTTTAGAATAAAATATAAAAAGATAAAATAATATGAATAACTATCTGATGAGAATTAATAAATAAGAATGCATATAAATAAATATGGATGTCAGACTAATAGATCAGGGTTACTAATATGAGTCTATTACTAACTTGTTATTCTAATCTGTCACAGATTAAGCGTTATATATTAACCATGATTCTAAATTCTACCTAGCCTTTACTAGGCTTAGGAGCAACCTCTCCACTACCAAGGATTCCTGAGTAAAGAAACCTTGAGTAATGATTGGTGGTTAAATCAAACCTTTATGGCTATCTAGTTAGGCAAAGGATCAAAACTAGACGATTATGTGGTGTTGTCAATAACTAAGAATAATGCTAAGATTTGCCAAATCTAGGGTTGTAACAATAAGTCAAACACATAATAACAATATACGCCAAGCTCAAATCAATTAAAATAACAAATAGTAGTAATGAATTAAAGACAAAATAATAACCCAACAATTAAAAGTAAAACTTGCAGAATAAAAGCTTAGAAATATGGTGAAGCCACAATCTATAGCTAATTACCCTAAATATAGAGAAGGTGAGATGTAGAAGAGGAGTTTGTCACTCTCCAACTTCTTGCTTCTTGTCTTCCTCTATAGGTCAGCTTGCTTCTTGGATGAATAGCTTGATTCTAAGGATGAATATTAATTATAAGGACTAAGCTATTATTTAAAAGTGAGAAAATACACGTAAGGACTAAGCCTAAGCTTGAAATTCAGCAAGGAAATTTTTACAATGGTATAAGGGTGTATTTATAGTTGTTTAGGAACCCTAATTCGTTTTCTTGAAGGAGAATGTAAGTAGTGGACTCCTAGCTCAACTCAAATTCGTAACCCTAAAACATGAAATAAGGGCCGTTTTTATTTTGGTCCTAACAGCCTCAATACTTATCAGTAGTTGAAATTCATCGTCTCAGAAAGATTTTTAACTTTTCTCTTGACCGTTTCTCCAAATTCCTCACCGATTTTGAGATATAAGCTGATTTGTGGTCGTACGTGCTGGAATTCAGATTTATGGTAGCTTTTCCTTTTCCATACTTTTAGCTTTTCTTTCCTGATCTCCAATTACCATGCTTATCTTCTTTCCTTATCTCTTAGTCTTTGACTTGGAATCTAATTAATCTACATAATTATCTTTGAAGCTTCACACTGAATATATAATTAAACCCAATATGCTCTAAAAATAATAATTTACCAAATCAAGACTAGAAATAGGAAAGTGTAATAATTCACGGGAAAATCGACTAAATGACTTCCTAAATCGCTAAATATGATGTTTCCAACTAATATTGATTCATCACAAATAAGGAGACATCATCCACCTATAATCCCACTTACAGATCACAAAGAAAGAAAACTGGGTGTTATTAATATAGGGACAAAAGCTCGGCTGGTTGAGAGCATGAAGGAAGAGACTGCTATTATCTTAAGGGTGGTGGGCGATAATCCAGTCTATGCGGTAATGATAAGGAAATTTATTGAGGAGAAATGGGGCATACAAGGAAACTTTAGAATCTCGGAGATAAAAACAAATATGTTCAAGCTGGAAATCTTTAATGTTCGTGAATTCAAACGTGTATGGGAAATGAGACCTAGCATTTACTCAAAAATTCATATCAGTATGACACTTTGGCCTCAGGTATTAAATTTCACTGATATCCCTACTGATTATTCTTCAATATGGGTCCAAATCAAAGGACTTGCGTTCAAACAAAATACTATATCTACTGTGAAAGCAATTGAAGTATGCTTTATAAAAGTAGAAGAAGTGGATTTTCCTGCTGTTACAAATGGCGACATCAAAGTGCTAAGGTTCAGGGTTAGGTTTAATATAAAATTTCCACTCCTGCCTGGGACATACTTACTACAAGATGAAGGCGCAAGATGCGTAACCTTTCAATATGGGAATACTGGACTACTTTGCTTCCGATGTGGTAGAATTGGACATCAATGTGGTGTTTGTCCAGTTAAAGTAATAATACAATTCGAAGACATTGATGAAAGGAGGAAAGTGACGTGGAGCATAGACAATGTCGCCAAATTCCCAATTTTCAATCCTATTTATGGGCTTCATCTAAATATAAATGGTAATTTCGTTAACTATTCTTATAATGAAAGTCGTATTACTAGCGCAGTTTGGTACCCGTTAATGCAACTGGACAACAGAGGGATAGTTATTCATGAAGAATGAGAGGATGTTTTAAGAAAAATTAATCATACTAAAGGAGCAAGCTCGATTAAACCAACCTCCAAAGCTGTCATTGATGAAGATAAAGAGAGCGAAATGCGAGACTGGGAAAGATGGAACAAAAAAGTTGAAGAACTAAGAAATGAGCTAAATGAATCAACAAGAACGATTGAATCTTTCAAAAAATTAGATGGAATTAATGAAGAAGAAGAGAGGGGGTTGGAAAGTATAGAAAGGGAGGCTCAATTGTTCCAAAATGAAGCTGGTAAAGAGATAGGGAAACAACTCGTGAATCTTGTCTCCGAGAATTCAGATTCACAAGATACTTCTACAGAATATATTCATAATATTAAGAGAAGAAGAGATGGAAAAGGCAGTAGTGGTGGTGGTGAACCCTCAAACTATAAAGGGAACATGAGTATTAATGGGAACTTCAAAAAATTAAGGGTTGTGGAACAAAACGTGGCTTTTTCAAACAAAAACTAGTTCAGTGTGTTGGAACATGTTAGCGAGGGTGATGACTCTAGTAATTGGAGGAAAAAAAACAACATGGAGAGCTTAGAAAAAATGATTGATGAGTATGACCCCTAGTATGAACCAGAGGAAGAGAAAGAAGGAAGCAATGAGGAAGATAAAGATTACTTCGAAAAAGATTATGAGGGAGGGGGCGAAGACCAAGACATGAATTTCCAATATGCTGATGTCGAGGAGGAGGAAGAGTTGCAAATGGAGGACAATAGTGGAGGCGGCAACTCCCAGATAAAAGCCGCACAACAAATATGACGACGCTCTTTTGGAATGTTCAAGGGATTCGAGCACCCTTGACGCTCTCAAATATTAGCTCGCTTTTGAATCAGTTTTGTCCAGGTCTTGTGGTATTTTGTGAAACTATGTTGAGAGAAGTGGATTTTTGAGACATTGTTTCAAGGTTTGGTTTTGAGAACAACTTTTTTGTGGACCCCACTAGAAGCGCTTTTAACTCGGGGGGTTTTTGGTGTCTTGGAAGTTCTTTTTGTGTGTTGAAGTGGTTTTTAATTGTAATTTCGCTGTTATTATTAGAATTAATGAAGTTTCTTCTCCGTATTTTATGGTTTTTATACATGCACCCACATAATTTAATGATAGGAAAAAAATATGGAAACAAAAACAGATTGGAGCAAAAATATTAAAGAACGATGGATTATTATCGGTGATTTTAACGAGATACTAAATCTTAAGGAAAAACAAAGCAAAAACCCAGCGAATATGACCCATATTAATGAGTTTCTGGACTTTACTTATATGAATTCACTTATCGAAATTAAATCTAACAGATGTTTCTTTACGTGGTTGGTGGTGCCTAGGGTGTGATAAAATAAGATATAAATAAAATGCAAAAACACCCTAGAACTACACGGTTCTGCAAGTATACAGATCGTATGCAAGTTTTAGATAAAGATTCGTTCCGCAGAGACTACAGAGGTTAGGAGAATCTTATGCAAATAACAAGTGCAAATAATTAAAGCTAGAACAAATAAACGCAAATAAAAGTAAAGACAAATAGATTTTTGTTTGATTTTCTAATTAACAAAATTAAATTAAGAATTTAAAAGACAGAAAAATAAATATGAAAGAGAAGTAATATGAGAATATAGCTTAAGTTATTAGCATGTAATCCCCACTAGTTTTGACGTTCTAAACATGTAAGGGTGAATTATGTAGTATTTCCCAAATCGGTCCCAATATGCTATCGGTAGTTTAAAATAGGATTTACCTGTGTCAATAAGGCTTCCTAAGCAAACTTTTCCTGTAATTGGTAAATAGTCACAAAGACTAAACCATAGTGATTATCTAGCTAGTTTGGGTTGTCAGATCAAACCTAAAACTAAACGTTATGTGCTAAACATGCAATTGAACACCGTTGTCAATGGTATCCTAATTACTAGATGGTAATTCTAATGGCGGCCGTCCACAAGAACACAGAATATAAATCCAAACACATAAACAGAGAATAAAAACTATAATTCTATTTAAAACATTAAATTCCCAAATTAGATAGATGTCAATCAAAACTAGGGTTCATACATTAATGCTAAAACTCAAGCTAAAGAAAATTAGTTCATGCAAGAAAAGAAAGAAATTACAAATTTAAAGGTAGAAGAAGACATTGTTGGTGACAGCTCCTTCCAGACTTCTCTCTTGTGTTGTAAGCTTCCTCTTGGTTTAAGGTTTCACCAAGGATGATTTAAGAGTGTTAAGAGGCTGTATTTATAGTGTAGAGGTTGACCTAATTCGTTTCTTTAGATATAAGTTAAGTAATGGACTTCTAGCCCAACTCAAATTCGTAAAGAAATAAAGATAAACATTGCTGCGCTGTTTTGAGTGTATCTTCTTAGTTATTGGTCGGATTGAGTTCCATAAGATACAAAAAGAATCGCAACAGAATTATCTAGACCCTTAAGAAGGAAATCGCCAAATTCGGCTTATTTCTTAGGTAAAAACACCAATCTTTAGACGTGTGTGCAGAATCCCAGATTTAGGCAGCTTTTCCTTTTCCATCTTTTTAGCTTTTATTTCCTTATCTCCAATTTCCATGCAAATCTCCTTCCATAAGTTGTTGTCTTTGACTTGGACTCTAATTAATCTCCATAATTATCTTTAAAGATTCACACTAAATAAACAATTAAACCCAATATGCTCTAAAAATAATAATTCTACAAATCAAGACCCAAAATAGGAAAGTGCACTAAAATAAGCTAAAATCAACCTATAAACTAATAAATAAGCCTAAAATGATGTCTCATGAGTATATTTTACTATCACAAATGAAGAGACATCAAGACCCCCAACTCAAAGTTGTATCGTCCCGATACAATAAAAGTAAAGAACAGTAGGGTAGTCAAAATAAACAAGAAGAAGTCGGAGGAGAACAAGAACAAAATATAATGAATGATCCTAGAGCATAAAATCCAAAAAATCTCATGTAGTAGTGTTCAAGAAATAATGCACAAATATGCCTAATATACATGTAATCAACATTCCATAAATTCAAGTTAAGATTAATTTCTCAATGCCAGAAGGAGAGGATGATAACTTAGTTCAGGTTAATGGCTATAGGTTGTTCATAGGTCCCAAATACAGCATCCAATGGTCCACTTACCTACTACCTAATAGCTCAATTGTTTCTCCACCTAGTAGTTAAAAATCCTAAGGTCTTGGTTATAACTTGGCTTAAGGACGGGTGTGGTATATTTGGATAATGAAAAGTGAGCATTTGGCTCTCTCCTCACTAGCCATCAACGAATCGCCCTAGAGCTTGAGTTTTCACTCGAAGATGTTCTCACTCAACCCAATTTATTGATGCTTTCTAATGTGCATCCCTAATAATCCCAATTAGAACCTTTGATGATATAAAATCCACTTTGCCGGTCCGAATATATATTCTCATTTCACATCAATTTTTTCTTTTGTATAGCTATGATTCTCTTTTTTGATGTTCGAGATATCACGCTATTTTTCATATATATTCTTTAATTTTATGCCCTTATTGGCAAAATTAGATCGTAGCTTCTTTTTCATTCACTATTACCCCGACAAAGGGTTACAATAATAACAATTTCATCATCAATAAAATCACAAAGATAATTCCCAAATTCCTAAAGTTCCCTAACGATGAAACCCACCACCCCAAACTCAAGCTCTAAAACGAGTATCTCAGGTTTTGCGATTCGAGTGCGGGTCATATAGATAAGTCCTAAAAATTAGGGTATGGATTATAATGTGTTTCAATAAAAGGCTTTAGAAAGGCTCAGAGGGGCTAAGATGGATAAAGAACAATAATATCAAACAACAGGGTGAGAAAGTCTAAAGGCTTCAAGTGTTTTATCATGAAAAAACTGCCTTAGTCATTTTTCTAACTACCGGATTTCGTTACGTTTTCATTATTAGTTCATAGACAAGTGGGTTTTCAACTAATTTTAAACCTCACGTTCTACACACCAAATATCTATCCCTATGTTTCAACGTGATTTCTTAGCATTTGCTCATTAACTTTTCTATCCTTTATTTCCTGTTTTCATACATGTATCTAAACAAATTTGTTTGCATCTTTCAAAAACATACTACTTACTATCATTGACCTAATAAAATCATGCTCAAATAGGTACATTCAAGATATTCTATGCCTTAATTCAACCTAAAAAATTTAAATTTTATGCAAAAAAAACGAAGAGAAGATGAGGACAACGAATCCCCACCCCCAACTCAAAAATGAGCCGTGTCCCCACGACTCGAAAAAGACTCAAGCATGAAATAAAATTTAAAATAAAACTAACTAAACTACCTAATGCATACAAGCTATTAAGAAAAATTAGAATGACTTACCTGGCTGGCCATAGAGATCCATCATATCATCCTCATCTTCTGAAGCTGAGGGATCGGTGTAATCATCTATATCCTTGTACAAGGTCGAATTATCTACCTTTGTTTCCAATTGCATGATTTCTACCCAAAGTTCTTTGTTATCCTCACGTAATCTTTCAACTTCGTTCTGTAACTGAATAGCCCAAGGAGGAAGATCATAAGCAATTTTAGAGGAAGAGGTAGAAGAACCTTGGTCTTGGATTTTTATTTTGTCTAAAGGCCTCCTTGATGGTGTGGACATTCTAGCAGTTAATCTCTTCTTTGGTAGTGGTTGTTCAGGTGCCTGATCTTTTGATTCTTCAGTAACCTCATCAAGATTGATGGGTTTTTCAATGGTTGCTCCAGGTAATTTCTTATTCTTCCCAAGGATTGAACACTTTTTCTTGTATTCCATAGCTTCAGATCTGTTAGTCATGCTTGTTTCACCCACAACTCAAGTTATACCAAGGATGCATTAAAAGTTTAAGGAAAATTGGTGTAGCTTGATGTTGTTGCTTGGAATTGATGAAAGAAAAAATTTATTTGATTGATCTTGGAAGAACTCTTTAAAGCTTGTTGAATTTGATGGTGTTTTGATGGTGTAGTGTGATGAATTTGATGAAGGATTGTGTTTATGGAAGATGATGGAGAGGATTTGATGAGTTGTTGTTTTAATTGTGAAGGTTTGCACAAGCTTTAAGATGTATATATAGGGTTTGGGTCTGAAAAATTCGTGTGGGAAAGGCTAGGGTTAATCTCATAAGGTAAGAATTTGATTAGGAAAAGAATTCCTTCTTAAACCGCCTCTTACGGTGCACCGGACGAAACCTGCGGTGTACCGCAGCTTCTGTTGCTCCAAATTTTTACCCACTGGATAATACCCGAACTAGCACCCCGTGGTACGGGTTTTGAGCGTGCGGACCAGGGGTTGCGGTGCCGGGGGTAGTCCGCTCCATGTCCGTCAAAAAACCCGTGGTACCCAACCCGTGGTACGGGTTTTTGGGTGTGCGGACCAGGGTCCGGTGTACCGCGCCTTTCCTTCGCATTTTTTTTTACTTTCTGGATAAAACCCGTAGTACCCACCCCGTGGTACGGGTTTTCTGGGCACGGTGCATCCCTGCGGACCATGGGGAAGTCCGCGGGGTAGTCCGCGCCAGGCCTTGAGTTCCTCCAGGTTTTTCCTTTTGACCCCAAACTCGTTTCCTGCACAATAACACACTACCTTTCTCTCCTATTAGCTTGTAAACACAATTAAAAATATACACTAACTTAAAATTAAACACTACAAAGCAAAAACAACTAATAAAAAAAACAATTTAAAACAAGGGGTGTCTCCCAAGAGCACTTTTGTTTAACGTCTTTGAGTTAGACGTGTACCTCAGGCTAATCGCATTCGACAAGGTAGATTTTCTCCCCTTGCCCAAAGTCCTCACTGTCATAGTATCTCTTCAAACGCTGGCCATTCACCATGAATGTCCGTTGCTCGGCTGGATTTTCAATCTCAATCGCTCCATGAGGTGTGACTTTGGTGACAATGTAAGGTCCTCCCCAACGGGATTTAAGCTTTCCTGGGTAGTTCGAAAATCGAGAGTTGTATAATAAAACTTTCTTTCCTATCTCGAAATGTTTTGGACGGAGCCGTTTATCATGCCATCGCTTTGTTTTCTCTTTATAGAGACGTGAATTTTCATAGGCAAGATAACGAAGCTCCTCCAACTCGTTCAACTGCATCATCCTTTGCTTCCTGGCCAAGTCTGGGTCCAGATTCAGGGTTTTAATAGCCCAGTAGGCTCGAGCTTCTAGTTCAATCGGTAGATGACACGCTTTGCCGTAGACCATGCGATATGGAGACGCCCCAACGGGTGTTTTAAAAGCTGTTCTGTATGCCCAGAGAGCATCATCTAGCTTTAAAGACCAATCTTTCCTTGATTTGTTCACGGTCTTCTCAAGAATAGATTTGATTTCCCGGTTGGAAACTTCAGCTTGACCGTTAGTTTGTGGGTGATAACCGATTGAAGTACGGTGTTTTACTCCAAACTTTCGAAGAAAATGTCTCAGGGGAGCATTAAGAAAATGGGTACCTTTATCACTGATTAGCACACGTGGCGTACCATGTCTTGAAAAGATGTTTGATTTCAAGAACTTAATCACAGTTTGAGCATCGTTCTTTGGTGTTGCCACTGCTTCTATCCACTTTGACACATAATCTACCGCAAGCAAAATATACAGATTCCCATAGGAAGTGACGAAAGGTCCCATGAAATCTATTCCCTATACATCAAAGATCTCTACTTCAAGAATGTTATTAAGCGGCATCGCGTCTCTCTTTGATATATTGCCAGTGTGCTGGCATCTGTCACATGACTGGACAAAACGATGACAATCTTTGTGTATGGTGGGCCAATAGAACCTGGATTGAAGAATTTTAGCTGCGGTTCTATCGCCCTTAAAGTGACCTCCATAAGGTGAACTATGACAACCTTCAGTGATCTTCTCCATTTCACCTTCATGCACACATCTTCTAACCACTTGGTCACTACAAATCTTCCAGAGGTACGGTTCATCCCAATAATACTGTTTGGCCTGGTGATTCAATCTTTGTCTTTGTTGTGGGTGGAAATATTTGGGAAAGACACCACTCACAATGAGGTTGACTAGATCTGCATACCATGGCACAAAAGCACGTTTAATAGCAAAAAGTTGCTCGTCAGGGAATACCTCTTTAACCAACAACGGTTCTTTGTTCGCATCTGATCCTTCGAGCCTTGATAAATGATCAGCAACTTGATTATCGCATCCTTTTCGGTCTCGAATGTCGATGTCGAATTCTTGAAGCAACAGTATCCATCTAATGAGACGCGGCTTAGCGTCCTTTTTCTCCATGAGGTACCTAATAGCTGAATGGTCCGTGTAAACAATAGTTTTCTTCCCAACTAGATAGGGACGAAATTTATCGAAAGCATAAACCACGGCTAACATCTCTTTCTCCGTTACTGTATAATTCATCTGGGCAGCGTTGAAAGTCTTACTTGCATAATAAATTGTGTGGAAAATCTTGTCTTTCCTCTGCCCCAACACAACACCCATAGCGTGATCACTAGCATCGCACATAAGTTCAAACGGAGTTTTCCAATCAGGAGGTATAACAATAGGTGTAGAGATCAGTTTTTCCTTAATCGTCAAAAACGCTTGAAGACATTTTTCAGTAAAATTAAAAGGAGTATCCTTTTTAAGTAAAGAACAAAGCGGTTTGGCGATCTTGGAGAAATCTTTAATAAATCGTCGATAAAATCCTGCGTGACCCAAGAAACTTCTCACTCCTTTAACAGAAACTAGAGGTGGTAGTGTTTTGATAACTTCAATTTTAGCACGATCAACCTCCATCCCTGCCTTCAAAACTTTATGTCCCAACACAATTCCCTCTTGAACCATGAAGTGGCATTTTTCCCAATTAAGCACAAGATCTTTTTCTCTACATCTCACAAGGACTTTCTCAAGGTTATTCAAACAATCATCAAAACTATCTCCAAACACCGAAAAATCATCGATAAAAACCTCCAAGTATTTATCAATCATGTCCCAAAATATAGCCATCATGCACCTCTCGAACGTGGCAGGTGCATTGCATAAACCAAACGGCATTCTTCTATAAGCAAAAGTACCAAACGGACATGTAAAAGTTGTTTTGTGTTGATCAAGGGGATCCACACAAATCTGATTATAACCTGAATATCCGTCAAGGAAACAGTAATATTCTCTCCCTGCAAGTTTGTCTAGCATCTGATCAATGAATGGTAGTGGGAAATGATCTTTCTTCGTTGCTTTGTTCAGTCTTCGGTAATCCATGCACACTCGCCACCCCACAACTGGTCTTGATGGTATGGCTTCGCCTTGATCATTAAGGATGGTAGTGAAACCTCCTTTCTTTGGAACACATTGTACTGGACTGACCCAATCACTGCTAGCAATCGGATAGATAATTCCTGCGTCTAACAACTTGATAACTTCCTTCCTCACTACTTCTTTCATAGCTGGCATGAGTCTTCTCTGTCCCTCTATAGATCGTCCACCTTCGTTCTCAAGAATGATTTTGTGTTTGCAAACGGAAGGACTAATTCCTTTGATGTCGGCAATAGTCCATCCGATTGCTTCTTTGTTTGCGCGAAGTACTTGAAGTAGCTTCTCCTCTTGAGGACCTGAAAGGTTAGCAGAAATAATAACAGGCAATGTTATGTTCGTACCTAGATATGCATAGCGTAGGTGATCTGGAAGTGGTTTTTCTTCGAGAACAGGTGGACATATTATAGATGGTTGTTTCATCGGTTCAATGTCACCTGGTTCCCGAAGTAGTTCTCGCACATTTAATGCAGCAACTTCTTCAGGGGAAATTTCGAGTTCCTCTGGTGTTTCAGGTGTTAAGGCTTCGTCAAGATCATCATCTAAGTTTTCTTCATTGAAGACTTCTTGCGTAATTTTTTCGATGACATCTACTTTGAAGCACTCGTCTTTCGCCTTAGGATATTTCATTGCCTGAAACACATTGAATCGTATCTGTTCGCCTTGTACTCTCATGATCAACTCACCATTCTCAACATCAATTAGTGTACGCCCCGTGGCTAAAAATGGTCTACCCAAAATGATGGGGACATTCTTATCCGCGTCGTAGTCAAGGATAATAAAATCACAAGGAAAAATAAAAGAGCCAGCTTTAACTAAAACATCTTCAATCTTACCTATTGGTCGTGAGAGGGAGCGATCTGCCATTTGTAATACCACAGAGGTGGGTACTACGTCTCCAATATTTAGCTTCTCGAACAGGGATCTAGGCATGAGATTGATGCTCGCGCCTAAATCACATAATTCTTTCCCGGTCCAACTATCCCCAATACCGATGGGAATTGTAAAACTTCCGGGATCTTCCAGCTTTGGTGGCAACTCACTTTGACATATAGCACTGCACTCCCTAATTAATCCTATTGGTTCCCCAGTCTCTATACTTCGCTTGTTGGAGAGGATATCTTTAATGAATTTCATGTAGGTTGGCATCCTCTTGAGAGCTTCAACAAGTGGTATATTAACTTCCAACTTCTTCAACATATCAATGAACTTCTTGAATTCCAGGTCATTGTCCTTCTTTCTGACACGTGAAGGGTATGGTGGCGGAGGGCGTGTATTGAGTTCCACTGGTTTTCTTGTCGTTTCAGGTGTCTCGGCTTGGACACTTTTTGGTTTAACTACCTCCTTGACTGTATCTTTAATTATCTCTTCCCTCCTTTGTTCTGGAATAGGGACTTGTTCTGGTCTTGGTGGAGGTAGTTTTTTTCCACTTCGCAATTCAACTGCATGGCAAGAATCATCTCTAGGAGGAATAGTATCACTTGGGAGTTGCCCTTTCGGCCTTGTTTGTAATTTACTCGCCATCTGTGATATAGTATGCTCTAGTTGCTTGATAATCTTCTCCTGGGTTCGAACTTTCTGTCGGCTATGACTCATTTTCTTCTCAACTGTTTGCATTAATTTAGTCATACTCGAAGTCAAACTCTGGAGTTGTTCCTGTTTTGCCAATTGCATTGATTGTTTAGGTGGATCTTTCTTCGGTTCTTGACAAGTTTTAACAATGGGTGCCTTTTTCTGAATAGGTTGTGGTGGATGATAAGGTTGAAGTTGGGATTGCTGATGAGTTTCTTGCGTTCTGACCCAACTCTTTTGTTGTGGAGGTTGTTGATAATTAGTGTAGCTTTCTTGAGGACAAGCATAACCATCAGAGTAATAGTTATCTTGAGGATTTTGAACGGAAGCTACTGCTGGATTATTCATACATCCTGCCCACACATGATTTCTTGATCCACAACCAAGACACGCAGGAATTGTGCGTACGGTATTCACCTGAGCAATTATTTGGGCTTGTTCTGTTAGCTCTTCGAGTTGCTTAGCCAATTCCTTAAGCTTCAGAGATTCCGAAGTGTTCTCCTTTGCTGATTTCTTTGGCCAACTTCTCTCGTTCTCAAGAATTCTCTCCATCCCCAACTCAGCTTCTTCCGGATCTAGTAACACAAAACCTGCGTTTCCTAACGAATCTGCTTTTTCTCTTGAGTTATCATTAAGGCCTCCATAAAACAAGGTTAAATAATATTCTGGCGGGGATCTATGGTATGGACATCTCGCCTTCTTATCTGTAAATCGTAACCATGCTTCACCCAAACTCTCTTCCTCTTTCTGTATAAATTGTTCAAGCTCCAACATATCTTTTAAACGTCTACTAACCGGATAAAAACGGTCTAGGAATCTTGCTTGAAGCTTGTCCCAATCTGGAATAATATGAGGGTATTGGGTGTCATACCAATCGCTTGCACATCCGGTCAAGAAGAACTGGAACATCAGGTAATATACTTGCTCCCTAGTAACTCCTCTTACGATATAAGCATCACAGATCTGCATGAATTTCTGGATATATCGGATCGGATCTTGATGTGCATCTCCGCTGAATAATCCATGAGATACAAATTGAGTTAGCATCCTAGGATCAGGTTTAAATTTAGCGGGTTGGATTTCTGGAGCGTGAATTCCTCGTGGCTCCACTCTAAATTCGATGGGTAGCTCAAGTCTCCTTGGGTTCTCCATCTGTAACTAAATCTGAAAAACAAATACTAAAAACAAAAGCGTAAAATAGAACTAACTAAAAATAAAAGCACAAGATATATGCACAAGGACTAACGATGTAGTCCCCGGCAGTGGCGCCAAATACTTGGTGGTGCCTTGTGTGATAACATAAGATATAAATAAAATGCAAAAACACCCTAGAACTACACGGTTCTGCAAGTATACAGATCGTATGCAAGTTTTAGATAAAGATTCGTTCCGCAGAGACTACAGAGGTTAGGAGAATCTTATGCAAATAACAAGTGCAAATAATTAAAGCTAGAACAAATAAACGCAAATAAAAGTAAAGACAAATAGATTTTTGTTTGATTTTCTAATTAACTAAATTAAACTAAGAATTTAAAAGACAGAAAAATAAATATGAAAGAGAAGTAATATGAGAATATAGCTTAAGTTATTAGCATGTAATCCCCACTAGTTTTGCCGTTCTAAACATGTAAGGGTGAATTATGTAGTATTTCCCTAATCGGTCCCAATATGCTATCGGTAGTTTAAAATAGGATTTACCTGTGTAAATAAGGCTTCCTAAGCAAACTTTTCCTGTAATTGGTAAATAGTCACAAAGACTAAACCATAGTGATTATCTAGCTAGTTTGGGTTGTCAGATCAAACCTAAAACTAAACGTTATGTGCTAAACATGCAATTGAACACCGTTGTCAATGGTATCCTAATTACTAGATGGTAATTCTAATGGCGGCCGTCCACAAGAACACAGAATATAAATCCAAACACATAAACAGAGAATAAAAACTATAATTCTATTTAAAACATTAAATTCCCAAATTAGATTGATGTCAATCAAAACTAGGGTTCATACATTAATTCTAAAACTCAAGCTAAAGAAAATTAGTTCATGCAAGAAAAGAAAGAAATTACAAATTTAAAGGTAGAAGAAGACATTGTTGATGACAGCTCCTTCCAGACTTCTCTCTTGTGTTGTAAGCTTCCTCTTGGTTTAAGGTTTGACCAAGGATGATTTAAGAGTGTTAAGAGGCTGTATTTATAGTGTAGAGGTTGACCTAATTCGTTTCTTTAGAGATAAGTTAAGTAATGGACTTCTAGACCAACTCAAATTCGTAAGGAAATAAAGATAAACACTGCTGCGCTGTTTTGAGTATATCTTCTTCGTTATTGGTCGGATTGAGCTCCATAAGATACCAAAAGAATCGCAACAGAATTATCTAGACCCTACAGAAGGAAATCACCAAATTCGGCCTATTTCTTAGGTAAAAACACCAATCTTTAGACGTGTGTGCAGAATCCCAGATTTAGGCAGCTTTTCCTTTTCCATCTTTTTAGTTTTTATTTCCTTATCTCCAATTTCCATGCAAATCTCCTTCCATAAGTTGTTTTCTTTGACTTGGACTCTAATTAATCTCCATAATTATCTTTAAAGCTTCACACTAAATAAACAATTAAACCCAATATGCTCTAAAAATAATAATTCTACAAATCAAGACCCAAAATAGGAAAGTGCACTAAAATAAGCTAAAATCAACCTATAAACTAATAAATAAGCCTAAAATGATGTCTCATGAGTATATTTTACTATCACAAATGAGGAGACATCAGTGGTCTAACAGGATGGAGGGGGAGAAGCTTGTCAAGACTAGTATTGATTTAGCTCTCTCCACTTATGAATGGTTGGACCTCTTTCCAAGATCCCAAAGTTTTTGTCCGCCCAGCTATAGGTTCGGATCATTCTCCTCTTTTTCTTAATTTAGATATCAACATGAAAACAAGGATTAAATTCTTCAAATTCGAAACTCGTTGGATTGAAGAAAGTGAGTGTAAAGAAATTGTTGATAAAGGGTGGAACATCTCTCAATGTAACAATACTATGAATACCTATATTAAGAAAAGAGAGAACATGAAAAAAGAACTAACAAAATTGAGTAATAAAAAATTTAAAAATCATGAGAAAGAAAAAAAATTAAAAGGAAAACTGACTATTATAAATAATAGTATCCCCAATGATGACAACATAAAAGAGGAAAAAGAAATCAAAGATAAAATCAATAGCGAATATCAAAAGGAGGAGAAATATTGGTTAGATAGATCGAGAGTTAACTGGCTTACCTACGGAGATAATAATACAAAATTCTTTCACTTATCTACTATTCAAAGAAGAAAATTGAACCGAGTCACAAGAATTAAGAATAATGAAGGAGATTGGATAGAGGAACCTAAAGATATTAAAAATTGCTTCCGAAATTTCTATAAGTCAGTTTTCACAAAATAGAAAACAACAGATGATAATATTACAATAGCAACAGATTTTATCAAACCAAAAGTTACACAAGAAAATGAACAAAGAACTTACTAAGGTACCGACCACGGAAGAAATTGAAGAAGCGGTAAGGGAATTATCTGCTTCTAAAGCTCCAGGTCCGGATGGCCTAAATGGTAAGTCTTATAAAGAATTTTGGGACATTGTTAAATATACTGTTATTAGTGTCATTCTTGATTTTTTTACCCACAATTTCTCTCTTGAAAAAATCAACGATATTCTAATCACACTTATTCCTAAGGGGGTTAGTCAGGAGACTTTGGGAAGCTTTAGACCTATTTCTTGTGTGAATTTTATTTACAAGATAATTGCTAAAAATCTTTCTAATAGATTGAGAAATGTTATGGATAAAATAGTATCCCCAACACAAGCAGCGTTCATTAAAGGTGGGGCAATACAAGATAACATTTTAATAGCTCAAGAAATTTCTTATTTTATGAGCAGGAAAAGAAAGAAGAAGAGTTACATGGCAGCTATAAAACTTGATATGGCTAAAGCATACGATCAAGTTAGATGGGATTTTATAATCAAAGTTTTAAATAAAATGGGATTCAGTGAGAAATGGATATATTGGATCAAAAATTGCATCTCTACAGTTCCTTTCAATATTAATTTAAATGGAGAAAGGTTAGATAATATTAAACAAGGAAGGGGGCTTAGACAAGGGGACCCCCTATGACCCTTCCTTTTTTCAAGTATGACATATTCTTTAATTAGTATTGTTGAGTCTTACATAAAGGAGGGGGAAATTAAAGGTATTCAAATAAATCGATCTGTCCTACTATATCTCACTTATTATTTGCAGATGACTCGCTTTTCTTTTTAGAAATCGAAGACACTAATTTAGAAAGTTTCAAGAGATGCTTGGAAATATATTGCTCTAGATCAGGGCAAAAAATTAATTTTGATAAATCAGCTATAGTTTTCAGGAAAGAAAATCCAGAGAGCATGAAGATCAAAGAAACTACGTACCTGAGAATTATTTAGGGATACCACTATGTCATAAAAGATCAAAAATCAAATTTCTAGAGTGGATAGCAAAATAATTATTCAAAAATACTAAGGGATGGAAAGCGAAACTCTTTTTTGAAGGAGGGAAGGAAGTACTTATTAAATCTATTTTACAAGAAATACCTAATTATTACATGTCGATCATCTCTTTCCCTATAACATTTTGTAACAAACTTATCGCAGCAATCTCTAACTTTTGGTGGAACTCAGTGGAAAAAAATAGAATTCACTGGGTAGATAAGGAAACAAAAGCTAAAAAGATGGAAAAAGAAAAGCTGCCTAAATTTGGAATTCTGCAGCACTCTCCTAAAGAAGTGCTATTTACCCCAAGAAATAGGCCGATTTTGGTAATTTCCTTTCTTAGGGACATAGATAATTCTGTGAGGATTCTTTTGGTGTCTTATGGAACTCAAACCGACCAATAACAAAGAAGATATTCTCAAAACGGTCCAGCAGTGTTTATCTTTATTTCCATACGAATTTGAGTTGGGCTAGGAGTCCAATACTTTATCTCTTCCTCAAGAAAACGAATTAGGTCTTCTAAACACCTATAAATACACCCTTATATCACTTGTAAAATCATCCTTGCTTAGAAAAACCTTATAATTATTTCTTAGTTTATTGTAGAGAGCAAGATGATGTCTTTTGTAATTTCTTTTTGTTTATTTCCTTCAGGTATGAACTAAATCTCCCATAGCTTGGGTTTTGCATCATGTATAATCTATGAATTATAATTCTTTTATCTAAGTTTCTTTGGGAATTACATGTTTTAATTTGATATTAGCTTCTTACTTTGTATTTTTTTATGTGTTTTGATTTAATGTCTTTCCTAGAACTGATCACTTTAGGATTGTTTTAATAGTAGTTAGATGGTCTCCTTGACAGGGTGTTTAACTATTATACCACCACATAATTTCTAGTGTCGATATTAGTTCTGACAAAACATGATTCTTACTAGATAGTCATTAGGGTTTGTTTTAATCACCATATCACCAATTGATTGTTGCGTTTGCTTAGAGCCTTAGTAGCGCTTGATAACTCTAAGAGTGTAACCACGTCTTGGTTGTGCCGTAGCCCCCTTAGTCGCTCTCAAGGTCTAAGGTATGGGAATTTAGAATCCTGACTAAGTATACCAAGAGCTAATATTCTCCCTTATTAACTAGATTTATAGATAGAATTAGAAGGATTGGTGCATACTAGCAAAACCTAAGCTATATCTCTCATCTCATATTCTTAATCTTTTACTTTATTGTTTTTTATTTTCTTAAGTTTAATTAATTATTTCGAAAATCTATTTGCTTTAATTTATTGTCTTTTAATTATTTACTTTTACTCGTTATTTCTATTCACACGATTAACACACTTAAGTCCCTGAGAACGAACTCAACTTACTAACTAAAACTTGCATACGTCCTGTAATACTTGCAGTACTGTGCCTGTCTAGGGTGAGAGTGCGTAGTTTCTTGACTTAATTTTATCTTATTTTTATCACACCCTAGGCGACACCAAGTTTTTGGCGCCGCTGCCGGGGACTTGTGTCTCGTTAGCGTGTGGGTTATCTATTTCGAGTAGTAGTTTTTAATTAGTTTTTATTTTTCAGTTTTAGTTTTTATTTTTCTGGATTTACGCTTGTGGTTTGCTTTAGTCTTTTTCAGGTTTCACAGTGTTTAATTCTTGGCCTCCGTTACCGGAGCCTGAGAGGAGCTTCAGGGTTTATAACAAACGAATTCGTGAGGAAAGAGCCTTGAGAAGAGATATGGCAGGCATGCAAGATAATGATCCGGAGTTAGTTTACTTTGCACCAGGAGGACCTCCAACATTTATTCGGCCAGGTGTACAACAACCTTTAGGAGGAGTTAATGGGCAGAATAATCAACAGAATCGAGTAGAGCAAGACCTCCCTGGTCTTCATGTACCGTTTCATGTTCAACCAATCGGTTACCGTCCTCCAGAGATCCAGAATATCAAATTTAGACCCGATCGGGTATGCTCAGTCAATTTCAAAGTTTTGGACTCTACACTGGTACAACAATTCAAGATCCAGTAAGATCGATTCAGAAGTTCATGCAGATTTGTGATGCCTACATTACTCCTGGCATTACACGCGAGCAACTGTATTGTCATATGTTTTCGTTCTTCTTAACCGGTAGAGCTAGCGATTGGCTAGAAAGACAACCACAGGGAACAATTCTTTCTTGGAGAGAACTTCAAGCCGCGTTCTTTAACCGTTTTTATTCGAAGAGCATGAGACTCAAGGATCAAACCGAGCTTGCAAGATTTTGCCAAGAGGATGGAGAAACAATAGGAGAATCATGGACAAGATTTCAACAAAAATTAGCTAGATGTCCGCTTCATGGTTATACCCCTGCTCTACAACTTGCTATATTTTACGAAGGACTTAATGATAAAGGTAGAGAGAAGGTGGATAACATTGGAAAGGGTAATTTTGTGTCCATGAATCATAATGAAGCTTCCGAGGTGTTAGAGAATATTATGGAACAAGAAAGAAGTTGGCCTTCAACGCGAGCTTCTGTATCAAAGACCCGAGGAACGCTTCGTTTGGATGCAGAAACTGCGAACTCAGCTCAAATATCCGCACTAGAAAATCAAATCAAAGAACTGAAGTTAGAGATGCAAAAGAATTTAGCCGCTGCAAACGTAGTACAAGAAGCACAAGGTTGTCAACAATGTGGGGTTAACAATCATACATGGGAAGAATGCGAATCAAATCCACAATCTGTTTACTTTATATCCAACCGCGGAGGTTATCAATGGGGTAACCGAAACCATCCGGGTATGCAGGATTCAAATCCACAAGGGGTCGCTAATCCTGGTCATTATCAACAACGCCCCCAGAATAACTCTTTCCAATAGAGAGGTCAGTACCAAAATCAATATCAGAATAGACCTGTTCCTCCTCAACAACCTGCTCAAGATGCATATACCGATTTGTTAGGTCAGAAAGCTTTACCTCGGTATCCTCAAGAAGGATCTATGGACAATCAACAGATAGCACAAGCTCTGGACCGTTTGACCACGCCTATGAACGCTCAGGAAGAGAAGGTCCGAGGACAAGATGCCATACTTCAGATGTTAGGTACTCAAGTAGAACAGTTAAACAAAGTTTTAACAAATTTAATAGAACAAAAGGAAGTAAAGGCAATCGAAGGAGGTGAAAACAATGTTGGGTTCGAAGCTTGCAAGGCTATTTGCCTTGAAATTAAAGAAAAAGAAGAGGAAGTACCGCATGCTGCCGTTAGTGCCGTGGAAGTTCCGAGTACCGAAGAAGAACCAACCAAGTCTAGCCCCGTGGAATCTGACTTTTCTGAGGTTTATGTGGAGTACGATCAAGAGAAAGTCGAGTTTATACAGCTACTGAGGAAGATGCAAGAGGAAATTCGATCGGTTATGGATTATGAAGCTGAGCTGGCTAAAGAGAAAGAGAAAGAAGCCTCAAAGGAGGAATCGGAAGATGAAGTTGCACCTGCTATGCATGAAGAGAAAGAAGAAGAGAAGGTGGAATCGCCACCTATTGTTCAACCAGTGTCATCAACTATTCCTAATACAAATCCTAAAGATGATATCGTACTCAAGACATTTGTAGAGGCGTACCAACCTGAAAATATCAACGCCCAAATGCTTGAGATTGCAAAGAGAGGACTTACACCGCAACAAGTTTTTACGCAAGGTATTCCTGAGAAAGAGGCGAGTATAGAGATCCCAAGAGAGAACCTGAGGGTTTCAAGAAGAAGTGAAAGAGAGCTACCAACAAAGCTTAAAGATCCGGGAAGTTTCAACCTTCCTATTCAATTACATGGTATGCTCAAGGTGAAGGCTATGTACGATGTGGGTTCTGGTGTGAATCT
This sequence comes from Nemophila menziesii, assembly GCA_029959085.1. Lineage (NCBI taxonomy): Eukaryota > Viridiplantae > Streptophyta > Magnoliopsida > Boraginales > Hydrophyllaceae > Nemophila > Nemophila menziesii. Next base: position 95,687,539 of record JARWIR010000002.1, read on the forward strand.
TATGCCTAAGTCCGTGTTCGAGAGACTTGGACTTCATAAATCAGAGAAAACTCCACAGAAGTTGCAGTTCGCTGACAACTCAGTTAAAAGGACATGGGGAACAGTGGAGCACATCTTAGTCCATGCAGGTAATATCACCATCCCTACTGACTTTGTTATACTTGAGTTTGATGCAGATAAGCAGGTTCCAATCATACTTGGACGGCACTTCATGGCGACAAGTCAGAGTGTCATCAACTTCCAAGAAGGGACTATCACCCTTCATGCAAAGAATGTATCCGAGACCTTCTATGTCTTGGGTAAGAAACCGAGGAAGTTAGATCCCACCGTTCCTGTCATCCACAGCCTTTCACATCACAAAGTCCCTCCTGAGAAGATCCACCTAAAGCCTGTGGATACTGAGCCAAACATTGAGTTTGGGGTTGGCCATGAAGTTCTATGGAAAGCTCACAAACGCGAGAATAGGCCACGAAGTTTCAAAGACTCGTGGATGGGACCATTCATTGTCACTAAGGTTGTTTCAGCCAAGGTGATAGAAATCCGACCCAAAACTGGGGTCAAGCGCAGATTAGTTGACGTTCATAGTCTTACTCGTTGTTGGGGAGGCTATATTCGCAAATCTTGATAGAGGTAACATGTCTAACTTTGAAAGACGTTAAATAAAAGTGATGTACGAGAGACAACCCGCAATTTTTATGTTTTTATGTCTTTTACGTTTTTTATGTTTAAATTAGTTGTTTTTAGTTGATAATGCATATTTGAGAAAGGTATTAGTGTTTTTGGTGTGTAGGAATTGGAGAAAACGAGTTAGGGAAAAAATTTCGGAATGGAAAAGACCTGTGCGGAGTACCCCCGCGGTGTACCCCTATACCGCAGCTATGGTCCGCAAGGAAAAAACCCGTGCCACGGGTTGGAGCCGCGGGTTTTATCCAGAGACGAAAAAATCGAACCGTGCGGACTACCCCCTGCACCGCACGATTACAACCCGTTCCACGGGGTGCTTTCACAGGTATTTTGACAAAGAAGCCGCGGTACACCCATGCGGTGTACCCTTATACCGCACCTATGGTCCGCAAACCAAAAACCCGTACCACGGGGTCGTACCACGTGTATTATGCAGAGGCTAAAATCTTTCGAACATCAGATGCTGCGGTGTACCCCGCGGTACACCCCTAGTCCGCAGGTATGGTCCGCACGGTGCCGCCAGAGAGAGAAAGTTACGGATTTGAGTGTATAAAGGAGGTATGAAGCCATTATTCCGAATTTTATAAACCTCAAACCTATTTCTCCTCTCCACAACTCTCCTAACTCCATTGAAACTCATCAAAACCTTCACCAATCATCAAAACACTACCCAATCATCAAGAAAAACACATCAAATCTTCTCTCCACATCATTACAAGAGAGAATCAAGCTACCAATCCTCACCAAATCCATCAAATTGAAGAATCAAGAGCTTATATTTTCACAATTCACCCTACAATTTCTTAAATCCAAGCCAACGCATTACAAATCCACCTCACCCACATAGAGATTCATCATCAATTCACCTATCCTAAGCCAAATCAAGCTTGTTCAACCATTAATTCACAAGATCAAATTTTAAGGGTTGCTAAAGCTTTGAGTTGGGGGTTAATTGAAGATGACTAATAGAACAACGATATTAGCTAACAAGAGGGAGGTAAAGAGTAACAAGGGATTAGATTTAATCAAGAAGAAATAAATTGACAAAGGTTCTAGTTCTAAATAAAAAGGTAAAGATAGAGTTGAAAAGAGTGCAATACCTTTGTTTGATCGTAATGGTAAAAAGCTTTACTTTTATGCAAAGGAGAAAACACAACCTCCACAAGGTCTTACACCCAAAGAGAAAGAGGAAGCTTTAAAAACATTAAAAGCTTCTGCAGAGAAACAATTGAAAGAACTATCTTTTGCTTATGAGAAAGTATTCAAGGAAGAAGTTGGTACAGGGGAGTATGCAAGATTCTTAGAGCTTGGTAAGAAATTGGGTTGGTCTACGTTCATGGTAAGACGTTTTGAATTATGTCATGAGTTAGTTTTGGAATTCTATTTAGGCCTCTTTAGCCGAGATAGTAAAGGTTGTGTTCCGATTAGAGGAAAGCTAGTTCCTTTCACAGTTGAGGAGATTAGAAACCACTTCAAGTTTAGGAAATTGAAAGGTTGTTGCAAATTTGAAGAAGCGGTTGCTAAAATAAAAATCTTTGATGAGGAATTACTTTTTGAGCATGTATTAGACAAGGAGAAAGTGCAATCACATAAGGGAGAATTGAAGGCACCTTGGCCTTACAAATATCTTCAATCGGATGCGAGAATTTGCCACAATTTCCTTATTCCTAATGTCTTTGGAAACACACGAACTTTGGATGTGACTATGAAGAATGCTCTACTGTTGGACTGTATTTTGAGAGGAGAAGAAGTGGATGTGGCACAGTTGATCTATGAGGAGGTGATACGATTTTCGGTCTCTCCTAAATCGGTTTATAATGTTAAATTTCCTACTATGATCACGTGTCTTGTGCGAAAAGCGGATGTTACATTGGGTGAAGAAGAGAAACTCGAGTTTAAGACAAGTTATATTGATAATGCTTGGATCAATGATATCTTTCGAAGAGCGGGTTCTACGCAAGTCTCGAAAGAAGAAAAGGAGCAAAATTGGCAACAGAAGATGGAGGAGCGTTTAACGAAATTCGAAGCAGCTCAAACTTCCTTACTCAACGATGTGGCACACATCAATGCTAATCAAGTGTACATCATGAAACTCCTTGAGCAATTAACGAAAGGTCCAGCAATTCCTACTTTGGATATCAATGATGCGAGGCAATAGCCTCGAGAGTATGTTCTCTTTCTTCCTTACCATTTCTGTAAATATGTTTATCTGCTAATTTTAATTTCTGTTTTTCGAGTCTTATTCAAGTCGTGGGGACACGACTCATTTTTTAGTTGGGGGTGTGGGGATTCGTTGTCTCTCATCTCCATTATTCTGTTTTTAGGTAGAAATTAAAATTTTTGATGCATGGGAATTAGATGTAGAGTGTGTTTAATAGCTGGAAAGCATAAGCTCAGTGAATAGATGATAGTAAGTAGTATGTTTATGAGCTATGTTATTTGTATGCTTTGAGTATTTGCAGGAAAACACACGTTGATAGTAAAGAAAAGATTAGTGAGCAATGCGATAGAAAGTATGTTCGATCTCAGGGAACCTTGCGAAGTGTGTAGGCCGTGAGATCCAAGCTAGTTGAAAAACCATTTGATGAAAGTGCTAAAGGTAAGAAAATAACGAAATTACATAGTGTAGAAAGTAATTAAGGCGGTTCTTTCATATTTGAAGCCTTTTAAGCCTTTTTATACCTTCTCACCTTGTGATTTTTTATTTTATATGCTATATCCTTCTTAGCCCCTTCTAGCCTTTCTAAAGCTTTTTATTGAAACACGTTATAAGCCATATCCCTTTAGATTATAGGACTTTTCCATATGACCCGCACTCGAATCGCGATGCATAGACAGTTGTTTTAGAGCTTGAGTTTGGGGTGGTGGGTCCACCATTATGGGAATTGTTATTGGGATTGGATTTTTGAGTTTATTTATTGTGCTTTGTGATTTATATTGACGATGATTCACAGATTTTTATTGTTACCTTTTACCGGGGTAATAGTGAATGAAAAAGAAGCTACGAGCTAAATTTGCCAACAAGGGAATTAAAAGAAAAAAGATGTATATGAGAAAATAGCATGATATCTCATCATAAAAGAGAGTCATAGCTATAGAAAAGAAATTGATTTGAAAATATATATATATTCGGACTGGCAAAGTAGAATTTTTATGTGAACATCTTAAGCTTTAATTGGGTTATTGGGGATGCTAAATTATGCATCAAGGAATTCATTGGGTTGAGTGAAAAAAGTTTTATGAGAGTAACTCAAGCTCTAGGGCGATTCGTTGATGGCTAGTGAGGAGAGAGCCAAAAGCTCACTCCAACTTATCCAAATATACTATCACACCGTCCCTAAGCCTAAATTACAACCTTAAAGACCTTTTGATTCTTTGCTATGTAATTGAGAAGTGATTGAGCCATTAGAGATTAGTTGAGTGGATCTTTGAAAACTAGTGAAAATCGATGAACAATCTATAGCTCTCTTGGGGAACTGAGTAAAGTCCCAATCCTTCTTACATTGTGAAACTAATCTGATCTTGAATTCAAGTCGTGTTGACTGTGGATATGAGAAGTATACATGTATGTAGTTTATGAATATTATTGCATGAAATTTTCTGAGTTGTTGCTTTAGGTTTATTCTATATATTCTGCTACGCCTTTTCCATTGTGTTGAGAATTTTATAAGTGTGTATTTATAGACTTCCCTTGTTTTTATCTTTATTATATCGGGACGATACAACTTTGAGTTGGGGGGTCTTGATGTCTCCTCATTCGTGATATATTAATATTAGGATGAGACATCATTTTTAGTGATTTAGAAGTCTTTATAATTGATTTTCTTGAGAAAAAGTGCACTTTCCTATTTTGAGTCTTTATTTAGTAAAATAATATTTTTAGAGCATATTGCGTTTAATTGTTTATTTAGTGTGTAGCTTTAAAGATAATTATGGAGATTAATTAGAGTCCAAGTCAAAGACTACAACTTATGGAAAGAGATTAGCATGGTAATTGGAGATAAGGAAACAAAAGCTAAAAAGATGGAAAAGGAAAAGCTGCCTAAATCTGGAATTCTGCAGTATACTCCTAAAGAAGTGCTATATACCCCCAAGAAATAGGCCGATTTTGGTAATTTCCTTTCTTAAGGACATAGATAATTCTGTGAGAATTCTTTTGGTATCTTATGGAGCTCAAACCGACCAATAACGAAGAAGATATGCTCAAAACGGTCCAGCAGTGTTTATCTTTATTTCCATACGAATTTGAGTTGGGCTAGGAGTCCAATACTTTATCTCTTTCTCAAGAAAACGAATTAGGTCTTCTAAACACCTATAAATACACCCTTATATCACTTGTAAAATCATCCTTGCTTAGAAAAACCTTATAATTATTTCTTAGTTTATTGTAGAGAGCAAGATGATGTCTTTTGTAATTTCTTGTAGTTTATTTCCTTCAGGTATGAACTAAATCTCCCATAACTTGGGTTTTGCATCATGTATAATCTATGAATTCTAATTCATTTATATAAGTTTCTTTGGGAATTACATGTTTTAATTTGATATTAGCTTCTTACTTTATATTTGTTTATGTGTTTTGATTTAATGTCTTTCCTAGAACTGATCACTTTAGGATTGTTTTAATAGTAGTTAGATGGTCTCCTTGACAGGGTGTTTAACTATTAAACCACCACATAATGTCTAGTGTCGATATTAGTTCTGGCAAAACATGATTCTAACTAGATAGTCATTAGGGTTTGTTTTAATCACCATATCACCAATTGATTGTTGCGTTTGCTTAGAGCCTTGGTAGCGCTTGATAACTCTAAGAGTGTAACCACGTCTTGGTTGTGTCGTAGCCCCCTTAGTCGCTCTCAAGGTCTAAGGTATGGGAATTTAGAATCCTTACTAAGTATACCAAGAGCTAATATTCTCCCTTATTAACTAGATTTATAGATAGAATTAGAAGGATTAGTGCATACTAGCAAAACCTAAGCTATATCTCTCATCTCATATTCTTAATCTTTTACTTTATTGTCTTTTATTTTCTTAAGTTTAATTAATTATTTCAAAAATCTATTTGCTTTAATTTATTGTCTTTTAATTATTTACTTTTACTCGTTATTTCTACTCACGCGATTAACACACTTAAGTCCCTGAGAACGAACTCAACTTACTAACTAAAACTTGCATACGTCCTGTAATACTTGCAGTACTGTGCCTGTCTAGGGTGAGAGTGCGTAGTTTCTTGACTTAATTTTATCTTATTTTTATCACACCCTAGGCGACACCAACATCTCTACAAATAAAAATTCAAGACAAGATGGAAGAAGATTTCGAGAATTGGTTCCTAAAGACAACTGAAACATTTGTTAAAGGGGGATGGACATGTGAAATAGTTAGAGACTACATTATGATTACGTGTTGGAATATTTTGAAGGCAAAAATGAAAGCCCTACATGAAGACTCGAAAGTAGAAGGTGAAAGCATCATATACTTAACCAATAAGCTCATGACAGAAATTTATGGAATAGACTGGAAAAAGATTAACCAAAATCAAGGCTTTACCAAATATAAAAGCTCAGAAAAAGATATACAATGTGAGATACAAGATGTTGAAAGTAATATCATTATCTCTTGTGATGCATCTTTCAAAAGCAAGGACGATCCAACGAGAATAGCCGTATTTTGTGAAAACAGAGAAACGGGGATCCATTTAGAAAAGGCTATGACTACGACCTGTACTAAAGCCATAGAAGGAGACGTGCTAGCTATATTCGAGGCTGTCCAGATATGCAAATTATTCATAGGAAAGAGAAAGACGATTTTGTCTGATAACCTTGGGCTTATCCAAGGTATTAAGCAGGTGTCAGCAACATGTTGGAAAACACAATCGATAGTCTGGAGAATTATTTCTTAGGCTAAGGAGGTAGAACCTTTGGAATTTCGGTTCCATCGTAGACACCTCAATAGCAGAGCGGACAAGATCGCAAAATTAGCTAGACACAGAGTAGTAGCAAAGAAGGATGTCCTTGTCAGCATCTTTGAGTTGACATTGTCTTTCTCTAGATTAGGAATAGGTTAATCTTTGGTTTGTTTCTGGTGCCTAGGCACCTTTCATTGTCCAAAAAAAATTAATTGTACTGTCGGTCTATCAAGAAAATTGTATATCTTTTGCTACTAAAATTATGTAGTTTTTTTTACTTGTCGAACTAATGAACACCTAGGTAGAAATTTTCTTAATTAATTGCACTATATGTCCTTATATAATGCAAAAAATACATCAAAGGTCCCTATACTATGCATTAATTGTATCATATGTCTCTATATTATACAAAAATGTAGTATATGTCCTAGTGTTTTACAAAATCTGCACTATAGGCCCCTATGTTAATTTTTTAGTTAAATGCGCTATACGTCCTTTGATTATATGTATCTATTTTATCATACGAAAATATAATATAAATAAGATGAATTAATGCCTTGAAAGACAATTTTAAAAAGTTTTAGTCATATTGAAAATTTGATCATTTATCATTAGCATCAAATATTAAGTTAGCTCAGTGTGTTGGTACTCCTCATAATTAAAAGTGTGTGTGTTGTGATTATTTGAAATGATCTTCCGTGTATCTGTGATGTTGATATATACATGCCATACCATTTTTTTCTATTTCTAATGAATTTGCTAATGATGCAGTTTATTTTTAAGTGCAAAATGAGTTGTGGGGCAAATCAGTTGTCTAGGGTTATGGATAAAGTTACCTTGGATGCTGAGGGAGATGATGAATGGGAGGTTTATTATGGACGAAAACCTAAGAAGAAGCGTAATGGAAAGGGAAATCCTATTAGTTCGTTCGGGATTGTGGGGGATTTGCTACTAGTTGAAAAATCTTGAATTAAGAGCTTGTATTTTGGAAGATATAACTGAAAAATCTACACTTGTGACAAGAATGTCATCAACATAAACAAGTATGATAGTTAAGGTTTTATTAGAACCCCTAACAAACATTGAGGAGTCAGCTTAGCTGATATGAAACTCTTGACATATTAAAAATGATGCAAGTAGCTGTACCAAGTACGGGGTGCCCGTTTAATACCATAAAGAACGGTTTAGCTTGCACACAAAGTGAGTATTAGTCTTATAAACAAACCAAAGAGAGGATCAGTCTTATCAAGAAACCTCGATAACTGAACCATGTAAACCCCTCATCAAGTGAGCCATTGAGAAATGCATTAGAAACATCTAACTGCTTGATATCCCAATAATAAGAAGCAGCTAAAGAGAGAATAACCCTAACTGTTTGATGCTTCTCAACTCGACTAAATGTCTTAGTGTAATCGAGTTTATATTCCTGTAAATAACCTCGAGCCACAAGACAAGCTTATAATGTGCCATAGATCAATTAGCATTACGCTTAATTCGGTGTATCCACTTACAAGTAATGGGAGTTCGACCACAACGTTGAGGAACTAAATCTCATGTATTTTGAATGATCAATGCATTATATTCCTCTACCAAAATCAAAATCAAACGAAGCATCACACTAGATATTGATTGTATAATCCATAAATACCTTTCTTCATTCATATTTGGGTTTACTATGTGCTAATTGTAATTTTTCATGACCATCTAGTTTGACCCAACCATCTTCTTATGAAAGAGTTTACTCCATTTGAAGCAATTTTTAAGAGATAATGATACATAGGGTCTTGAAGACACCCCCTCTTTTCCAATCCAAACCCCTACTTTTTGCTCTTCTTACTAAAGACCTCCAATAAGATTTAACACTAAAATCCAAAAACCCAATTACAATTATACCCCTTTTTGTTTTTATCCCTATATATACTAAATATATCATTTATGAATTATAAATCATTCCTAACAAAACCCTAGAAACCTCACTGCTTCCCTCTCCTCTCAACAGCCACCACCACCACCGAAATGGCCATCCCACCGACACTACCAACAAGCTCACCTATCTTCTCTCTCCGCTCAACAACCACCACCTGTTTCCTCCATGGCCTCGTTGCTTTCTCGAGCTTCGTTGCTTCGCTGCTGCAGGCGGTGGAGATTCGTTAATTCGCCATAGATTCATTGATTCGCATGCGGTGGAGATTCGAGCTTCACAGTCGTCGCTGATTCGTGGAGATTCGAGCTTCTTCTCACGCTTCACCGTCGCCGAAGATGCGAGTTCATATAGGATATGTGAGCTCGACTGAGAGGCGGCCAAGAACAGAGCTCCATCACTGTTCGATCTAGTTTTCTCGATCTGGTTTTCATTGCCTAGCACCATCACTGTTCGATCTAGTTTCCATTGATGCAAAGAAGATAGTTGATGCTTAGAGGTTCGTGGTGATGTCGGAGCTGTTTCAGGCTTGGTGGATTGGGAGTTCTCCACCTCCGTAAGAAGCCATGGAAGATAGTACCGTAGTTCTCCACCTCCGTGAGAAGCCCGTTCGTGATTTGCTGCAACGCTGTGTTTTTTTTTTGTGATGAGCGTACTGTGTACGCGAGAGCCTTGTGTTTTTTTAGCTCTGTTCAAACACAATTCTAGCTTGTTTTTTTTAATTCGTTTGCATTGCTATTTGTATTGTAATTCATTTGAAATTGTATAAAAAAGATTGGAAAGTGAATAAATTATTATTTAGGATTTTATTCTTTGATTTTTGAATAATATTCATGAAATATACATAGTACTCATCAAATTTACAGAGTACTTATCAAAATTACAGAGTACTCATCAAAATTATTGTAATACTCCGTAAAATTATCGAGAGTACTCATCAAGGTGTATGGAGTACTCCGAAAAATCTATAGAGTACTCATAAAATTTATAGAGTACTCCATAGTTTTTCCGACACTCATCAAATTTTTCTGATACTCTATGTTTTTCCAGTGACCGGTGACAGGTGGTCGGTGGTCGGTGGTCGGAGGTTGGAGGTCGGAGGTCGGAGGTCGGAGGTCGGAGGTCGGAGGTCGGAGGTTGGAGGTCGGTGGGTAGTGGTAGGTAGTGGAGAGAGAGGAACAGTGACATCATATTTATTTTGTCTTTTAGTGTTAGTAAAAGTAGAAAAGACAATTATCAAAACAGAGGTCTCTAATAAGAAGAAATTCCTGGACTATACTCTATAGAGAAGAAATATGGTCTCTAAGACCCTATGAATCATTCACCCATTCTTTAATTATAGGCCATGGTTTCCTCAACCCCTTTCATTTTGCCTCCTAAATTTGTCAGAGTATAATACAAAGCAACACCATAAAAATATTTTTATGATATCATCTCTTTGTATAGTTAATAATAATATTCATAATTCAGTCCCAAGAGAAACTTTATTTGTTAGATCAATTTTAATTTGCTCTATTGAGTTTGCTTAAGTTTCATAGTTGATGAGACATGATAGTAGAGAACACGAGTTAATTAAGGAATCATGGTTTAATTGAATTCTCCAAGCCTGGTTCACAAAGAGGGAAAAATTTCATCTTCTGGAAGTCCCTAAACCCAATAGCACAAATTATTTAGCTAACTACCATCTAGTTCCCATAAAATCCATCTTATACATTTGTTTTTTTGGAGCCCTATCAAAATCTAGCGGTCGTTGTATGCTGTGGATCTCATATAAATTTTGGAAAGAGTAAATCCCACACCGTGTTATTTGGTATCATCTGTCGAACAAATGCATTTGAACCTCCTTACCCTGATCAAACGAGAGAGTTTCCTTTACTCCATGTGTCAAATTATAAATTATGTCCTTAAGCAATTCAAGGGCATCCACTTTTTACCAATCACTTGACATAGAAATTTTAAGTTATTTATTGAGTTACTTTTCTTTAGTTTCCTAGAGTGAATCAAGGGTTTGAGAAATCAAATTTAACTTAGTCTCTTGATTGAAGCAAATGGTAGAGTATGCCATATTAAATATTAATTTGTTCATAACACTCATAATAAAATGATATTGACTCCTTAAAGGCTTAAATCTCATCAAGGTTAATCACAAAAAAACAATGAATCATCGAAAAATGAAAAGTGAGTAAGAATCGGAAAGTCTTTTGTTTTTTCATCCCTTTGATATGACCTCCTCTACATTTCAAGTTGATTTGTCTCACACGATTTTCAGAGATAAAAAATATAAAAAAGGAGAAATGTAGTCAACCTATCTGGGCTCGCGAGATGGGTATAATGTATGAGTATTTCTCTTTTATAATTGATTTGTTATGGAAACATAAAGATATAATTACACACACATGAAATACAGTAATCATGAAAAAAAATACATAGAAAATACTAGTTATCTGTGAAAGATACGAGATCATGAAAAAGTTTAGTTGTATATGCTCCTATGCTCCTAAGATAAGCTATATTGTTTAACTTGTTATTTAACTAATCCATGATAAATAATCTATAATCCAAACTAAACAAGCAGATTTAACAAGACACCCACATTCCCTCCGTTAACCTATTGCTTTGCTGCAGGCATGGTTTTAATACCAGGTGATTAGTAGAACCAAAGCTGAACCTGAACCAGAACTGGAAGCTGAATCTTTTTCCTTTGAAGCCTCATCATCAGACTTCTTACCAAAAAGTCTAAATCTTGTTCCTTGAAGCCTCATCATCAGACTTCTTACCAAAAAGTCTTCTGATCCCACTTTGTCTCTTACAGCATGTTCATGTCGGCACTCATAAAGGTATGCCTACAGTAATGAAAACAAAACAAAGTTTTAGAACATTACTTATATACCATCAAAAGAAGTAAAAAAACAATATACTTAAAAAACACCCATTGAAGAGTGAGCTAAGATGAGCATACAATGTTAACAAATAATTTGAATTAAAAAGAATCTATCCCGACCAACGACACGAACATTCATAAATTTTGTCTATGTTAACTAAAGTTAGAATATCACGCGGGATTTAAAAAGGTACAATTCTCATATTTAGTATACGGGTTAAGTAGTATTTAAGCTCAAGGAATAATGCATTTAGGCCCGGTGATAATTCATTCCGAGCAGGGGCGACCACCCCTTTCCTTTCCTGAATAACCTTGTATAAGTGAAATTATAAAATTGAATTTAAGAAGAATAATCCCCACCAAGTATCATTCCTAAATTGGCCATCAACTTCTTGCAAAAAAACATGCACTATCACACACTACATTATGATATTAATAAGGGAGAATTTTGTTAAACGCCAAACCTATTAGAAGACAAATTAATTTACATACTATATAAATGATAGGAGTACTCATTACTCATTAAGTACTGGCTAAGTTATTATTCAGTTCATACTTCATACATAGAAATTGCTATCCTCACAGTGCTTCCTAGCTCCACCACCACGTCATCCACCAACTTATACCTTTTTCCTCCATTTCTTGATGTCTTTTCTCTAAAAGCTAAAACTTCTTCTCATCCCTCCAAGTTTTTATTTAGCTTTTTGTGCCTTGCTTTTCGGTTTAATTTGCTCTTCTTTCAAGTCCTTCACCACAACAATTTTAAAATTAGCTTAGTATTATTCATCCGCAAATAGCAGAATATGCTTAACAGCTAGTGAATATTAATTTAAGTATCGTGACTATCACCTGTTGTTCTAGTCTTATTAGTCAATGTACATGAAACTTTAATTGTACTTCAGCTCCTAATTAATAACACCTATAGTATATATAAAAAATATATTAATTACCGGAGCTTCTTCTAAACGACTGTTTTCTTCTTTCAATTGTTTGATTTCTCATTCCGGTACAGCTCTGTACTCCTGTGTAGAATATAAATAAATTCTTTAATAAAAATTCATTGCCTCAACGTGTCAACAAAAACATACTTGCAAAATTATTCTGAAATTTGTGATTCAAGGTTATAACAAAGACGTGATAATAGTACGAGTACCTGTTTTCTAGCTCTAGATCGAGCTGCGGATTCTCTGTTCATGATCATCCTACGTCGCTTCTTCTGCTCCACCGTCTCTTCCTCTACATGAACATCTGTGCTTCTTTTTCTCGAACTTCCCGAACCTCCCGAACCTCACATAAACTGGCTTCAATGCTCGGCAGATGTTCATGATGATCCCATAGGTGGCCATGCGACCTTGAAATTATTAATATTTTCCGAGTCTGATTAGATGCAACTCTAATAGACAAATCCCCCTCATTCCTGAAAGAACCAATAACATTTCTCTTGATACCATGTTTCCTCTTGGATTTTCGTCCATAATAAATATCCCATTCATCGCTTCCCCTAGAAAACTGATTTACTCTGGAACTCATTGTGCACTAAATGATTAACCTTTATAAATAAGAAAATAAACAATTATTATCATAATAAGATTACTTATTAAAGTTTGCAAATCAATATATGAAGAAATCATAAATACATCAACAGGACAGACACATAAGATACTAATATAAACACTAAACACCGGCACTTCTAATTATTAGGGAATGAAACGATTGGAAAACTTGAATGAATAGTAAACCTCACTTAATCATTATCCTAAATATTTTTGGCCCGGAACAACCGAAAAATATGAAAATTGTAAAGACTTAGGTTTTGTTTGGTCTAACTCATTTTTTCCTTAGTTTTCTTGGTATTCTTATATATCAAAGCGATGCGTTACAAAAAATAATTCTGCATTACTCTTTTAAATTCTTTTTATCCAATTCGATAAAGTATTGAATCTAAGTGTAGACTCATTTTTTCCTTCGTTTTCTTAGTATGTTTATATCAAATAGATCGGTTAACAAATACAATTCCAAATTACACTTTAAAAAAAAAAAAAACTGTTCCAGTTCAAAAAAGTATTGAATCCTGGCTAGTCCAATCAGTTTTTTCCTCTTTGAACAAAAAAAAAATCAATTTTTTCCTTAGTTTTCTTAGTATTTTCTGTACATAAAACTCATTAACAAAAAAAATACCGATTTGCACTTTATAATAATTGATCCATCTAATAAATTATTGAATCCATTCTTATTTCAAAAAAGTTAAATTAAAAAAAAAAAACTAACCTAACTGGTACTAGCAAGAATGGCTTCACAGTATAGTATATACATTGTGTACAACCATAGTTAGCAATGGGCCCACATAGTGGCGGCGCTACACCAAAACTTGTTACAAATTTTAGGTTTTATTTGTATTAAATTTATATAATAAAATGTATTTTGATTTGTACAAGTATATGACTTATAATGCAATATATTGCAGTATAGTGACCTAGCTATAATCTATTTTTGCATATATAGGGACCTTATTACAGTTTTTGCTTAATTGAGGGACCGATCTGTCCAAACATTTTGTGGATTTGCCAAATATAACTAAACCACGGGTATCCCCAAAAATAGCAATTATACCCCGGTTCTTTCCAAAGAAGACAAGTATAGCATCTCTAACCCTATGGAAGGGTAGATCTATAACCATGAGTATATTTTCATTTATTTGAAACAGTTTATTGATTTTGCATCATACAAGGATGGAGAGTGCAATTTACTTATAACCTACTAACGATTCGAACGTGAAAAAGGTGGTGAATCCTCTACTGCGGGCGGCAACAATCAAAGATTCTTCAAAATGAAATTGTTTACTAACAAAAAATTAATCAAAAAAGTACCACGTATACTAACAAATAAAATGATGAAATTAATAGTATAATCGGAGTAAATCTAAAAAATTTACACTAATTCTGACCTTAATTGCTCGTAAGAAGGGTGAAGCAATGCTAGATGGACTTTAAGAAGAGAGAAAAAGATCGAGAAGGTTACAGCAACCAGGATGGACTTTGAGGAGAGAGAGAGAGAGATGAGAGAGAGAGTTTGACGATTAAATGAGCGTGTTCTAAAAGCTTATTAATAACATACACGATAGCTGAAAAGACCAAAATAGACCCAAGTGAGGCCAACATCTTGAAAAGACCAAAATACACTAAAGAGAAGTAACTTCGTTAACAAATCACTTGGTCTAAGTTAGCTAGACAAATGAAGTTGAATGTGATACTGAGCCCTCTTAAGCTCAAAGAGAGAGTAATAAAGATCTGGTTTATTTTGATACATCAACGGGTCCCCTTATTAGTTTTTTTCAACTCGAGTACATTGTACTCCTTGTATGATTTTGAGGATTGTTAATTTAACATTGGTTTGTTTTTATATTGGAGAGTTATTGAGCCAAATCGGAAAAAAAATCAGATGCTAAAACTTAGAACACTGGGTGAGATTTGAGATATGTCTCGAAATGTTTTCTCTGGGTTAATGCCTAATTCGAGGTGGACGAAAATTCAAGATATTTTGTCCTAGGAAGGCTAATAATTAGGTCGGGAAGGGACATTGTAATTTTTATTCATGTTTTTTCCCATAAAAATTAAAAAGATCGAGTAATTTGTGCTAAATTTTGGAGTTAGGGTGGGATGTAGTCTATGTAGTCTAACCCCACTCATCCTTTCAGGGTCATTTTGGCTCGATTAATATTGAATATCAAGAACTCTTGACATTTACAGATTATTCTAATCATTACAAATATCTAAATCTATCTTTTCAATTCTGAAGTTTTGGCATTGCATATAATTTTTGTTATAACTTAATTTTTCATCCGCTTTGAAGTTCTTTTGAAGTATTAGTCGATCTTAGGTGATAAATATGACATACGTTTGGTGATATTTATCATTATTACGAGTCACATGTATCGCTATAATCGTTTTATCATATTCATGATTGTGATCCTTTTTAATCTCTTTGAATTGGATGTCCTTCTCGGCGTCGTGGTAGTCGTGTTGGGAAGTCTTAAATACTGGATGCTATGAAAAAACTTCAGTGACAATCCTTAAAAAGGTCCAATTAGCATGGTCTACTACATTTAACACATCTATGCTGTAAATTCCATTTTCTAAGACAGACAGTGCCATTTAGTGCCAAATAAACGCTATTTATCCATGTTTGATGTTGAAAATTTATATGTAGTTCACTTAATAAATAACTAGTCACTTAATAGTATTAGGAAAACCTAGTCAATGTAACCCCATATAAATAAATAAAAAAATCCTTAACTTTGATTTTCTTTCTTTTAACTTTATTCTAAACCTTTCACGTTTTTATCTTCCCTCCCACCCTTATCATGTCTTCGTGTAAAAAATGCTCACCTTACCTCAATAACCATGCCATCATAAACACGAGCTTAACACTGGAGAAGATCAAAAAGACAATCGCAACAAGAACATTGTTGAACCTTATTGAGCTTTGAGTCCTCACGGCAAGTTTCAAGCTCAATTTGTTTCCATATTAAAGAATGAGCTTTTGAATCATCAGTGCGCGAGTAATTATTTGAGTACTTTCATTAGTGAGCAGTGGCAGACCTATGTGTAATTAAGAGGAGCTAAAGCCACCTAGATTTCATGAAACCCTTGAGAATTGATCAATCTAACTAATTAATATTCACTTGTTCTTTTGCTCACATATTGAAAGGAAGTATATGCTTCGAAGTTCAGGTAAATATTCGATAAAAACAAAGTTCAGTTAAGTAAAAAAAATTAGTTAACTTATAATATCTCATTTACATTACATAAATAATTCTATTTAAAAAACTTAACTCTATATATACTAATTTAAAACTCTTAATTTCATAAATTAAACATAAAAAGATATATTATTTTCCCTTAATTTTATTTATTATTTTAAACAATTTTAAATAGTTATATATATTTATGATGAATATATATTTGTTTTACTTATACAATTGTTGATCAGTTTATCATAAAAGAATCGAATTGTTACGTCTTCGAGCCCCCTTGGAGTAAGCTCGCTGACGTGACTTTTTGACTAATTTCCATGTTGAATTTTGGTGAATAATTATCAACACCTCCCAAAATGGATACATAATTATTTGAAATAAGCCTACCCATTACTTTGGATGCATGGAGATAGTAAAGCCTACCCATTAGTCTTTTCGAGAAACGCCTACTTTTAATAAAATCACTTCTAGAACACCCTCATTCTCCAAACTTCTTCAAACTTCTTCCGTGTGCATTTTGGTCTTTTCAGGTTTTGCCGATGTCTATTATAAAAAAGTATTTAGAACACCCTCACTCAAACATCAACACTACTTCTCTCTCTCTCTCTCTCTCTCTCGCTCACACAAAGTCCGTCCAGCTTTTCACCCTTCTTACTACTTACAAGTAATTAAGGTTAGAATTTGTATATTCTTTCAATTTATTTCAGTTACACTTTTTTCTATTATTATTTTATTTGTTAGTGCATGTGTTACTGTTTTTAAAAACTTATTTGTTAGTAAAATATTTTAATTTTGAAGAATCTTTGACCTTAGACCGCAACAGATAATTCGCCACTTTGCTCATGTTCGAATCTTTATTAGATTATGAGTTAATCATACTCTCGGTCCTTGTATGATGCAAAATCTATACCCTATGTTTCACAACATAGAAAAATATAATACTCTGTTATAGATCTACCCCTCCACGCGGACATATATACAATTCTTGCCTTCTTGTAAAAATTTTCTATAACTGGAATAACATAGCCATGGGTTTATTTGGATATTTCACATGATGTGTGAACAAAGGAGCATATTTTTTTCTAAATTAATTGCTTTATAGATCCCCCATATTATGCAAAATCTGCAAAATATAGGTCCTATATTATGCAAAAATGCATTATAAATCAATATATTATGTAAAAACTACAATTTAGGCCCCTATTTATTTATTGACGTAACTGCTGTTATACCATATAACATATATTTAATTATACAAATTTTATACAAATAAAATAATTCAAAGCCTAAAAGAATAATTATAACAAGTTAGGGGGTCAAGGAGCGGATAAATTATAACATCCCACACCTATAAGCTTATAAACCTTTTGTCCTTACTCGAGAAAAACTCATAACGATGGCTTATCATTCAATTACATAACTAGTATATCAACTTTCATATAAAATAAAATACAATTGAATAAACAAAATACTCCCAAATTATATACATTCCTAAGCAAAAATTTAGATTCGAATTATAGTGGAATATTTTCTTTTTGTGAATGTTAGATTCTAGAGTTATTTACATTCAAAAACAAGGAACACTGTTTGCAAAATTAGTATTAGCTTCATGGTTTAAATACATTCCATAATCATTACTATCTACCCAAAATATTCCTAGCATACCAAAAAGAACACCCAAAATGCTTGTCTATTTTTTTTTCTTTCTTTTCCTACTAGCACATGCACAAATCACAACATAAATGGAATGAGCATGAAAGCACAGTAAGAAAATATTTTAAATAAATTCCTAAACTGAGATATAGATGTTAGATTAAGGGAAATAACAATTATACTCAAAACTATTAAATATAAACTTATGGTGATTAACCCCTGTTATTGACTAATTACTATCGCACAACTAGTACATAGCCCCCATTTCACACCACAATATCACACCATAGCTTAATGAAGATCCTGACTGTCAGAAGCATATCTCACATTACACACATATACACTTTACACCCCAAAATACATACCTCAATATAAACACCCCAATTACACACCCCAATTACACACATTAATTACAAACCTCAATTACACACCTCAAGTACACACTTCAAGTACACACTTCAAGTACACACTTCCAATACACACCTCAAGTACACACCTTAATGACACACCTCAAAATATACACCTCATAAACATACCCCAAATCTTATACTTCAATCATTCAAATGCTAAAATTTTATACCTTTGTCTGTCAGCATAATTTCCAGTAAATGTACTTTTAAATCATTAACGTATAAAGAGTCGGAAATATATAATAAAAGAAGGTCTTTATGTAAAATAATCCGTTTACCTTAGTCCGAGCTTTTACTTTAAGTAGGACGCTCCTTTCCTGCTATTTTATAACATTAACGTTAATTTACGGAGATAAATATATTTCTTTAATACAAAATATAACTAGAACACAGAAATTTAAAACATTTCCTTAACTTTCTCATTAAGCAACTGTGAACCACCCAATTCCATTTTATAAATGAATTATTCTAACAATATAACTCAAAGGAACATCTTTAACACTCATACAGTTCACAGTAGTGACAATCATTTTACGTTTTCTATATTCAACAATGTAATATTTTGGAATTAAAGTAACAAGATAAATCAAGCACATGCAAGTAATCAACTATTTAGATTAAACAACCCATCTAACAAATTATACTTCCTAGTTTCAAATCTAATCCAATTTAACAATATTTTTGATGAATTGCAGAATTTCTTAGGCCATCGATCTAATTACCAGGTAAATTAAGGTCAATAAGATAAACCAAACACATACACGCAACCAAATGTTTGGATTAAACAACTTATATACATTCCAGTTGCAGATTTAATACAAACCCATAATATTGTGATGAATTAAAGTATCTCTTAGACCATCGATCCAATTACCAGGTAAATTGAAGTAAAGAAGATGAATCAAACACATACAAACAGTCAAATATTTGGATTAAACAACCCATTTAACAAATTATACTTTCTAATTTCAAACTAAATACAAATCAATAATATCATTAATGAATTAAAAAATCTCTTAAGCAATTGATCTAATTACCAAGTATACCTGCTAATCTTCCTCCTTCACTGATTCTTAATCTCTTAAGTTAAGTTTTTATTTTCTTATCCTTTTTGTTTCTTACTGCTACCTCCTAGCTTTTCTTCTTCTCCTGCCTCGACCTTTTTCTTCTTTTACTAATTTGTTTATTCTTTTTTTTTTTTCTGTTTGTCTATACCGTTTAAGTCTTGGGTTTTGTTATTATTATTATTATTATTATTATTATTATTATTATTATTATTTACCAAGTTTAAAAAACTTATTCTCCAATTTGCCCAAAATACTACACTAGCCCCTAACTATAAGTTTATTCATTTTTTTAACATTCATTTATTTATGATAGTTTTATTACACATAAAAACTATACTACACAAATAAATATGGTATTTTTATTTTTATGTTACATATGGGATATTACACTACACCCTCCTTTAAAAGTTTCGTCCGCGAAACTTACCTTCTGTGGTGAATAAAAAAGGGTATTTTTCTTGTATTTCGGACTCGAGTTCCCAAGTGGCTTCTCTTATCGTACGATTACTACTCCACTGAACCTTAACATAAGGAATTGTTCGCCGACGAAGCACCTGATCTTTTCTATCAACAATAGCTACTTGATAATCCTCATATGTCAAAATTTTCTCGTATTGGTAACTGATCAAAATGTAATATATGACTTGGATCAGGCACATATTTTCGTAATTGCGAGACATGAAATACATCATGAACCCCTGATAAGCGTGGAGGTAAAGCTATTTTATACGCAACTTCCCCAATTCGTTCTAAAATTTCAAAAGGTCCTATAAATCGTGGATTTAGTTTTCCTCGATTTCCAAATCTAGCCACGCCCCTGGTAGGAGATACCTTCAAGAAAATATGATTGCCTACCTGAAATTTAAGTTCTTTACGTTTCATATCTGCCCAACTCTTTTGCCTATCTTGTGCTATTTTTATTTTATTTCGAATAAGTCTAAACTTCTCTTCAGTGTCTTCAAGAAGTTGACGCCCCAATATTTTTCTTTCGCCGAGATCCCAGTACAAGGGAGTCCTACATTTCCTACCATATAGGTGCCATTTGAATACTGGAATGGAAACTATTATTATAAGCAAATTCGATTAAAGACATATGCAAGTCCCAACTTCCTCCTAGATCCATGACACAAGCCCGTTACATGTCTTCTAAGGTTTGAATTGTTCTTTCTGTTTGCCCATCCGTTTGGGGATGGAAAGCGCTACTCAATCTCAACTCTGTGCCCATGGCTCCTTGCAAACCTTTCCAAAATCTGGAGGTGAATCTAGGATCTCTATCTGATATAATCTCCTTCCGTATTCTATGTAGGCACACTATTTCATTCAAATAAAGTTGTGCTAGCTTCTCTTTTGGATCGTCCACACTAATAGGTAAGAAATGTGCTACTTTTGTCAACCTATCCATAATAACCCAAATTGTGTCTTTCTTTTCCTTAGTTCTTGGTAAGCCAGTGACAAAGTCCATTGACACACTATCCCATTTCCACTCTTGTATTTCAAGTGGTTGTAGAAGTCCAGATGGCTTTTGATGTTCTGCTTTTATCCTTTGACATGTCAGGCATTTAGCTATGAACTCCCCAATATCACGCTTCATATTATTCCACCAAAAACACTCTCGAAGATCTTTATACATTTTATTTCCTCCCGGGTGTACTGAGAATTTTGATTCGTGAGCTTCTTTAAGAATTTCATTCTTTATTTCTAAATTATTTGGTATACACAATCTATTACCAAATCTTAGCGTTTCATCTTCGGAAACTCTAAATTCAGAATTGCATCTTGTTTCTTCTTCTAACGTAGATATAATCTTTTGAAAAATTGGATCATCTTGTTGCGCCTTTTTGACTCGCTCAAATAAGGTAGGGTGAATGATTAAATGTGCTATCAGACTTTTTTGAGGAGTTGTTACTATTTGAAGTTGCAATCGCTCAAAATCCTTAATCAACTCTTCTTGCGAAGTAATTAGATTTGCCATCATCACCACAGGTCTCCTACTCAGCGCATCTGCCACTATGTTTGCCTTTCCCGGATGATAGTGTATAGTTATGTCATAATCTTTAAGGAGCTCTAACCATCTTCTTTGCCTATGATTTAACTCTTTTTGTGTGAACAAATACTTTAAACTTTGATGGTCTGTGTATATATCACATGTGACTCCATATAGGTAATGTCGCCAAATTTTGAGTGCAAAAACAATCGCTGGTAACTCCAAATCATGTGTAGGGTAATTATACTCAAAACTTTTTAGTTGTCTAGAAGCGTAAGCGATTACCATCCCATGTTGCATCAGAACACACCCCAAACCACTTCTAGAAGCATCACTATACAATGTGAAGCCTTCTGAACCAGAAGGAAGAGTTAGCACCGGCGTAGAAATCAAACGCTTCTTTAGCTCTTGAAAACTCTTCTCACATTGTTCAGTCCACGTAAACTTTGCATTTTTCCGAGTTAGCTGAGGTAATGGAGTAGACAACTTAGCAAATCCTTCAACAAACTTTCTATAATATCCAGCTAATCCCAAAAAACTGCGCACTTCAGTAACTGTTGTTGGTCTAGGCCAATTACTTACTGCTTCAATTTTTTGATGATCAACCGAAATCCCATCTTTAGAAACAATGTGTCCCAAGAACGTCACTTTACCCAACCAAAATTCACATTTTTTTAACTTGGTATATAAATGTTGATCCCGAAGAGTTTGGAGAACAATCCTCAAATGACGCTCATGTTGCTCATCAGTTCTGGAGTATATTAAGATGTCATCTATAAAAACTACCACAAACTGATCTAAGTAAGGTTTGAAGATTCTGTTCATCAAATCCATGAAGCTCGCTGGAGCATTAGTGGGGCCAAATGGCATTACTACAAACTCGTAATGTCCGTATCTACTTCGAAATGCCGTCTTTGAAATATCCTCGGACCTCACTCTCAATTGATAGTAGCCTGACCTCAGGGCTATTTTGGAAAATACTTGAGCACCATGGAGTTGATCGAATAAATCATCGATACGTGGTAAGGGATACCTGTTCTTCACGGTCACCTTATTCAATTCACGATAATCAATACATAACCGCATTGTACCATCTTTTTTTTTTTACAAAAAGCACTGGTGCACCCCACAGAGAAGCACTCGACGTATCCGACCTTTCTCAAGAAGTTCTTGTAATTGAATTTTGAGTTCTTTGAGTTCCACTAGGGCCATTCTATATGGATTCTTTGATATAGGTTGAGTTCCGGGTAGAAGTTCAATTTGAAACTCGACTTCACGATGCGGGGGTAATGCGGGAATATCTTCCGGGAACACGTCTGGGAATTCTCGAACTACTGGGATTTCTTCCAAGCTTTGTTCCTTAAGATCTGTATTCATGATATATGCTAGAAATCCTGTGCAACCCTTCCTCAAAAGTTTATTAGCCCTCATTACAGATATAATACAAGGTGTTTTCAAATTCAGTCCCTGTAACTAAAAAACAGACCCGCTAGATAAATTAAACAGCACCTTTATTGCAAAACAATCAACGTGAGCATGATAGGCAGATAACCAATCCATTCCTAAAATAACATCAAATTATTTCATATTTAAACAGATTAAATTACCAAGAAATGTTCTATCACCTACATATATCACACAATTCTTATATACCAAATTTGTTGTAACAGACATCCCAATAGGTGTTTCAACACAAAGAGGAATTTCCAAAAGTTCGGGCACACGATTTAATGAGGATGCAAATGACAAAGATATAAAAGAGTAATTTGAGCCAGTGTCAAATAGAACATGTGCACTAAATTCATAAATTCGTAATATACCTGACACTACTGATTCTGATGCCTCCTTATCTCCATGGGTCATGGCGTATAATCTGGACTTTGGTCGTGGCCCTTGGCCCTTTCCCCTTGGTCTAAAATTATGCTCTTTTGTGCCAACAGCTGAAGAAAATTGAGGGGCCGGTTTGGTAGTAGAAGGTCGTGAAAGCTGAATCTCAGGGCAATTTCTGAATTGATGATCAGATGCTCCGCATTGATGACATTCTTCTGTGTTCGGTGCTGGACAATCTTTTACACGATGATCAGTAGCCCCACACCTATAACATTTTCCCTCATTTGACACTAACTGCATTACTGGACAGTCTTTAATTTGATGACCTAGAGCCCCACACTTGTAACATTCCCCAGTGAAATGTCTACAATTTTCTGAAGAATGAGGTAACCCACAATAAGTGCATTGAATCCCTCGTAATGAACTCTGAAATCCTTGTCGCGGAGCAATAATTTGAGACTGACCCCTGACTTGTTGATTAAACATTCGAGGCTGAAATCCTTGACCCCGAGACTGATTTTCGTGACTCTGTTGTGGAAATCCTTGTCTCTGCCCCCTAACTTGCTGAGTATAGAAACGTGGTTGAAATCGTGGACTAGCAAAAGGTCTCTTTGAAGAATCTGATCCGGAACTACTACCCAACTGAGAACTCCACTGCATATCCTTCCTCTTATTCCCACTACTACGCTGAAATTGTTGTGGATCCCTATTCTCACCCCTTTCAACAATAAGAGATTTCTCGAGTATTTCCTCAAAACTCTTACACGCATGAGCCGCCACCATTTTGCTAATTGTAGGTTTGAGTCCATCACCAAATTTTTCTGCGCTAGCTTCAGGAGTTGGTACTATATATGAAGCAAACCTAGCCAACTCTACAAATTTGTCAGCATATTGGGAAACCGTCATGTTACCTTGAGTTAAATGCATGAAGTCTCGAATTTGTTGTTGTTGATACGAGCGTAGATAGTATTTTTCCTCAAACATCTTCCTGAACTCATCCCACCCAACCTCTTGTTTGATTTGTAATAATTTCAGATTCCACCAACTCTCGGCACTATCTTGAAACATATGGGTAGCTAAACGAACCTTTGCATATTCATTTGGTCTCATAACTCTCCATAATTTCTCCATGGACTCCAACCACTCGAAAGCTTCTTTAGGATCATGCCTTCCTCGAAATTCCCTTGGTCGATTTCCCAGATATCTCTCAAGTAGTTGTGAATCACTGTCATTTTATTTCCTAGTTTTATTTCCTTTTGTAAGACCTTCAACCAATTGTTGTAACATCTCGTTAGCAACGAACATCTATTTGTGAATTTGACCCTTCTGCTGATCCTTTTCCTGGTTCTCTCGCTTGTTGTTCTTCTAACATTTCTGCCGAAGGAGTATTATCACCCACATTTACTGGACGCGTATTGGAAGAATCAGGATCCATACCTGTACAAACAAATATGATAAAACTGCAAACCATGACACAATCATAACAAATGCAGACTATAAACAACACATACTACACTAAATTTTACAAACAAGACACCACACACTACTTAGACTTTTTGATCGTTAATCCTATTGCTCTGATACCACTTGTAACTCCCCACACCTATAAGCTTATAAACCTTTTGTCCTTACTCGAGAAAAACTCATAACGATGGCTTATCATTCAATTACATAACTAGTATATCAACTTTCATATAAAATAAAATACAATGGAATAAACAAAATACTCCCAAATTATATGCATTCCTAAGCAAAAATTTAGATTCAAATTATAGTGGAATATTTTCTTTTTGTAAATGTTAGATTCTAGAGTTATTTACATTCAAAAACAAGGAACACTGTTTGCAAAATTAGTATTAGCTTCATGGTTTAAATACATTCCATAATCATTACTATCTACCCAAAATATTCCTAGCATACCAAAAAGAACACCCAAAATGCTTGTCTATTTTTCTTTCTTTCTTTTCCTACTAAAGACCTCCAATAAGATTTAACACTAAAATCCAAAAACCCGATTACAATTATACCCCTTTTTGTTTTTTTCCCTATATATTCTAAATATATCATTTATGAATTATAAATCATTCCTAACAAAACCCTAGAAACCTCACTGTTTCTCTCTCCTCTCAAAAGCCACCACCACCACCGAAATGGCCATCCCACCGACACTACCAACAAGCTCACCTATCTTCTCTCTCTGCTCAACAACCACCACCTGCATCCTCCATGGCCTCGTTGCTTTCTCGAGCTTCGTTGCTTCGCTGCTGCAGGCGGTGGAGATTCGTTAATTCGCCAGAGATTCATTGATTCGCATGCGGTGGAGATTCGAGCTTCACAGTCGTCGCTGATTCGTGGAGATTCGAGCTTCTTCTCACGCTTCACCGTCGCCGAAGATGCGAGTTCATATAGGATATGCGAGCTCGACTGAGAGGCGGCCAAGAACAGAGCTCCATCACTGTTCGATCTAGTTTTCTCGATCTGGTTTTCATTGCCTAGCACCATCACTGTTCGATCTAGTTTCCATTGCTGCACAGAAGATAGTTGATGCTTAGAGGTTCGTGGTGATGTCGGAGCTGTTTCAGGCTTGGTGGATCGGGAGTTCTCCACCTCCGTAAGAAGCCATGGAAGATAGTACCGGAGTTCTCCACCTCCGTGAGTAGCCCGTTTGTGATTTGCTGCAACGCTGTGTTTTTTCTTTTTTTTCTTTTTTTGGTGATGAGCGTACTGTGTACGCGAGAGCCTTGTGTTTTTTCAGCTCTGGTCAAACACAAATCTAGCTAGTTTTTTTTAATTCGTTTGCATTGCTATTCGTGTTGTAATTCATTTGAAATTGTATAAAAAAGATTGGAAAGTGAATAAATTATTATTTAGGATTTTATTCTTTGATTTTTGAATAATATTCATCAAATATACATAGTACTCATCAAATTTACAGAGTACTTATCAAAATTACAGAATACTCATCAAAATTATTGGAATACTCTGTAAAATTATCGAGAGTACTCATCAAGGTGTATGGAGTACTCCGAAAAATCTATAGAGTACTCATCAAATTTATAGAGTACCCCATAGTTTTTCCGACACTCATCAAATTTTTCTGATACTCTATGTTTTTCCGGTGACCGGTGACAGGTGGTCGATGGTCGGTGGTCGGAGGTTGGAGGTACGAGGTCGGAGCTCGGTGGTCGGTGGTCGGAGGTCGGAGGTCGGAGGTCGGTGGGTAGTGGTAGGTAGTGGAGAGAGAGGAACAGTGACATCATATTTATTTTGTCTTTTAGTGTTAGTAAGAGTAGAAAAGACAATTATCAAAACAGAGGTCTCTAATAAGAAGAAATTCTTAGACTATACTCTATAGAGAAGAAATATGGTCTCTAAGACCCTATGAATCATTCACCCATTCTTTCATTCTAGGCCATGGTTTCCTCAACCCTTTCATTTTGCCTCCTAAATTTGTCAGAGTATAATACAAAGCAACACCATAAAAATATTTTTATGATATCATCTCTTTGTATAGTTAATAATAATATTCATAATTCAGTCCCAAGAGAAACTTTATTTGTTAGATCAATTTTAATTTGCTCTATTGAGTTTGCTTAAGTTTCATAGTTGATGAGACATGATAGTAGAGAACACGAGTCAATTAAGGAATCATGGTTTAATTGAATTCTCCAAGCCTGGTTCACAAAGAGGGAAAAATTTCATCTTCTGGAAGTCCCTAAACCCAATAACACAAATTATTTAGCTAACTACCATCTAGTTCCCATAAAATCCATCTTATAAATTTGCTTTTTTTGGAGCCCTATCAAAATCTAGCGGTCGTTGTATGCTGTGGATCTCATATAAATTTTGGAAAGAGTAAATCCTACACCGTGTTATTTGGTATCATCTGTCGAACAAATGCATTTGAACCTCCTTACCCTGATCAGACGAGAGAGTTTCCTTTACTCCATGTGTCAAATTATAAATTATGTCCTTAACCAATTCAAGGGCATCCACTTTTTACCAATCACTTTACATGGAAATTTTAAGTTATTTATTGAGTTACTTTTCTTTAGTTTCCTAGAGTGAATCAAGGGTTTGAGAAATCAAATTTAACTTAGTCTCTTGATTGAAGCAAATGGTAGAGTATGCCATATTAAATATTAATTTGTACATAACAATCATAATAAAATGATATTGACTCCTTAAAGGATTAAATCCCATCAAGGTTAATCACAAAAAAACAATGAATCATCGAAAAACGAAAAGTGAGTAAGAATCGGAAAGTCTTTTGTTTTTTCATCTCTTTGATATGACCTTCTCTACATTTCAAGTTGATTTGTCTCACACGATTTTCAGAGATAAAAAATATAAAAAAGGAGAAATGTAGTCAACCTATCTGGGCTCGCGAGATGGGTATAATGTATGAGTATTTCTCTGTTATAATTACTTTGTTATGGAAACATAAAGATATAATTACACACACATGAAAAACAGTTATCATGAATAAAAATACATAGAAAACACTAGTTCTCTGTGAAAGATATGAGATCATGAAAAAGTTTAGTTGTATATGCTCCTATGCTCCTAAGATAAGCTATATTGTTTAACTTGTTATTTAACTAATCCATGATAAATAATCTATAATCCAAAATAAACAAGCAGATTTAACAAGACACCCACATTCCCTCCGTTAACCTATTGCTTTGCTGCAGGCATGGTTTCAATACCAGGTGATTAGTAGAACCAAAGCTGAACCTGAACCAGAACTGGAAGCTGAATCTTTTTCCTTTGAAGCCTCATCATCAGACTTCTTACCAAAAAGTCTGAATCTTTTTCCTTTGAAGCCTCATCATCAGACTTCTTACCAAAAGGTCTTCTGATCCCCCTTTGTCTCTTACAGCATGTTCATGTTGGGACTCATAAAGGTATGCCTACAGTAATGAAAACAAAACAAAGTTTTAGAACATTACTTATATACCATCAAAAGAAGTAAAAAACAATATACTTAAAAAACACCCATTGAAGAGTGAGCTAAGATGAGCATACAATGTTAACAAATAATTTGAATTAAAAAGAATCTATCCCGACCAACGACACGAACATTCATAAATTTTGTCTATGTTAAATAAAGTTAGAATATCACGCGGTATTTATAAAGTTACAATTCTCATATTTAGTATACGGGTTAAGTAGTATTTAAGCTCAAGGAATAATGCATTTAGGCCCGGGGATAATTCATTCCGAGCAGGGGCGACCACCCCTTTCCTTTCCTGAATAACCTTGTATAAGTGAAATTATAAAATTGAAATTAAGAAGAATAATCCCTACCAAGTATCATTCCTAAATTGACCATCACCTTCTTGCAAAAACACATGCACTATCACACACTACATTATGATATTAATAAGGGCGAATTTTGTTAAACGCCAAACCTATTAAAAGACAAATTAATTTACATACTATATAAATGATAGGAGTACTCATTACTCATTAAGTACTGGCTAAGTTATTATTCAGTTCATACTTCATACATAGAAATTGCTATCCTCACAGTGCTGCCTAGCTCCACTACCACGTCATCCACCAACTTATACCTTTTTCCTCCATTTCTTGATGTCTTTTCTCTAGAAGCTAAAACTTCTTCTCATCCCTCCAAGTTTTTATTTAGCTTTTTGTGCCTTGCTTTTCGGATTAATTTGCTCTTCTTCCAAGTCCTGCACCATAACAATTTTAAAATTAGCTCAATATTATTCATCCGCAAATAGCAGAATATGCTTAACAACTAGTGAATATTAATTTTAAGTATCGTCACTATCACCTGTTGTTCTCTCTTCCTCTGAAATTGCTACACACATCCAAAAGTTAATAGTCTTATTAGTCAATGTACATGAAACTTTAATTGTACTTCAGCTCCTAATTAATAACACCTAAAGTATATATAAAAAAATATATTAATTACCGGAGCTTCTTCTAAACGACTTTTTTCTTCTTTCAATTGTTTGATTTCTCATTCCGGTACAGTACTCCTGTGTAGAATATAAATAAATTCTTTAATAAAATTCATTGCCCCAACGTGTCAACAAAAACATGCAAAATTATTCTGAAATTTGTGATTCAAGGTTATAACAAAGAAGTCATAATAGTACAAGTACCTGTTTTCTAGCTCTAGATCGAGCTGCAGATTCTCTGTTCATGATCATCCTACGTCGCTTCTTCTGCTCCCATAGGTGGCATGCGACCTTGAAATTATTAATATTTTCCGAGTCTGATTAGATGCAATTTTAATAGACAAATCCCCCTCATTCCCGAAAGAACCAATAACATTTCTCTTGATACCATGTTTCCTCTTGGATTTTCGTCCATAATAAATATCCCATTCATCGCTTCCCCTAGAAAACTGATTTACTCTGGAACTCATTGTGCACTAAATGATTAACCTTTATAAATAAGAAAATAACAGAATTATTATCATAATAAGATTACTTATTAATGATGGCAAATCAATATATGAAGAAATCATAAATACATCAACATGACAGACACATAAGATACTAATATAAACACTAAACACCGGCACTTCTAATTATTAGGGAATGAAACGATTGGAAAACTTGAATGAATAGTAAACCTCACTTAATCATTATCCTAAATATTTTTGGCCCGGAACAACTGAAAAATATGTAAATTGTAAAGACTTAGGTTTTGTTTGGTCTAACTCATTTTTTCCTTAGTTTTCTTGGTATTCTTTTATATCAAAGCTACCGTTACCCAAAAACTATTCCGGATTACACTTTTAAAATGATTTGATCCAATTCAATAAAGTATTTAATCCAAGTCTAGACTCTACCTTAGTTTCCTTAGTATTTTTTTTTATATCAAAGCGATGCGTTACAAAAAATAATTCTGCATTACTCTTTTAAATTCTTTTTATCCAATTCGATAAAGTATTGAATCTAAGTGTAGACTCATTTTTTCCTTCGTTTTCTTAGTATGTTTATATCAAATAGATCGGTTACCAAAAACAATTCCAAATTAAACTTAAAAAAAAAAACTGTTCCAGTTCAAAAAAGTATTGAATCCTGGCTAGTCCAATCAGTTTTTTCCTCTTTGAACAAAAAAAATCAATTTTTTCCTTAGTTTTCTTAGTATTTTCTGTATATAAAACTCATTAACAAAAAAATCCCGATTTGCACTTTAAAATAATTGATCCATCTAATAAATTATTGAATCCATTCTTATTTCAAAAAAGTTAAATAAAAAAAAACTAACAGTGGCAAGACTGGCTTCACAGTATAGTATATACATTGTGTACAACCATAGTTAGCAATGGGCCCACACAGTGGCGGCCCACACCAAAACTTGTTACAAATTTTAGGTTTTATTTGTATTAAATTTATATAATAAAATGTATTTTGATTTGTACAAGTATATGACTTATAATGCAATATATTGCAGTTTTATCGATGATATAGTGACCTAGCTATAATCTATTTTTGCAGATATAGGGACCTTATTACAGTTTTTGCTTAATTGAGGGACCGATCTGTCCAAACATTTTGTGAATTAGCCAAATATAACTAAACCACGGGTATCCCCAAATATTGCAAATATACCCGGTTCTTTCCAAAGAAGACAAGTATAGCATCTCTAACCCTATGGAGGGGTAGATCTATAACCGTGAGTATATTTTCATTTATTTGAAACAGTGTATTTATTTTGCATCATACAAGGACAGAGAGTGCAATTTACTTATAACCTACGAACGAACGTGAAAAAGGTGATGAATTCTCTGTTGCGGGCAACAATCAAAGATTCTTCAAAATGAAATTGTTTACTAACAAAAAATTAATCAAAAAAGTACCACGTATACTAACAAATAAAATGATGAAATTAATAATATAATCGGAGTAATTCTAAAAAAAATTACACGAATTCTGACCTTAATTGCTCGTAAGAAGGGTGAAACAACGCTAGATGGACTTTAAGAAGAGAGAAAAAAATCGAGAAGGTTACAGCAACCAGGATGGACTTTGAGGAGAGAGAGAGAGAGAGAGTTTGGCGATTGAATGAGCGTGTTCTAAAAACTTATTAATAACCTACACGATAGCTGAAAAGACAAAAATAGACCCAAGTGAGGCCAACATCTTGAAAAGACCAAAATGCACTCAAGAGAAGTAACTTCGTTAACAAATCACTTGGTCTAAGTTAGCCATGCAAATGAAGTTGAATGTGATACTGAGCCCACTTAAGCTCAAAGAGAGAGTAATAAAGATCTGGCTTATTTTGATACATCAACGGGTCCCC
Organism: Nemophila menziesii; assembly: GCA_029959085.1. NCBI lineage: Eukaryota > Viridiplantae > Streptophyta > Magnoliopsida > Boraginales > Hydrophyllaceae > Nemophila > Nemophila menziesii. The sequence goes on from JARWIR010000002.1 coordinate 95,718,913, forward strand.
TTATTAGTTTTTTTCAACTCGAGTACATTGTACTCCTTGTATGATTTTGAGGATTGTTAATTTAACATTGGTTTGTTTTTATATTGGAGAGTTATTGAGCCAAATCAGAAAAAAAAAATCAGATGCTAAAACTTAGAACACTGGGTGAGATTTGAGATATGTCTCGAAATATTTTCTCTGGGTTAATGCCTAATTCGAGGTGGACGAAAATTGAAGATATTTTGTCCTAGGAAGGATAATAATTAGGTCGGGAAGGGACATTGTAATTTTTATTTATGTTTTTTCCCATAAAAATTAAAAAGATCGAGTAATTTGTGCTAAATTTTGGAGTTAGGGTGGGATGTATTCTAACCCCACTCATCCTTTCAGGGTCATTTTGACTCGATTAATATTGAATATCAAGAACTCTTGACATTTACAGATTATTCTAATCATTACAAATATCTAAATCTATCTTTTCAATTCTGAAGTTTTGGCATTGCATATAATTTTTGTTATAACTTAATTTTTCATCCGCTTTGAAGTTCTTCTGAAGTATTAATCGATCTTAGGTGATAAATATGACATACGTTTGGTGATATTTATCATTATTACGAGTCACATGTATCGCTATAATCGTTTTATCATATTCATGATTGTGATCCTTTTTAAAATCTTTGAATTGGATGTCCTTCTCGGCGTCGTGGTAGTCGTGTTGGGAAGACTTAAATACTGGATGCTATGAAAAAACTTCAGTGACAATCCTTAAAAAGGTCCAATTAGCATGGTCTACTACATTTAACACATCTATGCTGTAAATTCCATTTTCTAAGACAGACAGTGCCATTTAGTGCCAAATAAACGCTATTTATCCATGTTTAATGTTGAAAATTTATATGTAGTTCACTTAATAAATAACTAGTCACTTAATAGTATTAGGAACAACTAGTCAATGTAACCCATATAAATAAATAAAAAATCATTAACTTTGATTTACTTTCTTTTAACTTTATTCTAAACCTTTCACGTTATCATCTTCCCTCCCACCCTTATCATGTCTTCGTGCAAAAAATGCTCACCATACCTCAATAACCATGCCATCATAAACACGAGCTTAACACTGGAGAAGATCAAAAAGACAATCGCAACAAGAACATTGTTGAACCTTATTGAGCTTTGAGTCCCGACGGCAAGTTTCAAGCCCAATTTGTTTCCATATCAAAGATAAGCTTTTGAATCATCAGTGCGCGAGTAATTATTTGAGTACTTTCATTGGTGAGCGGACCTATGTGTAATTAAGAGGAGCTAAAGCCACCTAGATTTCATGAAACCCTTGAGAATTGATCAATCTAACTAATTAATATTCACTTGTTCTTTTGCTCACATATTGAAAGGAAGTATATGCTTCGAAGTTCAGGTAAATATTCGATAAAAACAAAGTTCAGTTAAGTAAAAAAAATTAGTTAACTTATAATATCTCATTTACATTACATAAATAATTCTATTAAAAAAATTTAACTCTATATATACTAATTTAAAACTCTTAATTTCGTAAACTAAACATAAAAAGATATATTATTTTTCCTTAATTTTATTTATTATTTTAAACAATTTTAAATAGTTATATATATTTATGGTGAATATATATTTGTTTTACTTATACAATTGTTGATCAGTTTATCATAAAAGAATCGAATTGTTACGTCTTCGAGCCCCCTTGGAGTAAGCTCGCTAAGTCCGCCACTGTTGGTGAGATCTATCGATTGTGTCGTTGATTGACGTGACTTTTCGAGTAATTTCCATGTTGAATTTTGGTGAATAATTATCAACGCCTCCCAAAATGGCTACATAATCATTTGAAATAAGTCTACCCATTACTTTGGATGCATGGAGATAGTAAAGCTACAGAAAGATGCGAAAACTAACTAATTCTAGTAATATGTTGAATTTGTTAACTTCCGGTTCATTTGCGGTTTGCTCTTTTTGTCCAAATTTGGATAAGCCAAGGTTATGATTCAGGAAGCAAGGACAAAACTTCAGAATGTCATTGTCTTTTAATTTCTCAATAAAGATATAGTGATTGATTATCAGCGTCTCCTAGTAATAATGGTCTTTTTGTTTTTTTAATATGTATCATAATAGAGGTTTTGAATCGATTTTCATTTTTGTTCGTATCATAGTTTCTTGTTTATGTTACTTTTTGTATATCTGCGTAAAGTTGTTGTATCAGTTTAACAAATTTTCGGTCATACGAATACCCGAACTTTGTGGTTTTAAAACAAAAACTTTGTACTTCAGGTGTGTTTATTATATGTGTTCAACTCTTCACCTGGGTTTTAGAAATCAAAAATTGATACAGTGATCAATTTTGATAGAAGAATTGTAAAAAAAAAATGATCATAGGAGTTGACTAAATTAGACCGTCATAATTGACCCATGGTCACTTTCTTCTTCACGTACCGCAATTTAATGAGCGTATATCGCTCGTTAGGTTATTTACTATCTCCTACCCATTGGTTTATCATGTGATTTCCCTTAACTGAACCTGGCCAAAGAATTTGTTCTCCAATGTATTAGTTGATAAAATAATTTACCTAATAGGTTGTTGACATGAGTAAAAGTTTTGGAGAACATAGAGTGAAACGCTAATTAAGGCAGCATGTTAGGATAGCTAACCATTTAAGGAGCTCTGCCACTAGTACTTTTTCAAGCAACAAGTTGGTATGGAACATTTCATAAATAATCCCATGGAAATATTTTGTCATTAATATATGAATTCTTTCCCAATTCATTAATGTAGTTGAAGCCCTTCAGGCATTAAGAACTCAATACGGAACAAGAGGGACCAACTGATTATTCTGGGTCTTTTTGAATTAATCTGAAAAAAAAATACTTTGGTGACAATTCGATCTTGAATATCAGCTTAAGCTGCTACACCATTTTCAATAACAAGTTTCTAGAAAACCCCCATCATCAACAAGCTAATGCGTTTATATCATTAAGTTTCGCAACACATATATCTGCTGTTTTACGAACATAAAACATGGAATAAAATGAATTAGTATTTGGGTAAAATTACCAAATTTGAATGAATGCATAAACATGTCTCCTTGTCATTCAAATCCTGTGTAAAAAAGATTAAACAATCTGGAAAAAAGTACCAGTAACAAACATTCGTTACTCGCACTTAACATCACATGCTCCATGAGTAGTTGGGAGAAGTCATAACCTGCCCAATAAAGGGATATATCAAAAAGAAAAAGGGAAAAAAGAGGGCAAAAAGTAGCTCTTCAAGTGTAGAATATCGAAACAATGCTTCAGCAACTTCTGCAAGATTATCCTGAGGTACAGCCCTACAAGTAGCTGTTGCTCAAACTGTCCCATATGGTTAGTGAGCCCACTGATAGATTCAGCTACGTACATCAATAATGCTTGTTGCTCCCGCGCTCGTAAAAATTTTATAGTAAGAGATGGAGTTTATCTATCAAGATTCGAAAGGGTTATTGCACACACAGTTTTAATTTCAATTACAAACAAAAAGAGAAAGGAAAATTCCTACGGATTCTCGATGAAGCTGTTAAGAAATTATCTAATGTTTTGTTTGAGGATCCATTTTCTGGAATTATTATGGAGTAAATGTAAACAGTAATCTGTATGTTTTGCACTAAAATGTTAAAAGAGAGACTTAAATGCTTTAAAACAGAAGTGAAGAACTGACAAATTACATTTAACTATAGCATTAAAGTGATACCCATGCAAAGTGGAAAAGCTTATCGGCGGTAACAGAACAAAGATCATATAATAACAACACACAAAAATGAAGGTTAATTACACCATTGGTTTTTGTGCTAGGGAGAACAGCCAAAATATACATCAAAGAGTCAATATACCTATGTTACTAAAAAAAATTAGCAATATACCCCTATGGAGCAATACATTTGAGTGATCAAGTTGCCCATTATGCTTCTTAAAGCTATTGATCATGATTTTCCATTCACGATATTATAACCAATGAAGCTATAAAATTCCAGATTTGGCTTTGTAAAACAGTATCTAACCACTTATGGAATAACAATTATTGTAATTATTTCCACTTCCACTCTAAAATATAGTTACACATGTATAGAGAAAGAAGTGTAGTTAATACTAGCTAACTGTATAGTAGGTGTTAAATTTTCAGTTTCATTCACTTGTTATTCAGCAGTTCAACGGAAAACCATAAAGATATAATATCAAACACCTTATCTTAAATCTCTATGATCATTTAAACCAGAAATTATTACAAGAAGACTGAATTTGAGAAATTTATTGCAATAATACAAATAATACTTTGTTACTGAAATTTATAATATCAAAAAATGGTGTAGGATATTAATTTAAAAGTAATTATTAATAGGTGAAATTTAGAGTGGCTCACTGAGGAGAGAGTAAGAAGCCACCCTAGGCGTTTATTTCTTTCAGTGAAGAGGTCGAAGCTATAATCCCTGTATCATTTGATCTCGCACATCATCACCATTCATTTTGCCTACTGATTAAATCTACGGCTAATGATTGTGTGAGAAATAAGAGAGGAATAGAAAATCACTTGTGAGAGAAAGAGTGAGTAAGATCATGTAAAACTCAGGCAAGAAATCGATGTGGTGGAGGAAAATGCGAGTTGCCCTTCGAGGCTTGTTCAGCCCTAAGAGACTTATTCACCCTTCAAGGTTTACGAAGATATGATGGGCGACTCACATTTTTCATTACCAGAAATCGTGTTATTCCAATCACCGGCATGATAAGACCGCTGAAGTAATATTTTCGTAGACGATCATCACTGAACCTCCATCATGTCTATTTGTAACGTAGATTATTGCTTCAGAAGGATCTAAAATAGGCTTAAGAACTGAGTTCCAACTAAAATTATTTGAAAAGTCAACATCAAAATTGAAAAGATAGTTTTTCTTAGTGCTTGAGTACTCTAGAGTGATCAAGAGGTTTTCATATCGAACCTTACCGTAAATAAAAAAACCCACCAATATATTTTCCAAAATCCATCATAATTGATGATACGATCCTCATAATCATATTATGTGCCTGACTTAGAAAAAAGTAATCATGAACCTGTTGAAATTATAAAGGAACCCACGTATACAACTTTTTGCTCCTGCTAGCTTAGACTAAGCAGTTGGTTAATAAACTTACTTTTCTTAAGTGCATTTTAGTCTTTTCGTGAAACGCCTACTTTTAACAAAATCACTTCTAGAACACATTCATTCTCCAAACTTCTCCAAACTTCTTCAGTGTGCATTTTGGTCTTTTCAGGTTTTGCCAAAGACTATTATAAAAAAGCATTTAGAACACCCTCACTCAAACATCAACACTACTTCTCTCTCTCTCTCTCTCTCTTACACAAAGTCCGTCCAGCTTTTCACCCTTCTTACTACTTACAAGCAATTAAGGTCAGAATTTGTATATTCTTTCAATTTATTTCAGTTATACTTTTTCTATCATTATTTTATTTGTTAGTGCATGTGTTACTGTTTTTCAAAACTTATTTGTTAGTAAATTATTTTAATTTTGAAGAATCTTTGATCTTAGACCGCAGCAGATAATTCACCACTTTGCTCATGTTTGAATCGTTATTAGATTATGCGTTCATCGTACTCTCGGTCCTTCTTTGATGCAAAATCTATACCCTATGTTTCACAACATAGAAAAATATAATCCTGTGTTATAGATCTACCCCTCCATGGGGACATAGATACAATTCTTGCCTTCTTGTAAAAAATTTCTATAACTGGAATAACATAGCCATGGGTTTATTTGGATATTTCACATGATGTGTGAACAAAGGAGCATATTTTTTTCTAAATTAATTGCTCTATAGATCCCCATATTATGCAAAATCTGCAAAATATAGGTCCTATATTATGCAAAAATGCATTATAAATCAATATATTATGTAAAGACTACAATTTAGGTCCCTATTAATTTATTGACGTAACTGCTGTTATACCATATAACATATATTTTATTATAGAAATTTTATACAAATAAAATAATTCAAAGCCTAAAAGAATAATTATAACAAGTTAGGGGTCAAGGGGCGGATAAATCAAAGTCTAAAAGGAAAATTTGAACAAGTTAGGGGGTCAAATGACTACGCCCCAATGTGGACCCTTGGCGAATTATGGTTGTACAAAGTTTAACACTTCAAGTCAAAACACGAGATATATTTGTGGTATTTGCTGGTTTTCTCGTGAAGACGTGAAGATGTGAAGTCAGCTTGGCCAAGGTCATATTTTTCAGATCGGATCAAATTCTTTAAAAGTACAATCAAGTGATGGGGAATGTTTTATGGGTTAGTACCAGATCTGTCCAAAAATAGAAATTACAAAGAAAAACATAGGGAAGAACGAAAAATACAAAGAAAAACGTACGAATCGATAAAATTTATTTTTTTATTGAATCTGTCGTGGAAATTAGAATCCGAATATATGAAAGGGTGACATTTACTATTAATCAAAGTTTGCTGATTGTGTCATTTCCCTCATAATTAGAATTGTCTTGAGTTTCTTGTATATTTGAGTATCTTCCGTGTGTTTGTCTTGTTTGATGTATATATGTTTTCTCTTTTTAATATTGTTTTACCATCATTAATAAGTCATCATCTAGTACTTACGTTAATAATGATGTTATATTTTGTCTCTTTATAATGAATTTGTTAATAATGCAGCTAATTTATGAGTGAACAATGAGTTCGGTGGTAATTCAATTGTCCAGGGATGTGATCAATGTTAGCTCGGGTGACTGGGAAGGTGGTGAATGGGAGGTTTATTATGGACGAAAATCCAAGAAAAAACATGTTGGCAAGGGAAATTCTATTGGTTATTTCGGAATTGTGGGAGATTTGTCTAGTAGAGTTATATTTACTCAGACTTCGGAAAATATTAATAATTTTAAAATTTATTACTATGATGTGTTTTTTCATTCTCTGGAAAATGAGATGCACATAAGAGGGTTCCACTTATCTATGAGGGAGAAATATTTAGACTATGGAAAGAATGGGATGAAAGAGCTAATAAAGAAGTCATGTAGCCTCCTATGGTCATTATCATGAATACAGATGATAAGGTACCACCTCGATTGGTTTTTCTTTTTTGCCATCTCGAGTGTTTTTACTGTTCTTTGTTGGCGATGCTTCGCAGTTGTTGGTGTATTAATTCTTGATCAATCTCTTAATTATTTTTGTTTTCTCGAATATTTTACAGTGAACATGAGAGAAAAGATGTGGAATGAAGAATAAACATGTGGAATGAAAGTTGTTATTCTAATAGTTCACTAGTTCACAAGTTTACATAGTATGAATAAGAAAGATATGTGATCCACAAAGATATGTGGTAGGGGTATTTTGATATTTTAAAATTTATAACAAAATACTTGAAAGCATTAATATATTTGGAGATGCATTTTCCATTAGTGACATATCACTTAACGAAATACACTCCAAGCTATTCGAAGATAATGAAAAAGTTTGTTACAGACATTTTAGAATTAATGAAGAAGTACATTTCATGTTGTTTAGATCAGTAAAAATGATGTCTACATAATGGTATCTTCAGAGGTGATCAATAGTAATAATAGATGTTTACATAATGCTAGAGATTATTACTATTTTACTTATTAGGTATGTAATAGTTTAGCAATGGTAATATTATTCTAATTCATAATTTTAATTATGTATATTCAATTTTGATTAAAAAAATTAAATCAAAGCATATAATTTTTCCAAATTAACATTTTTTTCTCTAATGATAGTCAAAGTTCTATATGATATGCTAATTTTGAATTGTGTAAACTATAAACAACGCATACTAATCGAACGTCAGCTTGAGATTTAAGGTAAGGGTAGGAAAAAAAAGAATCAAATTTAAGTTTGACAAAGAGTAAAACCAAAGTAAAATATAACCCCACATTTATCCAAGAATTTATTACCATCTAAATCATAATTTCAACTTTAATAGCCTTCTTCCATTCTTTCATATTAAATTGTGTATAAAAGTTCTAAAAAAAATCATTGTACCCCAAATACCTTGTTATAATTTAATATAAATGGCCAAATATCTTTTCTTTTCATAACTCGTCAAAACCTTCGCATCGCATCTTCACTCCGAAGAACCGCCCGCCATCAACACCTCCGTCAACATATCCATCGGCCCCTAGAGAGTGTCAAAATGGGAAGATCACTCCGAATCGTCCAGAGAAAGCCAATGAGAAGATTGAATTGTCTGATCTAGAAGGGGATTATACACTCAACCTGGAAATTCTAATGTGAGAAGATCTTTATGCTTTGATAAGAAAGGATAATTTTGATAGCAATGACTCTCTAGAACGGTGTAATTCTTCTTCAAAGATTTTTTTTTCTTTATCACATGACATCATGAAAGAATGAGCATTCAGAAGAGTTATTATTCGTTAGCAGCAAGGTATTTGATAAAATTCCTTTCCTTTATAATTGTTTAGCAAGTAGCTTTAAATAAATATTATTGATTCACAGGCTATTTTCAAGCCTCCAAACCCCATCCGTGGAGGAATTCCCATATGCTTCTCTCAAGTATGTGATACTCTAGACCCTATAATACATTTTGTATAACCCTAAAGTCCTGTATTAATTTTTTTCGTATTTTATAGGATATTATCGTTCGTGGGGGTAAACAATTTCCTTTGTACAGGTGAGTTTTCAATTCTATTTCATTTTTTTAGTTTTTTGGTTTATGAAGTTTGTAATAATTGCAGGAAAGTCCTTGATGCTGAGTCACCTATTACAATTGTATTTCCGAGTAAAAGCTCAAGCTATAGTGTGGATTGAATATTTATTTGAGTTTTGCAAGATGCTAAAGTAACTATTCCCCTGGATAGTGTAGAAGAAGACTGGGTTGTTCTTGTGTTATTTTTAGATATGGTGTGATGTGATGATATTGTTCCAATTTATTGATAATCTTTAATTAATTATTTTTATTTGTTTAATTAATTATATGAAATTGTTTATCTATATATTGGGCTGTAGTTTTATTCATTCAATGGTTTGTAATTTTTATTCATTCAATGGGTTTATAATTTTTATTTATTTTATTCATTGGGTTGTAATTTTTATTCATTTTATTAATTGGGTTGTAATAATTATTTATTTTATTTTCATATGAATATAGTTGCTTAGTTATATCAAATTGTTGCTAAAAGATGGCTTTGGGTATGGATAAGAGTTAGATCAATACGACAGATTATTTTATGGAAGAATATATTTTTGGGGTTTTGGCTTTTATCGAATATGTTTAGAAACAAGATGTTTTTAATGGTTTTATGTATTGCATGGGTAATAATTGTAATAATATGCGTCGATAACTCACCCAAACGGTTAGGGGCCAATATTCGAGTGTAAACTCAAGCTCAAGGACAGTTCGTTGATGGTAAGTGAGGAGAGAGCCAAAATCTCACTTCAAATTTACCAAATATACATTTCATACCGTCCCTAACCCTACACTATAACCATAAATTCCTCGTGATTCCTAGTTATGTAGTGGATTTGTAATTCAGCTAATAGGGAGTATGCTAGGAGGAGCGTTCAAAGTAAGTGAGGATCGACGAACACCCTATAGCCATCATCTTGAGATAAGTACAAGCGTAACCTTCTAGTATTGTGAAGTTAATTTTAAATTGATTATTTGTATTTGATTTTGCATGACATTTCTATGTGTATATGAATTTCTAGGATCATACTATATGAGATTTATGTTAAGTTATGCTTTAGGTGTTATTCATTAGACTCTACCTTTTTGTGTATCACCTCGAACCCTTGTTTTTTTTATTTTGCTTTGTCGGGACGACAAAGGTTTGAGTTTGGGTTCTTGATGTCTCCCTTTTTGTTATAGTTATATGCCCGTTTGAGACATCAAATTAGGTGATTATTTGACTTATTTACTAGACTTTTAAGCTTATTTGGTCATATTACGATTTCTTCCCTTGGATTTGGATTATTTATGTTTTAGAGCTTTTATACATTAATTCGTTTATTTTTAGTGTAAAGTTCTTAGGTTTATGATTTGATAAAGTATCAAGACAAGGAGAAAAAATGGGAAATAAAGTCTTGGATTAAGCCTTTGAAGTCAAAGGCGGGAAAAATTGATTCGAAGAAGTAATTAGTGGAGAATGAAATATGGAATGCTTTCACAAATCACTATTTTTGAGCATCTTAGCCACTGATTCAGCCTTGGAGCATGAAATTAGGTAGATAGAGCTTGAAGTTAGGGAGATTTTCCAAGTCGAACGAAGTTATTTCGAGTACGGACGCAAAAGTTACAACTGTTTTAGTAACAGCTAGTCACCCGTTACGGGATTTCTTTAAATGGATTGGGATTTTATTCCAATTGACCTAATCCTTTTTTTTAAAAGCCCAGTTCGTTTGTTCCACTATAAAAAGACCTTTAACTTCAGTTTTAAGACACAAAATTCATATTAGTGAAAAGGCAACGCTTAGGAGTTTTAAGACACACAATTCATATTAGTGAAGAGGCAACACTTAGGAGAACTCAAAGAAACAAAAAGGAGAGAGAAAGCTGAAACTGGAGAATTCCTTCTTCCAACAACAACAATTATCAACCCTTTAATTAGGTTTTTCTTATTTTTGTAATTCATTATGAACACGTTTTATTTTAATTAAGTAGTTTTTAATATTAGCATGAGCTAAACTCTTTAAGTGCTTGAGAATCGCATTAATGGGTTAAACCCAAGTTTATTAAATTTATGTTTTTGAATTTGGGATTGATTAATTTAAATTAAATTGGGTAATTTCGTATTGACTATTATTTTGCATTTAAATACTGTCTTTGAAGTCATGAATCAAATATAGGAATTAGTAATTAAGCTATTCACTTTGGTGGGGAAGTGATCGCCTAGAAAGGGGGGTTTAATTACGGAACTAAATAATAAACGTAAGGTAGAAATTATTGACCTTGGTGGGCTTAGTGAACCTCATAACCAATTGGGTAGAATACTTGACCATTCGAAGGTGGATTATAATCGCCCTGACGGGGTTTGTAACACCTAAGAATAGCTCCTAAGTCCACCCTGACGGGGGTTAGGAGATTATAGAATCCCGACTTGTACTTAATCCTGATTCATCCCTTAAAAAGAAACATTGATTTAATAGATTTAGGTGAAACCCTTGCGAAACTCAAGTACTGCCTTTAAATCTTTGCGTCTACTCATTTTTACTTGTGTTTCATTTATTTGCATTAGTTTATTTAGTATCTTAATTTATTTGCATCTTAGTCCTTAATCAAAAATCAAAACGAATCTTTATATCATTTATTTTCCGCATCAGATAACAATTATCTACACTTATAACATAACATCTAAAGTCATATCCAATCCGTCCCTGAGATCAAAATCCCGTTTACTGGATATTACTTGGACGACCCGTACACTTGCGGTACGTGTCTTGCCTTTTTAGGTGTGTTATTTTTGAACACATAAGGAGATGGTGGTGGGGGTGGTGGTGCATGATTTCCTACACTTACTATCCCAGCTTGAACTAAAAAAATTTCAAATGTCATTTTTACGGTTGGATCCTGAGTTTGAGAAGAAGGGTTAATCTGAACACCTTCACTGTTCGTCTGTTGAAATTCATTTGTCCCGATTTGGAAATGATCTTGTGATGTATCGTTTTCATCTACCAAGAACTGAAAATCTTCTCCTTGAATGTCATGCTCGTCACCATACCATAAACGGTTGAAATAATCATCCATATTCATTATTCCGGTAAATAGTAATGTACCTGGGCATAAATTAGAAAAAGAAAAAAACTTATTTAATTAATTAATTGTGTCATAATTTCTTATATAAAAAAAAGAAGAAGATAATTACCTATATTTTTCATTTTTCACAATAAATTCTATAATTCTTATTTTTTGGATGAAAATAATCTGTATAATTAAATTACACTATAAGTTTTTATTTTTAGTAAAAAAAATATTATAAATTCCTATATTTTGTTTTACACACCATAAATAGTATTGTAAATGAAAAAAACATTATAGTAAAATTTAATTGTATAAATTTGATATATTAATTTATATGATAGAACATTACTTATATACCATCAAAAGAAGTTAAGAAACAATATATTTTAAAAACACCCATTGAAAAGTGAGCTAAGATGAGCATACAAACCTTTGTTCTAACCTTAACCAACTTCTTATTGAGGTTTGCTTTTACACGTGTCTCTCTTCTGCGCAGAATTGCTTGGTACTACTTCGGATTCACATAAACTGGTTTCAATGCTCGCCGGATGTTCATGATTATCCCATAGGTGGCCATGCGACCTTGAAATTATTAAAATTGTCCGAGACTGATTAGATGCAACTCTAATAGATAAATCCCCCTCATTCCTGAAAAAACCAATAGCATTTCTCCTGATACCATGTTTCCTCTTGGATTTTCGTCCATAATAAATATCCCATTCATCGCTTCCCCTAGAAAATTTATTTACTTTGGAACTCATTGTGCACTAAAATATTAACCTTTGTAAATAAAAAAATAACAGAATTATTATCATAATAAGAGTACTTATTAATGATGGCAAATCAATATATAAAGAAATCATAAAAACATCAACAGGACAGACACATAAGATACTAATATAAACACTAAACAGTGGCACTTCTAATCATTAGGGAATGAAACGAATGGCAAACTTGAATGAGTAGTAAACCTCAATTAATCATTATTCTAAATATTTTTGGCCCGGAATGATTGAAAAATAAAAATTGTAAATACTTAGGTTTTGTTTGGTCTAACTCATTTTTTACTTAGTTTTCTGGGTATTCTTTTATATTGAATTTACCCATTACCCAAAAACGATTCCAGATTACATTTATAAAAAAAAAATTGATCCAATTCAATAAAGTATTTAATCCAAGTCTAGACTCAATTTTTACCTTAGTTTTCTTAGTATTTTTTTTATATCAAAGCGATCCGTTACAAAAACAATTATGCATTACTTTTTTAAATTCTTTTAATACTAATCGATAAAGTATGAAATCGGAGTGTAGACTCATTTTTTCCTTAGTTTTCTTAGTATGTTTATATCAAATAGATCGGTTACAAAAACGATTCAAAATTACACTTTTAAAAATGAAAACTGATCCAATTTTTTTCTTAGTTTTCTTACTATTTTCTTTATATAAAAACCATTACCAAAAAAGATCCCGATTTGGACTTTTAAATTAATTGATCCATCTAATAAATTATTCAATCCATTCTTATTTCAAAAAAATTAAATTAAAAAAAAAACTAACCGAACCTGGTGGCAAACATGGCTTCACAGTATAGTATATATACTGTGTACAACTGATGTCTCCTCATTTGTGATAGATTTATATTAGGATGAGACATCGTTTTTAGTGATTTAGGAAGTCTTCTAGTCGAATTTCTTGAGAAATAGTGCACTTTCCTATTTTGAGTCTTGATTTAGTAAATTATTATTTTTAGAGCATATTGGGTTTAATTATTTATTTAGTGTGTGCTTTAAAGATAATTATGGAGATTAATTAGAGTCCAAATCAAAGACTACAAGATACGGAAAGAGATTAGCATGGTAATTGGAGATAAAGGAAAGAAAAGCTAAAAAGATGGAAAAGGAAAAGATGCCTTAATCTGAATTTCTGCAGCAACGCCTAAAGAAGTGGTGAGAACTCCTAAACGAAGCCGATTTTGGTAAATCCTTTCATTGGGACGTAGATAATTCTGTGAGGATTCTTTTGGTATAGTGTGGAGCAAAAACCGACCAATAACGAAGAAGATATGCTCAAAACAGTTCAGCAGTAATAATCTTTATTTCCATACAAATTAGAGTTGGGCTTGGAGTCCACCACTTACTTCTCCTTCAAGAAAACGCATTAGGGCTTCCTAAACACCTATAAATACACCCTTATACCATTGTAAACATGTCCTTGCTCAGTTTCAAGCTTAGGCTTAGTCCTTTCTTGTATTTTCTCACTTTTAAATAATAGCATAGTCCTTATAATTAATATTCATCCTTAGTATCAAGCTATTCATCCAAGAAGAAAGTTAACCTATAGAGGTAGACAAGAAGAAGAAGTTGGAGAGTGACAAACTCCTCTTCTACATCTCACCTTCTTTATATTTAGGGTAATTAGCTATAGATTTATGCTCAGCCATATTTCTAAGCTTTTATTCTGTAAGTTTTACTTTTAATTGTTGGGTTATTATTTTGTCTTTAATTCCATTAATACTATTTGTTATTTTAATTGATTGAGCTTGGCGTATATTGTTATTATGTGTTTTGACTTATTGTTACAACCATAGATTTGGCCAATCATAGGATTATTCTTAGTTATTGACAACACCACATAATCATCTAGTTTTGATCATTTGCCTAACTAGATAGCCATAAAGGTTTGATTTAATCACCAATCATTACCCAAGACCTTGGTAGTGGAGAGGTTGATCCTAAGCCTAGAAAAGGCTAGGTAGAATTTAGAATCCTGGTTAATATATAATGCTTAATCTGTGACAAGTTAGAATAACAATTTAGTAAAATAGACTCATAATATTAATCCTAATTTATCTGACTTACATTCATCTTATTTATTTGTTTTCATTATTTATTTATTTGCGTTAAATTATTATTTATCTTATTATATTTTTTTATAAACATCTAAATTCATCTACGCTTGTTAAATATAAGTAGATCTAACGGATTAAATCCCTGCGAACGAACTTGACTTATCATTAAAACTTGCAAACGATCTGTGATACTTGTAGTGAGTTTCGTGGTTCTCAAGGGTGTGTGCTCTTTATTATTATCTTTATTTATCTATTATTTTATCACACCTTTGCCCCCACCAAGTTTTTAGCGCCGCTGCCGGGGATTTATCTTTAAGTTAAATCTATCTTGTGTTTATTTAGTGTAGAAGTTTTTATTTGTTTTCAGTTTTACGCTTTCTTTTTGTTTTAGTCTTTCTCAGGATTTTAGATGGACAATCAACGGTTAGAGCTAGGTCTTCCTAGTAAATTTCGAGTTCAACGCATTGGGATTCGCGTCCTAACTATCCAAGCCGTTAGATTTAAGCCTGATCCTGATTTAATTAATCAATTCGCGAGCTATGGGAAATTTAACGGTGATACAAATCAAGATCCGGTCAGATCTGTTCAGAAATTCATGCAATTCTGTGATGCCTACATTAATGAAGGTGTTACGCAAAAATAGATGTATTATTTAATGTTTCAATTTTTCTTGACCGGGAAAGCAAGCGATTGGTTAGATGATCAACCTCCCGAGATAATAACCAATTGGGACAAGCTTCAAGAAAGATTCCTCGATAAATTTTATCCTATGAGTATGAGAGTGAAGGAACTATTGGAACCTATGAATTTCTTACAAGAAGCCGGAGAGAGTGTTGGCGAAGCATGGACGAGATTTCAAACGATGTTGGCAAGATGTCCACTACATGGATACACGCCACAATTACAATTATCCATGTTCTATAATGGACTCGATAGTGAGTCAAGGCTGAGGGCAGATAATATGGGTCGTGGTAGTTTTGTCTCTATGGATCCAAAAGAAGCAAAGAGTGGTATGGAAACAATCATTGAGAACAACATGAGTTGGCCACAAAAACAAACTCCTACCACTAACGAAGAAGAAGAAGCGAGGATTTCAAGCTTGCAAGATCAAATACAACAACTCGCTATAACAGTTAAGGAAAGCATCCCAATGCCACCTCAACGGTTATACCTACAAGAACAAGCATATGAAAATCAAGCTCAACAACCACTAGGCTGCAATGTGCATAATGTAAGTCAAGCTCAATCACGTCCTCAAGAAGAGATCACTTGGTTAAAAGTGACTATTAGTCAATTCATTAACTTCTCAAAGGAAAATATAAGCAGACTTGAATCAAAGATCGATGCATCAGTAGTGCAGAGCCTGCAACAACAAAATCAAGATCTTAAACAACATAATCAACTTTTAGAGAAGAATGTAATGCGACTCACTACAATCATAGAACAAATGCAAAGTCAACTCCTACAATTGACCCAAGATACAACATCTAACATGAAGAAGATCCAATACGTTGACGACAAGGTGAAGACTATTAGTCTTCAAGCTGAAAAGATGAAGGAGACGCTACCATCTCCGTCAAAAAGGGATGTCCTTCCAAACACGTCAAACGTAACTAGGGTGAACTTAGATGAGATAATTGTTGAAGATTGAGTCGAAGAAGTTGAACAAGGTGAGATAAAGAAGCCAAGAGTGGTTGAGGAACCAAGAATTGAAGAGAGAAGTGGAGCAAGACAGCCACCCATACATTGCAACTATCCCGCTTATCCAAAGGAGCAACAACAGAAGTGTATAGAGGCGTTAAAATAAGTGAAAATTAACGTCCCTTTACTCAAAGCTATGGAAGAAAGGCGAAACTATGATCGATTCTTTATGGAGACACTCTCCAATAAAGAAAGGTTCACAAAATCCAAATCTGTGACGCTTAATGAAGGGATATCAGCGCAAGTGCAGCAAAGATTACCACCAAAGCTTAAAGATCCTGGAGGTTTCAACCTCCCAATCAAAATAGGTGGTATATTTCATGGAAAAGCCATGTGTGATTTAGGGGCAAGTGTGAATATCATGCCCAAAAGTATATTCAAGAAGATTGGTATTAGTGATGCGAAACCGACATCCGTAACCTTACAACTTGCGGATCAATCAACAGCAAAGCCGTGGGGAGTAATTGAGGATGTACTCGTTCAAGTAGGTAACCTTGTTATTCCAACGGACTTTATTATTCTTGACTATAAAGCAGATAAGAACGTCCCATTCATTCTTGGGCGTCCATTCCTAGCCACCAGCAATACTATAGTAAACGTGAATGAAGGAACCGTGACTCTCCGTATTGAAAATAACTCTGAAACGTTCTATGTTTCGGGGAAGAAGAAAAAGAAAAATGAGTCGAAAGAACTATATCCAATCAGAGTTGTAACCAAGAAGCTGGAACCTGTAAGCCCACAAGAAACTATGGAGAAAAAGATTGAGTTTGGGGTGGGAGACGAGGTGGCATGGAAACCTCCCAATCCCAAACATAACAGTTCTTGGAAGGGGCCCTATGTTATCACGCAAACCATCTCAGAAGGAGTGGTCGAAATAAAGGCTATCGAAGGTTGCAAGCTTGAGTTGGTAAGTGTTAATCATCACACTCACTGCTAGGGAGGCTATAAAAAGAAATAACCGAGGTAACTCGTCTAACTTTGAAAGACGTTAAAAAAAAGTGCCCATTGGGAGACATCCCATAATAGTTTTTTGTTATGTTTGTATGTTTTTAGTCTAGTTTAGATTAGTTGTTTTTAGTTGATATTGCATAATTGAGAAAGGTATTAGTGTTTTTGATGCTCAGGTATTGGAGAAATCGAGTTAGGGAAGAAACAAAAAATTTCGGAAAAGCTGAAGTAGGGGGTGCGGTATACCGGACCTCAGCCGCAGTATACCGCAGGGGACAAAAACCCGTACCACGGGTTTTATACCGAGGAGAAAAAAAATCACAGCAGATGCCGCGGTATACCGGACCCTGCACCGCACCATGCACCGCATGTCAAAACCCGTGCCACGAGTAGCTAGCGCGTGTATTTTGTCGAGACGCAAAAAATTTGAACGCTGATGGGTGCGCTATACCGCAGCGCGCCGCCAGAGAGAGAAAGTTGCGGATTTGGGTGTATAAAAGAGGGTTAATGCTGTTAATTGCGAATTTCATAAACCTCAAGCCTCTCTTTCTTCTCCAAAATTCTCCCAACTCCATTAAAGCTCATAAAAACCTTCACCTAACATCAAAACACTACCAATTCACCATGAATTCTCATCCAAATCCTTTCCTACATCATTACAAAGAATATTCAAGCACCCAAATCTTATCAAAACACTTAGAAACCAAGAATCAAAACCATGAATTTCAAAATATTCATCCAAATTCCTTAAACCCATATCATCTAAGCTTGATTCAATCATACCCACATAGAGAATTGTTATCCTAAGACCTTTTCTAACCCAAATAAAGCTTGTTCCACCTATGATCAAGAGTTACAAATTTCAAGAGTGTTCAAAGCTTTGAGTTGGGGTCAAAAGAGATGATGAAGAGAATAGATAAATTATCAAGTGTTATGGGAGATGAAGAATCAAAGCAAGGTATTGGGTTAGTTCTAGATGAAATCAACTGAGATGGGTACTAGTTTGGGAATATATCACAAGATAATTGGAGTCAAGCAATTAGAGAGGAGCCGGTTTTTGGTGGATTCAAATCCTAAAAAGCAAGAAATTGTGATTAGGGAGCAGAAGATGCCAATACCTCTTCTAATCAAAGATTCCTATATCAGAGATGAACAAAGCTTCTGGGACGCTAGTTGTTGGGTTCAAAACATATTCC
Organism: Nemophila menziesii; assembly: GCA_029959085.1. Taxonomy (NCBI): domain Eukaryota; kingdom Viridiplantae; phylum Streptophyta; class Magnoliopsida; order Boraginales; family Hydrophyllaceae; genus Nemophila; species Nemophila menziesii. Next base: position 95,737,365 of record JARWIR010000002.1, read on the forward strand.
TGGATGAACACCGTCACATGAAAGAGTATTCGAGAATCGGAAGAAGATAAACAAGAGATTTTAGAGTGTGATTGATTGGGATGGAGCATAAGAGGATGTAAGGGAAAGCGAAATTGGTGATACTAGAAGTTTACATACATGGAAAGCACTGCATCCTATCCCGGGTATTGATCAGGCGAGGTAAATAGCCTCGAAAAATATGTTTTCGTTCTTCCTTACCTTTTCTCTATGTGCAATATCTGTAAAATTCTAATTTTCTTTTATTTTATTTTCGAGTCTTTTCGAGTCGTGGGGACACGACTCATTTTTGAGTTTGGGGTGTAGGGATTTGTTGTCCCTCTTTGTTGTCCCTCATCTCCATTTTTTATGTGTTTTATTGTTTTTTAGGTAAAATTAAAATTTTTATGAGAAGGAATAGATGTATGTAGAGTGTGTTTAATGACTTGAAGGCATAAGCTCAGTAAGTTAATGATAGTAAGTAGTATGTTTATGAGCTATTTTATTTTGTATGTTTTGAGTATTTGCAGGAAAACACACATTGATAGTAAAGAAAATATTAGTTAGCAATGCGATAGAAAGTATGTTCGATCTCAGGGAGCCTTGAGAAGTGTGTAGGCCGTGAGATCCAAGCTAGTGATAAACCCATTTGATGAAAGTGCTAAAGGTAAGAAAATAATTAAATTACATGGTGTAGAAAGTGATTAAGGCAGTTCTTTCATATTAAAGCCACTTGAAGCCTTTTTATACCTTCTCACCTTGTTATTTGATTTGATATTGTATATCCTTCTCAGCCCCTTCTAGCCTTTCTAAAGCTTTTTATTGAAAGACGTTATAAGCCATATCCCTTTAGATTTTAGGACTTTTCCATATGACCCACACTCGAATCGCGATGCATAGACAATTGTTTTAGAGCTTGAGTTTGGGGTGGTGGGTCCACCATTATGGGAAATATTGTTGGGATGAGATTTTTGAGCTTATTAATTGTGCTCTGTTCTTTGTATTGATGATGATTCACAGATTTTTATTGTAACCCTTTGCCGGGGTAATAGTGAATGAAAAAGAAGCTACGAGCTAATTTTGCCAACAAGGGCATTAAAAGAAAAAAATACATATATGAGTAAAATAGCGTGATATCCCAATGTTAAAAAGAGAGTCATGGCTATAAAGAAAAATTAATTTGAAAAGAAAATATATATATTCGGACCGGGAAAGTGGAATTTTTATGTGAAAATCTTATGCTTTAATTGGGTTATTGGGGATGCTAAATTGTGCATCAAGGAATTCATTGGGTTGAGTGAGAAACGTTTTATGAGAGTAACTCAAGGTCTAGGGCAATTCGTTGATGGCTAGTGAGGAGAGAGCCAAAAGCTCACTCTAAATTGTCCAAATATACTTATCATACCGTCCCTAAGCCTACATTACAACCTTAAAGACCTTTTGATTCTTTGCTATGTAATCAAGAAGTGATTGAGCCAATAGAGAGTAGTTAAATGGATCTTTGGATACTAGTGAGGTTCGATGAACAATCTATAGCTTCATTGGTGAACTGAGTAAAGTTCCTCTCCTTCTTACATTGCGAAGCTAATCTAATCTTGAATTCAAGCCGTGTTGAATGTGGATATGAGAAGTGTACAGGTATGTAGTTTGTAAATATTATTACATGAAATTTTCTGCGTAGTTGCTTTAAGTTTATTCTCCATATTCTGCTATCTTCTTCCCTCTGTGCTTAATTGACCAAGGTGTGTATTTAGAGACTTCCCTTTGTTTTTATCTTTATTGTATCGGGACGATACAACTTTGAGTTGGGGGTCTTGATGTCTCCTCATTTGTGATAGATTTTTATTAGGATGAGACATCGTTTTTAGTGATTTAGGAAGTCTTCTAGTCGAATTTCTTGAGAAATAGTGCACTTTCCTATTTTGAGTCTTGATTTAGTAGATTATTATTTTTAGAGCATATTGGGTTTAATGAGTTATTTAGTGTGAAGCTTTAAAGATAATTATGGAGATTAATTAGAGTCCAAGTCAAAGACTACAAGATATGGAAAGAGATTAGTATGGTAATTGGAGATAAAGGAAAGAAAAGCTTTAAAGATGGAAAAGGAAAAGCTGCCTTAATCTGAATTTCTGCAACAACGCCTAAAGAAGTGATGATAACTCCTAAAATAAGCCGATTTTGGTAAATCCCTTTCATAGGGACGTAGATAATTCTGTGAGGATTATTTTGGTATATTGTGGAGCAAAAACCGACAAATAACGAAGATGATATGCTCAAAACAGTTCAGCAGTAATTATCTTTATTTCCATACGAATTAGAGTTGGGCTTGGAGTCCACCACTTACTTCTCCTTCAAGAAAACGAATTAGGGCTTCCTAAACACCTATAAATACACCCTTATACCATTGTAAACATGTCCTTGCTCAGTTTCAAGCTTAGGCTTAGTCCTTGCTTGTATTTTCTCACTTTTAAATAATAGCTTAGTCCTTATAATTAATATTCATCCTTATTATCAAGCTATTCATCCAAGAAGCAAGTTGACCTATAGAGGAAGACGAGAAGAAGAAGTTGGAGAGTGACAAACTCCTCTTCTACATCTCACCTTCTCTATATGTAGGGTAATTAGCTATAGATTTAGGCTCAGCCATATTTCTAAACTTTTATTCTGTAAGTTTTACTTTTAATTGTTGGGTTATTATTTTGTCTTTAATTCCATTAATACTATTTGTTATTTTAATTGATTGAGCTTGGCGTATATTGTTATTATGTGTTTCGACTTATTGTTACAACCTTAGATTTGACCAATCTTAGGATTATTCTTAGTTATTGACAACACCACATAATCATCTAGTTTTGATCCTTTGCCTAACTAGATAGCCATAAAGGTTTGATTTAATCACCAATAATTACCCAAGACCTTGGTAGTGGAGAAGTTGCTCCTAAGCCTAGAAAAGGTTAGGTAGAATTTAGAATCCTGGTTAATATATAATGCTTAATCTGTGACAAGTTAGAATAACAATTTAGTAAAATACACTCATAATGTTAATCCTAATTTATCTGACTTACATTCATCTTATTTATTTGTTTTCATTATTTATTTATTTGCGTTAGATAATTATTTATCTTATTATATTTTTATATAAACATCTAAATTCATCTACGCTTGATAAATATAAGTAGATCTAACAGATTAAATCCCTGCGAATGAACTTGACTTATCATTAAAACTTGCAAACGATCTGTGATACTTGCAGTGAGTTCCGTGGTTCTCAAGGGTGTATGTTCTTTATTATTATCTTTATTTATCTATTATTTTATCACACCTTTGCCCCCACCAACAACCATAGTTAGCAATGGGTCTACACAGTGGCGGCGCAACACCGAAACTTGTTACAAAATTTAGGTTTTATTTGTATTAAATCTATGTAATAAAATGTATTTTGATTTATACAAATATATGAACTTATAATGCAATCAAATCAATAAATTAGCATGAACATATATTGCCGTTTTATCGATAATATAGTGACCTAGCTATAATGCATTTTCGCATATATGGGGACCTTATTACAATTTTTGCTTAATTGAGGGACCAATCTGTCCAAACATTTTGTGAATTAGCCAAATCTAACTAAACCACGGGTATCCCCAAATATAGCAAATATACCCCGGTTCTTTCCAAAGAAGACAAGTATAGCATCTCTAACCCTATGGAGGGGTAGATCTATAACACGTGAGCATATTTTCATTTATTTGAAACAGTGTATAGATTTTGCATCATACAAGGATCGAGAGTGCAATTTACTTATAATCTACTAACGATTCGAACGTGAGAAAGGTGGTGAATTCTCTACTGCGGGCAACAATCAAAGATTTTTCAAAATGAAATTGTTTACTAACAAAAAATTAATCAAAAAAGTACCACGTATACTAACAAATAAAATGATGAAATTAATAGTATAATCAGAGTAAATCTAAAAAAATTTACACGAATTCTGACCTTAATTGCTCGTAAGAAGGGTGAAGCAACGCTAGATGGACTTTAAGAAGAAGAGAGAAAAAGATCGAGAAGGTTGAAGCAACGCAGGATGGACTTTGAGGAGAGAGAGAGGGAGAGAGAGATGGAGAGAGAGAGAGAGAGAGAGAGAGAGAGAGGGAGAGAGAGAGAGAGAGGGAGAGAGAGAGAGAGAGAGAGAGAGAGAGAGAGAGAGAGAGTTTTACGATTGAATGAGCGTGTTCTAAAAGCTTAATAATAACATACACGATAGCTGAAAAGACCAAAATACACCCAAGTGAGTCCAACATCTTGAAAAGACCAAAATGCACTCAAGAGAAGTAACTTCCTTAACCAATCACTTGGTCTAAGTTAGCCAGGCGAATGAAGTGTGATACTGAGCCCTCTTAAGCTCAAAGCCCTCTTAAGCTCAAAGATAGAGTAATAAAGATCTGGCTTATTTTGATACATCAACGAGTCCCCTTATTAGTTTTTTTCAACTCGAGTACATCGTACTCCTTGTATGATTTTGAGGATTGTAACTTTAACATTGGTTTGTTTTTATATTGGAGAGTTATTGAGCCGAATCCAAAAAAAATTCAGATGCTAAAACTTAGAACACTGGGTGAGATTTGAGGATATGTCTCGAAATGTTTTCTCTGGGTTAATGCCTAATTCGAGGTGGACGAAAATTCAATATGTTTTGTCCTAGGAAGGCTAATAATTAGGTCGGGAAGGGACATTGTAATTTTTTTTCATGTTTTTTTCCCATAAAAATTAAAAAGATCGAGTAATTTTTGCTAAATTTTGGAGTTAGGGTGGGATGTAGTCTAACCCCAATCATCCTTTCAGGGTCATTTTGACTCGATTAATATTGAATATCAAGAACTCTTGACATTTACAGATTATTCTAATCATTACAAATATCTATACCTATCTTTTCAATTCTGAAGTTTTGGCATTGCATATAATTTTTGTTATAACTCAATTTTTCATCCTCTTTGAAGTTCTTCTGAAGTATTAATCGATCTTAGGTGATAAATATGACATACGTTTGGTGATATTTATCATTATTACAAGTCACATGTATCGCTATAATCGTTTGATCATGTTCATGATTGTGATCCTTTTTAGTCTCTTTGAATTGGATGTCCTTCTCGGCGTCGTGGTAATCGTGTTGGGAAGTCTTAAATACTGGATGCTATGAAAAAAATTCAGTGACAATCCTTAAAAAGGTCCAATTAGCATGGTCTACTACATTTAACACATCTATGCTGTAAATTCCATTTTCTAAGACAAACAGTGCCATTTAGTGCCAAATAAACGCTATTTATCCATGTTTAATGTTGAACATTTATATGTAGTACACTTAATAAATAACTAGTCACTTAATAGTATTAGGAACAACTAGTCAATGTAACCCCATATAAATAAATAAAAAATCCTTAACTTTGATTTACTTTCTTTTAATTTTATTCTAAACATTTCACGTTTTCATCTCCCTCCCACCCTTATCATGTCTTCGTGCAACAAATGCCCACCATACCTCAATAACCATGCCATCATAAACACGAGCTAAACACTGGAGAAGATCAAAAAGACAATCGTAACAAGAACATTGTTGAACCTTATTGAGCTTTGAGTCCTCACAGCAAGTTTCAATCCCAATTTGTATCCATATCAAAGATGAGCTTTTGAATCATCAATGCGCGAGTAATTATTTTAGTACTTTCATTGGTGAGCAGTGGCGGACCTATGTGTAATTAAGAGGAGCTAAAGCCACCTAGATTTCATGAAACCCTTGAGAAATGATCAATCTAACTAATTAATATCCACTTGTTCTTTTGCTCACATATTGAAAGGAAGTATATGCTTCGAAGGTCAGGTAAATATTCGATAAAAAAAAGTTCAGTTAAGTAAAAAAAATTAGTTAACTTATAATATCTCATTTACATTAGTTAAATAATTCTATTAAAAAAACTTAACTCTATATATACTAATTTAAAACTCTTAATTTCATAAATTAAACATAAAAAGATATATTATATTCCCTTAATTTTATTTATTATTTTAAACAATTTTATATAGTTATATATATATATATATTTGTTTTACTTATACAACTGTTTCGTCTTCGAGCCCCCTTGTAGTAAGTTCGCTAAGTCCGCCACTGTTGGTGAGATCTATCTATGGTGTCGTTGATTGACGTGACTTTTCGATTAATTTCCATGTTGAATTTTGGTGAATAATTATCAACGCCTCCCAAAAATTGCTACATAATCATTTGAAATAAGCCTACCCATTACTTTGGATGCATGGAGATAGTAAAGCTACAGAAAGATGCGAAAACTAACTAATTCTAGTAATATGTTGAATTTGTTAACTTCCGGTTCATTTGCGGGTTACTCTTTTTGTCCAAATTTGGATAAGCCACGATTATGATTCAGGAAGCAATGACAAAACTTCAGATTGTCATTGTCTTTTAATTTCTCAATAAAGATATAGTGATTGATTATCAGCGTCTCCTAATAAAAATGGTCTTTTTGTTTTTTTAATATGTATCATAATAGAGGTTTTGAATCAATTTTCATTTTTGTTCGTATTATAGTATCTTGTTTACGTTATTTTTTTTATATCTGCATAAAGTTGTTGTTTCAGTTTAACAAATTTTTGGTCATACGAATACCCAAACTTTGTGGTTTTAAAACAAAAACTTTGTACTTCTGGTGTGTTTATTATATGTGTTCAACTCTTCACCTGGGTGTGAGAAATCGAAAATAGATACAGTTATCAATTTTGATAGAAGAATTGTAAAAAAAATGATCATAGGAGTTGACTAAATTTGACCGTCATAATTGACCCATCGTCACTTTCTTCCTCAAGTACCGCAATTTAATGAGCGTATATCGCTTGTTAGGTTCTTTAATATCTCCTACCCATTGGTTTGTCATGTGATTTCCCTTAACTGAACCTGGCCAAAGAATTTGTTCTCCATTGTATTAGTTGACAAAATAATTTACCTAATAGGTTGTTGACATGAGTAAAAGTTTTGAAGAACATAGAGTGAAACGCTAATTATGGCAGCAGGTTAGGATAGCTAACCATTTAAGGAGCTCTGCCACTAGTACTTTTTCAAGCAACAAGTTGGTATGGAACATTTCATAAATAATCCCATGGAAATATTGTGTCATTAATATATGAATTCTTTCCCAATTCATTAATGTAGTTGAAGCCCTTCAGGCATTAAGAACTCAATACGGAACAAGAGGGACCAACTGATTATTCTGGGTCTTTTTGAATTAATCTGAAAAAAAATACGTTGGTGACAATTCGATCTTGAATATCAGCTTAAGCTGCTACACCATTTTCAATAACAAGCTTCTAAAAAACCCCCCATCTTCACCAAGCTAATACATTTATATCATTAAGTTTCGCAACACATATATCTGCTGTTTTACGAACATAAAACATGGAATAAAATGAATTAGTATTTGGGTAAAATTACCAAATTTGAATGAATGCATAAAAATGTCTCCTTGTCATTCAAATCCTGTGTAAAAATGATTAAACAATCTGGAGAAAAGTACCAGTAACAAACATTCGTTACTCGCACTTAACATCACATGCTCCATGAGTTGTTGGGAGAAGTCATAACCATCCCAATAGAGGGAAAAAAGAGGGCAAAAAGTAGCTCTTCAAGTGTAGAATATCGAAACAATGCTTCAGCAACTTCTGCAAGATTATCCTGAGCTATAGCCCTACAAGTAGCTGTTGCTCAAACTGTCCCATATGGTTAGTGAGCCCACTGATAGATTCAGCTACGTACATCAATAATGCTTGTTGCTCCCGCGTTCGCTCGTAAAAAATTTATAGTAAGAGATGGAGTATATCTATCAAGATTCGAAAGGGTTATTGCACACACAGTTTTAATTTCAATTACAGATAAAAAGAGAAAGGAAAATTCCTACGGATTCTCGATGAAGCTGTTAAGAAATTATCTAATGTTTCGTTTGAGGATCCACTTTCTGGAATTAATATGGAGTAAACGTAAACAGTAATCTGTATGTTTTGCACTAAAATGGTAAAAGAGAGACTTAAATGCTTTAAAACAGAAGTGAAGAACTGACAAATTACAATTAACTATAGCATTAAAGTGATACTCATGCAAAGTGGAAAAGCTTATCGGCGGTAACAGAACAAAGATCATATATTAACAACACACAAAAATGAAGGATAATTACACCATTGGTTTTTGTGCTAGGGAGAACAGCCAAAATATACATCAAAGAGTCAATATACCTATGTTATTAAAAAAATTAGCAATATACCCCTATGGAGCAATACATTTGAGTGATCACGTTGCCCATTATGCTTCTTAAAGCTATTGATCATGATTTTCCATTCACAATATTATAACCAATGAAGCTACAAAATTCCAGATTTGGCTTTGTAAAACAGTATCTAACCACTTATGGAATAACAATTATTGTAATTATTTCCACTTCCACTCTAAAATATAGTTACACATGTATAGAGAAAGAAGTGTAGTTAATACTAGCTAACTGTATAGTAGGTGTTAAATTTTCAGTTTCATTCACTTGTTATTCAGCAGTTCAACGGAAAACCATAAAGATATAATATCAAACACCTTATCTTAAATCTCCTATGATCATTTAAACCAGAAATTATTACAAGAAGACTGAATTTGAGAAATTTATTGCAATAATACAAATAATACTTTGTTACTGAAATTTATAATATCAAAAAATGGTGTAGGATATTAATTTAAAAATAATTATTAATAGGTGAAATTTAGAGTGGCTCACTGAGGAGAGAGTAAGAAGCCACCCTAGGCGTTTATTTCTTTCAGTGAAGAGGTCGAAGCTATAATCCCTGTATCATTTGATCTCGCACATCATCACCATTCATTTTGCCTACTGATTAAATCTATGGCTAATGATTGTGTGAGAAATAAGAGAGGAATAGAAAATCACTTGTGAGAGAAAGAGTGAGTAAGATCATGTAAAACTCAGGCAAGAAATCAATGTGGTGGAGGAAAATGCGAGTTGCCCTTCGAGGCTTGTTCAGCCCTAAGAGACTTATTCACCCTTCAAGGTTTACGAAGATATGATGGGCTACTCACATTTTTCATTACCAGAAATCGTGTTATTCCAATCACCGGCATGACAAGACCGCTGAAGCAATATTTTCGTAGACGATCATCACTGAACCTCCATCATGTCTATTTGTAACGTAGATTATTGCTTCAGAAGGATCTAAAATAGGCTTAAGAACTGAGTTCCAACTAAAATTATTTGAAAAGTCAACATCAAAATTGAAAAGATAGTTTTTCTTAGTGCTTGAGTACTCTAGAGTGATCAAGAGGTTTTCATATCGAACCTTACCGTAAATAAAAAAACCCACCAATATATTTTCCAAAATCCATCATAATTGATGATACGATCCTCATAATCATATTATGTGCCTGACTTAGAAAAAAGTAATCATGAACCTGTTGAAATTATAATGGAACCCACGTATACAACTTTTTGCTCCTGCTAGTTTAGACTAAGCAGTTGGTTAATAAACTTACTTTTATTAAGTGCATTTTAGTCTTTTCGAGAAACGCCTACTTTTAATAAAATCACTTCTAGAACACCCTCATTCTCCAAACTTCTTCAGTGTGCATTTTGGTCTTTTCAGGTTTTGCCAAAGACTATTATAAAAAAGCATTTAGAACACCCTCACTCAAACATCAACACTACTTCTCTCTCTCTCTCTCTCTCTCTCTCTCTCTCTCTCTCTCTCTCTCTCTCTCTCTCTCTCTCTCTCTCTCTCTCTCTCTCTCTCTCTCTCTCTTACACAAAGTCCGTCCAGCTTTTCACCCTTCTTACTACTTTCAAGCAATTAAGGTCAGAATTTGTATATTCTTTCAATTTATTTCAGTTATACTTTTTCTATCATTATTTTATTTGTTAGTGCATGTGTTACTGTTTTTAAAAACTTATTTGTTAGTAAATTATTTTAATTTTGAAGAATCTTTGATCTTAGACCGCAGCAGATAATTCGCCACTTTGCTCATGTTCGAATCGTTATTAGATTATGAGTTCATCGTACTCTCGGTCCTTGTATGATGCAAAATCTATACCCTATGTTTCAGAACATAGAAAAATATAATCCAGTGTTATAGATCTACCCCTCCACGGGGACATAGATACAATTCTTGCCTTCTTGTAAAAAAGTTCTATAACTGGAATAACATAGCCATGGGTTTATTTGGATATTTCACATGATGTGTGAACAAAGGAGCATATTTTTTTTCTAAATTAATTGCTCTATAGATCCCCATATTATGCAAAATCTGCAAAATATAGGTCCTATATTATGCAAAAATGCATTATAAATCAATATATTATGTAAAAACTAAGATTTAGGTCCCTATTAATTTATTGACGTAACTGCTGTTATACCATATAACATATATTTTATTATAGAAATTTTATACAAATAAAATTATTCAAAGCCTAAAACAATAATTATAACAAGTTAGGGGGTCAAGGGGCGGATAAATCAAAGTCTAAAAGGAAAATTTGAACAAGTTAGGGGGTCAAATGACTACGCCCCAATGTGGAGCCTTGGAGAATGATGGTTGTACAAAGTTTAACACTTCAAGTCAAAACACGAGATATATTTGTGGTATTTGCTGGTTTTCTCGACGTGAAGATATGAAGTCAGCTTGGCCAAGGTCATACTTTTCAGATAGGATCAAATTCTTTAAAAGTACAATCAAGTGATGGGGTATGTTTTTTGGGTTAGTACCAGATCTGTCCAAAAACAGAAATTACAAAGAAAAACATAGGAAAGAACGGAAAATACAAAGAAAATCGTACGAATCGATAAAATTTAATTTTTTTTTGAATCTGTCGTGGGAATTAGAATCTGAATATGTGAAAGGGTGACATTTACTAAGTTTGCTGATTGTGTCATTTCCATCATAATTAAAATTGTCTTGAGTTTCTTGTATATTTGAGTATCTTCCGTGTGACTGTCTTGTTTGATGCATATATGTTTTCTCTTTTTAATATTGTTTTACCATCATTAATAAGTCATCATCTAGTATGTACGTTAATAACGATGTTATATTTTGTCTCTTTATAATGAATTTGTTAATAATGCAGCTAATTTATGAGTGAACAATGAGTTCGGTGGTAAATCAATTGTCCAGGGATGTGATCAATGTTAGCTCGGGTGACTGGGAAGGTGGTGAATGGGAGGTTTATTATGGAAGAAAATCCAAGAAAAAACATGTTGGCAAGGGAAATTCTATTGGTTATTTCGGGATTGTGGGAGATTTGTCTAGTAGAGTTATATTTACGTAGACTTCGGAAAATATTAATAATTTTAAAATTTATTACTCGGATATGTTTTTTCATTCTCTGGAAAATGAGATGCACATAAGAGGGCTCCACTTATCTATGATGGAGAAATATTTAAACTATGGAAAGAATGGGATGAAAGAGCTAATAAAGTAGTCATGTAGCCTCCTATGGTCATTATCATGAATACAGATGATAAGGTACCACCTCGATTGATTTTTCTTTTTGTCATCTCGAGTGTTTTTACTGTTCTTTGTTGGCGATGCTTCGCAGTTGTTGGTGTATTAATTCTTGATCAATCTCTTAATTATTTTTGCTTTTCTCGAATATTTTACAATGAACATGAGAGAAAAGATGTGGAATGAAGAATAAGCATGTGGAATGAAAGTTGTTATTCTAATAGTTCACAAGTTTACATGGTATGAATAAGAAAAATATGTGATCCACAAAGTTATGTGGTAGGGGTATTTTGATATTTTAAAATCTATAACAAAATACTTGAAAGCATTAATATATTTGGAGATGCATTTTCCATTAGTGACATATCACTTAACGAAATACACTCCAAGCTGTTCGAAGATAATGAAAAAGTTTGTTACAGACATTTTAGAATTAATGAAGAAGTACATTTCATGTTGTTTGGATTAGTAACAATGATGTCTACATTATGGTATCTTCAGAGATGATCAGTAGTAATAATAGATGTTTACATAATGCTAGAGATTATTACTATTTTACTTATTAGGTATGTAATAGTTTAGCAATGGTAATATTATTCTAATTTATAATTTTAATTATGTATATTCAATTTTGATTAAAAAAATTAAATCAAAGCATATAATTTTTCCAAATTACCATTTTTTTCTCTAATGATAGTCAAAGTTCCAAATGATATGCTAATTTTGAACTGTGTAAACTGTAAACAATGCATACTAATCGAACGTTAGCTTGAGATTTAAGGTAAGGGTAGGAAAAAAAGAATCATATTTAGGTTTGTCAAAGAGTAAAACCAAAGTAAAATATAACCCCACATTTATCTAAGGATTTATTACCATCTAAATCATAATTTCAACTTTAATAGCCTTCTTCCATCCTTTCATATTAAATTGTGTATAAAAGTTCTAAAAAAAATCATTGTACCCCAAATAACCTGTTATAATTTAATATAAATGGTCAAATATCTTTTCTTTGCATAACTCGTCAAAACCTTCGCTCAGCATCTACACTCCGAAGAACCGCCCGCCATCAACACCTCCGTCAACATATCCATCCGCCCCTAGAGAGTGTCGAAATGGGAAGATCACTCCGAATCGTCCAGAGAAAGCGAATGAGAAGATTGAATTGTCTGGAAGAAGATTATACACTCAACCTGGAAATTTTAATGTGAGAAGATCTTTATGCTTTGATAAGAAAGGAAATGCTTTGAATTTTGATAGCAATGACTCTCTAAAAGGGTGTAATACTTCTTCAAAGAATTTTTTTTCTTTACCACATGACATCATGAAATAATGAGCAGTCAGAAGAGTTATTATTCGTTAGCAGCAAGGTATTTGATAAAATTCCTTTCCTTTATAATTGTTTAACAAGTAGCTTTAAATAAATATTATTGATTCACAGGCTATTTTCAAGCCACCAAACCCCATCCGTGGAGGAATTCCCATATGCTTCTCTCAAGTATGTGATACTCTAGACCCTATAATACATTTTGTATAACCCTAAAGTCCTGTATTAATTTTTTTTTTCGTATTTTATAGGATATTATCGTTCGTGGGGGTAAACAATTTCCTTTGTACAGGTGAGTTTTCAATTCTATTTCATTTTAATAGTTTTTTGGTTTATGAAGTTTGTAATAATTGCAGGAAAGTCCTTGATGCTGAGTCACCTATTACGATTGTAATTCCGAATAAAAGCTCAAGCTATAGTGTGGATTGAATATTTATTTGAATTTTGCAAGATGCTAAAGTAACTATTCCCCTGGATTGTGTAGAAGAAGACTGGGTTGTTCTTGTTTATTTTTAGTGTAAAGTTCTTAGGTTTATGATTTGATAAAGTATCAAGACAAGGAGAAGAAACGGGAAATAAAGTCTTGGATTAAGCGTTGAAGTCAAAGGCGGGAAAAATTGATTCGAAGAATTAATTAGTGGAGAATGAAATCTGGAATGCTTTCACAAATCAATATTTTTGAGCATCTTAGCCACTTATTCAGACTTGGAGCATAAAATGAGGTAGATAGAGCTTGAAGTTAGGAAGATTTTCCAAGTCGAAGTTATTTCGAGTCCGGATGCAAGTTACAGCTGTTTTAGTAACAGCTAGTCACCCGTTACGGGATTTCTTTAAATGGATTGGGCTTTTATTCCAATTGCCTAATCCATTTTTTTTAAAGCCCAGTCCGTTTTTTCCACTATAAAAAGACCTTTAACTTCAGTTTTAAGACACAAAATTCATATTAGTGAAGAGGCAACGCTTACGAGAAGTCAGAGAAACAAAAAGGAGAGAGAAAGCTGAAACTGGAGAATTCCTTCTTCCAACAGCAACAATTATCAACCCTTTAATTAGGTTTTTCTTATTTATGTAATTCATGATGAACACGTTTTATTTTAATTTAGTATTTTTTAATATTAGCACGAGCTAAACTCCTTAAGTGCTTGAGAATCGCATTAATGGGTTAAACCCAAGTTTATTAAATTTATGTTTTTGAATTTTGGATTGATTAATTTAAATTAAATTGGGTAATTTTGTATTGACTATTATTTTGCATTTAAAAAATGTCTTTGAAGTCATGAATCAAATATAGGAATTAGTAATTAAGCTATTCAATTTGGTGGGGAAGTGAACGCCTAGAAGGGGGGTTTAATTACGGAACTAAATAATAAACGTAAGGTAGAAATTATTGACCTTGGCGGGCTTAGTTAACCTTGGTGGGTTATTCCAATTATTAAAAACCTAAAGATTTATGATATTAATTTCGAAGACAAATTTATCTGGCCTTAATCCTATGATGGGGTTTATAACACAAAAATGGGTTACAAAATTTTGTCGGAAGAGGCGGTGATCAATAAGCCGTCCACGACTACGGATAAGGCCGAACACAACTCTCAGATATGGAAAGTAGTTTCAAAGTCAAACATTCCAAAGAAAATCAAAATGTTCACATGGAGAATAATAAAGGACGCGTTACCAAAAAGAGAGAACCTTTACAAGAGGAAATGTGTGGATTCAAAGAATTGTTTATGGTGTAAGAACGATGAGGAAAAAACTAAAAAATTAATATTAAAATGTACTATGTGTAAAGAAATTTGAGCAGGATCATCTCTACAAATAAAAATTCAAGACAAGATGGAAGAAGATTTCGAGAATTGTTTCCTAAAGACAACTGAAACATTTGTTAAAGCGGGATGGACATGTGAAATAGTTAGAGACTACATTATGATTACGTGTTGGAATATTTTGAAGGCAAAAATGAAAGCCCTACATGAAGACTCGAAATTAGAAGGTGAAAGCATCATATACTTAACCAATAAGCTCATGACAAAAATTTATGGAATAGACTGGAAAAAGATTAACCAAAATCAAGGCTTTACCAAATATAAAAGCTCAAAAAAAGATATACAATGTGAGATACAAGATGCTGAAAGTAATATCATTATCTCTTGTGATGCATCTTTTAAAAGCAAGGACGATCCAACGAGAATAGCCGTATTTTGTGAAAACAGAGAAACGGGGATCTATTTAGAAAAGGCTATGACTACGACATGTACTACAGCTATAGAAGGAGAATCGCTAGCTATATTCGAGGCTGTCCAGATATGCAAATTATTCATAGGAAAGAGAAAGACGATTTTGTCTGATAACCTTGGGCTTATCCAAGGTATTAAGCAGGTGTCAGGAACATGTTGGAAAACACAATCGATAGTCTGGAGAATTATTTCTTAGGCTAAGGAGGTAGAACCTTTGGAATTTCGGTTCCATCGTAGACACCTCAATAGCAGAGCGGACAAGAACGCAAAATTAGCTAGACACAGAGTAGTAGCGAAGAAGGATGTCCTTGTCAGCATCTTTGAGTTGACATTATCTTTCTCTAGATTAGGAATAGGTTAATATTTGGTTTGTTTTTGGTGCCTAGGCACCTTTCATTGTCCAAAAAAAAATTAATTGTACTGTCGGTCTATCAAGAAAATTGTATAACTTTTGCTACTAAAATTATGTAGTTTTTTTTACTTGTCGAACTAATGAACACCTAGGTAGAACTTTTCTTAATTAATTGCACTTATGTCCCTATATAATGAAAAAACTACATCAGAGGTCCCTATACTATGCATTAATTTTATCATATGTCTCTATATTATACAAAAATGTAGTATATGTCCTAGTGTTTTGCAAAAACTGCACTATAGGCCCCTATGTTAATTTTTTAGTTAAATGCGCTATACTTCCTTTGATTATATGTATCTATTTTATCATACGAAAATATAATATAAATAAGATGAATTAATGCCTTGAAAGACAATTTTAAAAAGTTTTAGTCGTATTGAAAATTTGATCATTTATCATTCGCATCAAATATTAAGTTAGCTCAGTGTGTTGGTACTCCTCTAAAAGTGTGTGTTGTGATTATTTGAAATGATCTTCCGTGTATCTGTGATGTTGATATATACATGCCATACCATTTTTTTCTATTTCTAATGAATTTGCTAATGATGCAGTTTATTTTTAAGTGCAAAATGAGTTGTGGGGTAAATCAGTTGTCTAGGTTTATGGATAAAGTCACCTTGGATGTTGAGGGAGATGATGAATGGGAGGTTCATTTATGGACGAAAACCTAAGAAGAAGCGTGATGGAAAGGGAAATCCTATTAGTTCGTTCGGGATTGTGGGGGATTTGCTACTAGCTGAAAAATCTTGACTTAAGAGCTTGTATTTTGGAAGATATAGCTGAAAAATCTTCACTTGTGACAAGAATGTCATCAACATAAACAAGTATGATAGTTACGGTTTTATTAGAACCCCTAACAAACATTGAGGAGTCAGCTTAGCTGATATGAAACTCTTGATATATTAAAAATGATGCAAGTAGCTGTACCAAGTACGAGGTGCCTGTTTAATACAATAAAGAACGGTTTAGCTTGCACACAAAGTGAGTATTAGTCTTATAAACAAACCAAAGAGAGGATCAGTCTTATCAAGAAACCTCGATAACTGAACCACCCTCATCAAGTGAGCCATGGAGAAACGCATTAGAGACATCTAACTGCTTGATATCCCAATAATAAGAAGCAGCTAAAGAGAGAATAACCCTAACTGTTTGATGCTTCTCAACTCGACTAAATGTCTTAGTGTAATCGAGTCTATATACCTGTAAATAACCTCGAGCCACAAAACAAGCTTATAATGTGCCATAGATCAATTAGCATTACGCTTAATTCGGTTTATCCACTTACAAGGAATGGGAGTTCGACCACAACGTGGAGGAACTAAATCCCATGTATTTTGACTGATCAATGCATTATATTCCTCTACCAAAATCAAAATCAAACGAAGCATCACACTAGATATTGATTGTATAATCCATAAATACGTTTCTTGATTCATATTTGGGTTTACTATGTGCTAATTGTAATCTTTCATGACCATCTAGTTTGACCCAACCATCTTCTTATGGAAGAGTTTACTCCATTTGAAGCAATTTTTAAGAGATAATGATACATAAGGTCTTGAAGACACCCCCTCTTTTCCAATCCAAACCCCTACTTTTTGCTATTCTTACTAAAGACCTCCAATAAGATTTAACACTAAAATCCAAAAACCCGATTACAATTATACCCCTTTTTTCCCTATATATACTAAATATATCATTTATGAATTATAAATCATTCCTAACAAAACCCTAGAAACCTCAGTGCTTCTCTCTCCTCTCAACAGCCACCACCACCACCGAAATGGCCATCCCACCGACACTACCAACAAGCTCACCTATCTTCTCTCTCCGTTTAACAACCACCACCTGCGTCCTCCATGGCCTCGTTGCTTTCTCGAGCTTCGTTGCTTCGCTGCTGCAGGCGGTGGAGATTCGTTAATTCGCCAGAGATTCATTGATTCGCATGCGGTGGAGATTCGAGCTTCATAGTCGTCGCTGATTCGTGGAGATTCGAGCTTCTTCTCACGCTTCACCGTCGCCGAAGATGCGAGTTCATATAGGATATGCGAGCTCGACTGAGAGGCGGCCAAGAGCAGAGCTCCATCGCTGTTTGATATAGTTTTCTCGATCTGGTTTTCATTACCTAGCACCATCACTGTTCGATCTAGTTTCCATTGCTGCACAGAAGATAGTTAATGCTCAGAGGTTCGTGGTGATGTCGGAGCTATTTCAGGCTTGGTGGATCGGGAGTTCTCCACCTCCGTAAGAAGCCATGGAAGATAGTACCAGAGTTCTCCACCTCCGTGAGAAGCCCGTTCGTGATTTGCTGCAACACTGTGTTTTTTCTTTTTTTTCTTTTTTTGGTGATGAGCGTACTGTGTACGCGAGAGCCTTGTGTTTTTTCAGCTCTGGTCAAACACAAATCTAGCTAGTTTTTTTTTAATTCATTTGCATTGCTATTTGTGTTGTAATTCATTTGAAATTGTATAAAAAAGATTGGAAAGTGAATAAATTATTATTTAGGATTTTATTCTTTGATTTTTGAATACTATTCATGAAATATACATAGTACTCATCAAATTTATAGAGTACTTATCAAAATTACAGAGTACTCATCAAAATTATTGGAATACTCCGTGAAATTATCGACAGTACTCATCAAGGTGTATGGAGTACTCCGAAAAATCTATAGAGTACTCATCAAATTTATAGAGTACTCCATAGTTTTTCCGACACTCATCAAAATTTTCTGATACTCTATGTTTTTCCGGTGACCGGTGACAGGTGGTTGGTGGTCGGTGGTCGGAGGTTGGAGGTCGGAGGTCGGAGGTCGGTGGTCGGAGGTCAGAGGCCGGAGGTCGGTGGGTAGTGGTAGGTAGTGGAGAGAGAGGAACATTGACATCATATTTATTTTGTCTTTTAGTGTTAGTAAGAGTAGAAAAGACAATTATCAAAACAGAGGTCTCTGATAAGAAGAAATTCCTGGACTATACTCTATAGAGAAGAAATATGGTCTCTAAGACCCTATGAATCATTCACCCATTCTTTAATTCTAGGCCAGGGTTTCCTCAACCCCTATCATTTTGCCTCCTAAATTTGTCAGAGTATAATACAAAGCAACACCATAAAAATATTTTTATGATATCCTCTCTTTGTATAGTTAATAATAATATTCATAATTCAGTCCCAAGAGAAACTTTATTTGTTCGATCAATTTTAATTTTCTCTATTGAGTATGCTTAAGTTTCATAGTTGATGAGACATGATAGTAGAGAACACGAGTCAATTAAGGAATCGTGGTTTAATTGAATTCTCCAAGCCTGGTTCACAAAGAGGGAAAAATTTCATCTTCTGGAAGTCCCTAAACCCAATAGCACAAATTATTTAGCTAACTACCATCTAGTTCCCATAAAATCCATCTTATCCATTTGCTTTTTTTGGAGTCCTATCAAAATCTAGCGGTCGTTGTATGATGTGGATCTCATATAAATTTTGGAAAGAGTAAATCCCACACCGTGTTATTTGGTATCATCTGTCGAACAAATGCATTTTAACCTCCTAACCCTGATCAGACGAGAGAGTTTCCTTTACTCCATGTGTCGAATTATAAATTATGTCCTTAACCAATTCATGGGCATCCACTTTTTACCAATCACTTGACATGGAAATTTTAAGTTATTTATTGAGTTACTTTTGTTTAGTTTCCTAGAGTGAATCAAGGGTTTGAGAAATCAAATTTAACTTAGTCTCTTGATTGAAGCAAATGGTAGAGTAAGCCATATTAAATATTAATTTGTTCATAATACTCATAATAAAATGATATTGACTCCTTAAAGGCTTAAATCTCATCAAGGTTAATCACAAAAAAACAATGAATCATCGAAAAACAAAAAGTGAGTATGAATCAGAAAGACTTTTGTTTTTTCATCCCTTTGATATGACCTTCTCTACATTTCAAGTTGATTTGTCTCACACGATTTTCAGAGATAAAAAATATAAAAAAGGAGAAATGTAGTCAACCTATCTGGGCTCGCGAGATGGGTATAATGTATGAGTATTTCTCTGTTATAATTGATTTGTTATGGAAACATAAAGATATAATTACACACACATGAAATACAGTAATCATGAAAAAAATACATAGAAAACACTAGTTCTCTGTGAAAGATATTAGATCATGAAAAAGTTTAGTTGTATATGCTCCTATGCTCCTAAGATAAGCTATATTGTTTAACTTGTTATTTAACTAATCCATGATAAATAACCTATAATCCAAACTAAACAAGCAAATTTAACAAGACACCCACATTCCCTCCGTTAACCTATTGCTTTGCTGCAGGCATGGTTTCAATACCAGGTGATTAGTAGAACAAAACCCGAACCAGAACTGGAAGCTGAATCTTTTTCCTTTGAAGCCTCATCATCAGACTTCTTACCAAAAAGTCTGAATCTTTTTCCTTTGAAGCATCATCATCAGACTTCTTACCAAAAAGTCTTCTGATCCCCCTTTATCTCTTACAGCATGTTCATGTCGGGACTCATAAAGGTATGCCTACAGTAATGAAAACAAAACAAAGTTTTAGAACAATACTTATATACCATCAAAAGAAGTAAAAAAACAATATACATAAAAAACACCCATTGAAGAGTGAGCTAAGATGAGCATACAATGTTAACAAATAATTTGAATTAAAAAGAATCTATCCCGATGAACGACACGAACATTCATAAATTTTGTCTATGTTAACTAAAGTTAGAATATCACGCGGGATTTAAAAAGGTATAATTCTCATATTTAGTATACGGGTTAAGTAGTATTTAAGCTCAAGGAATAATGCAGTTAGGCCCGGGGATAATTTATTCCGAGCAGGGGCGACCACCCCTTTCCTTTCCTCAATAACCTTGTATAAGTGAAATTATAAAATTGAATTTAAGAAGAATAATCCCCACCAAGTATCATTCCTAAATTGGCCATCAACTTCTTGCAAAAAAACATGCACTATCACATACTACATTATGATATTAATAAGGGCGAATTTTGTTAAACGCCAAACCTATTAAAAGACAAATTACATACTATATAAATGATAGGAGTACTCATTACTCATTAAGTACTGGCTAAGTTATTATTCAGTTCATACTTCATACATAGAAATTGCTATCCTCACAGTGCTGCCCAGCTCCACCACCACGTCATCCACCAACTTATACCTTTTTCCTCCATTTCTTGATGTCTTTTCTCTAAAAGCTAAAACTTCTTCTCATCCCTCCAAGTTTTTATTTAGCTTTTTGTGCCTTGCTTTTCGGTTTAATTTGCTCTTCTTCCAAGTCCTGCACCACAAGAATTTTAAAATTAGCTCAGTATTATTCATCCGCAAATAGCAGAATATGCTTAACAGCTAGTGAATATTAATTTAAGTATCGTCACTATCACCTGTTGTTCTCTCTTCCTCTGAATCTCTTGCTACACACATCCAAAAGTTAATAGTCTTATTAGTCAATGTACATGAAACTTTAATTGTACTTCAGCTCCTAATTAATAACACCTATAGTATATATAAAAAATATATTAATTACCGGAGCTTCTTCTAAACGACTGTTTTCTTCTTTCAATTGTTTGATTTCTCATTCTAGTACAGCTCTGTACTCCTGTGTAGAATATAAATAAATGCTTTAATATAAATTCATTGCCTCAACGTGTCAACAAAAACATACTTGCAAAATTATTCTGAAATTTGTGATTCAAGGTTATAACAAAGAAGTCATAATAGTACAAGTACCTCTTTTCTAGCTCTAGATCGAGCTGCGGATTCTCTGTTCATGATCATCCTACGTCGCTTCTTCTGCTCCACCGTCTCTTCCTCTACAGGAACATCTGTGCTTCTTTTTCTCGAACTTCCCGAACCTCCCGAACCTCACATAAACTGGCTTCAATGCTCGCCGGATGTTCATGATGATCCCATAGGTGGCCATGCGACCTTGAAATTATTAATATTTTCCGAGTCTGATTAGATGCAACTCTAATAGACAAATCCCCCTCATTCCCGAAAGAATCAATAACATTTCTCTTGATACCATGTTTCCTCTTGGATTTTCGTCCATAATAAATATCCCATTCATCGCTTCCCCTAGAAAACTGATTTACTCTGGAACTCATTGTGCACTAAATGATTAACCTTTATAAATAAGAAAATAACAGAATTATTATCATAATAAGATTACTTATTAATGATGGCAAATCAATATATGAAGAAATCATAAATACATCAACAAGACAGACACATTAGATACTAATATAAACACTAAACACCGGCACTTCTAATTATTAGGGAATGAAACGATTGGAAAACTTGAATGAATAGTAAACCTCACTTAATCATTATCCTAAATATTTTTGGCCCGGAACAACTGAAAAATATGAAAATTGTAAAGACTTAGGTTTTGTTTGGTCTAACTCATTTTTTCCTTAGTTTTCTTGGTATTCTTTTATATCAAAGCTACCGTTACCCAAAAACGATTCCTGATTACACTTTTAAAATGATTTGATCCAATTCAATAAAGTATTTAATCCAAGTTTAGACTCTACCTTAGTTATCGTAGTATTTTTTTTATATCAAAGCGATGCTTTACAAAAAATAATTTTGCATTACTCTTTTAAATTCTTTTTATCCAATTCGATAAAGTATTGAATCTAAGTGTAGACTCACTTTTTCCTTCGTTTTCTTAGTATGTTTATATCAAATAGATCGGTTACTAAAAACAATTCCAAATTACACTTTTTAAAAAAAAAAAACTGTTCCGGTTCAAAAAAGTATTGAATCCTGGCTAGTCCAATCAGTTTTTTCCTCTTTGAACAAAAAAAAAATCAATTTTTTCCTTAGTTTTCTTAGTATTTTCTGTATATAAAACTCATTAACAAAAGAAATCCCAATTTTCACTTTAAAATAATTGATCCATCTAATAAATTATTGAATCCATTCTTATTTCAAAAAAGTTAAATTAAAAAATAAAAACCGAACCGGTACTGGCAAGATTGACTCCACAGTAAAGTATTATACATTGTGTACAACCATAACCTTAGTTAGCAATGGGCCCACACAGTGGAGGGGTAGATCTATAACCGTGAGTATATTTTCATTTATTTGAAACAGTGTATTGATTTTGCATCATACAAGGACGGAGAGTGCAATTTATTTATAACCTACAAACGATTCGAACGTGAAAAAGGTGGTGAATTCTCTGCTGCGGGCAACAATCAAAGATTCTTCAAAATGAAATTGTTTACTAACAAAAAATTAATCAAAAAAGTACCACGTATACTAACAAATAAAATGATGAAATTAATAGTATAATCGGAGTAAATCTAAAAAAATTTACACTAATCCTGAGCTTAATTGCACGTAAGAAGGGTGAAGCAACGCTAGATGGACTTTAAGAAGAGAGAAAAAGATCGAGAAGGTTACAGCAACCAGGATGGACTTTGAGGAGAGAGAGAGAGTGAGATATAGAGAGAGAGAGAGAGATAGTTTGACGATTGAATGAGCGTGTTCTAAAAGCTTATTAATAACATACACAATAGCTGAAAAGACCAAAATAGACCCAAGTGAGGCCAACATCTTGAAAAGACCAAAATGCACTCAAGAGAAGTAACTTCGTTAACAAATCACTTGGTCTAAGTTAGCCAGGCAAACGAAGTTGAATGTGATACTGAGCCCTCTTAAGCTCAAAGAGAGAGTAATAAAGATCTGGCTTATTTTGATACATCAACGGGTCCTCTTATTAGTTTTTTTCAACTCGAGTACATTGTACTCCTTGTATGATTTTGAGGATTGTTAATTTAACATTGGTTTGTTTTTATATTGGAGAGTTATTGAGCCAAATCTGAAAAAAAAAATCAGATGCTAAAACTTAGAACACTGGGTCTGATTTGAGATATGTCTCGAAATGTTTTCTCTGGTTTAATGCCTAATTCGAGGTGGACGAAAATTGAAGATACTTTGTCCTAGGAAGGCTAATAATTAGGTCGGGAAGGGACATTGTAATTTTTATTCATGTTTTTTCCCATAAAAATTAAAAAGATCGAGTAATTTGTGCTAAATTTTGGAGTTAGGGTGGGATGTAGTCTAACCCCACTCATCCTTTTTTCAGGGTCATTTTGACTCGATTAATATTGAATATCAAGAACTCTTGACATTTACAGATTATTCTAATCATTACAAATATCTAAATCTATCTTTTCAATTCTGAAGTTTTGGCATTGCATATAATTTTTGTTATAAAATAATTTTTCATCCGCTTTGAAGTTCTTCTGAAGTATTAATCGATCTTAGGTGATAAATATGACATACGTTTGGTGATATTTATCATTATTACGAGTCACATGTATCGCTATAATCGTTTTATCATATTCATGATTGTGATCCTTTTTAATCTCTTTGAATTGGATGTCCTTCTCGGCGTCGTGGTAGTCGTGTTGGGAAGTCTTAAATACTGGATGCTATGAAAAAATTTCAGTGACAATCCTTAAAAAGGTCCAATTAGCATGGTCTACTACATTTAACACATCTATGCTGTAAATTCCATTTTCTAAGACAGACAGTGCCATTTAGTGCCAAATAAACGCTATTTATCCATGTTTAATGTTGAAAATTTATATGTAGTTCACTTAATAAATAACTAGTCACTTAATAGTATTAGGAACAACTAGTCAATGTAACCCCATATAAATAAATAAAAAATCCTTAACTTTGATTTACTTTCTTTTAACTTTATTCTAAACCTTTCACGTTTTCATCTTCCCTCCTACCCTTATCATGTATTCGTGCAAAAAATGCTCACCATACCTCAATAACCATGCCATCATAAACACAAGCTTAACACTGGAGAATATCAAAAAGACAATCGCAACAAGAACATTGTTGAACCTTATTGAGCTTTGAGTCCTCACGGCAAGTTTCAAGCCCAATTTGTTTCCATATCAAAGATGAGATTTTGAATCATCCGTGCGCGAGTAATTATTTGAGTACTTTCATTGGTGAGCAGTGGCGGACCTATGTGTAATTAAGAGGAGCTAAATCCACCTAGATAAATTCATGAAACCCTTGAGAATTGATCAATCTAACTAATTAATATTCACTTGTTCTTTTGCTCACATATTGAAAGGAAGTATATGCTTCGAAGTTCAGGTAAATATTCGATAAAAACAAAGTTCAGTTAAGTAAAAAAAATTAGTTAACTTATAATATCTCATTTACATTACATAAATAATTATATTAAAAAAACTTAACTCTATATATACTAATTTAAAACTCTTAATTTCATAAATTAAACATAAAAAGATATATTATTTTCCCTTAATTTTATTTATTATTTCAAACAATTTTAAATAGTTATATATATTTATGGTAAATATATATTTGTTTTAGTTATACAATTGTTGATCAGTTTATCATAAAAGAATCGAATTGTTACCTTGGAGTAAGCTCGCTAAGTCCGCCACTGTTGATGAGATCTATCGATGGTGTCGTTGATTGACGTGACTTTTTGATTAATTTACATGTTGAATTTTGGTGAATATTTATCAACGCCTCCCAAAATGGCTACATAATCATTTGAAATAAGCCTACCCATTACTTTGGATGCATGAAGATAGTAAAGCCTACCCATTAGTCTTTTCGAGAAACGCCTACTTTTAATAAAATCACTTCTAGAACACGCTCATTCTCCAAACTTCTTCAAACTTCTTCCTTGTGCATTTTGGTCTTTTCAGGTTTTTCCGATGTCTATTATAAAAAAGCATTTAGAACACCCTCACTCAAACATCAACACTACTTCTCTCTCCCTCTCTCTCTCTCTCACACAAAGTCCGTCCAGCTTTTCACCCTTCTTACTACTTACAAGCAATTAATGTCAGAATTTGTATATTCTTTCAATTTATTTCAGTTATACTTTTTATATCATTATTTTATTTGTTAGTGCATGTGTTACTGTTTTTAAGAACTTATTTGTTAGTAAAATATTTTAATTTTGAAGAATCTTTGATCTTAGACCGCAGCAGATAATTCACCACTTTGCTCATGTTCGAATCTTTATTAGATTATGATTTAATCATACTCTCGGTCCTTGTATGATGCAAAATCTATACCCTATGTTTCACAACATAGAAAAATATAATACTGTGTTATAGATCTACCCCTCCACGGGGACATAGATACAATTCTTGCCTTCTTGTAAAAATTTTCTTTAACTGGAATAACATAGCCATGGGTTTATTTGGATATTTCACATGATGTGTGAACAAAGGACCATATGTTTTTCTAAATTAATTGCTTTATAGATCCCCATATTATGCAAAATCTGCAAAATATAGGTCCTATATTATGCAAAAATGAATTATAAATCAATATATTATGTAAAAACTACAATTTAGGCCCCTATTAATTTATTGACGTAGCTGCTGTTATACCATATAACATATATTTTATTATACAAATTTTATACAAATAAAATAATTCAAAGCCTAAAAGAATAATTATAACAAGTTAGGGGGTCAAGGGGCGTATAAATCAATGTCTAAAAGGAAAATTTGAACAAGTTAGGGGGTCAAATGACTACGCCCCAATGTGGACCCTTGGCGAATTATGGTTGTACAAAGTTTAACACTTCACGGCAAAACACGAGATATATTTGTGGTATTTGCTGGTTTTCTCGTAAAGATGTGAAGTCAGCTTGGCCAAGGTCATATTTTTCAGATCGGATCAAATTCTTTAAAAGTACAATTAAGTGATGGGGAATGTTTTTTGGGTTAGTACCAGATCTGTCCAAAAACAGAAATTACAAAGAAAAACATAGGAAAGAACGAAAAAATACAAAGAAAAACGTACCGGACTGAATCGATAAAATTTAATTTTTTTTGAATCTGTTGTGGGAATTAGAATCCGAATATGTGAAAAGGTGACATTTACTATTAATCCAAGTTTGCTGATTGTGTCATTTCCCTCACAATTAGAATTGTCTTGAGTTTCTTGTATATTTGAGTATCTTCCGTGTGTTTGTCTTGTTTGATGTATATATGTTTTCTCTTTTTAATATTGTTTTGCCATCATTAATAAGTCATCATCTATTACGTACGTTAATAATGTTGTTATATTTAGTCTCTTTATAATGAATTTGTTAATAACGCAGCTAATTTATGAGTGGACAATGAGTTCGGTGGTAAATCAATTGTCCAGGGATGTGATCAATGTTAGCTCGGGTGACTGGGAAGCTGATGAATGGGAGGTTTATTATGGACGAAAATCCAAGAAAAAACCTGTTGGCAAGGGAAATTCTTTTGGTTATTTCGGGGGATTTGTCTAGTAGAGTTATAATTACTCAGACTTCGGAAAATATTAATAATTTTAAAATTTATTACTCGGATGTGTTTTTTCATTCTCTGGAAAATGAGATGCACATAAGAGGGCTCCACTTATCTATGTTGGAGAAATATTTAGACTATTGAAAGAATGGGATGAAAGAGCTAATAAAGAAGTCATGTAGCCTCCTATGGTCATTATTATGAATACAGATGATAAGGTAACACCTCGATTGGTTTTTCTTTTTTGCCATCTCAGAGTGTTTTTACTGTTCTTTGTTGGCGAATGCTTCGCAGTTGTTGGTGTATTAATTCTTGATCAATCTCTTAATTATTTTTGCTTTTATCGATTATTTTACAGTGAACATGAGAGAAAAGATGTGGAATGAAGAATAAGCATGTGGAATGAAAGTTGCAACTAGTTCACTAGTTCACAAGTTTACATGGTATGAATAAGAAAAATATGTGATCCACAAAGTTATGTGGTAGGGGTATTTTGATATTTGAAAATTTATAACAAAGTACTTGAAAGCATTAAAATATTTGGAGATGCATTTTCCATTAGTGACATATCACTTAACGAAGTACACTCCAAGCTGTTCGAAGCTGTTCGAAGATAATGAAAAAGTTTATTACAGACAGTTTAGAATTAATGAAGAAGTACATTTCATGTTGTTTGGATCAGTAACCAGGTAGATGTCTACATAATGGTAGAGGTCGTTTCTATTTTAATCGTTCGGTATCTTCGGAGGTGATCAGTAGTAATAATAGATGTTTACATAATGCTAGAGATTATTACTATTTTACTTATTTGGTATGTAATAGTTTAGCAATGGTTATATTATTTTAATTCAAAATTTTAGTTATGTATATTCAATTTTGATTAAAAATATTAAATCAAAGCATATAATTTTTCTAAATTACCACTTTTTTCTCTATTGATAGTCAAAGTTCCAAATGACATGCTAATTCTGAACTGTGTAAACTATAAACAACGCATACTAATCGAACGTCAGCTTGAGATTTAAGGTAAGGGTAGAAAAAAAAAGAATCATTTAGGTTTGTCAAAGAGTAAAACCAGAGTAAAATATAACTCCACATTTATCCAAGGATTTATTACCATCTAAATCATAATTTCAACTTTAATAGCCTTCTCCCATCCTTTCATATTAAATTGTGTATAAAAGTTCTAATGAAAATCATTGTACCCAAAATACCCTGTTATAATTTAATATAAATGACCAAATATATTTTCTTTTCATAACTTGTCAAAACCTTAGCTTCTGAAGAACTGTCTGTCATCAACACCGCCGTCAACATATTCATCCGGCCCTAGAGAGTGTCGAAATGGGAAGATCACTCCGAATCGGCCAGAGAAAGCGAATGAGAAGATTGAATTGTCTGATCTGAAAGGGGATTATACACTGAACCTGGAAATTTTAATGTGAGAAGATCTTTATGCTTTGATAAGAAAGGAAATGCTTTGAATTTTGATAGCAATGACTCTCTGTTTACAGAAGGGTGTAATTTTTTTTCAAAGGTTTTTTTTTTCTTTACCACATGACATCATGAAAGAATGAGCACTCAGAAGAGTTATTATTCGTTAGCAGCAAGGTATTTGATAAAATTCCTTTCCTTTTAATTGTTTAACAAGTAGTTTTAAATAAATATTATTGATTCACAGGCTATTTTCAAACCTCCAAACCCTATCCGTGGAGGAATTCCCATATGCTTCCCTCAAGTATGTGATACTCTAGACCCTATAATACATTTTGTATAACCCTAAAGGCCTGTATTAATTTGTTTTCGTATTTTATAGGATATTATCGTTCGAGGGGGTAAACAATTGCCTTTGTACCGGCGAGTTTTCATTTCTATTTTATTTTTTTAGTTTTTTAGTTTATGAAGTTTGTGATAATTGCAGTAAAGTCCTTGATGTTGA
The DNA here is from genome assembly GCA_029959085.1 of Nemophila menziesii. Classification (NCBI taxonomy): domain Eukaryota; kingdom Viridiplantae; phylum Streptophyta; class Magnoliopsida; order Boraginales; family Hydrophyllaceae; genus Nemophila; species Nemophila menziesii. The sequence continues at coordinate 95,766,160 of JARWIR010000002.1, forward strand.
GTCACCTATTACAATTGTAATTCTGAATAAAAGCTCAAGCTATAGTGTGGATTGAATATTTATTTGATATTTGCAGGATGCTAAAGTAACTATTCCCCTGGATAGTGTAGAAGAAGACTGGGTTGTATCTTGTGTTATTTTTAGATATGGTGTGATGTGATGATATTGTTCCAATTGATTGAACAATATTTAATTAATTATTTTTATTTGTTTAATCAATTATATAAAATTGTTTATTTATATATTGGGTTGTAATTTTATATGGTTTGTAATTTTTATACATTCAATGGCTTTGTAATTTTTATTATTTTATTTATTGGTTTGTAATTTTTATTCATTTTATTAATTGGGTTAGAATAATTATTTATTTTATTTTCATATGAATATAGTTGCTTAGTTATATCAAATTGTTGCTAAAAGATGGTTTTGGGTATGGATAAGAGTTGTATCAATACGACGGATTATTTTATGGAAGAATATATTTTTGGTGTTTTGGCTTTTATCGAATATGCTGAGAAACAAGATGGTTTTAATGGTTTTATGTATTGCATGTGTAATAATTGTAATCATATGCGTCGATTACTCACACAAACGGTTAGGGGCCACCTTCTAAAAGCCGGGTTTAAGCATACGTATCGGGTTTGGACAAAACACGGTGAGCAGTTGGTAATTCCCGAAGAAATTCATGTGCCAAATATTGAAAATAAAATACATGATGTTTGTGACGATGTGAGACACAGTTACGATGTTGGTAGACATCCGAATAATACCGATATGAGAGATGCACATCTTCCAAGTCATAGCAGTTTCGAAAAATTGTTTGACGAATTGGAGACAGAATTTTATCTTGGTTGTACAGCGATGAATTCCTTAAATTTCATTTCCAAGCTTATGCACATAAAATTAAAGAACAAGTCGACTAACACATAATTCACCGAGCTATTGGACTTGGTTGGTCTTATTTTGCCCAAACCTCACAATTTTCCCAATTCTTATGATGCATGCAACAAGAAGTTGAAAAGTTTGGGTACGGGGTATACTACTAACGATGTCTGTTTGAATAATTGTGCCATTTTTTACAAGGAAAATGAATTCCTCGACAAGTGTCTAGTATGTAGTGAATCAAGATGGAACCCGAAGAAGGGTCAGAAAGTACCGCATAAGAAGATTTGTTACTTTCCGATTGCCCCGTGATTGCAGCGACTATACGCTTCGAAGCACACTGTCGTAGGCATGATATGGAACCATACCGGAAAGAGTACCAATCTAGATGTGTTACGTAATCTAGTTGACAGTGATAACGGGAAAACATTTGCAGAGTTACATCCAGAGTTTGCCTGTGAACCTCGGAATCTATATTTGGGTCTGGGTATCGATGATTTTTGTCCGTTTTCTATGCAGAACAACTCGTATAGCATGTGGCCTGTTATATTGATCGTCTAAAACTTGCCACCGCGGGTATGCATGAAGGAAACCACAGTTTAGCTTTCTTTGTTGATTCTGGGTCCCCGCTCACCCAAAAAGGACATGGATGTCTTTCTCCGCCCTGTTATAGATGATCTGGAGATGTTGTGGGTAACAGGGATCCGTACTATGATGCTCTTATGAAGCAAGTGTTTACAATGAAGGTTTGTCTTGTGTCCACTACTAATGATTACCCCGCTAGGTCATACACGTCAGGATGACAGGGTCAAGGTTACTTAATATGCCCAGAATGCATGGATTCTACTTCGTCGTTGAAGGTGACGAAAGGGGTGGTTTATTTTGATCATAGACGTTGGTTACCTCCCAGACATCGATTTAGAAAAGGTAGTGTTTTGAACCCGAGTTCCGATTTTAGGGCCCCACCGAGGAAACATAGTCCGACCGATATTCAGACATAGTTAAATGGGTTGCCCATTGTGCTTCCCGGTAAACACAAGAATTTTGGGGTCAGGGCGACGAAGAAAACAGTTCCTCGCGAGTCCAACTGGAAGAAAAAGAGTATTTTTTATCATTTACCTTATTGTTCAAAAAAATTGTTAAAACATAACATCGATGTAATGCATTGCGAGAAGAATGTGTGTGACAGTTTGCTTGGTACAGTTATAGGACTTGATGGGAAAATAAACAAAGATTACGCGAAGGCGCGAATGGATCTTCAGGATATGAAAATACGGAAAGAGTTGTGGTTGACATCAAGAGGAGGTAAAGCGATACTAAAGCGAGGAAAGTATACTATGTTAGTGGAGAAGCGGAAATTTTTTCTTGAGTGGGTACAGGTACAAAGGTTACCCGACGGTTTTGCGTCTAGTATGAGGAATAATGTTCAAATTGATATGGGAAAGATTATTGGAATGAAATCACATGATTGTCACGTTATGATGCAGTATCTTTTTGTTTGTCGTCTCCCCCGTCTTATAGATGATAAATCGATTAGCGATGTGATTATTGTGTTAGCTAACGTGTTTAGAGTCGTTTGTAACAAGAATCTAAGTAGGAAAGAGTTGGAAGCCAGTAAGGCGGGAATGGTTGAAGTGATGTGCAAACTAGAAATGATCTTACCTCCTGCGTTTTTTGATATAATGATCCACTTGGTGATACACTTATACGATGAAGTATTACTAGGGGGCCGGGTTCAAATGCGGTGGATGTACCCATATGAGAGTTATTTGAAAAAGTTGAAAGAGTATATTCGAAACCCGGCTAAGCCAGAGGGTTCAATAGTCTAGGGTTACGTGGCGGAAGATACGTTTACCTTCATATCACGGTATATTAATGAAGAAAAACAAAGTTTAATGATCCAGGTATATACAACGAACCACTGCCAGAACCGAAAGAGCTATCCGTTTTTAAGTCTCAGTGTACTCCAATTGGCAAGAAAGAGTCTGGTCCTTTACCACCTAAGGATAAGGAGCACATCACTTGGTATATTTTGAATAACTGCGACGAACTCTAACCATAACGTTTACTTATTTTCATTAATTTATTTATATTTATTTTCACTTGGTATATCCGGTTTTTTTTGTATTTAGTGAACACAAATCCACGCTTTCGGGCACGAGTAGAGAAATAGAGAACATGCACCATTAAATGTTTAAGGGATGGTTTGGAAAACGTAAGTAACTTTAGTTTTTATCTGTAAGTAGTCTCTATCCGTAAATTGTTTGGTGATTCCAAAAGTTATTTGTTTATTTGTCCGTAACTTATTTTGATTTTCTAAATTGTTTGTATCAATGTTAAGATAGGAAGGTGGCAATAGTAAATAATAATATTGGATATAAAAAAGGAAAAAATAAAGAAATTAAAAAAAAGCGACGAGTTCTTCATTTTTGAAGATCATCAGTAAGAAATTTAGCGACGATCTTCAACGCGAAGAATCCGTCAAATAAAATTTTCCCAACTTAGTGACGAAATGTCTCGTCGCTAATCCAATCGAAAAATTCGATTGGACAGATTGGGCGGTCCACTTTCCCGCTCTCTACACTTAGCGACGAAATCAAATTTTAGCGACCCCACATGTCTTCGCAAAGAGAGGACACACAACAGTCGTGGGTACAGAATTTGATGTGTGTCTTTATAATCCGACGACAAGCATGTCATCGCTAATATTTTATTCTATAAAATCCTATATCCGAGTTCATTCATTCACTTTCTTTTAACAAATTCTCCAAAATTTCGTAAAAGCCTTCCTTCTCAGGCAAATCCGAACCATTACAACATGAAAACTAACACTAATGTAAGAGAAATCATACCAAAAACACCTTTAATTTACTTGTTTTTGATTTTATTATTAATTTCTAATAACTTTTTTGTATTTGTGGCTTTTGATTCCTACTTCTTGGCATGGATTCTTTGCTGTAATCTTCACCACTCCTACGTAACAGGTACGAATTTTCGGTTTGAAATTCCAATTTTTTTTTTAATTTTGGATGCAAAAATTTATGAATTGTAATGGCTAATTAATGAGTTATGAATTTAGATGAGCATGATATAGGTTGATTTGTAATTTTGTTGAGTTAATAAGAACTTATATTTCGGATTTATGGAAAATTATAGCTAAGAAATTGTTTTCTTTAATTTTTGGATAAAAATTTAGTTGTGATGTTATTTTATATTGATTAATTCTGAATTCTAGTGATATTAATTTAGATTGTATTCCATTGTTAAGATTAATAAATTTAGGATTATTTAGGGTTATTTTTATGTTTTTTTAAAACTATATAAGTACTTATTTGCAATTTATAAAAAGTATATGAACTAATATATAATTTTTAACTAATTTAGTGTTAGGAATATTTAAAAAATTATTAGGATTATTTAGGGCTATTTTTTTTTAAACTACAAGGACTTATTTGCAATTAAAAAAATTATAAGGACTAAATTGTAAATTTTGATTTAATTTAGTGTTAAGAATATTTTAAAAATTATAAGGACTAAAATTCAATATTTTTAAAGTATAAGGATTTTTTTGCAAAAAAAATAATTTAAAAAATATTTAGAAACAAGGGGTAAAAATGTAAATATATAAATAATGGACTTTAAGAAGTACCATAGGAATCAGTTTGACCTTTAGGATAATATAGGGGACTCTTTATAATTTTAGAAAAAAACAACATAAAAAAACATAGGGGTTGATATGTAATAATTTATTATTATTTGTACTAATGTGTTATTTTTTGTAACAGATTATATCCGAAAATTTAATAAATTTGATCCATTGTTGTAATATTAATTAATTTATTTGATTGTAATAATATAAATTTATTTATTTGAATGTAATAATATAAATTTACTTATTCTTTCATATTGTAATAATTTATTTTTTATTCATAAAGGATGTAATATTTGTTTGTGTTTATTTTCATTAAATTATAGATGGCATATGTAATGATCCGTAACCATGACGGAGATGGGAACAGGATCCTACGAGGAATCCGAACCGTCAGTTGGCAGAGGTAATACAACCATCAGGTAATCTAAAATAATCAAACACGTTCAATTAATATAAGTTAATAATTACTTAATATTATACAATTTAACAGCTCCACGACAAAGACGCGCCTGTGGCGTAACTTCTTTAATGTCCACCCAAGAAGCAAATAGAAACTAGGTGGGCCCTTACCCGTAAACTTTTGTACCCTTGACGATACATGGAATGATACGGGGTGAATACGGGAAGCACGTGGCCTAGGTGTTGGAGGCCGCAGTTCGGGAGACGGTATCTCCATGCTACAAAGTCTGGAAAGATGTCCTAGATCATTGTAAAGGGACTATTCTAATCTGACTCCATGAGTTTTTGGATATTAAAGAGTGGAGGCGGCGAAGCGACTGGGATGAAATGGGGAAGAGATGACCACAAGTCAATCTACTAGCTATAGGTGTTGGAAGGGGGATCTTAAGAAAGACTATAACTACACGAATAAAACACCCCCAAATGTTGTTCCGGAGATTTGGGGAAAAAAAACAAAATGTGTGCTGACGAAGATGTTCAGGTACAAAAGTTTAAGTTTATCATAACTAAAATAATATTTTAATTGTCATTCTTTATTTATTTATTAATTTAAAATAAAATTGTAACAGAAACAGGCGAAAATAAATAAAGAAAATCGGTAAAAGCATTCAAAACCGAACAAGTCAGGTTCGAGGAACTTATCCCAGACTCGGGAGGTCATTATACAGGTATAAATTTTTATAATAAAAATATAATTTATTAATTAAGTTAATTTTAATATATCATTATTTGTTATTGTATACAGTATAGGGGAAGATGAAGAAACAAACCAAGAGTCGTTGACTTTTTTCGACGAGCAAACCCAGGAGGAGATGGAAATTCCACCTTTAGTTGGCAACTTCGAGCACATTATAAAACAGCTGACATACGTATTTTATTTTATTTTTATTGTTTTAAATTAATTAATTAATTTTTTCTTTAATTTTTTATTATTTTAATTAATTTTCAAATTAAAATCTAATTACAGAACGTTTATCGGGAGAAGCTAAAAAGAAGGTTGTCGATGCCGGATCCGAGGCTGCTTATTTTCGAGTGTAGGAACAAATTGATCCCATGAGGGAGACTGTAATTGAGGTGATGGATCCACCGAAGATAAAATATTGGTTACCGACCATTGGTCCCGTCCGGAAGAGACCCGGACTACTATACTGTCGGACCCTTCGGTTAGGCAGAACGAGCAGCTACTCCTGGCGATGTTGGCGGGTATGAACGAGTGCCCGCGGCTCAAGCCCTTGACCCTATACCGAATCCGGCCACCCCATCGACCCCATCCACAACTACTCTATGTCAGCCGACGAGCATGGTGGACACGCTCCTCCAAGCGTTGAATAGTATTAGAGCCGACCAGGGTCTTCCCCCGATCACCGTCCCCGAGGCCCCCGCAGCTGAAGAGAGAGAAGATGAAGAGGATGAAGAAAGATTGAGTGATTTGTGAGTGTTTGTGTTGTGATGGTGTTTGTTTGACTTTATTTTAGTTTATTTTGAGTTTTATTTTTCAGATGTTTGACTTTATTATGATGTTTATTTTTCGATGTTTGACTTAATATAAATTTTATCATGGTATTTGCTATAAATTTGTTGTTTTTATTTATGTATTAATTTTATTTGCATTAAATTAAAAATTAAAAAATTCAAATTAAATCAAAACTAAATAAATACAAATTAAATTAAAATTTTTAAAAATACACATTTGTTGAAACAATATGTAAAAGAAAGTAGTTGATGAGAGGATATATGGAAATAAGAAGAGTAAAACAAGAAGAAAAGTATAGAGATAATTGAGTAGTTTTATTCATTTTATGCAATCAAAAGTGTGTTAGGAACAATGATCAACTAGCCTTTATATAGGGAATACAAGTCCCTTGGACTAGCCTACTAACTGCACAATTATATAGGATTAAATAAGAGAGTTACAAAGAATAAACTAGAGAAGTTACAAAGTCTCTCCACTACTCTAGAATAATACACACTAATATAATATTTCATAACACTCCCCCTTGGGTATTATTCATATACGCATATGATGTTGCCTCGTTAAAAACCTCGCTAGTAAAACCCAATGGGAAAAAAACTAGTCAAGGGAAAAAGAGTGCAACGCGTATTCATCTTCCCATATATGTGTGGAAAAAGTATCTTGATCATTAGTATTATCGACTTGTCGCATGAACTGGAAGTATCTTTGCATAAAATTATATAGTGCAACCAATAAATTATATTGACATGATATTCCTCTTGGATTTTGCATCTTGGGCTTTTCTTGTGAACTTAAATTTGACCAAGTCGAGTTGAATATCCACCAAATTTTTATTGATATGCCTCTTTAAAAACCTTACTATGAAAACCATGTGGGGTAAAAACCTAGTGAAGGAAAAAGAGTACATAATCCTTATCAATACGCTTTTAATTTTTCTCGTTAAAACCTTCGTCAGGAAAACCCTGTGGGAAAAAAACCTTGACGAAGAAATGAAGAGTGCAATACATGTTGGTCTGCCCCTCATGTAAACGTATATGTGATGATCTTCAATTTCGAATATGATCTCGATATTCAGTATCTTACACATTTTTATAATAGTAACTATAATTTCAAATTAAACAATATATGAAGTAATATTGTCATATAACACAAGAATGATGCACAAACACAATCATGTGCAATTTAGAGTAATAAATATTCATTCACGTAATCATAATAAACACATATTCTACTTATGAAATATAAAACAAATATATGGCAGATTACATGACAATATATCAGACAAATAAAGATTGTTAAAGACAACAAAAGTAATACAAATATCATTCTAATATATCTCGGGATTTATGTATACGCGTTTTTAGTCTTCTAAAGACTTTCATGTAATTTTTCGTATCACACGATACATATTGGTAAATTTATTTTACCATAAGACGCACATGGAGTCCTATATGAAACTTTCAGGCAAATATTTTCCACCAAAAAAAAGTACTTCATATATTCACATTGACTGTGTGAGTATGATTATGCCTGACTGCGTCTTGTTATATTTGGCCAACTAATTTTTCTAAGCGACATCATAGAATGGACTTCGATTCAAGATCCTCGTTTTTGTTTAGTAACTTTTACATGATCATTTGCACATATTATTTGACCATGATCAAGTTGTTTTTCGATTCCATATATTTCTGTGGTAATATAATTGAATGAGATTCTTTTATCTCAATTTCTCAATACTGAGAAAATATTCAGGTACCTGATACTCTTTTTAGAGTACTATTCTTTAGTTATATTTTCTACATTATCTCATGATAATTTTAGAAGTGACAACTTGCTCATACTGCTCAATTTTATGATATTTTGGAACCGACAGGTCGACCATGCTTTACGCGTTGCAATGTATTTTTTTCAAAGAAAAATAATTCGAGCATGATATTTTCAAGCTGAATTAGTGACTTAGTCACTTATGAATGCATCTTATTATTACACTGAGCTCATAACTTATTTGCGAGGATGAAGTTGCATCTTATAAAATATTTTTCAGCTCCCCCTCTTATCATGAGAATCTTGCTTTATGCATAGTATTCCAGTATACATATTTTTCATGTGGCAAACTCAAGATAAATATCAATCATTGTAGATTGAAATAAATTCTCATATCTGTTCATGATCTCATCTTTGTGCATAATGGTGGAACATTTATATTTTATGTTGCACAACTAACAGTATATAGATGGATACTTTAGGTCTTTGACCAATGAGGGTATTCATGATTTTTAGTTGGATTTTTTTTCAATATGACCGTATATGTGTATAAAGTTGTATTTCGATAAGTCATATTAGGCGAATTCACAACCAATTGTCTAGCAATTTTCTATTTTAAGAAAATATATATTCTGCTAGATCATATATTTCTCCCCCTGAATTTGGCTATTGACTTCAAATAGTACAAACAAAAAGGAGATATCCTAGTAATATTTATTTTAGGATTTAATCAATATTGATAAATATTGTATTAGTGATTGTGGTTATAATAATGATTATATTCATGATAATGAATTTATATTAACAAACATGATGGAAAAGCCTAACCTAGCAAAAGATTAGGGTCATCAAACTTATATCACTTCATGTGATGGTTTAGACCGATTGGTCATGTTGATGAGTTTTTAGTAAAGAATAATATCAAATTTTTTGTGTACATATTGAGCATATGAAGCATCTCAATACAAGATATTTTGTCACTCTATTTTTGAAATTTAATCGAGTTGGACTCGCTCATATATTATCCTTTGAGAAGACACGATAAAGATTTAATATCCTTCATAGAAGTATAAGTTTATCCTCTCGTAATTGATTTAATATTGGATTTATCCAAATGACATTCATCATAAAATAATTATGTCACATAATTTTGTCGAGTAAATTCTTTTCACTTATGACATGATGATTTTTGTTTTGTTCAAATACAAAAATGACATGATGATCGATTGGTCTAAAACAACATATTCAAGTATCCTCTTTGCAAGAGGGTGGTGGTTCAAATCCCTCTTCTAACATTTAATTATCTTTTTATTAAAATGTCATCCTATAAGGATCCATTTCATAATTTATCTTTCTTTTTATTTTCATGAATAATCATGTCAAATAATCTTTCGCAATTTCAAGTTCACGTTTTTTTTTATGATAACGTGTTCTTTTCAGGAATACGTAATTATTTCTCCAACCCCGTATGATTTTCAAAGTCAGTGACAAATATAATGTATAATTGTTCATTATATCAAATGAATTTTTGATTCGTGATAACAATATAAATCATGGGATTAGGCTTTAAGCCTCGTTTGAGAAAATATTGAAGAAATATCATTTTTTTACGCAATCGTTCTTAGATGTGTTACTTTCTTCTCAAATGATTATTTTTCACTATCATTTGTGACATTTATATGTCTTTCAAGGTCATGTCAAACAAACATTTTAACATTCAATATTTCATAGAAATGATAATAGAATTTTTTCATGTCATCAAGATGTATTTGAGAATTTAAGAGAATTCATCTCAATACTTATTTGCATGATTCAATAAAAAAAAAAATTTCTATAAAATATTGAGACTTTAAGTCTATAATTAACGATATTATGATAAATGAATTTCATAATTTTTCATATGCTTTCGCTATTTCAATCCACTTTTTTTATTGTGGTGTATTTGGATTACATGTCCAATTTTTTCATATAAGCCTTATTTTATCACTTGATTTCAAAGTCAAGATATATGACCATAATATTTCTCAATATATGAACGGAAAATTATTTCGTTAGACTTATTTTCATGAATCATACTTTTGTAACCAGTAGGCTTGAATAATTCCTTTTTTTATATAAACAACTCGAAAGTTGTAATTTATTCATAAACAAGACGAGTTTCATATTGCTTTTAAACAATCATAATTTATAAATTGAAACAAACATTTAGTTGCTTATTCTCGTCATTTTTTTACATGATTGTAATTGCTTTTCTTGAAGCAAACTTATACAATTCCAAGTTGTATCTTCTCTTTCAAAATTCTAGATTTGAAGAGGTAAATGAATGTTGATGAACCTTTACTCTTTTGGAATGGATTTTAAAGGAAGATAAAATAATCAATTATATTATAATATAATATGAAATAATAAAAGATTCATAAAAAAAATATATCTTACCTCAAGAATTATTACCTCTATATAACATGATAAACATTATGAAGAGTGTCAAATCATATTAGCTCGTTTGGTAAAGTCGTGCTGATAACGTGTTGAAACAATATGTAAAAGAAAGTAGTTGATGAGAGGATATATGGAAATAAGAAGAGTAAAACAAGAAGAAAAGTATAGAGATAATGGAGGAGTTTTATTCATCTTATGCAATCAAAAGTGTGTTAGGAACAATGATCAACTAGCCTTTATATAGGGAATACAAGTCCCTTGGACTAGCCTACTAACTACACAATTATATAGGATTAAATAAGAGAGTTACAAAGAATAAACTAGAGAAGTTACAAAGTCTCTCCACTACTCTAGAATAATACACACTAATATAATATTTCATAACAACATTAATTTTAAAATATAATAAAAAATAAAACTATAATTTTTTTTTTAAAAACACACTTGGCGACGACGTATGTCGTCGCTAAGATAATATACAAAAAAAAGGAAATATAAATCAATAGTTCGGGGAAAAAAGATTTATTATATTCTTAGTGACGACGTTATTCGTCGCTAAGTGTATTCTTTAGGGACGATGTGCGTTGTCGCTACGCTTCTCTGAAATTCGGGGCGAGTTTACTACTTTTTTCGTCGCTAGCACAGTAACTTACCGACGAATCTTTGGGGACAACCTCTTAGCGACGAAATGTCGTCGCTAAGTCCTATTAGAGACGAAATGTCGTCGTTAAGTCCTATTAGCGACAAAATCACGGAATTTAGCGACGACGTGTAGCACCCCTAGACATGCAGTATGTTGTAGTGTCAGTACTAGCAAAATTCATTACTTGTTGCTTCATTATTCTTTTCTTGGGTGCATAGATTATAATATGTATACTTCTCTCCACATCATTTTAGTTATACATTTACTTTGATAGGTTTATTTGTAAGTGGTAAGTAAAAGATTACACATGTTATTAATTTATTTATTTTTTCTCAAAATGTATTAGTAAACTATAATTATTTTTTAGAATTTTTCATCGTCAAAGGTAATAGCGACTTTTTGCGTTGGTATTTTTCTTTTTTGATAACGTCACTTTTACTCATGTTCATATGATTATTATATTACTAGGTTATGAATAAATTGTACTGTACTTATCCTCCTCTTTACACGCTCTCTCCTTTTTCTAAAATAATCACACCATTTTCTCTTCAAACTCCGGTTTCGTCACTCTCTTTTCGAGATCTTGGATAGAGGAAGAGTCGGGTTGGCCTCTCTTCTTTCTCTCTCTCACGCCAAAGGATGAACTTAACCTCTAACGAAGACGATTACTTTCCCCAAAATAAACCACAGCTACAACCCCACACGACCACCAAATCTATACAAGTAACCCTAGATATAATCATAGCTACTTCCTTCAACCACAAAGAGATATTTGAGAGGATTAAACGTTTTGGTTTTCAAGAAATTTGGGGTTTTCTAAACCCTGGGTTACATTGAGCTTCTCATCTGTTGTCAAACATACCCGATCACTTCTCTTACAAGCTAAAGGGGGAAAGGTCATCAATGCCGAAGTCATCCTTCATCATAAGGAGTCAAGAAGCGTGTGATAATAACTGGCCGGTTAGGGTTACCAATTTACATTGATTTAGGTCAAGGGTGGCATTTAGTACAGCTATGATTAGGAGCGATAATTGTTTGGATATGCACGCTCGAAGGCTTCCGGCAACAAAACTCCTCTCTATACGCAATATGGGTAAGGATATCTTGGGATGCTCTTCAATTTTCAAGCTTCAAGAGATAATTTATTCCTTTTATCAAACTCCATTCTATTTAAGATCGGGTAAGTTTTCTCAACCTTTCCAATTCCTTTCTACCATCTTGAACTCTCCTTTCTACATGTACAGCTCTTATTCCCAAACTCTTACTTCTGTTTTTTTGGTTTCTATCCCGTATTAACAGACATTTCCATAAATTTTCACTATTTGAGACTGTTAGTAACAGGTCTAAAAAAATGGTGACTAGAGATTGTCATGCTCTACTGATGGGGGCAAAGGTTTGATAAAATAATAGATAAATATAGATAATAATAAAGAGCACACACCCTTGAGAACCACGGAACTCACTAAAAGTATCACAGATCGTTTGCAAGTTTTAATGATAAGTTAAGTTCATTCACAGGGATTTGATCAGTTAGATATACTTATGTTTAACAAGCGTAGATGAATTTAGATGTTTAGAATAAAATATAAAAAGATAAAATAATATGAATAACTATCTGATGAGAAATAATAAATAAGAATGCATATAAATAAATATGGATGTCAGTCTAATAGATCAGGGTTATTAATATGAGTCTATTACTAACTTGTTATTCTAATCTGTCATAGATTAAGCGTTATATATTAACCATGATTCTAAATTCTACCTAGCCTTTACTAGGCTTAGGAGCAATCTCTCCACTACCAAGGATTCCTGAGTAAAGAAACCTTGAGTAATGATTGGTGGTTAAATCAAACCTTTATGGCTATCTAGTTAGGCAAAAGATCAAAACTAGACGATTATGTGGTGTTGTCAATAACTAAGAATAATCCTAAGATTTGCCAAATCTAGGGTTGTAACAATAAGTCAAAACACATAATAACAATATACGCCAAGCTCAAATCAATTAAAATAACAAATAGTATTTAGGAATTAAAAACAAAATAATAACCCAACAATTAAAAGTAAAACTTACAGAATAAAAGCTTAAAAATATGTTGAAGCCACAATCTATAGCTAATTACCCTAGATATAGAGAATGTGAGATGTAGAAGAGGAGTTTGTCACTCTCCAACTTTTTGCTTCTTGTCTTCCTCTATAGGTCAGCTTGCTTCTTGGATGAATAGCTTGATTCTAAGGATGAATATTAATTATAAGGACTAAGCTATTATTTAAAAGTGAGAAAATACAAGTAAGGACTAAGCCTAAGCTTGAAACTGAGCAAGGAAATGTTTACAATGGTATAAGGGTGTATTTATAGGTGTTTAGGAATCCTAATTCGTTTTCTTGAAGGAGAAGGTAAGTAGTGGACACCTAGTCCAACTCAAATTCGTAACCCTAGCTAAAACATGACATCAAGGCCATTTTTGTTTTGGTCCTAACAGCCTCAATACTTATCAGTAGTCGAAATTCATCGTCTCGGAAAGATTTTTAACTTTGCTCTTGACCGTTTCTCCAAATTCCTCACCGATTTTGAGATATAAGCTGATTTGTGGTCGTACATGCTGGAATTCAGGTTTATGGTAGCTTTTCCTTTTCCATACTTTTAGCTTTTCTTTCCTTATCTCCAATTACCATGCTTATCTTCTTTCCTTATCTTTTAGTCTTTGACTTGGAATCTAATTAATCTCCGTAATTATCTTTAAAGCTTCACACTAAATAAATAAGTAAACCCAATATGCTCTAAAAATAATAATTTACTAAGTCAAGACTAGAAATAGGAAAGTGTAATAATTCACGGGAAAATCGACTAAATGACTTCCTAAATCACTAAAAATGATGTTTCCAACTAATATTGATTCATCACAAATAAGGAGACATCATCTACCTATAATCCCACTTACAGATCACAAAGAAAGAAAACTGGGTGTTATTAATATAGGGACAAAAGCTCGGCTGGTTGAGAGCATGAAGGAAGAGACTGCTATTATCTTAAGGGTGGTGGGCGATAATCCAGTCTATGCGGTAATGATAAGGAAATTTATTGAGGAGAAATGGGGTATACAGGGAAACTTTAGAATCTCGGAGATAAAAACAAATATGTTCAAGCTGGAAATCTTTAATGTTCGTGAATTCAAACGTGTATGGGAAATGAGACCTAGCATTTACTCAAAAATGCATATCAGTATGACACTTTGGCCTCAGGTATTAAATTTCATTGATATCCCTACTGATTATTCTTCAATATGGGTCCAAATCAAAGGACTTGCGTTCAAACAAAATACTATATTTACTGTGAAAGCAATTGAAGTATGCTTTATAAAAGTAGAAGAAGTGGATTTTCCTGCTGTTACAAATGGCGACATCAAAGTGCTATGGTTCAGGGTTAGGTTTAATATAAAATTTCCACTCCCGCCTGGGACATACTTACTACAAGATGAAGGCGCAGGATGCGTAACCTTTCAATATGGGAATACTGGACTACTTTGCTTCCGATGTGGTAGAATTGGACATCAATGTGGTGTTTGTCCAGTTAAAGTAATAATACAAGTCGAAGACATTGATGAAAGGAGGAAAGTGACGTGGAGCATAGACAATGTCGCCAAATTCCCATTTTTCAATCCTATTTATGGGCTTCATCTAAATATAAATGGTAATTTCGTTAACTATTCTTATAATGAAAGTCGTATTACTAGCGCAGTTAGGTACCCGTTAATGCAACTGGACAACAGAGGGATAGTTATTCATGAAGAATGAGAGGATGTTTTAAGAAAAATTAATCATACTAAAGGAGCAAGCTCGATTAAACCAACCTCTAAAGCTGTCATGGATGAAGATAAAGAGAGCGAAATGCGAGACTGGGAAAGATGGAACAAGAAAGTTGAAGAACTAAGAAATGAGCTAAATGAATCAATAAGAAAGATTGAAGCTTTCAAAAAATTAGATGGAATTAATGAAGAAGAAGAGAGGGGGTTGGAAAGTATAGAAAGGGAGGCTCAATTGTTTCGGAATGAAGCTGGTAAAGAGATAGGGAAACAACTCGTGAATCTTGTCTCCGAGAATTCAGATTAACGAGATACTTCTACAGAATATATTCATAGATTAAGAGAAGAAGAGATGGAAAAGGCAGTAGTGGTGGTGGTGAACCCTCAAACTATAAAGGGAACATGAGTATTGAGGGAACTTCAAAAAATTAAGGGTTATGGAACAAAACGTGGCTTTTTCAAACAAAAACTAGTTCAGTGTGTTGGAACATGTTAGCGAGGGTGATGACTCTAGTAATTGGAGGAAAAAAACAATATGGAGAGCTTAGGAAAAATGATTGATGAGTATGACCCCTAGTATGAACCAGAGGAAGAGAAAGAAGGAAGCAATGAGGAAGATAAAGATTACTCAGAAAAAGATTATGAGGGAGGGGGCGAAGACCAAGACATGAATTTCTAATATGTTGATGCCGAGGAGGAGGAAGAGTTTCAAATGAAGGACACTAGTGGAGGCGGAAACTCCCAGATAAAAGCCGCACTACAGATATGACGACGCTCTTTTGGAATGTTCAAGGGATTCGAGCACCCTTGACGCTCTCAAATATTAGCTCGCTTTTGAATCAGTTTTGTCCAGGTCTTGTGGTCTTTTGTGAAACTATGTTGAGAGAAGTGGATTCTTGAGACATTGTTTCAAGGTTTGATTTTGAGAACAACTTTTTTGTGGACCCCACTAGAAGCGCTTTTCACTCGGGGGGTTTTTTGGTGTCTTGGAAGTCCTTTTTGTGTGTTGAAGTGGGTTTTAATTGTAATTTCGTTGTTATTATTAGAATTAATGAAGTTTCTTCTCCGTATTTTATGGTTTTTATACATGCACCCACATAATTTAATGATAGGAAAGAAATATGGAAACAAAAACAGATTGGAGCAAAAATATTAAAGAACGATGGATTATATATTATCGGTGATTTTAACGAGATACTAAATCTTAACGAAAAACAAAGCAAAAACCCAGAGAATATGACCCATATTAATGAGTTTTTGGACTTTACTTATATGAATTCACTTATCGAAATTAAATCTAACAGATGTTTCTTTACGTGGTCTAACATGATGGAGGGGTAGAAGCTTGTCAAGACTAGTATTGATATATCTCTCTCCACTTATGCATGGTTTGACCTCTTTCCAAGATCCCAAAATTTTTGTCCGCCCATCTATGGGTTCGGATCATTCTCCTCTTTTTCTTAATTTAGATATCAACATGAAATCAAGGATTAAATTCTTCAAATTCGAAACTCGTTGGAATGAAAAAAGTGAGTGTAAAGAAATTGTTGATAAAGGGTGGAACATCTCTCAATGTAACAATACTATGAATACCTATATTAGGAAAAGCGAGAACATGAAAAAAGAACTAACAAAATTGAGTAATAAAAAAGTTAAAAATCATGAGAAAGAATAAAAAAATTAAAAGGAAAACTGACTATTATAAATAATAGTATCCCCAATGATGACAACATCAAAGAGGAAAAAGAAATCAGAGAGAAAATCAATAGCAAATATCAAAAGGAGGAGAAATATTGGTTAGATAGATCGAGAGTTAACTGGCTTACCTACGGAGATAAAAATACAAAATTCTTTCACTTATCTACTATTCAAAGAAGAAAATTGAACCGAGTCACAAGAATTAAGAATAATGAAGGAGATTGGATAGAGGAACCTAAAGATATTAAAAATTGCTTCTGAAATTTCTATAAGTTAGTTTTCACAAAATAGAAAACAACAGATGATAATATTATAATAGCAATAGATTTTATCAAACCAAAAGTTACACAAGAAAATGAACAAAGAACTTACTAAGGTACCGACCACGGAAGAAATTGAAGAAGCGGTAAGGGAATTATCTGCTTCTAAAGCTCCAGATCCGGATGGCCTGAATGGTAAGTCTTATAAAGAATTTCGGGACATTGTTAAATATACTGTTATTAGTGTCATTCTTGATTTTTTTACCCACAATTTCTCTCTTGAAAAAATCAACGATACTCTAATCACACTTATTCCTAAGGGGGTTAGTCAGGAGACTCTGGGAAGCTTTAGACCTATTTCTTGTGTGAATATTATTTACAAGATAATTGCTAAAAATCTTTCTAATAGATTAAGAAATGTTATGGATAAAATAGTATCCCCCAACACAAGCAGCATTCATTAAAGGTGGGGCAATACAAGATAACATTTTAATAGCTCAAGAATTTTCTTATTTTATGAGTTACATGGCAGCTATAAAACTTGATATGGCTAAAGCATACGATCAAATTAGATGGGATATTATAATCAAAGTTTTAAATAAAATGGGATTCAGTGAGAAATGGATATATTGGATCAAAAATTGCACAATATTAATTTAAATGGAGAAAGGTTAGATAAATTTAAATAAGGAAGGGGGCTTAGACAAGGGGACCCCCTATGACCCTTCCTTCTTTCAAGTATGACAGATTCTTTAATTAGTATTGTTGAGTCTTACATAAAGGAGGGGGAAATTAAAGGTATTCAAATAAATCTATCTGTCCTACTATATTTCACTTATTATTTGCAGATGACTCGCTTTTCTTTTTAGAAATTGAAGACACTAATTTAGAAAGTTTTAAGAAATGCTTGGAAATATATTGCTTTGGATCAGGGCAAAAAATTAATTTTGATAAATCAGCTATAGTTTTCAGCAAAGAAAATCCAGAGAGCATAAAGAAAAAATTTACATCATCCATGAAGATCAAAGAAACTACGTACCTGAGAATTATTTAGGGATACCACTATGTCATAAAAGATCAAAAATTAAATCTCTAGAGTGGATAGCAAAATAATTATTTAAAAATACTAACGGATGGAAAGCGAAACTCTAATCTGAAGGAGGGAAGCAAGTACTTATTAAATCTATTTTACAAGAAATACCTAATTATTACATGTCGATCATCTCTTTCCCTATCACATTTTGTAACAAACTTATCGCAGCAATCTCTAACTTTTGGTGGAACTCAGGGGAAAAAAATAGAATTCACTGGGTAGCATAGGAGAAAATTGTAGGGAAGCTCATAGGAGGACTAGGATTTAAAGATTTTAAAAGAATGAATACAACGCTATTAGCAGCACAAGGTTGGAGAATTATGAACAACCCGAATAATCTAGCAACAATACTTCTGAAAGGTATATATTATAATAAATCTTCGTTTATTAATGTTAAATTAAGACAAAATCGATCTTGGAGTTGGGCAAGCTTAACGGAAGGAAGAGACATGCTAAAGAAACATGGGATTGATATCATAGGGAATGTAGCTAAAACGAATATTTGGGATGATAAATGGCTAGATACTAATTGGAAACTCGGGAGACCAAAAGAATGTAAGATACACAATGTTAAGGATCTTCTCATACAAGGGACTAGTATTTGGAACTCAGAGATTCTGGACAATACCTTTGCAGAACCGGTTATTCCAATTATTAAAAACCTAAAGATTTATGATATTAATTGCGAAGACAAATTTATCTGGCCTTATTCCTATGATGGGGTTTATAACACAAAAATGGGTTACAAAATTTTGTCGGAAGAGGCGGTGATCAATAAGCCGTCCACGACTACGGATAAGGCCGAACACAACTCTGAGATATGGAAAGTAGTTTCAAAGTCAAACATTCCAAAGAAAATCAAAATGTTCACATGGAGAATAATAAAGGATGCGTTACCAACAAGAGAGAACCTTTACAAGAGGAAATGTGTGGATTCAAAGAAATGTTTATGGTGTAAGAACGGTGAGGAAAACACTAAAAACTTAATATTAAAATGTACTATGTGTAAAGAAATTTGGGCAGGAACATCTCTACAAATAAAAATTCAAGACAAGATGGAAGAAGATTTCTAGAATTGGTTCCTAAAGACAACTGAAACATTTGTTAAAGGTGGATGGACATGTGAAATAGTTAGAGACTACATTATGATTACGTGTTGGAATATTTGGAAGGAAAAAATGAAAGCCCTACATGAAGACTCGAAAGTAGAAGGTGAAAGCATCATATACTTAACCAATAAGCTCATGACAGAAATTTATGGAATAGACTGGAAAAAGATTAACCAAAATCAAGGCTTTACCAAATAAAAAAGCTCAAAAAAAGATATACAATGTGAGATACAAGATGCTGAATTATCTCTTGTGATGCATCTTTCAAAAGCAAGGACGATCCAACGAGAATAGCCGTATTTTGTGAAAACAGAAAAACGGGGATCTATTTAGAAAAGGCTATGACTACGACATGTACTACAGCCATAGAAGGAGAAGCGCTAGCTATATTCGAGGCTGTCCAGATATGCAAATTATTCATAGGAAAGAGAAAGACGATTTTGTCTGATAACCTTCGGCTTATCCAAGGTATTAAGCAGGTGTCAGCAACATGTTGGAAAACACAATCGATAGTCTGGAGAATTATTTCCTATGCTAAGGAGGTAGAACCTTTGGAATTTCGGTTCCATCGTAGACACCTCAATAGCAGAGCGGACAAGAACGCAAAATTAGCTAGACACAGAGTAGTAGCGAAGAAGGATGTCCTTGTCAGCATCTTTGAGTTGACATTATCTTTCTCTAGATTAGGAATAGGTTAATCTTTGGTTTGTTTTTGGTGCCTAGGCACCTTTCATTGTCCAAAAAAAAATTAATTGTACTGTCGGTCTATCAAGAAAATTGTATAACTTTTGCTACTAAAATAATGTAGTTTTTTTTACTTGTCGAACTAATGAACACCTAGGTAGAACTTTTCTTAATTAATTGCACTATATGTCCCTATATAATGCAAAAACTACATCAGAGGTCCCTATACTATGCATTAATTTTATCATATGTCTCTATATTATACAAAAATGTAGTATATGTCCTAGTGTTTTGCAAAAACTGCACTATAGGCCCCTATGTTAATTTTTTAGTTAAATGCACTATACGTCCTTTGATTATATGTATCTATTTTATCATACGAAAATATAATATAAATAAGATGAATTAATGCCTTGAAAGACAATTTTAAAATGTTTTAGTCGTATTGAAAATTTGATCATTTATCATTCGCATCAAATATTAAGTTAGCTCAGTGTGTTGGTACTCCTCATAATTAAAAGTGTGTGTGTTGTGATTATTTGAAATGATCTTCCGTGTATCTGTGATGTTGATATATACATGCCATACCATTTTTTTCTATTTCTAATGAATTTTCTAATGATGCAGTTTATTTTTAAGTGCAAAATGAGTTGTGGGGCAAATCAGTTGTCTAGGGTTATGGATAAAGTCACGTTGGATGCTGAGGGAGATGATGAATGGGAGGTTTATTATGGACGAAAACCTAAGAAGAAGCGTGATGGAAAGGGAAATCCTATTAGTTCGTTCGGGATTGTGGGGGATTTGCTACTAGCTGAAAAATCTTGACTTAAGAGCTTGTATTTTGGAAGATATAGATGAAAAATCTGCACTTGTGACAAGAATGTCATCAACATAAACAAGTATGATAGTTAAGGTTTTATTAGAACCCTTAACAAACATTGAGGAGTCAGCTTAGCTTATATGAAACTCTTGACATATTAAAAATGATGCAAGTAGCTGTACCAAGTACGGGGTGCCCGTTTAATACCATAAAGAACGGTTTAGCTTGCACACAAAGTGAGTATTAGTCTTATAAACAAACCAAAGAGAGGATCAGTCTTATCAAGAAACCTCGATAACTGAACCATGTAAACCCCTCATCAAGTGAGCCATGGAGAAATGCATTAGAAACATCTAACTGCTTGATATCCCAATAATAAGAAGCAGCTATTGAGAGAATAACCTAACTGTTTGATGCTTCTCAACTCGACTAAATGTCTAAGTGTAATCGAGTCTATATTCCTGAAAATAACCTCGAGCCACAAGACAAGCTTATAACGTGCCATAGATCAATTACAATTACGTTTAATTCGGTTTATCCACTTACAAGTAATGGGAGTTCGACCTCAACGTGGAGGAACTAAATCCTATGTATTTTGACTGATCAATGCATTATATTCCTCTACCAAAATCAAAATCAAATGAAGCATCACACTAGATATTGATTGTATAATCCATAAATACATTTCTTGATTCATATTTAGGTTTACTATGTGCTAATTGTAATCTTTCATGACCATCTAGTTTGACCCAACCATCTTCTTATGAAAGAGTTTACTCCATTTGAAGCAATTTTTAAGAGATAATGATACATAGGGTCTTGAAGACACCCCCTCTTTTCCAATCCAAACCCCTACTTTGTGCTCTTCTTACTAAATACCTCCAATAAGATTTAACACTAAAATCCAAAAACCCGATTACAATTATACCCCTTTTTGTTTTTTCCCTATATATACTAAATATATCATTTATGAATTATAAATCATTCCTAACAAAACCCTAGAAACCTCTCTGCTTCTCTCTCCTCTCAACAGCCACCACCACCACCGAAATGGCCATCCCACCGACACTACCAACAAGCTCACCTATCTTCTCTCTCCGCTCAACAACCACCACCTGCGTCCTCCATGGCCTCGTTGCTTTCTCGAGCTTCGTTTCTTCGCTACTGCAGGCGGTGGAGATTCGTTAATTCGCCAGAGATTCATTGATTCGCATGCGGTGGAGATTCGAGCTTCACAATCGTCGCTGATTCGTGGAGATTCGAGCTTCTTCTCACGTTTCACCGTTGCCGAAGATGCGAGTTCATATAGGATATGCGAGCTCGACTGAGAGGCGGACAAGAACAGAGCTCCATCACTGTTCGATCTAGTTTTCTCGATCTGGTTTTTATTGCCTAGCACCATCACTGTTCGATCTAGTTTCCATTGCTGCACAGAAGATAGTTGATGCTCAGAGGTTCGTGGTGATGTCGGAGCTGTTTCAGGCTTGGTGGATCGGGAGTTCTCCACCTCCGTAAGAAGCCATGGAAGATAGTACAAGAGTTCTCCACCTCCGTGAGAAGCCCGTTCGTGATTTGCTGCAACGCTGTGTTTTTTCTTTTTTTTCTTTTTTTGGTGATGAGCGCACTGTGTACGCGAGAGCCTTGTGTTTTTTCAGCTCTGCTCAAACACAAATTTAGCTAGTTTTTTTTAAGCCGTTTGCATTGCTATTTGTGTTGTAATTCATTTGAAATTGTATAAAAGAGATTGGAAAGTGAAAAAATTATTATTTAGGATTTTATTCTTTGATTTTTGAATAATATTCATGAAATATACATAATACTCATCAAATTTACAGAATACTTATCAAAATTACAGAGTACTCATCAAAATTATTGGAATACTCCGTAAAATTATCGAGAGTACTCATCAAGGTTTATGTACTCCGAAAAATCTATAGAGTACTCATCAAATATATAGAGTACTCCATAGTTTTTCCGACACTCATCAAATTTTTCTGATACTCTATGTTTTTCCGGTGACCGGTGACAGGTGGTCGGTGGTCGGTGGTCGGAGGTTGGAGGTTGGAGGTCGGAGGTCGGAGGTCGGAGGTCGGTGGTTGGTGGTCGGAGGTCGGAGGTCGGAGGTCGGGGGTCGGAGGTCAGTGGGTAGTGGTAGGTAGTGGAGAGAGAGGAACATTGACATCATATTTATTTTGTCTTTTAGTGTTAGTAAGAGTAGAAAAGACAATTATCAAAACAGAGGTCTCTGATAAGAAGAAATTCCTGGACTATACTCTATAGAGAAGAAATATGGTCTCTAAGACCCTATGAATCATTCACCCATTCTCTAATTCTAGGCCATGGTTTCCTCAACCCCTATCATTTTGCCTCCTAAATTTGTCAGAGTATAATACAAAACAACACCATAAAAATATTTTTTATGATATCATCTCTTTGTATAGTTAATAATAATATTCATAATTCAGTCCCAAGAGAAATTTTATTTGTTCGACCAATTTTAATTTGCTCTACTGAGTTTGCTTAAGATTCATAGTTGATGAGACATGATAGTAGAGAACACAAGTCAATTAAGGAATCATGGTTTAATTGAATTCTCCTTGCCTGGTTCACAAAGAGGGAAAAATTTCATCTTCTTGAAGTCCCTAAACCCAATAGCACAAATTATTTAGCTAACTACCATCTAGTTCCCATAAAATCCATCTTATACATTTTCTTTTTTTGAAGCCCTATCAAAATCTAGCGGTCGTTGTATGCTGTGGATCTCATATAAATTTTGGAAAGAGTAAATCCCACACCGTGTTATTTGGTATCATCTGTCGAACAAATGCATTTGAACCTCCTTACCCTGATCAGACGAGAGAGTTTCCTTTACTCCATGTGTCAAATTATAAATTATGTCCTTAACCAATTCAAGGGCATCCACTTTTTACCAATCACTTGACATGGAAATTTTAAGTTATTTATTGAGTTACTTTTCTTTAGTTTCCTAGAGTGAATCAAGGGTTTGAGAAATCAAATTTAACTTAGTCTCTTGATTGAAGCAAATGGTAGAGTATGCCATATTAAATATTAATTTGTTCATAACACTCATAATAAAATGATATTGACTCCTTAAAGGCTTAAATCTCATCAAGGTTAATCACAAAAAAACAATGAATCATCGAAAAACGAATAGTGAGTAAGAATCGGAAAGTCTTTTGTTTTTTCATCCCTTTGATATGACCTTCTCTACATTTCAAGTTGATTTGTCTCACACGATTTTCAAAGATAAAAAATATAAAAAAGGAGAAATGTAGTCAACCTATCTGGGCTCGCGAGATGGGTATAATGTATGAGTATTTCTCTGTTATAATTGATTTGTTATGGAAACATAAAGATATAATTACACACACATGAAATACAGTAATCATGGGAAAAAATACATAGAAAACACTAGTTCTCTGTGAAAGATATGAGATCATGAAAAAGTTTAGTTGTATATGCTCATATGCTCCTAAGATAAGCTATATTGTTTAACTTGTTATTTAACTAATCCATGATAAATAATCTATAATCCAAACTAAACAAGCAGATTTAACAAGACACCCACATTCCCTCTGTTAACCTATTGCTTTGCTGCAGGCATGGTTTCAATACCAGGTGATTAGTAGAACCAAAGCTGAACCTGTCCAGAACTGGAAGCTGAATCTTTTTCCTTTGAAGCCTCATCATAAGACTTCTTACCAAAAAGTCTTCTGATCCCCCTTTGTCTCTTACAGCATGTTCATGTCGGGTTCATAAAGGTATGCCTACAGTAATGAAAACAAAACAAAGTTTTAGAACATTACTTATATACCATCAAAAAAAGTAAAAAAACAATATACTTAAAAAACACCCATTGAAGAGTGAGCTTAGATGAGCATACAATGTTAACAAATAATTTGAATTAAAAAGAATCTATCCCGACGAACGACACGAACATTCATAAATTTTGTCTATGTTAACTAAAGTTAGAATATCACGCGGGATTTAAAAAGGTACAGTTCTCATATTTAGTATACGGGTTAAGTAGTATTTAAGCTCAAGGAATAATGCATTTAGGCCCGGGGATAATTCATTCCGAGCAGGGGCGACCACCCCTTTCCTTTCCTGAATAACCTTGTATAAGTGAAATTATAAAATTGAATTTAAGAAGAATAATCCCCACCAAGTATCATTCCTAAATTGGCCATCAACTTCTTGCAAAAAAACATGCACTATCACACACTACATTATGATATTAATAAGGGCCAATTTTGTTAAACGCCAAACCTATTAAAAGACAAATTAATTTACATACTATATAAATGATAGGAGTACTCATTACTCATTAAGTACTGGCTAAGTTATTATTCAGTTCATACTTCATACATAGAAATTGCTATCCTCACAGTGCTGCCTAGCTCTACCACCACGTCATCCACCAACTTATACCTTTTTCCTCCATTTCTTGATGTCTTTTCTCTAAAAGCTAAAACTTCTTCTCATCCCTCCAAGTTTTTATTTAGATTTTTGTGCCTTGCTTTTCGGTTTAATTTGCTCTTCTTCCAACTCCTGCACCACAACAATTTTAAAATTAGCTCAATATTATTCATCCGCAAATAGCAGAATATGCTTAACAGCTAGTGAATATTAATTTAAGTATCGTCACTATCACCTGTTGTTCTCTCTTCCTCTGAATCTCTTGCTACACACATCCAAAAGTTAATAGTCTTATTAGTCAATGTACATGAAACTTTAATTGTACTTCAGCTCCTAATTAATATCACCTATAGTATATATAAAAAATATATTAATTTCCGGAGCTTCTTCTAAACGACTGTTTTCTTCTTTCAATTGTTTGATTTCTCATTCCAGTAGAGCTCTGTACTCCTGTGTAGAATATAAATAAATTCTTTAATAAAAATTCATTGCCTCAACGTGTCAACAAAAAAATACTTGCAAAATTATTCTAAAATTTGTGATTCAATGTTATAACAAAGAAGTCATAATAGTACAAGTACCTGTTTTCTAGCTCTAGATCAAGCTGCGGATTCTCTGTTCATGATCATCCTACGTCGCTTCTTTTGCTCCACCGTCTCTTCCTCTACAGGAACATCTGTGCTTCTTTTTCTCGAACTTCCCGAACTTCACATAAACCGGATTCAATGCTCGCCAGATGTTCATGATGATCCCATAGGTGGCCATGCGACCTTGAAATCATTAATATTTTCCGAGTCTGATTAGATGCAACTCTAATAGAAAAATCCCCCTCATTCCCGAAAGAACCAATAACATTTCTCTTGATACCATGTTTCCTCTTGGATTTTCGTCCATAATAAATATCCCATGCATCGCTTCCCCTAGAAAACTGATTTACTCTGGAACTCATTGTGCACTAAATGATTAACCTTTATAAATAAGAAAATAACAGAATTATTATCATAATAAGATTACTTATTAATGATGGCAAATCAATATATGAAGAAATCATAAATACAACAACAGGACAGACACATAAGATACTAATATAAACACTAAACACCGGCACTTCTAATTATTAGGGAATGAAACGATTGGAAAACTTGAATGAATAGTAAACCTCGCTTAATCATTATCCTAAATATTTTTGGCCCGGAACAACTGAAAAATATGAAAACTGTAAAGACTTAGGTTTTGTTTGGTCTAACTCATTTTTTCCTTTGTTTTCTTGGTATTCTTCTATATCAAAGCTACCGTTACCCAAAAACGATTCCGGATTACACTTTTAAAATGATTTGATCCAATTCAATAAAGTATTTAATCCAAGTCTAGACTCTACCTTAGTTTCCTTAGTATTTTTTTATATCAAAGCGATGCGTTACAAAAAATAATTCTGCATTACTCTTTTAAATTCTTTTTATCCAATTCGATAAAGTATTGAATCTAAGTGTAGACTAACTTTTTCCTTCGTTTTCTTAGTATGTTTATATAAAATAGATCGGTTACCAAAAACAATTCCAAATTACACTTTTAAAGAAAAAAATGTTCCAGTTCAAAAAAGTATTGAATCCTGGCTAGTCCAATCAGTTTTTTCCTCTTTGAAAAAAAAAATCAATTTTTTCCTTAGTTTTCTTAGTATTTTCTGTATATAAAACTCTTTAACAAAAAAAATCCCAATTTTCACTTTAAAATAATTGATCCATCTAATAAATTATTGAATCCATTCTTATTTCAAAAAAGTTAAATTAAAAAAAAACCAACCGAACCTGTACTGGCAAGACTGGCTTCACAGTAGTATATACATTGTGTACAACCATAGTTAGCAATGGGCCCACACAGTGGCGGTGCTACACCAAAACTTGTTACAAATTTTAGGTTTTATTTGTATTAAATTTATATAATAAAATGTATTTTGATTTGTACAAGTATATGACTTATAATGCAATATATAGCAGTTTTATCGATGATATAGTGACCTAGCTATAATCTATTTTTGCATATATAGGGACCTTATTACAGTTTTTGCTTAATTGAGGGACAGATCTGTCCCAACATTTTGTGAATTAGCCAAATATAACTAAACCACGGGTATCCCCAAATATAGCAAACATACCCCGGTTCTTTCCAAAGAAGACAAGTATAGCATCTCTAACCCTATGGAGAGGTAGATCTATAACCATGAGTATATTTTCATTTATTTGAAATAGTGTATTGATTTTGCATCATACAAGGACGGAGAGTGCAATTTACTTATAACCTACTAACTATTCGAACGTGAAAAAGGTGGTGAATTCTCTGCTGCTGGCAACAATCAAAGATTCTTCAAAATGAAATTGTTTACTAACAAAAAATTAATCAAAAAAGTACCACGTATACTAACAAATAAATTGATGAAATTAATAGTATAATCGGAGTAAATCTAAAAAAATTTACACGAATTCTGACCTTAATTGCTCGTAAGAAGGGTGAAGCAACGCTAGATGGACATTAAGAAGAGAGAAAAAGATCGAGAAGGTTACAGCAACCAGGATGGACTTTGAGGAGAGAGAGAGAGTGACAGAGAGAAAGAGAGAGAGCGAGAGAGAGATAGAGAGAGAGAGAGAGTTTAACGATTGAATGAGTGTGTTCTAAAAGCTTATTAATAACATACACGATAGCTGAAAAGACCAAAATAGACCCAAGTGAGGCCAACATCTTGAAAAGACCAAAATGCACTCAAGAGAAGTAACTTCGTTAACAAATCACTTGGTCTAAGTTAGCCAGGCAAATGAAGTTGAATGTGATACTGAGCCCTCTTAAGGTCAAAGAGAGAGTAATAAAGATCTGGCTTATTTTGATACATCAACGGGTCCCCTTATTAGTTTTTTTCAACTCGGGTACATTGTACTCCTTGTATGATTTTGAGGATTGTTAATTTAACATTGGTTTGTTTTTATATTGGAGAGTTACTGAGCCAAATCTGAAAAAAAATCAGATGCTAAAACTTAGAACACTGGGTGAGGTGAGATTTGAGATATGTCTCGAAATGTTTTCTCTGGGTTAATGCCTAATTCGAGGTGGACGAAAATTGAAGATATTTTGTCCTAGGAAGGATAATAATTAGGTCGGGAAGGGACATTGTAATTTTTATTCATGTTTTTTCCCATAAAAATTAAAAAGATCGAGTAATTTGTGCTAAATTTTGGAGTTAGGGTGGGATGTAGTCTAACCCCACTCATCCTTTCAGGGTCATTTTGACTCGATTAATATTGAATATCAAGAACTCTTGACATTTACAGATTATTCTAATCATTACAAATATCTAAATCTATCTTTTCAATTCTGAAGTTTTGGCATTGCATATTATTTTTGTTATAACTTAATTTTTCATCCGCTTTGAAGTTCTTCTGAAGTATTAATCGATCTTAGGTGATAAATATGACATACGTTTGGTGATATTTATCATTATTACGAGTCACATGTATCACTATAATCGTTTTATCATATTCATGATTGTGATCCTTTTTAATCTCTTTGAATTGGATGTCCTTCTCGGCGTCGTGGTAGTCGTGTTGGGAAGTCTTAAATACTGGATGCTATGAAAAAACTTCAGTGACAATCCTTAAAAAGGTCCAATTAGCATGGTGAAAATAAACGCTATTTATCCATGTTTAATGTTGAAAATTTATATGTAGTTCACTTAATAAATAACTAGTCACTTAATAGTATTAGGAACAACTAGTCAATGTAACCCCATATAAATAAATAAAAAATCCTTAACTTTGATTTAATTTCTTTTAACTTTATTCTAAACCTTTCACGTTTTCATCTTCCCTCCCACCCTTATCATGTCTTCGTGCAAAAAATGCTCACCATACCTCAATAACCATGCCATCATAAACACGAGCTTAAAACTGGAGAAGATCAAAAAGACAATCGCAACAAGAACATTGTTGAACCTTATTGAGCTTTGAGTCCTCACGGCAAGTTTCAAGCCCAATTTGTTTCCATATCAAAGATGAGCTTTTGAATCATCAGTGCGCGAGTAATTATTTGAGTACTTTCATTCGTGAGCAGTGGCGGACCTATGTGTAATTAAGAGGAGCTAAAGCCACCTAGATTTCATGAAACCCTTGAGAATTGATCAATCTAACTAATTAATATTCACTTGTTCTTTTGCTCACATATTGAAAGGAAGTATATGCTTCGAAGTTCAGGTAAATATTCGATAAAAACAAAGTTCAGTTA
Organism: Nemophila menziesii; assembly: GCA_029959085.1. Taxonomy (NCBI): domain Eukaryota; kingdom Viridiplantae; phylum Streptophyta; class Magnoliopsida; order Boraginales; family Hydrophyllaceae; genus Nemophila; species Nemophila menziesii. The sequence continues at coordinate 95,795,646 of JARWIR010000002.1, forward strand.
AGTAAAAAAAATTAGTTAACTTATAATATCTCATTTACATTACATAAATAATTCTATTAAAAAAACTTAACTCTATATATACTAATTTAAAACTCTTAATTTCATAAATTAAACATAAAAAGATATATTATTTTCCCTTAATTTTATTTATTATTTTAAACAATTTTAAATAGTTATATATATTTATGGTGAATATATATTTGTTTTACTTATACAATTGTTGATAAGTTTATCATAAAAGAATCCAATTGTTACGTCTTCGAGCCTCTTAGGAGTAAGCTCGCTAAGTCCGCCACTGTTGGTGAGATCTATCGATGGTGTCGTTGATTGACGTGACTCTTCTGTTGGAATTTATATTAGAAAAAGGAAAAATAGAAATGAATATTAAAAATGGAATGGGAATGAAAAATAGTTTATAATGAAATGGACGGAAGTTAAAAGAAGGAGACTTGGTTTGTTTTAGAAAATAGAAAATGGAAGGGAATGGACTTTTGTATAAAAGAGAAAGACTTTTATTAATGGAGTGATAAAATTTACAAAGGCTTTGAGTTGCTGAGATTGATTGATTACAAATGAATACTACAATTGTGGCGGTGCATTTTTGCCTAGATTTTTCTAGTTATTATTTTTTAATATATTTTCTAATATTTCTAGAAATTTCTCTATCTCTAAGCTACTAGTTAACTCTAGAATTATCTAGAGAAAATTGGATTAATCTAAAACTTCTAGATAGTAAAAAAACATTAATTTCAACACTCCCCTTTAATTTTTTTTCCGTAATTCCGAGCATCTCTCGTAGTATCTCGAATTTCGGTCGTGAAAGTGCTTTCGTAAAAATATCTGCGAGTTGTTCTTCTGTCCTTATGTATTGAAGCTCAATTTCACCATCATTTATCGCCTCTCGTAGAAAATGATATTTGATAGCAATGTGTTTAGTCCGGCTATGATGGACGGGATTTTTTGCCATTGCTATTGTAGACTTGTTGTCGCAGTAGATTTTTGTTGGTGTTTCTTGTTGTTCACACATGTCTTCAAGTATTCGTCTAAGCCATATTGCCTGACTTGTTGTTAGTGTTGCTGCAACATATTCCGCTTCTGCTGAAGATTGTGCCACGCAGTCTTGTTTTTTTTTATGACCATGAGAATATCCCTGAGCCGAGTGAGAACGTATAGCCCGAGGTACTCTTCATATCATCTACTGATCCAGCCCAATCACTATCGGTATAGCCAATCAGTCTTGAGTCAGTGTTAGGCTCGTACGATATGCCATAGTCCTTTGTACCTTGTAAGTATCTTAATATTCTTTTTCCTGCTCCATAGTGGACCTGACTTGGACTGTGCATGAATCTCGATAGTAGACTTGTAGCGTACATGATGTTTGGTCTCGTAGCTGTAAGATATAGTAAACTTCCAATGAGACTTCTATATGTTGCTGGATCTATCTTAGCCGAGCCGTCTTCTTTGGTTAGTTTTTCGTTGGTGACCAAGGGAGTAGCAACAGTTTTGCATCCGTGCATCTTGAACTTCTTTAGTAAAGTTTCTGTATATTTCTTCTGTGAGATGAATATTCCTCTTGTATCTTGTCTTACCTCAATGCCGAGAAAGTAGTGCATTAACCCGAGATCCGTCATCTCGAAGGTTTTCATCATATCTTCTTTGAATTCTTTGATCATTTTCTCATTGTTCCCTGTATAGATGAGATCATCTACATAAAGAGAGACAATGAGTCTGTTGTGATTATCTTGATTTTTAATGTAGAGAGTAGGCTCGTTTTGACTTCTGGTGAATCCTCGATTAGTGAAGTAATTGTCAATTCGACTGTACCACGCCCGAGGAGCTTGCTCGAGTCCGTATAGTGCTTTTTTTAGTCTTAGAACACGATCTTCTTGGCCTTTCTCCATGAAACCTTGAGGTTGCTCGACATATATTTCTTCTGCTAGATACCCATTGAGGAAGGCTGACTTCACATCTAGTTGATATATCTTCCATTGTTTTTTAGCAGCTAATGCAATAAGTGCTCTTATAGTGTCTAAGCGTGCAACTGGTGCAAATGTCTCGTTCTAGTCAATACCTGGTAGTTGTGAATACCCTTTAGCAACCAGTCTTGCTTTATGTTTTTGGACTGAGCCATCTGGGTTGAGCTTCGTCTTGTAGACCCACTTGACTCCGATGACTTCTTTGTTAGTTGGCCGGTCTACCAACTCCCATGTTTTGTTTTTCTCGATCATTTTGATCTCTTCCTCCATTGCATTTACCCATTCTTTTTGTTTTGATGCTGCTTCAAAACTTTCGGGTTCCAAAGTCACAAAGTTACATGTTTGATATATGTCTCTAAGTGACCTTGTCTTGCCTGGTGTTTCCGGAGATGATTCGTCATCACTGGACGAAGATGAAGATGATCTTGGAGTTCTTGGTGATGTTGGTTCCTGAGTACTTTGTGGACCTTCTTCTTCGGTATTATCCATGTTGCGCACCCTTGGTACCATTATAGTTTGTCGTTCCACCTTTCCTTCATCCCAATTCCATTTTGAATTTTCGTCGAACTCGACATCCCGACTGACAATAAGTTTCTTTGTTTTGATATTATAGATTTTATAGCCTTTTGATTCTGAGCTATAGCTAAGGAATATTCCTTTTTCTGTCTTCTCTTCTAGTTTGTGTCGTTTCTCTTTTGGAATGTGCACGTAGTAGATGTTGCCGAAGACTCTAAGGTGTCGTGCTAACGGCTTCCTTCCACTCCATGCTTCAATTGGTGTTTTATTTTGAACAGCCTTTGTTGGACATCTGTTGAGAAGATAGACTGCAGTATATACTGCTTCTGCCCAGAATTCCTTTGGCATTCCTTTCTCAGCTAACATAGTTCTTGCCATCTCCATGACTGTTCTGTTCTTCCTTTCTGACACACCATTCTGTTCTGGAGCGTAGCCGACAGTTAGTTGGTATTTGACTCCTTCATCATCACAAAATTTGTTAAACTCCTTTGAGGTATACTCCTTTCCTCGATCACTTCGAATAACTTTAATTCATCGACCACTTTGATTTTCGACAAGATTTTTGAATTTCTTGAAGATACCGAATACTTCTGACTTTTCTCTCATGAAGTAGACCCAAGTCATTCTAGTATAGTCATCAATGAAAAGGATGAAGTACCTGTTATTTTCAAATGTTGGAGTCCTCATTGGTCCACATACGTCTGTATGGATAAGTTCTAGTACGTGTTTTGCTCTCCATACTTTGCCTGAAGGGAATGATTTTCTGTGTTGTTTTCCTTCTAGGCATCTCTTGCACACGTCGTTATTCACTTGGATTATTGGTATATTTTTTTATCATATTCTTCTGATGGAGAATTTTTAACCCGTGAAAATTGAAGTGTCCGAACCTTCGGTGCCATAGCCATGATTGGTCTTCTTGAGCTTTCATGGTCGTTTCAACATACTTCCATTGGATCGGAAAATTTCTCTGCTGTTGCATTTTTACTACAGCTATTTTTTGATTTTTTTTTTTATTATCATATATCGTGCACGAGTCATCTTTAAATAAGAGTTTATATCCTCTTTCCATCATTTGACACACACTTAATAGATTTGTATCTAGTTTGGGGACCAATAGTACATCATGGATTAGTCGCATACCTTTTTGCGTGTTGACCGTGATTGTACCTTTGCCTTCGACCTTCACTAGATCTCCATTTCCAAGCTTGACTTGAGATTTGACTGATTTGTCTATATCTCGAAATATTTTTTCGTCACCGGTCATGTGGTTGCTACAGCCGCTATCAATATACCAGGTGTCGTCTTTCACTTCTGAAGCAGCTTGACATGCGTAGAATAGGTTGTCTTTGTTTTTATTTTCTTCAGAGAAGTTAGTCTGGTGCTTTTGTTTAGACCGGCAATCTTTCTCCAAGTGGCCAAATTTTTCGCAATTCTTGCATTGTGGTTTTCCACGAAACCAACAATCTTTTTCAAGACGATTAGTTTTCTTACAGATACGACATGGTGAATATTTTCTTGATCTTTGATTAGATTCACCATTTTCTCTATTTTTAGAATTTTCTCCAAATTTTCTTCCCCCATTTTTAGAATTTGAGACCTTATATTAAGTTTAGACTGAAATGCGTTTTCTATTGATTCATTTTCACGCATACTTAGTCTTTTCTCGTAAGCTTCTACAGAGCCTACCAACTCCGTTACTGACAGAGTGGCTATATCCTTAGTTTCTTCAGTAGTAGTTACTATCGGATCGTATTTAGCAGGAAGAGTAATTAATATTTTTTCCACGACCCTTTTATCAGTTATATCATCTCCATAGGCTCTTAATTGGTCAACTATTTCTCGTAATTTAGTGTAGTAATTTTTTATGGTCTCAGATTCTTTCATTTTCATATTTTCTAATTCCCTTCTTAGAGTTTGAAGTTTAATATTACGTACCTTTACGTTTCGTTGAAACTCCTCTTTTAACGTATCCCAAGCTTGCTTCGCCGTAGTAGCACCGCTAATTCTTGGGAACAAGGACTCCGCCATGGCCATTTGTATGCTGTAAAGCGCCAGATTATTTTTTCCATTTCCTTAGTTAATTTTTCTTTCTCCGTTGCGGATATAGTTGACGTATTTTCGGGAACAGTATATCTCTTGTCAACAATATCCCATAAACTCTGGGACATGAAATATGTCCTCATCTTAATTGCCCAGTAGTCGTAATTTTCTCCCCGAAAAATCGGGATCGAAATTTGGGTATTGCTTAGGAAAGTGGCCATGAGAAATTTATATGGTAGAGGTATTTTTGCGGAAGATCGAACAAGGCTCTGATACTACTTGTTGGAATTTATATTAGAAAAAGGAAAAATAGAAATGAATATTAAAAATGGAATGGGAATGAAAAATAGTTTATAATGAAATGGACGGAAGTTAAAAGAAGGAGACTTGGTTTGTTTTAGAAAATAGAAAATGAAAGGGAATGGACTTTTGTATAAAAGAGAAAGACTTTTATTAATGGAGTGATAAAATTTACAAAGGCTTTGAGTTGCTGGGATTGATTGATTACAAATGAACTCAGTGGCCCTATTTATACTACAATTGTGGCGGTGCATTTTTGTCTAGATTCTTCTAGTTATTATTTTTTAATATATTTTTTAATATATTTTCTAATATTTCTAGAAATTTCTCTATCTCTAAGCTACTAATTAACTCTAGAATTATCTAGAGAAATTTGGATTAATCTAAAACTTCTAGATAGTAAAAAAACATTAATTTCAACATTTTCGATTGATTTCCATGTTGAATTTTGGTGAATAATTATCAACGCCTCCCAAAATGGCTACATAATCATTTGAAATAAGCCTACCCATTACTTTGGATGCATGGAGATAGTAAAGCTACAGAAAGATGCGAAAACTAACTAATTCTAGTAATATGTTGAATTTGTTAACTTCCGGTTCATTTGCGGTTTGCTCTTTTTGTCCAAATTTGGATAAGCCAAGGTTATGATTCAGGAAGCAAGGACAAAACTTCAGAATGTCATTGTCTTTTAATTTCTCAATAAAGATATAGTGATTGATTATCAGCGTCTCCTAGTAATAATGGTCTTTTTGTTTTTTTAATATGTATCATAATAGAGGTTTTGAATCGATTTTCATTTTTGTTCGTATTATAGTTTCTTGTTTATGTTACTTTTTGTATATCTGTGTAAAGTTGTTGTTTCAGTTTAACAAATTTTTGGTCATACGAATACCCGAACTTTGTGGTTTTAAAACAAAAACTTTGTACTTCTGGTGTGTTTATTATATGTGTTCAACTCTTCACCTGGGTTTGAGAAATACAAAATTTGATACAGTGATCAATTTTGATAGAAGAATTGTAAAAAAAAAATGATCATAGGAGTTGACTAAATTTGACCGTCATAATTGACCCATGGTCACTTTCTTCTTCAAGTACCGCAATTTAATGAGCGTATATCGCTCGTTAGGTTCTTTAATATCTCCTACCCATTGGTTTATCATGTGATTTTTCTTAACTGAACCTGGCCAAAGAATTTGTTCTCCAATGTATTAGTTGATAAAATAATTTACCTAATAGGTTGTTGACATGAGTAAAAGTTTTGAAGAACATAGAGTGAAACGCTAATTAAGGCAGCATGTTAGGATAGCTAACCATTTAAGGAGCTCTGCCACTAGTACTTTTTCAAGCAACAAGTTGGTATGGAACATTTCATAAATAATCCCATGGAAATATTTGGTCATTAATATATGAATTCTTTCCCAATTCATTAATGTAGTTGAAGCCCTTCAAGCATTAAGAACTCAATACGGAACAAGAGGGAACAACTGATTATTCTGGGTCTTTTTGAATTAATCTGAAAAAAAAAATACTTTGGTGACAATTCGATCTTGAATATCAGCTTAAGCTGCTACACCATTTTCAATAACAAGCTTCCAGAAAACCCCTAACAAGCTAGTGTGTTTATATCATTAAGTTTCGCAACACATATATCTGCTGTTTTACGAACATAAAACATGGAATAAAATGAATTAGTATTTGGGTAAAATTACCAAATTTGAATGAATGCATAAAAATGTCTCCTTGTCATTCAAATCCTATGTAAAAATGATTAAACAATCTGGAAAAAAGTACCAGTAACAAACATTCGTTACTCGCACTTAACATCACATGCTCCATGAGTAGTTGGGAGAAGTCATAACCTGCCCAATAAAGGGATATATCAAAAAGAAAAAAGGAAAAAAGAGGGAAAAAAGTATCTCTTCAAGTGTAGAATATCGAAACAATGCTTCAGCAACTTCTGCAAGATTATCCTGAGGTATAGCCCTACAAGTAGCTGTTGCTCAAACTGTCCCATATGGTTAGTGAGCCCACTGCTAGATTCAGCTACGTACATCAATAATGCTTGTTGCTCCCGCGTTCGCTCGTAAAATTTTTATAGTAAGAGATGGAGTATATCTATCAAGATTCGAAAGGGTTATTGCACACACAGTTTTAATTTCAATTACAAATAAAAAGAGAAAGGAAAATTCCTACGGATCCTTGATGAAGCTGTTAAGAAATTATCTAATGTTTCGTTTGAGGATCCACTTTCTGGAATTAATATGGAGTAAACGTAAACAGTAATCTGTATGTTTTGCACTAAAATGTTGAAAGAGAGACTTAAATGCTTTAAAACAGAAGTGAAGAACTGACAAATTACATTTAACTATAGCATTAAAGTGATACCCATGCAAAGTGGAAAAGCTTATCGGCGATAACAGAACAAAGATCATATATTAACAACACACAAAAATGAAGGTTAATACACCATTGGTTTTTGTGCTAGGGAGAACAGCCAAAATATACATCAAAGAGTCAATATACCTATGTTACTAAAAAAATTAGCAATATACCCCTATGGAGCAATACATTTGAGTGATCAAGTTGCCCATTATGCTTTTTAAAGCTATTGATCATGATTTTCCATTCACGATATTATAACAAATGAAGCTACAAAATTCCAGATTTGGCTTTGTAAAACAATATCTAACCACTTATGGAATAACAATTATTGTAATTATTTCCACTCCACTCTAAAATATAGTTACACATGTATAGAGAAAGAAGTGTAGTTAATACTTGCTAACTGTATAGTAGGTGTTAAATTTTCAGTTTCATTCACTTGTTATTCAGCAGTTCAACTGAAAACCATAAAGATATAATATCAAACACCTTATCTTAAATCTCCTATGATCATTTAAACCAGAAATTATTACAAGAAGACTGAAATTGAGAAATTTATTGCAATAATACAAATAATACTTTGTAACTGAAATTTATAATATCAAAAAATGGTGTAGGATAATAATTTAAAAGTAATTATTAATAGGTGAAATTTAGATTGTCTCACTGAGGAGAAAGTTAGAAGCCACCCTAGGCGTTTATTTCTTTTAGTGAAGAGGTCGAAGCTATAATCCCTGTATCATTTGATCTCGCACATCATCACCATTCATTTTGCCTAATGATTGTGTGAGAAATAAGAGAGGAATAGAAAATCACTTGTGAGAGAAAAAGTGAGTAAGATCATGTAAAACTCAGGCGAGAAATCGATCTGGTTGAGGAAAATGCGAGTCGCCCTTCGAGGCTTGTTCAGCCCTAAAAGACTTATTCACCCCTTCGAGGTTTATGAAGATATGATGGACGAATCACATTCTTCTCCACCAGAAATCGTGTTATTCCAATCACCGACATGATAAGACCGCTGAAGCAATATTTTCGTAGTGATGACGATCATCACTGAACCTCCATCATGTTTATTTGTAACGTAGATTATTGCTTCAGAAGGATCTCAAATAGGCTTAAGAACTGAGTTCCAACAAAAATTATTTGAAAAGTCAACATCAAAATTGAAAAGATATTCTTAGTGCTTGAGTACTCTAGAGTGATCAAGAGGTTTTCATATTGAACCTTACCAATATATTTTCCAAAATCCATCACAATTGATGATACAATCCTCATAATCATATTATGTGCCTGACTTAGAAAAAAGTAATCATAAACCTGATGAAATTATAAAGGAACCCACGTATACAACTTTTTGGTCCTGCTAGCTTAGACTAAGCATTTGTTAATAAACTTACTTTTCTTATGTGCATTTTAGTCTTTTCGTGAAATGCCTACTTTTAATAAAATCACTTCTAGAACACCCTCATTCTCCAAACTTCTTCAAACTTCTTCCGTGTGCATTTTGGTCTTTTCAGGTTTTGCCGATGTCTATTATAAAAAAGCATTTAGAACACCCTTACTCAAACATCATCACTACTTCTCTCTCTCTCTCTCTCTCTCTCTCTCTCTCTCTCTCTCTCTCTCTCTCTCTCTCTCTCTCTCTCTCTCTCTCTCTCTCACACACACACAAAGTCCGTCCAGCTTTTCACCCTTCTTACTACTTACAAGCAATTAAGTTCAGAATTTGTATATTCTTTCAATTTATTTCAGTTATACCTTTTCTATCATTATTTTATTTGTTAGTGCATGTGTTACTGTTTTTAAAAACTTATTTGTTAGTAAAATATTTTAATTTTGAAGAATGTTTGATCTTAGACCGCAGCAGATAATTCGCCACTTTGCTCATGTTCGAATCTTTATTAGATTATGAGTTAATCATACTCTCGGTCCTTGTATGATGCAAAATCTATACCCTATGTTTCACAACATAGAAGAATATAATACTGTGTTATAGATCTACCCCTCCACGGGGACATAGATACAATTCTTGCCTTCTTGTAAAAATTTTCTATAATTGGAATAACATAGCCATGGGTTTATTTGGATATTTCACTTGATGTGTGAACAAAGGAGCATATTTTTTTCTAAATTAATTGCTTTATAGATCACCATATTATGCAAAATCTGCAAAATATAGGTCCTATATTATGCAAAAATGCATTATAAATCAATATATTATGTAAAAACTACAATTTAGGCCCCTATTAATTTATTGACGTAACTGCTTTTATACCATATAACATATATTTTATTATACAAATTTTATACAAATAAAATAATTCAAAGCCTAAAAGAATAATTATAACAAGTTAGGGGGTCAAGGGGCGGATAAATCAATGTCTAAAAGGAAAATTTGAACAAGTTAGGGGGTCAAATGACTACGCCCCAATGTGGACCCTTGGCGAATTATGGTTGTACAAAGTTTAACACTTCACGGCAAAACACGAGATATATTTGTGGTATTTGCTGGTTTTCTCGTGAAGATGTGAAGTCAGCTTGGCCAAGGTCATAGGATCAAATTCTTTAAAAGTACAATCAAGTGATGGGGAATGTTTTTTGGGTTAGTACCATATCTGTCCAAATACAGAAATTACAAAGAAAAACATAGGAAAGAACGGAAAAATACAAAGAAAAACGTACCGGACTGAATCGAAAAAATTTAATTTTTTTTGAATCTGTTGTGGGAATTAGAATCCGAATATGTGAAAAGGTGACATTTACTATTAATCCAAGTTTGCTGATTGTGTCATTTCCATCATAATTAGAATTGTCTTGAGTTTCTTGTATATTTGAGTATCTTCTGTGTGTTTGTCTTGTTTGATGTATATATGTTTTCTCTTTTTAATATTGTTTTGCCATCATTAATAAGTCATCATCTAGTACGTACGTTAATAATGTTGTTATATTTAGTCTCTTTATAATAAATTTGTTAATAACGCAGCTAATTTATGAGTGGACAATGAGTTCGGTGGTAAATCAATTGTCCAGGGATGTGATCAATGTTAGCTCGGGTGACTGGGAAGCTGATGAATGGGAGGTTTATTATGGACGAAAATCCAAGAAAAAACCTGTTGGCAAGGGAAATTCTATTGGTTATTTCGGGATTGTGGGGGATTTGTCTAGTAGAGTTATATTTACTCAGACTTCAGAAAATATTAATAATTTTAAAATTTATTACTCGGATGTGTTTTTTCATTCTCTGGAAAATGAGATGCACATAAGAGGGCTCCACTTATCTATGATGGAGAAATATTTAGACTATGGAAAGAATGGGATGAAAGAGCTAATAAAGAAGTCATGTAGCCTCCTATGGTCATTATTATGAATACAGATGATAAGGTACCACCTCGATTGGTTTTTCCTTTTTGCCATCTCGAGTGTTTTTACTGTTCTTTGTTGGCGAATGCTTCGCAGTTGTTGGTGTATTAATTCTTGATCAATCTCATAATTATTTTTGCTTTTCTCGAATATTTTACAGTGAACATGAGAGAAAAGATGTGGAATGAAGAATAAGCATGTGGAATGAAAGTTGCTACTAGTTCACTAGTTCACAAGTTTACATGGTATGAATAAGAAAAATATGTGATCCACAAAGTTATGTGGTACGGGTATTTTGATATTTGAAAATTTATAACAAAATACTTGAAAGCATTAATATATTTGGAGATGCATTTTCCATTGGTGACATATCACTTAACGAAGTACACTCCAAGCTGTTCGAAGCTGTTCGAAGATAATGAAAAATTTGTTACAGACAGTTTAGAATTAATGAAGAAGTACATTTCATGTTGTTTGGATCAGTAACCAGGTAGATGTCTACATAATGGTAGAGGTCGTTTCTATTTTGATCGTTCGGTATCTTAGGAGGTGATCAGTAGTAATAATAGATGTTTACATAAAGCTAGAGATTATTACTATTTTACTTATTTGGTATGTAATAGTTTAGCAATGGTAATATTATTTCAATTCAAAATTTTAGTTATGTATATTCAATTTTGATTAAAAAAATTAAATCAAAGCATATAATTTTTCTAAATTACCATTTTTTCTCTATTGATAGTCAAAGTTCCAAATGATATGCTAATTTTGAACTGTGTAACCTATAAACAACGCATACTAATCGCACGTCAGCTTGAGATTTAAGGTAAGGGTAGCAAAAAAAAGAATCATATTTAGGTTTGTCAAAGAGTAAAACCAGAGTAAAATATAACCCCACATTTATCCAAGGATTTATTACCATCTAAATCACAATTTCAACTTTAATAGCCTTCTCCCGTCCTTTCAAATTAAATTGTGTATAAAAGTTCTAAAGAATATCATTGTACCCAAAATAACCTGTTATAATTTAATATAAATGACCAAATATCTTTTCTTTTCATAACTCGTCAAAACCTTGCTTCTGAAGAACCGCCCGCCATCAACACCGCCGTCAACATATCCATCCGCCCTTAGAGAGTGTCGAAATGGGAAGATCACTCTGAATCGGCCAGAGAAAGCGAATAAGAAGATTGAATTGTCTGATCTGAAAGGTGATCATACACTTAACCTGGAAATTTTAATGTGAGAAGATCTTTATCCTTTGATAAGAAAGGAAATGCTTTGAATTTTGATAGCAATGACTCTCTGTTTACACAGAAGGGTGTAATTCTTTTTTAAAGGTTTTTTTTCTTTACCACATGACATCATGAAAGAAAGAGCATTCTGAAGAGTTATTATTCGTTAGCAACAAGGTATTTGATAATATTCCTTTCCTTTATAATTTTTTAACAAGTAGCTTTAAATAAATATTATTGATTCACAGGCTATTTTCAAGCCTACAAGCCCCATCCGCGGAGGAATTCTCATATGCTTACCTCAAGTATGTGATACTCTAGACCCTATATACATTTTGTATAACCCTAAAGGCTTGTATTAGTTTGTTTTCCTATTTTATAGGATATTATCGTTCGAGGGGGTAAACAATTGCCTTTGTACAGGCGAGTTTTCAATTCTATTTTTTTTTTAGTTTATTGGTTTATGAAGTTTGTGATAATTGCAGGAAAGTCCTTGATGTTGAGTCACCTATTACGATTGTAATTCCGAATAAAAGCTCAAGCTATAGTGTGGATTGAATATTTATTTGATATTTGCAGGATGCTAAAGTAACTATTCCCCTGGATAGTGTAGAAGAAGACTGGGTTGTATCTTGTGTTATTTTTAGATATGGTGTGATGTGATGATATTGTTCCAATTGATTGAACAATATTTAATTAATTATTTTTATTTGTTTAATTAATTATATGAAATTGTTTATTTATATATTGTGTTGTAATTTTATTCATTCAATGATTTGTAATTTTTATTCCTTCAATGGGTTTGTAATTTTTATTATTTTATTCATTGGGTTGTAATTTTTATTCATTTTATTAATTGGGTTGTAATAATTATTTATTTTATTTTCATATGAATATAGTTGCTTAGTTATATCAAATTGTTGCTAAAAGATGGCTTTGGGTATGGATAAGAGTTGGATCAATATGACAGATTATTTTATGGAAGAATATATTTTGGGGTTTTGGCTTTTATCGAATATGTTGAGAAACAAGATGTTTTTAATGGTTTAATGTATTGAATGTGTAATAATTGTAATAATATGCGTCGATAACTCACCCAAATGGTTAGGAGCCAATATTCGAGTGTAAACTCAAGCTCAAGGACAGTTTGATGATGGTAAGTGAGGAGAGAGCCAAAAGCCTACTTCAAATTTACCAAATATACATTCCATACCGTCCCTAAGCCTACGCTATAACCATACAGTCCTCGTGATTCCTAGTTATGTAGTGGATTTGTAATTCAGCTAATAGGGAGTATGCTAGGTGGAGCGTTCAAAGTTAGTGAGGATCGATGAACACTCTATAGTCATCATCTTGAGACAAGTACAAGCATAAACTTCTAGTACTGTGAAGTTAATTTTAAATTGATTATTTGTGTTTGATTTTGCATGACATTTATATGTGTATATTAATTCCTAAGGTCATACTATATGAGATTTATTTTAAGTTATGCTTTGGGTGTTATTCATTAGACTCTACCTTTTTGCGTATCACCTTGAACCCTTGTTTTTTTTATTTTGCTTTGTCGGGACGACGAAGGTTTGAGTTTGGGGTCTTGATGTCTCCCTATTTGTTATAATTATTTGCTCGTAGGAGATATCAAATTAGGTGATTATTTGACTTATTTACTAGACTTTTAAGCTTATTTGGTCATATTAGGATTTCTTCCCTTGGATTTGGATTATTTATGTTTTAGAGCTTTTATTCGTTAATTCATTTATTTTTAGTGTAAAGTTCTTAGGTTTATCATTTGATGAAGTATCAAGACAAGGAGAAGAAACGGGAAATAAAGTCTTGGATTAAGCGTTGAAGTCAAAGGCGGGAAAAATTGATTCGAAGAAGTAATTAGCGGAGAATGAAATCTGGAATATGTTCACAAATCACTTTTTTTTAGCATCATAGCCACTGATTCAGCCTTGGAGCATAAAATGAGGTAGATAGAGCTTGAAGACAGGAAGATTTTCCAAGTTGAACAAAGATATTCCGAGTCCGGACGCAAAAGTTACAGGTGTTTTAGTAACAGCTAGTAAACAGTTACGGGATTTCATTAAATGGATTGGGCTTTTATTCCAATTAACCTAATCCTTTTTTTAAAAGCCCAATCCGTTTTTCCCACTATTAAAAAGAACTTTAACTTCAGTTTTTAGACACACAATTCATATTAGAGAAGAGGCAACGCTTAGAAGAAGTCAGAGAAGCAAAAAGGAAAGAGAAAGCTGAAACTGGAGAATTCCTTCTTCCAACAATAGCAATTATCAACCCTTTAATTAGGTTTTTCTTATTTCTATAATTCATTATAAACACGTTTTATTTTAATTTAGTAGTTTTTAATATTAGCATGAGCTAAACTCCTTAAGTGCTTGACAATCGCATTAATGGGTTAAACCCAAGTTTATTAAATTTATGTTTTTGAATTTGGGATTGATTAATTTAAATTGAATTGTGTAATTTCGTATTGACTATTATTTTACATTTAAATACTGTCTTTGAAGTAATGAATCAAATATAGTATTTAGTAATTAAGCTATTCACTTTGGTGGGGAAGTGATCGCCTTGACGGGGGATTTAATTACGGAACTAAATAATAGACATAAGGTAGAAATAATTGACCTTGGTGGGCTTAGTTTACCTTATAACCAATTGGGTAGAATACTTGACCATTCAAATGTGGATTATAATCGCCCCGACGGGGTTTGTAACACCTAAGAATAGCTCCTAAGTCCACCCTGACGGGGTTAGGAGATTATACAATCCCGACTAGTACTTAATCTCGATTCATCCCTTAAACAGAAACATTGATTTAATAGATTTAGGTGAAACCCTTGCGAAACTCAAGTACTGCCTTTAAATCTTTGTGTCTACTCATTTTTACTTACTTGCGTTTCATTTATTTGCATTAGTTTATTTAGAATTTTAATTTATTTGCATCTTAGTCCTTAATCAAAAATAAAAATAAATCTTTATATCATTTATTTTCTCGCATCATATAACAATTATCTACACTTATAACATAACATCTAAAGTCATATCCAATCCGTCCCTAAGATCAAAATCCCGTTTACCGGATATTACTTGGACAACCCGTACACTTGCGGTACGTGTCTTGCCTTTTTAGGTGTGTTATTTTTTAACACAGAAGGAGATGGTGGTGGGGTGGTGGTGCATGATTTCCTTCACTTACTATCCCAGCTTGAACTAAAAATTCTTCAAATGTCATATCTCTGGTTGGATCCTGAGTTTGAGAAGAAGGGTTAATCTGAACACTTTCACCGTCCGTCTGTTGAAATTCATTTGTCCCTATTTGGAAATGATCATGTGATGTATTGTTTTCATCTACCAAGGACTGAAAATCTTCTCCTTGAATGTCATGCTCGTCCCCATACCATAAACGGTTGAAATAATCTTCCATATTCATTATTCCGGTAAATATTAATGTACCTGGGCATGAATTAGAAAAAGAAAAAAACTTATTTTATTATAATTGTGTCATAATTTCTTATTTAAAAAAAAGATAATTACCTATATTTTGCATGTTTCACAATAAATTATACAATTCTTATTTTCTTGATGGAAATAAACTATATAATTAAATTACGCTATATTTTTATTTTTAGCAAAAAAATATTATAAAATCCTATATTTTATTTTACGCACCATAAATATTATTGTTAACTTAATAGTGTAAATTTGATAATTAATTTATATGATAGAACATTACTTATATACCATCAAAAGAAGTAAAAAAACATAATATTTTAAAAACACCCATTGAAGAGTGAGCTAAGATGAGCATACAAACCTTTGTTCTAACCTTAACTAACTTCTTATTGAGGTTTGCTTTTACACGTGTCTATCTTCTGCGCAGAATTGCTTGGTACTACTTCGGATTCACATAAACCGGTTTCAATGCTCGCCGGATGTTCATGATGATCCCATAGGTGGCCATGCGACCTTGAAATTATTAAAATTTTCCGAGTCTGATTAGATGCAACTCTAATAGACAAATCCCCCTCATTCCCGAAAGAACCAATAGCGTTTATCCTGATACCATGTTTCCTCTTGGATTTTCGTCCATAATAAATATCCCATTCATCGCTTCCCCTAGAAAACTGATTTACTCTGGAACTCATTGTGCACTAAAATATTAACCTTTATAAATAAGAAAATAACATAATTATTATCATAATAAGATTACTTATTAATGATCGCAAATCAATATATAAAGAAATCATAAATATATCAATAGGACAGACACATAAGATACTAATATAAACACTAAACAGTGGCACTTCTAATCATTAGGGAATGAAACGATTGGCAAACTTGAATGATTATTAAACCTCAATTAATCATTATTCTAAATATTTTTGGCCCGGAACGACTGAAAAATAAAAATTGTAAAGACTTAGGTTTTGTTTGGTCTAACTCATTTTTTCCTTAGTTTTCTAGGTATTCTTTTATATTGAATTTACCCGTTACCCAAAAACGATTCCGGATTACATTTATAAAAAAAATCTGATCCAATTCAATAAAGTATTTAATCCAAGTCTACACTCAATTTTACCTTAGTTTTCTTTGTATTTTTTTATATCAAAGCGATGGGTCCACACAGTGGCGGCGCCACACCTAAACTTGTTACAAAATTTAAGTTTTATTTTTATTAAATTTATATAATAAAATGTATTTTTATTTATACAAATATATAACCTTATAATGCAATTAAATCAATAAATTAGCATGAACATATATTACAGTTTTATCGATAATATAGTGACCTAGCTATAATGCATTTTTGCATATATTGGGACCTTATTACAGTTTTTTCTTAATTGAGGGACCGATCTGTCCAAACATTTTGTGAATTAGCCAAATATAACTAAACCACGGGTATCCCCAGATATAGCAAATATACCCCGGTTCTTTCCAAAGAAGACAAGTATAGCATCTCTAACCCTATGGAGGGGTAGATCTATAACACGTGAGTATATTTTCATTTATTTGACACAGTGTATTGATTTTGTATCATACAAAGACGGAGAGTGCAATTTACTTATAACCTACTAATCGAACGTGAAAAACGTGGTGAATTCTCTGTTGCGGGCAACAATAAAAGATTCTTCAAAATGAAATTGTTTACTAACAAAAAATTAATCAAAAAAGTACCATGTATACTAACAAATAAAATGATGAACTTAATTGTATAATCGGAAATTTACACGAATTCTGACCTTAATTGCTCGTAAGGGGGAAGCAACGCTAGATGGACTTTAAGAAGAGGGAAAAAGATCGAGAAGGTTACAGCAACTAGGATGGTCTTTGAGGAGAGAGAGAGAGAGAGAGAGAGAGAGAGAGAGAGAGAGAGAGAGAGAGAGTTTGACGATTGAATGAGCGTGTTCTAAAAGCTTATTAATAACATGATGTGTGAACAATGGAGCATATTTTTTTCTAAATTAATTGCTTTATAGATCCCCATATTATGTAAAATCTGCAAAATATAGGTCCTATATTATGCAAAAATGCATTATAAATCAATATATAATGTAAAAACTACAATTTAGGCCCTATTAATTTATTGACGTAACTGTTGTTATACCATATAACATATATTTTATTATACAAATTTTATACAAATAAAA
The DNA here is from genome assembly GCA_029959085.1 of Nemophila menziesii. Lineage (NCBI taxonomy): Eukaryota > Viridiplantae > Streptophyta > Magnoliopsida > Boraginales > Hydrophyllaceae > Nemophila > Nemophila menziesii. The sequence continues at coordinate 95,813,133 of JARWIR010000002.1, forward strand.
TAATTCAAATCCTAAAAGAATAATTATAACAAGTTAGGGGGTCAAGGGGCGGATAAATCAATGTCTAAAAGGAAAATCTGAACAAGTTAGGAGATCAAATGACTACGCCCCAATGTGGACCCTTGGCGAATTATGGTTGTACAAAGTTTAACACTTCACGGCAAAACACAAGATATATTTGTGGTATTTGCTGGTTTTCTCGTGAAGACGTGAAGATGTGAAGTCAGCTTGGCCAAGGTCATATTTTTCGGATCGGATCAAATTCTTTAAAAGTACAATCAAGTGATGGGGAATGTTTTTTGGGTTAGTACCAGATCTGTCCAAAAACATAAATTACAAAGAAAAACATAGGAAAGAACGGAAAAATACAAAGAAAAACGTACCGGACTGAATCGATAAAATTTAATTTTTTTTGAATCTGTTGTGGGAATTAGAATCCGAATATGTGAAAATGTGACATTTACTATTAATCCAAGTTTGCTGATTGTGTAATTTCCCTCACAATTAGAATTGTCTTGAGTTTCTTGTATATTTGAGTATCTTCCATGTGTTTGTCTTGTTTGATGTATATATGTTTTCTCTTTTTAATATTGTTTTGCCATCATTAATAAGTCATCATCTAGTACGTACGTTAATAATGTTTTTATATTTAGTCTCTTTATAATGAATTTTTTAATAACGCAGCTAATTTATGAGTGGACAATGAGTTCGGTAGTAAATCAATTGTCCAGTGATTAATGTTAGCTCGGGTGACTGGGAAGCTGATGAATGGGAGGTTTATTATGGACAAAAATCCAAGAAAAAACCTGTTGGCAAGGGAAATTCTATTGGTTATTTCGGGATTGTGGGGGATTTGTCTAGTAGAGTTATATTTACTCAGAGTTCGGAAAATATTAATAATTTTAAAATTTATTACTCGGATGTGTTTTTTCATTCTCTGGAAAATGAGATGCACATAAGAGGGCTCCACTTATCTACGATGGAGAAATATTTAGACTATTGAAAGAATGGGATGAAAGAGATAATAAAGAAGTCATGTAGCCTCCTATGGTCATTATTATGAATACAGATGATAAGGTACCAACTCGATTGGTTTTTCTTTTTTGCCATCTCGAGTGTTTTTACTGTTCTTTGTTGGCGAATGCTTCGCAGTTGTTGGTGTATTAATTCTTGATCAATCTCTTAATTATTTTTGCTATTCTTGAATATTTTACAGTGAACATGAGAGAAAAGATGTGGAATTAAGAATAAGGATGTGGAATGAAAGTTGCTACTAGTTCACTAGTTCACAAGTTTACATGGTATGAATAAGAAAAATATGTGATCCACAAAGTTATGTGGTAGGGGTATTTTGATATTTGAAAATTTATAACAGAATACTTGAAAGCATTAAAATATTTGGAGATGCATTTTCCATTAGTGACATATCACTTAACGAAGTACACTCCAAGCTGTTTGAAGCTGTTCGAAGATAATGAAAAAGTTTGTTACAGACAGTTTAGAATTAATGAAGAAGTACATTTCATGTTGTTTGGATCGGTAACCAGGTAGATGTCTACATAATGGTAGAGGTCGTTTCTATTTTAATTATTCGGTATCTTCGGAGGTGATCAGTAGTAATAATAGATGTTTACATAATGCTAGAGATTATTACTATTTTACTTATTTGGTATGTAATAGTTTAACAATGGTTATATTATTTTAATTCAAAATTTTAGTTATGTATAATCAATTTTGATTAAAAAAATTAAATCAAAGCATATAATTTTTCAAAATTACCATTTTTTTCTCTATTCATAGTCAAAGTTCCAAATGATATGCTAATTTTGAACTGTGTAAACTATAAACAACGCATACTAATCGCACGTCAGCTTGAGATTTAAGGTAAGGGTAGAAAAAAAAAGAATCATATTTAGGTTTGTCAAAGAGTAAAACCAGAGAAAATATAACCCCATATTTATCTAAGGATTTATTACCATCTAAATCATAATTTCAACTTTAATCGCCTTCTCCCATCCTTTCATATTAAATTGTGTATAAAAGTTCTAAAGAAAATCATTGTATCCAAAATACCCTGTTATAATTTAATATAAATGACCAAATATATTTTCTTTTCATAACTCGTGAAAACCTTCGCTTCGCATCTTCACTCTGAAGAACCGCTTGCCATCAACACCGCCGTCAACATATCCATCCGGCCCTAGAGAGTGTCGAAATGGGAAGATCACTCTGAATCGGCCAGAGAAAGCGAATGAGAAGATTGAATTGTCTGATCTGAAAGGGGATTATACATTCAACCTGGAAATTTTAATGTGAGAAGATCTTTATACTTTGATAAGAAAGGAAATGCTTTGAATTTTGATAGCAATGACTCTCTGTTTACATAAGGGTGTAATTCTTTTTCAAAGGTTTTTTTTTCTTTACCACATGACATCATGAAAGAATGAGCACTCAGAAGAGTTATTATTAGTTAGCAGCAAGGTATTTGATAAAATTCCTTTCCTTTATAATAGTTTTACAAGTGGCTTTAAATAAATATTATTGATTCACAGGCTATTTTCAAGCCTCCAAACCCTATCGGTGGAGGAATTCCCATATGCTTCCCTCAAGTATGTGATATTCTAGACCCTATAATACATTTTGTATAACCTATTAATTTGTTTTCGTATTTTATAGGATATTATCGTTTGAGGGGGTAAATAATTGCCTTTGTACAGGCGAGTTACCAATTCTATTTTATTTTTTTAGTTTTTTGGTTTATGAAGTTTGTGATAATTGCAGGAAAGTCCTTGATGTTGAGTCACCTATTACGATTGTAATTCTGAATAAAAGCTCAAGCTATAGTGTGGATTGATTATTTATTTGATATTTGCAGGATGCTAAAGTAACTATTCCCCTGGATAGTGTAGAAGAAGACTGGGTTGTATCTTGTGTTATTTTTAGATATGGTGTGATGTGATGATATTGTTCCAATTGATTGAACAATATTTAATTAATTATTTTTATTTGTTTAATCAATTATATAAAATTGTTTATTTATATATTGGGTTGTAATTTTATTCATTCAATGGTTTGTAATTTTTATACATTCAATGGGTTTGTAATTTTTATTATTTTATTCATTGGGTTGTAATTTTTATTCATTTTATTAATTGGGTTAGAATAATTATTTATTTTATTTTCATATGAATATAGTTGCTTAGTTATATCAAATTGTTGCTAAAAGATGGCTTTGGGTATGGATAAGAGTTGTATCAATACGACAGATTATTTTATGGAAGAATATATTTTTGGTGTTTTGGCTTTTATCGAATATGTTGAGAAACAAAATGGTTTTAATGGTTTTATGTATTGCATGTGCAATAATTGTAATAATATGCGTCGATTACTCACACAAATGGTTAGGGGCCACCTTCTAAAAGCCGGGTTTAAGCATACGTATCGGGTTTGGACAAAACACGGTGAGCAGTTGGTAATTCCCGAAGTAATTCATGTGCCAAATATAGAAAATAAAATGCATGATGTTTGTGACGATGTGAGACACAGTTACGATGTTGGTAGACATCCGAATGATACCGATATGAGAGATGCACATCTTCCAAGTCATAGCAGTTTCAAAAAATGGTTTGACGAATTGGAGACAGAATTTTATCCTGGTTGTACATCGATAAATTCCTTAAATTTCATTTCCAAGCTTATGCACGTAAAAGTAAAGAACAAGTCGACTAACACATAATTCACCGAGCTATTGGACTTGGTTGGTCTTATTTTGCCCAAACCTCACAATTTGCCCAATTCTTATGATGCATGCAACAAGAAGTTGAAAAGTTTGGGTACGAGGTGTATTACTAACGATGTCTGTTTGAATGATTGTGCCATTTTTTACAAGGAAAATGAATTCCTCGACAAGTGTCTAGTATGAAGTGAATCAAGATGGAACCCGGAGAAGGGTCAGAAAGTACCGCATAAGAAGATTTGTTACTTTCCGATTGCCCCGAGATTGCAGCAACTATACTCTTCGAAGCACACTGTCGTAGGCATGATATGGAACCATACCGGAAAGAGTACCAATCTAGATGTGTTACGTAATCTAGTTGACATTGATAACTGGAAAACATTTGTAGAGTTACATCCAGAGTTTGCCAGTGAACCTCGGAATCTATATTTGGGTCTGGGTATTGATGATTTTTGTCCGTTTTTCTATGCAGAACAACTCGTATAGCATGTGGCCTGTTATATTGATCGTCTAAAACTTGCCACCGCGGGTATGCATGAAGGAAACCACAGTTTAGCTTTCTTTGTTGATTCTGGGTCCCCGCTCACCCAAAAAGGACATGGATGTCTTTCTCCGCCCTGTTATAGATGATCTGGAGATGTTGTGGGTAACAGGGATCCGTACTATGATGCTCTTATGAAGCAAGTGTTTACAATGAAGGTTTGTCTGGTGTCCACTACTAATAATTACCCCGCTAGGTCATACACGTCAGGATGTCAGTGTCAAGGTTACTTAATGTGCCCAGAAAGCATGGATTCTACTTCGTCGTTGAAGGTGACAAAAGAGGTGGTTTATTTTGATCATAGACGTTGGTTACCTCCCAGATGTCGATTTAGAAAAGGCAGTGTTTTGAACCCGAGTACCGATTTTAGGGCCCCACCGAGGAAACATAGTCCGACCGATATTCAGACATAGTTTAATGGGTTGCCCATTGTGTTTCCCGGTAAACACAAGAATTTTGGGGGTAAGGCGACGAAGAAAACAGTTCCTCGCGAGTCCAACTGGAAGATAAAGAGTATTTTTTATCATTTACCTTATTGGTCAAAAAATTTGTTAAAACATAACATCGATGTAATGCATTGCGAGAAGAATGTGTGTGACAGTTTGCTTGGTAAATTATAGGACTTGATGGGAAAATAAACAAAGATTACGCGAAGGCGCGAATGGATCTTCAGGATATGCAAATAAGGAAAGAGTTGTGGTTGACATCAAGAGAAGGTAAAGCGATACTAAAGCGAGGAAAGTATACTATGTTAGTGGAGAAGCGGAAATTTTTTCTTGAGTGGTTACAGGCACAAAGGTTACCTGACGGTTTTGCGTCTAGTCTGAGGAATAATGTTCAAATTGATATGGGAAAGATTATTGGAATGAAATCACATGATTGTCACGTTATGATGTAGTATCTTTTTGTTTGTCGTCTCCCCCGTCTTATAGATGATAAACCGATTAGTGATTTGATTATTGCGTTAGCTAACGTGTTTAGAGTCGTTTGTAAGAAGAATCTAAGTAGGAAAGAGTTGGAAGGCAGTAAGGCGGGAATGGTTGAAGTGATGTGCAAACTAGAAATGATCTTACCTCCTGCATTTTTTGATATAATGATCCACTTGGTGATACACTTATATGATGAAGTATTACTAGGGGGCCGGGTTCAAATGCGGTGGATGTACCCATTTGAAAGGTATTTGAAAAAGTTGAAAGAGTATATTCGAAACCCAGCTAGGCCAGAGGGTTCAATAGCCTAGGGTTACGTGGCGGAAGATACGTTGACCTTCATATCACGATATATTAATGAAGAAAAAGAAAGTTTAATGATCCAGGTAGATACAACGAACCACTGCCAGAACCGAAAGAGCTATCCGTTTTTAGGTCTTAGCATACTCCAATTGGCAAGAAAGAGTCTAGTCCTTTACCACCTAAGGATAAGGAGCACATCGCTTGTTATATTTTGAATAATTGCGACGAACTCGAATCATACATGACGTAAATAACGTTTACTTATTTTCATTAATTTATTTTTATTTATTTACACGAAAAATATTTTTTTTTTTTAATTTTTTTTTGTATTTAGTGAAAACAAATCCACGCTTTAGGGCACGAGTAGAGAAATGAAGAACATGCACCATCAAATGTTTAAGGGATGGTTTGGAAAAGGTAAGTAACTTTAGTTTTTATCTGTAACTAGTCTTTATCCGTAATTTGTTTGATGATTCCAAAAGTTATTTGTTTATTTGTCCGTAACTTATTTTGATTTTCTAAATTGTTTGTATCAATGTTAAGATAGGAAGGTGGCAATAGTAAATAATAATATTGGATATAAAAAAGGAAAAAATAAAGAAATTAAAAAAAGCGACGACTTCTTTATTCTTGAAGATCGTCAGTAAGAAATTTAGCGACGATCTTCAACGCGAAGAATCCGTCAGATAAAATATTTCCCAACTTAGTGACGAAATGTCTAGTCGCTAAGCCAATCGAAAAATTCGATTAGACAGATTGGGCGGTCCACTTTCCCGCTCTCTACACTTAGCGACAAAATCCAATTTTAGCGACGCCACATGTCTTCGCAAAGAGAGGACACACAACAGTCGTGGGTACAGAATTTGATGCATGTCTTTATTATCCGACGACAAGCATGTCATCGCTAATATTTTATTCTATAAAACCCTATATCCGAGTTCATTCCTTCACTTTATTTCAACAAATTCTCCAAAATTTCGTAAAAGCCTTCCTTCTCAGCAAATCCGAATCATTACAACATGAAAACTAACACTAATGTAAGAGAAATCATACCAAAAACACCTTTAATTTACTTGTTTTTTATTTTATTATTAATTTCTAATAACTTTTTTATTTGTGATTCCTACTGCTTGGCATGGATTCTTTGCTGTAATCTTCACCACTCCCACGTAACAGGTATGAATTTTTGGTTTGAAATTCCAACTTTTTTTTTAATTTTGGATGCAAAAAGTTATGAATTGTAATGGCTAATTAATGAGTTCTGAATTTAGATGAGCATGATATAGGTTGATTCGTAATTTTGTTGAGTTAATAACAACTTATATTTGGGATTTATGGAAAATTATAGCTAAAAAATTGTTTTTTTAATTTTTGGATGAAAATTTAGTTGTGATGTTATTTTATATTGATTAATTCTGAATTCTAGTGATATTAATTTAGATTGTATTCCATTGCTAAGATAATAAATTTAGGATTATTTAGGGTTATTTTTATGTTTTTTTAAAACTATATAAGTACTTATTTGCAATTTAACAAAAGTATACGAACTAATATGTAATTTTTAACTAATTTAGTGTTAGGAATATTTAAAAAATTATTAGGATTATTTAGGGTTATTTTTACTTTTTTTAAAACTACAAGGACTTATTTGCAATTTAAAAAAATTAAAAAAATTATAAGGACTAAATTGTAAAATTTGATTTAATTTAGTGTTAAGAATATTTAAATAATTATAAGGACTAAAATTTAATATTTTTAAAGTATAAGGATTTTTTTGCAAAAAAATAATTTAAAAAATATTTAGAAATAAGGGGTAAAAATGTAAATATATAAATAATGGACTTTAAGAAGTACCATAGGAATAAATTTGACCTTTAGGATAATATAGGGGACTTTTTATAATTTTAGAAAAAAAACAACTTAAAAAAACATAGGGGTTGATATGTAATAATTTAATATTATTTGTACTAATGTGTTATTTTTTGTTACAGATTATATCCGAAAATTTAATAAATTTGATCCATTGTTGTAATATTAATTAATTTATTTGATTGTAATAATATAAATTTATTTATTTGATTGTAATAATATAAATTTACTTATTCTTTCATATTGTAATAATTTATTTTTTATTCATAAATAATGTAATATTTGTTTGTGTTTATTTTCATTAAATTATAGATGACATATGTAATGAGCCGTAACCATGACGGAGATGGGAACAGCCTGGATCCTACGAGGAATCCAAACCGTCAGTTGGCAGAGGTTATACAACCATCGGGTAATCTAAAATAATCAAACACATTCAATTAATATAAGTTAATAATTACTTAATATTATACAATTTAACAGCTCCACGACGAAGATGCACCCGAGGCGTAACTTCCTTAATGTCCGCCCAAGAAGCAAATAGAAACTAGGTGGGCCCTTACCCGTAAACTTTTGTACCCTTGACGATACATGGAATACTACGGGGTGAATACGGGAAGCACGTGGCCTAGGTGGTGGAGGCCGCAGTTCGGAAGACGGTATCTCCATGCTACAAAGTCTGGAAAGATGTCCTAGATCATTATAAAGGGACTATTCTAATCTGACTCCATGAGTTTTTGGATATTAAAGAGTGGAGGCGGCGAAGCAACTGGGATGAAATCGGGAAGAGATGACCACAAGTCAATCAACTAGCTATAGGCGTTGGAAGGGGGATCTTAAGAAAGACTATTACTACACGAATAAAACACCCTTGGATGTTGTTCCGGAGATTTGGGGGAAAAAACAAAATGTGGGCTGACGAAGATGTTCAGGTACAAAAGTTTAAGTTTATCATAACTAAAATAATATTTTATTAGTCTTTATTTATTTATTTATTAATTTGAAATAAAATTGTAACAGAAACAGGCGAAAATAAATAAAGAAAATCGGTAAAAGCAGTCAAAACCGAACAAGTCAGGTTCGGTGAACTTATCCCAGATTCGGGAGGTCATTATACACGTATAATTTTTTATAATAAAAATATAATTAATTAATTAATTAATTTAATTTTTAATATATCAATATTTGTTATTGTATACTGTATAGGGGAAGATGAAGAAACAAACCAAGGAGTCGTTGAATTTTTTAGACGAGCAAACCCAGGAGGAGATGGAAATTCCACCTTTAGTTGGCTACTTCGAGCACATGTCTTGTGATGCGGAAACGGATAGCTTGCGGAACGATCATTATAAAACAGCTAACATACGTATTTTATTTTTATTTTTATTGTTTCAAATTAATTAATTAATTTTTTCTTTAATTTTTTATTATTTTAATTAATTTTTAAATTAAAATCTAATTACAGAACGTTTATCGGGAGAAGCTAAAAAGAAGGTTGTCGATGCCAGATCCGAGGCTGCTTATTTTCGAGTGTAGGAACAAATTGATCCCATGAGGGAGACTGTAATGGAGGTGATGGATCCACCGAAGATAAAATATTGGTTACCGACCATTGGTCCCGTCCGGAAGAGACCCGGACTACTATACCGTCGGACCCTTCGGTTAGGCAAAACGAGCAGCTACTCCTGGCGATGCTGGCGGGTATGAACGAGCGCCCGCGGCTCAAGGCCTTGACCCTATACCGAATCCGGACACCCCATCGACCCCATCCACAACTACTCTATGTCAGCCGACGAGCATGGTGGACACGCTCCTCCAAGCGTTGAATAGTATTAGAGCCGACCAGGGTCTTCCCCCGATCACCGTCCCCGAGGCCTCCGCAGCTGAAGAGAGACAAGATGAAGAGGAAGAAAAAAGATTGAGTGATTTCTGAGTGTTTGTGTTGTGATGGTGTTTGTTTGACTTTATTTTAGTTTATTTTGAGTTTTATTTTTCGGATGTTTGACTTAATATAAATTTTATTATGGTATTTGCTATAAATTTGTTGTTTTTATTTATTTATTAATTTTATTTGCATAAAATTTAAAATTAAAAAATTCAATTTAAATCAAAACTAAAAAAATACAAATTAAATTTAAAAATTTAAAAATACACATTAATTTTAAAATACAATAAAAAATAAAACTATAATTTTTTTTTAAAAAACACACTTGGCGACGACGTATGTCATCGCTAAGATAATATACAAAAAAAAAATGGAAATATAAATCAATAGTTCAGGGAAAAAAGATTTATTATATTCTTAGTGACGACGTTATTCGTCGCTAAGTGTATTCTTTAGTGACGATTTGCGTTGTCGCTACGCATCTCTGAAATTCGGGGCGAGTTTACTACTTTTTTCGTCGCTAGCAAAGTAACTTACCGACGAATCTTTGGGGACAACCTCTTAGCGACGAAATGTCGTCGCTAAGTCCTATTAGAGACGAAATGTCGTCGCTAAGTCCTATTAGCGACGAAATCACAGAATTTAGCGACGACGTGTAGCACCCCTAAACATGCAGTATGTTGTAGTGTCAGTACTAGCAAAATTCATCACTTGTTGCTTCATTATTCTTTTCTTGGGTGCATAGATCATAATCTGTATACTTCTCTCCACATCATTTCAGTTATACATTTACTTTGATAGGTTTATTTGTAAGTGGTAAGTAAAAGAATACACATGTTATTAATTTATTTATTTTTTCTCAAAATGTATTAGTAAACTATAATTATTTTTAAGAATTTTTCATCGTCAAAGGTAATAGCGACTTTTTGCGTTGGTATTTTTCTTTTTTGATAACGTCACTTTTACTCATGTTCATATGATTATTATATTACTAGGTTATGAATTAATTGTACTGTACTTATCCTCCTCTCTACACGCTCTCTCCTCTCTCTAAAATAATCACACCATTTTCTCTTCAAACTCCGGTTGCGTCACTCTTTTTTCGAGATCTTGGATAGAGGAAGAGTCGGGTTGGTCTCTCTTCTTTCTCTCTCTCATGCCAAAGGATAAACTCAACCTCTAATGGAGACGATTACTTTCCCTAAAATAAACCACAGCTACAACCCCACACGACCACCAAATCTATACAAGTAACCCTAGATATAATCATAGCTACTTCCTTCAACCACAAAGAGATATTTGAGAGGATAAATAATAAACGTTTTGGTTTTCAAGAAATTTGGGGTTTTCTAAACCCTGGGTTACATTGAGCTTCTCATCTGCTGTCAAACATACCCGATCACTTCTCTTACAAGCTAAAGGGGGAAAGGTCATCAATGCCGAAGTCATCCTTCATCAAAAGGAGTCAGGAAGCGTGTGATAATAACTGGCCGGTTAGGGTTACCAATTTACATTGATTTAGGACAAGGGTGGCATTTAGTACAGCTATGATTAGGAGCGATAATTGTTTGGATATGCACGCTCGAAGGCTTCTGGAAACAAAACTCCTCTCTATACGCAATATGGGTAAGGATATCTTGGGATGATCTTCAATTTTCAAGCTTCACGAGATAATTTATTCCTTTTATAAAACTCCATTCTATTTAAGATCGGGTAAGTTTTCTCAACCTTTCCAATTCCTTTCTACCATCTTGAACTCTCCTTTCTACCTGTACAGCTCTTATTCCCATACTCTTACTTCTGTTTTTTGGTTTCTATCCCGTATTAACAGACCTTTCCATAAATTTGCACTATCTGAGACTGTTAGTAACAGGTCTAAAAAATTGGTGACTAGAGATTGTCATGCTCTACTGATGGGGGCAAAGGTGTGATAAAATAATATATAAATATAGATAATAATAAAGAGCACACACCCTTGAGAACCACGGAACTCACTACAAGTATCACAGATCGTTTGCAAGTTTTAATCATAAGTTAAGTTCATTCGCAGGGATTTGATCAGTTAGATATACTTATGTTTAACAAGCGTAGATGAATTTAGATGTTTAGAATAAAATATAAAAAGATAAAATAATATGAATAACTATCTGATAAGAAATAATAAATAAGAATGCATATAAATAAATATGGATGTCAGTCTAATAGATCAGGGTTATTAATATGAGTCCATTACTAACTTCATTAAGCGTTATATATTAACCATGATTCTAAATTCTACCTAGCCTTTACTAGGCTTAGGAGCAACCTCTCCACTACCAAGGATTCCTGAGTAAAGAAACCTTGAGTAATGATTGGTGGTTAAATCAAACTTTTATGGCTATCTAGTTAGGCAAAGGATCAAAACTAGACGATTATGTGGTGTTGTCAATAACTAAGAATAATCCTAAGATTTTCCAAATCTAGGGTTGTAACAATAAGTCAAAACACATAATAACAATATACGCCAAGCTCAAATCAATTAAAATAACAAATAGTATTAATGAATTAAAGACAAAATAATAACACAACAATTAAAAGTAAAACTTACAGAATAAAAGCTTAGAAATATGGTGAAGCCACAATCTATAGCTAATTACCCTAGATATAGAGAAGGTGAGATGTAGAAGAGGAGATTGTCACTCTCCAACTTTTTGCTTCTTGTCTTCCTCTATAGGTCAGCTTGCTTCTTGGATGAATAGCTTGATTCTAAGGATGAATATTAATTATAAGGACTAAGCTATTATTTAAAAGTGAGAAAATACAAGTAAGGACTAAGCCTAAGCTTGAAACTGAGCAAGGAAATGTTTACAATGGTATAAGGGTGTATTTATAGGTGTTTAGGAACCCTAATTCGTTTTCTTGAAGGAGAAGGTAAGTAGTGGACTCCTAGCCCAACTCAAATTCGTAATCCTAAAACATGAAATCAAGACCGTTTTTGTTTTGGTCCTAACAGCCTCAATACTTATCAGTAGCCGAAATTCATCGTCTCGGAAAGATTTTTAACTTTTCTCTTGACCGTTTCTCCAAATTCCTCACCGATTTTGAGATATAAGCTGATTTGTGATCGTACGTGCTGGAATTCAGATTTATGGTAGCTTTTCCTTTTCCATATATTTAGCTTTTCTTTCCTTATCTCCAATTACCATGCTTATCTTCTTTCCTTATCTCTTAGTCTTTGAGTTGGAATCTAATTCTCTTAGTCTTTGAGTTGGAATCTAATTAATCTCCATAATTATCTTTAAAGCTTCACACTAAATAAATAATTAAACCCAATATGCTGTAAAAATAATAATTTACTAAATCAAGACTAGATATAGGAAGGGTAATAATTCATGGGAAAATCGACTAAATGACTTCCTAAATCACTAAAAATGATGTTTCCAACTAGTATTGATTCATCACAAATAAGGAGACATCATCTACCTATAATCCCACTTACAGATCACAAAGAAAGAAAACTGGGTGTTATTAATATAGGGACAAAAGCTCGGCTGGTTGAGAGCATGAAGGAAGAGACTGCTATTATCTTAAGGGTGGTGGGCGATAATCCAGTCTATGCGGTAATGATAAGGAAATTTATTGAGGAGAAATGGGGCATATAGGGGAAACTATAGAATCTCGGAGATAAAAACAAATATGTTCAAGCTGGAAATCTTTAATGTTCGTGAATTCAAACGTGTATGGGAAATGAGACCTAGCATTTACTCAAAAATGCATATCAGTATGACACTTTGGCCTCAGGTATTAAATTTCACTGATATCCCTACTGATTATTCTTCAATATGGGTCCAAATCAAAGGACTTGCGTTCAAACAAAATACTATATCTATTGTGAAAGCAATTGAAGTATGCTTTATAAAAGTAGAAGAAGTGGATTTTCCTGCTGTTACAAATGGCGACATCAAAGTGCTAAGGTTCAGGGTTAGGTTTAATATAAAATTTCCACTCCCGCCTGGGACATACTTACTACAAGATGAAGGCGCAGGATGCGTAACCTTTCAATATGGGAATACTGGACTACTTTGCTTCCGATGTGGTAGAATTAGACATCAATGTGGTGTTTGTCCAGTTAAAGTAATAATACAAGTCGAAGACATTGATGAAAGGAGGAAAGTGACGTGGAGCATAGACAATGTCGCCAAATTCCCACTTTTCAATCCTATTTATGGGCTTCATCTAAATATAAATGGTAATTTTGTTAACTATTCTTATAATGAAAGTCGTATTACTAGCGCAGTTAGGTACCCATTAATGCAACTGGACAACAGAGGGATAGTTATTCGTGAAGAATGAGAGGATGTTTTAAGAAAAATTAATCATACTAAAGGAGCAAGCTCGATTAAACCAACCTCCAAAGCTGTCATTGATGAAGATAAAGAGAGCGAAAAGCGAGACTGGGAAAGATGGAACAAGAAACTTGAAGAACTAAGAAATGAGCTAAATGAATCAACAAGAAAGATTGAAGCTTTCAAAAAATTAGATGGAATTAATGAAGAAGAAGAGAGAGGGTTGGCAAGTATAGAAAGAGAGGCTCAATTGTTCCAGAATGAAGCTGGTAAAGAGATAGGGAAACAACTCGTGAATCTTGTCTCTGAGAATTCAAATTCACGAGATACTTCTATAGAATATATTCGTAAGATTAAGAGAAGAAGAGATGGAAAAGGCAGTAGTGGTGGTGGTGAACCCTCAAACTATAAAGGGAACATGAGTATTGATGGGAACTTCAAAAAATTAAGGGTTGTGGAACAAAACGTGGCTTTTTCAAACAAAAACTAGTTCAGTGTGTTGGAACATGTTAGCGACGGTGATGACTCTAGTAATTGGAGGAAAAATACAATATGGAGAGCTTAGGAAAAATGATTGATGAGTATGACCCCTAGTATGAACCAGAGGAAGAGAAAGAAGGAAGCAATGAGGATAATGAAGATTACTTCGAAAAAGATTATGAGGGAGGGAGTGAAGACCAAGACATGAATTTCCAATATGCTGATGCCGAGGAGGAGGAAGAGTTTCAGATGGAGGGAGGATAATAGTGGAGGCGACAACTCCCAGATAAAAGCCGCACAACAGATATGACGACGCTCTTTTGGAATGGTCAAGGGATTCGAGCACCCTTGACGCTCTCAAATATCAACTCGCTTTTGAATCAGTTTTGTCCAGGTCTTTTGGTCTTTTGTGAAACTATGTTGAGAGAAGTTGATTCTTGAGACATTGTTTCAAGGTTTGGTTTTGAGAACAACTTTTTTGTGGACCCCACTAGGAGCGCTTTTCACTCGGGGGGTTTTTGGTGTCTTGGAAGTCCTTTTTGTGTGTTGAAGTGGTTTTTAATTGTAATTTCGTTGTTATTATTAGATATAATGAAGTTTCTTCTCCGTATTTTATGGTTTCTATACATGCACCCACATAATTTAATGATAGGAAAGAAATATGGAAACAAAAACAGATTGGAGCAAAAATATTGAAGAACGATGGATTATTATCGGTGATTTTAACGAGATACTAAATCTTAACGAAAAGCAAAGCAAAAACCCAGCGAATATGACCCATATTAATGAGTTTCTGGACTTTACTTATATGAATTCACTTATCGAAATTAAATCTAACCAGATGTTTCTTTACGTGGTCTAACAGGATGGAGGGGGAGACGCTTGTCAAGACTAGTATTGATATAGCTCTCTCCACTTATGAATGGTTGGACGTCTTTCCAAGATCCCAAAGTTTTTGTCCGCCCAGCTATAGGTTCAGATCATTCTCCTCTTTTTCTTAATTTAGATATCAACATGCAAACAAGGATTAAATTCTTCAAATTCGAAACTCGTTGGATTGAAGAAAGTGAGTGTAAAGAAATTGTTGATAAAGGGTGGAACATCTCTCAATGTAACAATACAATGAATACCTATATTAAGAAAAGAGAGATCACGAAAAAAAAACTAACAAAATTGAGTAATAAAAAATTTAAAAATCATGAGAAAGAAATAAAAAATTAAAAGGAAAACTGACTATTATAAATAATAGTATCCCCAATGATGACAACATAAAAGAGGAAAAAGAAATCAAAGAGAAAATCAATATCGAATATCAAAAGGAGGAGAAATATTGGTTAGATAGATCGAGAGTTAACTGGTTTACCTACGGAGACAATAATACCAAATTCTTTCACTTATCTACTATTCAAAGAAGAAAATTGAATGAGTCACAAGAATTAAGAATAATGAAGGAGATTGGATAGAGGAACCTGAAGATATTAAAAATTGCTTCTGAAATTTCTATAAGTTAGTTTTCACAAAATAGAAAACAACAAATGATAATATTATAATAGCAACAGATTTTATCAAACCAAAAGTTACACAAGAAAATGAACAAATAACTTACTAAGGTACCGACCACGAAAGAAATTGAAGAAGCGGTAAGAGAATTATCTGCTTCTAAAGCTCCAGGTCTGGATGGCCTGAATGGTAAGTCTTATAAAGAATTTTGGGACATTGTTAAATATACTGTTATTAGTGTCATTCTTGATTTTTTTACCCACAATTTCTCTCTTGAAAAAATCAACGATACTCTAATCACACTTATTCCTAAGGGGGTTAGTCAGGAGACTTTGAGAAGCTTTAGACCTATTTCTTGTGTGAATTTTATTTACAAGATAATTGCTAAAAATCTTTCTAATAGATTGAGAAATGTTATGGATAAAATAGTATCTCCTACACAAGCAGCGTTCATTAAAGGTGGGCAATACAAGATAACATTTTAATAGCTCAAGAAATTTCTTATTTTATGAGAAGGAAAAGAAAGAAGGAGAGTTACATGGCAGCTATAAAACTTGATATGGCTAAATCATACGATCAAGTTAGATGGGATTTTATAATCAAAGTTTTAAATAAAATGGGATTCAGTGAGAAATGGATATATTGGAAAAAAAATTGCATCTCTACAGTTCATTTCAATATTAATTTAAATGGAGAAAGGTTAGATAATTTTAAACAAGGAATGGGGCTTAGACAAGGGGACCCCCTATGACCCTTCCTTCTTTCAAGTATGACAGATTCTTTAATTAGTATTGTTGAGTCTTACATAAAGGAGGGGGAAATTAAAGGTATTCAAATAAATCGATCTGTCCTACTATATCTCACTTATTATTTGCAGATGACTCGCTTTTCTTTTTAGAAATCGAAAACACTAATTTAGAAAGTTTCAAGAAATGCTTGGAAATATATTGCTCTGGATCAGGGCAAAAAATTAATTTTGATAAATCAGCTATAGTTTTCAGCAATGAAAATCCAGAGAGCATAAAGAATGAATTTACATCATCCATGAAGATCAAAGAAACTACGGACCTGAGAATTATTTAGGGATACCACTATGTCATAAAAGATCAAAAACCAAATCTCTAGAGTGGATAGCAAAATAATAATTTAAAAATACTGAGGGATGGAAAGCGAAACTCTTTTCTGAAGGAGGGAAGGAAGTACTTATTAAATCTATTTTACAAGAAATACCTAATTATTACATGTCGATCATCTCTTTCCCTATCACTTTTTGTAACAAACTTATCGCAATAATCTCTAACTTTTGGTGGAACTGAGGAGAAAAAAATAGAATTCACTGGGTAGCATAGGAGAAAATTGTAGGGAAGCTATGAGGACTAGGATTTAAAGATTTTAAAAGAATGAATATAGCTCTATTAGCAGCACAAGGTTGGAGAATTTTGAACAACCCGAATAATCTAGCAACAAGACTTCTGAAAGGTATATATTATAATAAATCTTCGTTTATTAATGTTAAATTAAGACAAAATCGATCTTGGAGTTGGGCAAGCTTAATGGAAGGAAGAGACATGCTAAAGAAGCATGGGATTAATATCATAGGGAATGGAGCTAAAACGAATATTTGGGATGATAAATGGCTAGATACTAATTGGAAACTCGGGAGACCAAAAGAATGTAAGATACACAATGTTAAGGATCTTCTCATACAAGGGACTAGTATTTGGAACTCAGAGATTCTGGACAATACCTTTCCAGAACCGGTTATTCCAATTATCAAAAACCTAAAGAATTATGATATTAATTACGAAGACAAATTTATCTGGCCTTATTCCTATGATGTGGTTTATAACACAAAAATGGGTTACAAAATTTTGTCGGAAGAGGCGGTGATCAATAAGACGTCCACGACTACGGATAAGGCCGAACACAACTTTGAGATATGGAAAGTAGTTCCAAAGTCAAACATTCCAAAAAAAATCAAAATGTTCACATGGAGAATAATAAAGGATGCGTTACCAACAAGAGAGAACCTTTACAAGAGGAAATGTGTGGATTCAAAGAATTGTTTATGGTGTAAGAACGGTGAGGAAAACACTAAAAACTTAATATTACAATGTACTATGTGTAAAGAAATTTGGGCAGGAACATCTCTACAAATAAATATTCAAGGCAAGATGGAAGAAGATTTCGAGAATTGGTTCCTAAAGATAACTGAAACATTTGTTAAAGGGGGATGGACATTTGAAATAGTTAGAGACTACATTATGATTACGTGTTGTAATATTTGGAAGGAAAAAATGAAATCCCTACATGAAGACTCGAAAGTAGAAGGTGAAAGCATCATATACTTAACCAATAAGCTCATGACAGAAATTTATGGAATAGACTGGAAAAAGATTAACCAAAATCAAGGCTTTACCAAATATAAAAGCTCAGCAAAAGATATACAATGTGAGATACAAGATGCTGAAAGTAATATCATTATCTCTTGTGATGCATCTTTCAAAAACAAGGACGATCCAACGAGAATAGCCGTATTTTGTGAAAATAGAGAAACGGGGATCTATTTAGAAAAGGCTATGACTACGACATGTACTACATCCATAGAAGGAAAAGCGCTAGCTATATTCGAGGTTGTCCAGATATGCAAATTATTCATAGGAAAGAGAAAGACGATGTTGTCTGATAACCTTGGGCTTATCCAAGGTATTAAGGCAACATGTTGAAAAACACAATCGATAGTCTGGAGAATTATTTCTCAGGCTAAGGAGGTAGAACCTTTGGAATTTCGGTTCCATCGTAGACACCTCAATAGTAGAGTGGACAAGATCGCAAAATTAGCTAGACACAGAGTAGTAGCGAAGAAGGATGTCCTTGTCAGCATCTTTGAGTTGACATTATCTTTCTCTAGATTAGGAATAGGTTAATCTTTGGTTTGTTTGTGGTGCCTAGGCACCTTTCATTGTCCAAAAAAAAAATTGTACTGTCGGTCTATCAAGAAAATTGTATAACTTTTGCTACTAAAATTAAGTAGTTTTTTGTACTTGTCGAACTAATGAACACCTGGGTAGAATCTTTCTTAATCAATTGCACTATATGTCCCTATATAATGCATGTCTCTATATTATACAAAAATGTAGTATAGGTCCTAGTGTTTTGCAAAAACTTCACTATAGGCCCCTATGTTAATTTTTTAGTTAATTGCGCCATACGTCCTTTGATTATATGTATCTATTTTATCATACGAAAATATAATATAAATAAGATGAATTAATGCCTTGAAAGACAATTTTAAAAAGTTTTAGTCATATTGAAAATTTGATCATTTATCATTCGCATCAAATATTAAGTTAACTCAGTGTGTTGGTACTCCTCATAATTAAAAGAGTGTGTGTTGTGATTATTTGAAATGATCTTCCGTGTATCTGTGATGTTGATATATACATGCCATGCTATTTTTTTCTATTTCTAATGAATTTGCTAATGATGCAGTTAATTTTTCAAGTGTAAAATGAGTTGTGGGGAAAATCAGTTATCTAGGGTTATGGATAAAGTCACCTTGGATGCTGAGGGAGATGATGAATGGGAGGTTTATTATGGAAGAAAACCTAAGAAGAAGCGTGATGGAAAGGGAAATCCTATTAGTTCGTTCGGGATTGTAGGGGATTTGTCTACTAGCTGAAAAATCTTGACTTAAGAGCTTGTATTTTGGAAGATATAGCTGAAAAATCTGCACTTGTGACAAGAATGTCATCAACATAAACAAGTATGATAGTTAAGGTTTTATTAGAACCCCTAACAATCATTGAGGAGTCAACTTAGATGATATGAAACTCTTGACATATTAAAAATGATGCAAGTAGCTACACCAAGTACGGGGTGCCCGTTTAATACCATAAAGAACGGTTTAGCTTGCACACAAAGTGAGTATTAGTCTCATAAACAAACCAAAGAGAGGATCAGTATTATCAAGAAACCTCGATAACTAAACCATGTAAACCCCTCATCAAGTGAGCCATCGAGAAACGCATTAGACACATCTAACTGCTTGATATCCCAATAATAAGAATCAGCTAAAGAGAGAATAACCCTAACTGTTTGATGCTTCTCAACTCGACTAAATTTCTTAGTGTAATCGAGTCTATATTCCTGTAAATAACCTCGAGCCACAAGACAAGCTTATAACGTGCCATAGATCAATTAGCATTACGCTTAATTCGGTTTATCCACTTACAAGTAATGGGAGTTCGACCATAGCGTGGAGGAACTAAATCCCATGTATTTTGACTGATCAATGCATTATATTCCTCTACCAAAATCAAAATCAAACGAAGCATCACACTAGATATTGATTGTATAATCCATAAATACGTTTCTTGATTCATATTTGGGTTTACTATGTGCTAATTGTAATCTTTCATGACCATCTAGTTCGACCCAACCATCTTCTTATGAAAGAGTTTACTCCATTTGAAGCAATTTTTTAAGATATAATGATACATAGGGTCTTGAAGACACCCCCTCTTTTCCAATCCAAACCCTTACTTTTTGCTCTTCTTACTAAAGACCTCCAATAAGATTTAACACTAAAATCCAAGAGCCCGATTACAATTATACCCCTTTTTGTATTTTTCCCTATATATACTAAATATATCATCTATGAATTATAAATCATTCCTAACAAAACCCTAGAAACCTCACTGCTTCTCTCTCCTCTCAACAGCCACCACCACCACCGAAATGGCCATCCCACCGACACTACCAACAAGCTCACCTATCTTCTCTCTCCGCTCAACAACCACCACTTGCGTCCTCCATGGCCTCGTTGCTTTCTCGAGCTTCGTTGCTTCGCTGCTGCAGGCGGTGGAGATTCGTTAATACGCCAGAGATTCATTGATTCGCAGGCGGTGGAGATTCGAGCTTCACAGTCATCGCTGATTCGTGGAGATTCGAGCTTCTTCTCACGCTTCACAGTCGCCGAAGATGCGAGTTAATATAGGATATGCGAGCTCGACTGAGAGGCGGCCAAGAACAGAGCTCTATCACTGTTCGATCTAGTTTTCTCGATCTGGTTTCATTGCCTAGCACCATCACTGTTCGATCTAGTTTCCATTGCTGCACAGAAGATAGTTGATGCTCAGAGGTTCGTGGTGATGTCGGAGCTGTTTCAGGCTTGGTGGATCGGGAGTTCTCTACCTCCGTAAGAAGCCATGGAAGATAGTACCGGAGTTCTCCACCTCCGTGAGAAGCCCGTTCATGATTTGCTGCAACGCTATGTTTTTTCTTTTTTTTCTTTTTTTGGTGATGAGCGTATTGTGTACGCGAGAGCCTTGTGTTTTTTCAGCTCTGGTCAAACACAAATATAGCTAGTTTTTTTTTAATTCGTTTGCATTGCTATTTGTGTTGTAATTCATTTGAAATTGTATAAAAAGATTGGAAAGTGAATAAATTATTATTTAGGAATTTATTCTTTGATATTTTAATAATATTCATGAAATATACATAGTACTTATCAAATTTACAGAGTACTTATCAAAATTACGGAGTACTCATCAAAATTATTGGAATACTCCGTAAAATTATCGAGAGTACTCATCAAATTGTATGGAGTACTCCGCAAAATCTATAGAGTAATCATCAAATTTATAGAGTACTCCATAGTTTTTCCGACACTCATCAAATTTTTCTGATACTCTATGTTTTTCCGGTGACCGGTGACAGGTGGTCGGTGGTCGGAGGTTGGAGGTCGTAGGTCAGTGGTCGGTGGTCGGAGGTCGGTGGGAAGTGGTAGGTAGTGGAGAGAGAGGAACAGTGACATCATATTTATTTTGTCTTTTAGTGTTAGTAAGAGTAGAAAAGACAATTATCAAAACAGAGGTCTCTAATAAGAAGAAATTCCTGGACTATACTCTATAGAGAAGAAATATGGTCTCTAAGACCCTATGAATCATTCACCCATTCTTTAATTCTTGGTCATGGTTTCCTCAACCCCTATCATTTTGCCTCCTAAATTTGACAGAGTATAATACAAAGCAACACCATAAAAATATTTTTATGATATCCTCTCTTTGTATAGTTAATAATAATATTCATAATTCAGTCCCAAGAGAAACTTTATTTGTTCGATCAATTTTAATTTGCTCTATTGAGTTTGCTTAAGTTTCATAGTTGATGAGACATGATAGTAGAGAACACGAGTCAATTAAGGAATCATGGTTTAATTGAATTCTCCAAGCCTGGTTCACAAAGAGGGAAAAATTTCATCTTCTGGAAGTCCCTAAACCCAATAGCACAAATTATTTAGCTAACTACCATCTAGTTCCCATAAAATCCATCTTATACACTTGCTTTTTTTGGAGCCCTATCAAAATCTAGCGGTCGTTGTATGCTGTGGATTACATATATTTATGGAAAGAGTAAATCCCACACCGTGTTATTTGGTATCATCTGTCGAACAAATGCATTTGAACCTCCTTACACTGATCAGACGAGAGAGTTTCCTTTACTCCATGTGTCAAATTATAAATTATGTCCTTAATCAATTCAAGGGCATCCACTTTTTACCAATCACTTGACATGAAAATTTTAAGTTATTTATTGAGTTACTTTTCTTTAGTTTCCTAGAGTGAATCAAGGGTTTGAGAAATCAAATTTAACTTAGTCTCTTGATTGAAGCAAATGGTAGAGTATGCCATATTAAATATTAATTTGTTCGTAACACTCATAATAAAATGATATTAACTCCTTAAAGGCTTAAATCTCATCAAGGTTAATCACAAAAAAACAATGAATCATCGAAAAACGAAAAGTGAGTAAGAATCGGAAAGTCTTTTGTTTTTTCATCCCTTTGATATGACCTTCTCTACATTTCAAGTTGATTTGTCTCACACGATTTTCAGAGATAAAAAATATAAAAAAGAGAAATGTAGTCAACCTATCTCGGCTCGCAAGATGGGTATAATGTATCGAGTATTTCTCTGTTATAATTGTTTTGTTATGGAAACATAAAGATATAATTACACACACATGAAATACAGTAATCATGAAAGAAAAAATACATAGAAAACACTAGTTCTCTGTGAAAGATATGAGATCATGAAAAAATTTAGCTGTATATGCTCCTATGCTCCTAAGATAAGCTATATTGTTTAAATTGTTATTTAACTAATCCATGATAAATAATCTATAATCCAAACTAAACAAGCAGATTTAACAAGACACCACATTTCCTCCGTTAACCTATTGCTTTGCTGCAGGCATGGTTTCAATACCAGGTGATTAGTAGAACCAAAGCTGAACCTGAACCAGCTGAATCATTTTCCTTTGAAGCCTCATCATCAGACTTCTTACCAAAAAGTCTGAATCTTTTTCCTTTGAAGCCTCATCATCAGACTTCTTACCGAAAAGTCTTCTGATCCCCCTTTGTCTCTTACAGCATGTTCATGTCGGGACTCATAAAGGTATGCCTACAGTAATGAAAACGAAACAAAGTTTTAGAACATTACTTATATACCATCAAAAGAAGTAAAAAAACAATATATTTAAAAAACACCCATTGAAGAGTGAGCTAAGATGAGCATACAATGTTAACAAATAATTTGAATTAAAAAGAATCTATCCTGACCAACGGCACGAACATTCATAAATTTTGTCTATGTTAACTGAAATAAGAATATCTCGCGGGATTTAAAAAGGTACAATTCTCATATTTAGTATACGGTTAAGTAGTATTTACGCTCAATGAATAATGTATTTAGGCCCGGGGATAATTCATTCCGAGCAGGGGCGACCACCCCTTTCCTTTCCTGAATAGCCTTGTATAAATGAAATTATAAAATTGAATTTAAGAAGAATAATCCCCACCAAGTATCATTCCTAAATTGGCCATAAACTTCTTGCAAAAAAACATGCACTATCACACACTACATTATGATATTAATAAGGGCGAATTTTGTTAAATGCCAAACCTATTAAAAGACAAATTAATTTACATACTATATAAATGATAGGAGTACTCACTACTCATTAAGTACTGGCTAAGTTATTATTCAGTTCATACTTCATACATAGAAATTGATATCCTCACACTGCTGCCTAGCTCCACCACCACCTCATCCACCAACTTATACCTTTTTCCTCCATTTCTTGATGTCTTTTCTCTAAAAGCTAAAAATTCTTCTCATCCCTCCAAGTTTTTCTTTAGCTTTTTGCGACTTGCTTTTCAGTTTAATTTGCTCTTCTTCCAAGTCCTGCACCATAACAATTTTAAAATTAGCTCACTATTATTCATCCGCAAATAGCAGAATATGCTTAACAGCTAGTGAATATTAATTTAAGTATCGTCACTATCACATGTTGTTCTCTCTTCCTCTGAATCTCTTGCTACACACATCCAAAAGTTAATAGTCTTATTAGTCAATGTACATGAAACTTTAATTGTACTTCAGCTCCTAATTAATAACACCTATAGTATATATAAAAAATATATTAATTACCGGAGCTTCTTCTAAACGACTGTTTTCTTCTTTCAATTGTTTGATTTCTCATTCCAATACAGCTCTGTACTCCTGTGTAGAATATAAATAAATTTTTTAATAAAAATTCATTGCCTCAACGTGTCAACAAAAACATACTTGCAAAATTATTCTGAAATTTGTGATTCAAGGTTATAACAAAGAAGTCATAATAGTACAAGTACCTGTTTTCTAGCTCTAGATCGAGCTGCGGATTCTCTGTTCATGATCATCCTACGTCGCTTCTTCTGCTCCACCGTCTCTTCCTCTACAGGAACATCTGTGCTTCTTTTTCTCGAACTTCCCGAACCTCCCGAACCTCACATAAACCGGCTTCAATGCTCGCCATATGTTCATTATGATCCCATAGGTGGCCATGCGACCTTGAAATTATTAATATTTTCCGAGTCTGATTAGATGCAACTCTAATAGACAAATCCCCCTCATTCCTGAAAGAACCAATAACATTTATCTTGATACCATGTTTCCTCTTGGATTTTTGTCCATAATAAATATCCCATTCATCGCTTCCCCTAGAAAACTGATTTACTCTGGAACTCATTGTGCACTAAAAGATTAACCTCTATAAATAAGAAAATAACAGAATTATTATCATAATAACATTACTTATTAATGATGGCAAATCAATATATGAAGAAATCATAAATACATCAACAGGACAGACACATAAGATACTAATATAAACACTAAACACTAGCACTTCTAATTATTAGGGAATGAAACGATTGGAAAACTTGAATGAATAGTAAACCTCACTTAATCATTATCCTAAATATTTTTGGCCCAGAACAACTGAAAAATATAAAAATTGTAAAGACTAAGGTTTTGTTTGGTCTAACTCATTTTTTCCTTAGTTTTCTTCGTATTCTTTTATATCGAAGCTACCGTTACCAAAAACGATTCCGGATTACACTTTTAAAATTATTTGATCCAATTCAATAAAGTATTTATTCCAAGTCTAGACTCTACCTTAGTTTCCTTAGTATTTTTTTATATATCAAAGTGATGTGTTACAAAAAATAATTCTGCATTACTCTTTTAAATTCTTTTTATCCAATTCGATAAAGTATTGAATCTAAGTGTAGACTTATTTATTCCTTCATTTTGCTTAGTATGTTTATATCAAATAGATTGGTTACCAAAAACAGTTCCAAATTATACTTTTTAAAAAAAAAAACTGATCCAGTTAAAAAAAGTATTGAATCCGGGCTAGTCCAATCAATTTTTTCCTCTTTGAACAAAAAAAAAATCAATTTTTTCCTTAGTTTTCTTAGTATTTTCTGTATATAAAACTCATTACCAAAAAAAATCCCTATTTGCACTTTAAAATAATTGATCCATCTAATAAATTATTGAATCCATTCTTATTTCAAAAAAGTTAAATTAAAAAAAAACTAACCGAACTAGTACTGGAAAGACTGGCTTCACAATATAGTATATACATTGTGTACAACCATAGTTAGCAATGGGACCACACAGTGGCGGCGCTACACCAAAACTTGTTACAAATTTTAGGTTTTATTTGTATTAAATTTATATAATAAAATGTATTTTGATTTGTACAAGTATATGACTTATAATGCAATATATTGTAGTTTTATGGATGATATAGTGACCTAGCTATAATCCATTTTTCAATATATAGGGACCTTATTACAGTTTTTGCTTAATTGAGGGACCAATCTGTCCAAACATTTTGTGAATTAGCCAAATATAACTAAACCACGCAAATATACCCCGGTTCTTTCCAAAGAAGACAAGTATAGCATCTCTAACCCTATGGAGGGGTAGATCTATAACACGTGAGTATATTTTCATTTATTTGAAACAGTGTATTGATTTTGCATCATACAAGGACGGAGAGTGCAAATTACTTATAACCTACTAACGATTCGAACATGAAAAAGGTGATGAATTCTCTGCTCCGGGCAACAATCAAAGATTCTTCAAAATGAAATTGTTTACTAACAAAAAATTAATCAAAAAAGTACCACGTATACTAACAAATAAAATGATGAAATTAATAGTATAATCAGATTAAATCTAGAAACAATTACACGAATTCTGACCTTAATTGCTTCGTAAGAAGGGTGAAGCAACGCTAGATGGACTTTAAGAAGAGAGAAAAAGACCGAGAAGGTTACAGCAACCAACCAGGATGGACTTTGAGGAGAGAGAGAGAGTGAGATAGAGAGAAAGAGAGTTTGACGATTGAATAAGCGTGTTCTAAAAGCTTATTAATAACATACACGATAGCTGAAAAGACCAAAATAGACCCAAGTGAGGCCAACATCTTGAAAAGACCAAAATGAACTCAAGAGAAGTAACTTCGTTAACAAATCACTTGGTCTAAGTTAGCCAGGCAAATGAAGTTGAATGTTATACTGAGCCCTCTTAAGCTCAAAGAGAGAGAGTAATAAAGATCTGGCTTATTTTGATACATCAACGGGTCCCCTTATTAGTTTTTTTTCAACTCGAGTACATCGTACTCCTTGTATGATTTTGAGGATTGTTAATTTAACATTGGTTTGTTTTTATATTGGAGAGTTATTGAGCCAAATCGAAGAAAAAAAATCAGATGCTAAAACTTAGAACACTGGGTGAGATTTGAGATATGTCTCGAAATATTTTCTCTGGGTTAATGCCTAAGTCGAGGTGGACGAAAATTCAAGATATTTTGTCCTAGGAAGGCTAATAATTAGGTCGGGAAGGGACATTGTAATTTTTCTTCATGTTTTTTCCCATAAAAATTAAAAAGATCGAGTAATTTGTGCTAAATTTTGGAGTTAGGGTGGGATGTAGTCTAACTCCACTCATTCTTTCAGGGTCATCTTGACTCGATTAATATTGAATATCAAGAACTCTTGACATTTACAGATTATTCTAATCATTACAAATATCTATATCTATCTTTTCAATTCTGAAATTTTGGCATTGCATATAATTTTTGTTATAACTCAATTTTTCATCCTCTTTGAAGTTCTTCTGAAGTATTAATTGATCTTAGGTGATAAATATGACATACGTTTGGTGATATTTATCATTATTACGAGTCACATGTATCACTATAATCGTTTTATCATATTCATAATTGTGATCCTTTTTAATCTCTTTGAATTGGATGTCCTTCTCGGCGTCGTGGTAGCCGTGTTGGGAAGTCTTAAATACTGGATGCTATGAAAAAAAATTCAGAGACAATCCTTAAAAAGGTCCAATTAGCATGGTCTACTACATTTAACACATCTATGCTGTAAATTCCATTTTCTAAGACAGACAGTGCCATTTAGTGCCAAATAAACGCTATTTATCCATGTTTAATGTTGAAAATTTATATGTAGTTCACTTAATAAATAACTAGTCACTTAATAGTATTAGGAACAACTAGTCAATGTAACCCCATATAAATAAATAAAAAAATCCTTAACTTTGATTTACTTTCTTTTAATTTTATTCTAAACCTTTCACGTTTTCATCTTCCCTCCCACCCTTATCATGTCTTCGTGCAAAAAATGCTCACCATACCTCAATAACCATGCCATCATAAACACGAGCTAAACACTGGAGAAGATCAAAAAGACAATCGCAACAAGAACATTGTTGAACCTTATTGAGCTTTGAGTCCTCACGGCAAGTTTCAAGCCCAATTTGTTTCCATATCAAAGATGAGCTTTTGAATCATCAGTGCGCGAGTAATTATTTGAGTACTTTCATTGGCGAGCAGTGGCGGACCTATGTGTAATTAAGAGGAGGTAAAGCCACCTAGATTTCATGAAACCCTTGAGAATTGATCAATCTAACTAATTAATATTCACTTGTTCTTTTGCTCACATATTGAAAGGAAGAATATGCTTCGAAGTTCAGGTAAATATTCGATAAAAACAAAGTTCAGTTAAGTAAAAAAAAATTAGTTAACTTATAATATCTCATTTACATTACATAAATAATTATATTAAAAAAACATAAATCTATATATACTAATTTAAAACTCTTAATTTCATAAATTAAACATAAAAAGATATATTATTTTCCCTTAATTTTATTTATTATTTTAAACAATTTTAAATAGTTATATATATTTATGGTGAATATATATTTGTTTTACTTATACAATTGTTGATCAGTTTATCATAAAAGAATCGAATTGTTACGTCTTCGAGCCCCCTTGGAGTAAGCTCGCTATGTCCGCCACGGTTGGTGAGATCTATCGATGGTGTCGTTGATTGACGTGACTTTTCGATTAATTTCCATGTTGAATTTTGGTGAATAATTATCAACTCCTCCCAAAATGGCTACATAATCATTTGAAATAAGCCTACCCATTACTTTGGATGCATGGAGATAGTAAAGCTACAGAAAGATGCGAAAACAAACTAATTCTAGTAATATGTTGAATTTGTTAACTTCCGGTTCATTTGTGGTTTGCTCTTTTTGTCCAAATTTGGATAAGCCAAGGTTATGATTTAGGAAGCAAGGACAAAATTTCAGAATGTCATTGTCTCTTAATTTCTCAATAAAGATATAGTGATTGATTATCAGCGTCTCCTAGTAATAATGGTCTTTTTGTATTTTTAATATGTATCATAATAGAGGTTTTGAATCGATTTCCATTTTTGTTCGTATTATAGTTTCTTGTTTATGTTACTTTTTGTATATCTGCGTTAAGTTGTTGTTTCAGTTTAACAAATTTTTGGTCATACGAATACCCGAACTTTGTGGTTTTAAAACAAAAACTTTGTACTTCTGGTGTGCTTATTATATGTGTTCAACTCATCACCTGGGTTTGAGAAATCGAAAATTGATACAGTGATCAATTTTGATAGAAAAATTGTAAAAAAAATGATCCTAGGAGTTGACTAAATTTGACCGTCATAATTGACCCATGGTCACTTTCTTCTTCAAGTACCGCAATTTAATGTTAATATCGCTCGTTAGGTTCTTTAATATCTCCTACCCATTGGTTTATCATGTGATTTCCCTTAACTGAACCTGGCCAAAGAATTTGTTCTCCGATGTATTAGTTGATAAAATAATTTACCTAATAGGTTGTTGACATAAGTAAAAGTTTTGAAGAACATAGAGTGAAACGCTAATTAAGGCAGCAGGTTAGGATAGCTAACCATTTAAGGAGCTCTGCCACTAGTACTTTTCAAGCAACAAGTTGGTATGGAACATTTCATAAATAATCCCATGGAAATATTTGGTCATTAATATATGAATCTTTTCCCAATTCATTAATGTAGTTGAAGCCCTTCAGGCATTAAGAACTCAATACGGAACAAGAGGGAACAACTGATTATTCTGGGTCTTTTTGAATTAATCTGAAAAAAAAATACTTTGGTGACAATTCGATCTTGAATATCAGCTTAAGCTGCTACACCATTTTCAATAACAAGCTTCTAGAAAACCCCCCATCTTCAACAAGCTAATGCGTTTATAGCATTAAGTTTCGCAACACATATATCTGCTGTTTTACGAACATAAAACATGGAATAAAATGAATTATTATTTGGGTAAAATTACCAAATTTGAATGAATGCATAAAAATGTCTCCTTGTCATTCAAATCCTGTGTAAAAATGATTAAACAATCTGGAAAAAAGTACCAGTAAGTTACTCGCACTTAACATCACATGCTCCATGAGTAGTTGGGAGAAGTCATAACCTGCCCAATAAAGGGATATATCAAAAAGAAAAAGGGAAAAAAGAGAGCAAAAAGTAGCTCTTCAAGTGTAGAATATCGAAACAATGCTTCAGCAACTTCTGCAAGATTATCCTGAGGTATAGCCCAACAAGTAGTTGTTGCTCAAACTGTCCCATATGGTTAGTGAGCCCACTGATAGATTCAGCTACGTACATCAATAATGCTTGTTGCTTCCGCGTTCGCTCGTAAAAAATTTATAGTAAGAGATGGAGTATATCTATCAAGATTCGAAAGGGTTATTGCACACACCGTTTTAATTTTAATTACAAATAAAAAGAGAAAGAAAAATTCCTACGGATCCTTGATGAAGCTGTTAAGAAATTATCTAATGTTTCGTTTGAGGATCCACTTTCTGGAATTAATATGGAGTAAACGTAAACAGTAATTTGTATGTTTTGCACTAAAATGGTAAAAGAGAGACTTAAATGCTTTAAAAGAGAAGTGAAGAACTGACAAATTACAATTAACTATAGCATTAAAGTGATACACATGCAAATTGGAAAAGCTTATCGACGGTAAAAGAACAAAGATCATATATTAACAACACACAAAAATGAAGGTTAATTACACCATTGGTTTTTGTGCTAGGGAGAACCGCCAAAATATACATCAAAGAGTCAAATATACCTATTTTATTAAAAAAAATTAGCAATATAACCCTCTGGGGCAATACATTTGAGTGATCACGTTGCCCATTATGCTTCTTAAAGCTATTGATCATGATTTTCCATTCACAATATTATAACCAATGAAGCAACAAAATTCCAGATTTGGCTTTGTAAAACAGTATCTAACCACTTATGGAATAACAATTATTGTAATTATTTCCACTTCCACTCTAAAATATAGTTACACATGTATAGAGAAAGAAGTGTAGTTAGTACTAGCTAACTGTATAGTAGGTGTTAAATTTTCAGTTTCATTCACTTGTTATTCAGCAGTTCAACGGAAAACCATAAATTTATCATATCAAACACCTTATCTTAAATCTCCTATGATCATTTAAACCGGAAATTATTACAAGAAGACTGAAATTGAGAAATTTATTGCAATAATACAAATAATACTTTGTAACTGAAATTTATAATATCAAAAAATGGTGTAAGATAATAATTTAAAAGTAATTATTAATAGGTGAAATTTAGAGTGGCTCACTGAGGAGAGACTAAGAAGCCACCCTAGGCGTTTATTTCTTTCAGTGAAGAGGTCGAAGCTATAATCCCTGTATCATTTGATCTCGCACATCATCACCATTTATTTTTCCTACTGATTAAATCTACGGCTAATGAGTGTGTGAGAAATAAGAGAGGAATAGAAAATCACTTGTGAGAGAAAGAGTGAGTAAGATCATGTAAAACTCAGGCGAGAAATTGATCCGGTGGAGGAAAATGCGAGTCGCTCTTCGAGGCTTGTTCAGCCCTAAGAGACTTATTCACCCCTTCGAGGTTTACGAAGATATGATGGGCGAATCACATTCTTCTCCACCATAAATCGTGTTATTCCAATCACCGTCATGATAAGACCGCTGAAGCAATATTTTCGTAGTGATGACCATCATCACTGAACCTCCATCATGTCTATTTGTAACGTAGATTATTGCTTCAGAAGGATCTCAAATAGGCTTAAGAACTGAGTTCCAACAAAAATTATTTGCAAAGTCAACATCAAAATTGAAAATATAGTTTTTCTTACTGTTTGAGTACTCTAGAGTGATCAAGAGGTTTTCATATTGAACCTTACCGTAAATAAAAAAACCCACCAATATATTTTCCAAAATCCATCATAATTAATAAAACAATCCTCATAATCATATTATGTGCCTGACTTAGAAAAAAGTAATCATGAACCTGTTGAAATTATAAAGGAACCCACGTATCAACTTTTTGGTCCTGCTAGCTTAGACTAAGCAGTTGGTTAATAAACTTACTTTTCTTAAGTGCATTTTAGTCTTTTTGAGAAACGCCTACTTTTAATAAAATCACTTTTAGAACACCCTCGTTCTCCAAACTTCTTCAAACTTCTTCCGTATGCATTTTGGTCTTTTCAGGTTTTGCCGATGTCTATTATAAAAAAGCATTTAGAACACCCTCACTTAAACATCAACACTACTTCTTTCTCTCTCTCTCTCTCACACACAAAGTCCGTCCAGCTTTTCACCCTTCTTACTACTTACAAGCAATTAAGGTCAGAATTTGTATATTCTTTCAATTTATTTCAGTTATACTTTTTCTATCATTATTTTATTTGTTAGTGCATGTGTTACTGTTTTTAAAAACTTATTTGTTAGTAAAATATTTTAATTTTGAAGAATCTTTGATCTTAGACCGCAGCAGACAATTCGCCACTTTGCTCATGTTCGAATCTTTATTAGATTATGAGTTAATCATACTCTCGGTCCTTGTATGATGCAAAATCTATACCCTATGTTTCACAACATAGAAAAATGTAATACTGTGTCATAAATCTACCGATCTACCCCTCCACGGGGACATAGATACAATTCTTGCCTTCTTGTAAATTTTTTTATAACCGGAATAACATAGCCATGGTTTATTTGGATATTTCACATGATGTGTGAACAAAGGAGCATTTTTTTTTCTAAATTAATTGCTCTATACATCCCCATATTATGCAAAATGTAAAACGCGGGACCTATTAAAAACTATTTCTTAAAAGTTTCTGTGGTCTTATTAGTAATTTGTTAAAGTTGAGGGTTTTTTTTATTTGAATAATTTAAAATCTAGGGACTAAGATGTAAAGAATAAAATATTGTGGGCCTTAAAACTAATTTAATAAAAAAATTGAGGCCTGATGTGTATCTAGTAGAGATGACCTTAGTTGTGTCATACCTTTGATATATATACGTGTGAGTAACCAAACCATTGCAAATTGCAAGTGTCACATAAGATCAGTGATAAAATATAAGAATATAAAAAAGAAACAGAATGAGATAGAAAAGAAAATGAGAAATGAAAACCCCTGCGAACGAAGGATAGACCGTGACCCCTTTCCCCTTTTTTTGTCCATTAAACCTATGTTCATCTTGAAGGTGTTCAACGTTTACAATGATTTGAGAAGGATCGGGGATTTAATTAAGAGCACGGTCGAGGGGAAAGTGAGCTAGTGTGTTAACCACCGTTGTAATTATTAGTTGGCGTATTGGACCAGAGGTATAGGCGAGTCACGATATGTTACTTAAATAAATTTCAAGACTGTAAAATATACGATTATTAGTAAAGTTTAAAATTTACCTTAATGGGTTGTAAATACTGAATTTGGTTAGGTCGCCTTGCAGGCTTGGTTTGACTTAAGTCTGCAGCATGTCGCGCTCTGAGTTTCGGAGATGGAAATTTGGGGCGTGACAGTGCAAAATCTGTAAAATATAGGTACTATATTATGCAAAAATGCATTATAAATCAATATATTATATAAAAAATACAATTTAGGTCCCTATTAACTTATTGACGTAACTGCTGTTATACCATATAATTATAGAAATTTTATACAAATAAAATAAATCAAAGCCTAAAAGAATGATTATAACAAGTTAGGGGGTCAAGTCTCTTGTATTTGGGATAGTCCACCTTCATTTGAAGTGCTTGTGATGATGGATGTTTAGGTGGCAGATCCACCTTACATTCTTCTTTTTGCACCTTTTGTGCAACTATGTCTTCTTTCTTAGTCTCCTTTTCAATTTCTCTAACCAAAGGCTCAAACTCTTTCTCAACCTCTTTCTCTACCGTTTTTTCATCTTGATTCTCAAAAATTAACTCATCTAATATAAGCTTGGTTGGTTCTTTTATTGTTGGGACCTCTAACCCATCATTCCTATCGCTGTTTTAAATGGCCTCATAACTAGTATTCATTGCTTGGCCCAACTTCATAAATGAATCTTTCTGTAATTGCTAATGATTGTAGTGAGATGCGTCAATCTTTGATCTATAGTTTGATTAAGTTGTTGTATGTTCAGCATCAATGATGTAGTGTCATAAATCTTTACTTCAATATTATCATTACCACTCACTTGTACCTTCTTGTGGATGAGATGGAAGTGCATTCGGTGCTTGATACTTCGCATAAGGCTTTTAGATATGGTTGGAAGTTCCATTTCATGGTTTTTGAAGGGACCATATTAGTGAATTTTCTTCCGAATAAGTGTATGGAAGTTGATCGAGTGAAGATACAGGTTATTCACACGCTACCATCATTGGTTTAAACGGAAAGAGGCATACGTTTCTTATCTCACGCTAGGGTCTATCGAAGATTCATAAGATTTCTTCAAGATTGCCAAACTGCTTTGCAATTTACTTGATAATGAAACTGCCTTCGAATTTGATGATGAATGCATGGTGGACTTCTTGTAAATCACAAAGAACTAATATTCTCTTCTATTGTCATACCTCAGTTTTGGAGTCTACAATTCGAGATAATATGTGATCCCAGTGATTTAGATATGGGTTTCGTGTTGGGTCAGAGAAGGTACAAGGTATTTAACCTCACCTATCACGCATTTAAGACTTCTAAAGGGTGAAATTGAGTTATATTGTTAATAAGAAGGAATCATTGGGGATAGTAATTTCTTCAGCTAAGTTTCATTCATATCTCCTTGGTGTGAAATTTGTCCTGTACATATACCATTATGCGATCAAGTACCTCATGGAGAAGAAGACGTAAAGCCGCATTTCATTAGATAGTACTTCTTTTTCAAGAGTTAAATTTAGAGGGTCAATAACAAAGGGGGACGAAGAATCAGGTAGATGATCATGTATCTCGTCTAGAGAGATTTCCAGTCAACATCAAACCAGAGTTGGTCAAAGAGGAATTTTTAGATGAACAACTGTTTGCTCTCAATCTGACTACTACTCCTTTGTATAAAAATATAGCGAATTTCAATTTCAATATGAGTGAATTATTCCCCATAGAATCCATCTATAATAAAGAAAGAGACTCATCCTCCATGTGAAACAATATTTTCGAGAGGATCCATATATATTCAAGGTGTATAATGATCAGATGGTTCTAAGTTTCATACCAGAAATTGGTATGTGTTTACTGATAGAAAGGTGTCATGACTCGCCATATGGATGTCATTTTAAGAGAAATAGTACAACAACAAATTTACTTTCATCTTGGTTCTATCAGCCTACCATCGACAAGGACTGTCATGAGAGCGTGTAGTAGTGCAAGAGGTTTCGGTTCACAAGGAGCGTATCATGAAGATGACATGATTCTCAACAAGGTCTTTAAAGTGCAGATCTTTGTTGTTTGAGGGATTGATTTCATTCCATAATTCATTTATCCTAAGGTAACCAATACATCTTTTTAGATGTAGATTATGTTTCTGAATGGCTTGAAGCTATAGTGATCCAACAGAACAATGGAAAATCCTTCGTCAAGTTTCAGAACTCACATTTTCTCGAGGCATGGTACTACTAAGGTTCTCATTAGATATAGGGGTACTCACTTTTTGAATGTGTAGTAAGCAACAATTCTTTGTAAGTATGTGGTTAAATGCCAACAGTTTACAACATACCATCTGCAAACTAACATGTTTGCTGAGGTCTCTAACCAAAAGATCAAGTCAATTCTGTAGAAAACCATGGAACCAACGAGGAAGAACATCTACATATCAAGTGGTGTGCAGAAGAGTGTGTCACCTTCCACTTGAGTTGAAGATTGGTACATACAATGCAATCAATGAACTGAACATGGATGAAAAATTAGTAGGGGGCAGAGAATGATCTAGTTTGATGAGCTCAATAGTTTAAGATTTAATTAGTGTATATATATAATGAGAAGGATGATATGTTTTATATGATACACATGTAAATTTAGTCGAGATAAAAAAAAGGGGAAAATGGAAAAAAAGTAAATTCCAAAAATAATCGAAGCACCGGTTAAAGAATACAAGTATTCTAGGGTCAGGTTTCCGAAAATAATTAAAAAAAAAAAATTGGACACCAGCTCAATTAATTGTTTCGGCCTAAAGAAAGTAAAAAATTATAACCAGTAAGGAATTGATCGGGTGAAGTATCCAATGGAACCGAATTATAAATATTGTACAAGGACCTTTAAAGGGGTTAGGTTGGAACAAAACAAATTGTGAGGTTGGTTATAACCCTTCTCCAATATACCTACTTCAACTTTTTTCTTTTCTTCTTCTCCAACCCAACCCACCCCCTTCGAAACCCAATCCTTCTCCATCAAAACCTCATCTCACACATGTATACTTTTCTTTCATTAAATCTTTAAAAAAACACCTAATTTTAAAAAATATATATATTTTTGTTTTTAAATTCCAATTTAATTCTTTCATTTTCTAACATACCCATTTGTTAAAGAATATTCCAACACAAAATAGATCTAAAAACAAAATATCATCCAAAAAAAATCCAAAACCCTAAATTTTCCAGTTATAGATTCTTATAGTTTTAAAAATTGAAGTTTGTGATAATACATCCAAGAGTTCAAATCCATTATTATCTGGAGAATTTTGTTACAAACTCTGTAAAAGAACAATTCAGCTTTGTAAAATGACTGATGTCTCTGTTATAAGGAGGTAAATATTTTTTATTTTAATTACAGTTTTTTTTCTTTGACAGTTTGATGTATTGAGACTATAAATAACATATTAACAATCAAAATTATTTTAAGTAATTAAATTTTATTGTTGATCATGTTTATTAATCCATTTATACTATGAGAATAGGCTATTAAAAATGGAGTATTTTGTTCAAAAAGAATTATTCTAATTTAATTTTTTAGTGTTATTTCTTTAGATCTATTTAAATGAATTGAAGTTTATTTAATTGTAGTTAGTATTATTTATAAATTTTTATAGGGTTATATATAATTGACAGAAAAAGATCGTTGGTCATGTCATTTCGGTAAAAGAAGAGCAATACATGTTAGGATTTGGGTAAGTTTTACACTTTTCTAGTAATTATATGTTAGATCTTAAATTGTCTCAAATTGATGTTACATTCGAAATTAATTAATTATTGTGAAAGATAAATAATTTTACATCAACTATCTACCTAAACCTAAGTGGTTATAATAATTCAGATTTAGAGGTATATAATTCTAGTACGTCAAATTATCATCACTAAGGAATTCTTTTGTATCTATGTTTTTCATATTCAAGGCCTTATTTGTATATAATACTCAGAAACTAAAAAACATGTATTTCTCATGTGGTTTCTTTGGATATTGTCCATATTCTAAGCACTATAAATATTTTCATCTCCCTATTAAAAGAGTGTATATCTCTAGGCATGTCAAGTATTTTTTCTTTTTCCAAAATTTCAAATGAATATATTTCATTCATTTGCTTTGTTCTCTTCCAACAATTCTTCTTACATTTCTCTTACTAATTATGTGTCTGTAAATTTAGTTTACGTACTTAGATTATTATTTGTAAAAACCAAGTACCGGTATCATACTACACTCACTGGACTAATACAATGATCTTTAATTATTTGTGAACATGTATGGTGTATTTTATATGAATGTCTTAGTATTCGTGATTTATAGCATGAATTCTAGAATGCAACGAGTAGTCCTCTTGCTGGTCTTGGAAAAATAAGAATCTGATAGTAATCTATACCCCAATTTTTGTACTATCTATTGAAATTATACTTCAATTATGATGTTTTATGTTTACTAATGTTTTTATTTGCTATAAAAGATTGAATTTCAATTTTTATTTAATTGTTGTTACTTTGAAACTATATTTGAAATGTGTTATAGCATTGGTTTTAGCATGTACATATCTTTTCAAACTTTGCTAAAATGTTTCTAGGTAAAAAATATGTCGTGTACATCAACAAATGAATGAGTTGGTGATATCCTGCCAGCTGCTTATTCGGTTGATAGTACTGCATCTCCACACACATAATCGACACTATGGAACAAGGGAATGAATCAATATTCACGTTTGAATGTTATTTCATCAACTGAAAGGGAATATAACTCAGATTCCACTTCAGCCAGTTGAGGTACTATTTAATATATATAAAAGAAATTTTGTCTCATTCTTATGTAAAAAAATTGTATCTTCAGGCTAAGAATGTGCTAGTAGAAGAATAACGAGCGATAAATCAACAACTTATAGAGACTCTTGTAGATATTAGTGATCACAACCAAAGTATATTTAATGCTACTCGACAAGACTGTGGAGTAATTGTTAAATGTTCTTTCAATCTAAATGCTTGGTCCATCTGGTAAGATATTTTATATTCGTTATCTGAATTTCGAGCTTATATTTAATTTTTATGTTTTCTACTTATATAGTCACCAATTCAGCCTCTGTGGTTTGTTGTTCCATTCAATTATCTTCAATGTTCTATGATAGTTTTGGAGAACTTCCCAATTGAAATCAGATTTTTTGTCTCTCTTATTTATCTAGCTATGCACCTTTTAACAAGATTTAATCAATGTATAATCAGCCTGGAAAGTTTCATCTTCTGCAAAGAAAATGAAGATCTTTCGATGAAGGTTAAGTCAAGGCTTGACTTCTCGCTTAGAAGTTTTACACTACCTATGTCACTGGGAGAGATAGTAAGGACATGGGATGCTTGTGTTAGAGCTGTTATGTCTAAATATGCTCATAAATGTGATGTAGGAAGCCTTAGCTCTAAGTATGGGACTTGGAGGAGATCTTAGTGTGACACCACCTGCTATAAGAGATTTGATCGGCCGTAGCGAGGTAAACTTCACTTTGCAGGGATAATTCTGTAATTTTTATAATATTATAGAAACTTGTATGAATGTTATCGAAGGTAACAAAAATATAATAGAATAACAAATAATTGTCAGGAGATCTTGCGTGAATATGAAGGTTTTTGTTGATGTTACGGTGTTAGGAGGTTAGATATTTGCTGGTCGAGAAGTCATTCCCCGTGATTTAGATGTTGACATGAATTTTAAAATGTTAATATAAATTTTCTTTATAGTTCTCTATGGTTGTTATTGAATATTATCTACATATTGCATATTTTTTATTTTTTATTTTGTATCATCTTATCTAGTTATTTATATTGTTTGAACTTTATAATGTAATAGATCTTTCAGATAACTATCACAAATAGTTTTTACACATACGTGTTTTTCTTTAACTCTACATAATGGTCTAAATAAAAATTTGTTTTACTTGAAATTTAATTAGTGTTTTGATTAGCGTGATTAAACAATATTTTTTTTCTTTAGTCAATTATGATACACAATTGTAATAGTTTTTTGATATAATATGCACACTGAGTCCTACCAAAAAAGTAGGAGAGAGATTGAATATAACTAAATTGATAAATGACCAATTAAAAATATACTAAGTAAATTTTTTGAATTTTAAAAAAGTTTAAACAATTTATCAAACATTTAAAATAACTATAATATAAAATAGATTTATGATATCCATTTATAGGTTTCTCATCTATGCAAAAAGTGACAATACATTTTAGGAAATTATAATTTTTGTTTTGAATATTTTATAAAACTGTGTGTATTGCAATTTCCACTCCTCAAATCTTAATATAATAGTTGCTATATTAAACATCTAGCATGAAAACATATTAAATCACAAAGTTATATATTATGTTTACAATTTAAAAAAAAAAGTTACCTTGATTATAAAATAAATCTATTTAGAACGAGTTGTTGTGAATTTTTCACACATATTTTGAGATAAAAGGGATTAGAGTATACTTAAAAACACTAGGTGACTGTAAATTTGCAAAAAAGTAAAGATTACAAGCCATTTTTTGGTTCAAAGAAAAATAACCTACATCCATCTTAAACTCAAATGAGAGTAACTAGTTCAAAAAAACCTCAAATTATAAATTACAACACCCCTTTTGAATCACACCAACCAATCAACCTAAAGATATCAAACAACTACCTACAAATCTTCTCCAAACTATCAACTACACTGAAAAACTATAAGTAATGAATCAAAAAGATTCTTATATATATATATATATATATTTGCTCGCTATTAGAGTGATTCTAGCAATTTAGAGTGAAAACTATAGAAACCAAAATTTTCAGGAAATGAGGGTATGAGAGAGAGTTTCAGTGAGGATAACAGAATATAATTCTACAAGTAAAGAACAAAAAAAATTATATGAGATTTAGCCACAAGGAATAAGAGTCGTTGATGCAACACCAAAACGAGCAGATAAGGGCATGTATTCCACCATTACTATAAAAACAATATAGTTTCGAGTTGGGTCCAATATCATGTTAAATAACTTATCCTAACTTTATTTTAATAAAGTATATCACTTTACTATAATATATATCCAACATATATATTTCAAACACAAATTCTAATAGATGATTTTCTCCAAAACGTTTTTGTGATTTTTTCAATTTTTATTTCCATTTATCCTTCTATATTACAATAGAATTTGCATGGATGATCATGTTCATCACTCTTTATTAATATGATTTAACTTAATCAACTAGGTTAGCTCAACTAACTAGGACCTTGTTAATTATTCAGCACTCTTAGATTGTGAATGAGAGGTAAAGGTTTTTAATATCTTCCATAAATATGGGAATCCTAATTCTGATTTACCTTAGGGGTATGCATGATAACTTTTGTATATATAAAAACATGAGATATATCATGATGAGGTAAACTAACCATTTTTAGTTAAATCAAGTCGGAGGAGAAGATGTTCAATATGTTCCATGATTAGGTAATAATTTTTACAAGTAGAATTTCAAATACACTTTCTTTAAATTTATTCTCTTATTAAGGGAAATATTTATTTCCAACTAATTTCTCTCCTTTTATGATAAATTATATTCTTTTGCCACATCATTTAATAGAGATTTAGTTATTACAAGTGCGATTCACCCTATATTTAACGTCTTTTGATTTAGTGGCTTATTCTTGGAGTATTATATGTATGAAGCATTTTTTAGGTATATTGTTTGTTAATTATGAAAATTCTAGGTACGTGAATGATTTTAGACCCCAAGATGATGCCAAGAAGTCAAAAAATGAAGATGAAACACAAATAATGTCACAAAAGGAGCCAAGAAGTGCGTTAAAATGTTAGGATTGACATATTTTTTCATCAACTTACGAAGGCCATAAATCAGAATTGGTGAGTTGATCATGAAATCTCACCTAAAGGTAGTTATTTGAGTGTAGATCGCGTGGGAAGACATGTTCTCTATATGGAGTTTACTTGAGGAAGTTATGGACGTTGTATTGAGAAGAACCAATGTTGTCCAGGTTTAGAAGAGTCCAAGCCACTAAGGCTCACTTATGTTGACCCAATTGTGACAAATTGTTTTTTGTAGCCTATATATATATTTGTTTTGACCATCAAAATAGTCTACTTATCATATTTTAAAACTAGAATTTTGGAGAGAAAAGGAAAGAAGCAATAGATCATATAGCCACTTATCATATCGAGCCACTCGCACCTTCAATTAAGAAATTTTGGAAGTAAATTTTCTTTCATGTAACGCCTTGAGTGATGTACGCATCACATATTTGCATTGACTTCAAAATAGCTCATACCAGATCTTTATTGTCTGCTCCACTGCAATTACCATAGTTAAGGAATTGATTCAACCTATACCTATATTGGGCTTAAACCGTGCGACTGGAATAGCTAGAGGGCGAATCCCTAAAGATTGAACACGAAAAGCCACTCCCGAATCAAGGATGCCATGTATTGGATGGTTTCAATTTGGTGGATTTCCTTCATTCAAGTTATCTCCTTGTTGAACATTATTGTGAGCCTCCCTAGGTGTATTTTATCCTACTCGTGGGTTCACTTTATTTTCATTGACCGTGAACCAGGCAGTGAGTCAAGATTAGCCATTACTACTTGGGATTTTCTCGTTCTTTCTCTCTTTCTTTGGTCTCAGAGAAATTCTCAGGATCCGAGAGCATACACCAAAACCTATGAATCTATGAAGAGACAAAAACAAAATAACAACGCAAAACCAAAAACAATTATTTTTAGAGCATATTTGGTTTGGTTTGTGTATTAATATGAAGATTTAGAGATATATGGAAATTAATTAGATGACAAATCAATTCCAAGAGATAAAGGAAAGAAGTTATGGATGGAAATTTGAGATAAAAGGAAATATAGATTAAATAGGAAAGGAAAAGCTGCCAAGTAAATCTGAAATTTTGCAGCCATGTCCACTTAATTTATTATAACTAAAAAGAGGCTAGGAATTTGGAGGAGAAATTTAAATGCAAAGTGAGAATCATTTCGGCGCGATCGTTTCTATATAAAGTAGACAAAAATCGGAGCAATGAGGTAGAAGTTACGACCAGAACAAGACAATAGCATTTATCCTATCTCCTATATTTTAGGAAACGAATTTGATTTGGAAAAGGAGTCCAATTACTTGCCTTCTACTCCAAGATTTCGATCTATATACCTCTTAACACCTATAAATACACCCTCTTATCATTGGAAACATATCCTTGCTCAGTTTTAAACCTTAGATCAATCCTTAATAATCCATAGAAGCAAGAAGACAGCAATCATTTGTTATCCATAGAAGCAAGAAGACCTGTAGAGAGGAAGACAAGAAGTTAAAAAGTCACAAACTCCTTTTCTCCATAATCTCCCTCTATCATTAGGGAAATTTGTATTAAATTCTTTAGCTTATTTTTGTTTCTAATTACTTTTATCCATAGTTTATTTCTATGTCATTAGATATGAACTAATATTCCCATAGCTTGGGTTTGCATATGTATAATATTTGATTTTTAATTCTTTATTTTCTTTTATGTTATTTGGGAAAACCTTTTTAAATTGATTCTAGCTTCTTAATCATATATTTGTTATATGTTCTTTGATTTATTGAGCGTAGTTCTTGCGAAAGCATGCATATAGACTACCCCATTAATAGTAGTTAGATGGTTACCCGAAAGGAGTGTCTAATTATTGAAACATCACATAATATTCTAGTGTGTGGTAGTGATCCGGAAGGGCTTGCCTAACTAGATAGTAATTAGGGTTTGAGATTTAATCACCGATCATTGCGCAGGGTCCCCTTACCCAAGTCCCCTGTTAATTGTTAGGTTGCCACCTAAGTTCACCCGGAAGGGAATTAGAAGGAATATAGAATTTTAGCTATTCATCTAAAAGCTTTAATCACCTTATAACTAGAATCTTGATTTAGAAGGATAAGTGCATGCTAGCAACCCTAAGCTATTTTTCTCATCTCCATTCTTTTAGTATTTATTTATTTGCATTATTATCTTCCAGATCTGAAAACCAAATAAATATTCTTACTTTTATTGTCTTTTTATTTTAACAAGTAATTTCTCCTACATTTCTTTATATACATAAGTACATCTTGCGGATCAAATCCCAGCGAACGAACTTTTACTTACTACCTAAACTTGCAAACGATCTGTAATACTTGCAGTGAGTTTCTCGTGGTAGTCAAGTGTATGTCCTTTATTATTATCTTTATTTATTTTTTTATTTATCACACATTTGCCCCCACCAAGTTTTTGGCGCCGCTGCCGGGGATTTATCTTTAAGTTAGTTTTATTTGAGTTTATCAAGTGAATAAGTTTTTGTTTGTTTTCGGTTTTACGCGTTTTCTTTTTAGTGTCTTTTCAAGTTCCTTAGGTATGTCGAATTTTCTTAAATCTATGGATCGATGTTCACACTGTGGGTTTTTAAGAAACCATTCGGAAGAGTCTTCGTTCCATAGATCAACGTTTAGGAACCCTACATATCAAAATCAATTACCGCAACTTAAACCAACCTACGCCACTAGGACCAATAATAATACTCAGAGGAAGTCAACATTCTATACAAACATAGAAATATTGAGGGCAAAACTCACCTAGGGACGCATAATTTGTAAAGATGCTCGAGCTCCAGCACAGCTCATGGATAAGCCGCAAGAAGATTCTAACAATGATCTCTCATAATCTTGGAAAATTTCATGGAATCAACATTAACCGGCTTGAAAACATTATATGAAATATACATAGAGTAATCCACTGAAGTAATTCATTCAAAGGATGCTCTTCCAAAGTTTATCGAAGAGTCAACCGATAAAAGTAGAGAAAGTGA
Source organism: Nemophila menziesii (assembly GCA_029959085.1). Taxonomy (NCBI): domain Eukaryota; kingdom Viridiplantae; phylum Streptophyta; class Magnoliopsida; order Boraginales; family Hydrophyllaceae; genus Nemophila; species Nemophila menziesii. The sequence goes on from JARWIR010000002.1 coordinate 95,857,013, forward strand.
CACAAAGCTCAATGCTCACTATCAACAATGCAACTCATGCACCAACAAATTCAAGCGAGTAAGCAAAGATTGATGCAAGTCACTATGATCAATCAACAATTACAACAAGAATTATGAAATTGGGCGATAGAAATGGTGGGTTCAAAGTTTCAACCATAAAAGAACCAACCAAGCTTAGCTTAGAAGAAGTAATTGTTAATCAGAATGAGAAAGGGGTTGAACAAGAATTCAAGCATGTGGTTAAAGAAGATGAAAAAGAGACTAAGAAAGAAGAAACAACTGCATAAAAGGTGCTAACAGAAGAAAGTTAGGTGGAACTACCTCCTACACAACCATCATCACCAATCAAGTTGAATTTTATTGAGGTAAGAATTGAAGATTTTGAAATCGAGGATGAGGTTGAAGGTACAACTGCGAGGAGTGCAGTAGAAATTCCAACAATTGAAGAACCCACGAAGCTTAATTTAGACAAACTAACAATCAAAAATGGGATTTAAGAGATTGGAAAAGAAGAGAACAAGGAGGAGATACTGCATACAGATCTGCTACTATCACCACCTTATCTACAAATAATTACATATCCTAGTGGTGATACCGAATCTGAAACGTCAAGAGATTCTGTCCAAGAAAAGTAAGAGTGTAGAGGTTAAGATCGAGACTGTGGACCTTACTAAAGAAAGGTTTACAACAGTTCCAAAGAAGCTGCCACAAAAGATACAAGATCTAGGAGCCCTATACCTCAAATTCAATATAGGTGGGAACTTTGAAGCTAAAGTGATGCGTTACTTGGGTTCATGAAGCAATTTCGTGCCCAAGAATATGTTTGAAAAGTTAGGCATATGAGATGCCAAATGAAAAGTTGTCAATTTGCTGCTCCTAGATAACTCCACAATGAAGCCATGTGGAGTCATTGAAGATGTGCTTGTCCAAGTAGGTACTTTAGCTATACCTATAGATTTTTTGTTATTCTTGATAGCATTGCAAGTCAACATGTTCCATTGATACTTGGATGCCCATTCTTGGCGACAAGTCACAACATAATTGATGTTTATAACGGAAACGTTATTTCCATATTGAAGAAGAATCTGAAACATTCCACTTTCTGGGTAAAAAGGATGGGGAATCACGTGAAGTTTCAATACTACAAGTTGTGACAAAGGAAACTATTAAGAAAGTCCACAATAAGCCCGTGAAGAAGAGAATCAAAAGTGAGTTTGGGGTTGGTGACGAGGTTGCTTGGAAAGCCCCCAAGCGAGAGAATAGACCACGGGGATTCAAGAATTCGTGGATGGGTATGTTTGTAGTTGCAAGAGTTGTTTCGACAAAACAGATTGAGATACAAGCTAAGAAAGGTCACAAACTTTGGATAGTAGATATACATATCCTAACCCGTTGTTGGGAAGGCTATATAATCAGGAAATAATTGAGGTAACACGTCTAACTCTGAAATACGTTAAACAAAGGTGTTGTACGGGAGACAACCCGCAATTTTTTATGACTTTATATTCTTAAATTTTTGTTTAGATTAGTTATTTTTACCTGATATTGCATTATTGAGGAAGGTATCGGTGCTTTTGATGTCAGGCACCTAAGAAAATCGATTTAGGGAGTAAAAGAAAAAAATTGAGAAAAATCTGACCCTTTTGCTGTCTATCCGGTGAGAAGACCGGTATGCTGGTGGGATTAAAACCGTTAAAACGGTTCCAGAATCAGGTTCATTGCCGATACGAAGGAAAAATATAAAAGTCCGGTCAGCCAAAAACCGTCACCATGGCATGCAAAATCAGGTACAATGCCAAGAGATCGATGGGCAAAACTGTGGGAGCAAGCCTTGACACGGACTGGGACCGTTAAGCAGGTCAGCACCGCTGAAGTAATTTTTTAGGGTTTTAAAGAAGAGGAGGTTAGTAATATTACAATGTTTATTTCTTTTAACCCTCTTTTCTTCTCCAAACCTCTCCTAACTAAAGCTACTACTAACATTCACCATACATCAAAACACTACCCAATTACCATAAACTCACATCCAAAACCTTCCCCACATCATTATAAAGAAGATTCAACCACCCAAAGAATATCGAAACACCTAGAATCCAAGAATCAAAGCCCGAAATTTAGAAATCTTACCCAACAAAATTTTAGATCCATACCAATCAAGCAAGAGTTCATCCTACCCATATAGAGTTTCATCATCCTTATACATTTCCTAACCCGAACAACACTTTCTCAACCTAAAATCAAAGGTTACAAATTTCAAGAGTGTTCAAAGCTTTGAGTTGGAGGTCAATTGAGATGACGAAAGAACAGAAACATTATCTATTGTTGAGGAGATGAAGAAGAATCAAAGTAAGGTATTGGGTTCTATTGAGAAGTAGACAATTGAACCGAGTCACAAGAATTAAGAATAATGAAGGAGATTGGATAGAGGAACCTAAAGATATTAAAAATTGCTTCCGAAATTTCTATAAGTCAGTTTTCACAAAATAGAAAACAACAGATGATAATATTATAATAGCAACAGATTTTATCAAACCAAAAGTTACACAAGAAAATGAACAAAGAACTTACTAAGGTACCGACCACGGAAGAAAGTGAAGAAGCGGTAAGGGAATTATCTGCTTCTAAAGCTCCCGGTCCGGATGGCATGAATAGTAAGTCTTATAAAGAATTTTGGGACATTGTTAAATATACTGTTATTAGTGTCATTCTTGATTTTTTTTAACCACAATTTCTGTCTTGAAAAAATCAACGATACTCTAATCACACTTATTCCTAAGGGGGTTAGTCAGGAGACTTTGGGAACGTTTAGACCTATTTCGTGTGTAAATTTTATTTACAAGATAATTGCTAAAAATCTTTCTAATAGATTGAGAAATTTTATGGATAAAATAGTATCCCCAACACAAGCAGCGTTCATTAAAGTGGGGCAATACAAGATAACATTTTAATAGCTCAAGAAATTTCTTATTTTATGAGCAGGAAAAGAAAGAAGGAGAGTTACATGGCAGCTATAAAACTTGATATGGCTAAAGCATACGATCAAGTTAGATGGGATTTTATAATCAAAGTTTTAAATAAAATGGGATTCAGTGAGAAATGGATATACTGGATCAAAAATTGCATCTCTACAGTTTCTTTCAATATTAATTTAAATGGAGAAAGGTTAGATAATTTTAAACAAGGAAGGGGGCTTAGACAAGGGGACTCCCTATCACCCTTCCTTCTTTCAAGTATGACAGATTCTTTAATTAGTATTTGAGTCTTACATAAAGGAGGGGGAAATTAAAGGTATTCAAATAAATCGATATGTCCTACTATATCTCACTTATTATTTGCAGATGACTCGCTTTTCTTTTTAGAAATCGAAGACACTAATTTAGAAATTTCAAGAAATGCTTTGAAATATATTGCTCTGGATCAGGGTAAAAAATTAATTTTGATAAATCATCTATAGTTTTCAGCAAAGAAAATCCAGAGAGCATAAAGAATGAATTTACATCATCCAAGAAGATCAAAGAAACTACGGACCTGAGAATTATTTAGGGATACCACTATGTCATAAAAGATCAAAAATCGAATCTCCAGAGTGGATAGCAAAATAATTATTTAAAAATACTGAGGGATGGAAAGCGAAACTCTTTTCTGAAGGAAGGAGGGAAGGAAGTACTTATTAAATCTATTTTACAAGAAATACCTAATTATTACATGTCGATCATCTCTTTCCCTATCACTTTTTGTAACAAACTTATCGCAGCAATCTCTAACTTTTGGTGGAACTCAGGGGAAAAAATAGAATTCACTGGGTCGCATAGGAGAAAATTGTTGTAGGGAAGCTCATAGGAGGACTAGGATTTAAAGATTTTAAAAGAATGAATACAGCGCCATTAGCAGCACAAGGTTGGATTATGAACAACCCGAATAATCTAGCAACAAGACTTCTGAAAGGTATATATTATAATAAATCTTCGTTTATTAATGTTAAATTAAGACAAAATCGATCTTGGAGTTGGGCAAGCTTAATGGAAGGAAGAGACATGCTACAAAAACATGGGATTGATATCATAGGGAATGGAGCTAAAACGAATATTTGGGATGATAAATGGCTAGATACTAATTGGAAACTCGGGAGACCAAAAAAATGTAAGATACACAATGTTAAGGATCTTCTCATAGAAGGGACTAGTATTTGGAACTCAGAGATTCTGGACAATACCTTTCCAGAACCGGTTATTCCAATTATTAAAAACCTAAAGATTTATGATATTAATTGCGAAGACAAATTTATCTGGCCTTATTCTTATAATGGGGTTTATAACAAAAAAATGGGTTACAAAATTTTGTCGGAAGAGGCGGTGATCAATAAGCCGTCCACGACTACGGATAAGGCCGAACACAACTCTGAGATATGGAAAGTAGTAGGATGCGTTACCAACAAGAGAGAACCTTTACAAGAGGAAATGTGTGGATTCAAAGAATTGTTTATGGTGTAAGAACGGTGAGGTAAACACTAAAAACTTAATATTAAAATGTACTATGTGTAAAGAAATTTGGGCAGGAACATCTCTACACATAAAAATTCAAGACAAGATGGAAGAAGATTTCTAGAATTGGTTCCTAAAGACAACTGAAACATTTGTTAAAGGGGGATGGACATGTGAAATAGTTTGAGACTACATTATGATTACGTGTTGGAATATTTGGAAGGCAAAATTGAAAGCCCTACATGAAGACTCGAAAGTAGAAGGTGAACGCATCATATACTTAACCAATAAGCTCATGACAGAAATTTATGGAATAGACTGGAAAAAGATTAACCAAAATCAAGGCTTTACCAAATATAAAAGCTCAGAAAAAGATATACAATGTGAGATACAAGATGCTGAAAGTAATATCATTATCTCTTGTGATGCATCTTTCAAAAACAAGGACGATCCAACGAGAATAGCCGTAATTTGTGAAAACAGAGAAACAGGGATCTATTTAGAAAAGGCTATGACTACGACCTGTACTATAGCCATAGAAGGAGAAGCGCTAGCTATATTCGAGGTTGTCCAGATATGCAAATTATTCATAGGAAAGAGAAAGAAGATTTTGTTTGATAACCTTGGGCTTATCCAAGGTATTAAGCAGGTGTTAGCAACGTGTTGGAAAACACAATCGATAGTCTGGAGAATTATTTCTCAGGCTAAGGAGGTAGAACCTTTGGAATTTCGGTTCCATCGTAGACACCTCAATAGCAGAGCGGACAAGATCGCAAAATTAGCTAGACACAGAGTAGTAACGAAGAAGGATGTCCTTGTCAGCATCTTTGAGTTGACATTATCTTTCTCTAGATTAGGAATAGGTTAATCTTTGGTTTGTTTTTGGTGCCTACGCACCTTTCATTGTCCAAAAAAAATTAATTGTACTGTCGGTCTATCAAGAAAATTGTATAACTTTTGCTACTAAAATTATGTAGTTTTTTTAACTTGTCGAACTAATGAACACCTGGGTAGAACTTTTCTTAATTAATTGCACTCTATGTCCCTATATAATGCAAAAACTACATCAGAGGTCCCTATACTATGCATTAATTGTATCATATGTCTCTATATTATACAAAAATGTAGTATAGGTCCTAGTGTTTTGCAAAAACTGCACTATAGGCCCCTATGTTAATTTTTTAGTTAATTGAGCTATACGTCCTTTGATTATATGTATCTATTTTATCATACGAAAATATAATATAAATAAGATGAATTAATGCCTTGAAAGACAATTTTAAAAAGTTTTAGTCATATTGAAAATTTGATCATTTATCATTCGCATCAAATATTAAGTTAGCTCAGCGTGTTGGTACTCCTCATAATTAAAAGTGTTTGTGTTGTGATTATTTGAAATGATCTTCCATGTATCTTTGATGTTGATATATACATGCCATACCATGTTTTTCTATTTCTAATGAATTTGCTAATGATGCAGTTAATATTTCAAGTGCAAAATGAGTTGTGGGGCAAATCAGTTGTCTAGGGTTATGGATAAAGTCACCTTGGATGCTGAGGGAGATGATGAATGGGAGGTTTATTATGGACGAAAACCTAAGAAGAAGCGTGATGGAAAAGGAAATCCTATTAGTTTGTTCGGGATTGTTGGGGATTTGTCTACTAGCTGAAAAATATTGACTTACGAGCTTGTATTTTGGAAGATATAACTGAAAAATCTACACTTGTGACAAGAATTTCATCAACATAAAAAAGTATGATAGTTAAGGTTTTATTAGAACCCCTAACAAACATTGAGGAGTCAACTTAGCTGATATGAAACTCTTGACATATTAAAAATGATGCAAGTAGCTGTACCAAGTACGGGGTGCCCGTTTAATACCATAAAGAACGGTTTAGCTTGCACACATAGTGAGTATTAGTCTTATAAACAAACCAAAGAGAGGATCAGTCTTATCAAGAAACCTCGATAACTGAACCATGTAAAACCCTCATCAAGTGAGCCATGGAGAAACGCATTAGAGACGTCTAACTGCTTGATATCCTAATAATAAGAAGCAGCTAAAGAGAGAATAACGCTAACTGTTTGATGCTTCTCAACTCGACTAAATGTCTTAGTGTAATCGAGTCTATATTCCTGTAAATAACCTCGAGCCACAAGACAAGCTTATAACGTGCCATAGATCAATTAGCATTACGCTTAATTCGGTTTATCCACTTACAAGTAATGGGAGTTCGACCACAACGTGGAGGAACTAAATCCCATGTATTTTGACTGGTCAATGCATTATATTCCTCTACCAAAATCAAAATCAAACGAAGCATCACACTAGATATTGATTGTATAATCCATAAATACGTTTCTTGATTCATATTTGGGTTTACTATGTGCTAATTGTATCTTTCATGACCATCTAGTTTGACCCAACCATCTTCTTATGAAAGAGTTTACTCCATTTGAAGCAATTTTTTATGATATAATGATACATAGGGTCTTGAGGACACCCCCTCTTTTCCAATCCAAACCCCTACTTTTTGCTCTTCTTACTAAAGACCTCCAATAAGATTTAACACTAAAATCCAGAAACCCGATTACAATTATACCCCTTTTTGTTTTTTTCCCTATATATACTAAATATATCATTTATGAATTATAAATCATTCCTAACAAAACCCTAGAAACCTCACTGCTTCTCTCTCTCCTCTCAACAACCACCACCACCACCGAAATGGCCACCCACCTACACTACTGATGTCTCCCTAATTGTTCTTATTTTAGACCCTTAGGAGACATCATTTCTGGTGTTTATTTAATTAATTTGATAGACTTTTGGACTAAATTTGCAATAATCCGGAATTACCTTTTTATTTCTAGCATTTTCAATTTATAAAACTTTTGCGTGTAATATTGGTATTTTTAGTGAAAAGTTTACAGGTTTTAGATGTTAGCTAGGAGAGGAATCCGAGGAGAAAGTCAAAGATCGTGAATTAGAGTCAAGACTTGAAAATAAATCCCGAAGATATTATTTTTAGAGCTGAAAATCCATTTTCCAGGCCATAGATTGCTGATTTCGAGGTGCTTAAGCGATGATTTAGCCGCTTACCTTTGCAGAGAAAACATTCCTTATCGAGTTACGGAACTTTAGCAACTGGAATGAGGTCAATCGGAGTCATAACGCATCGGGAAAAGCCGTTTTAGTGAAGGTGTATCAGCAGTTACGGGATTTTGGGCTTAGAAAGTGGGCTTGGACATTTAATTAATATTCTATTTTCTGGTCCAAGCCCTAGAACGAATTTATGCTTATAAAAGGAGGTCTGGACTTCTATTTTTCACACAATTCACATTCCACAAGATTAAAACACCAGAGAGAAGCAACAGAAGGAAGAAGAAGAAGCTACAAGAGCTGGAGTGGGTCTATAGCTCCGTTCGTAGTCATTCCAATTCCGGAAATTAGGTTCTTTTTATATTTTGATTCTGTAAACAATATGAATTCCATTTCTTTCAATTTAGTTTCTAATTTTAATATGAGCTAAGCTTTTAATAGTGCTTGAGAACAAACAATGGGTGAATCTTAATTTTATGAAATAACGAATGTTGAATTTGGGTTTATGCTAAATTAAATTAGATTGGGTTTATTACTCTTTTCGATAATTTGTGATTATTTACTGATTTTAGAGTCGCGAACTAAGATTAGGTATTAGTATCTAAGCTATTCCATATATGTGGCGTATGGATCATCCTGACGGAGGGTTTAGGTATAGAATTAATTATTCAATCTAGGATAAAAGTTATTGATTCTGACGAACTTAGCTAATTCTAGGGTCAATGAGGTAAAACACTTAATCATCCAACGGTGGATCATATTTACCCTGACGGGACTAGTGACACTCTAGGATCGCCTTATAGTCCACCCTGACGGGGGTATAAGGAATTTAGAATCCCGACCATTGTAATTGACCGATTTAGCCCTTAAACAACATAAGTTAGGAAGCAAGATTAGGAGGATCCTTGCGTTCTCAAGTACTACATCTCATATTGCGTTTTCACTTATTTTACTTGCGTCTTAGCTTTTACTTGCATTTATAATTTGTCTTTCATTTAGTAGTTTTAATAAACAAAACCAAACAAACATTTTATTATCTTTTACTTTCATAAGTGCATCAATCACTACTTGCTAAACATTGTGATCAACCATCCGTCCTTGGAACGAATCTGTATTATCATACATACTACTTGGGACAACCGTACACTTGCGGTTGTGGTTCGATTAGCATTTGCATTTATTTTTAGAACACACAAAGGACCACCAAGTTTTTGGCGCCGCTGCCGGGGACGGTAGCGTGTGACCACGGTGTTTATCCTTTAGTGATAAGTGCATTTATTTTATTTTATCAGTTTTACGCTTTTTGTTTGTTAGCTTTTTCAGGTTTTTAGGTTTGGTGTATGCGAAGAAGGCTATTCAAGGATCTTGAGCCAGCACCTCCGATCCTTAGTAATCCAGAATCGTTTAGCAGACTTGCGAACAGAAGAAGAAGAGAACGAGAAGCTTTAGAAGTAGAAGAATTAGGTAACAGAATGGAGAATATCACTCTTCAAGGTCAACAGTTAGATGCAAATGGCCAACCTTTAGCTCCAGGCGTTATCCCTCAAGTTCAACCACTAAATCCTAATCCTCAAGTTCAGATCGTAATGAATCAAGATCCGTGGTTTACTAATGGTCCTCCAGAAGTTCCATTCCGTGCTCCTGCTATAGGAGTAGGTGCTCCAGATATTAATGTTCCGAGATTCCGTCCAGATTCGGGTATGCTAGCTCAATTCCAAAACTTTGGAAATTTTCGCGGAAGACCATCAGAAGATCCTCTTAGAGCAGTACAGAAATTCAAACAGATATGTGATTCTTATATCACACAAGGGGTTTCAAGAGAACAGATGTATTTTGCTGCTTTTAAATTCTTTGTCATTGATGGAGCAAGTGAATGGCACGATACGCATGATCCTACGAAGATTACTAATTGGGACCAATTAGAGATTGCGTTCTTTGACAGGTATTACCCAAGTAACATGAGGTTAGATGCTGAATTAGAATTGACGCATTTCCGTCAAGAATATGAGGAAACTGTGGGTAGGAGTTGGACAAAATTTCAGATGTGTTTGCGTAAAGTTCCTAATCATGGCCTTTCAGAACAACAACAGTTAAAGATCTTTTATAGAGGCCTTGATGGAACATCGAGAGAGAAGTTGGATACGCTATGTGGTGCAGGTTTTCTTCAAGTTCAACCCGCTCATGCCAAGATCATTTTAGAGAGAACAGTCAAGAATGAAGTTGGGTGGAGCTCAGTAAGAACACCAGTTAAGGGAGTAAATAATGTTGACATGGAAGAGAAATTTGCTACGCTTGAGAATAAGATTCAGAATACTATAGAGCAACAATTGAAGCAGCTTACTCTAGCTGTGAAAGAAGGATTTTCGGGTAAGAAGGTAGCTGTGCATGCTGCACAAGAGGTATATATGTGTTCGATTTGTAAGGTAGATGATCATGATGAGAAAAGTTGTCCGAATAACCAAGAATCAGTGAATTTTATGTCCAATAGAGGTAATTTCAATTCAAGTGGTAATGGATATCAGCCTAACAGAAACCATCCTGGGTTTCAATACTCAAATCCTAATGGGGCAGCCAATCCTACTTACGCGTATCAGCCGCGTCCTCAAGGCAACAACTATAATCCAAGACCACACAACAATCATCAAGGAGGACGGAATCAAAACAATTATGTGCAAAGACAAGCTCCTCAGAATACCTACGATGAGAATTTAACCCAGAAAGCTCTACCTGCCCAATCCACAAGAAGGAGTAGTTACCCTTCAGAAAACCGTTGAAAATTTGATTGCTCTTCAAACACAAGCTTTGGAACGTCAAAACGCAGCTGAAGCGAATGTGAAGATTTTCCAGAATCAGCTAAGCCAAATTAATAAACAGCTAAATCAGCGTCCACAAGGGCAACTTCCTAGCGATACGGAAAATCCAACACAACGTGAAGATTGTAAAGCTGTTACATTAAGAAGTGGTAAGAACCTTCCTCCACCTCCTTTTCCCATTATGAAAGAGAAAGAAGTTCCAAGAAAAGAGAAGGAAGTGGGTGAGAAAGAGAAAGAGAATGAGAAAGATAGTGAGGTTGAAGAAATCGAAAGACCAAGAGAAATTCCAAAAAAGAGAGATGAAATTGTAAGCAATCGCCCTCCACCACCGTTTCCATCGCGAGTTCAGAAAAAGGGTGATATGGCTGATTTTCAGAAGTTCTTTAATAGAGTGAAGGGTTTGAGTATTAATATTCCGTTACTTGAGGCAATTCGAGATATTCCTAAGTATACGAAGTTTTTGAAGAGGGCCCTCACTAATAAAAAGCCCTACTGTGATAACGAGATGATTGGCCTTCCTGAAGAGTGTAGTGCGATTTGCCAGAGTAAATTACCTCCGAAGTTAGTTGATCCGGGGAGTTTCACGATTCCCATATCGATTGGAGAAGAATGGAAGGGAAAGGCGCTATGTGATTTGGGGGCAAGCATCAACTTGATGCCTAAGTCAGTCTTTGATAAGCTTAAAATTGGAAACGCAAGACCTACCTCTATGGTCTTGCAAATGGCGGACAGGTCCCTTGCTCATCCTGAAGGCCGCATTGAGGATGTCCTTGTTAAGGCAGGTACACTTATATTTCCTGTTGATTTCGTAATTCTTGAATACAATGCAGATAGAAATGTCCCCATTATTTTGGGTAGACCATTCCTAGCTACAGGGAGAACATTGATCGATGTAGAAAATGGCGAATTGACAATGAGGATACAAGATGAGGAAGTGAAATTCAATGTATTTCGAGCTATGAAATTCCCAGATTCTCAGGAAGATTGCTTCAGAATGGATGTGGTAGAGCAAGCATCGCAAGAGGTATTTAATTGCTTAAATTTTGATGATATCTTGCAGGCTGCTTTGACATTAGATTCACCTGAGATGATGGAAGAGCTTACCGAAACAGTGGCAGCTCTAAATTCTGAAAATCCGAAGTATAGGCGTCTAGCCTATGAACCTGTGAGAGAACCGGGGGAGATTATTCCTAAAAAGAAGCCTTCAATTGAATCTCCTCCGGAGTTGGAAGAAAAACCATTTCCAGCACACTTGAGGTATGCTTATTTGGGTACTAATGAAACTCTACCTGTTATTGTTTCAGCTAATCTAACAGGTCCTCAAGAAGATAAACTGTTGCGTGTGTTAAGAGCCAACAAAGAAGCAATAGGTTGGACAATTGCTGACATCAAAGGCATTAGTCCATCCTATTGTCAACACAAAATCATACTTGAAGATATCAACGCACGCTCAATTGAAGGTCAAAGGAGATTGATGCCCGTAATGAAAGATGTGGTAAAGAAAGAGGTGATCAAGCTTTTAGATGCGGGGATTATTTATCCCATTTCGAGTAGTGAATGGGTGAGTCCGGTTCAGTGTGTACCAAAGAAAGGAGGAATGACAACAATTCTTAACGATAAAAATGAGGCGATTCCTTCAAGAACAGTAGTAGGTTGGAGAGTTTGCATGGATTACAGAAAGCTGAACAAGGCCACCAGAAAAGATCATTTCCCTTTGCCCTTCATTGATCAGATGTTAGACAAATTAGCCGGAAAGGAATATTACTGTTTCTTGGATGGTTATTCCGGGTACAATCAGATTTACGTGGCTCCAGAAGATCAACATAAAAATACTTTTACATGCCCTTTTGGTACTTTTGCATATCGCAGAATGCCATTTGGGTTGTGTAACGCTCCCGCTACTTTTCAGAGATGCATGATGGCCATCTTCTGGGATATGATTGATAATTTCCTGGAAGTGTTTATGGACGATTTCTCCGTGTTTGGTGATGATTTTGATAAGTGTTTGGATAACTTGGAGAAAGTGTTGGTTAGATGCAAGGAATCAGACTTGGTGTTAAACTGGGAGAAGTGTCATTTCATGGTTCGCGAAGGTATTGTTCTGGGTCACAAAGTTTCGAGTGCTGGATTAGAGGTTGATAGAGCAAAGATAGAGGTAATTAAAACTCTTCCCCCTCCCATTTCTGTTAAAGGGGTAAGGAGTTTTTTTGGCCATGCTGGCTTTTATAGGCGTTTTATTAAGGATTTTTCTAAGATTGCTAAACCGTTATGCAACTTACTCGAAAAGGATTGCAAATTCCTTTTTGATGAAGCTTGTTTAGCGGCCTTCAAAGCAATCAAAGAAAAGCTTATTTCTGCTCCTATAGTGTTACCTCCAGATTGGAATTTACCATTTGAAGTTATGTGTGATGCGAGTGATTTGTGTATGGGAGCGGTATTAGGACAGAGGAAAGAGAAGGTTTTTCATTCGATTTACTATGCTAGTAAAACTTTTAGTGGTGCTCAGATTAATTACACAGTTACAGAAAAAGAGTTGCTAGCAGTTGTATATTCGTTTGATAAATTTCGCTCCTATCTTCTTGGAGCGAAAGTTATTGTTTATACAGATCATTCCGCGATCAGATTTCTTATGGAGAAGAAAGATGCGAAACCAAGGTTAATCAGATGGGTGTTATTGCTTCAAGAGTTCGATTTAGAGATCAAAGATAGAAAGGGTTGTGAGAATCAAGTTGCAGATCATCTATCACGTTTAGAGGGTTCAGAGATGAATAGTGGTACTGAAGCAGTTAGAGAAGAGTTTCCTGATGAGAGTTTATTCGTTGTTCGAGATTATGAGGCTCCATGGTATGCAGATATTGCGAATTTAGTGGTGAGTGGTGTTTTTCCTGAAGGTTCTACTTATCAAGAAAGAAAGAGGTTAGCTCATCGTGCTAGACAGTTCTTTTGGGAGGATCCGTTCCTCTATAAAGTTTGTGCTGACCAAATGATACGAAGATGTGTAGCAAGGGAAGAAACTCAAGCCATTATAGCTGGATGCCATGATTCATTATATGGAGGACATTTCAAAGGAGACAGAACTGCTGCGAAGGTATTTCAATCAGGTTTTTACTGGCCTTCTCTTATAAAAGATTGTCATGAATATGTTAAGAAATGTACGAGATGCCAGTTTACCGGAAACATATCCAAGAGGGATGAGATGCCGCGTAATAATGTGTTAGAGGTTGAGATATTCGATGTTTGGGGTATAGACTTTATGGGTCCTTTCGTTCCTTCAAATGGTAACCTCTATATCTTATTGGCTGTTGATTATGTGTCTAAGTGGGTAGAAGCGGTGGCTTTACCTACTAATGATTCACGAGTGGTGATCAAGTTCTTGAAATCACATATTTTCACTAGACATGGCACACCTAGAGTGATTATTAGCGATGGAGGATGTCATTTCGTTAATAAATATCTGAAGACTGTTCTAGAGAAATATGGAGTTAGACACCGTGTATCTACTGCATATCATCCACAATCCAATGGTCAAGCTGAAGTATCGAACCGCGAAGTCAAGTCAATCCTAGAGAAAACCGTTGGTCCTACAAGAAAAGATTGGTCAATGAAGTTAGATGATGCGTTGTGGGCCTATCGTACTGCGTTTAAGACTCCAGTTGGTGCATCTCCCTATCGTATGGTGTATGGTAAGGCTTGTCACTTACCTTTAGAGCTTGAAATGGGTGCCTATTGGGCAATTGCGCAGTTGAACTTAGACCCTATCTTAGCCGGAAAGAATCGTATGATGAAGCTTAATGAACTCGATGAATTCTGTTTGCATGCTTATGAAAATGCCAAACTTTACAAAGAAAACACAAAGAAATGGCATGACAATCGGATTCGTCCAAAGAACTTTGAAGTGGGGCAAAGAGTATTAAAGTATAACTCAAAGTTCAGCAATTATCCGGGTAAGTTAAGATCTAAGTGGTCAAGTCCATACATTGTGACCAAAGTTACACCTCATGGGGCAATAGAAATAGAACATCCGCTAGAGAACCGTACCTTTATGGTTAACGGTCACAGATTAAAGATATACCATGGAGGTGAAGATACCAATCGCTCGGAAGATCCACATCCCGGGGAGGTCATGTATCTCCTCGAGACTCCTTAGAAGCGTAAGGTAACTCGTCGAGCTTAACGACGTTAAACAAAAGCCAATTACTTGTATATTAGCTGAGTTTTTACATTTTTGCAATTTAGATTAGTTTGATTTTCGTAATTTTATTGTTTTTATTAAGAAATGAGGAAGGGTAGTTGTTTTTAATGATTTCAGGGGTAAAAAGGACTTGAGTTTGGGGTCGATTTAGCGAAAACAGAAGAAAAAGAGGTTGGATGTCCAGGAGAAACCGGGAACCCGGTTTTGGAGCTGGTACCACCCTCCTCAACGCAACATGGGGCGTCTTGGTTCACGACCCAGCGTCGGAACCGGGTACCCGGTTTTTCGAAACCGGGAACCGGGTTTTGGTGCTGTGATTTCTGAAAATCTCTGACCCAGCGTCTTGGTGGCTTGCGTTTTCGTGCGTTTTGATTCGCGCCATCGACACAAATCCGGGTACCCGCATTTGGCAGAACCGGGTACCCGGTTTCGGAGCTGTAATCTTCCAAAAGTTCTGACCCGGCGTTTTGAGGTGCTGCGTTTTGGCGCGTTTTGACTCGCGCCATCGAGAAAATCCGGGAACCCGCATTCCACAGAACCGGGTACCCGGTTTCGGCGAGTAAAATCTCTGACCCCGCGTCTTGAGATCTAGCGTGTTGGTGCGTTTATAAAAAAAAAAAGTTCATAATTGTTTTTCCGCGCCGTCACAGCGACGCGGAACCGGGAACCCGGTTTGAAAGCTGTGAGAGGCGGTTTTGGGTGTTTTAACCTAGTTTTCTTAGCCTCTTCTGCAAGTTTTTACCTAAAACGCACCAATAGCCTCCCCACCTCCGAAATTCATCTACCAAAACACTATATATCATCAAATCCTACCCTCTTTCACCACAAAAACATAAGATCAACTCACCTCCTCTCCAAAATAACATCAAATCCTTAGTTTTTCCCAAGATTCTTCTTCAACCAATTCCTTAAATTAAACCCAATTCTTTCTTCTCCCATACAAATTAACCAAGACCGATCTCATATTTCACCTAGTTCTTAAATTCTTAAAACTCAAAACATCAAAATTCTAAACTTTTCCCTAAGTTTTTCATTATTTGAAGTTTTGAGTTTGGGGTGAAAAGAGATGACTAACAGAACCGGTGATTTCCGAAGAACTGCTCCTAGAAGAAAGACCACCATTGGTGGTTCTCAAGAACAAGCTATTGAGATTCCTGATTCGCGTCCTAAACGAAAAATTGATGAAGTTAAGCTTGATTCTAACAGAACAGAAGTCATGGGTCAAAAGAGACGATTGATTGATGAGATTGAACGTGAGAAGGAACCAGAAGAGGAAATTACGAAGAATATTGAGAAGGAAACTGAACAAGAGATTCCGGAAGCACCCGTTCAAAAACCTCCGCGTATGAAGATGTGGGCCCACAAGCCTAAGAGGGTTTACACTTGTTGGAATACTCAGGTTCGTGAAAGAATTGAATTTTTGAAATTTGGTGAGGAGACGAATTTTCCTAAGGGTATTATGAGTAGTGATTACAAGGAATATGCTGTGACATGTGCTAAGTTTGGTTGGAAAGAGTTACAAGAAAGGAAGCTTGAGTTTATTCCTACTTTTGTGCGAGAATTTTACGAAGGTTTAGCTACCTCCCATGATGCCATTGATATCCGCAAAAAGGTAGATCCTTTCTCTATTGAACGTATTCGGAAATCATTGAAACTACCCAACTTTTCTGGAACATGCCCCTTCCAAGAAATTCTTAATGACCCTTCTTTTGATTTTGAATCCCTTTGGGGGACCGTGCTTGTTAATGGGACTAGCCCAATTCCTGAAGGTGAAAGGTATCCTGGACAGTTTTACAGCAGTAGTTTGACACCTCGTGCTATGGTTTGGTCTCGTTTCATAATACCCACTTTCTTTGGTATTAAACACACTTCCGAGTTGAAGAAAGAGCACATATTTGTTATTAAGTGTATTTTGGAGGAGAAACCATTTGATGTTTCTAAGATCATTTATGATACAATCATGGAGTTCGCGAAATCACCAATGAAACAACAAAATCTGAAGTTTCCTTGTACTATTACTCAGTTGTGTCTAGACGCAAAGATTCCGTGTAAGAACGCAGATATTGACATTGTTTCAGTTGGTGTGAGTATAGCTTTGAGCACAATCAAGAACATCCATGAAGAGGCAACACGAGCTACAAGAAGTCCAAGAACTCCTCAATCAAAGAAAGCGAAAACTGTTCCTGAGTTGGAGTCCAAGATTCAGATGTTGGAAGAGAATCAGGAAAAGATGATTGCTACCTTGGGAAACGTTACAAAAGAATTGGACCTGCTTTGAAATTTAATCCTAAGCGTAAATACACTTCAAAACGCGATTTATGATGCTGTTACGCGAGATAAAGGTCCAGAACGCAACACCGATAACCAGCCTCGCGCTGGTTAAGATACGTTTTCTAAACTTTCCTCTTAGTGTAGATTAGTTTAAATGCTTTATTGAGTTTTTTCGAGTCGTGGGGACACGACTCATTTTTGAGTTTGGGGTGGGGTTCGTTGCCTCATCCCAGTTTTTATGTGTTATTTTCTTTATTTGCTTTCAATAAAAGAATTTTCGGAGTTGCGTTTGACTGTAGAAATTTTTAAATATCCCTTGAAGCATACTTTTAATAAATCTATGATAGTAAATTGTGGACTTTAGGGATTGATATAAAACGCACTTACAATTGCATGCGAACATAGGTAATTGATAGGAAAAATTAATGAACAATGCAAATGAAGTAAGCTTGTACTCAAGGAATATGTTTGGTGTGTAGAACGTGAAATCTTAATTAGTAGAGAACCCACCTAGATATGAACTAAAGACAAGCTATGTACTTAGGAAAATGATAGGTGCAGTTCTTTGTTAGCCATTTGTGCCTTTTTAGCCTTCTATCCCTTTGTTAATTATTATCCGTCTTAGCCCACTTTGAGCCTTTAGCCTTTTCTTTATAGCCACGATATAAGCCATTATCCCTTAGATTATTAGGCATGACCATATGACCCGCACTTGAATCACAATCCTGAGACATGTCTCGAGCTTGAGTTTGGGGTGGTGGGACCACATATGGGGAATTTAATGGGTTGGGATCGATGTGCTTTGTATTGTAGCACAATTGCAGATGATATATACTTGTAACCCTTTGCCGGGAATGAGAAAAAGTGAAAAACAAAGAAAAAAATGAAAAAATGAAAAATCCATACAGTAGAAACCGGGAACCCGGATTCATCAAAACCGGGAACCCGGTTTGCTTCTGTACAAAAAAAAGAGAAAAAGAGAAAAGAAAAGAAAAAGAAAAATACATATGAATAAAACATCCGGCAAAGTGGAATTTTTTCTGAAAATCATCTTGTTTATAGTGGGTAGACATGGGACGCTAAATTGTTGCGTATATGGGTGAGTGAGAACATCTTTTGAGCGTTAACTCAAGCTCGAGGACATTGTTGATGGTAAGTGAGGAGAGAGCCAAAAGCTCACTTCAAATTTACCAAATATACATCCACACCCGTCCTTAAGCCAATATTATAACCGTAAAGACCTCGTGATTCCTAAGTGCATAGTGAATTTATAATTCTGTTGATAGGGAATACACTAGGTGGAGCGTTCAAAGCGAGTTAGGATTAATGACCACCCTATAGCCATCATACAGAGATGAGTACAAGTGTAACCTTCAAGCATTGCGACTTTAATTTTATGATTGAGATTATTTATGTTTGATGTTGCATGATTAGTGTATGTGTATATTAGTTTCTAGAGTTTGCTATATGAGATTTATTCTGAGAATTGCTTTAGGGTTTATTTGCTAGCTTCTATTTGTTTATACGCTTACTTCTACCCCTTTGTTTTGTTTTACTTTGTCGGGACGACAAAGGTTTGAGTTGGGGTCTTGATGTCTCCCTAATTGTTCTTATTTTAGACCCTTAGGAGACATCATTTCTGGTGTTTATTTAATTAATTTGATAGACTTTTGGACTAAATTTGCAATAATCCGGAATTACCTTTTTATTTCTAGCATTTTCAATTTATAAAACTTTTGCGTGTAATATTGGTATTTTTAGTGAAAAGTTTACAGGTTTTAGATGTTAGCTAGGAGAAGAATCCGAGGAGAAAGTCGAAGATCGTGAATTAGAGTCAAGACTTGAAAATAAATCCCGAAGATATTATTTTTAGAGCTGAAAATCCATTTTCCAGGCCATAGATTGCTGATTTCGAGGTGCTTAAGCGATGATTTAGCCGCTGACCGTTAAAGAGAAAACATTCCTTATCGAGTTATGGAACTTTAGCAACTGGAATGAGGTCAATCGGAGTCATAACGCATCGGGAAAAGCCGTTTTAGTGAAGGTGTATAAGCAGTTACGGGATTTTGGGCTTAGAAAGTGGGCTTGGACATTTAATTAATATTCTATTTTCTGGTCCAAGCCCTAGAACGTATTTATGCTTATAAAAGGAGGTCTGGACTTCTATTTTTCACACAATTCACATTCCACAAGATTAAAACACCAGAGAGAAGCAACAGAAGGAAGAAGAAGAAGCTACAAGAGCTGGAGTGGGTCTATAGCTCCGTTCGTAGTCATTCCAATTCCGGAAATTAGGTTCTTTTTATATTTTAATTCTGTAAACAATATGAATTCCATTTCTTTCAATTTAGTTTCTAATTTTAATATGAGCTAAGCTTTTAATAGTGCTTGAGAACAAACAATGGGTGAATCTTAATTTTATGAAATAACGAATGTTGAATTTGGGTTTATGTTAAATTAAATTAGATTAGGTTTATTACTCTTTTCGATAATTTGTGATTATTTACTGATTTTAGAGTCGCGAACTAAGATTAGGTATTAGTATCTAAGCTATTCCATATATGTGGCGTATGGATCATCCTGACGGAGGGTTTAGGTATAGAATTAATTATTCAATCTTGGATAAAAGCTATTGATTCTGACGAACTTAGCTAATTCTAGGGCCAATGAGGTAAAACACTTAATCATCCAACGGTGGATCATATTTACCCTGACGGGACTAGTGACACTCTAGGATCGCCTTATAGTCCACCCTGACGGGGGTATAAGGAATTTAGAATCCCGACCATTGTAATTGACCGATTTAGCCCTTAAACAACATAAGTTAGGAAGTAAGATTAGGAGGATCCTTGCGTTCTCAAGTACTACATCTCATATTGCGTTTTCACTTATTTTACTTGCGTCTTAGCTTTTACTTGCATTTATAATTTGTCTTTCATTTAGTAGTTTTAATAAACCAAACCAAACAAACATTTTATAATCTTTTACTTTCATAAGTGCATCAATCACTACTTGCTAAACATTGTGATCAACCATCCGTCCTTGGAACGAATCTGTATTATCATACATACTACTTGGGACAACCGTACACTTGCGGTTGTGGTTCGATTAGCATTTGAATTTATTTTTAGAACACACAAAGGACCATTAACTACCAACAAGCTCACCTCTCTTCTCTCTTCTCTCTCCGCTCAACAACCACCACTTGCGTCCTCCATGGCCTCGTTGCTTTCTTGAGCTTCGTTCCTTCGCTGCTGAAGGCGGTGGAGATTCGTTAATTTGCCAGAGATTCATTGATTCGCAGGCGGTGGAGATTCGAGCTTCACAGTCGTCGCTGATTCGTGGAGATTCGAGCTTCTTCTCACGCTTCACAGTTGCCGGAGATGCGAGTTCATATAGGATATGCGAGCTCGACTGAGAGGCGGACAAGAACAGAGCTCCATCACTGTTCGATCTAGTTTTCTCGATCTGGTTTTCATTGCCTAGCACCATCACTGTTCGATCTGGTTTCCATTGCTGCATAGAAGATAGTTGATGCTCAGAGGTTCGTGGTGATGTCAGAGCTGTTTCAGGCTTGGTGGATCGGGAGTTCTCCACCTCCGTAAGAAGCCATGGAAGATAGTACCGGAGTTCTCCACCTCCGTGAGAAGCCCGTTCGTGATTTGCTGCAACGCTGTGTTTTTGCTTTTTTTTTTCTTTTTTTGGTGATGAGCGTACTGTGTACGCAAGAGCCTTGTGTTTTTACAGATCTGGTCAAACACAAAGCTAGCTAGTATTTTTCATTTCGTTTGCATTGCTATTTGTGTTGTAGTTCATTTGAAATTGTATAAAAAGATTGGAAAGTGAATAAGTTATTATTTAGGATTTTATTCTTTGATTTTTGAATAATATTCATGAAATATACAGAGTACTCATCAAATTTACAGAGTACTTATCAAAATTACGGAGTACTCATCAAAATTATTGGAATACTCCGTAAAATTATCGAGAGTACTCATCAAATTGTATTGAGTACTCTGCAAAATCTATAGAGTACTCATCAAATTTATAGAGTACTCCATAGTTTTTCCGACACTCATCAAATTTTTCTGATACTCTATGTTTTTCCGGTGACCAATGACAGGTGGTCGGTGGTCGGAGGTTGGAGGTCGGAGGTCGGTGGTCGGAGATTGGAGGTCGGTGGGTAGTAGTAGGTAGTGGAGAGAGAGGAACAGTGACATCATATTTATTTTGTATTTTAGTGTTAGTAAGAGTAGAAAAGACAATTATCAAAACAGAGGTCTATAATAAGAAGAAATTCATGGACTATACTCTATAGAGAAGAAATATGGTCTCGAAGACCCCTATGAATCATTCACCCATTCTTTAATTCTAGGCCATGGTTTCCTCAACCCCTATCATTTTGCCTCCTAAATTTGTCAGAGTATAATACAAAGCAACACCATAAAAATATATTTATGATATCCTCTCTTTGTATAGTTAATAATAATATTCATAATTCAGTCCCAAGAGAAACTTTATTTGTTCGATCAATTTTAATTTGCTTTGAGTTTGCGTAAGTTTTTCATAGTTGATGAGACATGATAGTAGAGAACACAGGTCAACTAAGGTATCATGGTTTAATTGAATTCTCCAAGCCTGGTTCAAAAAAAGGGAAAATTTTCATCTTCTAGAAGTCCCTAAACCCAATAGCACAAATTATTTAGCTAACTACCATCTAGTTCCCATAAAATGCATCTTATACACTTGCATTTTTTGGAGCCCTATCAAAATCTAGCGGTCGTTGTATGCTGTTGATTACATAAATTTATGGAAAGAGTAAATCCCACACCGTGTTATTTGGTATCATCTGTCGAACAAATGCATTTGAACCTCCTTACCCTGATCAGACGAGAGAGTTTCCTTTACTCCATGTGTCAAATTATAAATTATGTCCTTAACCAATTCAAGGGCATCCACTTTTTACCAATCACTTGACATGGAAATTTTAAGTTATTTATTGAGTTACTTTTCTTTAGTTTCCTAGAGTGAATCAAGGGTTTGAGAAATCAAATTTAACTTAGTCTCTTGATTGAAGAAAATGGTAGAGTGTACCATATTCAATATTAATTTGTTCATAACACTCATAATAAAATGATATTGACTCCTTAAAGGCTTAAATCTCATCAAGGTTAATCTCAAATAAACAATGAATCGTCGAAAAACGAAAAATGAGTAAGAATCGGAAAGTCTTTTGTTTTTTCATCCCTTTGATATGACCTTCTCTACATTTCAAGTTGATTTGTCTCACACGATTTTCAGAGATAAAAAATATAAAAAAGGAGAAATGTAGTCAACCTATCTGGGCTCGCGAGATGGGTATAATGTATCGAGTATTTCTCTGTTATAATTGATTTGTTATGGAAACATAAAGATATAATTACACACACATGAAATACAGTAATCATGAAAAAAATACATAGAAAACACTAGTTCTCTGTGAAAGATATGAGATCATGAAAAAGTTTAGTTGTATATGCTCCTATGGTCCTAAGATAAGCTATATTGTTTAACTTTTTATTTAACTAATCCATGATAAATAATCTATAATCCAAACTAAACAAGCAGATTTAACAAGACACCCACATTCCCTCCGTTAACCTATTGCTTTGTTGCAGGCATGGTTTCAATACCAGGTCATTAGTAGAACCAAAGCTGAACCAGAACCAGAACTGGAAGCTGAATCTTTTTCCTTTGTAGCCTTATCATCAGACTTCTTACCAAAAAGTTTGAATCTTTTTCCTTTGAAGCCTCATCATCAGACTTCTTACCAAAAAGTCTTCTGATCCCTCTTTGTCTCTTACATCATGTTCATGTCGGGACTCATAAAGGTATGCCTACAGTAATGAAAACAAAACAAAGTTTTAGAACATTACTTATATACCATCAAAAGAAGTAAAAAAACAATATATTTAAAACACACCCATTGAAGAGTGAGCTAAGATGAGCATACAATGTTAACAAATAAATTTTAATTAAAAAGAATCATTCCTGACCAACGACACGAACATTCATAAAATTTTTCTATGTTAACTAAAGTTAGAATATCACGCGGGATTTAAAAAGGTACAATTCTCATATTTAGTATACGGGTTAAGTAGTATTTACGCTCAAGGAATAGTGTATTTAGGCCCGGGGATAATTCATTCCGAGCAGGGGCGACCACCCCTTTCCTTAAATGAATAACCTTGTATAAATGAAATTATAAAATTGAATTTAAGAAGAATAATCCCCACCAAGTATCATTCCTAAATTGGCCATCAACTTCTTGCAAAAAAACATGCACTATCACACACTACATTATGATATTAATAAGGGCGAATTTTGTTAAACGCCAAACCTATTAAAAGACAAATTAATTTACATAATATATAAATGATAGGAGTACTCATTACTCATTAAGTACTGGCTAAGTTATTATTCAGTTCATACATCATACATAGAAATTGCTATCCTCACACTGCTGCCTAGCTCCACCACCACGTCATCCACCAACTTATGCCTTTTTCCTCCATTTCTGGATGTCTTTTCATTAAAAGCTAAAAATTCTTCTCATCCCTCCAAGTTTTTCTTTAGCTTTTTATGCCTTGCTTTTCGGTTTAATTTGCTCTTCTTCCAAGTCCTGCACCACAATAATTTTAAAATTAGCTCAGTATTATTCATCCGCAAAATAGCAGAATATGCTTAACAGCTAGTGAATATTAATTTAAGTATCGTCACTATCACCTGTTGTTCTCTCTTTCTCTGAATCTCTTGCTACACACATCCAAAATTTAATAGTCTTATTAGTCAATGTACATGAAACTTTAATTTACTTCAGCTCCTAATTAATAACACCTATAGTATATATAAAAAATATATTAATTACCAGAGCTTCTTCTAAACGACTGTTTTCTTCTTTCAATTGTTTGATTTCTCATTCAAGTACAGCTCTGTACACTTGTGTAGAATATAAATAAATTCTTTAATAAAAATTCATTCCAAATGTTCATGATGATCCCATAGGTGGCCATGCGACCTTGAAATTATTAATATTTTTCGAGTCTGATTAGATGCAACTCTAATAGACAAATCCCCCTCATTCCCGAAAGAACCAATAACATTTCTCTTGATACCATGTTTCCTCTTGGATTTTCGTCCATAATAAATATCCCATTCATCGCTTCCCCTAGAAAACTGATTTACTCTGGAACTCATTGTGCACTAAAAAATTAACCTTTATAAAAAAGAAAATAACAGAATTATTATCATAATAAGATTACTTATTAATGATGGCAAATCAATATATGAAGAAATCATAAATACATCAACTGGACAGACACATAAGATACTAATATAAACACTAAACACCGGCACTTCTAATTATTAGGGAATGAAACGATTGGAAAACTTGAATGAATAGTAAACCTCACTTAATCATTATCCTAAATATTTTTTGCCCGGAACAACTGAAAAATATGAAAATTGTAAAGACTTAGGTTTTGTTTGGTCTAACTCATTTTTTCCTTAGTTTTCTTGGTATTCTTTTATATCGAAGCTACAGTTACCCAAAAACGATTCCGGATTACACTTTTAAAATGATTTGATCCAATTCAATAAAGTATTTAATCCAAGTCTAGACTCTACCTTAGTTTCCTTAGTATTTTTTTTATATCAAAGAGACGTGTTATAAAAAATAATTCTGCATTACTCTTTTAAATTCTTTTTATCCAATTCGATACAGTATTAAATCTAAGTGTAGACTCATTTTTTTCCTTCGTTTTCTTGGTATGTTTATATTAAATAGATTGGTTACCAAAAACAATTCCAAATTACACTTTTTAAAAAAAAAACTGATCCAGTTCATTAAAGTATTGAATCCGGGCTAGTCCAATCAATTTTTTCCTCTTTGAACAAAAAAAAAAATCAATTTTTTCCTTAGTTTTCTTAGTATTTTCTGTATATAAAACTCATTACCAAAAAAAATCCCGAGCACTTTAAAATAATTGATCCATCTATTAAATTATTGAATCCATTCTTATTTCAAAAAAGTTAAATAAAAAAAAACTAACCGAACCGGTACTGGCAAAACTGGCTTCACAGTATAGTATATATAAGAAGTATAGTATATATATTGTGTACAACCATAGTTAGCAATGGGCCCACACAGTGGCGGCGCCACACCAAAACTTGTTACAATTTTTAGGTTTTATTTGTATTAAATTTATATAATAAAATGTATTTTGATTTGTACAAGTATATGACTTGTAATATATTGCAATTTTATCGATGATATAGTGACCTAGCTATAATGCATTTTTGCATATATAGGGACCTTATTACATTTTTTGCTTAATTGAGGGACCGATCTGTCCAAACATTTTTTGAATTAGCCAATAACTAAACCACGGGTATCCCCAAATATAGCAAATATACCCCGGTTCTTTCCAAAGAAGACAAGTATAGCATCTCTAACCCTATGGAGGGGTAGATCTATAACACGTGAGTATATTTTCATTTATTTGAAACAGTGTATTGATTTTGCATCATACAAGGACGGAGAGTGCAATTTACTTATAACCTACTAACGATTCGAACGTGAAAAAGGTGATGAATTCTCTGCTGCGGGCAACAATCAAAGATTCTTCAAAATGAAATTGTTTACTAACAAAAAATTAATCAAAAAAGTACCACGTATACTAACAAATAAAATGATGAAATTAATAGTACAATCGGAGTAAATCTAAAAAAAATTACACGAATTCTGACCTTAATTGCTCGTAAGAAGGGTGAAGAAACGCTAGATGGACTTTAAGAAGAGAGAAAAAGATCGAGAAGGTTACAGCAACCAGGATGGACTTTGAGGAGAGAGAGCGAGAGTGAGATAGAGAGAAAGAGAGTTAGACGATTAAATAAGCGTGTTTTAAAAGCTTATTAATAACATACACGATAGCTGAAAAGACCAAAATAGACCCAAGTGATACCAACATCTTGAAAAGACCAAAATGCACTCAAGAGAATTAACTTCGTTAACAAATCACTTGGTCTAAGTTAGCCAGTCAAATGAAGTTGAATGTGATACTGAGCCCTCTTAAGCTCAAAGAGAGAGTAATAAAGATCTGGCTTATTTTGATACATCAACGGGTCCCCTTATTAGTTTTTTTCAACTCGAGTACATCGTACTCCTTGTATGATTTTGAGGATTGTTAATTTAACATTGGTTTGTTTTTATATTGTAGAGTTATTGAGCCAAATCTAAAAAAAATCAGAAGCTAAAACTTAGAACACTAGGTGAGATTTGAGATATGTCTCGAAATGTTTTCTCTGGGTTAATGCCTAATTCGGGGTGGCCGAAAATTCAAGATATTTTGTCCTAGGAAGGCTAATAATTAGGTCGGGAAGGGACATTGTAATTTTTATTCATGTTTTTTCCCATAAAAATTAAAAAGATCGAGTAATTTGTGCTAAATTTTGGAGTTAGGGTGGGATGTAGTCTAACCCCATTCATCCTTTCAGGGTCATTTTGACTCGATTAATATTGAATATCAAGAAATCTTGACATTTATAGATTATTCTAATCATTACAAATATCTATATCTATCTTTTCAATTCTGGAGTTTTGGTATTGCATATAATTTATGTTATAACTTAATTTTTCATCCTCTTTGAAGTTCTTCTGAAGCATTAATCGATCTTAGTGATAAATATGACATACGTTTGGTGATATTTATCATTATTACGAGTCACATGTATCGCGATAATCGTTTTATCATATTCATGATTGTGATCCTTTTTAATCTCTTTGAATTGGATGTCCTTCTCGGCGTCGTGGTAGTCGTGTTGGGAAGTCTTAAATACTGGATGCTATGAAAAAAATTCAGTGACAATCCTTAAAAAGGTCCAATTAGCATGGTCTACTACATTTAACACATCTATGCTGTATATTCCATTTTCTAAGACAGACAGTGCCATTTAGTGCCAAATAAACTCTATTTATCCATGTTTAATGTTAAACATTTATATGTAGTTCACTTAATAAATAACTAGTCACTTAATAGTATTAGGAACAACTAGTCAATGTAACCCCATATAAATAAATAAAAAATCCTTAACTTTGATTTACTTTCTTTTAATTTTATTCTACACCTTTCACGTTTTTCATCTCCCCTCCCACCCTTATCATGTCTTCGTGCAACAAATGCTCACCATACCTCAATAACCATGCCATCATAAACACGAGCTAAACACTGGAGAAGATCAAAAAGACAATCGCAACAAGAACATTGTTGAACCTTATTGAGCTTTGAGTCCTCACGGCAAGTTTCAAGCCCAATTTGTTTCCATATCAAAGATGAGCTTTTGAATCATCAGTGCGCGAGTAATTATTTGAGTACTTTCATTGGTGAGCAGTGGCGGACCTATGTGTAATTAAGAGGAGCTAAAGCCACCTAGATTTCATGAAACCCTTGAGAATTGATCAATCTAACTAATTAATATTCACTTGTTCTTTTGCTCACATATTGAAAGGAAGTATATGCTTCGAAGTTCAGGTAAATATTCGATAAAAACAAAGTTCAGTTAAGTTAAAAAAATTAGTTAACTTATAATATCTCATTTACATTACATAAATAATTCTCTTAAAAAAACTTAACTCTATATATACTAATTTAAAACTCTTAATTTCATAAATTAAACATAAAAAGATATATTATTTTCCCTAAATTTTTTTATTATTTTAAACAATTTTAAATAGTTATATATATTTATGGTGAATATATATTTGTTTTACTTATACAATTGTTGATCAGTTTATCATAAAAGAATCTAATTGTTACGTCTTCGAGCCCCCTTGGAGTAAGTTCGCTATGTCCGCCACTGTTGGTGAGATCTATAGATGGTGTCGTTGATTGACGTGACTTTTTGATTAATTTCCATGTTGAATTTTGGTGAATAATTATCAACGCCTCCCAAAATGGCTACATAATCATTTGAAATAAGCCTACCCATTACTTTGGATGCATGGAGATAGTAAAGCTACAGAATGATGCGAAAACTAACTAATTCTAGTAATATGTTGAATTTGTTAACTTCCGGTTTATTTGCGGTTTGCTCTTTTTGTCCAAATTTGGATAAGCCAAGGTTATGATTCAGGAAGCAAGGACAAAACTTCAGAATGTCATTGTCTTTTAATTTCTCAATAAAGATATAGTGATTGATTATCAGTGTCTCCTAGTAATAATGGTCTTTTTGTTTTTTTAATATGTATCATAATAGAGGTTTTGAATCGATTTTCATTTTTGTTCGTATTATAGTTTCTTGTTTATGTTACATTTTGTATATCTGCGTAAAGTTGTTGTTTCAGTTTAACAAATTTTTGGTCATACGAATACCCGAACTTTGTGGTTTTAAAACAAAAACTTTGTACTTCTGGTGTGTTTATTATATGTGTTCAACTCTTCACCTGGGTTTGAGAAATCGAAAATTGATACAGTGATCATTTTTGATAGAAGAATTGAAAAATAAAAAAATGATCATAGGAGTTGACTATATTTGACCGTCATAATTGACCCATCGTCACTTTCTTCTTCAAGTACCGCAATTTAATGAGTGTATTAAGTTCTTTAATATCTCCTACCCATTGGTTTATCATGTGATTTCCCTTAACTGAACCTGGCCAAAGAATTTGTTCTCCAATGTATTAGTTGATAAAATAATTTACCTAATAGCTTGTTGACATGAGTAAAAGTTTTGAAGAACATAGAGTGAAACGCTAATTAAGACAGCAGGTTAGGATAGCTAACCATTTAAGGAGCTCTGCCACTAGTACTTTTTCAAGGAACAAGTTGGTATGGAACATTTCATAAATATTTCCATGGAAATATTTGGTCATTAATATATGAATTCTTTCCCAATTCATTAATGTAGTTCAAGCCCTTCAGGCATTAAGAACTCAATACGGAAAAAGAGGGAACAACTGATTATTCTGGGTCTTTTTGAATTAATCTGAAAAAAAATACTTTGGTGACAATTCGATCTTGAATATCAGCTTAAGCTGCTACACCATTTTCAATAACAAGCTTCTAGAAAACCCCCATCTTCAACAAGCTAATGCGTTTATATCATTAAGTTTCGCAACACATATATCTGCTGTTTTACGAACATAAAACATGGAATAAAATGAATTAGTATTTGGGTAAAATTATCAAATTTGAATGAATGCATAAAAATGTCTCCTTGTCATTCAAATCCTGTGTAAAAATGATTAAACAATGTGGGAAAAAGTACCAGTAACAAACATTTGTTACTCGCACTTAACATCACATGCTCCATGAGTAGTTGGGAGAAGTCATAACCTGCCCAATAAAGGGATATATCAAAAAGAAAAAGGGAAAAAAGAGGGAAAAAAGTAGCTCTTCAAGTGTAGAATATCGAAACAATGCTTCAGCAACTTCTGCAAGATTATCCTGAGGTATTGCCCTACAAGTAGCTGTTGCTCAAACTGTCCCATATGGTTAGTGAGCCAACTGATAGATTCAGCTATGTACATCAATAATGCTTGTTGCTCCCGCGTTCGCTCGTAGAAATTTTATAGTAAGAGATGGAGTATATCTATCAAGATTCGAAAGGGTTATTGCACACACAGTTTTAATTTCAATTACAAATAAAAAGAGTAAGGAAAATTCCTACGGATCCTCGATGAAGCTGTTAAGAAATTATCTAATGCTTCGTTTGAGGATCCACTTTCTGGAATTAATATGGAGTAAACGTAAACAGTAATCTGTATGTTTTGCATTAAAATGGTAAAAGAGAGACTTAAATGCTTTAAAACAGAAGTGAAGAACTGACAAATTACAATTAACTATAGCATTAATGTGATACCCATGCAAAGTGGAAAAGCTTTTCGGCAGAACAAAGATCATATATTAACAACACACAAAAATGAAGGTTAATTACACCATTGGTTTTTGTGCTAGGGAGAACAGCCAAAATATACATCAAAGAGTCAATATACCTATGTTATTAAAAAAAATTAGCAATATACCCTTATGGAGCAATACATTTGAGTGATCACGATGCCCATTATGCTTCTTAAAGCTATTGATCATGATTTTCCATTCACAATATTATAACCAATGAAGCTACAAAATTGCAGATTTGGCTTTGTAAAATAGTATCTAAACACTTATGGAATAACAATTATTGTAATTATTTCCACTTCCACTCTAAAATATAGTTACACATTTATAGAAAAAGAAGTGTAGTTAATACTAGCTAACTGTATAGTAGGTGTTAAATTTTCAGTTGCATTCACTTGTTATTCAGCAACACCTTATCTTAAATCTCCTATGATCATTTAAACCAGAAATTATTACAAGAAGACTGAAATTGAGAAATTTATTGCAATAATACAAATAATACTTTGTAACTGAAATTTATAATATCAAAAAATGGTGTAGGATAATAATTTAAAAGTAATTATTAATAGGTGAAAGTTAGACTGGCTCACTGAGGAGAGTGTAAGAAGCCACCCTAGGCATTTATTTCTTTCAGTGAAGAGGTCGGAGCTATAATCCCTGTATCATTTGATCTCGCACATCATCACCATTCATTTTGCCTACTGATTAAATCTACGGCTAATGAGTGTGTGAGAAATAAGAGAGGAATAGAAAATCACTTGTGAGAGAAAGAGTGAGTAAGATCATGTAAAACTCAGGCGAGAAATCGATCTGGTGGAGGAAAATGCGTGTCGCCCTTCGAGGCTTGTTCGGCCCTAAGAGACTTATTCACCCCTTCGAGGTTTACGAAGATATGATGGGCGACTCACATTCTTCTCCACCAGAAATCGTGTTATTCCAATCACCTGCATGATAAGACCGCTGAAGCAATATTTTCGTAGTGATGACGATCATAACTGAACCTCCATCATGTCTATTTGTAACGTAGATTATTGCTTCAGAAGGATCTCAAATAGGCTGAAGAACTGACTTCCACCAAAACTTATTTGCAAAGTCAACATCAAAATTGAAAAGATAGTTTTTCTTAGTGCTTGAGTACTCTAGAGTGATCAAGAGGTTTTCATATTGAACTTTACCGTAAATAAAAAAACCCACCAATATATTTTCCAAAATCCATCATAATTGATGATACAATCCTCATAATCATATTATGTGCCTACTTAGAAAAAAGTAATTATGAACCTATTGAAATTATAAAGGAAACCACGTATACAACTTTTTGGTCCTGCTAGCTTAGACTAAGCAGATGGTTAATAAACTTACTTTTCTTAAGTGCATTTTAGTCTTTTCGAGAAACGCCTACTTTTAATAAAATCACTTCTAGAACACCCTCATTCTCCAAACTTCTCCAAACTTCTTCCGTGTGCATTTTGGTCTTTTCAGATTTTGCCGAAGTCTATTATAAAAAAGCATTTAGAACACCCTTACTCAAACATCATTACTACTTCTCTCTCTCTCTCTCACACACAAAGTCCGTCCAGCTTTTCACCCTTCTTACTACTTACAAGCAATTAAGGTAAGAATTTGTATATTCTTTCAATTTATTTCAGTTATACTTTTTCTATCATTATTTTATTTGTTAGTGCATGTGTTACTGTTTTTAAAAACTTATTTGTTAGTAAAATATTTTAATTTTGAAGAATCTTTGATCTTAGACCGCAGCAGATAATTCGCCACTTTGCTCATGTTCGAATCTTTATTAGATTATGAGTTAATCGTACTCTCGGTCCTTGTATGATGCAAAATCTATACCCTATGTTTCACAGCATAGAAAAATATAATCCTGTGTTATAGTTATAGATCTACCCCTCCACGGGGACATAGATACAATTCTTGCCTTTTTGTAAAAATTTTGTATAAGTGGAATAACATAGCCATGGGTTTATTTGGATATTTCACATGATGTGTGAACAAAGGAGCATATTTATTTCACATGATGTGTGAACAAAGGAGCATATTTTTTTCTAAATTAATTGCTTTATAGATACCCATATTATGCAAAATCTGCAAAATATAGGTCCTATATTATGCAAAAATGCATTATAAATCAATATATTATGTAAAACTATAATTTAGGCCCCTATTAATTTATTGACGTAACTGCTGTTATACCATATAACATATATTTTATTATACAAATAAAATAATTCAAAGCCTAAAAGAATAATTATAACAAGTTAGGGGGTCAAGGGGCGGATAAATCAATGTCTAAAAGGAAAATTTGAACAAGTTAGGGGGTCAAATGACTATGCCCCAATGTGGACCCTTGGCGAATTATGGTTGTACAAAGTTTAACACTTCATGGCAAAACACGAGTTATATTTGTGGTATTTGCTGGTTTTCTCGTGAAGACGTGAAGTCAGCTTGGCCAAGGTCATATTTTTCAGATCGGATCAAATTCTTTAAAAGTACAATCAAGTGATGGGGAATGTTTTTTGGGTTAGTACCAAATCTGTCCAAAAACAGAAATTACAAAGAAAAACATAGGAAAGAACAGAAAAATACAAAGAAAAACGTACCGGACTGAATCGATAAAATTTAATTTTTGTTGAATCTGTTGTGGGAATTAGAATCCGAATATGTGAAAAGGTGACATTTACTATTAATCCAAGTTTGCTGATTGTGTCATTTCCATCATAATTAGAATTGTCTTGAGTTTCTTGTATATTTGAGTATCTTCTGTGTGTTTGTCTTGTTTGATGTATATATGTTTTCTCTTTTTAATATTGTTTTGCCATCATTAATAAGTCATCATCTAGTACTTACGTTAATAATGTTGTTATATTTTGTCTCTTTATAATGAATTTGTTAATAATACAGCTAATTTATGAGTGGTCAATGAGTTCGGTGGTAAATCAATTGTCCAGGGATGTGATCAATGTTAGCTCGGGTGACTGGGAAGCTGATGAGTGGGAGGTTTATTGTGGACGAAAATCCAAGAAAAAACCGGTTGGCAAGGGAAATTCTATTGGTTATTTCGGGATTGTGGGGGATTTGTCTAGTAGAGTTATATTTACTCAGACTTCGGAAAATATTAATAATTTTAAAATTTATTACTCAGATGTGTTTTTTCATTCTTTGGAAAATGAGATGCACATAAGAGGGCTCCACTTATCTATGATGGAGAAATATTTAGACTATGGAAAGAATGGGATGAAAGAGCTAATAAAGAAGTCATGTAGCCTCCTATGGTCATTATTATGAATACAGATGATAAGGTACCACCTCGATTGGTTTTTCTTTTTTGCTATCTCGAGTGTTTTTACTGTTCTTTGTTGGCGAATGCTTCGCAGTTGTTGGTGTATTAATTCTTGATCAATCTCTTAATTATTTTTGCTTTTCTCGAATATTTTACAGTGAAGATGAGAGAAAAGATGTGGAATGAAGAATAAGCATGTGGAATGAAAGTTGCTACTAGTTCACTAGTTCACTAGTTCACAAGTTTACATGGTATGAATAAGAAAAATATGTGATCCACAAAGTTATGTGGTAGGGGTATTTTGATATTTGAAAATTTATAACAAAATACTTGAAAGCATTAAAATATTTGGAGATGCATTTTCCATTAGTGACATATCACTTAACGAAGTACACTCCAAGCAGTTCGAAGCTGTTCGAAGATAATGAAAAAGTTTGTTACAGACAGTTTAGAATTAATGAAGAAGTACATTTCATGTTTTTTGGATCAGTAACCAGGTAGATGTCTACATAATGGTAGAGGTCGTTTCTATTTTAATCGTTCGGTATCTTCGGAGGTGATCAGTAGTAATAATAGATGTTTACATAATGCTGGAGATTATTACTATTTTACTTATTTGGTATGTAATAGTTTAGCAATGGTAATATTATTTTAATTCAAAATTTTAGTTATGTATATTCAATTTTGATTAAAAAAATTAAATCAAAGCATATAATTTTTCTAAATAACCATTTTTTTCTCTATTGATAGTCAAAAATGATATGCTAATTTTGAACTGTGTAAACTATAAACAACGCATACTAATCGAATGTCAGCTTGAGATTTAAGGTAAGGGTAGAAAAAAAAGAATCATATTTAAGTTTGTCAAAGAGTAAAACCAGAGTAAAATATAACCCCACATTTATCCAAGGATTTATTACCATCTAAATCATAATTTCAACTTTAATAGCTTTCTCTCATCCTTTCATATCAAATTTTGTATAAAAGTTCTAAAGAAAATCATCGTACCCAAAATACCCTGTTATAATTTAATATAAATGACCATATATTTTTTTTCATAACTCGTCAAAACCTTCGCTTCGCATCTTCACTCTGAAGAACCGCCCTCAATCAACACCGCCGTCAACATATTCATCCGCCCCTAGAGAGTGTCGAAATGGGAAGATCACTCTGAATCGTCCAGAGAAAGCGAATGAGAAGATTGAATTGTCTGAAAGGGGATTATACACTCAACCTGGAAATTTTAATGTGAGAAGATCTTTATGCTTTGATAAGAAAGGAAATGTTTTGAATTTTGATAGCAATGACTCTCTATTTATTTACAGAAGGGTGTAATTCTTTTTTAAAGGTTTTTTTTTCTATACCACATGACATCATGAAAGAATGAGCATTCAGAAGTGTTATTATTCGTTAGCAGCAAGGTATTTGATAAAATTCCTTTTTAACAAGTAGCTTTAAATAAATATTATTGATTCACAGGCTATTTTCAAGCCTCCAAACCCCATCCGTGGAGGAATTCCCATATGCTTCCCTCAAGTATGTGATACTCTAGACCTTATAATACATTTTGTATAACCCTTAAGGCATGTATTAATTTTTTTTCGTATTTCATAGGATATTATTGTTCGAGGGGTAAACAATTGCCTTTGTACAGGCGAGTTCTCAATTCTATTTTTTTTTTTTTGTTTTTTGGTTTATGAAGTTTGTGATAATTGCAGGAAAGTCCTTGATGTTGAGTCACCTATTACGATTGTAATTCCGAATAAAAGATCAAGTTATAGTGTGGAATGAATATTCATTTGATATTTGCAGGATGCTAAAGTAACTATTCCCCTTGTTAGTGTAGATGAAGATTGGGTTGTATCTTGTGTTATTTTTAGATATGGTGTGATGTGATGATATTGTTCCAATTGATTGAACAATATTTAATTAATTATATTTATTTGTTTAATTAATTATATGAAATTGTTTATTTATATATTGTGTTGTAATTTTATTTATTCAATGTTTTGTAATTTTTATTCATTCAATGGGATTGTAATTTTTATTATTTTATTCATTGGGTTGTAATTTTTATTCATTTTATTAATTGGGTTGTAATAATTATTTATTTTATTTTCATATGAATAAAGTTGCTTAGTTATATCAAATTGTTGCTAAAAGATGGCTTTGGGTATGGATAAGAGTTGGATCAATACGACGGATTTTTTTATGGAAGAATGTATTTTGGGGTTTTGGCTTTTATCGAATATGTTGAGAAACAAGATGTTTTTAATGGTTTAATGTATTGCATGTGTAATAATTGTAATAATATGCGTCGATAACTCACCCAAACGGTTAGGGGCCAATATTCGACTGTAACCTCAAGCTCAAGGACAGTTTGTTGATGGTAAGTGAGGAGAGAGCCAAAAGCCTACTTCAAATTTACCAAATATACATTCCATACTGTCCCTAAGCCTACGCTATAACCATAAAGTCCTCGTGATTCCTAGTTATGTAGTGGATTTGTAATTCAGCTAATAGGGAGTATGCTAGGTGGAGCGTTCAAAGTTAGTGAGGATCGATGAACACCCTATAGCCATCATCTTGATATAAGTACAAGCATAACCTTCTAGTATTGTGAAGTTAATTTTAAATTGATTATTTGTGTTTGATTTTGCATGGCATTTGTATGTGTATATTAATTCCTAGGATCATACTATATGAGATTTATTTTAAGTTATGCTTTGGGTGTTATTCATTAGACTCTACCTTTTTGCGTATCACCTTGAACCCTTGTTTTTTTATTTTGCTTTGTCGGGACGACAAAGGTTTGAGTTTGGGGTCTTGATGTCTCCCTTTTTGTTATAATTATATGCCCGTAGGAGATATTAAATTAGGTGATTATTTGGCTTATTTACTAGACTTTCAAGCTTATTTGGTCATATTACGATTTCTTCCCTTGGATTTGGATTATTTTTGTTTTAAAGCTTATATGCGTTAATTCATTTATTTTTAGTGTAAAGTTCTTAGGTTTATGATTTGATGAAGTATCAAGACAAGGAGAAGAAACGGGAAATAAAGTCTTGGATTAAGCGTTGAAGTCAAAGGCGTGAAAAATTGATTCGAAGAAGTAATTAGTGGAGAATGAAATTTGGAATGCTTTCACAAATCACTGTTTTTGAGCATCTTAGCCACTGATTCAGCCTTGGAGCATAAAATGAGGTAGATAGAGCTTGAAGTTAGGATGATTTTTCAAGTTGAACAAAGTTATTCTG
This sequence comes from Nemophila menziesii, assembly GCA_029959085.1. Lineage (NCBI taxonomy): Eukaryota > Viridiplantae > Streptophyta > Magnoliopsida > Boraginales > Hydrophyllaceae > Nemophila > Nemophila menziesii. The sequence continues at coordinate 95,893,364 of JARWIR010000002.1, forward strand.
AGTCTGGACGCAAAAGTTACAGCTGTTTTAGTAACAACTAGTCAACAGTTATGGGATTTCATTAAATGGATTGGGCTTTTATTCCAATTAACCTAATCCTTTTTTTTAAAAGCCCAATCTGTTTTTCCCACTATTAAAAAGACCTTTAACTTCAGTTTTTAGACACACAACTCATATTAGAGAAGAGTCAACGCTTAGGAGAAATCAGAGAAGCAAAAAGGAGAGAGAAAGCTGAAACTGGAGAATTCCTTCTTCCAACAATAGCAATTATCAACCCTTTAATTAGGTTTTTTTTATTTCTCTAATTCATTTTGAAGACGTTTTATTTTAATTTAGTAGTTTTTAATATTAGCATGAGCTAAACTCCTTAAGTGCTTGACAATCACATTAATGGGTTAAACCCAATTTTATTAAATTTATGTTTTTGAATTTGGGATTGATTAATTTAAATTGAATGGTGTAATTTCGTATTGACTATTATTTTACATTTAAATACTGTCTTTGAAGTCATGAATCAAATATAGTAATTAGTAATTAAGCTATTCACTTTGGTGGGGAAGTGATCGCCTTGACGGGGGGTTTAACTACGGAACTAAATAATAGACATAAGGTAGAAATAATTGTATGTGGCGGGCTTAGTTAAACTTATAACCAATTGGGTAGAATACTTGATCATTCGCAGGTGGATTATAATCGCCCTGACGGGGTTTGTAACACCTAAGAATAGCTCCTAAGTCCACCCTGACGGGGGTTTAGAGATTATAGAATCCCGACTTGTACTTAATTTTGATTCATCCCTTAAACAGAAACATTGATTTGATAGATTTAGGTGAAACCCTTGCGAAACTCAAGTACTGCTTTTAAATCTTTGCGTCCACTCATTTTTACTTGTGTTTCATTTAGTTGCATTAGTTTATTTAGTATTTTAATTTATTTGCATCTTAGTCCTTAATCAAAAATCAAAACGAATCTTTATATCATTTATTTTCCGCATCATATAACAATTATTAACACTTATAACATAACATTTAGAGTCATATCCAATCCATCCTTGAGATTAAAATCCCGTTTACCGGATATTACTTGGACGACCCGTACACTTGCGGTACGTGTCTTGCCTTTTTAGGTGTGTTATTTTTGAACACATAAGGAGATGGTGGTGGGGGTGGCGGTGCATGATTTCCTTCACTTACTATCCAAGCTTGAACTAAAAAAAATTCAAATGTCATATCTACGGTTGGATCCTGAGTTTGAGAAGAAGGGTTAATCTGAACACCTTCACCGTTCGTCTGTTGAAATTCATTTGTCCCTATTTGGAAATGATCTTGTGATATATCGTTTTCGTCTACCAAAAACTGAAAATCTTCTCCTTGAATGCTCGTCCCCATACCATAAACGGTTGAAATAATCTTCCATATTCATTATTCCGGTAAATAGTAATGTACCTGGGCATAAATTAGAAAAAGAAAAAAACTTATTTAATCAATTAATTGTGTCATAATTTCTTATTTAAAAAAACGAAGAAGATAATTACCTATATTTTTCATTTTTCACAATAAATTCTATAATTCTTATTTTTTGGATGAAATAAACTGTATAATTAAATTACACTATAAATTTTTATTTTTAGTAAAAAAAATATTATAAATTCCTATATTTTGTTTTACGCACCATAAATAGTATTGTAAATGAAAAAAACATTATAGTAAAATTTAATTGTATAGATTTGATATATTAATTTATATGATAGAACATTACTTATATATAATCAAAAGAAGTAAAAAAACAATATATTTTAAAAACACCCATTGAAAAGTGAGTTAAGATGAGCATACAAATCTTTGTTCTAACCTTAACCAACTTCTTATTGAGGTTTGCTTTTACACGTGTCTCTCTTCTGCGCAGAATTGCTTGGTACTACTTCGGATTCACATAAACTGGTTTCAATGCTCGCCGGATGTTCATGATTATCCCATAGGTGGCCATGCGACCTTGAAATTATTAAAATTTTCCGAGTCTGATTAGATGCAACTCTAATAGAAAAATACCCCTCATTCCCGAAAAAACCAATAGCATTTCTCCTGATACCATGTTTCCTCTTGGATTTTCGTCCATAATAAATATCCCATTCATCGCTTCCCCTAGAGAATTGATTTACTCTGGAACTCATTGTGCACTAAAAGATTAACCTTTATAAATAAGAAAATAACAAAATTATTATCATAATAAGATTACTTATTAATGATGGCAAATCAATATATAAAGAAATCATAAAAACATCAACATGACATACACATAAGATACTAATATAATCACTAAACAGTGGCACTTCTAATCATTAGGGAATGAAACGATTCGCAAAGTTGAATGAGTAGTAAACCTCAATTAATAATTATTCTAAATATTTTTGGCCCGGAATGATTGAAAAATAAAAAGGGTCAATTACCCAAGGAGTCTTGTGGACCATCTTAGAGCCATATAGGAACCAAGTGGATTCTCTGTCCTACTTAGAGGACTCAAAATTGACAAATACCTTTACTACCCTTATAGTGTATATAAGACAAAAAAATAGATTCTTCTCTCTCCTCCATTACCATTACTCTCTCTCCTCCATTATCATTAATCTCTCTCTTCTTTTATAAATTTTTCTATCTCCTCTTTCATTAACTATTAATAATTTCCAGCTCCGACCTCCGGCCACCGACCACCACCGACCACCGCCGACCACCGCCGGATAATGTACTGAGCATAAAGTACTGAGCATGGAAAAAGTACTGAGCATAAAGTACTGAGCATGGAAAAGTACGGAGCATAAAGTACTGAGCGTGAAAAAAGTACTGAGTATTAGAAAAATTTGCTGATTATTCGAATTTTTTTATTGAGTAAATATACTGAGCATGCTCGTTTAATCAATAAAAGTGTTGAGCATGCTCGTTTAATCAATAAAAGTGCTGAGCATTTCTCGTATAATCAGTAAAAGCGCTGAGCATTTAGACAAAAGTTATTGAATTTAACTAATTTCTTGATTCAATTATTATAACACCTAATTGAATTATTAATAGTAATATTTATTATTAAATAGCAAAGTTTCTTGGCTAATTATTAGAGCACCTACTTGAATTATTAATAGTTATTGAACATTTTTCACTTAAAGTGTTTATTAAAATAGCATCTTACTGATTATGCTAATAAAAAAGTTACATGATGTGAATATTCTATTCTAACAAGAAGAAAAAGTAAAAAATGAAACAAACCATTCTACCAAAAAAAGAGCACTTATAAAATGCTAAGTTTCACAGCAAAACGAAAAAACAAAAAAATTAAGCAAATATTGAGTATGTAGCAAGGAAAAGGACAAAAGAAATAAAAGTGAAGCTTTATCTTCTAAACCAAACTTAACACAGTCATAGAAGTTTACATCTTCTGCAGCTTTATTGTACTAAAATTCAAACGAACAAAAGTTAATCTTCGAATGTAAAAGTTATACTGTTTATAGTGAAGGGAGATTTAATCTTTTGATTTATTCCTCTTGCAGCCATCTAATAGAATAATTATTGTAAATTTGAACTGGAACCATTATTGGGGTTGTACGCATCTTCAAATGTAACTGTATATACTTGAAATTAGGTTTTGATTCTTTAATCTTGTATAGGGTTGGGCCAGGCTTCACTAGTAGATCTGAGCTTCGTCTTCGCACAAGAAAACTGATGATTCAGGCGAGCAAATCTTTCAGTCGCGGCGGCAAAGCCATTGTTGTGAAGCTTCATTTTGCTCGCACCGAGGAACAACGACCATGGCTGCGAAGATCTATTGAAACTCCGTGAAGCAGTGTTCGAGCATCCACCGGAGAACGTACCATCGGATCTTGGAGGTCTGCTGCGCATCACGAACGGATCTGCCATGGCGGTGAGTCGCGGAGGTCTGCCGGAGCTTCGATTGCTGGACATCACGAAAGAGAAAAACGGAGCTTCAGCCATTATTACGGTGGCTTGAAGAACAACTTGCAGCCATGGGAAAGAGAGAGAAATAGAGGAGAGAGGAGAGAGGTGACAAATTATTAGGGTTTTAAAATAATTAATTCTGAATATAAATTGTATATATAGAAAAATAAAATACAAAAAGGATAATAAGGTAATTAGGATTTTGGACTATAGTATTAAATTTAGTTTGTGGCCTTTAGTAAGAACACAAAAATCAACCGGTGTTGTTGGGTCTTGAGGTGGTGTCTCCAAGACCTCTTGAGTAATAATCTCAAATAAAAATTGTAAAGACTTAGGTTTTGTTTGGTCTAACTCATTTTTTCCTTAGTTTTGTGGGTATTCTTTTATATTGAATTTACCCGTTACCCAAAAACAATTCCAGATTACATTTATAAAAAAAAATTGAGATAATTCAATAAAGTATTTAATCCAAGTCTAGACTCAATTTTTACCTTAGTTTTCTTAGTATTTTTTTTTATATCAAAGCGATCCGTTACAAAAAAAAATCTGCATTACTTTTTTAAATTCTTTTAATCCAAATCGATAAAGTATTGAATCGGAGTGTAGACTCATTTTTTCCTTAGTTTTCTTAGTATGTTTATATCAAATAGATCGGTTACAAAAACGATTCAAAATTACACTTTTAAAAATGAAAATTGATCCAATTTTTTCCTTAGTTTTCTTAATATTTTCTTTATATAAAACCCATTACCAAAAAAGATCTCGATTTTCACTTTTAAAATAATTGATCCATCTAATAAATTATTGAATCCATTCTTATTTCAAAAAAATTAAATTCAAAAATAAAACTAACCGAACCTGGTGGCAAACTTGGCTTCATAGTATAGTATATATACTGTGTACAACCATAGTTAGCAATGGGTCCACACAGTGGCGGCGCAAACCCGAAACTTGTTACAAAATTTAGGTTTTATTTGTATTAAATTTATATAATAAAATGTATTTTGATTTATACAAATATATGAACTTATAATGCAATTAAATCAATAAATTAGCATGAACATATATTGCAGTTTTATCGATAATATAGTGACCTAGCTATAATGCATTTTTGCACATATAGGGACCTTATTACAGTTTTTGCTTAATTAAGGGACCAATCTGTCCAAACATTTTGTGAATTAGCCAAATCTAACTAAACCACGGGTATCCCCAAATATAGCAAATATACCCCGGTTCTTTCCAAAGAAGACAAGTATAGCATCTCTAATCCTATGGAGGGGTAGATCTATAACACGTGGGTATATTTTCATTTATTTGAAACAGCGTATAGATTTTGCATCATACAAGGACCGAGAGTGCAGTGAATTCTCTACTGCGGGCAACAATCAAAGATTCTTCAAAATGAAATTGTTTACTAACAAAAAATTACTCATAAAAGTACCACGTATACTAACAAATAAAATGATGAAATTAAGAGTATAATCGGAGTAAATTTAAAAAAAAAAATTACAGGAATTCTGACCTTAATTGCTCTAAAAGGGTGAAGCAACGCTAGATGGACTTTAAGAAGAGAGAAAAAGATCGAGAAGGTTGAAGCAACTCATGATGGACTTTGAGGAGAGAGAGGGAGAGAGAGATGGAGAGAGATAGAGAGAGAGAGAGAGAGAGAGAGAGAGAGAGTTTGACGATTGAATGAGCGTGTTCTAAAAGCTTAATAATAACATACACGATAGCTAAAAGACCAAAATACACCCAAGTGAGGCCAACATCTTGAAAAGACCAAAATGCACTCAAGAGAAGTAACTTCCTTAACCAATCACTTGGTCTAAGTTAGCCAGGCGAATGAAGTGTGATACTGAGCCCTCTTAAGCTCAAATAGAGAGTAATAAAGATCTGGCTTATTTTGATACATCAACGGGTCCCCTTATTAGTTTTTTTCAACTCGAGTACATCGTACTCCTTGTATGATTTTGAGGATTGTAACTTTAACATTGGTTTGTTTTTATATTGGAGAGTTATTGAGCCAAATCCAAAAACAATTTCAAATGCTACAACTTAGAACACTGGGTGAGATTTGAGGATATGTCTCGAAATGTTTTCTGTGGGTTAATGCCTAATTCGAGGTGGACGAAAATTCAAGATATTTTGTCCTAGGAAGGCTAATAATTAGGTTGGGAAGGGACATTGTAATTTTTTTTCATGTTTTTTCCCATAAAAATTAAAAAGATCGAGTAATTTGTGCTAAATTTTGGAGTTAGGGTGGGATGTAGTCTAACCCCATTCATCCTTTCAGGGTCATTTTGACTCGATTAATATTGAATATCAAGAAATCTTGACATTTATAGATTATTCTAATCATTACAAATATCTATATCTATCTTTTCAATTCTGAAGTTTTGGTATTGCATATAATTTATGTTATAACTTAATTTTTCATCCTCTTTGAAGTTCTTCTGAAGCATTAATCGATCTTAGTGATAAATATGACATACGTTTGGTGATATTTATCATTATTACGAGTCACATGTATCGCGATAATCGTTTTATCATATTCATGATTGTGATCCTTTTTAATCTCTTTGAATTGGATGTCCTTCTCGGCGTCGTGGTAGTCGTGTTGGGAAGTCTTAAATACTGGATGCTATGAAAAAAATTCAGTGACAATCCTTAAAAAGGTCCAATTAGCATGGTCTACTACATTTAACACATCTATGCTGTATATTCCATTTTCTAAGACAGACAGTGCCATTTAGTGCCAAATAAACTCTATTTATCCATGTTTAATGTTAAACATTTATATGTAGTTCACTTAATAAATAACTAGTCACTTAATAGTATTAGGAACAACTAGTCAATGTAACCCCATATAAATAAATAAAAAATCCTTAACTTTGATTTACTTTCTTTTAATTTTATTCTACACCTTTCACGTTTTTCATCTCCCCTCCCACCCTTATCATGTCTTCGTGCAACAAATGCTCACCATACCTCAATAACCATGCCATCATAAACACGAGCTAAACACTGGAGAAGATCAAAAAGACAATCGCAACAAGAACATTGTTGAACCTTATTGAGCTTTGAGTCCTCACAGCAAGTTTCAAGCCCAATTTGTTTCCATATCAAAGATGAGCTTTTGAATCATCAGTGCGCGAGTAATTATTTGAGTACTTTCATTGGTGAGCAGTGGTGGACCTATGTGTAATTAAGAGGAGCTAAAGCCACCTAGATTTCATGAAACCCTTGAGAATTGATCAATCTAATTAATTAATATTCACTTAATATTCACTTGTTCTTTTGCTCACATATTGAAAGGAAGTATATGCTTCAAAGTTCAGGTAAATATTCGATAAAAACAAAGTTCAGTTAAGTAAAAAAAATTAGTTAACTTATAATATCTCATTTACATTACATAAATAATTCTATTAAAAATACTTAACTCTATATATACTAATTTAAAACTCTTAATTTCATAAATTAAACATAAAAAGATATATTATTTTCCCTTAATTTTATTTATTATTTTAAAAAAATTTAAATATTTATATATATTTATGGTGAATATATATTTGTTTTACTTATACAATTGTTGATCAGATTATCATAAAAGAATCGAATTGTTACGTCTTCGAGCCCCCTTGGAGTAAGCTCGCTAAGTCCGCCACTGTTGGTGAGATCTATGGATGGTGTCGTTGATTGACGTGACTTTTGATTAATTTCCATGTTGAATTTTGGTGAATAATTATCAACGCCTCCCAAAATGGCTACATAATCATTTTAAATAAGCCTACCCATTACTTTGGATGCATGGAGATAGTAAAGCTACAGAAAGATGCGAAAACTAACTAATTTTAGTAATATGCTGAATTTGTTAACTTCCGGTTCATTTGCGGTTTGCTCTTTTTGTCCAAATTTGGATAAGCCAAGGTTATGCTTCAGGAAGCAAGGACAAAACTTCAGAATGTCATTGTCTTTTAATTTCTCAATAAAGATATAGTGATTGATTATCAGTGTCTCCTAGTAATAATGGTCTTTTTGTTTTTTTTAATATGTATCATAATAGAGGTTTTGAATCGATTTTCATTTTTGTTCGTATTATAGTTTCTTGTTTATGTTACATTTTGTATATCTGCGTAAAGTTGTTGTTTCAGTTTAACAAATTTTTGGTCATACGAATGCCCGAACTTTGTGGTTTTAAAAAGAAACTTTGTACTTCTGGTGTGTTTATTATATGTGTTCAACTCTTCACCTGGGTGTGAGAAATCGAAAATAGATACAGTGATCAATTTTGATAGAAGAATTGTAAAAAAAATGATCATAGGAGTTGACTAAATTTGACCGTCATAATTGACCCATCGTCACTTTCTTCTTCAAGTACCGGAATTTAATGAGCGTATATCGCTCGTTAGGTTCTTTAATATCTCCTACCCATTGGTTTATCATGTGATTTCCGTTAACTGAACCTGGCCAAAGAATTTGTTCTCCATTGTATTAGTTGACAAAATAATTTACCTAATAGGTTGTTGACATGAGTAAACGTTTTGAAGAACATAGAGTGAAACGCTAATTAAGGCAGCAGGTTAGGATAGCTAACCATTTAAGGAGCTCTGCCACTAGTACTTTTTCAAGCAACAAGTTGGTATGGAACATTTCATAAATAATCCCATGGAAATATTTTGTCATTAATATATGAATTCTTTCCCAATTCATTAATGTAGTTGAAGCCCTTCAGGCAATAAGAACTCAATACGGAACAAGAGGGACCAACTGATTATTCTGGGTCATTTTGAATTAATCTGAAAAAAATACTTTGGTGACAATTCGATCTTGAATATCAGCTTAAGCTGCTACACCATTTTCAATAACAAGCTTCTAAAAAACCCCCCATCTTCAACAAGCTAATGCGTTTATATCATTAAGTTTCGCAACACATATATCTGCTGTTTTACGAACATAAAACATGGAATAAAATGAATTAGTATTTGGGTAAAATTACCAAATTTGAATGAATGCATAAAAATCTCTCCTTGTCATTCAAATCCTGTGTAAAAATGATTAAACAATCTGGTAAAAAGTACCAGTAACAAACTTTCGTTACACGCACTTGACATCACATGCTCCATGAGTAGTTGGGAGAAGTCATAACCTGCCCAATAAAGGGATATATCAAAAAGAAAAAGGGAAAAAAGAGGGCAAAAAGTAGCTCTTCAAGTGTAGAATATCGAAACAATGCTTCAGCAACTTCTGCAAGATTATCCTGAGGTATAGCCCTACAAGTAGCTGTTGCTCAAACTGTCCCATATGGTTAGTGAGCCCACTGATAGATTCAGCTACGTACATCAATAATGCTTGTTGCTCCCGCGTTCGCTCGTAAAAATTTTATAGTAAGAGATGGAGTATATCTATCAAGCTTCGAAAGGGTTATTGCACACACAGTTTTAATTTCAATTACAAATAAAAAGAGAAAGGAAAATTCTTACGGATCCTCGATGAAGTTGTTAAGAAATTATCTAATGTTTCGTTTGAGGATCCACTTTCTGGAAATATATGGAGTAAACGTAAACAGTAATCTGTATGTTTTTCACTAAAATGGTAAAAGAGAGACTTAAATGCTTTAAAACAGAAGTAAAGAACTGACAAATTACAATTAACTATAGCATTAAAGTGATACCCATGCAAAGTGGAAAAGCTTATCGGCGGTAACAGAACAAAGATCATATATTAACACACAAAAATGAAGGTTAATTACACCATTGGTTTTTGTGCTAGGGAGAACAGCCAAAAAATACATCAAAGAGTCAAATATACCTATCTTATTAAAAAAATTAGCAATATACCCCTCTGGAGCAATACATTTGAGTGATCATGTTGCCCATTATGCTTCTTAAAGCTATTGATCATGATTTTCCATTCACTATATTATAACCAATGAAGCTACAAAATTCCAGATTTGGCTTTGTAAAACAGTATCTAAGCACTTATGGAATAACAATTATTGTAATTATTTCCACTTCCACTCTAAAATATAGTTACACATGTATAGAGAAAGAAGTGTAGTTAATACTAGCTAACTGTATAGTAGGTGTTTAATTTTCAGTTTCATTCACTTGTTATTCAGCAGTTCAACGGAAAACCATAAATTTGTCATATCAAAAACCTTATCTTAAATCTCCTATGATCATTTAAACCAGAAATTATTACAGGAAGACTGAAATTGAGAAATTTATTGCAATAATACAAATAATACTTTGTAACTGAAATTTATAATATCAAAAAATGGTGTAGGATAATAATTTAAAAGTAATTATTAATAGGTGAAATTTAGAGGGGCTCACTGAGGAGAGAGTAAGAAGCCACCCTAGGCGTTTATTTCTTTCAGTGAAGAGGTCGAAGCTATAATCCCTGTATCATTTGATCTCGCACATCATCACCATTCATTTTGCCTACTGATTAAATCTACGGCTAATGAGTGTGTGAGAAATAAGAGAGGAATAGAAAATTACTTGTGAGAGAAAGAGTGAGTAAGATAATGTAAAACTCAGGAAAGAAATCGTGGAGGAAAATGAGAGTCGCCCTTCGAGGCTTGTTCAGCCCTAAGAGACTTATTCACCCCTTCAAGGTTTACGAAGATATGATGGGCGACTCACATTCTTCTCCACCAGAAATCGTGTAATTCCAATCACCGGCATGATAAGACCGCTGAAGCAATATTTTCGTAGTGATGACGATCATCACTGAACCTCCATCATGTCTATTTGTAACGTAGATTATTGCTTCAGAAGGATCTCAAATAGGCTGAAGAACTGAGTTCCAACAAAAATTATTTGCAAAGTCAACATCAAAATTGAAAAGATAGTTTTTCTTAGTGCTTGAGTACTCTAGAGTGATCAAGAGGTTTTCATATCGAACCTTACCGTAAATAAAAAAACCCACCAATATATTTTTCAAAATCCATCATAATTAATGATACAATCCTCATAATCATATTATGTGCCTGACTTAGAAAAAAGTAATCATGAACCTGTTGAAATTATAAAGGAACCCACGTATACAACTTTTTGCTCCTGCTAGCTTAGACTAAGAAAAGTGCATTTTAGTCTTTTCGAGAAACGCCTACTTTTAATAAAATCACTTCTAGAACACCCTCATTCTCCAAACTTCTTCCGTGTGCATTTTGGTCTTTTCAGGTTTTGCCGAAGTCTATTATAAAAAAGCATTTAGAACACCCTCACTCAACCATCAACACTACTTCTCTCTCTCTCTCACACAAAGTCTGTCCAGCTTTTCACCCTTCTTACTACTTACAAGCAATTAAGGTCAGAATTTGTATGTTCTTTCAATTTATTTCAGTTATACTTTTTCTATCATTATTTTATTTGTTAGTGCATGTGTTGCTGTTTTTAAAAACTTATTTGTTAGTAAATTATTTTAATTTTGAAGAATCTTTGATCTTAGACCGCGGCAGATAATTTGCCACTTTGCTCATGTTCGAAGCTTTATTAGATTATGAGTTAATCGTACTCTCGGTTTTTGTATGATGCAAAATATATACACTATGTTTCACAACATAGAAAAATATACTCATGTGTTATAGATCTACCGATCTACCCCTCCATGGGGACATAGATAGAATTCTTGCCTTCTTGTAAATTTTTTTATAACTGGAATAACATAGCCATGGGTTTATTTGGATATTTCACATGATGTGTGAACAAAGGAGCATTTTTTTTCTAAATTAATTGCTCTATGGATCCCCATATTATGCAAAATGTAAAACCCGGGACCTATTAAAAACTATTTCTTAAACGTTATGTGGTCTTATTATCAATTTGTTAAAGTTGAGGGTTTTTTTTATTTGAATAATTTAAAATCTAGGGACTAAGATGTAAAGAATAAAATATTGTGGGCCTTAAAACTAATTTAATAAAAAAACTGAGGCCTGATGTGTATCTAGTAGAGATAACCTTAGCTGTGTCATACCTTTGATATATATACGTGTGAGTAACAAAACCATTACAAATTGCAAGTGTCAGATAAGATCAATGATAAAATATAAGAATATAAATAAGAAACAGAATGAGACAGAAAAGAAAATGAGAAATGAAAACCCCTGCAAACGAAGGATAGACCGTGACCCCTTTCCCCTTTTTTTGTCCATGAAACCTATGTTCATCTTGAAGGTGTTCAACGTGTTAGAAAATTTTAATAAATATGGGCTCACATATGTTAATATTAAATGTGTATTGTTATCGTAAATTTTTTTATCCAATTGATTATGGTCTAATAAAGCTAATAATTGGATTAGGGGAATAAAAGTGTCATGGAATTAAAGTGTAGATACTAATATATTATTTCTAGTTTATTGAGGGGTCAAACTGGATATAATAGAAGTTATTAATTATTAACTTCTAATAACTTCTTATTTCTTAACTGAACGCACGTTCAGAATATTATAAGAAGGGGGTTATGGTCCCCAGATCATACACGCTCTGTTCTTTCTCTCATCCCCATCTAAAGAGAAAAACTAAACACAGAAGGTATAGATCTGGAAGACTCATTATCTACTCCAACACTTCAACCAAAGCAATCATGGCTGCTGGTACGCTTCCGCTAATCTTTTCTTTTATTCTTAATATTATTCAGTATAGATTATTTAGTATTTATGGGTTTTGATTAAACACCAAATCCCTACAGTGGTATCAGAGCCTTCTATATTGAATTTATTATTAAATAAATTAGAATAATTTTTAGCTTTTAATTATTTATACGGTTTCGTTTAAATACTTCTGTTAAGTATGATTTTTTTGTTCTATTGTTTGCGCCAATATAGTTGCAATCATATGTTTGTTTCATATAAATGATAGCAATGTAATACATTTGATGATTAGTATTACTCCATGTCTTCGTTGTTCTAATGATCTACTGCACATGTACGCTGCCGTTCTTTTTTTTTTTTTTTTTGGAAAATTGTTAATTGTTAATTTTTTGTTTATCATTGTTTGATTTTTGTGCCTTCATAAGGATTTCTTCATCAATTCGGTTCTTTCAAAACAATTTGATTTTTTTTTTTTTTTGGCACTTAGATATAAAGTTTTTCTTTTTTTTTTGCATCAAACATGTTGATCAATTATGTTGTGATTTGAGCTGTATAATATGTGGAGAAATTTGCGAGACATGTGTTGTCACTTTGGAAAATGGTGTACAACTTTTGATTTTATTATCATTATTTGATATAAATAATAATAGTAATAAAAACAATTGAACAATACTTTACTGCATAAAGTATACTTTAGTTTCATATCAAGTGTTTTTTCTAGAATGACTGAATTGTATTATTATTTTAGCATCTGGATTACATTTAATGAATTATTTGTATGCTGTTTTATTTTATATTTTTATCAATTATCATAACTTTGGTTGAATTTTAATGTTTAGTCTAATTATATAGTTGATTGATTACGGATTTTATTATACCTTTGGTTGTTATAAGATTTAATTCAAATACAAATGATCCAGATCTTTCATTTTGAATGAAATAATTTATTTAGATGTCACCAAAGTGACCGCTCTTGTGTAAATTATTCAGGAAAAATGTTTGATATTTATGAATGTGTTATTAATGTGAGTATTAGTCGGCCTAAAGGAAGATGACTACTTATATTGATTACACATATACATGTGATAATAAATACGTGACGATTATTTAGTTTATTTGTAAATAATGACTTGATCTAAAGATGAACTCATTATTTGACATGTGTTATTGCCAGTATTTGATTATTACAACAAGAATACTAATTGCAGTTAATATTATTGTCCAAAAACTTGATATTAATGTTGTGTTCAGTATCTTGAGATGGAATTAATCATTATTTGAATTTACAGATTATAGAATAAGGATATAAATGTGAGCATTGTTTGTTTATTTTTAATTCAGCTACTTCATCTGCTACTACAATATCTGCTAATGTCAACTCAATTCCCATACTTAATGGGAATAATTTCAAGGATTGGAAAGAGAACATTCTCATTGTTCTCGGCTGTATGGATCTGGACTTTGCACTTAGGGTTGAACAACCCCAACCTCTCACTCAGGAAAGTTCTCTTGAAGAGAAAAAGGAACATGAGAGGTGGGATCGTTCAAATCGCATGAGTCTAATGATTATCAAGCGTGGCATTCCAGAAGCCTTTAGAGGTTTAGATTCCGAAGGAATTACTAATGCTAAGGAGTTTATTGCTGAAATTGAGAAACGTTTTGCTAAAAACGATAAGGCTGAAACAAGCACGCTTCTAGCAAGCTTGATTTCAATGAAGTATAAGGGAAAAGGCAATATAAGGGAGTACATCATGGAGATGTCACACGTTGCTTCAAAACTTAAGGTTCTAAAACTCGACATGTCCGATGACTTGCTCGTGCATTTAGTACTTATATCACTTCCTCCACAATTTAACAAATTCAAGGTCAGTTATAACTGTCAAAAGGAGAAATGGACTCTTAATGAGCTCATTTCATACTGTGTGCAAGAGGAAGAAAGGTTGAAGCAAGAAAGAACTGAAAGTGCTCACTTAGCAAGCACCTCTAAAGATAAAAGCAAGAAAAGAAAATCAGAGAATAAGGCTGCTAAGGGTCCAACACAAAAGAAACAAACTCAGGAACCAGGTGTTTGTTTCTTTTGTCAGAAGGCTGGACATATGAAGAAAGAATGTACGAAATATCACGCTTGGCGTGCTAAGAAAGGTACAATTCTTACTTTGGTCTGTTCTGAGGTAAATTTAGCTTCAGTACCTAGAAATACTTGGTGGATAGATTCTGGTGCTACTACTCACATAAGTATTTCTATGCAGGGTTGCCTGAGCTACCGAAAGCCAAGTGATGGTGAAAGACACATCTTTGTGGGCGACGGAAAGTCGGTAGAGGTGGAGGCGATTGGTCATTTTAGATTGTTATTAGGAACTGGTTGTTATTTGGATTTAAAAGATACTTTTGTTGTATCATCGTTTAGGCGTAATTTGATTTCAGTTTCTTTATTGGACAAATTAGGATATTGTTGTTCATTTGGAAACAATCATTTTAATTTATCTTTAAATTCTAATATTGTGGGAACCGGTTCACTAAGTGAGTACGACAATTTATATTTACTTGATACAATCGCATCTTATAATGAAACCTTGAACGTGGAATCACGTGGTACTAAACGCAAGATTAATCAGGAAAATTCAGCATCATTATGGCATAAACGCTTAGGTCATATTTCAAAGAATAGAATTGAGCGACTTGTGTCTGATGGAATTTTAAATTCCCTTGACTTTTTGGATTTCAATATTTGTATTGAATGCATTAAGGGAAAGCAGACCAAAACAAAGAGATTAGGTGCCAATAGAGCTTCGGATGTCTTAGAATTGATTCACACAGATATCTGTGGACCATTTCCTACGTCTTCTTGGAATGGTCAACAATATTTTATATCATTCATAGACGATTACTCTCGTTATGGGTACCTATATCTAATTCATGAGAAATCTCAGTCTCTGGACGTGTTCAAGGCTTTTAAGTCTGAAGTTGAGAATCAACTTAACAAAACAATAAAAGCCATAAGGTCTGACCGTGGTGGTGAATATTACGGCAGAAATGATGGATCAGGTGAACAACGTTCAGGACCTTTTGCTAAATTCCTAGAGGAATGCGGTATCGTTCCACAATACACTATGCCAGGATCACCTAGCATGAATGGTGTTGCTGAGAGACGAAATAGGACTCTTAAGGATATGGTAAGGAGTATGATTAGTCATTCAACCTTACCAGAGTCACTCTGGGGAGAAGCATTAAAGACAGCAGCTTATATTCTTAACAGAGTACCAACTAAAGCAGTTACTAAAACACCTTATGAGCTTTGGACAGGTAGGAAACCTAGTCTAAAGCATTTCCATATTTGGGGATGTCCAGCCGAGGCAAGGCCTTATAGGCCAAACGAAAGAAAACTGGACCCCAAAACAGTAAGTAGCTACTTTATTGGTTATTCTGAGCGATCAAAAGGGTACAAATTTTATGATCCTACAATGAAGAACATATTTGAGACGGGAAATGCAATATTTTTTGAGGATGTTGAGTTTGGGGGGAGAAATAAGGTTAGAGACATTGCTTTTGAGGAGGAATCGGTTTCGAATCCTATTTCTATTATCACTTTTGACAATGTACAAGTTCCTACACTAGTCATTGATCAAGAAGTAGATCCGGGACCTCAACAAGTCAACGTTGAACAACTTCCTATTCAAGATGAAATAATTATTCAAGAAGAACAAACTCAACAACCTCAACAACCTGTGCCAATAAGGCGATCCACTAGAGAAAGGAGAAACGCAGTTCCAGATGATTATATTGTGTATCTCCAAGAACATGAGGAAGAAAATTGCACGATGGAAGATGATCCAATCAACTTTCATCATGCCATGAAAAGTTCTAACTCTCAAAGGTGGATTGAAGCAATGCATGATGAGTATAAGTCTATGCAAGACAATAAGGTTTGGGAACTTGTTCCGTTACCAGAAGGTGCAAAACCAATTGGTTGTAAGTGGATATTTAAAACCAAAAGGGATGCGAATGGTAATGTGGAAAGGTATAAGGCTCGACTTGTAGCTAAAGGTTTTACTCAAAAGAAAGGCATTGACTTCAAAGAGACTTTTTCTCCAGTATCATCAAAAGACTCTTTTCGGACAATTATGGCACTTGTTGCTCATTTTGATCTTGAGTTACATCAGATGGATGTTAAAACAGCGTTCTTAAATGGAGACATTAATGAGACGATTTATATGGTACAACCAGAAAACTTTGTTTCGGGAGATCCAAAGAATATGGTTTGCAAGTTAACTAAATCCATCTATGGACTCAAGCAAGCTTCTCGTCAATGGTACCACAAGTTTCATCAAGTCATTATCTCATTTGGTTTTGAGATAAATGCAGTAGATGATTGTGTGTATCATAAGTTCAGTGGGAGTAAATTCATATTCCTGGTTTTGTATGTCGATGACATACTACTTGCAACTAATGATATAAGCATTTTGCACGAAACTAAGAAATTTCTTTCAAAGAATTTTGAGATGAAAGATCTTGGAGACGCCTCTTTTGTATTGGGAATCCAAATATACCGTGATCGTTCTCGAGGTATTCTTGGATTATCACAAAAGAGTTATATCGATAAAGTACTTAAAAGATTTGGCATGCAAGACAGTAGACCAGGTGACACCCCTGTCGCTAAAGGAGACAAATTCAGTTTAACTCAATGCCCTAAAGGAAACCTTGAAATTCAAGAAATGCAGAAGATTCCCTATGCATCAGCAGTTGGGAGTCTAATGTATGCTCAAGTGTGTACACGTCCGGATATTGCGTACATTGTTGGCATGTTAGGCAGATATCTCAGCAACCCTGGTATGGAACATTGGAAAGCAGCCAAGCGGGTAATGAGATACTTGAAGAGAACAAAAGATTTTATGCTCACATATAAGAAATCGGATCAGTTGGAGATTATTGGGTATTCAGACTCTGATTTTGCGGGATGCCAAGATAGTAGAAAATCTACATCAGGCTATATATATCTCTTAGCTGGAGGTGCTATATCGTGGAAGAGTGTCAAACAAACACTTGTAGCTTCTTCCACTATGGCAACAGAATTTGTAGCATGTTATGAGGCATCTAATCAAGGAATATGGCTTCGAAATTTTGTCACTAGGCTGCGAATTTTAGAAAATGTAGAAAGACCACTAAAGTTATATTGTGACAATAAATCAGCAGTACTATATTCAAACAACAATAGGAGTTCATCTAAGTCAAAACATATTGACATAAAGTTCCTTGTTGTGAAAGAACGGGTACAGAGTGGAGAAATATATATAGAGCACATTGGAACAAACTCTATGATTGCGGATCCGCTTACTAAAGGATTACCACCCAAAGTCTTTCATGAGCATACCGCTCATATGGGTGTTATATTACATGAAGATGTGATGTTTTAGTGGGAGTTTAAGTTTTTTTTTATTGCTCTATGTTTTTAATTTAGAAACATTATGTATTTGGATATTTTATGTAGAAGTAAAGCATTTAGTACTTTTACACTCTGCCAGTTCGGTTTTGTTTAATCTCACTAAGGTTTAAAGTTGGACCAGTTGGAAATAGGCATGTTCAGACCATATTACATGTAATTTCCATGCTACGCATCCATGATTGATCTATGTCATTTGATTATATTGATATATGTGATTATTGATGGATTTAGTTGCGCAAAATGTGACGAAAGTCCCATTAGTCCTGTATCGTTATGGTTGATGGACAAGATTGTTTGAAATACCTCTATATATGATAACACTTTGGAGCGCTCATAAGGTTATACACATTCATAAAGTAACATATGTGGCCCAAGTGGGAGATTGTTAGAAAATTTTAATAAATATGGGCTCACATATGTTAATATTAAATGTGTATTGTTATCGTAAATTTTTTTATCCAATTGATTATGGTCTAATAAAGCTAATAATTGGATTAGGGGAATAAAAGTGTCATGGAATTAAAGTGTAGATACTAATATATTATTTCTAGTTTATTGAGGGGTCAAACTGGATATAATAGAAGTTATTAATTATTAACTTCTAATAACTTCTTATTTCTTAACTGAACGCACGTTCAGAATATTATAAGAAGGGGGTTATGGTCCCCAGATCATACACGCTCTGTTCTTTCTCTCATCCCCATCTAAAGAGAAAAACTAAACACAGAAGGTATAGATCTGGAAGACTCATTATCTACTCCAACACTTCAACCAAAGCAATCATGGCTGCTGGTACGCTTCCGCTAATCTTTTCTTTTATTCTTAATATTATTCAGTATAGATTATTTAGTATTTATGGGTTTTGATTAAACACCAAATCCCTACACAACGTTTACAATGATTTGAGGAGGATCGGGGATTTAATTAAGATCACGGTCGAGGGGAAAGTGAGCTAGTGTATTAACCACCGTTGTAATTATTAGTTGGCGTATTGGACCAGAGGTGTATTGGACCAGAGGTATAGGTGAGTCACGATTTGTTTCTTAAATAAATTTCAAGACTATAAAATATACGATTATTAGTAAAGTTTAAAATTTACCTTAATGGGTTGTAAATACTGAATTTGGTTAGGTCGCCTTGCAGGCTTGGTTTGACTTAAGTCTGCGGCATGTCGCGCTCTGAGTTTCGGTGGTGGAAATTTGGGACGTGACAGTGCAAAATCTGTAAAATATAGGTCCTATATTATGCAAAAATGCATTATAAATCAATATATTATGTAAAAACTACAATTTAGGTCCCTATTAATTTATTGACCTAACTTCTGTTATACCATATAACATACATTTTATTATAGAAATTTTATACAAATAAAATAAATCAAGGCCTAAAAGAATAATTATAACAAGTTAGGGGGTCAAGTCTCTTGTATTTGGGATAGTCCACCTTCATTTGAAGTGCTTGTGATGATGGATGTTTAGGTGGCAGATCCACCTTACATTCTTCTTTTTGCGCCTTTTGTGCAACTATGTCTTCTTTCTTAGTCTCCTTTTCAATTTCTCTAACCTAAGGCTCAAACTCTTTCTCAACCTCTTTCTCCACCATTTTCTCATCTTGATTCTCAAAAATTAACTCATCTAATCTATGCTTGGTTGGTTCTTTAATTGTTGGAACCTCTAACCCATCATTCCTATCGCTGTTTTAAATAGCCTCATAACTAGTATTCATTGCTTGGCCCAACTTCATAAATAAATCTTGCTGTAATTGCTAATGATTATAGTGAAATGCGTCAATCTTTGATCTATAGTTTGATTAAGTTGTTGTATGTTCAGCATCAATGATGCAGTGTCATCAATCTTTACTTCAATATTATCATTACCAGTCACTTGTACCTTCTTGTGGATGAGATGGAAGTGCATTCGGTGCTTGATACTTCACATAAGGCTTTTAGATATGGTTGGAAGTTCCATTTCATGGTTTTTGAAGGGACCATATTAGTGATTTTTTTTCCGAATAAGTGTATGGAAGTTGATCGAGTGAAGATAGAGGTTATTAACACGCTACCACTATTGGTTTAAACGGAAGGAGGCATACGTTTCTTATCTCACGCTGGGGTCTATCGAAGATTCATAAGATTTCTTCAAGATTGCCAAACTGCTTTGCAATTTACTTGATAATGAAACTGCCTTCGAATTTGATGATGAATGCATGGTGGACTTCTTGTAAATCACAAAGAACTAATATCCTCTTCTATTGTCATACCTCAGTTTTGGAGTCTACAATTCGAGATAATCTGTGATACCAGAGATTTAACTATGGGTTTCGTGTTGGGTCAGAAAAGGTACAAGGTATTTAACCTCACCTATCACGCATTTAAGACTTCTCAAGGGTGAAATTGAGTTATATTGTTAATAAGAAGGAATCATTGGGGATAGTAATTTCTTTAGCTAATTTTCATTCATATCTCCTTGGTGTGAAATTTGTCATGTACATATACCATTCTGCGATCAAGTACCTCATGGAGAAGAAGACGCAAAGCCGCAATTCATTAGATAGTACTTCTTTTGCAAGAGTTCAATTTAGAGGGTCAATAACAAAAAGGGACGGAGAATCAGGTAGATGATCATGTATCTCGTCTAGAGGGATTTCCAGTCAACATCAAACCAGAGTTGGTCAAAGAGGAATTTTTAGATGAACAGCTGTTTGCTCTCAATCTGACTATTAATCCTTTGTATAAAAATATAGCGAATTTCAATATGCGTGAATTATTCCCCATAGAATCCATCTATAATAAAGAAAGAGACTCATCCTCCAAGTGAAACAATATTTTCGAGAGGATCCATATATATTCAAAGTGTATAATGATCAGATGGTTCTAAGTTTCATACCAGAAATCGGTATGTGTTTATAGAAAGGTGTTATGACTCACCATATGGATGTCATTTTAAGAGAAATAGTACAACAACAAATTTACTTTCATCTTGGTTCTATCGGCCTACCATCGACAAGGACTGTCATGAGAGCGTGTAGTAGTGCAAGAGGTTTCGGTTCACTAGGAGCGTATCATGAAGATGACATGATTCTCAACAAGGTTTTTAAAATGCAGATCTTTGTTGTTTGAGGGATTGATTGCATTCCATAATTCATTTATCCTAAGGTAATCAATACATCTTATTAGATGTAGATTATGTTTCTGAATGGCTTGAAGCTATAGTGTTCCGACAGAACAATGGAAAATCCTTCGTCAAGTTTCAGAACTCACATTTTCTCGAGGCATGGTGCTACTAAGGTTCTCATTAGAGATAGGGGTACTCACTTTTTGAATATGCAGTTAGCAACAATTCTTTGTAAGTATGTGGTTAAATGCCAACAGTTAACAATATACCATCCGCAAACTAACATGTTTGCTGAGGTTTCTAACCAAAATATCAAGTCAATTTTGTAGGAAACTGTGGGACCAACGAGGAAGAACATCTACATATCAAGTGGTGTGCAGAAGAGTGTGTCACCTTCCACTTGAGTTGAAGATTGGTGCATACAATGCAATCAATGAACTGAACATGGATGAAAAATTAGTAGGGGGCAAAGAATGATCTAGTTTGATGAGCTCGACAAATTCTGATTTCATGTTTACGAGAACACAAAAATCAATATAGAGAATATTGAGAAGTGCCATGAAAACTAAATTTGAAAGAAAAATTTTAAGGTAGGATAGGGTGTCCAAAATTATAACCTCAAGTTCTTAAATATCCTGGGAAGCTGACGTCAAGATATTCGGGTAAGTTCGTTAACGACGCTAAAAGAATGTTGTTGGGAGACAACCCATATTTTACATGATTTCTTGTATTTTTATTAAGTTATTGTTCATTATTTTTAGTAGTTTAAGATTTAATTAGTGTATATATATAATGAGAAGGATGATATGTTTTATATGATACACATGTAAATTTAGTCGAGATAAAAAAAGGAAAATTGAGAAAAAGTAAATTCCAAAAATAATCGAAGCACCGGTTAAAGAATACAAGTATTCTAGGGTCAGGTTTCCGAAAATAATTAAAAAAAGTTGGACACCAGCTCAATTAATTGTTTGAAGAATTATAACCAGTAAGGAATGGATCGGGTGAAGTATCTAATGGAACCGAAAGGGATTAGGTCGTAACAAAACAAATTGTGAGGTCTGTTATAACCCTTCTCCAACATACCTACTTCAACTTTTTCTTTTCTTCTTCTCCAACCCAACCCACCCCCTTCAAAACCCAACCCACCTCCATCAAAACCTCATCTCACACATGTATACTTTTCTTTCATTAAATCTCTAAAAAAAACACCTAATTTTAAAAAATATACATATTTTTGTTTTTAAATTCCAATTTAATTCTTTCATTTTCCAACATACCCATTTTATTAAAGGATATTCCAACACAAAACAGATCTAAAAACAAAATATCATCCAAAAAAAATCCAAAACCCTAAACTTTCCAGTTATAGATTCTTATAGGTTTGAAAATTGAAGTTTGTAGATAATACATCCAAGAGTTCAAATCCATTATTATCTGGAGAATTTTGTTTCAAACTCTGTAAAAGAACCATTCAGCTTTGTAAAATGACTGAGGTCTCTGTTATAAGGAGGTAAATATTTTTTATTTTAATTACAGTTTATTTTTTCTTTGACAGTTTGATGTATTGAAACTATAAATAACATATTAACAATCAAAATTATTTTAAGTAATTAAATTTTATTGTTAATCATGTTTATTAATCCATTTATACTATGAGAATAAGCTGTTAAAAATGGAGTATTTTGTTCAAAAAGAATAATTCTAATTTAATTTTTTAGTGTTACTTCTTTAGATCTATTTAAATGAATTGAAGTTTATTTAATTGTAGTTAGTATCATTTATAAATTTTTATAGGGTTATATATAATTGACAGAAGAAGATCGTTCGTCATGTCATTTCAGTAAAAGAAGAGCAATACATGTTAGGATTTAGGTAAGTTTTAAACTTTTCTAGTAATTATATGTTAGATCTTAAATTGTCTCAAATTGATGTTACTTTCGAAATTAATTAGTTATTGTGAAAGATAAATAATTTTACATCAACTATCTACCTAAGCCTAATTGGTTATAATAATTCAGATTTGGAGGTATATAATTCTAGTACGTCAAATTATCATCAATAAGGAATTCTTTTGTATCTATGTTTTCCATATTCAGAGCCTTATTTGTATATAATACTCAGAAACTAAAAAGCATGTATTTCTCATGTGTTTTCTTTGGATATTGTCCATATTCTAAGCACTATAAATGTTTTCATCTCTCTATTAAAAGAGTGTATATCTCTAGGCATGTCTAAGTATTTTTTCTTTCTCCAAAATTTCCACTTAATATATTTCATCCATTTTCTTTGTTCTCGTCCAACTATTCTTCTTCCATTTCTCTTACTAATTATGTGTCTGTGAATTTAGTTTACGTACTTAGATTATTATTTGTAAAAACCAAGTACCGGTATCATACTACACTCACTAGACTAATACAATGATCTTTAATTATTTGTGGACATGTATGGTGTATTTTATATGAATGTCTTAGTATTCGTGAGTTAGCATGAATTCTAGAATGCAACGAGTATTCCTCTTGCTGGTCTTGGAAAAATAAGAATCTGATAGTAATCTATACCCCAATTTTTTTACTATCTATTGAAATTATACTTCAGTTATGATGTTTTATGTTTACTAATGTTTTTATTTGCTATAAAAGATTGAATTTCAATTTTTATTTAATTGTTGTTACTTTGAAACTATATTTGAAATGTGTTATAGCATTGGTTTTAGCATGTGCAAATCTTTTCAAACTTTGCTAAAATGTTTCTAGGTACAAAATATGTCGTGTACATCAACAAATGAATGAGTTGGTGATATCCTGCCAGCTGCCTATTCGGTTGATAGTACTGCATCTCCACACACATAATCGACACTATGGAACAAGGGAATGAATCGATATTCACGTTTGAATGTTATTTCATCAGAATATAATTCAGATTCCACTTCAGCCAGTTGAGGTATTATTTATTATGTAAAAGAAATTTTGTCTCATTCTTATGTAAAAAAATTGTATCTTCAGGTGCAGGCTAAGAATGTGCTAGTAGAAGAATAACGAGCGATAAATCAACAACTTATAGAGACTCTTGTAGATATTAGTGATCACAACCAAAGTATATTTAAGGATACTCGACAAGACTGTGGAGTCATTGGTAAATGTTCTTTCAATCTAAATGCTTGGTCCATCTGGTAAGATATTTTATATTCTTTATCTGAATTTCGAGCTTATATTTAATTTTTATATTTTCTACTTATATAGTCACCAATTCAGCCTCTGTGGTTAGTTGTTCCATTCAATTATCTTCATTGTTCTATGATAGTTTTGGAGAACTTCCCTATTGAAATCAGATTTTTGTCTCTCTTATTTATCTATGCACCTTTTAACAAGACTTAATCAATGTATAATCAGCCCGGAAAGTTTCATCTTCTGCAAAGAAAATGAAGATCTATCGATGAAGGTTAAGTCCAGGCTTGACTTCTCGTTTAGAAGTTTTACACTACCTATGTCACTGGGAGAGATAGTAAGGACATGGGATGCTTGTGTTAGAGCTGTTATGTCTAAATATGCTCATAAATGTGATGTAGGAAGCCTTAGCTCTAAGTATGGGACTTGGAGGAGATCTTAGTGTGACACCACGTGCTATAGGAGATTTGATCGGCCGTAGCGAGGTAAACTTGACTTTGCAGGGATAATTCTGTAATTTTTATAATATTCTAGAAACTTGTATGAATGTTATCGAAGGTAACAAAAATATAATAGAATAACAAATAATTGTCAGGATATCTTGCGTGAATAAGAAGGTTTTTGTTGAAGTTACGGTGTTAGGAGGTTAGATATTTGCTGGTCGAGAAGTCATTCCCCGTGATTTAGATGTTGACATGAATTTTAAAATGTTAATATAAATTTTCTTTATAGTTCTCTATGGTTGTTATTGAATATTCTCTGCATATTGCATATTTTTTATACTTGAGAGCGGTTAAATAATTGATCAGGTGTTTATGTTTTTTGTATTTATGTGTTTTTTTTTTTATTTATTATTATGTCATTGGAGAATATGTTAAGTGAGTTTTTCTTATATTTTTCATCTTTGATAAAAGATACAGTGGTCAATATTTTGGCTTCTATATGTCTTTAGAGTATGTGTAAAATGAGTTTTTCTTATGTTTTCCATATTTGTTAAACGACACAGTGATCAATATTTTGCCTTGTATTTAGTAATGGTGTATGTAGTTACAAGTATCAATCCAATTGTTATGTATTGCTTCTGTTAATTTTTATTTCAAGTTCGACTAAGCTGAATTACTTATCCATGAGATTATGATGGTAAAAAATTATTAGTATATTATTAAATTTGTTTTGTGACTTATATCTTGTCTTTGTGGTATGACAACGATTCTATAGTTCTTAAGGGTCTTGATTATTTACAAGAGTCTACTGATTCAGACATATTAATGGTGGGGAGTTGGCATGTTTATACAATGGAATCCGTAGAAGAGAAGTATCAAGAACACACCATTGGACCTTTCTCACTAATCTTTTATTCTCCATTTACGTAAGAATGGCCCCAAATATTGTTGTTGTGGTGTCTATCGGAAATGCCTAGTTACCTTTGCAACTTTTCTTTGAATTTTTTTTTGAATAATTTAATTTTTAATGTTCATTTTGTTCCATATGAATTGTTAATCATGGATTTATGTTGGTTGGTACAGATAGTTTGGAACATTCTATAAAAAAGAGATTCCTACAAAGTGTTTTCAATTCAGTCGTTATACTAATATATTTATATTAGGTATCTACTTTTTAAAATAGTCTTGGTTCGGTAGATTAAATATGATTTAGATCGTTCTATCACTTTTAAATCATTCGACTAGAAATCTTAAATTATGAATTCAAATTAGGGGTGAGTATTGACCAAGTCGGCCAGCTCAAAGAAAGGAACCCAAATTAATCCAAAGTCGAGATCATACGTGTAATGGGCTAAACCATTTATCATATTAATAAAAAATGTAAAAATCAAATGCGTTGGGGCCTGCTTAATAAAAAATCTACAACCCAACCCCATTTTATTTTTATATATAATATATTTTTTTGGTAAAATATCCCATACTACGGAAAGAAAAGGATTATCTAATGCCTTGATGTCTACAAGTTCTTTCCAAGAAGTCGAAACTATTAATAACTGACCAACACCTCCATTGTGAAATATCAATGTTGAGTGTGACACATTTTGCTGCAAATTCCACAATTCTATTCAATTCACGATTGATGTGAAAAAAAGTTCAACTTGGGAATTGCTTCATCCAATTCCTAATCTAAACAAGATAAGATCAGACAGACTCTCTAATAGATTCCTTGACTAGTATTGATTCCTTAAACAATTTTAAGGTAGTCTGAATATAATGAGTTACTCGTAATATTTAGGCTACCCGGATCTCTCATGGAAAAGAGGATAGCCCACGCTTCCACTTCCATAATCGATTCACCGTTCCTTTTCTTTAGGATTTTCTTATCAATAAAACCATCTTCATAAATCGCTATCGATGCCACCCTAGCTGGCTCCCAATCATTTGTAAAAGAGGCGTCATTAAACCATGTAAATTTAGCTTCATCATTGGATATATATATACATATGTTACATTACCTACGACAAATTACCGTAACCCTAAACCCTCATTTCTGCTACGCGTCACTCATATCTCAACGTATCCAATCCCTCATCTTTGTCATTTATCAAACCTTACATAATCTAGAAAAGCATACATAATATGTCAAATATAAAGCCTACTCATTTTATTTTAACTATGATTTTCAGGTTATTTTTCCATAGTAATTGCATGTAAGTTCAAGCTTTAGTTAGTAAAGATTGCAAGTGTCTCGCGCTACATTTCTCTCTCCATACATACTATCCTTTAGTTAATTTTTTTTACTTAATTATTAGTTAAATTCCTAGTATTAGCAGTTTCATATAAAAATAAAAATATATACTTTTTTATCTTTTGTTTAACAAGAAATATCGAGTTTAGAGTTAAAGTATGTATTAACTACCTAATACCTGAAGAAAACGATAATAAATTACTTACTTTTATTATTTGAATGAATCATACACTTGCGAGAAACAATTATTCGAGTGTAGTTTTTGTTGTGTTTAATTTGTATAAACCAGTAAAACAATATAGGAACTACAGCAGAAATAAAATAAAAGTAAATAATTAAATAACTTTACTTTTCGAGGCTCAGATTGGATCCGATGTCTTTAAGGTATTTAGGCCACGTACAGGTGTCTTACGTTTGTTGTCTTCAACCTCCACGAATTCTTAAGAATCTCAACGAACTTAATAATGCTGCTTCTTTCTATATCTCTCTTATAATTTTAATGCTTTGAAAAATGAATGAAGAAAATGGTTTTGTTAGCCAACTTTTACAAGAAATTAAAAGGCGGCTTGCCAAAGGTTGTGATGTTTCATTTTGGAGTTATGTTGCATTAATTTAAGATACAACATTAACTTAAAAGACCAAAAAACTTGGGATGGTCCAGATGGTATGAATCTAAGGCCCGAAATCCCAACAAATATGATGGTCCACCTAAGGCCCAACAAAGGTATGAACCTAAGGCCCGAAAACCCAACAAAGCTAATGGTCTAGGTTTAACCCCTACCAGGCTTTTTTTTTCTTTCTTTCTTTGCTTTATAAAAAAAAGAAATAAAATAACATATATTATTTTTTTCTCCTTTTAATTTTTTCAAATTACATGACTCAATTTCTCATTCAATTTCAAATGATTTTAACCAAGTGAATATATTACGTTGATCTTTACAACTTGAATAAACGTATTAATATCCGAATCATTTCATTTAATTGAGTCACCGACTAACATCGTAAACATGGTCAACACTTGGGTAGAATCCCATTTGTCCAACAATCCCCACATGAATGAAAATTGACTAACCACCTTAAAATAGTATGCAAAATGATGCTAAACACTTGAGAGAGAGCGAGAGATAAGCGTAGAAGAATACTACATCGAGAAAGGTAGCTTTTGGCCTTGAACCTTCTGTAGTAAGAGCTATCGTGTTTACTTGCTAACTAGTGAACGTGATGTCTTGAACTATTCAGCTTTTGTGTAAACAAAGACAATAGAACTTACATAGTATACTTCCAAACATTATTTGGTTCTCACGGTTGTGTCCATTTACGGCCCTGGAAAACTTTTGGTATTTCATGAATAACCGTCGGAGAATTTCGCCTTTAAAAATTCTCGTAGGGCGGCCCTACCCATGTTATAGGTGGTCTCTTGTCGAGAGTATTCTGCATTGCTCTATCTTATGTTATCGAAGATACAAGAGCCATTAAAAGTTCAAGTTATCCCTCACTTTTACAAGTAGCACTGTTTAAATTTGTCCTAGGAATGGTTTGGGGAGGTCTCCCCACAGTGCGTCGGACCCAGTTGCAGTTTCATGATTCAGTTTTCCCTTTGAACCTAGATTGTGGGATCTCCACTCTGCTAGGTAGGGTTCCCATCATGGAAACTCGGCTTTCGTAGGCTTAAGACCCATTCCCCTTGACAACTATTTCACTTGCTCTCTTTGTAAACCTTTGGTCAGTGGATCCGCTATATTATCCTTTGATCGAACATAATCAACTGTGATAACTCCGTTTGAGAGCAGTTTTCTACCGGTATTGTGTCTACGATGTATGTGTCGAGACTTATCGTTATACATTTCGTTTGGTTCCCTACCAATGGCACTTTGACTATCACAATGTATGCAGATAGCTGACGCAGGCTTTGGCCAATTAGGAATATCCTCTAAGAAATTCCAGAGCCACACGGCTTCCTCAGTAGCTTTGTCTAAAGCTATAAACTTAGAATCCATAGTGGATCTAGGTATGCATGTTTTCTTAGTGGATCCCAAGACACGGCTCCTCCTCATAACATGTAGACAAATCCACTTGTGGATTTTGAGTCGGTGGAGTCTGATATCCAGTTTGCATCACTGTATCCTTCTAGTACAGCTGGATATCCTGTGTACAACAACCCTTTGTTCATAGTGTATCTAAGATACCTTATTACTCTTACAATAGTAATCCAGTGGTTCTTCCTCGGATTATGTGTAAACCTACTTAGCTTGTTTACTACATATGCTATATCTGGCCTAGTTCAATTTGTTAGGTACATGAGACTCCCAATAATCTGAGAGTACTCCAACTGGTTGATCGTATCACCATTGTTCTTAGCAAGATGTAAATTTACATCAACAAGTGTGTTGGGAATATTTGTGTCGCCATTACTAAATGTGTTTAATACTTTCTCAATATAGTGTGACTGAGATACTATAATACCTTTAGATGTTCGGAGAATCTTGATACCCAAAATAACATCTGCAAGGCCTAAATCTTTTATGTCAAACTTACTTGAAAGCATCCTCTTGGTGAATGTAATCACATCATTGTTACTTCGAGTATATCATCCACATATAAATAGACAATGACATATCATGTCTCATTTCGTTTTACATAAACGCATTTGTCACATTCATTGATCTTGAAACCATTAAAGATCATGAATCTATCAAATTTGTCATTACAATGCTTCGGTGCTTGTTTTAAACAATATAAAGATTTAACAAACTTATATATATTTGGATCTCCTTCCCTGGAATTACGTAACCCTCAGGTTGTTCTATATATATCTCTTAATTTAGTTCTCCATTTAGGAAAGCTGGTTTTTACATCCATTTGATAAATTTCAAGCTTGTATATTGAAGTTATAGCGATTAGCATTCAAATAGATGATATTCACGTGACTGGAGAATAAGTATCAAAATAGTCAAGTCCTTCTCTTTGACTATAACCTTTTCCAACAAGGCGAGCCTTGTATTTATTAATAGACTCATAGGTCTTTAGTTTCTTCTAGAATATCCATTTGTATCCAAGTGGTTTATTTCCAGGAGGGAGATACACTAGTTCCCATCTATGGTTTTGCATAATGGATTCTATCTCGCTATTCATCGCTTCTTATAGTAAGAGATATCAAGGTTTGACATAACATCCTTGAATGTTTGTGGTTCGTCATCTAGCATGTAAGATAGAAAGTCAGGACCAAAAGACGTAGAGGTTCCCATTTGCTTACTTCTTCTTGGTTCTCCTTCATTTGAAAATGATTCTTGATCTTGCTCTTCTTAAACTATATCACGTGTTCTTTTCAAGGAACCAGATTCTGGATTGGTCTTGTACGGAAAGGTTGTTTCAAAGAAATGTGCATTTTTTGATTCAATCAGCGTATTGACATGAATGTCAACGTGACAAGATTTAAGTACCATGAATCTATATGCATAACTGTTGTGAGCATATCCAATGAAGACGCAATCAATGGTCTTTGATCTTATTTTGACCATTTTATGAGCAGTAATTGAAACCTTTGCCAAGCATCCCCACACTTTTAAGTATTTGAAGGAAGGTGATGTTCTTTTCCATAATTCGTAAGGAGTTTTATCTACCTTCTTGTGTGGTACCTTGTTGAGGATGTGATTTGCGTTGAGCAAAGCCTCGTCCCACAAGTTCTGTGGTATCAGCAAGGTATTCATCATTTCCTTCAGCGCGTGGTTCTTGCGTTCAACAATCCCATCTTGTTGAGGCGAGTAGGGGGCCGTGGTTTAATGGATGATTCCATGTTTAGCGCAAAACTCCTCAAAAGGAGACATATATTCTCTTCCCCTATCTGTTCTAAGATTCTTAATATTTTTATTTAGTTGATTCTCAACTTCAGTTTTGTATTGCATAAATGCTTCTAAGGCCTCATCCTCACTTCGAAGCAAGTATAATTGACAATATCTTGTGCAATCGTCAATGAAATTTATGAAATACTTTTTACCACTTTTAGTTTGCACTTTTAGCGAAACCACAAATCTAATTATCGTGAATGTCCGAGAGAATAGAAAATATTAAATGTGTAGTTCAACCATCTTTCCATAGCAAAAATTCATTTCCTAAAGAACCTACATTAATAACAATATGACTTAAGTTACTAATGTAGTTGTGACTGTATTACACAAAAAATGTCTTCCATATTTTTTTACCTCTTTTCAAGAATAATAAATACATTATTTTGAATAATGAAGTATATGATTTATACCATACACTCGTTTTTTACAGTGTTAAGGCAATCAACAACAAGTAAACATCTATTTTGTACGCCTCTCTTTGAAGTTGTAGATGATCCAAGTAGTCGATTTATCACAGATTCACAAGTGAGCTCCAATTTCTTGTTGACATTGCAATTGGGGAAAGTCAAGAAAACTTTATACGAATTCTATTAACAATGAATTAAAAATATATAATCTATATCTTTCTACTTCATTTACTAATGGCTCGGCAATATCATAAGATGAACGAAGCAACGACTAAATATTATCACATATGTTGTGTGAAAATATTTTCCACAACTTGTATGAATTTATTGGATGACACTTAGTCAGTATCACTGAAAACAAACTTCTCAATTGATATGTACATAAACACTCTTTGTTATCATTCTTCATTTTCCTCTTCTAAATAATCTACTCATTCATTATCATCCTCTTGAGTTTCTATACAAGCACATGCTAACTTGAATGAATCATACAGACGATTATTTTTACGTAAATTCTCAAATGATTGAGGTCCTATGATCACGGTTAGAAAAAAAAAAGGAGATACAATCTCTCTCCACATTTAGGGTAGAAAAATGCATTCGCTTATAGAAAAACACCTTTGTCCATATGTCCAATTTGATGCTTGTTTACCCCAAAAAAAGGTATTGGATATATATGATAAGTATATCCACATGTAGCTAAATTTGTAGCAATAATAAAAAATACCATCAACATTTATATTTGATCCCTAACAGCTAAAATAACATAATTCATTGAATCAGTAGGATAAAAAATAAAGTGTCGTTTTCCCGTAAAAAAAAAGTAACCGTACTAACGTGGGAATATTTCAATGTAGAGAATGATAAAATATATGTCAAGCTCGGGAGTCCAACATGTCTCGTATAGAGATATTATTGAATCTCATTTCCACCCAACACCTACACTACTACACGCGGTGTCTTTAGCGAGGAACCCTTTAGAGAGGACCTGAAGGTCCGCGCTAAAAACCCCCCTTTAGTGACGATGGTCTATTGCAACGATTAAGTCGTTGCGTCTAAGTTGCTGAAAATTTACGCGATTAAAATTAATAAAAAAAGAAAGTAGCCATCCTCGCTAAAGGGTCCTGTCTTTTGTGACGACCCGTAGGTCCTCGCTAAAGGGGGTCTTTTGCGACGGCAGTTTGGGTCTTTTGCGAGGACTTCGAGTCCTCGCTAAAGAGTTAGCCGTATTAAATACAGCCGCTGGGTAGTTGGCCATTAATGCGAACAAAAAGCCCAAAAAACTAAAAAAAGACCCAAAATTCTCCCAATTTTTTCCTTAATCCTAAAAAAAATCTGGACCAATCAATAACGAAACTTCTCCGATTCATCTAGCTCTTTTTGGTCAAATTTTCAAGCAATTTCTTTTCATTAATTTCTCCATAAAAAAGGTATTTTCTATTTTTTTTTATCAGTAAATCAAACTTTTATAAATGAAGAACCAACAACCAGTTTTACACATTAGGCCCAATATCATGGGCTCACACTTTACCTACTCCTTAATGGGCTATTACAAAACCAACTACATTGAATTAACTAGCTATTACAAATTTTCTCAATTAATACGCTAGTCTTATTACATTTGATTTTCTTACTCTTTAATTTAACAGCTAAAATAGAAATAATTCTACTATATAGTCTATCTTCATTTAGCTCCCATTCTCCATGGTCCCTTCTATTTCTTTATTACCAAATAAAGTATATATAAGTAGTAATACACGTGCTTAAAACTAGTAAAGCTTCTGAATTCGCAAGCAATTTCTGAGTCACATTTGTTAGCTCCGTCAAAGTGTTGAAGTTGCTATTAATATTGCAATGATCAAGTATTTTCTGCAGCACAACTTTAGAGAACTTACAGTGTAAAAAAATATGATCCACGTCCTCATCCTCAACTTTGCACAAAGGGCACACAGTAGTAACATTTAAGCTCTATTCTTTCATTCTAAGCTTAGTTGGACGCCTGTTTAATACACCTAACCACGCAATAAAAGAACAGCGAGGAATACACAACTTAGCCCATATTATTTCACTCCAAGAAACTCTATATTTTCTCTCTGAAATTCTCTTTAAAGTTTTCTTGTATGAGAATTTCTCCTTCACATATTCTTCCCATCTAATTATACCAGCTTTATCTTCAAGTTTTACACTATGTATCTGTGAATAAACCTTACCTATATACAACGGATTCTCCATCTGCCTCTAACAAAACACTCGCTAACATTTTTATTGCAGCTAATATTTTGATGATCAAGCGTGATATTAAGAATTTCCTGCACGCTTCTTTTATTAATCCACATGTCCCACGTCATATAAGTAAATTCCCCATTACCTACTTCATGATATATCAATTCATACGCAAATTTCCTTATCTTGAGCAATTGCTTCCAAGTCCAAGAGTGATGATGCTTAACATCTAAGCTCCAAATGCACCTTTGTTTGAGAATATTAATATTTACCCATTTACTCCAAAGATTCCTCCCTTGAGAATAAAACCTCCAGAAAGTGAATAAGGGACATGTTTTATTCATGTACTCTTTATTAGAAATGTTCAACCCTCCTTCCTCTTTACTGCAACACACACTATTCCATGAGACTCTAGCTCCAATTGCATCATTCAATGTTCCTTTCCATATCAAACCAGCCATCCTTTGATTTAATTTGTAAATTACCTAGTTTTGGTAAAAAGAAAATTCTACACCATAACATTATTTTGCTTATCAATACAACTCTAGTTAATTCTACTCTGCCTGCATAAGACAGGTGTTTAGAACTCCACTAAGTTATACTATTACAAATTATTTCAATTATTACATTCCCATCTTTAACACTCAGTTTTTGGAATTTAATGGGATTCCTAGATATCTCACACGCAAGCTGCCTATTTTAATATCAAGAATCTTTGAGATTTCAGTTTTAATATCCTCCTTTACTCCTCCAAAATAGAGCTCGCTTTTGTGAAAATTTATGTGTAATCCTGAACATCTCGTAAATAAATCCAAACCCTTTCTAATAACCTTAGCTGATAAAATATCTCCACTCATAAATATACTGCAAAAATCAAGTGATTGAGGCTTACCTCTTTACACCTTGGATGATACTTGAATTCCTTTTTACTTGTAATTATATGAAATAAGCATGAAAAGACCGCCATAGTAATCACTAATAAGTATGTGAGAGAGGATCACCTTGTCTAAGGCCCCTCCTCCCTTTAAAGTATCCACACGATTCACCATTCACCCAAATAGAATATGAGGGTGAGCCAATGCACATTTTAATCCAGTCAATGAACATTTTAGGAAATTCCAAAGCATATAAAGTAGCAATAAGAAACTGCCAATTAACAGTGTCATATGCTTTTTGCATATCCAAGTTAACTGTACAAGAAGGTTTAGTAGTTGATTTTTCATAGCCTAACACCAACTGTTACACAACTAGTATATTATCTCCAATACATCTATCCCCCACATAAATGAATTGGTTCAAGGAAATAATAGATGTCATAACTTTTTTAAGTCTACTCATCAATATTCTAGAAATAGTCTTATATATAACATTAACACAAGCAATGGGTCTGAATTTTTTAACACTTGCTGGCTTTTTCTCATTAGGAATAAGAATAATATTAGTGGAATTAACTTGATTGAGAAATTTACCTGTGTTGAAACATTGTTTAATTGCAGCACAAAAATCATCACTAATAATGTTCCAAGCTGATTTAAAGAAGTGAGCTATGAACCCATCTGGTCCAGGGCTCTTTCCATCTCCTATAGCAAATAAAGAAGCTTTTATCTCTTCATTATGAATAGGAGCAGTAAGAAAATCATGAAATTCTTCAGGCACCTCCTTTAATATTTTTTTAATTGTATTGATAGAACACAATTCTTGATTATTTTCTTCAGTACCAAGTAAACCTTTATAGTAATTTACAATTCATTTTTAATATCTTCATTTTCTGTCAATACAGTACCATCATCTCTAATTATTGTAGCTATGTGATTTCTAGCTACTCTTCCCTTGATCATCTTGTAATAGTATTCTGAACTTATATCATAATCAGTAATAAAGATAGCTCTTGACTTTTGTTTCATTGATTCATGGTGTGTTATGATAGCCATTTCTAATTTTTTAACCAAGATTTTCTCCTCAGCTACATCAGTACTAAGCTGTTTTCCCTCCATAATCCTACTTTGATCTAAATCAAGCTGCACTCTATTGCTAATATCCTCAGGGGTTCTTTTGAAGCACTAATTATTGAGTTTCATTAAAGCTTTTTTAACATCCTTCAGTTTCATACATAAAATAAACATATGATTTTCATTAATCTTTGTATTCCATACTTGATTCACAATGTTTAAATAATCTTCATGAGTCGTCCAAACGTTGAAGAACCTAAAAGAACACGGGTTTGACTTCTTTGGAGGACCAATTGAGACTTTTAGTGCACAATGGTATGAGGTTGAGGGGGTAATAATTATCACCTTAGACTGATAGTTATCAAGCCACTTACTATTAATAAACACCCTATCAAGTTTAGTAGCTCTTAAATCTCCTCTATCATTTTTATATGTCCAGGTATAAAATTGTCCTCCATACTGATGTTCAAAGAGTGTATATAGATAGTATTTTTTTCTGACATGTATTCTTACTTAGGAACAAGAATTTGTAGTAAGTTTCATGACCAAAGAGTCATGATCAAGTCTCACCAATGGAGAAAAATGCTGAGAACCCCAAAAGTGTTGCCAAGATTAACCTTGCTCCTTAAAAACCTTAAGAACTAGCAAAAACTTCAGCAAGGGGTTTCTCAAGTAAACTCCACACTATAAAGTCATATAGCATTAACAACTATTTCCATTTCCACCACTCTCGGTACCCCAAAATTCCATTACTGCGCAAATCACAGCCGCCAATACCTCCACATTTCCTCAATGGGACCTTTATAAACCCAAAATCGTGGTGGTGACTGATTGTTTGACCAGCAATGAAAGAGAAATTGCGGCACCGCTAGTGTTGTGGCGTGGCTTGGGGTGGTGCTTATTTTTTGGAGTGACTGGTAGTTATATGAGGAGAGATATGAGTGTGTATTAAATGTTAACTTTTAATTTTAAGACCAGTAACTATATAATTATCATAACATTTATATTAATTAAATGATAATGGTCAAAATAATATTCAATAATGTTTTAGGATCTAAATTTAAGTTAAATGATTTGTTTGGTTCATTTTCCCTATATTTTTACAATAATCTTTATATTACTTGTTAAATTATACAATTAAAAAAATCTATAAAAAATAATTAAAAAAATAAAATTAACAAGATTGGTTGATCCTATAATATTTTCTAAAAAAAATTAATGCACAATGCAAAGTTTATAATTAAAAAAAGAATAATATATTCAAAAAATCAAATGCTTATTAATGATTAGAGAATTATGAAGGTACAACTTATATTGATCGAGACCTTGAGAGGAGTGAATTGATAAGGAAACAACAAAAGGAGGTAATAGAATAACGAGTAACCTAGTCATTAAGCTTTGATGAGGACAATGTGAACAGTTTATCATATGATGATCCCATCTCTTTCAGGGATAAATATTATCATCTTATCCTGTCTTGATTTTTTCTAGACTTGATTTAGTATAGTTTATTTGTTTAGTTGTAATTTTATTTTATTTAATTAATATTACATTAAGTTTGTGTAATTGTTTTTTATTTGTATTATATCAAGAATGTGAGGGTGTTATATATGCATGTGTTGTGCATCATATTAATAGATTACATTTCATCTTACATATGAATGAGTTGTGTATCCAATAAAAAACATACACAAAAACCCTTAAATCTTATCTAAACACTTATAAATAACACATAAGACATAAAATTTTGATGGAATTCGTTGCAATCGTCAATCATGCTTAATTTAGACATGAAAATTGTGCACTAACCATGATTTTTATGTGATTTTGAAAGTGAATGTTTGATATTGGAGAGAGAAATCCGTTTGAATCGATAAGTTTGGGTGCGTGGGGCAAAACAATTGTGTATTTTTTATCAGTATATTGATGCACGTGGTACACAATCCATAGGAGAATCTATTAATATTTTCATTTATATTTGTGTGGACCTTCTTTGTAACTAAAAATGGTTATTCCGAAACATCCACGTTAAAAAGAGAAAAAAGAGGATATTGATCAAACATATCTATAAAAAAAAATTCACTTCTAAAACAATAATCGTATATAATTAAAAGACATAAATGTATACCAATAAAAATTAGATTAGTGCGAATGTGCGAGCCTAGTAATACAATACAATACTAATTTTTTTGGTTAAAGTTTTTCTTGTGGTTTTTTCTTTCACATGTTAATAACTTTTGTGTTGTTTTGTTACGTGGCTATAATTTATTTCTAAAGTTTATTTCATATCTTATATTATTGTCTTTGCACCTAAGCCACTATTCTCTAAACACAATTATTTTAACTTTGTTAATCCCTAAGAACGGAAACCCTTTACTGAGTCACTTTTATTACTTGTCAACAAACCACGTACACTTGCAGGTGATTAAAGTCATTTTATTTTGCACATTATTTATCATACTCATAGGACCGACAAGTTTGTGGCACTGCCGTCCGGAATTACATTAGTTATATTTTAGTGTTTCAGTTTATTGGGATTTAGTTGTTGTCTCTATTTACGCGTGTTTCTGTTTTTGTTTTTCTACAATCTAATAGATTTGGTATATGAT
This sequence comes from Nemophila menziesii, assembly GCA_029959085.1. Lineage (NCBI taxonomy): Eukaryota > Viridiplantae > Streptophyta > Magnoliopsida > Boraginales > Hydrophyllaceae > Nemophila > Nemophila menziesii. The sequence continues at coordinate 95,931,348 of JARWIR010000002.1, forward strand.
CTCGGATATTGAGCAATTAATCCAAACTCAAAAGCGAAGAGAACGGGAAGAAAAGACAGCGGGAGAAGAGATGGAAGTTGTGTATGTCAATGGTCATGTGGACTTTGATGAATTACAGAACCCAATGGTTCCACAGAATGTTTGTTATTCCACCAGGAGATAATGCTAATAATCGAGTTCAAGATTCGCATAGAGAACAACCACCACCTAATAATAATCAGGTTGCGCAAGTCCCACCTGGAGCTATACCTTGGCTCATCCAGGCAAACGAGCACATGTTATTCAGTTTGCCATAATGGGGCTTCGTCTACCCGCAGTTCAAGCCGTTAGATTCAAGCCTGATTCAGGAATGATCAATCAGTTTATCAGTATTGGACTTTATAGCGGGGCCGCTCGAGAAGATTACTTTTCGAGTTATGTACAAGTTCATGCAAATTTGTGATGCATTTATCAATCAAGGAGTAACTCTGGAACAAATTCATTTTGCTATGTACCTGTTTTTCCTCACATGAAGAGCTAGTGAGTGGTATGATAATCACCAACATGAGGAAATCACTACTTGGGATCAATTTCAAACTGCGTTTTTCAATAGGTATTATCCTCAAAGTGTTAGGTTTATAGGGCAGCTTAATTTGGTAGGATTTTTCCAAGAGCAGGGAGAAGTTGTAGGGGTCGATTGGTCTCGTTTTTAATCATTTCTAACGATGTGTCAATTACACGGGTATTCATTGGAGTTACAGTTGGGGATTTTCTATCAGAGTTTAGATGAATCCGCCAAGAAGAAAGCTTATACAATGTGTGGAGGAGGTTTTATGTTGGAAACTATGAATCATGCACTAGGTATAATGGATCGGATTGTGAAGAATGAACTAAGTCGGCAACCATCAAGATCACCTATTCGAGTTTTTGAGAGAGGTAATTTGAACGTAGACTCAGAAACCGCTTTAAATGCTAAGATTCCACTCTAGAGACTAAGATTAAACAATTGTTTGTATCAAACAATCAAGCGAGTGTTAATGTAGTACAAGAACCTGAAGGATGTCCTAGTTGTGGGGCAAATGATCATATTTGGGAAGAGTTTCCCAGCAATCTGAAATTGGTATGCTTCATCAATAATCGAGGGAACCACCATTCTAGTGGTCAAGGCTATGGTAATCAGAATACAAATCATTCGGACATGAAATGGTCCAATCCTTAAAGGGCTACTAATCTAGAAAACTATTTATCTAGGCCCAAGAAGGTAATTACCAGCCAAATTCCCAGAATCATTATCAGGGATTTTAAGCTCCTCAAAATTCCAGATATGATTCTTATGCAGATACTCTTGCCTAGAAGGCACACCCTTCCCATCGTCAAGAAGGTGCGATCACTGCAAATGAATCAGCTATGACGTTGAACCACTTTATGTCGTTATATGTTGAAAATACAACCAAGATAGAGGAACTCATTCTGCCTCATTGAAAATCGTTGAGACTCAGCTTTCTCAAATTGCTAGCTTTTTACACACATGACCGTAAGGTCAACTTCCCAGTGATATAGTGAATCATAGACATGTTGAGGTTTGTAAGGCAATTGCTCTAAGAATTGGGAAGAAATTACCACCACCTTCGTTCCCGATCATGAAGTTAAAAGAGACAACTGTCAAGCCGAAGGAAGTACCCGATGTGATTGTAAGTGTCTATGGTGTAAATACCTACTATTGTATCATCAATAAATGTTTTAACCCAACCAAAATAAAACATACTTTTCTTAGACCATCATTAATCTTTTTCTTTTTTGGAAAAGTAATGGTAAAATATTAAGTGCATTTAACTCAAAAGCTTGGTTTCAAAAGAGGAAATGCCTAAAAGAGCATGAGTTACTGGAAATTCAACAAAAACTAGACATACTTCACGGCATAGTAAGTTTACAATTCCCGTTCCAAAAATATAAATAGATTAACTGCACCGCCAGTCCCTTGGTCTCTAAAATAGGAGTACATGTCCTCTAAAAATTCAACAAAAATTTTCTATGGTCTATATTGATGAGTTAATAGCTTTTACAAATTACTGTAAAAAAATAATAAAAATATAATACATATCCTTTAAAATCCATCCTCAACCTTTGTTTTTGTACAACAAATTTATTTACAGGCGTCATCCATGAATGAAGTACAAGATAGTCAAACAAACAAACAGTTTAACCTAAATTAAAGATATAACATTACTCACATTACAAGTTATAAACACGGTCTCCTAGAAAGTTGTTCTAAAACACCTTCAAAGACTTATAGCCATTTGTGAAATCTTCAGGGGTTATAAAAAACATTTAAGCTCCAATTTCCAAACACGTGTCATAAAGCTGAGATCAAGCCCTAGAGTTGCACTTGAATCCATCACAAAAGCCATACATTCGGGATCATTTGGAAGCTCGATAATGATTTCATCTATATAAACTAAATTAAATTATACAATTAAACTACAATAAATTAAAATAAATTAAAATAAATTAAAATAAATTAAGATAAATTAAGATAAATTAAAATAAATTAAGATAAATTAAGATAAATTAATATAAATTAATATAAATTAAAATAAATTAAAATAATTTAAAATAAATTAAATTGAAATAAATTAAAATATATTAAAATAAATAAAATTAAATAAAAGTAAATTAAAAGAAATTAAAATAACACTAAATTAAGTCAACTAAAAACATTCCTTGATACATGAATGCATTGAAGCCACTGTTGTGAGGTGGTGGTGCGTGTTGGTTGTCCTTGTGACCCTTCTAGTGGGATAACCTTTATTGGGTTGTCCACTATTGAACTAATGTTTATTACTTATACTGATGAGGACGTGGTGGCAATATATGGTGATTCCGTTTGCTGAGTTTCTTTTTATGCAAAGCTCATTTCCATAACAAATGGTCTGGAAACAAAAGAAGATGTTAACTTTTGTGTTTGCATACATAATAGGAAATTAACTGATATAAATCATTTTCAAAGTCTTCGGCAAAAAAAAAAAAAAAATCATTTTCAAAGTCAAAGATATAAAGAGTCCACTTAATTAGATCTCGTAACTCGTATAGGATTTATGAAGGACATGCATGTAAATTTACACGAAAAATCGACCAGATATTCTGGAAAGATCTTAGGAGGCGGTCTTGGGTTGTGGAGGTGGGGATGGTGGTGACGCTTGAACATGGGCGACTTTTCTAGGGCACGCGTTTGGCCTCCTAAAGGGAATATTTAGGGAAGCAGAATTGAAAGGTGTATGTGGTGGAAGAGGTGGTGGCGTCTGATTAAGTTGGCAAAAAGTTAGGTCCGGGGTGACAACCTTGAGTGGTCAGCCCCTCAGCCTCTTTAATCTAAGAGTATTTGCTTCAATGGGTGGTGTTTGGTGGTTTTACATCGAGAAAGTGTGAGAAAGATAAGAGTATAGAGAAAAAAGCAGTCATGCTTAAACACTTATGTTTCAATAATTGAACTTTCATTCTATGTGCTCTAAAAATGCCACTAAATATATCAATAGTGAAGCATGTAGCTAAGAGTTGTTTCCAGTTTTCTTTTATTAAGTTAATTGCTTATTACTACCTAAATTATACAAAAATCATATCATATATCCTATATAATGCAGAAAGAAACTCTAGGTTCCCATATTATTTTGTTGGAGTTGATTGTACTCTAATTCCCTATATTATGCAAAATATGCACTACAAGTCCTTAAATTATATTTTGAGTAATTGCATTAGGTCCCCATATTATGCAAAAACTACATAATATATATTTCTATAGTATGAAAGATTTGCACTATATAATGCAAAAATTGGACAATAGCTCCCTAATTATTTTCTTACTATTTGCACTATAAGAACCCTTATAATATGCCTAAATGCACAATAGGTCTCTATATGCAAAGATGCACTATATATCCCTATATTATGCAAGATGTTTCCTAATGCACATGATATTATATATATACCAGATATTGCCCGTACCCGAGGGTACTATAAAAAAGACTTTTAGTTTTGAGATAATTATCTTGATGATTATTATATAAAAGTCAAAAAATCCAATAAAAAGTTCTCATAGATATTCTTTTATACGGTACCTTACACATACAAAACATATATACACTTGTAATACAAAAACATAGTGTAAATGTCATATGTATCATACTTCCCAAATGAAAAAAAAACATTTTTACTTTTATGTCTCCCTCTAACAGGGCTGAGGGTAGACCGGAGAGGCGATCACTTCGAGTTTTCCATTTTTTGATATTTTTAGAGTTCCTAATTTATAAACCTTTTTACATACAAGAATATCATTTTGTAAGTTCGATTTGTGCCTATATCAAGACTAATCCTTGTTATGTTGGTCCTTCTTTTGAAGCCCTATTTCAGATTAAATAGGTGTGAATGAAAGTCATATCCCTTCTTTAGATCATCAGCAAGAATTGTCTTAAAAATTATTACTACCGCTAAGATTCATACCCAAACCCTTATATAGTTGTTGAATTTTCAATAAATTATTGTATCCTTAGACCCTTTAATGCAAAATAACGGTATATATACTTTCTTTCGAAATATTGGAAATATAATAATGCGCTAATATATGTTTTTCACAATCTATACACACATTTAATATAGGTGGCTCTAAATTGATATATACCTAAAGGCACAATTGATAGTGGTAAATAATTTGATATATCTTGCTTAGTGTAAAATATAATTAATGCATTGCTACATAATTTAATGTAGGTGGCTTAATACATATACCTCAAATCTATTTTTCTTCAATTGAACTAAATTTCCTAAATGTGTAAATTACAAATATTAGAGAAGAAATTTTATATAAACCAAATAATTGTTTTCCATCAAATAAAAAAACATCATTGTATGCTAAGAAAGCAAACAAACTATTAATCTTGCTAATATTTTTGAAGTTGAATTCTTGTTCTTAAGTAAGAATACAAGTTAGAAAAAAATACTATATATATACACATAAAATACATTAACTGAAATTAACTTTCCCAACCAAATATCAAAATTCTTAAAGTAGTTTTTAAACTTTGATATATTAAGATCAATGATCAATAAAGTATGCTTTATACAAATCTTGAATCTATACTTGAAATTAATGTAAATAAGTCATTGTTATTTGTTACCCTCCTTGATAGAAACAAGAAAAACATTCTGAAATTTTTGTAGTGAGAAGTTTTGATTATTCAGGTCAAATTTGTTTATTCCTGACACACGCCTAATAATCAAACTGTACATGAAAATTTAAAGACAACTCGAAATGTTATAGTGATAATAATCACGATTTTCTCACATATGCACCAACTCTTAATACAATAATCCACACGTCTTAGCTTGTTATGTGGTAAAAAATAACAACTTACAAATATATACAAACCTCAATAATTCATTTTTCAAATTATATTTTACCATAAGATTTACACATAGAAAATCCATTACAACAATTAACGAAATAATTAGAAATTCAATAGTTGTCCTTCTTAGGCGCGTGCCAAATCAGAGAGATGTGAACATAAGTCATTATTTGTATATATTTTGCACAATTTGTAAAATTGACTAATTATATATGAGTTACATACGTACAAATTAAGGGTGAATTACCTATGGGTCTTGGAGACCATTTTAGTGCTACAAAGGAACCTACTGATTCCTCTCTCCTCCAAAGAAGTCTCTAACATGCCAATTGTCATTACTATCCTTATACTGTATATAAGACAAAAAAATAGATTCTTCTCCCTCCTTCATTACCACTATTCTCTCTCCTCTATTACCATTAATCTCTATCCTCCTTTATCATCTTTTCTCTCTATCCTCCTTCATTAACTATCAAATAATTTTCAACTCCGGCCACAACCACCGACCACCACAAATCACCGCTGAACACCGCCGGAAAAAGTTCTGAGCATGGAAAAAGTTCCTAAGCATGGGGTACTGAGCATGGAAAAAGTTACTAAGTATCGGAGAAAGTGCAAATTATCGGAAAAAGTTGCTGATTATTCAAATTTTTTTCTTCAGCCGCTTTACTAAGCATGCTCAATAACTTTACTAAGTACGCTCGTTGCTCAGTAACTTTACTGAAACTTAGGGGCAAAACAGTTGAGGGCCGGTATAAAAATTAAAATTTTTGGTTAGCAGTAAAAACAATAAAATCTTTATTTACTTATAAAAATTTTAACAATTATTACATCTATTTAATATAATATAAGCAGCTGAAAAAAAAATTATTACGTTCAGCAACTAGCCCATTTCACATAGCCCATTGATTACAGTAACAAATGTAACTTCATCAGGCTCAAAACCACGCTTGAAACAACTACCATGTATTTCTTATACCTTCATCTAATTCTGATTCTAATTTATGTTCATTCATGTCTTCCTTAGGTAATAAATCACCCTCAGATTTTTCATTTTTCATTCCAGACGCATCGTCAAATGTCAAATCGAGTCCCACATTATTACCTTCTTGAACATTAACCATAACATTAACTGCCAATATCACCGGCACGTCATCAATAGACTTCTTCGAGTACTCTGCCACATCACTAACTGAAATCCTCGCCACCTTCACAGCATATCCACCATTTTTCTTCGGAGCCTTTACACAAGTACACAGCATTAGCAAAAACATATCTTGCAGGATCTGCCCCTCATCACAGCCCGACAGAACCACCACCTTGCACCACCACCACCGGCGAAACTGAAGCACACGAAATCGCAGGGTCTCGAACGGCTCCGCCATAGATACGAAATGGACGAACCGCCACCCCTTGGAGCTTCACGAATAATTTACGTGTTGCTTTGCTCCGGTAGGGTTTTGTGTTTTAATTTTCATTTACTGATAATGAGAGAGGAGAGAGGAGAGAGGGAGAGACTTTTTGGTTTTAATTTTCATTTGATAAAAAAGAGTATATATAGAAAAATAAAAAATAAAAAGAGGTAAATATGTAATTGGAAATTTTGCTTATAGGGTTAATTTTAGATTGTGGCCTTTTGTAACTTGGTGTTGTCGGGTCTTGAGGTGGTGTATTCAAGACCAAAATAATCTCAGAGATTAATGGTGGTGAAAAATTAAAAAACGTGTGAAAGTCAAAAAAATTAAGTGGCATTTCCAACAATAAACAAAGTAGAGAAGATTTTTTTGAAAATTAGCAAAAATTAATGATTTGTAAATTGAAATTAGGTGTATGGACATATGCAGTTAATCCAAAATACTGTAAAAAATCCTCAGAATGCTTGTTGCTTTAATGGAATTTATATTTGGAAAGGAAATGCTATATAAATCAACTAAGTATATCATTGTCACAGATAGATAAAAGTCAAACTAAATTTCTTAAAAACATAAAATTTGTAGATTGCAACACAAAAGAAAGATCAGCAGTTTAAACTGCATAAAAATTACCTACAAGTTTACACCATAAAAATATCTCTATCGTCAAGGAAAACTCGTTGGAAGAAGTAGACAAGTAAGTAGAGATAGAAACTATATACATCGTTGGTGTATGGATTGTGAATCACATATATTAGCGCATTAGTATATTTCCAATATTTAAAAAGAAAATATATATATACTGATCTTTTGCATTAAAGGGTCTAAGGATACAATATTTTATTGAAAATTAAAAAACTATATTATTGTTTGAGGTATGAATCTTAGTGGTAGTCATAATTTTTGAGACAATTCTTGCAGATGATCTAAAGAAGGGATAAGACTTTCATTCTCACTTATTTAATCTGAAATAGGGCTTCAAAAGTAGGACCAATATAACAAGGATTAGTCTTGACATGGGCACAAAGAGAACTTACAGAAAGATATTCCCCTATGTAAAAAGGTTTATAAATTGGGACCTCTAAAAATATCAAAAAATCGAGGACCTGAAGTGATCGCCTCTTCGGTCTACATTTACACTATGTTTATATTTTACAAGTGTATATGAGTTTTGTATGTGTATGTTTATGCACTAAATTTTTGTAAGGTACCCTATAAAAGAATAGAGGCAATTACCAATACCACCCTAGAGGGAGGTGATATTGCCTATAAAAGAGTTATGTCTAATATAAAAAACATAATTAGACAATAATACCATTGACTAAATATTTCAACCAAACTAAAATTTCCCCCCCCCCAAACTAAATTTTCCCGCCAAAAAAATTCCGACAAACTTTTCTGCCCCAATTTTTTTCACGCCACAATTTTCCGGCCAAATTTTTTTACCACCAAATTTTTCCGACCAATTTTTTATGTTGTTATTTAGTGGGAAAAATTCAACCAAATTATAATTAGGGGTTTATGTTTTTAGTAGACAAAAATTTTAGTGAAGTATATTTCGGTTTATTTTTTTATTTTCAATCAAATTATTTTTGACTTTATACATTAGAAATTATTATGTTGTTTGGTAAATCAAAACTCACCAAACTATATTTGGAAGTTTAAATTTTTTTTTTTAGTGGAAAAATCCCACCAAATTATATTTGGGGGTTTATGTTGTTTGGTGGAAAATATCCCACCAAATCCAACAACTAGAAAAGGAATTTACAGAAAAAAACTTGAAAAAAACTCATTGTTAAAAAAATCCCACGAAATCCCACCAAGTATGAATGTATAAAACGATAATAAAATGACAATATCTTTAATAACAAAATGATATTGTTAATTCTCGTCTCTCTTCTGGAAAACAAACATATGTATATTTCTTCAATTCAGTAAATTCATCTAAACGGCCTTATTGGAACGTTTTTTGGGAGGTGTAGCTGTAGCCGGTGCTGGTGCTAGTTTCTGTTTCTTATTAGAATCAGTTGTTGAAACCTTCTTTTTCTCCTTCCTTTCTCTTTTCTTCAGTTCAGTCATATGAGCCTTGAGAATAGTTGAATATGAAGCCTAAAAACGTTGGTGATCTTTTGCTCCAACCTGTACAAACAAATACATACATATTACTATTATTTTACAATTCAATTCAACAAAACAAAATTGTATATACCATAGTCGAAATAGTCTTTTTCCCATCAATTTCTCTAATTAAACATTTGAACTCATTCTTTTCACCAGTTGTCGTCATCTTATTCCTTTGTAACTTAGACTTGTCTGAAGCTGTGAACACACAATTAAAATTATAAGAAGCATATTTTTATATTACATAAGTCAATAATACTATAGAGAAAAAAACTCATAATGTTTAAGAGTAAGCTAGACGGATCCCTTTAATGTTGTTCGCTCAAACATATTACTCAATTCACTCAAAAACGGATCAGGCTGTAAACGTCCCTTTTCTAAAACTAAAAAGGCTGGGTGCAGGGGGTTTTATGGCAACATATAGATTAAGTTTATTGAACTATAGGTCCTTATGCTTCAAAGTGTAGTAAATATACCCTTGTATGTTCCAATTAATATTTAACGAATCACCAAAATTAGAACAACCGGGGGTTCAAGGGCAACAACACGTACTTTACTATCTGGGATTTTGTTAAACAAGACACAAATTGCAAAAACATTGTCTAAGATTGCTCATCAAGAATCTCTACAGGGAATTTCTTTATAATAGCATGAAGCATTTCAAGAATAGCTTTTTTTCCACTTGAATATTTATATCTTCAATTTATATAACCATTTAGAAGCATTCAACAACTCATAAAGCGATACAAGGAGCAGAGTGAATATCCGCAAGAAGAGGGATGTTATAACTGTAATATTTAGTAGTTAAAAAAAAGAAAGTCGTTTTTTTCCAAATCTCCCCCTCGGATGAAATTTCACTCACAAGGCAATGGAAATGGAAGGGATTGAGAATTTGTTTTGAATAATGGATACATGACTAATTGCCTATTTCAACTACAACAAGCAATGGTACGTGGTGTTAAAGGGGCATTAACTTACTTTATAAGAAGGTCCTTAAATCAATTTCATAATAGAGTGGCTAAAATATAATATATATATATATATATATATATATATATATATATATATTAGATTGTTCAATTAGCTTTCGTATCTGTTTGAAGCTCTGGTTCACCTCTGAATTAACAAAGAGATATGTATGTCAAACACTTTTTCAATTATTAGTTTAAATGAAAATGAAGACTTTAATAATATTGACCCTCAACATTTTCCACTAGCCAACTAGGATCCTTGGGAGAAAAGTGATTGTTTGAGAATTGTGCATCTAGATTTTTCATCTCCACGTTTTGCATGACTGCGCAATAAAAATCATTAGGAACCTAACAACTTATATGGTATAATTAATACCTAACAACGGACCCCCTTCTGACAAGGGTTCTGATTTCGGATCAAAGAAACCTTGGTTCTACGAAACTTAATCCTCTGAAAATCAGAAACCTTAACAAAATCCATTCAATTCGTGAAACCCAAACCATTTTCTCCGCTTTTTAGGACTGGAATTGAAGTTGGAACAACTCCAGTTGCCATTTCAACTACCGAGCGTGGTGGCGATTTAATTGCTCTTACCGGAGAAGAAAAACAAAGAAGCGTGGTGTAGATAGCGGATGGCGGTGTCAACGGTGGATTTAGTCTAAACTCGTATCTCTTGCCTTTAAAGAAGACTCGATCGGTTACGGTAGTCGCCATTAAGTGACCGAGCGGCACCACCGCTATTTGAGCTGAAATTGAAGTGATAGAGAGTGGCTCACGACGGTAAAAAAAGAATTGGTTGAGAATTGAGAGTAAAATGCATCATAGGGTTCCTAATACTCAAATACGGAACGTGGTGACAGATAAAGATGGGTCGTCGATGATCAAAACCGTGAGCGCCACTTGCTCGACCGGAGAGTTTTCATCGGAGTATGGTTGCTGAGTTGATGAACCAAAGGCATTTGTTCGTTCTTCCTTTGTTTGCTGAACTGCCAATATAGTTTTATTTTTTTCTTTTATACGGATTACTTAATATATTAAATCAAAACAAGGGTATATTTGGAAAGTAATTTTTAGGACTTTTATAGACAATTTAAATTATAAGATGGGGTAGGGCTATTATTTTTAGTTTTGTGACTTAAATGGTAATTTTCTCAAACGAATATTTATGAGAACTTTTTATTGAATTTTTTTGACTTTTTTATATTAATCATCAATATAATTAATTCAAAATTGAAAATCATCTTTATATATATATATATATCAAGGATTTCCAAATATTACAAACTCGATTTCATAGCATAATCAAAAAATAATAATTCAAGTAAAAAAAATTACCAATCTAAGTTAACTTAATATATTTTCTTAATAATGATCACATCTAAATGCTTATCCAAAACATCAATATAATTAAGTAAACCTTCACGGTACTAGTTGACATTAATTCTAGATCTAAATTTAGATTTTTCAACGATTATATTTTGTGGTTCAACTTGAGAAGAAATATTAGATAAATATATTTACATATTCTAGAAAAAATATTAACAATGAGACTAAGGCCAATTAGGTGAAAACTTTAAAAAAGAATTACTTAAATAATTAATGATATATATTGATCTTTTTTTATTACCACCTATTTGATATACTGAATGGTTTAACTATATAGTCCATGAATGAAGTATAATAATAAAATACACGTGGTCATATAAAATTGAGGCATGTTATTAATACCTTTATTCTCAGTCTTGTACTTGTTGTTATGTATCTAAATGTTTTTTTTTTATTGAAATAACATGGTCAACGATCTTTTTCCTGTAAATCAAATAACTCTTTATCATGTCTATCAAATGCTGCATGGACAAAGGATGAAATTTTAAAAACTAAAAATAGATAAAATATTTTCAAATTATTGTAGTGTAAATTATATAATATATTATGTTTTTATAATGTAGCACAAGTGTTTCAAAACTTTAATATGTTATATGTTTAGATTTAGAAACAAGAAAAAGCAAATGCGTGGTTCAAAAGCAAATAAGTTGATTCCTAAGATGTCAGCAAAGGAAATAACTTATAATTTTGATTTAATTTTCAAATCTATGCTTTTCATATGTGAGAAGACTACACCATCTACATACAATTGGCAAAAACTATACTTACAGTGTTATGCTTTGATACTAGAACTTCCATGGCTTATCAATATTAGTGAAAATTTACATAATTTGTGTAATTTACGAAATAGATTCCTTAGATATGTTAAACTATTACATATTGATTTACATTGAATAGGACACTGTATAGATGTCACACAATTAAACAAAAATATGTTGTGCTAATATAAGTGTAATTGTGTTTGAATTCATATATAAGTGAAAGGAGTAATCGAGCTTCCCAATTAAGATTATTGCAATGAAAAACAAATAAAAAAGGGTATTCAATATAGAAGACATCTATATGGATTTTAACTTTTCTTTCTGTGCTATTTTTTTGCAGAATTTGTTGGTAAAATTTAAAAGGCTACTGTAATGGTATTTAAAATTTCGGTAAAAAGAATCTTTAACTACTAATTACGAAATGAAATACGGAAAGTAAAAGACTGAAATGTAATACGGAAAGTAAAAGACGAAAGTAAAAAGCAAAAGTGAAAAACGAACCCGATTAACGAAGATAATAACGGAGCTGAGAAGACGAAGATAAAAAAAACCCGTAGTGTCGTGAAAAGCCACTGCCTTAAGAACGAAATTCCGGGACAGCCGAGATGCTATACTGTTTTACCGAACGTTCCCCAAGGATTAAACACTACTACCCTACTCTCGTGTGCACTCACAATCGTAGGTTGGAATCTGTATAGTATGATTTCGCTCAAGAACAGAAGTGGAAGAAGAGAGAATAATAGCTGATGTGATTTTCGTAAGTATTGATGTTGTAAGGTGGTGTGTTAAATGACGGTAGGAACAGCTCTATTTATAGAAGAAAATATAGCCAGTACACTAGCCGTTAAGGCTTGGTCGTGGCTGTTCAACATGCCAAGAATATAGGAGCTGTTACAACCAAAGAGCCGTTGTGTTTATAGAGCGTGGGTAAATAAAAACGTGGAGGAGGAATGGGTCAAACGTAGACAAAGTCTTTATCAGAATAAAAAATAAAAGCTGGTTATAAAACTAATTTATTTTTATTTTTTAATTCCCCAAGACCCAAGACCCAAGACCCAAGACCCAAGACCCATGACCCATGACCCATGACCCATGACCCATGACCCATGACCCGGACCCGGGCCCGGGCGCGGGCGCGGGCTCGGGCTCGGGCCGGGTGGGTGGTGGTGGTGCGCGCGTGTGGGCTTCCCCATCATCTCTTAGTGTGCATGGGTGTTAGTTCTTTGGGAGCTAATGATACCACAAAGGTAATAAATGCTCCTCACCACTTAGAAACTACCGATGTGGGATACAAACATATGTCTTTCCCACTTCCCCACTACACAACTCAAACGTTTGACTAATAAAGCATCCCACCACACACTATACTACATTGTGGACAATAAAATGAGTCCAACAATCCCCCACACATTGATTGTCTACAAGGTATAAAAAAGGTTTTGAAAAAGGAAAAGGTTTTTGAGCGAAAGTTGGGTGAATTGTACTTAAGTGTCAATATCTTGCGATTTGAATTGACACGTAGTGGAGTGAGGCAACAACCAAGTCCAGTCAAGTGAACGTACTCTTGAACTTGACGTTCTTTAGTTGAGACCCCCACAACACATACTCAAACCCGTTAGATATATACAGATTCCGCGATGTTATCACAAGCGCCTTTAAGGCCATGCGCATACCTTGGTTCTCATGAGTGCTCTAAAAAGATTTCTCTAGTCTTTTATAGAAAGCGGCCCTCACTTTCACACTCACATAGGTGATTTCAAGAATGTCTATACAACATAGACTACCCCTCAAGGGTATTGAAGTCATTAAGAGCCTTAAAGCTCAACCTCATCATATGCCGGTGAGTTCATCAAGTCCTTCTCAATAGGACCACCACAAAGGGCTATGAACATCATTAAGAGTTAAACTCAACCTCGAAATAATCATCGGTGAATTCATCAAGTCCGTCTCAATAGGACCACCACAAAGGGCTATGAATCATTAAGAGTCGAAACTCAACCTCATTTGCACTATTGTATGCCATAGGGATGGGTAAGTAGTGCATCACATGTCATCCATATGACCCCCATGAATGGGCTTAAGCCCCATCCCCCTCGACATTTCCATAACTACTCTCCTGGTTAGACCTTTAGTGAATGGATCAGCCAAATTTTTCTCGGATTTGACAAAGTCCAATGCTATCACACCATTCTTCAGTAACTGTTTCACTGAGCTGTGTCTAATTCGAATATGTCTCCGTTTTCCATTATAGGTGCTGTTGTGAGCAACGCTGATAGCCGCTTGCGAATCACAATGAAGAGAGACCGGTACAGTTTTATCTTCCCATAATGGTACATCTGCTAGGAGACTTCTCAACCATTCAGCCTCTTGTCCTGCCAACTCTAACGCTATAAATTCGGATTCCATGGTTGACCTTGCTATACAAGTTTGTTTAGAAGACTTCCAGGATATAGCTCCTCCACCTAAGGAAAACACATAACCACTAGTGGAGCTCACTTCATCATTATCTGATATCCAGTTTGCATCACAATAGCCTTCTAGGACAGCAGGGAACCTACTATAGTGTATGCCTATATCCATAGTACCTCTTAGATATTTCAATAATCTTTGAAGTGCAGTCCAATGTTCACTACTAGGATTATGGGTATAGCGACTAAGTCTACTTACGGCATAGGCGATATCTGGTCTAGTGTAGTTCATTAAGAACATCACACTTCCTATTATCTTAGCGTATTCAGTTTGAGATACTGCACTTCCCTTGTTCTTAGTCAACCGAATACTAGAGTCATACGGGGTTCTAACGGGTATGACATCATAGGAGTTAAATCTCTTCAACAATTTCTCTACATAATGAGATTGACTAAGGGATATACCATTTTCATTTCTTAAGATCTTAACCCCTAGGATTACATCAGCTTCACCCATGTCCTTCATCTCGAATTTAGATGATAGAAAGTCCTTAGTTTCATTAATGACTTTAAGGTTAGTGCCAAAGATCAGCATGTCATCTACGTATAGACAGATGATCACACATTCAGATCCTATCACCTTCATGTATACACATGAGTCGGAAGTGTTGACTATAAAGCCATCGTTAACTAAAGTACTATCTAATTTTTCGTACCATTGTTTGGGTGCTTGTTTCAAACCATATAGAGATTTCTTAAGTTTGCATACTTTGCTTTCTTGACCAGAAGCTACAAACCCTTCGGGTTGAACCATATATATCTCTTCATCTAAGTCTCCATTCAAAAACGCGGTCTTAACATCCATTTGATGTATAGTGAGTTTATGAATGGAAGCTAAAGCAATTAGAGTTCTTATGGTTGCTATTTTGGTCACTGGGGAATAGGTGTCAAAGTAATCTAGACCTTTCTTTTGAGTAAAGCCTCGGATTACAAGTCTAGCCTTAAATTTCTCTATGGAACCATCAGGTCTTAATTTTCTCTTAAAGATCCATTTGCTAGTAATTGGCTTACATCCCTTTGGTAAGTCAGTTAAGTCCCAAGTGTGGTTTGATCTAATGGATTCTATCTCGCTGTTTACCGCTTCTTTCCAGAAGCTAGCATCTATGGATCTCATAGCCTCGGAGAAGGTCTTAGGTTCTTCCTCAAGAAGTAAACAAGAGACTAGTTCTTCACATAACATATCTATGTGAAAATCCTCAGTCAAGAAAGCAGTGATAAAGTCTGGTCCAAAACTAGACTCAGTACTACGTCTTTTGCTTCTCCTAATTTCGTTATCAGGGTGTGGTCCTGAACTCGAAGAGGGTAGAGAAGCAGACAAATTATCACTAATAGGTATATCAGTATTGACAGTTGAGTCATTACTGATAGATGAGGAGGAATTATGAACAATATTCCTTTTCAAAGGAAATATATGCTCAAAGAATTCAGCGTCTCTGGATTCACTAATAGTGTTATCAGCTAAGGACATAAATCTATAAGCTGCACTATTTTGGGCATATCCTATAAAGATAGAGTCTATGGTTTTAGGTCCAATGTTAACTCTCCTAAAGTCGGGTAATGCTACTTTAGCCAAACACCCCCACACTCGTAAAAATTTCAAGTTAGGTGGATAGCCTTTCCATAATTCGTAAGGGGTCTTATCAATATGTTTATGGGGTACTCGGTTTAATACATAACATGCAGATAAGACAGCTTCCCCCCACATGTTGGAAGGTAGGCCTGAACTAATTAACATGGCATTCATCATTTCCTTAAGGGATCTATTTTTCCTTTCAGCTATGCCATTTTGTTGGGGTGTATAAGGGGCAGTAAGTTCATGAATAATTCCACTACGTTCGCAAAATTCTTTGAGTGTGTTAGAACTATATTCTCGTCCCCTATCGGACCTAAGTCTTTTAATCTTTCTATCTAATTGGTTTTCAACCTCAGCCTTATATTTTAAAAAGGTGGATTCTGCTTCATCTTTAGACTTTAGAAGGTATACTTTGGTGAACCTAGAGTAGTCATCTACAAAGGTCATATAATAAAGTTTTCCTCCTCTACTAGCAGTAGTTTTAAAATCAGTTAAGTCAGAATGCACTAGTTCTAAAAGTTGAGTTTCTCTAGTGGTCACGTTTTTAAAGGGTTTCTTAGCGTGTTTAGCCTCTACACATATTTGACACTTAATTAAATCACCGTTATAGTTTCCAGGTATTAGTCCATGAGTTTTAAGTCTTTTGATAGAAGAAACATTTAAGTGTCCTAACCTAGCGTGCCACATATCTAGAGATTCAACTATATAAGCAGAAGTAGATGCATTCTCATTAAAAGCAGAAAGAACATTAAGTACAAATAGTCCACCATTAAGGTAACCTTTTCCTACAAAGTCACCATTCCTAGAAATTATTATTTTCCCACCCTCGAAAACAAGTTTAAGTCCAGCTTTGTTTAGAAGAGACCCCGAGACTAAATTTCTACGAAGCGTGGGGACATACAAAACATCATTAAGGGCTAAGGTCTTGCCAGAGGTAAGTTTAAGACACACCTTTCCCTTGCCAAGGACGCCCGCAGTTGTTGAGTTTCCCATGTATGCGCATTCCCCGTCAGCTACATCTTCAAACCCTTGGAATAACTCTTTGTTGGCGCAGAAGTGTCTTGAAGCTCCAGTATCGAGAATCCATTCGGCCTTGTTCTCTACCAGATTAGTTTCGACCATTACCGCGGCAATTACCTCTTCAGTTTCAGTCAAGTTTGCACGAGGGGGGTTGTTTGATTTGAACCTGTCGTTGCATTGGTATGCCTTGTGTCCTTCCTTTCCACAAACGTAGCAGGTTGCCTTGTTTTTCTGAATATTACCAGTAGGTTTGAAGTTGTTACCTCCGGATTTGTTAAATTTACCCTTCGATTTGTTGTTCTTATTATGACCATGAAATTTCCCTTTACCCTTAAAACCGTCTTTGTTACCATACCCAGAAGTCTCGACCAAGTTTGCTTTCGAAGAATAATGAGGAAGAGATTCAGACTTATCTTTGAGGCGATTAGCTTCTTCGGTTCTCATGTGGCTGATTAACTCTTGAATCGTCATATCTTTTTTCTTGTGTTTTAGGTGGTTACGGTAGTCACTCCAAGATGGTGGGAATTTCTCAAGTAACACGTTAGCTTGTAAGATCTCACACATTTTCATTCCCTCGGATACAATTTCGGCACAAAGGTTTTCGTAAATGTGAACTTGTTCCATTATAGGTTTTTGGTCGGTGATTGAAAATTTGAGCCAGTTTCCTACCACATATTTTTTCTTACCGGAGTCGTCACCTCCGTATTTAGTATGTAAACGGTCCCAAATAGTTTTTGAAGATTTTTCGTTTACAAATAAATCAAACAAGGGGTTCGACATATGGTTTAAAAGGTGACCCCTAGTTAGTTTATTTGCCTTGTCATATTTTAAAATCTTAGCGGATATAGTAGCGTCCGCATCATCAGTTGAAACAGGAGGGTTTTCAAGTAGTACGAAATCAACTTCTAGTTGTTCAAAGAAAATAAGAAGTTTTTGG